>CM049928.1:9430000-11830000 GCA_027405835.1 Asclepias syriaca | reverse complement strand
TCCTAATCTTATCTAGTCTTGTCTAAAAACAATAGGTTACACTGATCACTCTGAGATGTCTGTGTTCAATAAAACTGATACTGAACCATAATTGATTAAGTTAGGTTTTATTGTTACCTGAGTTTGATATAGAAAGAAGGGGTAAGAAAAAGGATTGAAAATCTAGAAAGCAACCCATTGGTCTAGATTAGAAAACCCCGAGTTAGAGGCTAGTGTAATACTGATAAATTTTTGGATGAAAACTTATTTGCATTGTTTGCTATGTATAATAATTCTCATGTATGGTTTATTGCAAATTATCTAGTCACTGAATAAGTTCCAAGTTATATGACTTATCAGCAAAAGAAGAAATTCTTTGCTGATTTGACATATTACTACTGGGCAGTTTCTCTTCTATTTCAAATTTTTGCAGATCAGTTGATCAGAAGATGTGTCTCAGAAGATGAAAGACACAAGATTTTGGAGCATTGCCCTAAAGAATCTACGGGAGACCAATTGACTACTATCAACACTGTCCGGAAAGTGTTGAAAGCAGGATCTTGTTGACCCACCATAGTCAAGGACTTTTGTATCTCTGATACAGTCCTGCGATGCTTGCCAAATAACAGGTAACACATCTTCCAGAGATCATCTACCCCAGCGACGTACACAGAATGTTGCAACCGTTGATATCAGGGGTATTTCGAATCCTTTTCTCTTTCTTCCTTTGAACATAATTACATCATAGTAGTCGTGGAACACTTTTCGAAAATAGCCTGAACCACAGGCATTACCTACTAATGATGTTAAAGTCATGTGCAGATTCTAGTTGTTTTTCAGATTCAGAGTGCCAATGTTTTAGGATGAAATGTTCAGCCTGTGTATCAAATCTGTGAAGTCTGCTAAGTACCACACTTTAGCAGGGATTGCTATGGGAATGACTGACCATTCCAAAAGAGGTAGGAGTAGGTTACTGCAGAATACTGCTCCAATGGGAAATGCATACAATCCCAGCTAGAGGAATCATACGGGATTTAGCTGAGGAATAATTCGGAAGCTGGAAACTTTCAGAAGACACCACCACAGCAAAACCCACACTCGCAGAATCAATAGATGAGATACTGGCAACAATTAAAGCCAGACCAGTGCAAGCAAGTGATCTACCAAGAGGTAATGAAGGGTCGAAGGATATAGAGGAATTTAGCATTGTATCAGGAGCATAGCAATGGAGGAGCTTGCATTCCTTGCATACCAATCAGCTGTGAGAAACTTCCCCGAGGAAGTCTCAAATACTTGGGCCCAGATCTATACAACTGGAGCCCCTACCACCACAGCTTTGCCAAAACTTCAGGTATCTTTTCTTCCATTCGAGACTTGCATTCCATACCTTCACTAACATTGGCAGGTAGGCACACCAATCCAAAGAAATCTCATTCCTAGACACGTTCCTCCTGGACAAGTTGCTATGATTGTGAGAAATCTTACAAATGATTCGAGGAAGCAGTCCGTGGGGCTCGAGTCATTCATCAAATGGATATGCCACTACCTAGAGCTTGACAATGAAGGATCGGAGCTGGCGTCATCCGTTCCAATATCTAGAGCTTGCAGAGTCAAGAACACCTCAGCAATAGCACATGGCTAAGGTGAAGAGCAAATTGACAGATCAGAGAAGACACTTCTGCTCACGACATGAAGGGAGTTTTTCTAATCCTCATATACCTTTACTTTACTTTTATTTTATTTGTTTTGTGTTTTGTTCTGCTATCCTTCTTGTTTTGTTGCCTTATTTTCTCTCTTACCCTTAGTTAATCGAATAAGTGTGGGGTATGAGTTCTTTGTTTTGTTTTTATTTCTTATTTTCAAATAAGTGTGGGGTAGCTAGATATGCATGAACACTGAGGACAGTGCCAGACTTAAGTGTGGGGTAGCAGTGCACGGTGCACTGTAGCAGAGTGAAAAATTTTTCGCATGATTTTGCTTGTTTTCACGTACTTTCACACCCTTCCAAAAAAATTTCAAAATTTTTCCGTCTTTCAGACGTCTAAATGCAGTATGCTTGTTAAACAATTGCTTATGTCTATGATATGTAGGTAGTATGTTATGGTTAGTAGGAGATAATTGATAGCTATCTTGGACTAATTGATTAGGAATAGGGAATTCCTGATAACTGAGCACAACTTTGTCTGGATTAGAGACCTCAACCAATTACCTGTTCGAGACTTAACTAGATAAAATTAGACCAGTTGTTGGTATATTGGCAGTTAGGATGACTAGATGAGACTCTGAGCTAGAAGTGAAAAGAAATTAAAAGAAGTTAATCAAATAAGGGTAGTTTGCCAGCGGCCTTCGTTACTCGAGCACCACTCCTTCGGGGAATTTAAAGCCTGATGCCCTAAGGTCGTGTAGATCTGGGAGTCATCGGAGTGGGACTCGCTACATGGGTAGTTGAAGTTGACGTGTTCTAAGCAGACTCAAAATACCCTGAATCTATAAAGAAAATAACTAAATGCTAAAACATTAAGAATCTGATCAACAAGGCTCAGAACTCAAAAAGTTGTCTGTTGTTAATATGTCTAGCGATAGGTCGAAGTGTTATCTGGTAGTAGTTAAGACAAGAGTACATTGTGTTGACTATCTGGTCTGGACTAGTACACACACTACACATCAGGAAGACCCTGTGACTAAGAAAAAGGTCCAAACTAGTTGTTGATTTATTTTCTGCCTGATCATAACAAGCTACTAGAGACATTTGAGACCTTGTCATAGCAACCTAACCGGACAAACCTGTATTAAGACTGGTCTGAAGAATTTTTGGAATAAAAACATGACTAGGAATTTAAGTAACTTCAGGTAGACTTTGCTTGAGGACAAGCAAAAAGCTAAGTGTGGGGTTATCTGATACGCGAAAATCGTATCACCATTTTAGCATGTTTTTATGAATGAATTTGGGTGAAATCGAGGGTAATTTGATCTTGATTGTTCATTATTCACTTAATTTCACAGTTTTTATGATTTTGGAAGTATCAGGTGAAAAGTAGACGAAAACAGCAAATTTTGGGGCAAAAACATAATTTTTGGAAATGTTGACCCGGTCCGTCCCGACCTGGTCAACTGATCAGAACGGGCGTCCCGAGCCTCCAGCAGTTGAATTCATTCCTCTCCACTCGATCTGAGTCATTTAGTGGTGTCCAGTGTACAATTCTCTAGTACACAACTCACTCAGAGACTCGGATCTCAGTTTTCTTTCTTGTTAGTGTTTTGTTTTAGTTTCTGAGAAATAGTCTCAGATCTTAGGTTTCTATAGATAGGTTCGTTTCTGGTATTCATAGAATACCCGGGATTTCGTTAGGAGATCCTAAGAGGGCTCTAGGCGTTCAAAGAGTCAGTCCACAGGGCTGGGCTTAAGCTGGGTATTAAGGTAAAGCCCAGTTACTAGGCTGAGGAAGCGTCCTCCGACGGTTCTGGCGAGCAGAGTCGAGTCAAGCAATACGGCATATACAGCAGTACGCTCCATCGGCGAGACTTCGTGAAGGGTGAATTCTTTATGGCATCGGTCCCCCTGTCCCTCTCTTATATGTTGTTATTGTGTTTGTCCAAATAACTGTTTGAATACCAGATTATGTTTTTATAAATATTTGTTATTTATGTTGAAGTATTATGTTTTTCTAGAAATGGCCACCTGCTTAAATATCCATTATGTCTGCATGTTTATTGCCGTTCTTTTAAACTGAAATTAGGGTTGTAGACAATTCCTAAACACGGTCTATTCATAACCTGTTTAGTTTAACAGACATCAATTAGTATTGGTGTCTGCCATACTAGATAAAATAATCTGCGGAACACCCCGTTGGTTGAAAGTAGTCTAGGTAGGCTGAGTAGAGTTTTATGCCGGCGGTTATGCGACGAGCAGTATGATCCCCAAAGTGACATAGGGCGGTCATTGTTGACTTTAGTCTGAGCCGTGAGTAGGGCCGTTACCCTTAACGATGGGGCGGTAGCGTAGAAACTCAGATGTGGTAGCCTTTAGACACAGAACATAATTGCAATCCAGGCCAAGACATGTCTAAAACACTCGAATATAGGTCAATCAACGTATAGTAACAGTATAACATAAAATCAAGATCTAATCTTTAAAACACTTTCAGGTTTAGCTAGACTTAAACCTAGTGGAGAATGAATGACCCTCTCATCAAAATTATTGATGAAGATTGCATAACTGGATTATAAGATAAGAGTTAGGAAGAAAGGCTAGTTACTACTAAGCCGTTACCACTTCCCTGGGAGTACGATATTTATTTAATAAAATCGTAGATACTTTCCAACAGACTAGCTACACGATAGGTACTCTGCCTTAGGTTCTGGCTGATTAACTGACACCATAGAGACTAAATGTGACAATTAGTCAATCACAGTCCTTAATTATTCATAATCAACATAGGGTAAAATAACACCTATTTAGCACATCGGTCGGAAACGCATCACTAGGCGGTTACTTGTGAAGTTCAATTACGTTTTTGCCCTTGACATGCTTTGTAGGCTGCTCAATGGCCCCTCAGCGAAGTACCGTATGGAGAGATATGCGGACTTCGCTGGTCGGTGGAAGTTTGGTAATTCACCATGTACAAGACTTCATATGTACAAAAGGAAGTTAGGGTTTGGTGACTTGTTGTCTCTTCACCTTCTGAATCTATCATTAATGGCAAAATGTCAGTCGACAGAAAAAACTTTTTCACCTTCCCCGATGCGTTGATTCCAGCAAACAATCATAGTTGTGTAAGTCTTTTTACGATCGTTTGAGACCTTTTTTATATACGTATAACTTTTGTTTTCTATAATATCTTTCTCATTTTCTTCTCCAGAGCTCTCTGTCATCACTACTTCTGCAATTTTCTGAAGATTCTTCCACCTTTGCTTTTGTCATGAATTCAGTCTGTTTCTCATTTTCCAGACATTTATTCCAACTGTTTCATAAAAAAGGTATGTTTTGTCTTTTTCTTGATAACTGATTTTTATTTTCCGCCATTGTTGACATGTGTGCTAGCTTTGAATGTTTACCTTGCTTCCTGTTTCTTTAGCTATTGTGGGGAAAATGTAGCTCTGTTTTTGTTTTCTTTGCGGGAAGTGATCATAGGGACGATATTTTTGTATATACTTTTTGAGTTTTTGCATGTTTGGGCTCTGTTTGTGAACTGGGGTATAGCGAAACTAGTTTTAGATTTCTTTTTTCGTTGTATTTTTGGGTTTTGGCTGATGGTATTTAAAATTTAGGAATGTTTTAGGCTTTTTTTGGGTGGCTTTTTGAATGGGGTTCTAAACATTGAACTTCCGTTCACAGGTAGGAAATGGCTGCCTAGGAAGAAAAAATTAGGGAGGTTGAGGATCTCACGGCTGAAGGGTTCAGAGATCCTCAACCTGACCAACAAACAGTGGGCGAAGTCACAGTAGCAGTTAGGGATGGCCAAGCCGAGGTTCCTTTGGGTTTTCCTTTCCAGCCCCCTATGCCTGAGCCTCTCGCTACCGACTTCTCTTTTTGGCGAAGTAGGCTTACTCGGGAACAGGTCGAATCCTTTGCTCGTAGTTATAGCATAGATCCCCAGACATATAAGATTTTTGTAGTTCCTGAGGCGGGTAGAATGTCACTTCGTCATATCCCACTTCCCTTAGCACATTTCGAGGTGGGACTTAGGATTCCTATGGATCCCGCTTTTGTAGATTTTCTAGTTTTTGCCCAGGTTCAGCCTGGGAAAATTCATCCAAATGTTGTTCGCACTCTTTTTTGTTTGATTTGCCTTTATCGTAGCTTAGGTTTTGAACTTTCGATGAACATCCTTAGGATGTTTTTTTCTTCACTTAGTATGTCGGACAACACTCTTTCACTTCGTCCGCGTCGGAATAAGGTCCAACTTTTTTATTCTCCTCCCAACAAGATAGATTTTCAAGGGAGATGGGTAATGGTAGAGTCCAAAGTGGGTTTTCCCTTTCGTCCGAGTGTTAGTGAGGATTACCAGTGGTCTCAAATCCAGCATTCATCTGCCCTTAACAACTCTGAGAAATGTTTTTTAGAAATTGTTACTCGGGACTTAGGAGATAGCCGCCAGCATCAGTCCCGGGTATATTCCACCGCCGATTTGTTGAGTGAGGCTAGTCTGAGATGGTGTGGTATAGGGGCTGGCTTGGATGCCCGTAAAAAGGAGTTGGGCTTTGAAGTAGAAAGTCCCAACCATGACTGGACTATACACCCCGGGGGTGTATTTTCAACTCACTGTAAGCCGTGCACTTCCACTACCCGGGGTTGTGGTACTGGCTGGGGTAACTGCTTGAATTTTTTTTTTTGACAAGTTTTTCCTTGCAGGACCCACTATATTCGGAATTGCCTGGGAAAATTGTGAGGAGGGCAGGAATGTAAAGAAATCACATCTGGATTCCCTACCTCGTTTTCCCCCAAGGCTGGTAGATCGGGGAGCGTTAGGTAACACACCTCTTTCTTATTCTTCCTCTGCTGGTCAAACCTCCCGTCGGGGTAGGACCCCCAACGTCAGAGGGATAGAGGATCAAGGGTTAGAACTCCCAAATCTGCTCCTGCTGAACCTCGAAGGGATGTAACTCTTGATCCCGTTGAAGTCACCCATTCTGATGGTGAGGATGAGGAGGAGTAACTCCGTCCTCGTCAGAGGCGAAGAACTTCACCTCATCGTCCTTCCACTTCGACGGAGGTGGTTATTGCTTACTCTCCCCCTTCATTTCCTAATGAAACTCCGGAGGAAAATCTTTTGATGGAGGTTCAAGAAGAAGCACCTCCAACTCCTATTGCTGAAGTTGGGGATGAAGCCCCCACGGAGGGATCTGGACCTTCATGGTTATGACCGGGTTTTGAAATGCAGGTTGAGGAGGAGGCTCTGAGGGAGTTAGCATCGGAGATTTCAACTAGGACTCCTCTTAACAATATTCGTTTTACCAACCGGTATGCGGCTTCTTTCACTGGTGGTGCAGTTTTGAACCGGGCTGCCGATGTAGAATCCTTAGCTTCAATGGGAGAGATGGGGATAGATGAAGCTACTAACTGAGTTGGAGCTCTTCTT
Organism: Asclepias syriaca; assembly: GCA_027405835.1. Classification (NCBI taxonomy): domain Eukaryota; kingdom Viridiplantae; phylum Streptophyta; class Magnoliopsida; order Gentianales; family Apocynaceae; genus Asclepias; species Asclepias syriaca. The sequence goes on along the minus strand of CM049928.1, from coordinate 11,822,942 downwards.
GCTCGGGTAAGCTTTTCTTTTGACTTTATTTACTTTTAAGTGTTCTCCTTTTTTTTAACATCTCTTTTCTTGGCAGCTTTCTTCCTACGTTCTTTATATTTCCAACTCTCTTTCCACTGAGGCAGATGAGCGAGCTGCCGCTGACACAGAGTGGTGAGCTACAAATGAGCCTCGCCTCACTGCCTTGGAAGCTACAATTGCCGATCAGGCTGTTCGTCTAGAGTTAGCAGCGTGTGAAAAATCCCAGATGACAAGTGAGACAGCTGATCTAAGGGAGAAGCTCCTTAAAGCGGAAGAGAAGATAGCGGAGTTGGAAGCAGCGAACTCTGCCTTGAACATGGCTCGAGATGAAGCCATCGCGAGTCGGATCTCTATTCAGGAAGAGTTGAACTTTTGTAGGTCGGATGCTTTCAAGAAAAATATCATTAACGACTTCAAAAGTTCGACCGAATATAATGAAGAGATAGGCCATGAAGTTGGGTCGTTCTTGGACAAGGGTTGTGTTCACATCATCCGCCAGCTCCATCCGCATTTCAAAGACAAATCTGTTCTTCTAAGGGCTTTTTCTTCTAATTTTGACAACGAAGCATGTAGAAAAGTGCTGACTTCGTTCCTTTCACCTCAGAAGAGATTGATGCATTGAGGGAGCAGGATGAAAAAAGAGGTCGTCCTTTTTGGAATCCTCCAACTCCGTCCAAGCTGACTTTCTGGGATATGCTCGATGGCTCGAGTTCCGCCCCCTAACTCTGTATATATATTTTTTTTTTAACACTTTGTATCCTTTATGTTTTAATGAAAGTTGTAACCTTGTTTTGATATCCGAACTTTGCCAACTTCAGTACTTCGATCAAACCTAGCTTGACTTAATATTTCAACTTGACATATTAACTTGCTTTTGATACTGTGGTTAACTTAATACTTCGATATATCAAGATTAACTTGCTTCCAAGTTTAGCTCGGTGCTTCGAACTATAAGTTTAACTCAATTTGGTGATTTCTCCCAAGCCTTAAGCTTGGTATTCTTAACCATAAGATTCAACTTAAAGGTAAATTTCGATAATTTTCCCGAGCTTAACTCCGTACTTTGAACCACAAGATTTGACCTATGGTAAATTTTAATAACTTTCCCGAGCTTAACTCTGTCTTTCGTAACCTTTAATCTTTCAAAGCTATAAGTTTGCTTGGCACTTCGATAGCCACAAAATCAGCTTCATGATAATTTGCCAATCTTTAATCGATATTCTTAACCATAAGTTTTAACTTGATGGTATTCTCTCTGATTCTCCCGAGGTTGACTCAGTATTTTAATAATTTTTTCCAAGCTTAACTCGGTACTTTTCAACCACAAGTTTCGACTTAATGGTATTTAATAATTTTTCCCAAGCTTAACTCGGTATTTTTTAACCACAAGTTTTGACTTAATGGTAATTTTTTAATAATTCTTCCCAAGCTTAACTAGGTACTTTTTAACCACAAGATTTGACCTATGGTAATTTGATTTTTCCCAAGGTTAACTTGGTACTTTTATTCTGTAATTGAATTAAAATCTTTCCAAGGTTAACTTGGTACTTTGAAGAGATGATTCTCATATACTAGTCTACACATAGTACCTTTTCCAGTGATTCGTATGCCATGAGTTTGGAAGGAGAATACCATCTTTGTTCATGAGTTTGTACGTACCGGGTCTCACTTCGTCCTTGACGAGATATGGGCCTTCCTAATTTGGGGTTAATTTATTTGCTTTTATATGTCTTGTCGTACCTTCAATTTTTTGGAGCACCCAGTCTCCGACCTTGACTGGTCTTTTGAATACTTTTTTTATCATGGGCCTTTTTCGTTCTTTCCTTGAATGACTGTGACCTTAAGCGACTTGCAATTCTCCGTTCCTCTAGCAAATCTAAATCCATGTTTCTTTTACTTCTGTTGTCGTCAGCATTATACATTGAAACTCTTACTGTGGGCAGTGCCACTTTGGCTGGTGCTATTGACTCAGAACCATATACAAGTGCGTATGCCGTTTCTCCGGTGGGACCCCTAGTCGAAGTTCAGACTGCCCACAAAGTAAGATTTAGTTCATCAGCCCACTTGTTAGACTTTTCTTCTAGATTCTTTCGCAGAGCAAGTAGTACTAACTTGTTTGCGGCTTCCGCTTGTCCGTTACCTTGAGGATGCGCTACTGAATATTTCCAATGCTTAATATGTAACCGTTGGCATTCCCATGTAAATTTGGATGAAAATTGAACTCCATGGTCGGTAATTATTGCTCTAGGAACACCAAAACGACACAAAATATTTTCTCGAAAGAACTTGGAGACATTTTCCTCTGTGGTATGTGTTAGAGCTTTTGCTTCAATCCATTTTGAAAAGTAGTCAACTGCCACTACTAAGTATTCGTGACCATTTCTTGTTTTTGGAAATTTTCCCATTAGATCCATTCCCCACATATCAAACGACCAAGCTGCCACAACCGGGGTCTGTTCTATGGACGACAATCGGGGCATGTTTCCAAAAATTTGGCAAGTATCACAACTCTTAACATATTAGCATCCTCTCTTAGTGTTGGCCAGTAGTATCCTTGGTTGATTACTCTTTCTGCCAATGTTCGAGCTCTGGGATGTCCTCCACATACTCCTTCATGCATTTCGTTGAATAATCCATCCACTTGAGATGGTTGAATGCACCGAAGTAATGGTTTGGAGAATGACTGTCGGTATAAAATATCATCATGAATAGTATATCTGGCGGACTGTCTTTGTATTTGTTTGGCACGAGTGAGGTTATCCGGCAAAATCCCTTGTTGGATGAATTTCACCATCTCTTCAACCCAATCTTCCGGTACAAGCTGTAAGTGTTGAATTAGGTGAGTTTCCTTGGGAATTGTTGTAGCTATTTCTACTGGGATGCCTTCCTCATTTGGAGTTTCTCTGGAAGCGATTTTTGCAACCTTGTCTGCCATTTGGTTATCCTTTCAGCTAACCAAAGATAAGGTAAAAGGTTTGAACTTCTCCTTCCATTGCCTAGCTTTGTCTACATATGATTGAAGACCCTCTGAATGTACGGCATATGTACCTTGGACTTGATTCACCACTAGTTGCAAGTCACTGTAGACCTTTAAAGCCGTTATATTTACTTGGTGTGCCCATTCCATCCCTATGAGTAGCGCTTCATACTTCGTCTGATTATTTAAAATATTGGATTCTAACTTGATAGCTCGCACTTTGGTGTACTGTTTGTTGGGAGAAGTCAAAACCATTCCCACACCTACTCCACTGGCATTTACTGCTCCGTCTACCTTTAACTCCCAAGGATCCATCAACTATTTGCTCTCGTCCACGTTTGACTCCGTAAATGATCCTTCTGCCAAAAAATCAGCGAGGGCTTGTGCCTTAATAGCAGTTGGTGGTTTGAAGGTTATGTCTTGTCGACACAACTCGATGGACCACCAAAGCATCCTTCCAGACTGGTCTAATTTATGAAAAATTTGTCGTAAAGGAGCGTCGGTGTATACAACAATGGGATGAGACTCGAAATATGGCTTGAGTTTTCGTGCCAAGATTACCAACGCATATGCCAGCTTTTCAATATTCGAGTATCGAGACTCGGCATCATTTAAGGCTTTACTTACGAAGTACACGGGGTACTGCTTTGATCCTTCTTCCTTTATTAACACAGATGCTGCCATTAAATCAGAGAAAGAAAGATACAGGTAAAGTGTTTCACCTGTGTTCGGAGATCGTAGCAGAGGGAGTTTTAACAAGTGGCTTTTTAAATTTTTCCATGTGTTACTACATTCCGGAGTCCATTTAAAACCGTTCTTGGAATTTTTCAAGGCTTTGAAGAACGGTAGGCATTTTTCTGCTGAATTCGAAACAAAATGCCCTAAAGCCGCAATACATCCATTTAAACGTTGGATATCTTTGATACATCGAGGTTCAGTGAGTCGGGCTATGGCTTCTAACTTTTTCGGGTTGGCCTCGATTCCCCTTTCAGATGTCATAAAACCAAGGAATTTTCCAGATTTTACCCCAAATGTACACTTCGTGGGATTCAGCTTGAGGTTAAATTTTGCTAAATTTGAGAATATTTCTTCCAGGTCATCTAAATGTGACGCTCTGCGCTTGGTTTTAACCACCATATCATCCACATAAACTTCTATATTTCTTCCTATTTGATCTCGGAGGAAGTGGTTCATCATTCATTAATAAGTGGCCCCTGCATTCTTTAATCCGAAGGGCATAATGTTATAACAGTATATGGCCCCTGCAGCTTAGAACGAAGTGTGTACTTGGTCACTAGGCTTCATTTTGATTTGATGATATCCCGAGAAAGCATCCATGAAGCTTAAGAATTCATACCCTGCTGTTGATTCTACGAGTGCATCGATTAGGGGTAGAGGGTAACAGTCTTTGGGACAGGCTTTGTTGAGGTCGGTGTAATCAACACACATCCTCCATTTTCCATTAGATTTCTTAACCATCACTGATACGCGAAAATCGTATCACTTTTTTAGCATGTTTTTATATATGATTTCGGGTGAAATTGAGGGCAAATTGATCTGAATTGTTTGTTATTTACTCAATTTCACGGTTTTTATGATTTTGGAAGTGTCAGGTGAAAAGTAGACAAAAACAGCAAATTTTGGGGCAAAAACGCAATTTTTGGAAATATTGACTTAGTCAACGGATCAGGACGGGCGTCCCGACCCAGTCAACCCGCCGGGACGGGCGTCCCGACCTGGTCAACAGATCAGGACGGGCGTCCCAATATCTAATTTTTGATGAAAAATCACACCGGGAAGCTGCTATAAATACCACAGGCCTCCAGCAGTTGAATTCATTCCTCTCCACTTGATCTGAGTCATTTAGTGGTTTCCAGTGTACTCTTCTCTAGTACACAACTCACTTAGAGACTCGGATCTCAGTTTTCTTTCTTATTAGTGTTTTGTTTTAGCTTCTGAGAAATAGTCTCAGATCTTAGGATTACATAGATAGGTTCGTTTTTGGTATTCATAGAATACCCGGGATTTCGTTAGGAGATCCTAAGAGGGCTCGAGGCGTTCGAAGAGTCAGTCCACAGGGCTGGGCTTAAGCCGGGTTGTTAAGTAAAGCCTAGTTACTAGGCTGAGGAAGCATCCTCCGAAGGTTCTGATGAGCAGAGTCGGATCAAGCAGTAAGGCATATATAGCAGTACGCTCCAACGGCGTGACTACGTAAAGGGTGATTTCTTTATGGCATCAGTCCTCCCTGTCCCTCTCTTTATATGTTATTACTGTATTTGTCCAAATACTGATTTGAATACCAGATTATGTTTTTATGAATATTTGTGATATATGTTGAAGATATTATGTTTTTCTAGAAATGGCCACCTGCTTAAATATCCATTATGTCTGCATGTCTATTGCCGTTCTTTTAAACTGAATTTAAGGTTATAGACAATTCCTAACCACGGTCTATTCATAACCTGTTTAGTTTAACAGACATCAATTAGTATTGGTGTCTGCCATACTAGATAAAATAATCTGCGGAACACCCTATTGGTTGAAAGTAGTCTAGGTAGGCTGAGTAGAGTTTTATGTCGGCGGTTATGAGACGAGCAGTATGATCCCCAAAGTGACATAGGGCGTTCATTGCTGACTTTAGTCCGAGCCGTGAGTAGGGTCGTTTACCTTGGCGATGGGGCGGTAGCATAGAGACTCAGATGTGGTAACCTTTAGACACAGAACATAGTTACAATCCAGGCCAAGACATGTCTAAAATACTCGAATATAGGTCAATCAACGTATAGGAACAGTATAACATAGAATCAGGACTCATCTATAAAACACTTCTAGGATTAATTAGACTTAAACCTAGTGGAGAATGAATCACCCTCTCATCAAAGTATTTGATGAAGATTGCATAACTGGATTATAAGATAAGAGTTAAGAATAAAGGCTAGTTACTACTAAGTCGTTGCCACTTCCCTGGGAGTACGATAATTAACTTAATAAAATCGTAGATACTTTCCAACAAGACTAGCTACACGATAGGTACTCTGCCTTAGGTTCTGGCTGATTAAGTGACACCATAGAGACTAAATGTGACAATTAGTCAATCACAGTCCTTAATTATTCATAATCAACATAGGGTAAAATAACACCTATTTAGTGCATCAACCGGAAATGCATTAGATTTTTGGCGCCGTTGCCGGGGAAATATCATAATAAATTTAGGATTATTGGCCACAATTCTAGAGACTTATGATAGGTAACGGTAGTAACCTAGACTTTTGAATTACACTTATCTTATGTTAGTTAGACAATCACTTTCCTAAATATAGGATTATCATAACTAATTAATTTTAGATAATATCTGGAATTAAGACACTTAGGATAATCAAATTTTAGAAATTATTCTAAAACCATATTAAGGAAATTTACCTGCTTTCAAAAAAAAATCAAAATCCATAAAAATATCTCTCTCTTGCTTTATTATTTCACTGTCCTACTTTTTGCTATTTGTTATTTCCAACCAGACTTTGCACTCAGAGATGAAGGGAACATGAGCCCAGGATATTCTGGACGAAGTAGAACATAACACTTCCCCAGAAATCCAAACAATTCCTTCTTCTCCCGAATACACTCCTGCTTCTCCCGAATATACTCCTAAATCTCCCGAGTACACCCCGAAATCTCCTGAATATACTCCTGCATCCCCCGCACCTAACGACCAACCACCTTCATCAGAGGATAGCACTAACAGTTCTCAATCAGCCTTGGCTGCCCGGGTAGATGCTATATCTCACAGGATAAGCGCTATGACTCAGACAATACCGGGCGGACTAAGACGATCATATCAAGCTGTTCTAACCTTAAGTTCTGAAGTAACCCAACTCAGAACCACAATAGAATGCCAAAATGTGCAATTACTCCGAGAGATGATGGAAATCTTAAAGGAACAAAGGAACCAGCGGGAGGAAATGCGCAACATACAAGCAGAACTGCAAGAGATGCGAAACATTCAGACCGAACTACAGGAGATCAGAGATAGGAGTCGTTAAAAAAGGGAAGATTCTTTTACTCTCAAATTCGTTTGAACTGAAACTTGAATAATTGACCCATATTTTTTCTATTTTTCAAACATTTTTAAAGGGTCCTTTATATTCAACAATTTTCTTCAGACATTTTATTTCTATGAAAAACAAGAGTTTTGCAAATACAGTTTATTTTCCACTAATTACATTGCACAAACTCAGTTTTTGTTTTTCTGAAATTCTTGCTAAATTTAAATTGGGATAAAATTAGGGTAGTCACAATTTTCGAAAAGAGACTGAGGAATTTTTGTATAGAGTTTTTAACAACTTCTGAATTTCATTGGATAAACATGAAGCCTTGTTAAGAATTATGATTATTTTTTGTATCTTGAGATTTTCAGGGAATTACGGAAAAAAAATTCGGAATTGGCACGTGTCCCGATGCAACCCGGGACGGGCGTCCCGAAGGCCGCCCCTTCTATAAAAATTCAATTTTTTTCATTTTCTCTCAAATCTACAACCAAAAATTCATCTCTCTAAAAATATTTCTCTCTAGCTTCTCTCTACAAATTTTTGGCAAACTCTTCAAAGTTTAAAAATTCGAATTTCCCTCCAAAATTCGATTTTCCCGCCAAAAATTCAAAATCCTTCCCTAACCTAATTTCATCCTTCTGAATTCAAATTCACCTCCAGAATTTAAGTTTAAAGCTTTCTTTCCCACCTAAACTCTCTCGTACGTTTTCAATGGCTCCCAAACGTGCTCGTACCACATCTACCATGACAGTTACCTCAGTGGCACTTCCTTTTATGCTGTTTCCCTCCAGCACAGCATACCAAGAGAGATGCACTGGGTACATCGGGCGTATGATACTGACTAGCAGAACGCTGGATTGGGCAGCAGTACAGACGCTGGGAGTAGAGCTGGAAGTCAGGCGCATACTCGACGTGCCACCTTACAGTCGAGTATTCATCGTCACAGAGCCCACATACCTGGAACTGGTATGTGAGTTCTATGCGTCTTTTACTTGCCACCAGGAGCAGATCACATTCCGTTTAGGCGGAATAGATCGGTCGATGAGCATGGCCGAGTTCGGCATCGCCCTAGGTATCCGGCAGAGAGATGAGCTGGATACGCCCGCATACACCACGGCAGTTCGAGACTTCACGTCTGCAGACGTCTCCACTGCTTGGGCTCAGATCTGCATGACGGGTGTCCCATACCAGCATGGCTTTGCAAAAGCCACAGGTATTTATCCTACTCTTCGTTACCTGCACGCTATCATTGCACACACATTGTTAGGACGACTGACAGCGCCCGGAACTGTCACCCGGATGGAGACGTTCCTTCTAGCCAACATGCACATGGGATCTACAGTAGAGATGGCTAGACTCATAGCGGTCGTCATGCGAGGATTCGCTACAGACACCAGGAAACAGTGTCTGGGGCTCGGACCATACATCACCAGGCTAGCCCGCTACCTAGAGTTGGACATAGAGGGCTCGGAGCTTACTCTGGTCGCCCCGACCACCATTCCCACAGATGTTACCATTCTACGGAACATGGGAATGATTGTCCGGGATGCGAATGGCCGCGACACCATCCACACGGAGCAGACAGGACAGGCATCGGCATCGGAAGCATTTCCAGTGCATATCCCTCCGTCCGAGATGTTCGTGCCACGTACTACCTTCGAACGACACATGTCGCACGGATTGGTAGAATTATCGGCCCGATACAGTCGAGACATGGACAGGATTGACAGACGGCTGACGATGATGGAGGACAGGATTGACAGACGGTTGGCGATGATAGATGACAAGATCGCCATGAACACCAGCAGGATCGAGGAGATACATCAGCAGACTTCCCGAGTGGCGGAAAACTACGAGTTTGACTTAGCAGACTTAGGTCCACTGGACGACGATCCGCCGGGTTCTTAGTCCCTCTCTCCTTCTTTCCTTTCCTTTCCTTTCTTTTGCTTTTGTTTTTCTTGTTCTATGTGTATAAACATGTCTGGGCTGTATGACGTATGAATCTATGTACAAAATTGATTTATATGACATACAGAATTGTTTGCATTATTTTATTTTATTTTATGTCTTACTTACCCATACAGAATCCTCTCTTTTCTGTTTTTACTTCTTATAAGTGTGGGGTAAGAATCTTTTCTGTTTTATTTCTTATTTTCAAATAAGTGTGGGGTAGCTAGATATGCATGAACACTGAGGACAGTGCCAGACTTAAGTGTGGGGTAGCAGTGCACTGTGCACTGTAGCAGTTTCCAAAATTTTTGCATACTTTTGCTTGTTTTCCCCGTATTTTCACACGAGTCCAAAAAATTTTCAAAATTTTTCCGTCTTTCAAACGTCTAAATGCAGTATGCTTGGTTAAACAATTGCTTATGTCTATGATATGTAGGTAGTATGTTATGGTTAGTAGGAGATAATTGATAGCTATCTTGGACTAATTGATTAGGAATAGGGAATTCCTGATAACGGAGCACAACTTTGTCCGGATTAGAGACCTCAGCCAATTGCCTGTTCGAGACTTAACTAGATAAAATTAGACCAGTTGTGGATATATTGGCAGTTAGAATGACTAGATGAGACTCTGAGCTAAAAGTGAAATGAAACAAAAGGAAGTTAATCAAATAAGGGTAGTTTGCCAGCGGCCTTCGCTACTCGAGCACCACTCCTTCGGGGAACTTAAAGCCTGATGCCCTAAGGTCGTGTAGATCTGGGAGTCATCGGAGTGGGACTCGCTACATGGGTAGTTGAAGTTGACGTGTTCTAAGCAGACTCAAAATACCCTGAATCTATAAAGAAAATAACTAAATGCTAAAACGTTAAAAATCTGATCACCAAAGCTCAGAACTCAAAAAGTTGTCTGCTGTTAATATGTCTAGCGATGGGTCGAAGTGTTATCTGGTAGTAGTTAAGACAAGAGTACATTGTGTTGACTATCTGGTCTAGACTAGTACACACACTACACATCAGGAAGACCCTGTGACTAAGAAAAAGTTCAACCTAGTTGTTGATTTGTTTTCTGCCTAATCATAACAAGCTACTAAAAACATCTGAGACCTTGTCATAACAACCTAACCAGTCAGACCTGTGTTAAGACTTGTCTGAAGAATTTTTGGAATAAAAACATGACTAGGAATTTAAGTGACTACACTACGGTTTAGAATCACTAACTTCAGGTAGACTTTGCTTGAGGACAAGCAAAAAGCTAAGTGTGGGGTTATATGATACGCGAAAATCGTATCACTTTTTTAGCATGTTTTTATATATGATTTCGGGTGAAATTGAGGGCAAATTGATCTGAATTGTTTGTTATTTACTCAATTTCACGGTTTTTATGATTTTGGAAGTGTCAGGTGAAAAGTAGACGAAAATAGCAAATTTTGGGGCAAAAACGCAATTTTTGGAAATATTGACTTAGTCAACGGGTCAGGACGGGCGTCCCGAACCCCCAGAACCAGTCCCACATCGAAGTTTTGATGAAAAATCACCCCGGGAAGCTGCTATAAATACCCCAGGCCTCCAGCAGTTGAATTCATTCCTCTCCACTCGATCTGAGTCATTTAGTGGTTTCCAGTGTACTCTTCTCTAGTACACAACTCACTTAGAGACTCGGATCTCAGTTTTCTTTCTTATTAGTGTTTTGTTTTAGTTTCTGAGAAATAGTCTCAGATCTTAGGATTACATAGATAGGTTCGTTTTTGGTATTCATAGAATACCTGGGATTTCGTTAGGAGATCCTAAGAGGGCTCGAGGCGTTCGAAGAGTCAGTCCACAGGGCTGGGCTTAAGCCGGGTTGTTAAGTAAAGCCTAGTTACTAGGCTGAGGAAGCGTCCTCCGAAGGTTCTGACGAGCAGAGTCGGATCAAGCAGTAAGGCATATATAGCAGTACGCTCCAACGGCGTGACTACGTAAAGGGTGATTTCTTTATGGCATCAGTCCCCCCTGTCCCTCTCTTTATATGTTATTACTGTATTTGTCCAAATACTGATTTGAATACCAGATTATGTTTTTATGAATATTTGTGATATATGTTGAAGATATTATGTTTTTCTAGAAATGGCCACCTGCTTAAATATCCATTATGTCTGCATGTCTATTGTCGTTCTTTTAAACTGAATTTAAGGTTATAGACAATTCCAACCAAGTCTATTCATAACCTGTTTAGTTTAACAGACATCAATTAGTATTGGTGTCTGCCATACTAGATAAAATAATCTGCGGAACACCCTGTTGGTTGAAAGTAGTCTAGGTAGGCTGAGTAGAGTTTTATGCCGGCGGTTATGAGACGAGCGGTATGATCCCCAAAGTGACATAGGGCGTTCATTGCTGACTTTAGTCCGAGCCGTGAGTAGGGCCGTTTACCTTGGCGATGGGGCAGTAGCATAGAGACTCAGATGTGGTAACCTTTAGACACAGAACATAGTTGCAATCCAGGCCAAGACATGTCTAAAATACTCGAATATAGGTCAATCAACGTATAGGAACAGTATAACATAGAATCAGGACTCATCTATAAAACACTTCTAGGATTAATTAGACTTAAACCTAGTGGAGAATGAATCACCCTCTCATCAAAGTATTTGATGAAGATTGCATAACTAGATTATAAGATAAGAGTTAAGAATAAAGGCTAGTTACTACTAAGCCGTTGCCACTTCCCTGGGAGTACGATAATTAACTTAATAAAATCGTAGATACTTTCCAACAGGACTAGCTACACGATAGGTACTCTGCCTTAGGTTCTGGCTGATTAAGTGACACCATAGAGACTAAATGTGACAATTAGTCAATCACAGTCCTTAATTATTCATAATCATCATAGGGTAAAATAACACCTATTTAGCGCATCAACTGGAAATGCATTAATCACCACATTGGCTAACCATGTGGGATATTTGACTTTGCGAATGAATCCCGCCTCTAGCAATGTTTCTACGTCTTCCTTCATGCCTCGTATCTTTTCTTCTCCAAACTGTCTAGACTTTTGTTTTATAGGGCGGTGTGCATGGCTTATATTAAGCGCGTGTTCAGCTATGGAAGTTTCAATACCTGGCATGTCCTCTGTGCGTCAAGCGAAGTTACTTCGGTGATGACTTAAGAATTCGATGATACTTCGCTTGAGAGTATTTGGCATTTCTTTACCAATCTTGACACGTTGTTGGAGATACTCCAGATTTATGACTACTTCGTCAAATTCTTCTTCTCGCGATCCTTCGGTGATTAAGTATAGATATGCTTTTCCAATATTCTTTGTATCCTTTGGTCGTTATTGACAATTATAGAATTGATATGACCAAATTTGGTGGACTCTTCCCTTTTCCTCTTTATCTTCATAATTTATCCTAGAGACTTCGGGGATTGCTTTTAACAAACCCGACACCTCGCAAGGTGTTGAACTTCACTTGCTGGTGGGATGTGGAGATGACGAGGTCAAAAGCTACGTGGAAAGGGGTTCTCAATATGACATTATATGGAGATTCCAAATCCACGACATAAAACTTTATCTCCTCTGTTCTTACTCTGTCTCCATCGCCAAGTGTGACCTGCATTTTAATCGTTCCTTTGACCAGTACTTTCTATGGTGTGAATCCCTCAAGGACCATTATACTTGCTTTGAGATTCTCATCCTTCAAACCCATTTCTTTGAAACATCGAAAATACATGATGTTTTTGGTAGCTCCTGTATCAACCAAAACTCTTCTCACCGTGCATTTGTCGATTTCATCTCTTGTCATACGTACTTCTAGGACAATGTGAGTGATTTTAGCCTCTTCATTGTGTTCTAACTCTTCATTTGTGAAAGAGATAATTGCGTGCTGCATAAGTTCATACTCTAGAATGAGGTATGACTTAGTAAGATTGTATATCCTCTTTTTGATTTCTTTGATTGATGTCAATTCAAGATTTATCATGTTAATCACCCTTTCTCTTTTGTACTTCTGTTGTTGAATATCAGCTACATATTCCTTTAAACACCCCTCTTAAACAAGTAGCTCAATTGCTCTTTTTAATTGGATGCAATCTTCAGTAGTATGTCCGTAATCCCAGTGAAACCCACAAAATTTCGTTTTTATCCCACGTAGGGAATGATTGAAGTCTCATTGGGGCAGGATCCCTGACTCCATACTTGTCGTTTATCACCGCTACTAGACTTTCCTTTCTTGACGTTTAAAGGTGTAAACGTTTCGAATTTTTTACTTCGACTTTTGTCTCTTCGGTCTGGGAAATTTGGGGTGACATCTTTCTAAAAGTTCATGTTGCCTATCCTTCCTTTTAATGGTGGATTCCATTACACTGCTCTCAGCTAGCGCGACCTTCCGAGCAACGTTGAACATTTCTCCTATGGTTTCCGGCTTCCTCAATTGAAGTTCTGTATATAACATTCTAGATCGGAATCCTCCTTCGAAGCAGGTAATGACCATATCTTGACTAATCCCCTCGATGTCATCATATGTCTTCTTGAATCGTTCCAAGAAAGATAACAAGGTTTCGTCATCTCGCTGTTTGATATTGGCTAGATCCCCTCTTGTTTTTGGTATGGTTCCTGTTGTACTGAACTTATCTAGAAATATTTTTTCTAATGTGTACCAGGAATCAATTGTACTTGTTTTAAGGGAAGTAAACCATGTTAAGGCTTTGTCGGACAAGGTGCTCGGGAATGCTTTACACAAAATTGTTTCGTCATTTGTGACTAGGCCCATAACTGATTTGTAATGGCACACATGTTCGAGGGGTCTAGTTTGCCCAGAGTAAAGGATGAACTGTGGGATCTTGAGGAACGGGTCGGGGGAGACATTCTGGATCCATTTGGCGAATGGACCTAATTCAATCGACCTTGTCCTTTGAACTTTTGTTGTGCTTTTAACTTTCTCGGGGCTATGTTCGGTATATCGTTTCTTGGCTCCACGCTTCAGAGTGGGTTTCGAAGTGTGGTGACTTTCTCCCACTTCGCTGATTGTCTGACCTTGCTTTCCTCTCGTTCGCGCTCCTCTTTTTTCGACCTTTTTGGTGGCCAAAGTCTGCGTTCTTTGTGGAAGTTGTTCCGAAGTATCATCCAGGAACTTAGGTGGTGGTAGTTCGGCCCCTGTTTTACAGAATTCGGCCCTTAATTTCAGCTATTGTCTTGAGAGCTCTTGCTCTTGCGTTAATCGTTCATTTTCCTTTTGTAACCTTTCCAACTCTTTTTCCGTATCATCTATTCTTTTGAAATTTATGTGTTCTCTCAAATCTTGAAAGCGTCTTGAAGTTTCAGGTTGCGGTCCTAACCTATCCACAGCTGGCGATGTGAAAAGGGGGGAGCCGAAGATTGTGATAGTCTCGTTGCTATTTCTCGAACTGACGTCTGTCGAACAGTGTGACCTTCTCCTGAATATCGGGACATAATAATTTTTTGAGAAAAATCTTCGATTCCCGGTAACAGAACCAAACTGATTCAACAAAAATCAGCGGAGATGATCACGAGGAGAAGAAAGATAAATGTGGATAACTGGATTATGCGTCGGTTTACTGAGAGTTGATCAAATTCAGTGAATTGATTACTCTTCGAGAATTTTGAAGTATTGAATACCTGCAAAATAGAGGAAGTTCAGTGGGGATGTGGATTCCCCGTGAACTCTCCGACTATCAAGTCAGTTTTAGAGTTATGAAGAATATTTTTGATATTTGGAACCTGCCTCTTACCTCTTCCTTGTTTTCTTTTTATAGCTGATTACTTGAGGGAGACATCTTCATTAATGAATCTGTCATGGAAACAGGCAGATTGGGGTGTTTCTTTCCGTTACAAGAAACGACCTTTAAATCGGGGAGTTAAATGGAGAGAGAATCCACAATTGGGGTCTTAAAGTCCGTTCTTTAACCATGATTATTGATTTATGGTCAATAATCATGGTTTTATTGTACCAACGAAGTGTTGGGCGGTTACTTGTGAAGTTCAATTACGTTTTTGCTCTTGACATGCTTTGTGTGCTGCTCAATATATATATATATATATATATATATATATATATATATTAATAAAAACTGTATGTTTGTACGCTTAAATTATCGAAGAGTTTTTCTATTATTATTAATTAGGTCTACAAAAGCACAAAGAGTTTAATTTCATTTTCTGTCACATCATAATTATATTTTTTTAAAAATTCTCTAAAACTAATGACAAATAGTCACTAATTGTATTTATTTTAATATTTTTTTCTTTTTAATTTCAATTTACAATGTCATTATTTATACAAATATTAGATCTTTTAAATTATAACAATTATAATAATAAAAAAATAATAAATATATTTATGAAAACTGTAATAATTTTTTTTAGGATAGTCAAAATATTCTGATTTTTTATTCATCGAAAACTAGATATTCAATATTTCAAATCCATAAGTCATACATGAAATTTTGGTTACAATTTTATCTTTCAAATTTTATATAAAATAATGTATCAAAAATTAAAATATTTGAACTAATATTCACAAAAATTATAATGAAATTCATCCAAATTCAAATATTTTTTAAATTTTTCTTTTTCTTTTTTTCTTTTAAAAAATTTTTATAAATATATATATATACATAATTTTATCAAAAACATATAATAAAATTATCCAAATAAACCCTAAAACCTTTAATTTGAAAACGTAGAGAATCATATTTTTCTAATATATAATTTTAGACGTAGTTCCAGAAATTTCCTGAGCATCTTAATGAAACACGTGGTCTACAAAAGTGAGATAATCCCTAAAGAATCAGAGAATATGGAAAAAAAATTTGGTTTTCCCTTCTTTTAGGGTAAGTTCTGATACGTATCCGTTTGGTCAGATATTAGTCAATTTCAGTCAGATCAGTAATCTGTAGGCCGGCCCGCACTAAATAATAATAATAATAAAAAGTAAGGCCACTGCCGCCAATCACTTTGAAGCCATTGGGAATGGGTTTCCTCTTTTGTTTATCATCACATTTGCGAATTGGTTTTGTACAGTGCATGCACGTAATGGAATATTCATGTTCATATGTACTGTCATTTCACTTTTTCTCTCTTTATTTCATTCAGTAAGTGGGGGAATTTTGTGTATTCAAACTCATCACTGTGCCAATTTGAATATGTTCCTCGTTTTTTTTATTTTCTCTTTTAAACCATAAAATTTCCTACAACATTCATGTGTATTTATTCGCTGTCTTGCTGAAAGGAATACACTGTATCATATTCATATATAAGAATATGTTTAAATAGTTATAGTTAATTTAGAGTATTTTTTTAGTATAATAAGGACAATACTAATTAGTTGATTGTAAGTCTTCTCAAATTCATAGTTGCGGCACGAGCTCGAAAGTTCACGTCATAACAATTGGTATTTTCCTGAATTATAAAAATTAAGTGCTACTACGAGTCCGGATCATGACAAGATAAATCACTACAAACTCTAAAAAAGAACTAAGTACTAAGATCATGACAATTGGTATTTTTCTGGATATGGGAACTAAGTGCTACTACAAATCCGGATCATGACAAGATAAATCACTACAAACTCTAAAAAGGAACTAAGTACTACACCCGAAAGTTAGAGTCACCTCAAGATAAATCACTACAAACTTTAAAAAGGAACTAAGTACTAAGGTCGTGACAATTGATATTTTTCTAGATTATGGGAACTAAATGCTATTACGAGTCCGGATCATGACAAGATAAATCACTACAAACTCTAAAAAGGAACTAAGTACTAAGATCGTGACAATTGGTATTTTTTTGGATATGGGAACTAAGTGCTACTACAAGTCCGGATCATGACAAGATAAATCACTACAAACTCTAAAAAGGAACTAAGTACTACACCCGAAAGCTAGAGTCACCTCAAGATAAATCAATACAAACTCTAAAAAGGAACTAAGTACTAAGTCGTGACAATTGATATTTTTCTGGATTATGGGAACTAAATGCTATTACGAGTCCGGATCATGACAAGATAAATCACTACAAATTCTAAAAAGGAACTAAGTACTAAGGTCGTGACAATTGATATTTTTCTGGATTATGGGAACTAAGTGCTATTACGAGTCTGGATGATGACAAGATAAATCACTACAAACTCTAAAAAGGAACTAAGTACTAAGGTCGTGACAATTGATATTTTTCTCAATTATGAGAACTAAGTGCTATTACGAGTCCGGATCATGACAAGATAAATCACTACAAACTCTAAAAAAGAACTAAGTACTAAGGTCGTGACAATTGATATTTTTTTAGATTATGGGAACTAAGTGCTATTACGAGTCCGGATCATGACAAGATAAATCACTACAAACTCTAAAAATGAACTAAGTACTACACCCGAAGGCTAGAACCACTTCTACAATCCCGAACATCCACTAGTTGATCTTGCATAGAGACCTATTATATTCGAGTGTACCCTACTACGATCCAGATCATGACAAAATAAATCACTACATACTGTAAAAAGGAACTAAGTGCTACATCCAAAGGCTAGAACTACATCTAGAATCTCGAACGTCCATTGATTGATCTTGCGTCAAGACCTATTATATTCCAATTAGTTTTAGTACGAGTTCGAATCATGTCATGATAAATCACTACAAACTCTAAAAATTTAAGTGGGGACTTATCATTCATGTCAAGTCTTCCCTAAAAGTTCCTCGCTCTTTAATTCAATAAATGGTCAATGGACAAGTTAAAATTCAATAGAGAGAATAGTCGAAAGCAAGAATATAGCAACATTGTGAATCTTTGTTACATTTCTAACTTTTAACTTGGTTAGAAGTAGTGACTCATAAAAATTACAAATTTAAAATATAATAAAAATAAAAAAATATTTTAAATTATTGTATTTTTATATTATAATTATATTAAAAAAGTGACATTATATTTCTCTCTTATTATCCATTTTTTGTATGGATGGAAAAACTATGGTCAACCCGCAAATCATTAAAAAAGATTTGAAATTTAGAATGTGTAACATTTGTGATCATTATTCTTGATAGTCCAAAACAAGTGATGATATTCTACTTGGGTTGACATAAGTAGTTTGACTTCTATCCACTTAGTTTAGTAAAATAATGAATGACTACCACTCGTCTATAGCCCTTGAGGGGTATTTTGGGAAATGTATTATTTTAATATATATATATTATATATATATATATATTTATTTATTTATTTATTTATTTATATTTAAAAAGAAAAAAGGTGTAAGATGATATAGCTAATATAAGGACAAGATTTCACCTAGACAAAATGAGACTGCCTTCAGAACCATATAGGTCCTCAAAGTTTTGACGAATTATTATATTGGTCCTTTTAATCACTTTTTTTTTTTTTTACCACTTCTCTAGGTCAAATAAAAGAAGGTACATCCAAGAGTAATTTAGTCATGACATAATTTTCCCCCCAAATTGCCCCATACAATGGAGAAAGTATTAAAAAAAAAAAACCAAAGTGGGTGCAGTAAATAATTATTAATTTTGAAAAATATAATATTTTAAACTTGTTTTTAAAATAGTAAGTAAAGCTTTTATCAATTGAATTATTTATTTTTAAAAAAATTTTGGAGAAAATTATTGGTGGGAAGATTATTGGATCCTAATTTGTTGGTTTCTTTTAAATATTTAAATTTGCGGTTGCAGCTATAAAGACATATTTTTTGAATTATTCGATAAAAATATCAAATCAATAAAAAAAATTTCTAATTTGGGGTGAAATTTTGTAAAACGAATAAAATTTTAAATTATTTGATTTTTTTTAAAATATTGGTCTATTCTAATGTATTAAATTTTTTTAATTAGATATTATATATTTTTATTAAATATATTATTTTATTAAAATATTGTTTAATTATCATTTTATTTTATTTTTTTAAACTATTAATTATTATTAAAATTATTGTATTATATATAAAAAAAATATTTAAATAATTTATTTTTTTAAAAAAATAAAATATAAAAATTATGTATTAACTTATACAATAACCAAGTCGCCATACTAATATGCATTAATATTAGCGAGTATATAAATTTGTACACAGAAATTGGTTTAATGCAAGGTGTGGAAATTTGTATCGATGACCAATGAACTTTCGGAAAAGCCAAACCTGGAGGTTGTACCATAAATTTTCAGCAAGGATGATTTCGACACAGGTTAAAGTGAAATGCTTGGAATTGTTTATTCAGAGTGTTTATACTTTTATGGTGGAGCATGATAGCAAAGGCTATGAAAGATTTTCATCAAAGTGAAGCCCACCTATGGGATTGGCCATAGTCTTGAATTGGAGATTGTTGGGTTTGCTTCTTTCCCAATTCCATATCGGGTGAGAGAGGAAAGGGAGAAGGAGACTCTTTCTATAAAAGAGGGGTGAACAAGTAAAACAATTATCACACAATATCAGTATTAACAGGAATAAAAGACTTATTTACTAAATATTTTATCTCCTTGTTACTTATGTGTCCTAATCTGCGATGCCATAAGTTTGGAGAATTCTTTTCCTTCACTGTATTAAGCTCATGAAAACATACACTCAAGTATGTCTTATACAAAGAACAATATAACTCATCACGTGTAACTGTCAATGAACCCTTGGACAACTTCTATTTACCATCTCCAAAGGTATGTTGGAAGCCTTCTTGATCAAGGACATTAGCAGACAACAAGTTAAGACATAGATCAGGAATATGGCGCACATTTTTCAATGTAAGTATGCACCCAACAGTTGTCTTCACACAAATATCACTAACCCAACAATGCTTGTTGAGCTCTAGTTACCCATCTTGGCACAGTCGTCCCAAACTCCCAGAAGCATCCCACATCAAAAAAATTTGTAATTTTGGCTCCAGTTTACTCCTATAAATACTCCAGGCCTCTTTACTATTCCATCATCCTGTCCCACTCAACACAGAGCATCTTTCAACTTAAAATCACTCGATTCTCTCATTCTGAGTCTTAATCTCAGGTTCGAAAAATTTTACGGTGAAATATTATGAGTCTGGTTTTCATAGAATTTTAGAATTTTGCTAAGAAATCCCTGAGAACACTAGGTTATCATTATCTTAGTTCATAGAGTAGTGCTTGAGCTATGACCGAAATATGAAGTACTGCTACTAGCTCGAGGAGACGTGCCCCAAAGATTTTGACGTCTAGATTAGGGTCGATTCCCGAGAGCTGAGGATATCGCAGGAAGGAGGATATCGTAAAGTAGTAACAACCTTACGATAAATATTCTCTAAACTCTGGTTTTATGTTCCTTGTAATTTACCTGAATATCTATTTGAATTCTGAAACTCAATATGTTTTATTTTATACTTTTGCAATTTGAATTATGAATTATTTATTTTCACGGGAAGATCATATAGCTGAATTATCATTATAATTTGATTATCTGTTTGTGCTTTCAAATTAAACTTAGAATATGAGCATGTCATATTAGTTTAATTTAATAGTTTTACTTTAAGCCTTGATCGGAAGGTAATCGTAATAATTGCCAGATTAGGATAATTAACATAACAGACACCATGTATGTTAAAAAATATAATAATGTTGAGTTAGGTCTTTATGTCAGTCCTAGAGGAAGTTAATAACACGATGCTTATTAATAATCTCGAAAGATGATTAGGAGTACAACCGCTGGCCAATACCAGGGTAATCAATTCAGGTAACTCAGATATAATAACAAATAAATAACAGATCATAATTGCATCATATCAAGACTAGACAAATCTTCGAACATAGGTCAAGCAAATTGTCTAAACTGAGGTTAAAAACTCTCCAATAATATTTAACTGTTAAGTGATTTTGCCTGAAATTCATCTGTTTGAATAGGGATTGTGATCACACCTTTACAACAAATTAAGGAAGCCCTTGATTAATTCTAAAGAGAGAAATTGTGCAACTGAATAATAGATGCTACATAAGTCGTTGCCACATTCTTGGGACAAATGATATTCTAAATGTAAAATTATTGATGCTACCACATGACTAGCTACACGATAGGTACTCTACCTTAGGTTCTGTTTGATTAAGTGACACTCTTATTTGCTATGTGCTTAATTGAAATCCTTAATTATACATAATCCATATAGATTAAAATCTTATCTTTAGCATACTATGAACAGAACGCATCAAGGCCTTTTGACTGAACCACATAAAATCTTTGAGTCTCCTTTTATTCTTGTTGTTTACTTTTTGTCTTGTAATTGTTCATATACTTGTATTTTTTTATTCCCAACCATTGGTATCAGAACTGTCTAGTAACTCTTGGTACAAAGAGATACGTTGGATTCGTAGGTATCAAAGCTTAGGGTTTCAAGCGAGTGGGAGCAATGGCAGAAGACAAGGAAGTAAAAACCAACAAGTTTGTTGGAAGCAAAAGAGTTGCAACCTCTGTTTGAGGAGATACTGGAAACGATGTCTCAGACCAATTGAGAGTTGCTAGTTGGCAGACCCAAGTGTTGTTAGATTGACATTGGTGATACAATATCGTCGAGGAGAAGACGATGCATGAGAAGCCATCAGTTTAGAAAGCAGAAAAATTAAAGAGATCGAGCAGAGTTAACATGAGTCCTTAGAGATTTTTCTTGCAAAAAAACGTGGCAGTTTAGAAGGCAAGACAATTGAGGAGATCCAACAGAGTTAGTAAGCATCCACGGATCAGTTATGTTCCTTAAAGGAATTTATGTCGGTTCAGTGGCCCCTCGTCGAAGTATCGAGAAGCAAAGTGGAAGATGCTTCGGCGTAATGTCGACACTTAGTATTTTTTGGATGCTGGAATGGTTAGGGTTTCTGACGGGGACTAGCTGTCTTTTTTACTAGAGCCTTTTCGTCTGCCTTCAGTCATAAATGTCAGAATGTTAGCCGGCAGAAAGTTTTTTACCCTCCCAATGTCTTGATTCTGGTAAGTAATCATTGCAGAGACTTCCTCAAAGCATTTTAGTTCCTTCCTTCCCCCATATTTTTCATTTACACTTACTTGCATAACTTTTTCTGCCATTAACACTTTGAAGATTCCTCTGTTTTCTGATATCTTCATCTTTTTCCTGCGGTTTTCTTCTCGGACTCAGACATTTAAAAAGGTAAGCTTTGTCTGTTTATGGCTTTGGGTTTAATATTGTGTGGGTTTAAACTATTTTGTTTTTTTTTCTTTTGGGGATGGTATTGGCTCTGCATTTTCGTAGGATTTGAGGGGTTTAGGATGTTAGTTTCTGGTAGCTTTATACTTGCGTGGGGTTCTAAATATTGGGCTTCCATTCGCAGGTAGGATATGGCTGCTCAAAGAAACAATGATAGGGAGGTTGAGGATTTAATGGATGAGGGTTTTGGGAGTCCTCGGCCTGTTAGTCCCAAGGTTACCGTAGCAAGGAGGGCGGCCCGAGGTGAAGTTCCCGTAGGAGTTCCTTTTCAACCACCCATGCCTGGTCCCCCTGCATCCGATTTTCCTTTAGGTAGAAATAGGATTACTAGAGAACAAGCTGTCTCTTTTGCCCGTAAATATAGTGTTGACCCTAGAATTTATAGAGTTTATGTTGAGCCTTTAGCTGGAAAGATGTCTCTTTATCACATTCATGTTCCCCTGGCCCATTTTGAGGTGGGGTTCCATCTTCATATGGACCCTGCTTTTGCAGATTTTTTGATTTTTGCTCGAGTCCAACCTGGGCAGGTTCATCCGAACACTATCCGTACTGTGTTTTGCCTTATTTGTCTTTGCCGTCGGTTGGGCTTTGAACTAACTGATAACATCCTTAGTATGTTTTTCTCTTCACTTCGGATGTCTGACAATACCCTTTCTATTCGCCCCCGTAGGAACAAAGTCTTGCTCTTCGATTCTCCTCCCAATAAAGTAGACTTTAAGGAAAGATGGATGTTGGTAGAGTCTCATATTGGTTTTCCTTTCCGCCCATCTGTTAATGAAAACTTCCAATGGCCTCAAATCCAATATCCTTCCACCCTTAGCCACTCTGAGAAGTCTTTTTTGGAGATTATTACTCGAGACCTAGGGGATGATCGTCAGAAACAGACCCGAGTGTATTCCTCAGCGGATTTACTTAGTGAGTCTAGCTTGAAATGGTGTGGAATAGGGTCTGGTTTGTCGGAGAGGAAAAAGGAGTTAGGCTTCGCAGAGGAGGAGCCGAATGAGGACTGGACCATACACCCTGGGGGTGTTTTTTCTTTTCAGTGTGATGCATGTTCTCTTGCTCGGGGTTGTCGGACTGGCAAGGGTATAATTTGTATACTTCTCCTTTTCTTGCTTTTCTCTTACTTCGGTATTGACTTCTTGTTGTGTTTGCAGGTCCAACTATGTTTAAGACGGTGTGGGGAGATTGGGAGGAGGAAAGAGATGTGCGCCAGACCCGGTGCCTCTGGTGACACTCCACTTACCTACCCTTCTTCGGCTGAGACTTCCAAAAGAGGTAAGGGGGTGCGTAGACCTCGGGAAGAGGTAAGAGAAGAGGTAGGGGGTAGGACTCCGCATTCTGCCCTTGAACCTCATCGGGGTGCTACCCCGGAGGTGGGAGAGGATGAAGAGCAACTTCGTCCTCGTCAAAGACGAAGGGTCTCACCTCGGCCACCTGCTGAAGATTTGCTACTTCTCCCCCGATTTCGCCTTCTGCCGAGGACGTGCTGGATGCAGTTCCATTGGTAGCTTGCATGGCTTCTGGGTCCACTCCGGCTGAGCCTTCTCCAGCTGATGACTTAGGGGATGCTCCTGAGGTGAGTTCGAAGTCCCCCGGTCCTTCTTGACTTCAACCGGGATTCGAGCTGCCCACCGAAGAAGAGGGGTTTAAATCTTTGGCCTTGGAGATTACTGAGAGGACTCCGCCTCTTAATAATCTTCGGTTCAATAATCCCTATGTCGCGGCTTTGCTTGGCGGAGCTATCTTGGAGCGGGCTCATGATGCGGAAAGCTTGGCAGGCATGAGCGAGATGGGGGTGGAGGAAGCAATCAATCGAATTGGGGCTTTGTTTGCTCGGGTAAGTTCCTTGGTTTATTTTTTTCTTTGCTTCTTTTGCCTCTACTTGGGATGGTTTCTAACTTGTTTCTTTTTGCAGGTTTCTTCTTTAGTTCTTCATGTGTCTAAGTCCCGAGCAACGAAGCAGACTGAGCAAGCGGCGGCAAATGCGGAATGGCGAACTGTCAATGAGCCTCGACTGCTTTCATTGGAGCAAGAAGTAAATAAACAGGCTGCACTTATAGAATCGCTGAATGCTGAGAAGCAGTATCTGTCCAACGAAGCAGAGGAGGTGAGGAGGTTGTTAGCTGGTCTGAAGGCGCAGACTTACTACTTGAAGGTTGCCAATGACAAGCTGCAAGTTGAAAACACTAAACTAAACTCGGCTAGAGATGAAGCTGTTGCTAGCCGGCTTTCCCTGCAGGAGGAGCTTGACCATTGTCGCTCAGAGGAGTTTAAAAAGAAAATCATTGACTATTTTAAGAGCTCCCCTGAGTATCAAGCAGAGATTAACCGTGAAGCTGGCTCTTTCTTGGACAAGGGATGTGTTCATATCATTAGGCAACTGCATCCGTATTTTGAAGATAAGTCCGTTCTTCTTCAAGCCTTCAAATCCAATTTTGATAATGACTTTTGCCGCCAAGGAGCAGACTTCGTCCCATTCACTCCCGAGGAGTTAGGAGCACTTCGGGAAAGGGGTGAAAGGAAAAGGAGGCCTGTTTGGACACCGCCCCAGCCTTCTTCTCCGACCTTCTGGGATATGTTGGGAGAAGGACCAAGCTCAGCTGCTCCGGGCTCCAGCTCTGCTGCCCCTTAAACTTGTAATTATTTTTTGTAATTTTGAGATGTTGACTTGATTTTCGTTTCAATACTATGAATTTTACCAAGTGCTGCTTATTTTAACACTTCGGCTCTGTGCACACTTCTTCAGGAATTCCATAGTAATAAATTTTACCAAGTAAAAATCTGAGTTCGAACCACGATAACTTCATCGCAATAAAATTTACCAAGTATAAATTTGAACTTGATACTTCGTAATAGACATTGCCTTCAAACTTTATTGTCTGACTTTATACTTCGTAACAATCAGTATTTTCCTCAAATGTTTAACGTGATTCCCGGTAGCCAAAGATTACTTTGTACTTCAGAACTCCGAGTATGCTTTTAACTAGGTGTTTTATGTTCAACTTTCCAAGCCCTGACTTGGTGCTTCGTAACCACAATCTTTCTCGTGGATTTCTTTCAAGCCTTAGCCTGGTAATTCGTCACCACGACCCTACTCGCGGGTTTTAGTGTCTTTCAAGATCGTGCTCGAGTTTAGACGAATAATAATTGAGATCGTGCTCGAAGTTAAATTTGAATAATAAATTTCACTTTTGGAAATTCAAGAACTTGCCTTAATGGACGATTTGATATTCAGGACAAAGTTTGCCCAAATGTATTTCATACAAAGTACCTTTTTAGGTGATTTACATGCCACGGATTTGGGAGAAGAATGCCATCCTTGTTCATGAGTTTGTAGGTGTCGGGTCTCACTTCATATTTCACGAGGTACGGGCCTTCCCAATTTGGGGTCAGCTTGTTTGCTTGTATGTGTCGTGCCATGCCTTCAATTTTTCGAAGTACCCAATCTCCGACCTTTATGGGTCGTTTGAACAACCTCTTGTCATGAACTTTTTTGGTTTTTTCCTTGAATGATTGTGACCTTAGGCGGCTTGCTATTCTTCTTTCCTCTAGTAGTAGGTCTAGCTCCAGACTTCTTCTTTCTTTGTTGGCATCTTCATTGTACATTGCTACTCTGGCTGTGGGCAATGCCACTTCGGCTGGTGCTACTGCTTCTGATCCGTACACCAAGGCGTAGGTCGTTTCTTCGGTGGGGCCCCTAGTCGAAGTGCGCACGGCCCATAGAGCGGGGTTCAATTCATCAGCCCATTTGTTAGATTTTCCTTCTAAATTCTTCATTGGTGCTGCTAACACCAATTTATTGGCAGCTTCTGCCTGTTCATTCCCTTGAGGGTGTGCTACGGATGACTTCCAGTGTTTGATGTGCAACCGTTGGCATTCTGCGGTGAACTTTGCTGAAAATTGCACCCCGTGATCTGTAATGACTGCCCTTGGTATTCCGAAGCGGCATAAGATCTGTTCTCGGAAGAACTTAGAGACATTTTCCTCCGTGGGATGTGTGAGGGCTTTCGCTTCAATCCACTTCGAAAAATAGTCCACCGCTACGACCAAATATTCACATCCATTCATTGTCCTGGGAACTTTCCCATTAAATCCATACCCCACATGTTGAATGGCCAGGCTGCCACTACCGAGGTTTGTTCAATCGAGGGTAGTTGAGGAATAGTCCCAAAAATTTGACAAGTTTCACATTTTTTAACATACTTCCTGGCATCCTCCCTGAGCGTCAGCTAGTAATAACCTTGGTTGATTACTCGTTCTGCCAAAGCTCGGGCCTCCGGGGTGTCCTCCACACACTCTTTCGTGTACTTCGGCTAACAGGTCATCTACTTGAGACGGAGGGATACAACGAAGTAGAGGCCTTGTGAAGGACCGTCTGTATTGAAAGACTTGCTTTAGCGGAGCATTGGTGTAGACCACGATAGGATGAGACTCGAAGTAGG
Source organism: Asclepias syriaca (assembly GCA_027405835.1). Classification (NCBI taxonomy): domain Eukaryota; kingdom Viridiplantae; phylum Streptophyta; class Magnoliopsida; order Gentianales; family Apocynaceae; genus Asclepias; species Asclepias syriaca. The sequence continues at coordinate 11,796,339 of CM049928.1, read as the reverse complement.
GTCTCAATTTCCGTGCGGAAACAACTAAAGCATATGCTAACTTCTCAATATTAGAGTACCTGGACTCCGCATCATTTAAAACTTTGCTGACGAAGTATACAGGGTGCTGCTTCGTCCCATCTTCCTTGATTAGAACCGACGCCACAATCACGTCCGAGAATGCTAAGTATAAGAAGAGTACTTCTCCACTGTTCGAAGGCCGTAGCATAGGAAGATCTAGAAGATAATCCTTCAAACTTTTCCAGGCTTGACTGCATTCCGGAGTCTAGACAAAGTTATTCTTTGAATTCTTCAAAGCTTTGAAGAATGGGAGGCACCTCTCTGCTGATTTTGAAACAAACCTCCCTAATGCCGCGATGCATCCATTCAGCCTTTGGATGTCTTTGACACATTTGGGCTCAGTGAGCCTGGCTATGGCCTCCAATTTCTCCGGGTTAGCTTCAATCCCTCGTTCAGATGTCATGAATCCTAGAAACTTGCCGGATTTTACCCCAAACGTGCACTTCGTAGGATTGAGCTTGAGGTTGTACCTCGCCAAGTTGGAGAAGGTTTCCTCTAAGTCCTCCAAGTGTGAAGTGCCGTGCTTGGTTTTAACCACCATGTCATCTACATATGCTTCTATATTCCTTCCGATTTAGCTTCGGAGGATATAATTCATCATTCGCTAATACGTCGCCCCTGCATTCTTTAATCCGAAGGGCATGACATTATAGCAGTAAATGGCCCCTGCAGCTCGGAACGAGGTATGTACCTGATCGCTGGGCTTCATTTTTATTTGATGATACCCGGAAAAAGCATCCATGAAGCTCAGGTACTCGTATCCCGCTGTTGAGTCCACCAGCGCGTCGATTTGAGGTAGTGGGTAGCAATCCTTGGGGCAAGCCTTGTTGAGGTCCGTGTAGTCTACGCATATTCTCCATTTGCCGGTAGACTTTTTAACCATTACCACATTGGCGAGCCAAGTGGGGTATTTTATCTCACGAATGAATCCCGCTTGCAAAAGCTTATTTACTTCTTCCTTCATGTCTTGTATTTTGTCTTCGCCAAATTGTCTGGACTTTTGTTTGATTGGGCGATATGTTGGGTCAATATTCAAGGCATGCTTAGCTACTGAGGTGTCGATTCCGGGCATATCCTTTGTGCACCATGCGAAGCTTCGTTGATGCTCCTTGAGAAATTTGATGAGGTCTTGCCTGAGTTGATCTGGCATATCTCTCCCGATTTTGACGAGTTGTTTAGGATAGGCGGGATTTATTTCTACCTCGTCATATTCTTTGTCCCGTGATACTTCGGCCCCTGGGTTGCAATTTCGTTTCTCCGCGTCTCCTTGCACCTCTAGGTCGCGATCTTCCGTCACCATATGGTCGCGATCTTCTGTCACCACATTGACCCTTTCAACTTTGTCGGGAGAGTCTCTCTTTCTCTTTATCTTCATTATTTGCCCTAGCAAACTCCGAGGGCTGCTTCTTACAAATCCAACACCTCGCGAGGTGTGGAACTTCACTTGTTGATGTGAAGTAGAGATTACTAGATCAAAAGCCGCGTGGAAAGGTGTTCCCACTATAGCGTTGTAAGGAGATTCTAAGTCTACCACATAGAACTTGACCTCCTCCGTTCGTGCCTTGTCCCCTTCCCCAAGGGTGACATGCAATCTTATAGTTCCTTTAACCGGTACTTTCTGCGGTGTGAACCCTTCCAGCACCATTCTGCTTGTCTTGAGATGCTCTTCTCTCAAGCCTATTTCTTCGAAACATCGCCAATACATGATGTTTCTCATGGCTCCAGTGTCAACCAGAACCCTCTTTACTGTACACTTGTCAATCCCCTCTCTGGTCATCCGCACTTCGATGACTATAAGATTGACTTTAGCTTCCTCATTACTTTCTAGCTCTTCATTGGTGAAAGTAATGACTTCCTGCTGCTCGAACTCATACTTCGGGACGAGGTATGATTTGGTGAGATTGTAGATTCTCTTCTTTATTTTCCTCACCGAGCCCAGCTCCGGGTTAATCATGTTGATTACCCTTTCTCCCTTATCTTTTTGCTGTTGTACACCCGCAATGTACTCCTTCAAACGTCCTTCCTGAATGAGCTTTTCGATGGCTCGCCTCAGTTGGAAGCACTCCTCCGTCGTGTGACCATAGTCTCGGTGGAATCCACAGAACTTGGTCTTATCCCGCGAGGCGTTCGTTTGTGCCTTCATTGGTGCGGGGTCCCTAACTCCGTGCTTCTCTTTTAGGACTGCAATCAAACTTTCCTTTGGAACATTCAAAGGTGTAAACACTTCAGATTTCTTACCTCGATTTTTGTCCTTCCGTTTTGGGAAATTCGAGGCCACCTGTTTCGGTTGCTCGGATTGTTTATCCTTTCTTCGCCAGGTCGGCTCAGTCGCACTGCCTTCAGCCAGGGCTACTTTCCTGGCTACGTTGAACATTTCTCCAATTGTCTCTGGTTTGCGAAGTTGGAGTTCAGTGTATAACATTTGCGACCTGAACCCTCCTTCAAAACACGTGATCACCGTGTCTTGACTGATCCCTTCAATCTCCTCGTAGGTTTTCTTGAACCTATCTAAAAATGAAAGCAACGATTCACCTTCCCGTTGCTTGATGTTGGCCAGATCTCCCCTAGTTTTTGGGATCGTTCCTGCAGTGCTGAATTTGTCCAGGAACATTTTTTCCAAGGTATACCATGAGTCAATGGTATCCTTTTTAAGCGATGTAAACCAAGTTACCGCTTTGTCTGATAATGTTGTCGGAAAAGCCCGACACAGGATAGCCTTGTCGTTTGTGATTAGTCCCATGGCCGACTTGTACCGGCATATATGTTCAATGGGCTTTGATGAGCCCGAGTATAGAACGAACTGTGGGAGTTTAAGATTTGGATCCTGGGAGACGTCTTGGATCCACTTAACGAATGGTCCCAGTTCGATTGATCTCGACTGACGTGATTTGGAAACATGCTTTCCATCCTCCGGGCTTTGTTCTGGGGAGCGCTTTCGGGCCCTATTTTTGTGAGCGGGTTTAGAAGAGTGGTGGCTCTCTCCAACCTCGCTAGTCGTTGGCCTTTTGCTAGTTTGGATGAATTTCTCGTTTCTCCGAACTGTGGTACGGGTCCGTTGTGGGTTTTCGGACGGGTTTGCCAAGACCCTCGGGGGTGGCAATTCAGCTCCAGCTTTCCGAAACTCTTCCCTTAATTTTAGCCATTGTTGGGAGAGCTCTTGATCCCGCTTTGCTTCTTGATTTTGTTTGAGTTGTTCGTTCTCTTTTTGCAACCTTCTCAATTCCTTTTTTGTATCTTCTATTCGCTTGGAATTGAGCTGCTCTCGCAAGTCTGAAGAACGCCTAGAAGTTCCTGGCTGTGGCCCCAACCTTTCCGATATCGGACGACGCCCGGAACTTGCAGAGGCAGAGGAGGCGGACAGCCTCGTCCTCTCCCCTCGGAGAGAGGATTGGCGAACAGTGTGTCCTTCAAATCGAGACATGATGATTGATGATTGAGGATAGTAAACGTAAAGTAAAAGGCTTCCCGGTAACGGAACCAAACTGATTATGCACGAATTTGTCGAAGGGTAAAAAAGTAATTAAGGGTGCCGGGAACTCGGAGAGCTTTGTAGTTGGGATTGTTAAGGAGGCTTTTCGAGAAGGACGAAGTATGAATGCGGTACTTCGCTGAGTGTATGTGGTACTTCGGGGTAGCACACTTAGCGTCTGATCAGCCTACAAAACAAGTAGGTTCGATGGAGAGTTTGTACCCCGTGAACTCTCCGATGCTTAAGTCAGTAGAGTATTTTAGTAGATATCTGGAAATTAGAAAAAAAAGTCCTTACCTTGTCTTCAAATCTCTCTTCTATAGGAGTCTGATAATGATTGTACCGTTATGGTTCTGGACAGTTTCGACCGTTACGGGTAACGGGATTCCGTTTTAACCGTTTAAGGGTAACAGAGTATAAATGAGGGAGTAAATATGTAACGTCCTCACTTTATGAGGCCCATAAAGTGGTATTTATGTCACCATAGGGGTTTTCTTGGCCCACAGATCAGTTACGTTCCTTAAAGGAATTTATGTCGGTTCAATATATATATATATATATATATATATATATATATATATATAATTATTTTGTATTTAATATTGTCTTGAATTCATATTTATAATTACAAGGTTGATAAGTTATATTTTTTTAATATTTAATATTTATTTTTATAAAATATCATATATTATATAATGACATTTGACAAATTTATTTTAAAATTGGGAAGATAAAGAAAAGGCATTACTTTTCACAATATATTGAATTGATTAAGTAAATCTTAAACCTAAAAAAGAATAAGAGATAAAGGCATGCTGTAATGGATCATTACATTGGTACGAGGTCGTTTTGGCCTATAATTTGGCCATTCTTGCTTACTAAAGGATGCATTTGACCCTTGTGAGGTGAAACACTAAAAAATTTGGTAAAAATTGGCCTTTCAAGAATACATTCCACTAAAAACGAATTACATATTATTTATAATAATTACTTTTTTTTTATAAAAAAAAGTGTCAAAATTTATATTTAATTTTAAAGAATAAAATTTAAAAGCAAGTGTGTCTATCAAAAAATTTTTTTTGTTTTTTTAAAAAAAACCTTTAAAAAATATTTATATGTTATATTTGAAATGATATATTTGAAATTGGTGAAAACAGACAATATTATTAGTTCAAGATATTATAGAAACAGAAAGTTCGAAATTTCAAAACTATATATATATATATATATAGAATAATTTGGGATCTATTTTGATATAGGGATGGTTTAGAATAAATAATTTTAAAGTAGATTCTCAAATTCATTAGCTAGGAAAGATCACCTTAGATTTTGTCCATATTATGGACCTAAATCTCCACTCTCTTTAGCACAAGATTTTAGTTGTTTCTAGGCATTTTCTAAATAAAAAATTAGATTATACAAATTTATTTTAGATTAAATTTTAATTAATTGAAATAATAATTTTAAATATCAAATAATTTAAATATATATATTGATTACACTATTTGATTTGTAAAATTATCATAATTTTAATTAATTTAAATTCATTTTTATTGCGTCTTATACTTAGACTAATAATTATTAATAAATATAATATTTATCTTTGTAATAAATTATATATATGTAGATATTAATTAAAATATATTATCTAATAAAAGTAGGACCTAAAGATACGTAAAAGACTAGAATTGAACAAAATCAATCAGGTTTCAATTCTTAGTTGACTTTTCTAAAGCCATCCCTAATAGCTAAATCATTTTTATTTTTATTTTTTTATGAAAAATATATGAATTTAGCTCCCAATTTATTTATATTAGGAAAAAGGGATTTCTTATAATTATTGTTTTAAATTCCTACATTATTTTTATTTTTATTTTTAAAAAAGTTCATTAATTTCTGAAATTGTCAAGAAAAACCAATAGAAGACTCCTTTCTACAGTAAATATTATAACAAAATTTTAATATAATTAATATACATTCATTTGTTTAATCATAAATGCTTTTTCATAATATTATTAATAAATTAAATAAATAAAGATTACGTGTGTATATATATATATATATATTTGATTGATCATAAATGAAAATGTCGATCTTACACGGAAGGTTTGGTTTGATAAATTCCTTAATTGTGAATCGGAAAAGCCACGTAACGGAAAAAGTACCAAAAAAAAGAAAAAAAAAGTCGGCAAAATATCAAAATATTAATCATGATGGTAATGGACCCTAAAAAAAATGAAAAATAAAAATTAAATAAAAATAAAAAACACGAGGACCACCATAAGTGCAGTTGCCCAAATTATTCCGTATTGGTACGGCTGGTTGACACACACCTCCACTAAAACCTACTCCCTTCATTTTTATTTATTTATTTATTTTTACACTTTACAATAGTAATTTTTTCGACTTAATTATAAAAGAAATATAGATTTTTTAATATATATATATATATATATATATATGTATATGTATATGTATATATATATAGCATGCAACTTACACGTTTTGAAACACGAATTTTAGTGGTCCAAAGATTGGCAAAAATTGATGACAACAAATATTTTGTCCAATCAAATATATATATATTAAAATATGATAAACACAAAATTTTCTTTAAAATATTTCAAAAAAATAATCAAATTAAATTCTATGTTTTCATTCTTCAATATTAAAAGAAAATAATGAATATTCATTATAAAGGAAAATACTACACCAACAAAACGTCGCTTTAGTTTTTTCATTTTACAAATTACAAGAAAAAAAAAAACAAAATTCTCAATCTTTATAATATAATATGATAAAGAAAATAAAGGGAACAATAACAAGTCATATGTGGCCAGAAATTGGAATACTCTTTTACCACCAACAAATCATTTGTGGCCAGAATCAATTCTTAAGAATTTAATTCTATATTATTAATTGATTAATTTGTTTCCTTGTTCAGAAAAAGGAAAAAAAAAGTAAAAAAAAAAAAGACATATATTTTTAGTATTACAAATAAATAGTTTTTTTTAAAATCTAATTTATATGGAATACATAAATCAAACAAAAAGAAGCCACACCTCCAAAACTTCACTTCACTTTACCAAAAGCGACAGATTCTTCCACTATTAATATTTCCAATGCCTATTCAAATAGAATCAATCATTCCCTACCATTTCTCCTCACACACTTTCTCCTCAACACACTTTCTCCGTTTTTTATTTCTTCTCAAATAATCAAATCAAATTCTCCACCGGAGGAGCTCGAAAGATCGCAGTCGGCGACGATGCAAGAACTGAGGAAGATGAAGGTGAAGAAAGGTTGGCTTGCGGTTCAAGTTGGATTAGAAGAAGATAATCATGGAGGATCAGTTGAGAGATTCGTTATACCAATTTCATATCTGTATCATCCGCTATTCCAGAAGCTTCTCGATAAGGCTTATGATGTCTACGGTTACCATACGAATGGTCCTCTTAGATTACCGTGTTCTGTCGATGATTTTCTTCATCTCCGATGGCAAATTGAAAAGGAAACAAGTTATAATAAGAAGAGTCACGGCGTCGCCGGCGGTGGTGGTTCTCATCAACGCTCCAATCACCACTACCTCGCCCTCCACCACCACCTTGCTCTTTCCCTGTCTTTCCACTCTTGTTAAATAAATTTTCATTTTATTCTTCATATATATATATATATATAATATTCCATCTTTTTCCTGTACAATTTTTATTGAGTATAGGAGAAATTAGGGGGAAAAAAAAGAGGGGAAAAAGAAGCTACGACTTAATAAGGTTTTCTTCAATTTGATTTGGCTCAAATGTGGTAAGTAAATTGTTGCAGATTTGCTAAATTTCACTCCAAAATTAGTTATAATTTACAGTAACTACGAATGTTTGGATTTGCTGCTTTTTGATCATTCCAGTGTTTATAATGGGGGTTCAAATGCTAGTTTTGCAAGTTCAAATGAAGCTTTAAAGGAATCGGACCACATGTAAAAATTGATAAAAACAGGATTGCATTTTATGTATCGAAAACACAAAGTAAGGGGGGTTAGGTGCAGAGGCTTGGAACAATGAATGAAAACAAAACCTGCTGCAACCAATGAAACAAAAAAGGGTCAGAAGTGCACAAATTTGTATCAGTATCTCTGAGTAGTGGGCATTACAACAAACATTAAATTACCTTGAACAATTAGCAATGACTTTATATATATATATTCTAGATTGTATGTTTTGCGCATTTGTCAAATTGACTGCAATAATTCAAAATACAAGTGAGTCATTTCCTACACCGTGATGCATCAATCACCCCTGTCAAATTGTTCCAAAAAAAAAAAAAAAAAAAAAGTGAATAAACTTTACATGAACTTTTGGGAAACAACTAAAGCAGCACTTCGAGCTACCCCTCCAAAAACCGATGATACATGCACAAAATTTAAAGCCAAAAAAATAAATAAATAATCACATCATGGATTTGTGTGAAATAATAAATTGTCTCGAAATAATATTTTTTTTAACCAACTTTGAGCATTCTTTTTAATGTGGAGCTGTTTGCTCCATGAGAAATTCGAACCTTTAATTATTCGTCTTAGAGGAAGTATTAAGAGTTTGCTTTACCAACTCCCTCAAGCTACCGAATTTTAGAAATAATGTTGAAGTTTCTCAAAAACAGGCCCTCCTTCCTTCTACAAACTCTCAGAAAGAGGAGATGGACATGGGACAACCATCAACACCGATTTGGCAAAGAGGATCCTTTGTTGCAGCGGTACAGAGAAGGGCTACACCACTACTGATCTATACGGGGGAAGGAGAAGAGGATATGATGGATGATATGGGGATGGCGGATATATTGCTGTAACATGACACGGTGGAAGAAGGGGAGTTATGTCGGTAGTGCATATACCATGGGATCACTATAAGAGTACATGGCAACAATGGCAGCTTGCACTTGTAATCAAAACATTAGGGAAGACGTTCAATTTTAAGATGATGGAACCACGCATGCGGAAATCTGGCGGCTTCAAAATTATTGTGAGCTAGTCGACATAGATAAAGGTTACAACGAGCGAGGTTCTATTTAGCCGATGATTATCAGAAGGTACTTACGGGGGGACCATGGATGGTTATGGGTCATTACTTGACCATCACTAAATGGAAACCGAATCTTAAGTTGTCGGACTTAGATGTACAAACCACCCTTGCATGTGTCAGATTCCTGACCCTACCTTTGGAAAATTTCATTGATACCTCACTACTAAGAATTGGCAATGCGATTGGACGGGCAATTAACGTCGATAGGAACACGGTGGTTGAGGGGAAGGGTAAATACGCAAAGGTTTTCATTGAGCTAAAGTTAAATACACCACTACTACCTAATTGTTAGGTACCGAGACGAAATGTAAACACGAAATATAAACACGAGAGATATAAACAGAGTAAAAATTTCCACTATACGAAATAGTTTACAAAAGTACTATGCAACATATTTTGAAGCCTAGTGATCATCTCTTTATCATTACCAGTAATGATAATATCATCAACATACACCAAGAGAAAAACCATACTAGTGGTTGTCTTGTGAAAGAAAAGTGAAGAATCATATTGACTTTGTGTGAATGAAAAAATAAGAAGAGTGTTGCAAAACTTCTCAAACTAGACTCTAGGTGCTTGCTTTAACCCATACAAAGAACGTCTTAGTTTGCAAACCTCAGAGCATTCGTCATTGACATACCTAGCGGAAGTTTCATGTAAATCTCTTCCTTAAGATCCCAAATCAAAAAGGCATTTTTTACATCCATTTGATGTAAAGCCCAAGACTGAGAGGATGCAATAGCAAGTATGGTTCTCACGGTAGTCATCTTAGCAACTGGAGCAAACGTTTCTTCATAGTTGAGACCATATTCTTGTTTATTCCCAAGAGCAACCAATCGAGCTTTATAGCGATCTAAGGAGCCATTAGACTTCAGTTTCACAGTATAGACCTACTTTCTACCAATGGGCTTAACATGTGGAGGACATGAAACAATGTCCCAAGTGTGATTTTCTTCAAGTGCTTGAAGTTCTGCTTCCATTGCTTGTTGCCAACACTGATGTTTCATAGCCTCTTTATAACAAGTAGGGATGTAGATAGAAGATAAAACAGTGGTCATAGCCACAGGAGGTGGAAAACCATACCTTTCAACAGGTTTGCGAGGTCTAGAGCTTCTTCAAAGTGGATGAGGATAACTGGAAATAGGATCAACTGTCGCAGGTGGATGGGAAGGGACCATAGGAAGACCATCAGATGCAGGAGGAATGCGTCTATGATAAACATAACCAGGTTTAAATCTTTGTATAGGTGTTGGTGAGGCAGAAAAATGTGGTAAAGTAGATTAAGAAGGAAGTTCTGGAGGCGTTTGTGTGCTAAAGAAATGCTGATTTTAAAAAAAATGACATTTCTAGAGACACGAGTGCAATGTGCATGAGGATCATAGCAAAGAAATCCTTTTTGGATTACAACATATCCTAAAAAAGCACACTTAACAAATTGTGCACTAAGTTTATTCCTCTCATGGGCAGGAAGATGTACAAAACAAACACAACAAAAAACATGAAGATTAGAATAATTTGGTGCATGTCCAAATAAATAAAAATATGGTGGATTATTGTTCAAGTTGGGGGATGGTAATCTATTTATTAAATAGACTGCAGTAGCTAAAGCTTCACACCAAAAATGAGAAGGAACACAAGATTCAATTAGAAGAGTGAGAACAACATCAAGAAGATGACGATTCTTTCTTTCAACCACACCATTTTGTTGTGGAGTAAAAGGACAAGAACACTGAGAAATAATCCCATGACTTTGAAGAAATTATTGAAATTCATTTGACATATATTCCCCCCTAAATCAGATTGTAAGATTTTGATTTTGGCAGAAAATTGTGTTTCAATTAAAGCAAGAAAGACTTTGAACACTGAAAAAACTTCACTTTTAGTTCTAAGAAAATATACCCAAGTAAAACGAGTGAAGTCATCAATAAATGTAACAAAATAATTATAATGTTCATGAGAAATCACGGGAGCAATACCCCAGACATCAATATGTACTAGTTCAAAAGGTTTGGTGGTACGAGGTTGATGTAATGGAAAAGGAAGTGTTTTGCTCTTATCAAGTTTACAAGATGCACAATCAACAATAGCATTATTAGAAGAAGAATTTTTATTTTCAAGTAAACTAGATTTAAGCAAGACTCAAAGTATATGAGAATTAGGATGGCCTAAACGTTTATACCACACCTGATTATTACACTGGACATCATTATAAGCAACATGGTTCGAAACTGGAAAAGGAGAAAAAAACAAAGGAAAAAGACGTCCTATTTTAGGTCCCTTCGCAATCATTTTCCCGGATACTTGATCCTGCACAAGACAACCATAATTTGAAAAATGAATGGTACAATTATTGTCAACTAATTGCCCAACGGATATAGATTAGTAGACAACTTAGGAGAACCAAACACATTATTGAAGGAGGCTAAAATATCACCAACAACTGTGATAGGTAAAGAATTGCCATCTGCTGTATGAATTTGAAGATTTCCAGTATATTTGTAAACATTAGTTAAGGGCAAAGTAGTGTTGGTCATGTGATTAGATGCACCCGAATCAAAATACCAAAACTTAGAATTAGAATTTTTGTTACCTGAAAGACCTAAAGTGGAAAGAGCAGAAACTATCATTTGTTGAACCATTCAAGAGTAATAGCAGACTGGCCAGTATTAGAGACATTTGAAGAACCAACCGAGGCATTGTAAGCAGATTCAGATCTCTTTGGAGGTCGAATGGAACAATCTTTGATGATATGCCCTGTTTTCTTACAGTAATTGCAGAATGTTTTAGTACAATTAGTGAAAATATGACCAAATTCTTTACAACTATAGCACATGACTTTTGTCATATCTCTGCCTCCTTTATATCTCCCTTGAGCAGCGTATACAACAGAAATTGGAGCAGAATTTTGAGTTTTCTGCTCCAAGACAGCTTGTGTGATGAGTCATTGTTCTTCCCTAAGAAGCTCTCCTATGCAAACATCCAACAAAGGAACTGACTCTCTATTCATTAGGTTAGATGATTGCTTCAAACTCACCTCTTAACTTCATTAGGAACTGATCACGTTTGCTGATTTCATGGATAGCTTGTACAGCAAAGAGTCCTTCAGGAGGAACATTTGCATATACAATATCAGTGTACTCAGCCCAAAGATTTTCAAAGAAAGAATAGAACTCTTGGACTGACATACTCCCTTGATTGAGTTGACTCAACTCAAGTTCTAATTGGAACCTTCGTGCTATGTTTCTTTGGTTGTAAACTTTCTTCAGGTAGCCCCACATTTCTCTAGAATTCTTATAAAGCCTGAGGTTGAGAAGTATGGATGGTTCCACACTTCCAAGGATCCAAGACATAATCTGAGCATCTTTCACCTCCCATTTCAAGTATTTTTCTTTCTCATTACTTCTGTTAGGAGCAGGAGCAGTCCCATCAATATGACCCCATAATTATTTTCCCTTGACAAATACCTCAAATTGGAATGATCAAGCAGAATAATTCTTACCATTAAATCGAACAAAAAATTGTTCAGATTGTTCCAAAGACATGATTCAATCAGAGAACAAGTCCAAGAAAACAAGAGTAATACAAGAAATACAAGATCTTCGAGGAAGACAAGAAATTGGATACGAGAAATACAAGATCAAAACACTAAGATCTTGGAGGATGACTTCAGTATTTTGGCTCTGATACCATGACAAGAAAAAAAGAAGAGAATTTCTGAAGTATATTTTTTATATATCACATGGCTGAACAAAAATACAATATATATAGGCAATAATACTAAACAAATTCCTTGATTCTAGACTAACAAATCCCTTGATTTTAGACTAACAAATCCCTTGATTCTAGACTAACAAATCCCTTGATTCTAGACTAACCAAATCCCTTAATTCCTGAATTATAGTCTAACCAAATCCCTTAATTATAGTAAGGATAGAAAATATCTTGACAGTGTCGACCAAGTGAGGCAAGTCAACATTCAAAGTTCGGGCAGGGTGACCCGAATATGAAGGTGGATTATGAGGCTGGTCGTGCATATCAAATTCTGGGAAGCAGGTGGAGGATGCCGGGAGAAATATGGAGAATGGGCAGCTACTGCAGTGGAAATGGAGGTAATTCCCTCCTCCCCAATTTGCATTAATTAACTATAATTAATACGATTATATGGAATTGTAGAGGAATCGGTGCCCATAATACCATATTATATTTCAAGAAAATGGTGAAAATTCATAAACTAGCAATCTTTACTGCATTGGAAACTAGAATACATAGTCGAAATGTGTATGATTTCCTGACTATGACGAGATTTACAAATTTGTATGCGGTGGAGGCATTAGAATACGTGGGGAAATTTGGTTATTGTAGAATTACAACATGGTAAATGTGGAGGTATTGTCCGCAACAGATCAAGTCGTGACAGCCTTAGTGACGAAAAATGATGGCTCGATTTGGCTACTTATAGTGGTTTATGCATCCCCGAACTATCAAGTCCAGGAGGAGCTATGGCAGCACATCATGGAGCTTAGTTATGTGGTGAATTTGTCGTGGGTAGTAATAGGAGATGTTAATCAACCCCTTGAAGCAAAGGATAAGAGGGGAGGGAGACCAATCAATAGGCATCTGGCAACAAAACTTAGACAAACAATTGACAATTGCAAGTTAATAGATATTGGATTCCAAGGACCTCAGCTTACATGGTCCAATGGCCAGGAAGGAAAAGCAAAGATAAGGGAACGGATAGACATGGCTTGGTGTAACACACCTTGGCATCAGATTCATGAACGAACTGTGCTCAAACACCTAACAAGAGTGGCATCGGACCATCACTCGTTGCTACTCATGGAAGTGTCAAATGGGCACAATGAGGCTTTTAGGGGTTTCCGTTTCTTGGAGGCTTGGTTCCTCAATCCAGATTTCCCTAAAAAGGTGAAGGAATTATGGAATAGGGAACCGGGAAACCTCCAACAAACGATGGAACAATTCAGAGACATGATATGTAAGTGGAATTAAGAAGAGTTTGAGAACATGTTCTAGAGGAAGAAAAGATGTGAAGCAAGATTAAAAGGGGTGCAGCAGTTGGCAGCAGTTGGCAGCGGCGGATAAAGGGAAATCTTTAGATAAATTGGAGAAGAAACTTATGGCCGAAATGGAAAATATACTTCTTCTAGAATGTTATGGTTGAAAGATGGGGAGCGAAATACCAAGTTCTGTTGATAAGTAATGTATGGAATAATTGTTGTGTTTTTATTGATAGAATTCTTGTATATTTATATACATGTAATTGTAACTATACAATTGTAATGAAATAATTGTTGCCAACTGTAACTTTGCCTTTCCTATTGCCAACGGTAACTTTGCCTTTTATTCTTTATTTTCACACTCCCCCTCAAGTTCGGCAGTGGGATTGCCAATGCCGAGCTTGCGTAGAACTCCATGGAATATTCGTCCATTGACTGCTTTTGTGAGGATGTCAGCCAATTGGTCTTCAGATTTGATGTACGGCAAACTGATAGTACCATCTTCCAGTTTCTCTTTGATGAAATGCCGATCTACCTCTATATGTTTGGTACGATCGTGTTGGACTGGATTTTCAGATATACATATTGATGATTTGTTGTCGAACATTAAAGCATATGGTCTTTCTTGGTTGATTCCAAGTTCACTTAGCAATTTTCTAATCTAGATGAGTTCTGCAATTCCTTTAGACATGCCTCGAAATTCTGCTTCGGCACTTGAAAGGGCAACCACCTTCTGTTTTTTACTCTTCCAGGTGACAAGGTTCCCTCCAACTAGTGTAAAATATCCGGACATTGATCTTCTGTCAACTTGATTGCCTGCCCAGTCTGCATTAGTGTATCCCTGCACATCAAAATTTATATTATTATTTCTAAAGAATACTCCATGATCATATGTTCCTTTTAGATATCGTAGGATCCTTAGAGCAGCTTCCATATGTGCAGTCTGAGGTTTGTGCATGAACCGGCTAACTATTCCGACTGCATAGGCAATATCTAGTCTGGTGTGTCCAAGATAGATCAATTTCCCGACAAGTCTTTGGTATTTCCCCTGGTCACAGGTTGATGCTTCTTTTTCGATCTTCAAACCATGATTTACGATGATTGGTGTCTCGGCTGACTTGCAGTCCATCATTCATGTCTCAGCTAGTATGTCTAGGATGTATTTCCTTTGGGATATGAAAATTCCTTTTTTGGAGCGTAGAACCTCTATCCCTAGGAAGTATTTTAGGCCCCCTAGGTCTTTCATTTCAAATTCTTTGAATAAGTTGGCTTTCAAGCAAGAGATCTCATCTGCGTCATCTCCAGTTATGATCATATCATCAACGTAGATTATCAAGCAGGTTATCAGTTTTCCTCGTCTTTTTAGGAAGAGAGTGTGATCGGAGTGACTCTGACGATACCCATATTTTTCCATTGCTATAGTAAATCTTCCAAACCATGCTCTTGGTGACTGCTTTAGTCCGTAGAGTGCCTTCTTTAATTTACAAACTTCATTTCTTCCAAAGTTCTTGGTGAATCCTGGGGGTGCTTCCATGTAAACTTCCTCTTTGAGTTCTCCATGAAGGAAAGCATTTTTAACATCGAACTGGTGTAAGGGCCATGCCATATTAGCAGCTATGGAAAAAAGGATTCGGATTGTATAGATCTTTGCTACTGGACTGAAGGTTTCATAATAATCCAGTCCATATGTCTGAGTGTAGCCTTTTGCTACTAATCGTGCTTTGTATCTTTCAACTGACCCATCAGCTTTGTGCTTAATTGTAAAGACCCATCTGCAACCAACTGGACGTTTGTTTTTAGGAAGTAAACATTTTTCCCAAATCTCATTTGTTTGTAGTGCCGCCATTTCGGTTTCCATTGCTTGTTGCCATTCCTTTATTCCTTGTGCCTCTTGTATATTTCTAGGCAATTTTTCTGAATATAGTTTTGTCATGTATGACTTTGCTTCCTTAGTCATTTTCCCTTTTACTATATTGGAGACAGGGTATCTTGAGTTTCGGGGCAAATGTTCCGGACTGTAACGCCTTGGAGGGACTCCTCTATTTTGCCTTCTAGGAAGGTTGTATGTACCTGTATTTTCAACAACTTCTTGCATATGAGAGTTAGTAGCAGGAAGATCAATTGATTTTTCGGTAGCAGCGGAAACATCATTTGAAGTAGTACTTACAGTATTACCTTCTTCGATAGGAATACCTGAAGAGGACTCATGTGGCTGGGCAATGGGTAAGATGGGTTCTCTACTAAGGTAGAGATCACGGTTAAAGAAATCGAGTGAGTCATCTTTTTGTTTCTCCCCTTGATCACGAGATTTGTAAAAATATTCAGTTTCGACGAAGTCGCAATCCATAGTGGTGAATATGCGTCGGGTAGGGGGGTGATAACACCGATAACCCTTTTGATGTACCCCGTACCCGATAAAGACGCATTTTAAGGCACATGGGTCAAACTTAGACCTATTTGATTTTGGAATGTGAACAAAAACGGAACAACCAAAAAATTTTGGAGAAATAGTTTTAAGAGGAGACTGAGTTATATTTTTATTAAAGGTGTCAAGGGGGGTTTTGAAGTCAAGGACTTTTGTTGGTAAGCGATTTAGAAGATGAACTGCAGTGGCAACAGCCTCTGGCCAAAAAGAGGTTGGGACTTGTGATTCAAGTAAAAGTGCTCGTGTAATTTCCAAAATTTTGCGGTTTTTCCTTTCGGCCACCCCATTTTGTTGGGGAGTGTTTGGGCACGAAGTTTGATGAATAAGGCCGTTGTTTAGAAAAAATTGTTGCATGGCTTGGTTTACAAACTCCCCACCATTATCAGATCGGAGAATTTGAATAGTCTTTTGGTATTGTGTGGAAACCATTTTGTAAAACATTTCAAATTTTGAGGGTACTTCTGATTTGGATTTTAAGAAATAAATCCAAGTCATACGAGTGTGATCATCAATAAATAAAAGAAAGTATGTAAAAGAGTTTCGTAAACCAATAGGGGCGGGGCCCCAAACATCAGAGTGTACCAGTTCAAAGATATTTTTTCTTTTAGAAGCACTTAAAGGAAAATGGTTACGATGGCTCTTGGCCAAAACACAAGTATAGCAATGTTTTGGTAGAGGTAATTTAGGAAATAATCTTTGAAAATAACCTGAGGAGGGATGTCCCAAGCATCGATGCAAAAACCAACTTAGGGAGGGTCTTTTTGTTTGAAGGGCAGTGCCAGAGGTAGAAATATCGATAACGTAGTAGAGCCCATCTTTCTCAATGCCACGCCCAAGTATCCTCTGAGTCAGGATGTCCTGTATGAGGCAAAAACGAGGATAAAACGAGACAACACAATTTAATTCCTTGGTAAGTTGACTTATAGATAAAAGCTTACATGTCAAAGAAGGAATATAAAGGCAGTGAGAAATATCAATAGTAGGAGTAAGTTTGAGTTTTCCTGCCTGTTTTACACTAGCAATGTCACCATTAGCAGTACTGATATGTGAGATTCTTGGTTTTGAAAAAGTGTTAATATTAGTGATATCATAAGTCATCGTGTCTGTTGCCCCGGAATCAAGGAGCCATCTATTTTCTTTATCGGAAATATTATTCTCAGATTTTGAAATATACGTAAAACCCTTATTAATTAAATTATTGTCATTAATTAAATGATTTTTATCAATTAATTGAATTTTATCAATTGAAGTTGGGTTGGGTCCATTATTATAAGGAGGAAAAAAAAGGAATATGGGCTGGGATATTGGATCCCAAGCCCAATACCTGATGGGCTGCCTTGTGGATTTCCATCGTGGAGTGTATATGTCTCACACCCTCTAGGGTTTGCAATCCCATTCCCAAATATTTGACATGGCGCCGCTTTCTCCAATCTGAGGCCGCCAGCTGCTGTGATTCCGGCGAGTCGTCGCTGATGCCCTTCCGCTAGTAAACTTCCCTCACCGTGTATATTGACCTGTCCATTTGCAACCCCTGCGAATCTGAACTCGGTGTCGACCGGTCCTCCGTGATGGCCGTTATTCATGGCGGCTTGAACGGTTGCGACGGTGGCACCTGGACGTTGTTTGAAGAAGGATGCGGGGAAGCCATTGAGATAGTAACAGGCCTCCTTCGTGTGTCCCACCTTTTGACAATGGGTACATCGTTGCTTGGATCTGTCAGTGCCGGTACCGGAGGGGAGATTTCTGGTGGAGGGGATCCCCAGAAATGATGACCGCGATTTGATTCTATGGTCATGGTGGCCTGAGTTGTCTGATCCAGGAGGATTGGTGTGCTCAGGTTTGGTGAAGGGCTGGTGAACAGTGTTTCCGACGTCGGTTCTGATGAGTTGCCGCGTGGTTAGTCCCATTCCGAGACCTTCACTAGCGTCGGCGGACTGCTTGTGGAGGATATCTATGCGGGCAGATTCTCGTCTTAAGGCAGCATAGGCGGATTCAACACTTGGTAAGGGTTTCTCTTTGAGTAGATCCCGTTTGATCATGTCATATTTTCTATCATTTGTGCCGGCCGAAAATTGATATAGACGTATTTTCTGTTTGTTCTTGTTAAAAATACCTATGTCCGAGTTGCACGTCATGAGGTTTGGATCGCGCCGGTCAATTTCTTTCCATAGCCGTTGGAAACTGCTATAGTAAGTTTCGAGCGTTTGCTCGCCTTGTTGGAAACGCATGGCCTGAACATTGAGATCAAAAATCTGAATCTTATCTTCACCGCTTTTATATGTTTCGGCAATGTCGTCCCATAATTCTTTAGCATTCTGATATTCTAGGAATTGGTTGGATAGCTCTGGCTCGATAGATTCGAGGATCCATGAGAAGACCTGCAGGTAGCCTCCTGTTCACCATGAGAAACACTGTTCACCAGCCCTTCACCAAACCTGAGCACACCAATCCTCCTGGATCAGACAACTCAGGCCACCATGACCATAGAATCAAATCGCGGTCATCATTTCTGGGGATCCCCTCCACCAGAAATCTCCCCTCCGGTACCGGCACTGACAGATCCAAGCAACGATGTACCCACTGTCAAAAGGTGGGACACACGAAGGAGGCCTGTTACTATCACAAGTTCTAAACATGGCTTATAGCCGACGCAAACCAACAAAACAACTAAAAGGTGGCTTATAGCCGACGCAAACTGACAAAACAACTAAATAAAATATATATAAATGGCCGACAAGATATAAAGTAGTATGGCCGAAAGTAAAATAACATGGCCCATGAACAGTATTATGGCCGACATACAGTAAAGGGAAATAGTGTCCTGATAGGAACCTATATTTTGGCTTATTTGCCATTGACTTTTTTGACCATCTGGGGCATTGACCTCCTTGACCGCTGATTCTTTTAGATCTTTTCTTTTCCTTTTCTGTTCTTCTCTGCCATTATTTGAGCGGTTTTTATCATGGCATCCCAATAATCTGCCATATTGCAATCATTTGGATCTTGAGTCTCTTGGATGTCCTCCGAAGACATATTGTCTTGGGTGCTGGTAGTGTCCGCAAATGCATCCTCCATCTGCTCCTTGATTTGTTCTAGACACTTTATCATTAATTCATCTGGGGTTAGATGCGGGAATTGCCTTTGCAATTGTTCTCTGATGGATTTTAAATCGTACTTATTTGAACTCTTCGGGGAAGTTTCTTCTCCATATTTCCTTGTAATTTGGACGATTTCTTCTAATGTTTTGTGAATTGGCCATTGGGCCCACCATCTAAAAAACATTGTTCGTTTTAGGATATGAAATCCTTGAGAATTTTTCTCTATTTTTAGTCCCCATTTCCATATCCATGGGATACTAAATTCTGCAAAGTAATATAGGGTACATTGTCCCTCCGTATACTCTGATATTTGTTTTAAAACCGGATGGTGATTGCACCAGTTTTCATATGTTTGTCCCAGAATGATATCTGGTAAAAAGGATAATTGAGGCCCAAACAATGACCACCATTGGTACCACCATATTGGTATCACTCTGCTTTCTCTAAGGAAAGTTTTGTCAATTTGGAAAAACCAGGAATGTTTTTTCCTTGGATTCTCATAATAAAATGCATTTTTCCATGCATCTATATAATCCCAGTAATTATAGGTATATTGGATTCCTTTGGGATTTTTTAAGACTCTTGCCTTAGATGCATCCATTCCCCAATCAATTAAATTGAGGACTTTTAATATAGCACATTTGCTGTATGTAATAGCATCTGTGCTATTGTTTTGTGGGAATGATTTTATTTCCACTGATCCAGTCTGTTCTAGTATTGTCGTATAATATGGACGACATTTATACTCCCTGGCTGGATATCCTTTGGTATCTAGATATTTTTTCATCAAATACCATGGATCATTGATCCATATTAGGTCTTCTTGCTCTATTGGCAAGATTTCTTCTGTAATTGGACTTTGGTGATACTCTTGTTCACCCATAATGTCCTTATAGGTTAGTGGATCGCTTTCACTACCCTGTGATTCCGAAGATCTTTTTTGATCCATAGGATCCTTTGGTATTTTTCCAAGGTCTATTAGCCCTCGGCCTTGTCCTCTTCCAGATGACGAGGATCCTTTATCTTTTCTGGACCTGTTTTCTTCATGTCCAGTTCTTTTTGTTGAAGGAGACGATCTTCCCCTACCTCTATGCATTGTATCTTTTTTTATCTTTTTCCTCAGTCCATTGGTCCTGAGCCCTGCAAGAATTCACGGGTCAAAAAGTCAGGCAGTGAATTATTTTTACCTGCAATATGTTCAATATCAAAATCAAACATTGATAATTGGCCTTGCCAGCCTGCATATATTTGCTTAGCTACTAGATTTTTAACATCTTTTTGTATTATTTGTTTGGCTGCAGAACAGTCTATTCTTAATAAAAAAAATTTATTAAGTAAATCATCCTGCATTTTTGTAATACACTTAACTATAGAAAGCATTTCTTTCTTTATAATAGAATATTTTCTTTGGGTATCATTCCATTTTCCAGAAATATATCTGACTAATTCTTCAACTTTTGTTATGGGATTTATTTGTTTTAATATTCCTCCATAACCAATATCTGAAGCATCAGTTTCTATTATTTTAGAAAACTGGGGATTTGCTAACTTTAAGCATGGCAAAGTTTGTACTTTTTGCTTAATTATTTGGACTGCTTTGGTATGTTCATTTGTCCAGGGTTCATTATTTGAATCCTTTTTTAATCTTTTATATAAGATTGCAGAGTCTTGGGCTAAATTTTTATAATAGGAAGCAACATAATTAAGACTTCCTAAAAATCTTTGTAACTGTTTTATATCAATTATTTCATCCGGGAATTTAGAAGCAAATTCAATACTTCTTTCTATGGGAATAATATCTCCCCCGGAAATATGATGACCCAAAAATCGAATTGTGGTTTGAAAGATTTTAAGTTTTGGGGCAGATAGGGCTAATCCATTATGTAGGATTAAATTTTTAAACACTTTTAAGTATTTAAAGTGATCATCTATTGTAATTGAATAGATGAGAATATCATCTATGTAAACTATTATAAAGTTTGAGTAAGGTTTAAATATATCATCCAGAATATGTTGAAATTCGGATGGAGCATTTTTAAGTCCAAAAGGCATTACATTCCATTCGTAATGACCTTGAGGTACTACAAAGGCAGTTTTATATCTGTCTTGTTCATTTATCTGGATTTGCCAATATCCAGATTTGAGGTCAAATTTTGAAAAGATTAAGGCCTTATTTAGCCTGTCTAATAGGTCTTTCTTATTTGGAATAGGATATCTAATCCATTTAAGAACTTTATTTAATGGTTTGTAATTTATTACTAACCTAGGAACACCTCTTTCTTTTTCTGCATTTTTATTTACATAAAATGCAGTACAACTCCATGGTGAAGTTGATGGTCGGATTAATCCTTTAGTTATTAAGGATTGTATTTCTTGTAAACATAATTTCATGTATTCTGAATTCATTTGACATGGTCTTGCTTTTGTGGGAATATCGATTTCTTTGAAATCTGGTTCATATGGTAAAGTTACCATATGTTGTTTTCTATTCCAGAATTTATTAGGAAACTCACTACATATTTGAGTTTTGAATTCAATCTCAATTTGATTTATTTTTGTCTTCATTTGAGGACTTTGTAATTGTTGATATAAAGTCAATGTGCTGATTTCTTGTTTCAAGAAATTGACCTGATTTTGTTTTAATAAAACATTTTTTAACTCAGAAAGTATAACTGTCTGAGGATCACTAATGAATTCTAACTTTATTCGTGTTCCTTTGTAGGAAGCTATTATTCCAGAATTATCTACTGTTATTGGTAGTAATTCATTGATAAAAGGAGTACCTAATATCATATGTTGAGATAAGTTTTTTACAAGTAACATTGAAGTAGGAATACATACTTCGTTTAGGCAAACATGAACTTTGGTCAGTTTGTATTTTATCGGTAATTTATTACCACTTGCTGATTGTAGGGATTGGAGTGTTTTTTCAAAGTATTTTGTAGGAATAATCCCTTTAGTGACACAGTTCATATCTGCACCACTGTCTATCAAGGTAATTAAATCAGGGATAATATATTCCTGGTTTATTAATAATGTTAGTTTCACATACCATTTTTGGCTGGTTAGTTGACTTAAAATATTTAAATAAGATTCAGAATTATCATTCTGAGAAGTACTAGCAACAAATTGTTGTGGGTTTTCTAACTGTTGTACTCGATCTAAAATACTTTGATTTTGTTGTTTTAAATTAGATATTTCTAATTTTAATGTTTTTACTTCTCGGTTTAATTCATGGATGGTAACCGGAATTTCTTTTTCTTGGCGTAATCTCTTATAGACTTCTGCCATAGTAAAGACTTCTTGGAAGGCTTTTTTGTTTTCAGTTTTAGCAGGTATTTCCTGATTTATCTGAATACATTTTTCAATCAGAGATTTTTTTAACTCTGGGTCTGTTACTTGGTCAATTAGTCTGACCAAGTCTTCTTGTGTTGTTGTTAACACATTAATGGTTTTAGCCATTTCAGCTATTTCTTTGAAATAGTTGAGATCAGAACATTGATTATCTTTGCAATCACATTCCGATTGAGAGTTAGAAGAGGTATAGATATCTTCTATGTCAGATGAGGATACCTTAGATGTTGTATCACTCAGAAGTACCTGACCTAATTGTTGTCGAAGATTCTTATCTTCGATCATATCAATTTTCTTTTTGGTCTTGCATTTATTAGCATAATGACCCATTTTGCCACATTTATGACATTGTACCGAAGATAATTTTCTTTTAACATACTTAGGTTTTTTAGGAGGAAATGGTTCCTGATTGTAATGCTTTTTCTTATATTTTTTATATTTTTTATTTTTTCTGAAAAGAGTTTTTCATCTTTTCTCTTTCTTCCTATGAGGAGGAATGTCGTAAGCAAATTGTTCACAAAAAGCTCCTAATTGTTCTTTTTCTGTGATTTTTTGCTTTTTAAGTTGTCTTTGCAACTTGAGGTTTTGACATATTTGTAAACCTTCCTGTACGCATATACCTATAAGGTTTCCATATGTGTATTGTGCATAAGGAATACTTATGCCATTATGGGCTGTTCTTAGAGTTTTTCTAACTCTTTCTGCAAATAAATATGGTAATCCATCAATGAATTTGGATTTCCAATGCTCATGGGCATTATCTGGTAAATGTGTTACTCTTGCTAAAAACACATCTTTATACCATCTAAAGTCTGTTAGAGTGGGACATCTTAAATTTTGTAGTAGTGTCCTTGTTCTTTCATTTTGGTCAGTTATCTGACCAGTAAAGTGTTCAAGTATTGTGCATATTAATGTATATACACAATCTTCTACTGCAACAGGTTGGTTTGATGTTCCTTCCTGTTTTATCTTTGTTGCAGAGAATATTTCATGTTTTTGTATGTCAGTGAGAGTATTATCCCACCATCTTTTTAGGGTTCCAGTAAACCCTCCTACAATCATTCCTATGATGCTTTTTTCATCATTATTAGCTACTTTACATATTGTTGAATACATCATCATTCGATGTAGCATATTATGTATTTCTCCATCGGAAAGCCCATCTAAATTCCATTCATAGATGGATTTACTATCAAAGCTGGATATATATATATTATCCTTTTCCTCTGTTAATAGATCCATGGGAGTTGGCCTACTATAATAATGATGATCCATCCTCCTAGGCAGATATCTTTTTGAAGGAACTATTTTATTTAATTCCATTTTAAAATTATTTTGTATATCCTCAATTTCTTCAGAGTCAGGGTCTGAATTATAATCAGAATGATTTGAATCGGAATTTGATTCAGATTCATTACTTGGCTGAGAAATTGTTTCTGCTTTTATTGTTTGTAATTTCAAACTTGCTAGTTTTTCTTCTAGTATTTTCACAAAAGTTTTTTGACTATCTTGTGTATGGAAATTTTCAACTTCCATTGGAGGTTTAAAACTTGGCACTTGTAGGTCTTTCTGTGATATAGTAGGTTGTGGTAATTTTACTATATAACTAGAAAGGTTTTCTATATGAGAACCAAGGTGTTGGAGATACAAATTTGTATAGTTTAATTATTTATAAAGATATGTTAAATCTTTATATGTATTATCATTTGCTCCTTTATTTTTTAGAAAAGCAGATATTTCTAATATCTCTGATCCCTGTTGAATTGTTAGGGGTTCAGTTGGAGGATATTTTTGGGTCTTAACTTGCCCATTTTTTAGAGTCCATGATTTAATCATATGGATTTTCCTTTGTTGTTCATATGTATAAAATACTGTGAACCACGGGATGAAATATAATATTGTATTATATTTCTGTAGATGACTATAATATTTATCTTTCCAAATTTTATGAAAATTTGAATCGAATTTAGAGAAATACCAATCTCTGAATAGTTTATTTTCTTCTTTCATGAATTCCTTTGATAGGAACTGTCTTATTGGACTTCCTGGGGAAAAGTCTTTTTTCTCCTTTAATAGAAAATTAAACTTAGTTAATTGTGGGAATGGAATTGAAGTAACTAGTACTTCTTCTATTTCTGGATTTATGTGTGTATCCATTAATCACAATTGGAAGCTCATTTCCGACCTGGTCGGAGAGAATCTTTCGGATTTAGTTCTATAAATTCCATGTGGAATTTGTTGTTTGGATATTGAAATTCCTTCTACTTTCATTGGGTTAGAGGCTTCTCCAGATTTAACCGAAGACGAGGGCTCAGATGTTCTATAAGAACTCTGGGTAGATATTTTTATTCTGTTTGATGGAGTAAAAGAGACTTCTATTTCTCCATCCTCATGTTGAACTATTTGTTCAATCATGGTATTGGTGATAGGTCTAGGAGGTGCCGCTTCTGGTAGAATCCAAGTTTCTGGAAATTGGATATCTTCCCATTTTAATAATTTATTAGTGGCAATTTTTGTAGTCATGAGATTTGATTGTATCATGACTGTTTGTCCTGGAAAGCTACTCTTTTTTACCCTAGGACACAAGGTATTTAATACCTTAAAATGTACTCTATAGATTACTGCACTTGTTTCGCTTCCAGGTATAAAATTATACCCATGTGAATGAATTTTTAAATTCAAAGCACTTAGTATATTAGGATCTGTCAAAGACAGACTTAGATTTGGATATACATTAAAGTATATCGGTCCGTGACTGAGACTTGTCTGAACTATACCCATTAGAGAGGGTTTCCAGTCCAAACATCGAGCATCTCTTAGAGTTGCCAGCATGAATGCATTTAATCCAGCTAATGTTAAGGGTTTTAGTGCAACTTGCACTAATCCTATATGGATATAATTTAATCCCCTAGATTTATATTGATACAAATCATTATTGGATAATAATTGAAGGTCTTGTTCTTGTCCTTCAAGAGTGACTGTTTGTTCGACAGTCTTGATTATTTGATGACTTTTAAAGTCAAATGTTCCAATCTCGTATATTTTCTTAGCTGGAACAGACGGAATAGTCCATCTGTTTAATGTTTCTTCCTCATTGAGGAATTCTAGACATTCGGTATTTTTTACCGAAGAGTTTTCTTGATTATTCCAAAATTTTCTAATCATTTTATAATTCATATCTTGCTGCCATAATTCGAACTATTATCTTAACTACGATTATTTATGTTCCTTTTAATTTTAATTTTATCTTCTCCTATATGATAATCACGTTTGTCAACGATTTACATGGATTTACAGACAAACCAATTCCTACCACTACGCGACTTAGATAACGTTCCAATTGCCATATAAAATAAATAAACTTGAAATTAAAAGGAATACTTGAATAGCAGTTAAGACAACATTTCATTCATGAAAGCAAGATATGTAATTATTTAAGCTCTAAACATGGCTCTGATACCACAATTTATACGGGGAAGCTATTGAGATAGTAACAGGCCTCCTTCGTGTGTCCCACCTTTTGACAGTGGGTACATCGTTGCTTGGATCTGTCAGTGCCGGTACCGGAGGGGAGATTTCTGGTGGAGGGGATCCCCAGAAATGATGACCGCGATTTGATTCTATGGTCATGGTGGCCTGAGTTGTCTGATCCAGGAGGATTGGTGTGCTCAGGTTTGGTGAAGGGCTGGTGAACAGTGTTTCCGACGTCGGTTCTGATGAGTTGCCGCGTGGTTAGTCCCATTCCGAGACCTTCACTAGCGTCGGCGGACTGCTTGTGGAGGATATCTATGCGGGCAGATTCTCGTCTTAAGGCAGCATAGGCGGATTCAACACTTGGTAAGGGTTTCTCTTTGAGTAGATCCCGTTTGATCATGTCATATTTTCTATCATTTGTGCCGGCCGAAAATTGATATAGACGTATTTTCTGTTTGTTCTTGTTAAAAATACCTATGTCCGAGTTGCACGTCATGAGGTTTGGATCGCGCCGGTCAATTTCTTTCCATAGCCGTTGGAAACTGCTATAGTAAGTTTCGAGCGTTTGCTCGCCTTGTTGGAAACGCATGGCCTGAACATTGAGATCAAAAATCTGAATCTTATCTTCACCGCTTTTATATGTTTCGGCAATGTCGTCCCATAATTCTTTAGCATTCTGATATTCTAGGAATTGGTTGGATAGCTCTGGCTCGATAGATTCGAGGATCCATGAGAAGACCTGCAGGTAGCCTTGCTCCCATTTCTGAAATTGCGGATCGTCGATATGTGGGGGTGGAGTGGAGTGGGTGATAAAGTGCCATCTCCCTCGTCCCCCAATTGCAATCTTGATTTTTTTGGCCCAGATCGAATAATTTGTATCGTTTAACTTGGGCTCAATATATGGTGCAGAAATTATTTCTACAGGTTGTTGATTTTGGAATTTTAGCATGTTGATCATTTGGTCGAGGGTGAAAGTGGTTGTACTGCCATCCCCTCTCGTTTGGCTGGATTCATCGTCGGACATTGTTTTGGGCAGATGATGAGTAAAGAGATAAGATAAGAACAAATACGATTCGTTTATGGATCGAAATAATGCTCTGATGCCATGTTGATAAGTAATGTATGGAATAATTGTTGTGTTTTTATTGATAGAATTCTTGTATATTTATATACATGTAATTGTAACTATACAATTGTAATGAAATAATTGTTGCCAACGGTAACTTTGCCTTTCCTATTGCCAACGATAACTTTTCCTTTTATTCTTTATTTTCACAAGTTCTTTCACTCATGGGCCAAGCATAGGAAGAGGCAAAATCGAATTCATCAACTAAAATTGAAAGTGAAAATTGATGTATGGAAGAGGACAAGTTGAGGGAGGCGACAAGGGAGTTCTATGTGAAATTATACACCAAGGATAGCTCAGTGGCATGTCATCCAAGTGATTGGAAATTTCCTACTTTGAATAGGAATGCAACACTATAGTTGAATAGGGAGGTAACAGAGTATGAAATTAAATTGGCGGCGTTTAACCTAGGAGCGCACAAAGCTCCCGGGCCAGATGGAATTCCAACTATTTTTTTCCAACGTTTTTGGAGTTGAGTGGGTAAATCAGTCATGGCATTTGTTCTAAGAGTGGTCCAAACCGGGGAAATACCAACTGAGATGAATGGTTCAGTCATCTACTTATTTTCTAAGAAACAACATCCGGAGGATATATCCCAATTTCGACATATATGCCTAAGCAACGTCATCATCAAAATTGTGAACAAAGTGAACGCAAATAGGTTGAAAAGGGTAATTGGTGATTTGGTGGGGGATTGCCAAGCGAGCTTTATTCCCGGGAGGCAAGCCACAGATAATATTGTGATTACTCAGGAGGTCTTACATTCGTTGCGGAGAAATAAAAGTGAGGTGAAATGATTGTAAAAATTGACTTAGAGAAGGCATATAACCGGGTTGATTGGGTTTTCTTGGAATCAGTATTAAGAACAACTGGATTCGAATAAATATTAATTAAAGTGATTCGAAGTTATCTCACAGATACGGAGTTGTTAATACTTTGGAACAAAAATCGATTGATGCCATTCACACCCCCGACGAGGCCTACATCAAGGCGACCCGTTATCTCCCTATTTATTTGTGTTATGTATGGAAGTTCTTGGACAAAGGATCAACAAAGCCGTGAGTTTAAACGAGTGGAAGGCATGTAAGATGGGGAAAGATAAATTGCAAGTTTCTCATTTGTTTTTTGCAGATGATCTACTGCTATTCGGGGAAGCTACACTAAAGCAAGCCTGATAATGTTTGAAATTCTTTGAATATTTTGTGCTAAATCCGGACAGAAGGTTAATGGATGTAAATTGCGAATTTGGTACTCACCCAACACTTATATGACCGTGAAATCAGCAACAATGACAAATTATGGCATGAAGGCCACAAGCAACCTTGGCAACTACTTGGGAATTCCACTATGTCATGGGAAGGTACAACAACAGCAATTTAGTTTTCTTATTGACAAAGTGAGAACAAGACTCAATAGGTGGAAGAGCAAGCTTCTATCACAGGCGGCTCGGCTGATATTGATATAATCCGTTACAACAACGATACCGGGTTACACCACACGTACAAATAGCCAATCAAAACGATAGAGTGCTTAGAGAAAACAAATAGAGACTTCTTGTGGGGAGATGATAAGGAGAGGAGCTCAATACATTCCGTTACTTGGGAAAAGGTATGTCAACCAAAGGATCTCGGTGGTTTGGGGTTGCGGCCAATCAGGAACGTAAACCAAGACCTTCTAGCCAAGTTAGCATGGCAGTATCTAAAGGAACCTCGCAGTTTGTGGGTAAGGGTCTTAGCCGCTAAGTATGGAAAGCTAAAATCAATGGTGTGGAGAGGTATATTGCATGTATATGAATTGTTGAAGAAGGGTTTGGAAAGCTCGACTGGAAATGGGGAGATCATCAGAATTTGGTGGCAAGCATCAGAAAAAAGGGAATTTCACCACTAAGTCAACACACAACTTGCTACAAGGTGAGGGTAAAGGAATATCAATTTAATTAGAGGGAGATCTAGAGGTTTAAGGGTCTGTTGTGAGGTTCCTTGTTGTTATGGAAGGTGACCCATGAAGGCCTCAAGACTTGTTCGCTCCTATGGTACAGAAAAGTATTAGAGGAACCGTCATACATTCTATGTGGTGACGTTTTTGAATCTACGCTACAAATGATTAGGGATTGTGAGATGGCAAGGCGAATATGGGAATTCCAACTACGTGCAAATGCACAATTGGATTTCTGGAACATCGGCGATACTCAAAAATGGTTGAAGATCAACATGAAGAATGGAATGATGACAGTTCAATGGGGGGACAAACATAAAAGTATATTTTCAGACAGGAAGTTATAGAAATATGATATTGGAGGAACTTAATTGTATATCAAAATAGAGAACCCCTAAAAGTGGAATGGCTCACAGGATAGGTTCTTAGGAAATCTTTTGAACTACTGTGTACATTACACAAATAATGTGGTGATATTTTTGGAGGCTATTAGGTAGCAATGTATATTTTTCACAATATTAATATAATATAACCCTTTAAAAGAAAAAAAGAAAAAAAGAACCAAACATTATTCCATGAAAGGGAAAAAGATAGAAAAGATGGACCTAACCACAATAAATATATCAATCAATTACTAGGGCTTCTTTGACACGTGGCTTACAAAAAGTCAAAGTGAACAAGGAATGAAGAATATTGTTAGAGAATGGACACTATGAATGATCATGACATGTATTGATTCATGATACTGCCGTATTAACGAGATTATTTATCATATTAAATTAAAATAAATTGTTATGTACTCTAACATTCAAGTTGATAGAAAAAATTTTAATTTATCAGAAAAACGATCAACTTTTACTATCATATGACTGACCGTAAAGAAAGTATGGGAGGGATTTAACTTCACTACATTAGATAATATAAGATTCACAATCTTCAAAACTTACAGGCATGAAAGATATAGTAGGTCGAGTTCTCTCAATGAAGTACATGCCATGAAATCAGTAGTTTCACTTGCTCAAATTCAATAGCTTGGCCATAGCTTTTATTTTCCAGAGATATAAATATATATATTCATTCGAGATGCAAACACCCTGAGACAACATTCTGCGTAAATTAGTCAGATGAGAATCGTTCAAATTTTTTTCTTTTTTATTTTCAGCAAAATATAAAGAGAAAAGATGGAAAAAAAAACAAATGGAGATAAAGGGGTAGTAGACCTTTCAAAAGAGAGTTGTAATCGCAGATTTTCTTGCCCTCTTGACTGCAATGAAACAATTTTGACATATAAACATCATGGCCAGATTTCACTGTCGGAAATTCTGGAGTGAGGGGACACAGCACAGGGACATTGGCATTACTGCGTTACATAGACAAGTTTATTTTTACAACAGTTTCCACCACAGTAAAACATAGCATAAATATTAGAAGAAATCCATAAGTGTTTTGACTACAACATAATGTAAGTTCGAGTTAAATTGCCATACACATGAAGAGTGTTGAACCGATCACAAATTTTCTTAACAAACTCAACATGTGAGCAATGTGCACAATCAACAAATAGAGGCAATACTAGGGATTCAAACTCAAGACTTACTCATATATGTGCCTAACATATATACAATAATTAACAAATAGATACAATAATAGTGATTCAAACTCAAAATCCACTCACATTAGAGCACAACAAATGCACAATAATCAACAAAAAAAAAAACAATAGCAAGGATTCAAATTCGGAACCCCCTCTTTTGTGAGTCAAATATGTACAATAATCAACAAATAAGAACAATAGCAATAACAAAGATTCGAACTAAAAAAAACTCCACTCTGATATCATGTTAAATTAAATTAAACTATCACAAGTTTTAAAAGTTTAAATTGATAAAAAGAGATTAAATTTATCCTCTTATCATAAAATCATAACATAAGCTTCTTTGATAGAAGAGGTATACTGAATGCCTACAGATGAAATGACGAGCTATTGCACTTTGGGCAGCACAAATCAGAAAGGTAACGACTTAGATTGAATGACCATATCTCACAAATCTCAACAGTTTGTCACTTCCATGACTTAAACCAACACAATCTTAACTTTTAGCTTTTAAAACTTCTTATTATTTCAGTTTTTTTTCTTTCCCTTTTCTAAAAATCTTAAAAAGCTTATGGGAGGACACAACACATTTCTTTTCTCCCTACTTTAACTAGCTTATGGGGAGACATGCTTCAATTCAAAGAAAAAAAAGGAACAAGAGAATTAAACAATGTACATAAAGCAAATACTAAAAGAAACTACGTTTCAAAAATTTTGTTTTCAAATGAACTGCATGATTTGACCTTAGAACATCTAACAGAATGACTGATAAATTTGGCAAATTTAGCAAAATGAAACAAATATGATCCTGAATATTCTCATGAAGAGAAACAGAATAGTAATAAAATGTGACTGTCATTTATTCACACATTCAGAAATCTTCAACT
This sequence comes from Asclepias syriaca, assembly GCA_027405835.1. NCBI lineage: Eukaryota > Viridiplantae > Streptophyta > Magnoliopsida > Gentianales > Apocynaceae > Asclepias > Asclepias syriaca. The sequence continues at coordinate 11,764,833 of CM049928.1, read as the reverse complement.
TTCAAGTTTTCTAGTTTTCAGCTGTTTCTGAATAATTGAATTGCACTTCTAAAGTTATAAATGATAAGAAAACTGATTTCAAATCCATATAAAGAAAGATCCCATAAGCACAGAGTTACATGCTCTAGCTAACTAGAGTTGCAGTAAATATATATACAAAATGAATTGTAGTAAGTTGTGAGAAAGGAAAACTTACAGAAATCTCATTTCATGATTCAGTGCTGAATCAGATTTATTCTTGAACATGAAACAACTATGGCCATTGTTCTTGAATATACTAAATTACTAAAACTCCAATATAAGAACTCGTAAACTAAAAATTCTAAAGATTAGAAACTATATTGTAGAATCTTTAGTCAAGAATAAATATATACATACATACATACATACATATATATATATATATATTTCCATAAAGAAGAACAATTACTGTCTTCATACATAGAGTCGAGTACAATATCTCAATTCCACATCCATGAAAATCTAGCGTAGAACAGGTAAAAGGATGATGACTTTTACTTGTTTGAAATTGAAGAGAAGAGCAATAAAAAGAACATGAACACGACAATAGTTATACATGCAGCCTGAGTTTTGGAATATAAGAGAAATTCATAGGAGCATCATGCAGAAGCTATTCAGGGTCTCTAATCTGAGGTCCAATTATTTATTTATTTTAAATTCAGAATCTAAGGATTTTAAACTATTTAGAATCAAAATCAAGTATATGGAGTGCAATTAGTGTGAAAGTAGAATCAGAGATCAAACTACAGTAGCTTTGGATGGCATAGATATTCCAGCATCTTCATTCTCTCATATAGAAAGATTGAGAGTTTAATAGCGATGTTGTGCACCAAGTCAAGGCTAATGGGTTGAAAAGGAAGAATGTCACATATTGTATGTTAAAAAAGATGGCTCTACATTGAAGGGAAAGTTTGAGGATAGCTGCTTGATCTCCATTATATAGTACTGAATGTTGAGCAGGGGGTCCATATTTAGAAAGTGAATGTAGCAGAGATGCACACAATGTGATGGATGTGCCACCAATTGAAGATAAGATGACAGAGAACACTTCTTAGGGCAGTTGAGCAATAGAATAGAAGAATATACTGCGCAAGGTAGAGGGAAGAAGAATTGAGCATAACTGATTAAAAAGTAATATTTCCCTAATGGACTTCACACAGAAAGCAGTAGGGAGAGAAAATATGTGTTGTGTTGAGTGTTAAATCAAGGTAAATTGCTACCTACTCTAAAAGATAAAGTTGATTGATAGGAGTAAGTTTGTCCTCATAACACACACTCCCCCCAGCCCTTACATGTGAGATGATCAAAACTTATCTAAAAAAAATACAATACATGCATAATAATTAAAAAATGGGGCAATAAAAGGAATTCGAACTCATGACCATCAACTCTAATATTCTAATATTATGTTAAATTTAATTAAATTGCCCGCAAATGGAAATTTATGTCTATTTAACATTGAGGATGACACATAATCCTTTTCTGGTTTATGTATTGACCTAAACTTTTGGGATTCAGGGTAAGCTGTTGAAATGAACCAAATCTATTAGTACTTTAACTGAAAAAACTAATATCACCAGATGATCCTAAAGTTTAACATTAGCATACCCTTGACCCTAATTCAAGCCATACACTGGAATGTGAAAATTCACCACTCAAAAGCATCTGCAATGCATTGCCTAAACCAATGCTATGATTAAGAGAGTCAAATTTTTTAATTTAGGCTGAAATATTTTTAGCAAACACAACTAAAAGTTCAGAAGAATACATGAAGCATAGAATCAAAATCAGTAAAGTAGTCAAGAGGAATACCTGAATCTGTTGGCAGCAGCAAAAATAATGTGCTCCAAAAGTCTGCACATGCAACAACAGGTTAAAAGTTTTACATAGACATAAATTGAAGCAAGAAATTTAGGTATAGGTACCTACTTCTGTAAATCATCTTTCAACAGAGGAAGAAAAACTAATTTCCATTGTTAGAAACAAGAACTTAATTGCTTCTTGAAGAGGAACGCAATTTGATGCTCCAACAAAATTGCCAAGCAATTTCCTGCATCACAATCACCTAGCATTCATGAGGAAGACATCAATCTGTTGGCAGCAGCAAAATGTGCTCCAAAAGTCTGCACATACTGAAAGCTTTTCATAGAAATAAATTGAAGTGAGAATTTAAATATTAGAGTACCTTATCTAGAAATCGTCCTTAGAGAGGGAATAAAAGTGAGTTCCTTTATAAGAAACAAGAACTTAATTTCTTCTCCAAGAGGAAGACTTTGATGCTCTAAACAACATTGCCTAGAAATTTCCTGCATCATCAGAGGTAGCTGAACAAATGAAGTGACTAAAGATTACTTTTGACTCCATGCAAGAACCACCACTCGTGCAGAGGAATATGAACCTTCTCGCATGTATGACAATATGAAATATTCAAAAGAAAAGCATGATAAAACTTGGAATATTGAGAGATACGCAGAAGAAAAGAAAACGTCAATTAGAAAAGCAAAACGTCAATTTATTAATATGGAAAAGAGGTCCAATTTCTACCAATCCTCTCAGTTTTTACAATAAAGCATATGAAAAATAATTAATAATTATCTTGTATTTTCATCATAGTTTTTCCTTATAGTATTGTCAACTAGATGTAGATTTACAATAGTCAAAGTGATTCTTATAACTAGGAGATGACTATTTTTTTTTTTTTTCAAGAGCAAGTATTATTAAGCTAAGCAGAATGACAGATATTTTAGATTTTCAATGACACAGAAAAAAGATCTTAAACAATTCACTAAAAGTTCAATGAAAATTAACAAAACTTAGAGAAAACTAATCAATCTAAAAGGACCTTGTTTGATGCTTTCTTTTGTTTAATCAAATTCCCGCACAGAACAAGCTACGTGATGTTGTCCCATTAACCCACATTAGAATGATAGTCCCATTAAACAATACATTCAAATTTAAGATACAATCATAGCAATGGAAAGGAGAACATGTTCACAATAGCAGACCTTTAAAGCACCATTGTCCTTTCTGTGCAACAAGTCCATTAACCTTAATCTGAAACAGTAAGAAGATTAAAAAATAAAAGAAATCCACATCTTTCATATACCATATAAAATTCCACAAAGGAAATTTTCACTATTTCATGGAAAAGTCTATCAAATAGAAGTGTTAAGGTAAAGCAGTACCAGAGGGCTCACATAAATCTTGAAGCGAAAGCTCCACAACCTGAACAGAAAGTCAATTAAAGAAAGACAGCAATATTACACTTCCATTGCTATGGTAGAATTCAATTTGATAATGTTGAAAAGGAATCACCAGTAAAAATACAAACCAACAGGAGTTTTTCTGCAGTGATGTGGTCCTAGGTGCAGAACTGAATTGTAACACCGCTCAATCACTAAGCTTGACAATATACACCTCACTCCGCTGTATCCAGGGGGGAAACTAAAAGTTTTAATTATAGAGGAAATGAAAAGAAAGAAACTAGAAACTTTTCAAGAACTATGGTACCTGTAATTGCCATCAGGAGAATCTGAAAAGGAGAAGAAAACCAACTCTTTCTTTGACAGATTCAAACCCATTCAGAATTTTTTCTGATTCTGAGAAAAAAATAGGTTTCTTGTTAAGGCTTCAGACAGTAATGCCCATAAAACTTCAAAACTTTTCAGTGCAATTTGACCAAACCAGTTCAAGTTTTTGCTTCAGCTGTGCCTTCACTACCCAAGGATTATACTGTCAATGAACTTTGCTGTATTTGATATATTTTCATTGTTTAGACTTTTCAATAATGCACTATGTGTGTAGGAATCAGGTTGGATATCTTCATCTAGCATCTCTTTATACAATTTGAGAGCCTCTACCCAATTGTCCAATTCAGTGTTTGCATTTATCAATATGTTGTAAGTATATATATTTTGGGGAATTCCTTTCTTTCTCATCTCAGCCAAATACATGTAAGCTTGATCGAGTTTTCTGTATTTGCACAGACCATTTATAAGTACATTATATGTGACAACATTAGGCATAATCCCTTTCTCTTGCATCTCTGCAAAATACCTAAACACAAGTTCAAGCCTCCCAATGCTAGCATATGCATGGATCAGCATTGTATAAGTCACAATAGTAGGGAACATGCCATTGCTCTGCATCTTTGACAATAAGTCATTGGCTATCCTAAGATTCCCCATTTTCAGGTGAGCATGAATCATACTAGTATAAGTCACATGATCAGGTACAATGCCATTATTTATCATTTCCTGAAACAACTCACATAACAGTAATATTGCCTCCCTAATGTTCCCCAGTTGGCAATAGCCATAAATCAGAATGTTGTATGAGACCACATCAGGCAGCACATTCTTCTTCAACATGACAGAAAATCATTGCTTAGCGTAGTCAACTCTCCCCCATTTACAAAGGCCATAGATTAACAAATTATAACTATAAAGTGTCAGAGAAATTCCACTTACTTCCATCTCTCTCCTAACCCCCAAAGCCTCAACAAGCATACCATTTCCACAATACCCAGGAATTATGTGGTTATATGTAACATCATTGGGATAACAACCACTCTGCTCCATCTCAAGTAAAAGGTCCAGTGCTTGCTCCACTTGTCCTTTTCTACAAAAAGTATCCAACATTGTATTGTATGTAATAATGGTTCGTATAATACCAAAATCAACCATTTTATTATACACCTCTTTAGCTTTTCCAACTTGATCCCTATCCCTAAGCATCCTAAGAATCCTATTACAGTTCTTGACATCTGGCAGAAAACCATTATTCAACATCTTATCAAAAACTGATAAACACGGCTCAAGATCCACCCTTTTTGTAGAAACCCACAAAATCAAATCAAGTACCTTAGATGAAGCCTTATAATTCAAGTAACCATCTATTAAAACATCCAAAATGCTATCCAAATTCAAACTGACTACCCTTTCAACAATCCAGTAAGCAGACCTCAAAAAATCATGCTGTACTAAAACATCAAGAATTGTACACAATAGGAACTCTGAATACTTAAATCCTGGTTTCTTCTCTGCCCACCTGAACAATTTAAGCGCCATCTTGGGCCGATCCCGTATTGAATTAATGACACTTATTAACAATTCAGTATCAGCATGATAATGATGCGGAAAGATCCATAAACGGTTGCCAACCATCCGGGGCTTCTCTAAAATTTCCCTCAATATTAAATTTTGAAAATAACTATCTGAATGCTTATCACACATAACTGGTGAAACGGTCTTGAAACTGATATTATTCAAATTATTATTAACATTATTCATGAATGGAGAAGCACAATGAGATTGATGGAAGCAGGAAAAGAATGTAAACCTCACCTTGAGCTTATACAAATGAAAATGAAATGTAAAAGATTTGGAATAATTTCTTCGAACGATTGATTTTGAAGCTTTCCCATAAAGGGTCATCTTCTCATGAATTATAATAAACGAAAAACCGAAGAAATTTTTTTTGCAGAGATTTTATATGGATTTGGATACAGAGATTATGAAGAATTTGCGGGGCGCGGGTAAAGAAATATGAACTGAATGGAGGAAGAAGAAGAGGGAGCTGCTGCCGTGAAGCAGCCGAAGAAGGCGTAGGGGCGGAGAGGTGATGTTGTGGGTTGAGCAACGGGCTGCGGCGTGTTTTTGTTTATTTCCACAAAACAGAGCCCGGCCCGGATCATTCAATTCGGGTAGGGTGAGTTTTGTCCCCAACATTTTAGGGGGATTTAAATTCCTTTTAAATCTTTATTTATGCGTTTTTTTTTTTCTTTTAGGTGGATAGAGCCATAACTTTTTAGGGTTGTGTTTCAAATTTGAATGCAATATATAGATTAAAATTATTATTTTTTAATAAATAATTAATATTTTTGTAAACAAGTATTTCAATAAAATAATTTTATTGATTGCAAGACGTTATTTAAAGAATACCATTAAAGTATTTGAAAATAGGAAATAATAGTAAAGAAGAATAAGAATTCAAAAATATTTTCAAGAATCAATGATTAAAATTCAATATTAGATTTACAATATAAAATTGTACACAAGTTCATTTAACACAAACACTAAATTTATAGAAAATACAGAAACTCACGAAGTACATAAATCAAAAAGTTCATAAATAACATAAAGTTTGTGGGAAGAAAAGAAATAAAAAGAGTATATTAACAATATTTAATCATTTGTTCTTGAGATGTTTGGACATGTTCTTTTAGTATGTCAAGACATGTGACAATGATATCTAGTACTTCGTAGTCGACATGGTTAGCCACCTTTCGTGTTTGCCTTATAATATTAAAGAGAAAAAAGAAGCATCAGTCCATAACTCTTCACTTGCAATAGGATAAAGATTAACATCATAAGTCATCTTATAATTTGTTTTGAATATATACTCAAAACAAATGTAGTTGAATCCAAATCTCTATGTCAACAAACTGCAAAAAATTGGAAGCAATGAATACCAAAAGCTGACCACTTATGACAACTGCAAGATTGATCAATAAAGTTTACGGTGTAAACCATGTTACCTCTTCCATCTCCTTTAGCAAGGGACCTCACACTAAATATATCAGTTTCTATATTATATTGCACTATGATATGTACAAATCATATCACATTTTTAGCATGTTTTTAGATACAAATTAGGGCATTATTGGAACTAAATTGATCTTAATTGATTGAAATTAACATATTTTTGCATAATTTGTAATTTTGGAAGTTTTAAGAGTAAATTGCATGAAAACAGCAAATATATGGGTAAAAATACAATTTTCGGAAGTTCTGAGCTCGGGGCGGGCATCCCAGAAGCCAGAACGCCCGCCCTGACCGAGTCAATGCTCAGGGAGGGCATCTTAGAGGCAGAACGGCCGCCCTGACCAAGTCAAAGGCTCGGGACGGGCGTCCCGAGCATCAGAAGTTTGTCCCACATCGGGTTTCTATGTAAAAACCCCTCCAATTCACTCCTATAGATGTCCAATGAATGCACTGAGAGGGGGAGGGGGGGGGTGAATCAATGCTTAACACTTTTCAAAAATTCAGCACACTATTTTTGTAGATTTTAGCAACTCAACAAAAATTAATAATAAATTTCAGCAACACAAGCAATTGTTTGTGTGTAATTCAACTATTGTGATTCATTTCTTGAGAGATGACCTTTTAGTTCATATATCAATGTTAACACACACCACTTGCATAAAAGTAAAGAGACAATCAATTTACGTGGTTCACCACCAACAAGGTAGGCTACATCCACGGTGATAGGGTTCACTACCCTTTCACTTCAACTTCACTAGTTACTTGTTTATCACAATGCTCTTCACTAGAGCTACAAAGAAGGCTCACTCCCTTACTCACACAATCACAATTTCTTAAGATAAAGAATAGAATCACTTCCTACTCTATCCAATAGAAACAATGTCTTCCCTATCACTTAGGTTAGACAAATACAAAATATACCCCAAAGATATGACCATAATTTAATGTTCAACATGATATTTCAAACTAAGTCAAGAGATCCATAGCTTCCTTACATAGTATAATACATAAAAGAAAAATGAGGAATGATATGTCACCTCCAAGTTGATGAATAAACTTTCTTTGATGTATTCTCCAAAACTGTTCTTCAAAAACTTCAAAAAATGAGTGATAAAAATAGATATTTTCTCCATGAAAGTAAGATTTGAGAGGATTGTTGCGGAGTGTTTTTCTTGAATTTTCTCTCAAAAATCTCTACTGCCTACCACCAAAATTTTCTCTCACTCACATCTTGTTTCTAACGTGAATATATGTATATTCACATATTTGCATTCACACTAACCCTACAATTTTGACCATTGATGCTTTTAATGAAAGTTCAATCTCCACCTTTGATCTTGACCCTCGATTCTTTAATAAAAGTGTAATCATGTATACCATTTCAGCCAAGTATTTCACTTCAATCATTCCATGTCATTAGTAAGAATGCCAATATATCACAAATGCATTAGGTTCTAACAATTACAACACAAGCATTAACCAAAAGGACTCAATAATCTCCCCCTTTGGAATTATTGGCAGCCATAATGAGAAGCTAATGACATTAATAGAAAACTAAATTCAGATTCAAAATCAAATTCATATTCAAAATCAAATTTAGATTCAGTGTACTGCTCCCCCTAAAGATATACTCTCCCCCCTTTCCATGATATTCATCCCCTATTAGCTTTGCATGTGTCATTCTCCCCCTTTGACAATAATTCCAAGAGCAAGAGTGGGAGAGAAGAGACTTACCATTTCAAAGTGAAGGAGCAGGTTGCACACCCAGGTGCAATCTATGAATCTCAAATACGCCATGAGAGAGTGGTTTAGTAAATATATCAGCCACTTGCTCACAACTAGGCACAAACTCAAGTTTTACTTCACCTTTTTCAACTTTATCTTTGATGAAATGATAACAAAGCTCAATATGTTTGGCTTTAGAGTGTTGAACTCAGTTCTTGGTAAGATCAATTGCACTCTTATTATCACAAAAGATAGAGATGGGAAGTGACACTTCATCAACTAAATTTAGTAATTGACATCTCATCCACAAAACTTGAGTACAAGCTAAAGTTGTAGCAATATACTTTGCCTCAGAAATGCTTAGTGCAATGCATTCTTGTTTCTTGCTTACCTATGATACACATTTGCTGCCCAAAAAGAAAACTCCCCCTGAAGTAGATTTTCAATCATCAATATTTCCAGCCCAATCTGCATTTGTGAATGCCCTCAAAACAATATTGTCTGATCTCGGATACCACAACCCAAAATCTGTTGTCCCCTTAAGATATCTTAGAATTCTTTTCACTGCAATTAGATGTGATTCCTTAGGATCAGATTGATATTTGGAGGCTTAACAAACTGAATGCATAATATCTGGTCTCGTGGTTGTCAAATACAAGAGACTACCAATCATGCTTCGATATTCCTTTTAACTTACACTTTTACCTTTCTCATCTTTACACAATTTGCAATTCACTGCCATAGGAGTACTTACTAGTTTGCAATCAAACATACCAAACTTCTTCAATATTTCCTTTGTATATTTGGGTTGTGACACAAATAAATCATCTTTCCTTTGTAAAACTTGCAACCCTAGGAAGTAAGATAACTCCCCAATCATGGACATCTCAAATTCACTTTGCATTTTTGAGGCAAAGTCTTGACAAAGGCTTAATTTGTTACCACAAAAAATGATGTCATCAACATACACTACAATCACAAGTTGTCCATCTTTTCCCTTCAGTACATATAGATTACTGTCCACACTGCCCTTCTTGAAATTCAACTTCTTCAAATAAGTATCCAGTCTTGAATACCATGCTCTAGGTGCTTGTTTCAATCCATAAAGTGCTTTCTTTAAATGACACACCTTGTTCTCATCATTTCCAAGTACAAAACCATCAGGCTGCTCTATGTAGACTGCTTCATTCAAGTTACCATTCAAAAATGCTGATTTGACATCCATTTGAAAAATAGTGTAACCTCTGAAAATTGCAACAACAAGAAACATTCTGATTGCTTCCAATCTAGCCACTGGTGCAAAAGTTTCATCTACATCAACTCCTTCAATTTGTGAGCACCCCTTGCATACTAATCTTGCTTTATTTGGAACAACTTTTCCATCTACATTGAACTTGTTTCTGAAAACCCATTTGGTACCAATGATGTTTTTGTTAGATGGTCTGTTATGCCCAAGGAATGCACTAAGAGGGGGGGGGGGTGAATCAGTGCTTAACTCTTTTAAAAAATTCAGCACACTGTTTTTGTAGATTTTAGCACCCCAACAAAGATTAATACCAAATTTCAGCAACACAAGTGTGTAATTCAACTATTGTGATCCATTTCTTGAGAGATGTCCTTTTAGTTCATATATCAATGTTAACCCACACACACTTGCATAAAAGTAAAGCGATAATTAATTTTACGTGATTCACCACCAACAAGGTAGGCTACATCCACAGTGATAGGGTTCACTACTCTTTCACTTCAACTTCACTAGTTACTTGTTTATCACAATGCTCTTCACTAGAGCTACAAAGAAGACTCACTCCCTTACTCACACAATCAAAATTTCTTAAGATAAAGAGTAGAATCACTTCCTACTCTACCCAATAGAAACGATGCCTTCCCTATCACTTAGGTTAGGCAAAATAGGTAAATAAATCCTATCTTTTAGCATACCAATCGAAACGCATCACATTCTGCAGCACAATGACCTATCAAGTTGCATCTTTCACATTCAATAACATTTTCATCCAAAGTTTGGAAACTGTTGTTCAAAGGACAAGAAAATGATGTAGCAGATTTCATTCTTCTCATGGGTGGGTGAATCCTTCTTGTAGAATAAGATCTTGAATCCTGTTTTACATGCTGAAAAAATTGATTTCCCCATCTTCCTATGTTTTTATAATTACACCCAAACCAATTACCAAACTACCTTAAAAATGGATATGAACCAACCTATGATCTGCTCTTGTTTCTACAAATAATTGCTCGATGTCCATACTAACCACAACTGAAACAATACCCATTAAACCTCATAAAGCTGCCATGTCTTCCAAACTGAAATTTAAGAGACTGATTTCCATTAATTTTCTGTTGTACCTCTCTATTTTCTTCCTTTGTAGTATTGGAATCACATATATCAAAAGTTAGATGAACTACTTTTGTCTTCCCACTATTTTCATCCATCAATGGTATGATGTTTTCTTCAAACCCCAAACCTTGTTTTCCCATTGAATGTGCCCTTTGCATTTCAATGCACTTCTTTAGCTTCATTGAAGACTCATTTCTAGCTTCATCATTTGACATATTTGAACTTTCTCCACAAGGTGAAACAAATGATGTTTCCAAAAATGTTTTCATTTTGTTCTTTGCTTTCTATTCAAGAGTTTCACTTGTTTTGCTTTTGCAACCAATTTAGTGGTCATGTCATCATTGATCTTCACTTGTTCTTCAAGTTTGAAAGTTAGCTCTTCAACTTTCTCTAGCAAGATCTTGTTTTCTTGTTCAAGCATTTCTTTCTCCACATTGATCATAGATAATATATCTTCTGAATTTTGTAAATTAGTAGCATCACTTTGTAATTTACCAAGTTCTAGCTCAAGCTGATGCACTTTCTCTTCAAGGACTATCTTCTCATCTTCAAATCTCACAGCAATAGATTGTATATCTTTCATTGCAATAGTGGCTCTTTTGGCTTTCTTTCTTTGTTTGCTCAATTCATTAAGTGCACCTTCAAGTTCAAATTTCAAATTAACTCTACCTTCTATTTCTTCTTCAGATTGTTCTTCCTCACAAGTAGAATTAAATTTTACAACCATAAGATTTTCTTCATCTTTTGAATCATCAATGTCACTTGAATATGAATCACTCTCAAAATCTAAAATTTTCTTGTACTTCTTGCTCATGTAGTTTTTGTTTCTATAGGATGTATTTCCATTTGCCTTAGAGTAAGTTTTCTCCTTACTCCTCGAATCAACCTCTTTTAAGCTTTCTTAAAAGAATGATCATCATTTTCATCTTCAATTTTCTTAGGGCACTTAAATGCAAAGTGTCCTATGCCACCACAATTGAAACACTTCAAAGGTAGTTTTCCTTTGTATTTTCCTCTTTTACTTTTAAAGTTTCTTGAGATAAAGTCATTTCTCTTTCAAACTCATCATCATCATCAACATCAGGTTCATTCTCTTTAATTTTAAGAGACTTCATAGTCTTGAAAGCAGCCTCTTTTGATGACCTGGTTGTTTGTTCTCTTTTGCTATTTGTTCTCATTTCATGTGCAATGAGAGTACTTTGTAGATCATCCACAGACACAAAATCAAGGTGTCTTTCTTCAATGGCTAAAACTTTAGCATCATATCTATCAGGAAGTGATCTCAAAATCTTCTTCACAACTGTAGAGTCCTCAACCTTGCCTCCAAGTCCAGTCATGGAACTTATAATGTCAATAACCCTGTTAAAATAATCTTCAATGGTCTCCTCATTTGACATACTTAGAGCCTCAAACTTACTTCTGTAAAATTGTAGTTTAGCTTCTTTTATCTTTGAGTCTCTTTCATAAATATTCCTCAGCTTTTCCCATATATCATGTGTTGTCTTGCAATTTATAACTTTGACAAGTTCTTTTTGAGTCAAGGCATCATATAAGGCATTGATTGCCTTCCCATCAAGCTCAAGATTTTTAATATCAATTGCTGCCATAGAACTATCTTCTTCAACTTTTATATATCCATCTTTAACAATTTTTTGAATAGCAAGACCCATGGATATAAGATATGCATTCATTCTTGCTTTCTAAAACTAAAAATTCTGACCATCAAAGATAGAAACTCCTTTGCTGTTTACCACACTTGAGCCCATACTCCAATAGAGAGAATTTGCACAACAAACACTCAAATAATATTGCTCAAATTCAGGACAAATAACAGCAATATAATATCAACAATTGTGATATGCATAAATCATATCACGTTTTTAGCATCTTTTTAGGCATGATTTAGGGTGAAATTGAGGGTAAATCGATCTTAATTGTTCGTTATTAACTCAATTTCACAGTTTTTATAATTTTGGAAGTGTCAGGTGAAAAGTTGAAGAAAATGGCAAATTTCAGGGCAAAAACGCAATTTTTCAGAAGTTCGGACTTCGGGGAGGGCGTCCTGACCTGGTCAACAGACCGGGACGGGCGTCCCGAACCATAAATTCAAGTCCCACATCAAATTTTTGATGAAAATCACTCCAGGAAGTTGCTATAAATACCTCAGACCTTCATCAGTTGAAATCATCCCTCTCCATTTGATCTGAGTCATTTAGTGACTTCAAGTGTACACTTTTCTCGAGTACATAAGTCACTGAGAGACTCGGGTTTAGTATAAGTTTTCTTTCTTTCTAGTTAGTGTTTCGTTTTCTTAGATTCTGAGAAATAGTCTCAGATCCTAGGGTTCGATAGATAGGTTCGTTTCTGGTATTCATAGAATACCAGGGATTTCGTTAGGAGATCCTAAGAGGGCTCTAGGCGTTCGAAGAGTCAGTCCACAGGGCTGGGCTTAAGCCCATGAGGTAAGGTAAAATCCAGCTACTAGGCTGAGGAAGCGTCCTCCGAAGGTTCTGGCAAGCAGAGTCGGGTCAAGCAGTACGATATATACAGCAGTACGCTCCATCGGCGAGACTAAGTAATGGGTGATTTCTTTATGGCATCAGTCCCCCTGTCCCTCTCTTATATGTTGTTACTGTGTTTGTCCAACTATCAATTATGAATACTGGATTATGATTTCTATGAATATTTGTTTTATATGTTGAAGTTGTTATGATTTTCCAGAAATGGCCACCTGCTTAATATTCATTATGTCTGCATATCTAATGTAGTTTCTTTTAAACTAAATGTAGGGTTATAGACAATTCCTAATCACGGTCTATTCATAACCTATTTAGTTTAACATGCATCAATTAGTATTGGTGTCTGCCATACTAGATAAAATAACCTGCGGAACACCTTGTTTGTTAGAGTAGTCTAGGTAGGCTGAGTAGAGCGTTATGCCGGCGGTTATGGGCCAGCGGCGTGATCCCCGAAGTGACATAGGGCTTTCATAGCTGTCTTTTGTTCGAACCGTGAGTAGGGCCATTTACCTTAACAATGGGGCGGTATCATAGAGACTCAGATGTGGTACACCTTTAAACTCAGAACATAGTTGCAATCCAGGCTAAGATGCATCTAAAATACTCAAAGATAGGTCAATCAACATGTAGGAACAGTATAACATAGAATCATGACATTATCTATAAAACACTTTTAGGCTTAATTAGACTTAAACCTAGTGGAGAATGGATCACCCTCTCATCAAAGTTATTGATGAAGATTGCATAACTGGATCATAAGATAAGAGTTAGGATAAAAGGCTAGTTACTACTAAGCCGTTACCACTTTCCTGGGAGTACGATATTTATTTAATAAAATCGTAGATACTTTCCAACAGACTAGCTACACGATAGGTACGCTGCCTTAGGTTCTGGCTGATTAAGTGACACCATAGAGACTAAATGTGACAATTAGTCAATCTCAGTCCTTAATTACTCATAATCAACATAGGGTAAATAACACCTATTTAGCATATCAGTCGGAAACGCATCAGATTTTTGGCGCCGTTGCAGGGGAAATATCATAATGAATTTAGGATTAAAGGCCACAATTCTAGACCTAACACTTATTTTCTGCTAGTTAGACAATCAATTTCTGAAATATAGGATTATCACAACTAATTGATTTTAGATATTATCTAAAATTAAGACACTTAGGATAATCAAATTTTAGAAAATCATTCTAAAACCATATTGAGGAAATTTAACTGCTTTAAAAAAAAGAGAAATTTTTTTTTTAAAATTTAAAACCCGAAAAAATGTATTTTTCTTGCTCAATGGTAAGTCGTTCTTTTCCCTATCTCTTGTTCTTTCTTAGTTGTTTTCTTAGTTGCTCTTTTTCGTGTTTTTCTATTATTTTGAAGAAATAAAAATGGAAATGAGGATAAAATATATTTTCTTCTGAGTTGTAAAATTTTGGCTTAGATTTTTTTTGGGAAGAAATTTCATTTTAGAATTTTCTTAAGAGTCATACCGGCTTTATTAGGACGAGTTATGAAATAATTTTTCCTTAATAGCCAGACCTTTGAATGTTCTATTGAAAAAAGGATGTTCCTTTTGTTTTGCTGATAATTGCATGAGATCTTTTAAACCAAAAGGAATTACTGCACCCATTATGGCATCACCTGGTTGGAATCTGCTTTTTGAATTAATATGTGATGTAATGATGTAGTAAGAATTGTTTTAGGACAGAAACATGGTAAGAAAGTTCATGTATGATAAATTCCGATCTTATCTAGTCTTGTCTAAAAACAATAGGTTACCCTGATCACTCTGAGATATATGTGTTCAATAAAACTAATGTTGAACCATAATTGACTAAGTTAAGTTTTATTGTCACTTGAATTTGATAAAGAAAGAAGGGATAAGAAAAAGGGTTGAAAATCTAGAAGGGAAACCATTTGTCTAGATTAGAAAACCCTGAGTTAGAGGCTATTGTAATACTGATAAATTTTTGATGAAAACTTATTTGCATTGTTTGCTATGTATGATAAGTCTCATCTGTGGTTTATTATTGTTGCAAATTATCTAGTCACTGAATGAGTTCCAAGTAATGTGACTTATCAGCAAAAGAAGAAATTCTTTGCTGATTTGAAATATTACTACTGGGCAGATTTCTCTTCTATTTCAAATCTTTGCAGATCAGTTGATCAGAAGATGTATCTCGGAAGGCGAATGCCACATGATTCTGAAGCATTGCAGGAATCTATGGGAAACCAATTAACTGCTATCAACACTGTCCGGAAAGTGTTGGAAGTAGAATCTTGTTGACCCACCATATTCAATGATTTTGTATCTCTGATACAGTCCTGCGATGCTTGCCAAATAACAGGCAACACATCTTCCAGAGATCGCCTACCCCAGCAAGGTATATAGAGTCTTGAAATCTTTAATATCTGAGGTATTGATTGAATCCTTTTCCCTTCTTCCTTTGAAAATAATTACATCATAGTAGTCGTGGAACACTTTTCAAAAATGGCCTGAACCACAGGCATTACCTACTAATGATGTTAAAGTCATGTGCAGATTCTATTAGAAGTTGTTTTCCAGATTCAGAGTGCCAATGTCTTAGGAAGAAACGTTCAGTCACTGTATCGAATCTGTGAAGACTGCCAAGTACTTCACTTTAGCGGGAGTTGCTATGGAATACTGACCATTCCAAAAGAGGTAGGAGTAGGTTACTGCAGAATGCTACTCCAATGGGAAATGCATACAATCCCAACTAGAGGAATCATACGGGATTCAGCTGAGGAATAATTCGGAAGCTGGAAACTTTCAGAAGATACCACCACAGCAAAACCCCTACCCGCAGAATCAACAGATGAGATACTGTCAACAATTAAAGCCAGACCAGTGCAAGCAAGTGATCTACCAAGTGATATCGAACGGTCGAGGGATATAGAGGAATTTAGCATTGTATCAGGAGCATAGCAATGGAGGAGCTTGCATCCCTTGCATACAATCAGCTGTGAGAAACCTCCCCGAGGAAGTTTCAAATACTTGGGCCCAGATCTACACCACTGGAGCCTCCTACCACCACGGCTTCTCCAAAGCTTCAGGTATCTTTTCTGCCATTCGAAAATTGCATGCAATACCTTCACTGACATTGGTAGGTAGGCACACCAATCCAAAGAAGTCTCATTCCTAGACACGTTCCTTCTGGACACGTTGCTACGATTACAAGAAACTTTGCAAATGATTCGAGGAAACAGTCCTTGGGGCTTGAGTCATTCCTCAATTGGATAGGCCACTACTTGGAGCTCGACATTGAAGGATCGGAGTTGAAGTCATCCGTTCCAATATCTAGAGCTTGCAGAGTCAAGAACACCTCAGTAATAGCACATGACTAAGGTGAAGAGCCAATTGAAAGATCAGAGAAGACCCTTCTGCTCGCGACATGAAGGGAGTTTCTCTAATCCTCATATTCCCTTACTTTTATTTTATTCATTTTGTGTTCTGTTTTGTTACTTCCATTATCCTTTTGTTATTTTGTTATTATTTTCTCTCTCTTACCCTTAGTTAGTCAAATAAGTGTGGGGTAAGAGTTCTTTGTTTTGTTTTCATTTCTTCTTGTTTGCAAATAAGTGTGGGGTAGTTTAGGTATGCATGAACACTGAGGACAGTGTCAGACTTAAGTGTGGGGTAGCAGTGCACGGTGCACTGTAGTAGTTGTGAAGATTTTTGCTTGTTTTCCCCGTATTTTCACACCTTTCCAAAAAAAATTTCAAAATTTTTCATTCTTTTAGACTTCTAAATGCAGTATGATTGGTTAAACATTGCTTATGTCTATGATATGTAGGTAGAATGTTATGTTTAGTAGGAGACAATGTGATAACTATTTTGAACTTATTGATTAGAAACCTCAGCCAATTACCTTTTCAAGAATTAACTAGATAAGATTAGACCAGTTGTGGATGTATTGACAATTAGAATGACTATATGAGACTCTAAGCTAAAAGTGAAAAGAAAACAAAAGAGAGTTAATTAAATAAGGGTAGTTTGCCAGCGGCCTTTGCTACTCGAGCACCACTCCTTCGGGGAACTTAAAGCCTGATGCCCTAAGGTCGTGTAGGTCTGGGAGTCATTGGAGTGGGACTCGCTACATGGGTAGTTGAAGTTGACGTGTTCTAAGAAGACTCAAAATACCCTGAATCTATAAAGAAAATCAATAAATGCTAAATCATTAAAAATCTGATCACCAAGGCTCAGAACTCAAAAAGTTGTCTGTTGTTAGTATGTCTAGCGACGGGTCGAAATATTATCTGGTAGTAGTTAAGACAAGAGTATATTGTGTTGACTATCTGATCTAGACTAGTACACACACTACACATAAGGAAGACCTTGTGACTAAGAGAAAAGTTCAAATTTAGTCGTTGAGTTGTTTTCTGCTTGATCATAACAATCTACTAAACACATTTGAGACATTGTCATAGCAACCTAACTAGTCAGACTTGTGTTAAGAATTGTCTGAATAATTTTTGGAATAAAAACATGACTAGGAATTTAAGTGACGGCACATATCACTAACTTCAAGTAGACTTTGCTTGAGGACAAGCAAAAAGCTAAGTGTGGGGTTATCTGATATGCATAAATCATATCACATTTTAGCATGTTTTTAGACATGATTTAGGGTGAAATTGAGGGTAAATCAATCTTAATTGTTCGTTATTAACTCAATTTCACAATTTTTATGATTTTGGAAGTGTCAGGCGAAAAGTGGAAGAAAATGGCAAATTTTAGGGCAAAAACGCAATTTTTCAGAAGTTCGGACTTCGGGGAGGGTGTCCCGGTTCAGGACGGGCGTCCAGGACTCGGGACGGCCATCCTGACCTGGTCAATAGACCGAGACGGGCGTCCCAATCCGGGACGGGCACCCCGAACCAGAAATTCAAGTCCCACATCAAATTTTTGCCGAAAAATCACTCCAGGAAGCTGCTATAAATACCCCAGGCCTTCCTCAGTTGAAATTATCCCTCTCCACTTGATCTGAGTCAATTAGTGACTTCAAGTGTACACTTTTCTCGAGTACATAAGTCACTGAGAGACTCGGGTTTAGTATAAGTTTTCTTTCTTTCTAGTTAGTGTTTCGTTTTCTTAGATTCTGAGAAATAGTCTCAGATCCTAGGGTTCGATAGATAGGTTCGTTTCTGGTATTCATAGAATACCCAGGATTTCGTTAGGAGATCCTAAGAGGGCTCTAGGCATTCGAAGAGTCAATCCACAGGGCTGGGCTTAAGCCCAGGACGTAAGGTAAAGTCCAGCTACTAGGCTGAGGAAGCGTCCTCCGAAGGTTCTGGCGAGCAGAGTCGGGTCAAGCAGTACGCTCCATCGGCGAGACTAAGTAAAGGGTGATTTCTTTATGGCATCAGTCCCCCTGTCCCTCTCTTATATGTTGTTACTGTGTTTGTCCAAATATCAATTATGAATACTGGATTATGATTTCTATGAATATTTGTTTTATATGTTGAAGTTGTTATGATTTTTCGGAAATGGCCACCTGCTTAATATTTATTATGTCTGCATGTCTAATGTAGTTTCTTTTAAACTAAATGTAGGGTTATAGACAATTCCTAACCACGGTCTATTCATAACCTGTTTAGTTTAACAGACATCAATTAGTATTGGTGTCTGCCATACTAGATAAAATAACCTGCGGAACACCCTATTTGTTAGAGTAGTCTAGGTAGGCTGAGTAGAGCGTTATGCCGGCGGTTATGGGCCAGCGGCGTGATCCCCGAAGTGACATAGGGCTTTCATAGCTATCTTTTGTTTGAACCGTGAGTATGGCCGTTTACCTTTACGATAGGGCGGTAGCATAGAGACTCAGATGTGGTACACCTTTAGACTCAGAACATAGTTGCAATCCAGGCTAAGATGCATCTAAAATACTCGAAGATAGGTCGATCAACATGTAGGAACAGTATAACATAGAATCATGACATTATCTATAAAACACTTTTAGGCTTAATTAGACTTAAACCTAGTGGAGAATGGATCACCCTCTCATCAAAGTTATTGATGAAGATTGCATAACTGGATCATAAGATAAGAGTTAGGATAAAAGGCTAGTTACTACTAAGCCGTTACCACTTTCCTGGGAGTACGATATTTATTTAATAAAATCGTAGATACTTTCCAACAGACTAGCTACACGATAGGTACGCTGCCTTAGGTTCTGGCTGATTAAGTGACACCATAGAGACTAAATGTGACAATTAGTCAATCTCAGTCCTTAATTACTCATAATCAACATAGGGTAAATAACACCTATTTAGCATATCAGTCGGAAACGCATCAAATTGCTTCAAGAACAATGAGAATAAACCAGCTAGCAATCAAGATAAATTTCAGCATGCACAAGATAGGCGTTTAAACCAAATCACAATCAAACCAAGCTCTGATACCAATTGTTATGCCTAACGAATGCATTGGGGGGGGGGGGGGGGGGGGGAGGGTGAATAAGTACTTAACTCTTTTAAAAAAATCCAGCACACTAGTTTTGTAGATTTTAGCAACCCAACAAAAATTAATACCAAATTTCAGCAACAAACAATTATTTGTGTGTAATTCAACTATTGTGATCCATTTCTTGAGAGATATCCTTTTATTTCATATATCAATGTCAACACAGACACACTTGCATAAAAGTAAAGAGACAATCAATTTATGTGGTTCACCATCAACAAGGTAGGCTACATCCACGGTGATAGGGTTCACTACCCTTTCACTTCAACTTCACTAGTTACTTGTTTATCACAATGCTCTTCACTAGAGCTACAAAGAAGGCTCACTCCCTTACTCACGCAATTACAATTTCTTAAGATAAAGAGTAGAATCACTTCCTACTCTACCCAATAGAAACGATGTCTTCCCTATCACTTAGGTTAGGCAAATACAAAACATACCCCAAAGATATGACCAGAATTTAATGTTCAACATGATATTTCAAACTAAGTCAAGAGACTCATACTTCCTTACATAGTATAATACATCAAAGAAAAATGAGGAATGATATGTCACCTTCAAGTTGATAAATAAACTTTCTTTGATGTATTCTCCAAAACTATTCTTCAAAAACTTAAAAAATGAATGATAAGAATAGAACTTCTCTCCCAAATTTGACTCCATAACTCACAATTGTTCCTTTCAAATCTATCCCATAATTAAATATCATTCCCTTATCAAATTTGGGATCTAGTCCATTTATTTCTTTATTGAACTTAATATACTTAGTAGGATTTTTTCTTGTATTGTCATTATCCTACTATTTTCATGTGTTTGCATTTAAATTAGCATCATTAGACATATCAAACAAATCATCCACAATTAGTATCATCATCGGCTATCTCTTCATAAGCATCAATTAAACAAAAAATTTCACTCCTACAAGTAACTTTATTTTTTGGTATTTTTTCCATAAATTTTAATTTTTTAACATGTAACTCAATTTCTTTTCATTTATGTAGCAAAATTGTTTCTTCATCTACCATAACTAACTTCTCCTTTTCCTTCTTCACCTACAATAAATCATGTTTCAAATCATCCACTCTTTTATAAATCATTACTTTTATATCATCAATATAAGTTTCTTTAAAATATTCAGCACTAGTTGATGAGCCTTCTTCATTTTTTATTCCAACGCCCACAAGAATCTTATCTTCCTTTGGATTTACCACATTCTCAACTTGTTTTTGTACCACTATAATTTTTGTTATAATATCTATTCAAATTCTTCATCACTTACATATATACTAAATTACTATTTCAACATTTCCCCATTCTTTTCTAATCTCCATCTCAACTATTTTCCCTTCTTTTCCATCTCAATCGTTATTTCTTATACTTTGTTTAAATTTGTGTTATCTTCATTTTCCCTCAAGTCAATTTTTAATTCTACTTCATAAGTAGTGATGAACTAAGATGATCGTTCCCCTTTGATGTGCATTACATCAATATCATATTCTATTTTAAACTTATCAAATCTAGGAATGATGAACTAATCTTTATTCATCTACAATACATATATCATTATTATTAGTTCGTAGAATATAAATTAATAATAACTCCTAACACCAAAATATATAGTACAAATATATATTTGTAAATTAACTGCTAAATTTTCTTAATATTCATAAAAGTATATTATACACTACAAGAACACTATTATGTTACACGAGTAGAGAGAACTGTTAAGAGGCAAGTTGGACTGATAAATCGGGATTACGATTGAGATATACTTAGATATTTTGCAATAGATATTTTGTATGTTTCAGATTCTTTTTACTTCTTGTATAATATCAAACTCGTATACATTATTTATAAATATAAAAAAGAGGAAAGAAAAGAATATGAGATTCTTTTTATCCTACTTACTTTCTTTCTATGATTCTTGTTATTTCATTTTTCTTTTGTAAAACTCATATTCATTTCTAAAAATCAGATTTATGAATCTTGTCAAATATTCAAGAATAGAAGTTTTTTTTTCTCAAAAAACACGGGAATGCAGATATTGTAAGAAGGGTCATACTATTGATAGGTGTTATAAACTTAATGGTTATCCTACAAATTCTGATTATGGCAGCGGTAAAACTGAAGAAGAATCTAGAACTGCTTTAACTACTTTTCCAGGTATGCATCATTCTCACGGCTTTATTGATGGTTATAAGTGCGTGCAGTGTGGAAATAAAAATGAACCTTGGATAATAGATACTGGTGCTACCAATCATATGACATACAAGAAAGAATTCTTCGTTGAACTTAATACTCTAAAAAATCCTTACAATGTGACTTTACCTAATGGTAAAACCATAAAAGTCAATTATACTGGGACCATCATTTTCACATCTAACCTTGTTCTAAGAAATGTATTCTTTGTCCCTACATTTCGATTCAATCTTATATCTATTGCTAAACTGATCCAATCCTTGAATGGCAACATATCTTTTACTCCTTCACATTGTCTTTTGCAGTCCCCTTCCATGAATAAGTCTTAGGTTCTTGGTAAAAGCCACAATGGTTTATATTTTCTTCAAACCTCTTCTAAGCATGATCATCCTTCCAAGAAACTTCCTAAACACACTGCTAATGTCATTTGTGGTTGTAAACTGATCACTCCTTTCAATTCTCATGTTGCTATGAAAGCCACAAAAATGTCTAATACTCAATTGTGGCATTATAGATTAGGCCATTTACCTATTGAGAGAATTTGTACTCTTGACCTTTCTTGTGATATCGATAACAAACTTCATGATCCTTGCGTTGTTTGTCGTATGGCAAAGTTAACCAAACTTCCTTTCAGTTTGAGTAATACTAAATCTAATCATCTTTTTGAACTTGTTCAAGTAGATATATGGGGACCTTATAATACTCTTACTTTTAATGAGTGCAAATATTCCTTACCTTAGTAGATGATCATAGTAGGTATACTTTTACACATCTCTTGTGTAATAAAAGTGATGCTCTCACAGTAATAAAATCTTTTTTTCTATGGTGAAAAATTAGTTTTCCTCCGGTATCAAAACCTTTAGAACTGATAATGCTCTTGAACTTGGATTAAGTAAAGAAGCCACAAAATTTTTTGAACAAGAGGGAATTATACATCAAACCTCTGTTAGATACACTCCTCAACAAAATGGTATCGTTGAAAGAAAACATAGACATCTTTTAGAAGTTTGTAGAGCTTTATTGTTTCAATCTAATGTTCCTTTAAAATTTTGGGGACATTGCCTTCTTACTGCTACTCATCTAATCAATAGATTTCCTTCTTTTGTCTTGAATGGGATACTGCCCTCTTATTCTCATCTTAGAAGTTTTGGATGTCTCTACTATATTAGCACCATTAAACATGGAAGAGACAAATTACAACCTAGAGCTCAAGCATGTGTTTTCATAGGATATCCTGTTGGACAAAAAGCTTACAGAATCCTTGATTTGTCTACATATAAAACCATAATATCAAGAGACATTATTTTTCATGAAACTATTTTTCCTTTCCATTTATCCAATACAAAACGTTTAGTCTCTGGATCTTTTCTTCCTACTGTTATTTCCAATGAGTTTGAAGAAACTATTGTTAACAATATTCCTAATTTTGATCTCCATTCTTCACATCCTTGCTATAATTCTCATAACTCTGAACAACATCATACTGATAATTCTCCTATTCATCTCTGTCCAAAATCTCAAAATTCTGAACGTATTCAAATTAATAATCATGTTAGTATTCCTAGATCTCAAAGATCTAGAAAACCTCCCAAATATCTTGAAAATTATGTTTGCAATTATGCTGTTGATTCTAATATTCCTAAATCTGCTTCACTCGTGTCTAAATTTTCAAAATCCACTATTTTGTCCAATGATCATAATTACTCCACTAAGCATGCCTTATTTGAACCTATAAACTATGATGAAGCTTGCACTATACCTGAATGACAAACTACCATGCAAGAGGAGTTTGATGCCTTAATTGCTAATGATACTTGGGATCTTGTTAATCTTCCTGTTGGGAAGAAAGCTATTGGATGTAAATGGGTGTACAAGATTGAACGTAGAAGTGATGGATCTATTGAAAGATTTAAGGCAAGATTAGTTGCTAAAGGATTCACTCAAAAGGAAGGAATTGATTTTACTGAAACTTTTTCCCCCGTTGTTATAATGACAACTGTGAGATGTCTTATTACTGTTGTTATTAAGAGAAAGTGGTCTCTTTTTCAGCTATATGTAAATAATGCTTTTTTTGCATGGTTTTTTGGATGAGGAAGTTTATATGGTGCCCCCAGAAGGATTGAAGTTGAAGGAAAAAACTCAAGTTTGTAAGTTAAAAAAATCATTATATGGTTTAAAGAAAGCTTTTAGACAGTGGAATCAAAGATTAAATGATTTCTTATGTTCCCTTGGATTTGTGCAGTCAAAGAATGATTATTCTTTATTTGTTCAACATGCTAATGATCTTGTGATTCTTCTAATTGTGTATGTAGATGATATCATCATCACAAGGAATAATGTTGAAGGAATCAATCATGTAAAACAAGTTCTTGATCAAACTTTCAAGATCAAAGATTTGGGGGTTCTAAATTTTTTCTTAGGTATAAAGATTGAATACTCTAATGAAGGAGCTTTTATACATCAAAGCAAGTACGCTGAATCATTGATTGAGGATTTTGAATATTCTATGGCAAAATTTTGCGTTACTCCTATGGATACATCACATAAACTACAAGCTAATGAAGGAGAATTATTAAAAGACATTGAAAAGTATAGGAGTATGGTTGATTGTTGAATTACTTAACTAACATTAGGCTTGATATAGCCTTTACTGTCCAACAATTAAGTCAATTCTTACATGCTCCTAGAATACCTCATTACAAGGTTGCATTGCACTTATTGAGATATGTTAAAGGAACTTTAGGAGCTGGAATTTTCATTTCAAATGTGGAAGATTTCAATGTAGAAGCCTATTCTGATTCAGATTGGGGATCTTGTATTGATTCTAGAAGATCAATTAGTGGATTTGCTATTTTCTTAGGATGTGTTTTGATTTCATGGAAATCAAAGAAACAACATGTGGTTTCTCTTTCTTTAGCAGAAGCGGAGTAGCGTGCCTTGAGTAAGGCAAATGCTGAATTAATTTGGTTGAACAGATTGTTTGAAGAATTGACTAACTTACCTATTCTTCCTATTGTTATGTATACAGATAGTAAAGCAATGTTACAGTTAGCAAAGAATCCAGTGCATCATGAACGAACTAAACATGTTGAATTGGACTGTCATTTCATTAGAGATAAAGTTCCTAAACATATTGAATTGGGTTGTCATTTCATTAGAGATAAAGTTTTTGAAGGTTTCATTTCACTTTTTCATGTTCCTAGTAATTT
The DNA here is from genome assembly GCA_027405835.1 of Asclepias syriaca. Taxonomy (NCBI): domain Eukaryota; kingdom Viridiplantae; phylum Streptophyta; class Magnoliopsida; order Gentianales; family Apocynaceae; genus Asclepias; species Asclepias syriaca. Next base: position 11,739,776 of record CM049928.1, on the reverse strand, counting down.
GCAAGTTGCAGACATTTTTACAAAAGTTTTGAAAGGACATTTACATAATGAAATGTTAAGCAAATTGGGAGTTATAGATTCCAACTTGAGGGGATGTTAAGAGGCAAGTTGGACTAATAAATCGGGATTACGGTTGAGATATACTTAGATATTTTGTAATAGATTTTTTGTATGTTTCAGATTCTTTTTACTTCTTGTATAATATCAAACTCGTATATATTATTTATAAATATAAAAAAGAGGAAAGAAAAGAATATGAGATTCTTTTGATCCTACTTACTTTCTTTCTATGATTCTTGTTATTTCATTTTTCTTTTATAAAACTCATATTCATTTTAAAAATTAGATTTATGAATCTTGTCAAATATTCAAAAATTATTTTTCAACAAGAACTAATTACAAAATATGAAAAACCTTCTTTGTGATTGAAGTTGTTCAGGGCATTTTGTATAAAAAAATTTAACATACACAAGGGAACACCACATTATTGTGGACCTTAAAATAAATTCAAGTTAGTTTATGACTTCAATTATAAAATTTATTAAAAAAATACATTTTACTTACTTTTTTTTACTATCCACTTAGGGCGCTGATGTCCTCACATTTCATGAGACTAATTTAGACTCAACCTGCAGAACGCTCACCTTTGATGAGACTAATCCAGTCTCGGCCTACAGAACTCTCCCCCCGCTGATGAAACTAGTTTAGACTTGGCCAGCAGAGAACGCTCACCTTTGATGAAACTAATCCAAACTCGGCCTGCAGAACCCTCCATCCGCTGATGAGACTAATTTAGACTTGGCTTGCAGAACCCTCCCTCCGCTGATGAGACTAATTTAGACTTGGCTTGCAGAACGCTCACCTTTGATGAGGCTAATCCAGACTTGGCTTGCAAAAACCTCCCTCCACTCCAAGAGAATTCGAACTTTCGATCATCATGCAGAACGCTCACATAATTCAACTCTTATTCAAAGGTGAGGGTCTAGCCCTCCGCTCCAGGGAATTCAAACCCTCGATCATCCGCCCTTAAAGAAGCATTTAGGAGTCCTCGAGCATCCTGCAAAACGCTCACAAAATTCAACTCTTATCCAAGTGTGAGGGTCTGGCCCTCCACTCTAGGAAATTCAAATCTTCGATCATCTACCCTGAAAGAATGCTCACAGTGATTCAACTCTTATTCAGGTGTGAGGGTCTAGCCCTCCACTCTAGGAAATTCAAATCCTCGATCATCTGCCCTGAAAGGAACATTTAAAAATCCACTTACCAACTTCTCCAAACTACCATGTTACATTTTACTTAGAAGAATGACTTTAACATCATTTAATGATGTTTTTCTCTTACAAATATTCACAATTTTTCATATAAATTTGTCAAAATAAAATGTGTTTAACAAAATATCATCAATACTTGTTCAGATGAATACACAATTTTTTATCCTTCAATTGATTGATTGATTACATGATTGTAGTGAATCCAATAGCATGTATTTTGGATTACTATCACTCTCTTCCCCAAAATTACATAAATAAAAAACATCTAGAAATACATCAAAGAAAAAAAAAACATCTTTCAATTTTATAAATAATATTAGTAGATATTATGATTTTCCTCCGACTATTCTGGCCGCTTCGGCCTTTGATTCTATGAGTTAGATCTCTATAGTTTTTCAAAAAAAAAAAAAACAAAAAACAAAAAACAAAAAAAATAAAAACAAAAACAAAAACAAAAAATACAAAACAAAAAATTCATACCATAGCACATTGGGAATCAAGGTATAACTTCTTGAAAACATTTGATGATCTTGTGTTCCTACACCCGTGATGCATCATCAGTCACCCCTGTCAAATAGTTCCCAAAAAAAAAAAAGAAAGAAAAACAAAAAGTGAATAACTTTTTATGAATTTTTGGGAAGCAATTAAAGCAGGACTTGGAGCTACCCCTCAAAAAACCGATGAAACATGCACAAAATTTAAAGAAAAAAGAAAACAAATCACATCATGGATTTGTGTGAAACAATAAATTTTCTGGAAATAATGTTTTAAGTTTCTCAAAAAACAGGCCCTTCTCCCTTCCACAAACCCTTTTGATACACACACAAAAGAGGATATATATATATATATATATATATTATTTTTTTTAAATACTAGTAATTTTATAATATTATAAACACAATTATTACCAACACCAATTATCACCCATATTATATAGATATGCAAAATCAATTTACAGTGAACATTTAAGAAGAACCAAACATTATTCCATGAAAGGGGAAAAGATGGAAAAGATGGACCTAACCCTAAATATATATCAATCAAATACTAGGGCTTCTTTGACATGTGGCTTACAAAAAGTCAAAGTGAACAAGGAAGGAAGAATATTGTTAGAGAATGGATACTATGAATGATCATGACATGTATATGTATTGATTCATGATACTGTAGGGATAAAATGCCGTACCTTCAAATATTATATTAAATTGAGGTAAATTATGATGTAATCTAAGCGTTCGAGTTGATAGAAAAAATTCAAATTTATCGTATAACCATTTAAACAGAAAAACTTCGAAAAAACTGATCAACTTTTATTATCATGTGACCATAAAGAAAGTATGGGAGGGATTTAACTTCACTACAATAGATAGCATAAGAGATTCAAAATCTTCAAACTTACAGGCATGAAAGATATAGCAGGTCGAGTTCTCTCAATGACGTACACATGCCATGAAATCAGTAGCTTCACTTGCTCAAATTCAATAGCTTGGTCATAGCATTTATTCTCCAGATATATATATATATTGGAGATGCAAACACCCTGAGACAAAAATTCTGCCTAAATTAGTCAGATGTTATAGAGAAAGAGAATCATGAATCTCTTTTTATTCTTTTCCAACAAAATACAAAGAGAAGAAATGGAAAAAGAAAAACAAATGGAGATAGAGGGGTAGACCTTTCACAAGAGAGTTGTAATCCCAGATTTTCTTGCCCTCTTGACTGCAATGAAACAATTTTGACATATAAACATCGTGATCAGATTTCACTGTCGGAAATTCTGGACTGAGGGGACACGGCACAGGGATATTGGCACTACTGCATTACATAGACAAGTTTATTTTTACAACGCTTTCCACCACAGTAAAAGATAGCATATATTAGAAGAAATCCATAAGTGTTTTGACTATAGAACAATATGATGAGTGGGAATAATGCTACAACATAATGCAAGTTCGAGTTAAACTGCCATACATATGAAGAGTGTTGAGCCGATCACAAATTTTCTTAACAAACTCAACATGTGAACAATGTGCACAATCAACAGATAGTGGCAATACTAGGATTCAAACTCAAGATCTAATCGTATATGTATCAAACACATACAAAATAACTAACAAATAGATGCAATAATAGTGATTCAAATTCAAAACCCACTCACATATGAGCGCAACAAGTTGCACAATAATCAACAAATAAAAACAATAGCAAGGATTCAAATTTGAAACCCCCACTTATGTGAGTCAAATACATATACAACAATCAACAAATAAGAGCAATAGCAATAACAAAGATTCGAACTAAAAAAACCCCACTCTGATATCATGTTAAATTAAATTAAACTATCACAAGTTTTAAAAGTATAAATAGATAAAAAGAGATTAAATTTATCTTCTTATCACAAAATCATAACATAAGCTTCTTCGATAGAAGAGGTATATTGAATGCCTACAGATGAAATGACGAGCTATTGCACTCTGGGCAGCACAAATCAGAGAGTTAATGACTTAGATTGAATGACCATATCTCACAAATCTCAACAGTTTGTCACTTCCATGACTTAAACCAACACAATCTTAACTTTTAGCTTTTAAAACTTCTTATTATTTCAGTTTTTTTTCTTTCCCTTTTCTAAAAATCTTAAAAAGCTTATGGGAGGACACAACACATTTCTTTTCTCCCTACTTTAACTAGCTTATGGGGAGACATGCTTCAATTCAAAGAAAAAAAAGGAACAAGAGAATTAAACAATGTACATAAAGCAAATACTAAAAGAAACTACGTTTCAAAAAAATTGTTTTCAAATGAACTGCATGATTTGACCTCAGAACATCTAACAGAAGACTGATAAATTTGGCAAATTTAGCAAAATGAAACAAATATAATCCTGAATATGCTCATGAAGAGAAACAGAATATTAATAAAATGTGACTGTCATTTATTCACACATTCAGAAATCTTCAACTTTCAAGTTTTCAGCTGTTTCTGAATAATTGAATTGCACTTGTAAAGTTATAAATGATAAGAAAACTGATTTCAAATCCATACAAAGAAAGAACCTATAAGCACAGAGTTACATGTTCTAGCTAACTAGAGTTGCAGTATATATATACAAAATGAATTCTAAGTTGTGAGAAAGGAAAAGTTACAGAAATCTCATTACATGATTCAGTGCTGAATCAGATTTATTTTTGAACATGAAACAACTACGGCCATTGTTCTTGAATATACTAAATTACTAAAACTCCAATATAAGAACTCATAAACTAAAAATTCTAGAGATTAGAAACTATGTTGTAGAATCCTTGCTTCACTAAGAAATATCCAACCTTTAGTCCTTCCCTTTTCTCAGTCAAGAACACACACACACACACACACACATATATATATATATATATATATATATATATATATTTCCAACAATTACTGTCTTCATACATAGACTCGAGTACAATATCTCAATTCCACATCCAAGAAAATCTAGCATAGAACAATAAAAGGATGATGACTTTTACTTGTTTGAAATTGAAGAGAAGAGCAATACAAAGAACATGAACACGGTAATAGTTTTTCATACAGCCTGAGTTTTGGAAAACAAGAGAAATTCACAGGAGCATCATGCAGAAGCTATTCAGGGTCTCTAATCTGAGATCCAATTATTTATTTATTTTAAATTCAGAATCTAAGGATTTTAAACTATTTAGAAGCAAAAGCAAGTGTTCAATTAGGGTGAAAGTAAAATCAGAGATCAAACTGCAGTAGCTTTGGATGGCATAGATATTCCAGTATCTTGATTCTCTCATATAGAAAGATTGAGAGTTCAACAGAGATGTTGTGCACCAAGTCAAGGCTTATGTGTTGAAAAGGAAGAGTGTCACATGTTGTATGTTAAAAAAGATGGCTCTACATTGAAGGGAAAGTTTGAGGATAGCTGCTTGATCTACATTATATAGTACTGAATGTTGAGCAGGGGGTCATGTTTAGAAAGTGAATGTAGCAGAGATGCACACAATGTGATGGATGTGCCACCAATTGAAGACAAGATGACAGAGAACACTTCTTAGGACAGTTGAGCAATAGATAAAAAAATATACTGCACAAGGTAGAGGGATGAAGAATAGAACATAACTGATTAAAAAGTAATATTTCCCCAATGGACTTCACACAGAAAGCAGTAGAGAGAGAAAATATGTGTTGTGTTGAGTGTTAAATCAAAGTAAATTGCTACCTACTCTAAAAGATTAAGTTGATTGATAGGAGTAAGTTTGTCCTCTTAACACACTCCCCCCACCCCTTACATGTGAGATGATCAAAACTTATCTTAAAAAAATACAATACATGCATAATAATTAAAAAATGGGGCAATAGTAGGAATTCGAACTCATGACCATCAACTCTAATATTCTAATATTATGTTAAATTGAATTAAATTGCTCGCAAATGGAAATTTATCTTAATTTAACAATGAGGATGACACATAATCCTTTTCTGGTTCATGTATTGACCTAAACTTTTGGGATTCAGGGTAAGCTGTTGAAATGAACCAAATCTATTAGTATTTAAACTGAAAAAACTAATATCACCAGATGATAAAATAAAAATCCTCGACAAAAGTAATTTTGCCTCTAAAGTTTAACATTAGCATACCCTTGACCCTAATTCAAGTCATACACTGGAATGTGAAAATTCACCACTCAAAAGCATCTGCAATGCATTGCCAAAAACAATGCTATGATTAAGAGAGTCAAATTTTTTAATTTAGGCTGAAATATTTTTAGCAAAGAAAACTAAAAGTTCAGAAGAATACATGAAGCATAGAATCAAAATCAGTAATGTAGTCCAGAGGAATACCTGAATCTGTTGGCAGCAGCAAAAATAACGTGCTCCAAAAGTCTGCACATGCAACAACAGGTTAAAAGTTTTACATAGACATAAATTGAAGCAAGAAATTTAGGTATAGGTACCTACTTCTGTAAATCATCTTTCGACAGAGGAAGAAAAAGTAATTTCCAATGTTAGAAAAGAGAACTTAATTGCTACTTGAAGAGGAACACCGATTGATGCTCCAACAAAATTGCCAAGCAATTTCCTGCATCACAATCACCTAGCATTCATGAGGAAGACATCAATCTGTTGGCAACAGCAAAATGTGCTCCAAAAGTCTGCACATGCAAAAAGCTTTTCATAGAAATAAATTGAAGTGAGAATTTAAATATTAGAGTACCTAATCTAGAAATCGTCCTTAGAGAGGGAAAAAAAGTGAGTTCCTTTATAAGAAACAAGAACTTAATTTCTTCTCCAAGAGGACGACTTTGATGCTCTAAATACAATTGCCTAGAAATTTTCTGCATCATCAGAGGTAGCTGAAAGTGACTAAAGATTACTTTTGACTCCATGCAAGAACTACCACTCGTGCAGAGGGATATGAACCTTCTCACATGTATGACAATTGAAATATTCAAAAGAAAAGCATGATAAAACTTGGAATATTGAGAGATATGCAGAAGAAAAGCAAATGTCAATTAGAAAAGCAAAACGTCAATTTATTAATATGGAAAAGAGGTCCAATTTCTAGCAATCCTCTCAGATTTTACAATAAAGCATATTAAAAATAATTAATAATTATCTTGTGTTTTCATCATAGGTTTTCCTTATAGTATTGTCAACTAGATGTACATTTACAATAGTCAAAGTGATTCTTATACCTATGAGATGACTATTTTTTTTTTTTTTTCAAGAGCATGTATTATTAAGCTAAGCAGAATGATAGATATTTTAGATTCTCAATGACTCAGAAAAAAGAAGAAAAAAAGATCTTAAACAATTCATTAGAAGTTCAACGAAAATTAACAAAACTTAGAGAAAACTAATAAATCTAGAAGGACCTTGTTTGATGTTTTCTTTTGTTTAATCAAATTCCCACACAGAACAAGCTACGTGATGTTGTCCCATTAACCCACATTAGAATGATAGTCCCATTAAACAATACATTCAAATATAAGATACAATCATAGCAATGGAAAGGAGAACATGTTCACAATAGCAGACCTTTAAAGCACCATTGTCCTTACCGTGCAATAAGTCCATTAACCTTAATCTGAAACGGTAAGAAGATTAAAAAATAAATGAAAACCACATCTTTCATATATCATATAAAATTCCACAGAAAATTTTCACTATTTCATAGAAAAGTCTATTAAATAGAAGTGTAAAGGTAAAGCAGTACCAGAGGGGTCACATAAGCGCAAGCTCCACAACCTGAACAGAAATTCAATTAAAGAAAAACAGCAATATTACACTTCCATTGCTATGGTAGAACTCAATTTTGATAAAACCGAAAAGGAATCACCAGTAAAAATACAAACCAACCGGAGTTTTTCTGCAGTGATGTGGTCCTAGGTGCAGAACTGAATTGTAACATAGCTCAATCACTAAGCTTGACAATATACACCTCACTCTGCTGTATCCAGAGGGGAAACTAAAAATTTTAATTATAGAGGAAATGAAAAGAAAGAAAATAGAAACTTTTCAAGAACTATGGTACCTGTAATTGCCATCAGGAGAATCTGAAAAAGAGAAGAAAGCTAATTCTTTCTTTTGACAGATTCAAACCCATCCAGAATTTTATCTGATTCTGAGAAAAAAATAGGTTTCTTGTTAAGGCGTCAGACAGTAATGCCAATAAAACTTCAAAACTTTTCAGTGCAATTTGACCAAACCGGTTCAAGTTTTTGCTTCAGCTGTGCCTTCACGGATTATACGGTCAATGAACTTTGCTGTATTTGATATATTTTCAGTGTTTAGACTTTTCAATAATGCACTATGTGTGTAAGAATCAGGTTGGATATCTTCATCTAGCATCTCTTTATACAATTTGAGAGCCTCTACCCAATTGTCCAATTCAGTGTTTGCATTTATCAATATGGTGTAAGTATATATATTTTGGGGAATTCCTTTCTTTCTCATCTCAGCCAAATACATGTAAGCTTGATCAAGTTTTCTGTATTTGCACAGGCCATTTATAAGTACATTATATGTGATAACATTAGGCATAATCCCTTTCTCTTGCATCTCTGCAAAATACCTAAATGCAAGTTCAAGCCTCCCAACGCAACCATATGCATGGATCAGCATTGTGTAAGTCACAACAGTAGGGAAAATGCCATTGCTCTGCATCGTTGACAATAAGTCCTTGGCTATCCTAAGATTCCCCATTTTCAGGTGAGCATGAATCATACTAGTATAAGTCACATGATCAGGTACAATGCCATTATTTATCATTTCCTGAAACAACTTATATGCTTCCTCTAAATTTCTTAACTTACATCGTGCATCCAAAAAAATATTATATATGATCAAGTCAGATGGGAGTCCCTTAGCTAGCATTTCTTCTCGCAGAACGTCTGCAGTGGAACCATCACCAAATTTTAGTTCCCCTGCTATACGTGTTGTATATGCAAAGCGATCAGGCTGCAGGCCTCTTCGACGCATCTCATCAAAGAATTCTTTTGCCATTGATGTATGTCCAACCCGAAAAGAACCTCTTACCAGGATAGTATAGGTAATTACATCAGGAAAAATGCCACAACTGATCATCTCATCTTTTAGCTTCCTTGCAGACTCAATATTTCCCTGTCTGCAATGCCCATCCAGAATTGTATTATAAGTAACAATACTGGGAGTGAGATTCATGTGTCTCAACTCACATAACAGTAATATTGCCTCCCTAATGTTCCCCAGTTGGCAATAGCCATAAATCAGAATGTTGTATGAGACCACATCAGGCAGCACATTCTTCTTCAACATGACAGAAAACCATTGCTTAGCGTAGTTAACTCTCCCCCATTTACAAAGGCCATACATTAACAAATTATAACTAAACAGTGTCAGAGAAATTCCACTTGCTTCCATCTCTCTCCTAATCCCCAAGGCCTCAACAAGCATACCATTTCCACAATACCCAGAAATTATGTGGTTATAAGTACAAGCTGAAACCTTCAATCCCTTATCCAACATTTTCTCAATCAATCCTTTAGCCTGGTTGAATTCTCTTTTCCTTAAGAGTCCATTAATTAGCACATGATATGTAACATCATTGGGATAACAACCACTCTGCTCCATCACAAGTAAAAGGTCTAGTGCTTGCTCCACTTGTCCTTTTCTACAAAAAGTATCCAACATTGTATTGTATGTAATAATGGTTCGTATAATACCAAAATCAACCATTTTATTATACACCTCTTTAGCTTTTCCAATTTGATCCCTATCCCTAAGCATCCTAAGAATCCTATTACAGTTCTTGACATCTGGCAGAAAACCATTATTCAACATCTTATCATAAACGGATAAACACAGCTCAAGATCCTCCCTTTTTGTAGAAACCCACAAAATCAAATCAAGTACCTTAGATGAAGCCTTATAATTCAAGTAACCATCTATTAAAACATCCAAAATGCTATCCAAATTCAAACTGACTACCCTTTCCACAATCCAGTAAGCAGACCTAAAAAAATCATGCTGTACTAAAACATCAAGAATTGTACACAATAGGAACTCTGAATATTTAAATCCTGGTTTCTTCTCTGCCCACCTGAACAATTTAAGCGCCGTCTTGGGCCGATCCCGTATTGAATTAATGACACTTATTAACAATTCAGTATCAGCATGATAATGATGCGGAAAGATCCATAAACGGTTGCCACCAATCCGGGGCTTCTCTAAAATTGCCTTCAATAGTAAATTTTGAAAATAACTATCTGAATGCTTATCACACATAACTGGTGAAACGGTCTTGAAACTGACATTATTCAAATTATTATTAACATTATTCATGAATGGAGAAGCACAATAAGATTGATGGAAACAGGAAAAGAATGTAAACCTCACCTTGAGCTTATACAAATGAAAATGAAACGTAAAAGATTTGGAATAATTTATTGGAACGATTGATTTTGAAGCTTTCCCATAAAGAATCATCTTCTCATGAATTATAATAAACAAAAAACCGAAGAAACTTTTTTTGCAGAGATTTTATACGGATTTGGATATAGAGATGATGAAGAATTTGCGAAGTGCAGGTAAAGGAAAATGAACTGAATGGAGGAAGATGAAGAATTTGCGAAGTGCAGGTAGGAAGAAGAAGAAGAGGGAGCTGCTGCCTTGAAGCAGCCAAAGAAGGCGTAGGGGCGGAGAGGTGATGGCTGTGGGTTGAGCAACGAGCTGCGGCGTGTTTTTGTTTATTTCCACAAAACAGAGCCCGGCCCGGATCATGCAATTCGGGTAGGCTGAGTTTTCTCCCCAAACATTTTAGGGGATTTAAATTCCTTCTAAATCTTTATTATGTGTTTTTTTCTTCTTTTTTCTTTTTTCTTTTTGCTTTTTTCTAGATAGAAGCAAAAAAATTTTAAGTTGCGTTTCAAATTTGAAAGCCATATATAGGTTAAAATCATTTTTTATATAAATAATATTGTAAAATTATATAAAATAATAAAATAAAAAGTAAATAAAGAGAATATTATTATATAATTTTTTTTGATTTTATTTACAAGAAAGTATAGAATATTTTTTAATTAATTTTTTTAAAAAAAAAAAAATCTTCCTTTATCATTTCATATTGAATATATATATATTAAAAAGCCCAACTGTTAATTAATTGATAACATTTATTATTTTGTCATTTATATAAAAGTGTAAGAGAAATTAAATTTTATTTAATTAAACTAAAATGAAAATTCGATCTATATATAGATAGAATTTTTATATAAGAAATTTTACTTTGCTAATTTTGTATCCCACATCGGGTATGAGAAAGAAAGGACTAGCAAATAAGGTCAATATAAGATGAAGCAAGAGTACATTAATACATATTTACTTGGACGGGGTCAATGATTGATTAAGAAGACCTATGACCTAGGTTTGTGACCTCCATTGCACTTGGGAGGGATGCCTACCTAAGGTCTGCCCAAGTGGCAGAACCCACATCATAATTTGTGGTTGAAGGGGCCTGTGTCCACGCAGCTCCTATCCAAATTCCATTTAAAATATTTTAATATATTTTAATCATTTGATTTCTTGCTTACGTGAAGAAATTTTGAAATAATATTATATTGTTAGTGTTTCTGACCCTATCACTCATTAAAAGTTTGACATACATAAGGGAATACCATCCATGCTCTTCCCCACCACATTATTGTGGACCTTAAAATAAATCTCAATTATTCAAGTTAACTCAATTTAATTTTATGACTTCAATTATAAAATTTACTAAAAAAATACACTTTACTTAATTTTGACACTAGTAGAAGAATGACCTTACTTACAATTTCTAATATAAACTTGTCAAAATAAAATGTATTAACAAAATATTATCTATGTTTTTTAGATGAATGCAAAACTTTCTATCTTATTTAAAAGTTCAATTGATTGATTAGATGATTGTAGTGAATCTAATAGTAGTGTGCATTTTGGATTGCTATCACTCTCTTCCCCCAAATTACATAAATCAACATGCTCCAATAACATCTAGCAATACATCAAATTAAAAAAAATAAAATAAAACTAACCATCTTTCAATTTTAAGGGAAACTAATGTTAAGAATAAAAAGGAGTATGAAGCTTATTGAAGAATGATTCAAATTAGTAGTTCTTGAAACTTCTATTTTTATATTACAGAGTAATTACTTAATGTTTAGTGGATAAGTAAGTTACAGTTTGTTGGTAGTTAATATAAGTAGTGGGATACTTTGGGAGAAAGAAATAGAAAAATTCTCTCTTTAAATTTTTTCTCTCAATCCTAATCCTCTTCTCCTTATCATTGCCATCACCCCCTCCCTCTTCTCATCTTCTTCTCTCTGCTGCCTCCTCATATCTTTAACATTTTCTCCCCGACTAAGGGAAAATTTTAGTTTCGACTAAAAATTCTCTTCGCTATTTTAGCTTTTTGTGTTTTATTTTTTCTTTTGTTTTTTTGTTTTCTATTTATTTATTTTTTAATATTATTATTATCTTTCACATATGTGTTACGCCCCGAATACGACTCTAGAACAATTAATAAAACTATTAAATTGAAACAATTCATAAAATATCATCCAAAATTTTTAAAGTTATTTAATAATAAATCCTAACTCAATAAGTTCAAGCTTCAAATACAACATGAAATTTATTATAAAAAAAAAACTAAAAAAACTCTAAAACTCTTATTAAAGTCATTCATCCAGTAATCATCATCCTCTAATTCAATATTTTCACTGTCAGGTAAGAAATATAAGGGTAAGTATAAAATACTCAATATGCAGAATAATCTTTCTTTTAAAAATCTCTAAATTTAAAAACAAATATCTTTATAATAATAGTAAAATAATAAATACTTTCCAAATATTTTTATCTATAAATTAGAAAAAATAAATAGATAATAAATTTTAAAATAATAATAATAATAATAAATATTTTTTAATATTTTTATCCATAAACAAAAAGTAAAAATATTTGGTAATAAATTATTCAAAAATTTATATAATTTAGACCACTATAAAACAAACATTCAATTAATATCTTTTCTTTTCTTTTCTTTGACTATTGGGAGAATAATTTGAATGTTTCGCAAATCGGTCTTAACTCATATCAGTTCCTAATTATATATCCTTTAGAAAAGGGCCTTATACTTTGGATAGCTTCTTGTCCATGCCAATAGATTATTTTATATATGGTAGAACATGTTCCTCCCATTGCTATCCATTAAGTTAATTTCCAATAAAATCAGAGATTATAAAAAAATTCGACGTTTAACTTACTTTTATAAAATTTCATAGTAAAACATTTAACATTATAAAACATTTTACAACATAGAGCGTAGTGAAAATAAGAAAAATATAGCCTTTATTTTTAAATAGTGACTTAATCAAAACTATATAAAAGAATATATACTCTCTAATTTAAAACTTAAAATAATATATATATATATATATATTGATATAGAAAAGTAACTATATCTATTTTTAAAAAAAAATTGATCAGAACGAAACCAGAAACTAATTTAAAATCTTAAATTTTTCAAAAATTAAAACTTGTTCAAAATCTTAATATACACTTTTAAAAATATCATATACGGAAAATAAATCATTCCACATTCATATTGTTCAAATTCAATACTCAAATATTCTATTACCGTAAATAAAAAAAGAAAATAAGGAAGGATAATTCACCTACCTCGATTGATTGCACACCTAAATTCTAATCAGCTTAAATATTCTGTTCCTACATCTCCTTCAGTCTCTATCAACAATCCATTTAATAAAAACTTAGGACTAAATCCATAACTATATCATCCTAATGTCTCATAATAATAAAAAACACTAAAAACAACTTATATTTTTCACCAACTTTTAGAGATTCAGAAAACTCTAATTCCTTTACTCTCTCGCGGCTTCTTGGTTATGAAACAAATAATAACTCTAAGTTTAAATTTGTCAATCATTCTGATAATAGCCTCTTCCTTTTCTTTTTTCTTTTTTTCTTCCAAACCCTATCTTTCTTATCTTCCGTCTCTACTCTACAATATTTCTCTTTTTTTTTCTAAACTTACGCCCTAAAACTCATTCATATTTGATAAAACCTATTTAGATTAATATATTTAACTTTTTGTTAATTAGTCCCTAATATCATTCATATATTCTAATTTAACCCATAATGATAATAAATTCTTTATTTATTAACATAAAAACTTATAATAACTGCATGATTTGGGTCAGAGTATTACAATATGACATGCAAAGTTGTATACTGATATTAAATATCTTTTTTTTTTTCTTTTTGTAGAAGATTTTTTTTAAATCTTTACTAGATTTAAGCTCTTTGTTCGTATTATGTCTTTTTAGGTACTGTAAATTTTTTTATCCGCATAAGATGAATTAGATTACTATAGAAGAAAGTAGGCAAAATCGAACTCTACTTGCATATGAAGTTTGCAAATAACAGCGAAGAGACTAAAGTTATAAATATGATATTTGTTGTTTTTTTATTTTATGTATTATTAAAGTTATTTATAGCAAAAAAAAATTTAATATTTTTGAATCACCTAAAAATTTTATATTATGTATATTCTCACCACTTAATTTTAAATTTGTATTTTGTTGTATTATCATAAATGAATTTAGTCATTCATTTATATAATATTTTTGCAAACTTACTTATAAAAAATATATATAAATAAATAAAACCTAAAAATAAATTGGAGGAAACTAAGCACAGACTATACATAAATGAATATATATATATATATATATATATATATATATATATATATATATATAGTGTATATCATCACATAAAATTAAAGCTATAAAAAAATGAATTGTAGCTGAAACATCTTTGAATTTTAACACGATAGAATTAGAAACCTAGTGTTTAAATTTTCCCTTCTTTCCTATGTGATGATAATTCTTTTCTTCTTTTCTCTTTCGCTATTTTATTTTATTTTAATTTTTCCTTCTCATTTGGAAAATAGTTTTTTTAATAATGTTTTTATAATTCTAATAATATTGTTACTTTTTTAAAAAAATTTAATTAAACATATACATTGCTAACTTCATGCCACTCACCCTAACGCCGGCATAGAGTACAAACTCAGCCTCATTAGATTACTCTAACAAACATGGTGATCTGTAAGTTATTTTACCTAATATGGCAGACCTTAATACTTTTTATCATAAATTAAGGTATGTTAAACTAAACAAGTTATGATTATACCATGGTTAGGAATTATTTATAACCGTTCATTTAGTTTAAAAGAGCAAGCAGATAATTCAGTCTAATGTAAATTCAACAGGTGACCTTCCCAAAAAAATGAATATCACTTCAATATGCAAAACATATATAATAGAGCAATCATAAATTGGTATTCAAATCAGTATTTAGACGAACACAACATAACGTATACAGAGAGGATCTAGGGGACCACCACCATAAAGTATTCACCCTTTATCAGGTCTGCCGGCAAAGCGACTACTTGTATACCCTGGATTGCTCGACCTGACTCTGAACAGTAGAGATTGCTTTACCTTTCATCCTGGGCTTAAGCAATGCCCTGTTGACTAGCTCTTTGCTCACCTAATGCTCTCTTAGAATCTTCTAACGAAATCCCGGGTATTCTATGAATACCAAAGACGAACCCTATCTAATCAAATTCTAAGAACCTGAGATAAACACTCAGGAAACAAAGAAAACGAGATGCTCTTATACTGCTATCTACTCGTGTGAGTGCAGAAAGATTCACTTGAGTCATTGAATGACATATATAGAGTGTAAAAATATACACTTGAAGTCACTACATGACTCAGATCGAGTGATGAGGGATGATTACAATTGAGGAAAGCCTGGGGTATCTATAGTAGGGGAAATTAGTGATTTTCTCTGAAATTTCTTATGTGGGACAACATTCTGCAGTTCGGGACGCCCGTCCCGGCGGTTTGACTGGTTCGGGATGCCTATCCCGAGCTTGGGACGCTCGTCCCGAACATAGAAAGTCCAAAAATTGTGTTTTTGCCCCAATATTTGTTATTTTCCTGCACATTTCACCTGAAACTTCCAAAATCACAAATTCTGCAAAAATGTGTTAATATCAATCAATTATTATCGATTTTGTTCTCATTTTACCTTAATTTGTGCCTAAAAACATGCTAAAAAAGTGATATGATTTGTGCATATCAAGTTGTCATGTTAGGAGAATTGAATGGGTCATGTTTTACTCTAAATGCCTCAGTGTGAGTAGTTTTAATGTCTTCAAACTCAATCAATACTTGAACGCCTACCAACTTAAACTCATATGGCATATACCACAAAAAGTTCATGATATTATCATCATCTAATGCAATAAGAAAATATTGCACTATTGAAAAACCTTTCAAAATTGTAGGATGTCTAAGTGTAACTGTTACCCTAATAGTATTCTTGTAAATACCTCTTACATGACAAACATTGTCAACTAACATCGAATGTCAAATCTTTTGTCTAATAACACGGTGCTTTTATGCTCGCCCACTAAAGTAAGGAATTCCGCTATGATCACAACTTATAGGACTATTCCAATACAAATATAATGTTATTAGATTCTCCCAGCATGCCATTTACAAGAAAAATAAATTTAACAAATATTAATAAACACAAATTAATAACTTATACATAAGTCAAATAACTATTAAAATAATATATTTAAAAAATATCATCTCTCATCTAAGCTCAAGTCTAGTAAAATATATATAACACAGTGTCATCTACAAGAAAATAAATTTTACAAATATTAATAAACACAAATTAATAACTTAAACATAACTCAAATAACTATTAAAATAATATATTAGAAAAATATTATCTCTCATCTAAGCTCAAGTCTAGTAAAAATTGTTGAGTCCTTTTGTTAATGCTTGTGTTGTAATTGTTGGAACCTAATGCATATATGATATATTGGTATTCTTGCTAATGACATAAAAATGACTGAAATGGAATACTTGATTAATAATGGTAATCTTGGTGCAGTCATGGTGTGAGTATTTTAATATATATATATATATATATATATATATATATATATATATATATATATTATATATATATAATATAGGTCAGGGGTGGAGATTACACTTTCATTAAAGAATCAAGGGTCAAGATCAAGGGTGGAGATAGAACTTTCATTAAAAGCATCAAGGGTCAAGATTAAAGGGTTTGTGTGAATGTAAATATGTGAATATATAATATTCCCGTTAGAAACAAGAAGTGTAAGAGAGAAAATTCTGGTTTAGGGCACTAGAGATTTTTGGCTAAAAATTCCAAGAAAAAAACTTCGTAGCAATTTCTCTCAAATCCTAATTTTGTGGAGAAAATGCCTCTTCTTATCATCCATTTTTTGAAGATTGTGAAGAATAGTTTTGAAGAATACATTAAAGAAAGGTTATTCATCAACTCGGAGGTGACATATCATTCCTCATTTATCTTTGATGTATTATGCTATGTAAGAAAGCTATGCGTCTTTTGATTTAGTTTGAAATATCATTGTGAACATCATAGTCTTATCATATCTTTGGGATATGTTTGTATTTGCCTAACCTAAGTGATAGGGAAGGCATCATTTCTATTAGATAGAGTGGGAAGTGATTCTACTCTTTATCTTATGAAATTGTGATTGTGTGAGTAAGGGAGTGAGCCTTCTTTGTAGCTCTAATGAAGAGCATTGTGATAAACAAGTAACTAGTGAAGTTGAAGTGAAAGGGTAGTGAACCCTATCACTGTGGATGTAGCCTACCTTTTTTTGTGGTGAATTGATGTGTTCAGATTGGTATGCTAAAAGATAAGATTTATTTACCTATATTGATTATGAGTAATTAAGGACTTAGTCTTACTAACTGTCACTTTAACATTTAATTGTTATCGCTTAATCAATCAGAACCTAAGACAGAGTACCTATCGTGTAGCTAGTTCTTGGAAAGTATCTACGATTTTAAAATTATAAATATCGTACTCCTAGGGAACTGGTAACGGCTTAGTAGCAACTATCCCTTAATCCTAACAATCATCTAATTTATCTAATCAGTCAATCGGTAATCAATACATTGGATTGATTGGTGATTCCAATCACACATAACACGCACTTATCAAGCATGCAAGAGTTATCTTCTAGACATATGTTCTGATGTATATATACTATTTCTACAAGTTGGTTGACCTATCTTCCTTCATTTTAGATATATCTTGGTCTGTAATGTAATTATGAATACATAAGGTGACTCAGATGTGGTACACAAGTAGATACAGTATATAATTGCATTCCAAACCAAGATATATAAAAAATGATCGGAGATAGGCCAACCAACTTGTAGAAACAGTATATATACATCAGAACATATATCTAGAGGATAACTCTTGCATGCTTGATAAGTACGTGTTATGTGTGTTTGGGATCACCAATCAATCCAAAGTATTGATTGTATATTGACTAATTAGATAAATACGATGATTGTTAGGATTAAGGGATAGTTGCTACTAAGTCGTTACTAGTCCCCTACGAGTACGATATTAATAATTTTTAAATTGTAGATACTTTCCAAGGACTAGCTACACGATAGGTACTGTTCCTTAGATTCTGATTAGAGCCGTTAACGAGTCGAGTCGAACCGAACATAAGATATTTTAAGTTTGTTTGATTATTATTCGAGCATGTTTGAGTTCGCTCATTTAGTATTTCATATAGAAAAAATTGTTCGAGTTTATTTTAATTAATTTTTTTAATTGTTTGAGTTCGAGCTCGAGTTCGGTGGATTAAATTTAAAAAATTTCAAATTAAAATTAAAATATTAATTTTTTTCTTCAAAATTTTAAATTTATAAAATAATAAAATATATTATAATTTAAATATTTAACAATTTAAATTCTTAAAAAATATTGAATCATCCATTTTTGAAAAAAAATTTTAAAAAATCTTTAATTTAAATATTATATATTAAATATAATATATATAATATATATAAATATTTATAACTTTTTCGCGAATGCTCGGTATTGTTTACCAACAGTGTTTGAATAAGTTTGAAATTTAATCGAGCATAAAATTTTGTTCAAGTTTGTTTGTTTAATAAATGAACGAGCCCGAACTGAGTATAAACGAGCTCGAACGAGCTTTGTTCGTGAACAGTTTGATTCGTTTACCGCTCCAGTTCTCATTGATTAAGTGACAATAATTGAATGTTAAAATGACAGTTAGTAAAACTAAATCTTTAATTACTCATAATCAATATAGGTAAATAAATATTATTTTTCAGCATACCCGTTGCGGCGTGTTTTCGTTTATTTCCACAAATCCGGATCATTCAATTCGGGTAGGCTGAGTTTTCTCCCCAAACATTTTAAGGGATTTAAATTCCTTCTAAATCTTTATTGTGTGTTTTTTTTCCTTTTTCTTTTTTCTTTTTTCTAGATAGAGCAAAAACGTTTTAGGTTTGCGTTTCAAATTTGAAAGCCATATATAGGTTAAAATCATTTGTTTATATAAATAATATTGTAAAATTATATAAAATAAGAAAATGAAAAGTATATAAAGAAAATATTATTATATAATTACTCTTTCTTCTTGATTTTATTTACAAAAAAGTATAGAATATTTTTTAATTAAATTTTTTTGTAAATAAATCTTCCTTTATCATTTCATATTGAATATATATATATTAAAAAACCCAACTGTTAATTAAGAGTAATATTTATTATTTTGTCATTTATATAAAAGTGTAAGAGGAATTAAATTTTATTTAATTAAACTAAAATGAAAATTCGATATAAATAGAATTTATATATAAGAAATTCTATTTTGCTAATTTCTATCCCACATCGGGTATGGGAAAGAAGGGGCTAGCAAATAAGGTCTATATAAGATGAAGCAAGAGCACATTAATACATACTTACCTGGACGGGGTCAATGGGTGATCAAGAAGACCTACGGCCTAGGTTTGTGACCTCCATTGCATTTGGGAGGGATGCCTACCTAAGGTCTGCCCAAGTGGCAGAGCCTACGTCATAATTTGTGGTTGAAGGGGCATGTGTCCGCACGGCCCCTATCCAAATCTCATTTGAAATATTTTAATATATTTTAATCATTTGATGGCTTGCTTACATGAAGAAATTTTGAAATAATATTATATTGTTAATGTTTCTGACCCGATCCAAATCTCATTTGAAATATTTTAATATATTTTAATCATTTGATGGCTTGCTTACATGAAGCAATTATGAAATAATTTTATATTGTTAATGTTTCTTATACATAATAGATTATTATATAAGAATGATTAAAGGGAGAAATAAACTAAAATGAAAATTTGATCTGCTACTATTAAGTGTGGGTAATGGGTTCAAGGTATTCGGCTATGGCGAGCAGCGGTAGTAGGGTTTTCCTTTTAACCTTGCACTTTCGGGGTGAAGTTCTTTCCTCACGGTCCGACCACCTAGAAGAGTGTCTCTCCTTTAGCATGGAGAGAATTCTTTGAACATGTTAATTGAAGGCAAATTGGTATAAATAATCCTAAAATTATAGAGGTTTAGTGACACTAGTTATTAATTTTTTTTTGTGAAATTGGTCTCCAAATTATAAAAACTTTGTGACATTGATCCTTCCGTTAACTAAAAAAACAGCAGGTATTTATGTCATTACCTTATTTAAATACATTTGAAATTTGTTTACTTAACAAAGAATATTTAACGAAAGGACCAATGTCACAATTGTTTTTATAGTTTGGGATCGATTTGACAAAAATAAAAATTAAAAAAAATTAGGGACCAATGTCAGCAAACATCTAATGTTTGAGGACTATTTATGTCAATCTGCCTATCATTAAATATATTTAAATAATGCAATGACGTGAATACCCTTGAAGTTTTTTTATTTAGAATTTTTAACGAAAGGACCAATATCATAATATTTTTATAGTTTGGGGACCAATTTCACAAAAAAAAATAAGAATAGAAAGGGGATAGAGATAAGTACTAAGGGTGACACTTGTGACCCGATATTAAGTGTTGGGTGACACTTGTCACCAAAGTGATAAAAATTAGGTGACATGTGTCATCTTTTATTAAGTACGTAATTATCTTGAAATTAAAAGATAATAACAATTATATGATGAACATTCACTAATTTAATGATTTTCGACATTCATAACAAAAACGTTTTTAACAAGTACTTCAATAGGATGACTTTATTGATTGCAAGACATTTATTTAAAAAATATCATTAAAATATTTGAAAATAGGAAATAATAGTAAAGAAGGATAAGAATCCAAAAATGTTTTCAAGAATTGATGAATAAAATTTAACATTAGGTTTAAGATATAAAATGATACACAAGTTCATTTAACATAAAAACTAAATTTATAGAAAATACATAAATTCATGAAGTACATAAATTAAAAGTTCATAAAATAACATATAAAGTGTAGGAAAAAAAGAAATAAAAAGAGTATATTAAAGATAATTAATCGTTTGTTCTTGATATGTTTGGACACGAGCATCCATAGAACAATGATATCTAGTAGTTCGTAGTCGACATGGTTGACCACCTTTCGTGTTTGCCTTATAATATTGAAGAGAAAAAGAAGCATCAATCCATAACTCTTCACTTGCAATAGGATAAATATTAGCGTAATAAGTCATCTTATAATTTTGTTTTGAATATATACTCAAAACAAATGTGGTTGATTCCAAACCTCTGTATCGACAAACTGCAAAAAATTGGAAGCAAGGAATACAAAAAACTAACCACTTATGACAACTGCAAGATTCATCAATAAAGTTTAGAGTGTAAACCATGTTACCTCTTCCATCTCCTTTAGCGGGGGACCTCCACTATATATATTTGTTAGAATGCCTTGAATTCCAGTTGGTGAGGTGGGCAAGTAGTGGGAAGTTAGTCAACATTCTGTTTGTCCACTTTCCCACTTCTCCTTAAGTTTATGAAGTTAGTCAAACATTCTGTTTTTCCATTTTCCCACTTCTCCTTAAATTTAGGAAGTTAGTCAAACATTCTGTTTTTTACATTGGGAAGGTGGCCTTGACAAGTGGGCAAGTGGGTGGCTAGTTGGTGAGGTGGGCCAGCTGTCAATAGCTGGCTTCCCACCTGTTTAAGGCAGCCAAGGTGGCTGCCATCTTTCCTATAAATAGGTTCATTTGTAAGGCATTCATATTATTGTAGTCACCAAGTCAACACCTCTGTAATTTCTCTCCTAAATTAGTAAAAACTCTCCTCTCTTCTGTTAGGTGGACGTAGCCAACACATTGTTGGTGAACCACGTTAAATCTGTGTGTCGTTTCTTTATTTTGTTATCTCTCTTACATCCTTCATAACAAACTGGTATCAGAGCTCGGGTAATCGAGGTTTGTAATCTGGTGAGAAAGATGTCTGCGTTGAATGTAAAGATTGACAAATTCACGGGGAGGAACAACTTTAGTTTATGGCAGATCAAGATGCGAGCTTTGTTGAAACAACAAGGCTTATGGATGCCATTATCAAAGGAAGTCAGGGCTGTCGATGCTGAGTTGGCTGCCTTGGAGGAGAAGGTACATTCGACTATCATGTTGTGTCTTGCAGATGATGTCATCACTGAGGTCGCAGATGAAGAAACCGCCGATGGTCTGTGGTTTTAGCTGGAAAGTCTATACATGACAAAGTCTTTAACCAACAAGTTGCTTCTGAAGCAATGTCTGTTCGGTCTGCGAATGCAGGAAGGTACACCTCTTAGAGACCATCTGGATCAATTAAATACAATTCTTTTAGAGTTGCGTAATATTGATGTTAAGGAAGAGGATGAAGATGCTGCCTTAATTCTGTTGGTTTCACTACCATTGTCGTATGAGAATTTCATACAATATTTCATTGTTGGGAAAGATACCGTGTCTCTGGAAGAGGTCAGGTAATCTCTTCATACTAGAGAGCTGCGCCATAAGGCGACCGGAGCAGGGACAAACAATCAGGTCGCTGGATTGATAGCCAGTGGAAGCAAGGGACATGGACAACTAGGCAAGAAGAAATTCAAGAAGCCGGGTTCCAAGGGTCCAAAAGCAAATGATTTTGTAACTACTGCAAGGAGAAAGGGCATTGGAAGAATGAATGCCCGAAGAAGAGAAAGCAACCGCTGGAGCAGAAACCTGGATCTGGATCTGCTGCGGTAGCGGTGGATGGCACCAATTCCGAAGAGGACATCGCTCTAGTTGCAGACGAACACACGCATCATACTGATGTGTGGGTCCTTGACTCTGGGGCGTCCTACCATATATGTCCAAGGAGAGAGTGGTTTTCAACCTATGAGCAGATAGACGGGGGAAATGTCTCTATGGCAAACAGCTCGATCTGCAAGGCGGTTGGAATAGGCTCGATCAAGATTCGGACGCATGATGGTAAATTCTGCACATTGCACAATGTCAGACATGTTCCACTAATGACGAAGAATCTGATATCCCTGAGCTTGCTGGATAGTAAGGGGTTCAGCTTCAAGGGTGAAGGTGGAGTTATACATGTCTGCAGGGGCTCTAATGTGATACTTAAGGGCGTCAAACAAGGAACTTTGTATTTTTTGCAAGGTTCAATAGTTGCTGGTTCTACAGCTGTTGCGTCATCTGAGGTTCACCGGGATGATTTGACCAAATTATGGCATATGAGACTTGGTCACATGGGTGAAAGAGGGTTGCAGATTCTATCAAAGGAAGATCTTCTTGGTGGTCACAAGATCAAGAGCCTTGAGTTTTGTGAGCATTATGTCTTTGGGAAGCTACATCGCAGCAAGTTCCCAAAGGCGGTTCACCGAACAAAGGGCACGCTGGATTACATCCATTCAGACTGCTGGGGTCCGTCTCGCGTTGAGTCTTTAGGCGGTCACAGATTTTTTATGTCGGTAATCGATGATTACTCAAGGATGACTTGGGTAATCATGATGAAACATAAAAGTGAAGCGTTCAAGAACTCAGGCAGTGGAAGACGCTAGTGGAGAATCAAACTGGGAAGAAGATCAAGAGGCTGCGAACTGATAATGGTCTGGAATTCTGTTCGTCTGAGTTCGATGTGTTTTGCAAGGATGAGGGGATTGCTCGACATCGTACAGTCAGGGATACACCATAGCAGAATGGTGCAGCTGAGTGCATGAACCAGACACTTCTGGAGAGAGCGAGGTGCATGCTCTCTAACGCTGGTCTAACTAGACGTTTTTGGGCAGAAGCAGCTACAACGGCATGCTACATAACAAACCGGGGACCACACACAAGCATCAACTATAAAACACCTTTTAAGGTGTGGACAGGGAAGCCTGCTGATTACTCAAATCTGAGAGTTTTTTGCTGTACAACTTACTATCATGTCAATGAGGGTAAGCTGGAGCCAAGGGCTAAAAAGGGAATATTCGTGGGCTATGGAGAAGGGGTGAAGGGATATAGAATCTGGTCTCCATCTGAGAATAAGATTATACTTAGTAGGAGTGTAATTTTTTATGAAAGTTCTATGCTCAACCCTATGGTGATGCCCATTATTGTAGAGAAGAATGGAGCTGTTGATGAACAGGTGGAGGTGCAAGTCACTCAAGGGGAGAGCAAGGCACAGAAGTTGGTCAGTGACCAACTGCCACAACCAGAAACCAATCTGCCAGAATCTACACCACCAGAAAATCAAACATCTGAAGGTTTTCAGCATAGCATCGCGTTTGACCGACCAAGAAGGGTTGGAGTTGGACCTCCAAAGCGGTATGGTTTTGATAATATGGTGGGTTATGCACTGCAAGTTGCTGAGGAAGTGGAGCTTCATGAGCCGTCCACCTACAAGGAAGCAATTTCAGGAACTGAGTAAGCACAGTGGTTGGCTGCAATGAGAGACGAAATGGAATCTCTTCACAAGAATCAGACTTGGGAGCTGGTCAGATTGCCGACAAAGAGAAAGGTAATCTCTTGCAAATGGGTTTTCAAGAAGAAGGAAGGAATATCACCGACTGAGGGTATTAAGTATAAGGCACGAGTAGTTGCAAGAGGGTTCCATCAGATAGAGGGAGTAGACTACAACGAGATTTTCTCGCCGATGGTCAGACATACTTCTATCAGGATGCTACTAGCAATAGTTGCACATCGGGATTTGGAGCTTGAGCAACTAGACGTGAAGACTGCTTTTCTACACGGAGAGTTGGAAGAGGAGATATACATGACTCAGCTAGATGGTTTCCAGGTTCCGGGAAAGGAGAATCATATGTGCAAGTTGAGGAAGTCCTTATATGGGCTTAACCAGTCTCCAAGGCAGTGATATAAGAGATTTGACAGCTATATGATGCAGCTCGGCTACAATAGGAGTCCTTTTGATTGTTGTGTGTACTACAACAAACTGAAAGATTGTTCTCGCATCTGTCTGGTCCTGTATGTAGATGATATGTTGATTGCTGCTCGGGACAAGTCTGATATTCAGAAACTGAAGGATCATCTCAGTGCAGAATTTGAAATGAAAGATCTGGGTGCTGCTCGGAAAATTTTGGGAATGGAAATCTATAGGGATAGAAATCAGAAGAAACTTTTCTTGTCACAAGAAGGGTACATTAAGAAGATATTAACAAGGTTTGGCATGTCATGAGCTAAACCTATAGACACTCCAACGACTACTAACAACAAGCTGGTAATGTACGCGCCTCAATCCGAGGAAGAAAAGGAGTACATGTCAAGAGTTCCTTATGCAAGTGCAGTAGGAAGTCTGATGTATGCTATGGTGTGCACCCGACCAGATTTGGCATATGCTGTTAGTATTGTTAGTCGATTTATGGCTAAACTAGGGAAGGAGCATTGGCAAAGGATTTTTCAATATCTTAGAGGTACGTCAGATGTTGGCCTTATTTATGGGAGTGAAACACAGTGCTTGGTAACCGGCTACTCAGATTCTAATTATGCCGGGAATGTGGACAGTAGGAGATCCATGCCTGGTTATGTTTTCACTCTTGGTGGTTCTGTGGTGAGTTGGAAGGCAACTCTACAGCCTACTGTGACTTTGTCTACTACAGAGGCAGAGTACATGGCATTGACAGAAGCAGCCAAGGAGGGAATTTGGTTAAAAGGACTAATCAATGATCTAGGCGTACATCAGGATCAGGCTATAGTGTCAGCTTGAGTGCAATATGCTTAGCCAAGGATCAAGTTCATCATGAGAGGACTAAGCACATTGATATCAGGTATCATTTTCTAAGAAGTGAGAAAAGAATAAGGGTGAAGAAAGTGGGCATGCCTGACAATCCTGCTGAGATGTTCACCAAGCCAGTTCCACAGAGCAAGTTCCAACACTGTTTGGACTTGCTAAATATCACAAGTTGCTAAATGGCAGAAGAGAGGAGAGCGGATACATCTGGCACCAAGGCGGTGCATTTGGTAAATTGTGAGAGAATTCAAGTCAAGGTGGAGATTTGTTAGAATGCCTTGAATTCCAGTTGGTGAGGTGGGCAAGTAGTGGGAAGTTAGTCAACATTCTGTTTTTCCACTTTCCCACTTCTCCTTAAGTTTAGGAAGTTAGTCAAACATTCTGTTTTTCCATTTTCCCAATTCTCCTTAAGTTTAGGAAGTCAGTTAAACATTCTGTTTTTTACATTGGGAAGGTGGCCTTGACAAGTGGGCAAGTGGGTGGCTCGTTGGTGAGGTGGGCCAGCTGTCAATAGCTGGCTTCCCACCTGTTTAAGGCAGCCAAGGTGGCTGCCATCTTTCCTATAAATAGGTTCATTTGTAAGGCATTCATAGTATTGTAGTCACCAGTTTCCATATTATATTATACTACAATATGCCCACATAATTTCTTCTCATTTTTAACATATTTTTTTCCAAATACTAGAAGGGAATGAATGTCTAGCGTGAGAGGCTTCTTCTTGACGTTGACAAAAGTATTGAACAAGTTTGACATATGTAAACGCAATCAATGCCTTAAGTGGTAATACACACCATTTTTAATACATTATTCAATGATTTAGAGAGATTAATTGTCATACAACCATACCTATAACCACCATCATATGCAAGTGTACATTTTTTAGGATCAAATTCTTTAAAATAGTACGCTTCAACGTTCTCTTCCATGATCTCGTCCATGATCTCAATAAACTTGGTCACTTTACATTTTACCATGCCTTATACATAAACTCTATCAATTCATTCTTTTTGAATTTGGCTTTAAAATTTGCTCTTACATGTCTCAAATAAAATTTGTGGACTGCATTTGGTGGTTGTCATTCGGTTTGATGACTAATGGAGCTTAAAATGTCTTTGTATCTATCAGATATTAGACAAACAATTTTTTCTAACACTACATAATGTCTAAGCAGTTGTAAAAACCAACCCCAACTAGTTGTTGACTCCTCATCAACTAGAGCACATGTAAGGAAAACACATGGTTATTTGCATCCCAACCACCAACAACCAAAAGAACTCCTTTATAAGGCTCCCGTAAAAATGTTCAATTAATACATATGACTAGACAAAAGTAATTGAAATCCAAAATTGACAACTTGAATGACAAACATATAATGGAAGACCATTTGATTCTCAAAACTACTTTGATGATGTTTCCAATGCAAAATAGTACATGAATTAGCTTGTTCTAAAGCTTGCATGTATTTGGGAAAAATAATGAAAGTATCACTTCAACTGCCATATAAAAGTTCAATTGTTGCTTATCATTCATACCACCATTTTCTATATGAACAACCACGTACCCCTTGTTTTACTACACTAATATGTACTTCAGGATCATTTCAGATGAGACGAGTAATGTGTCTTGTAATGTACTTATATGATACGTTCTAATGGCATCTTCATGATAAGTATAGTGATCTCCCGCTCATCATGAGATTGTTTTGAAATGATCCTAATGTACCAATTTCATGGATGTTCTCTTGTTCTGTTTTTGCACTCAATCGTCCAAAATTTTCTTTTTCTTTTGACAACTGTAAATTCTCGTCCTTGTATAACTGACTACTTTCTCACAACATTTGTAGCTTGGGATTTGTCAATAAATCTCATTCTCAATCTTAACTCAACATCATTTTCAGATCTTCTTTGTATATTAATGAATGTTTGGCTATATGGATCACTTAAGTAATAGAATGAATGATTATTTGTTTGACTACGATTTAAAGTCTGAGAAGATGACACAAATATTTTTTCATCAATTATATCACCATCATCCTCGTCTAAATCTAGCTCATCTTCATTAGAACCCTCACTTGATGGATAACCATCGACATTTGATGCTTGACCTAGATCATCCCATTAATTTCAAGTTCAATGATGTTTTGAGTTTTTTATACCATCATGAGTTGGGGTAGATATGTGTTGAGGTATTGAGAGTGAGAGTAAAGGTTGATTAATGTGTGCGTCTTACACATATATATACCACGAAAATTTGTGATTAAGGTAGTGATTAAAATGGAAGCGTCTAAAATTTTAGATTTATAAGATAAAATTGTAATGACCCAAGAAAGTTGGTAAGGATTCATATAACATATTATTAAATCATAGAAATCAATACATAATTTCAAAATAAGAGTTTGAAGAATATAGATCTAAACTACTTCTAATCTAAGAAAGGAAGTAAATGACAATTGAAGTAAAAATGTAGGATCTCCATGATTAAGCTCAAATGAAGTTGGAGGACCTTTCATCCGAATATCTCATCACATTGAGAAATCTAAGTGAATGATCCAAGGTGGCTAGATTAACTTTGGTGAGTTCTCTCTTGGCATCCCCACATCCAACCATAAATTTTGGCCTAAACTTATGATAATAATATTAGATCTCCTTAGAATTCACATTCATAAGGAATCAAAAATAGAATGATGCAAATTATTGGGATTAGTAATATGGAATCACAAAAATACTCAAAGGATGGCAAATAGAATAATTACCCATAATTTCACTAAAGAAATGTAGAAGAGAGAATCTTATTGGAAATTATTGCTAGATAATCAAATACAAATAAAAGTAGAAGAAAGGTAAGAAAAATATACAAAAAAAATAAAGCTTGACCTTGTCCTTTAATCCATAGCACTTGAAGAATGGAGCTCTTGGAGGATTTGTTCACCAACAACTTCAGTCACTTGGATCTCTATCTTCTTGTGGTAGAGACACCTATCAACACAAACTTTCAAATAAGCAATGATACAAATCAAATCAATTATTACATCACAATTTCCCTATACCAAGACCTTTCTTATGGTAGAGACAATTTCTTAGCGTAAGTACAAAACACTATAATAATTGATCTTGGAAAATTGAGAATTTAAAATGATAGAGTTTCTTTAGCCTAAACAACTCCTCCCTTAATTCTACAAAATTACAAGTATTTATAGATAAGTTATAGAAGGATAAAAATGAGAATTTACAACAAAAGAATCATCAAATCTGCCATGTGAAGCTTGAAGGGCATTAAGTTATAGACCTTGACTTGCAACGTGTAAAAATTTCCAAATTTCGCAAATGAGCACCTTAACTTGTTCTTTGTGCAATTTAGCTCCAAAAACTTTATGTGAACACTTTATTAAAAAAATTAAGATTATTAGTAGTCAAAAAGTGCTCAATTTCATAATAATTGATAGGAATCTATGCACAAATCATCCCTAGAATAATGGTATATTTTAGTGTTATCACTAATCATCCATCAAGAGTGATGTAAATGATCTCATATTAACATTAGTTGTGATGCGTTACAATTGGTATGCTAAAAGATAGGATTTATTTACCTATGTTAATTATGAATAATTAAGGACTGAGTCTTACTAATTGTCACTTTTAGCAGTAATTGTTGTTACTTAATCAATCAGAACCTAAGTCAGAGTACCTATCGTGTACCTAGTTCTTTGGAAAGTATCTACAATTTTAATTTATTAATATTGTACTCCCAGGGAACTAGTAACGGCTTAGTAGTAAATATCCCTTAACCCTAACACTTATCTTATCATGCAATTAATCAATCATTTAATCAATATCTTTGAGAGAGATTGGTGATCCCAACCACACATAGCACATAAGTATTTAACATGCAAGAATATCAAATAGGCATAAGTTCTAATGTATGTTTTATTGTTTCTACATGTTGATTGACCTATCTTCGAGTATTTTAGATATATCTTTGTCTAGAATGCAATAATGTATTGTATCTTGCTTGTGTACCACATCTGAGTTACCTGATAAATCACCCTACCTTAATGATGACCCTACTCACGGTTCGAGTTAAAAGTATCCATGAAAACCTGTGTCACTCAAGAATTCATGCCACTCACCCTAACGCCGGCATAGAGAACAAACTCAGCCTCATTAGATTACTCTAACAAACATGGTGATTTGTAAATTATTTTACCTAATATGGCAGACTTTAATGCTTTTTTATCCTAAATTAAGGCATGTTAAATTAAACATGTTATGATTAGACCATGGTTAAGAATTGTCTATAACCGTTCATTTAGTTTAAAAGAGCAAGCAAATAATTCAGTCATAATGTAAATTCAGCAGGTGACCTTTCCGGGAAAACGAATATCACTTCAACATGCAAAACATATATAAGAGAGCAATCATAATTTGGTATTCAAATAAGTATTTAGATGAACACAAGATAAAGTATACAGAGAGGAACTAGGAGACCACCACCATAAAGTATTCACCCTTTATCAGGTCTGCCGGTGGAGCGACTACTTGTATACCCTGGGTTGCTCAACCTGCTTCTGAACAGCAGAACCTTCGGAGAACACTTCCTTAGACTAGTAGCGATTGCTTTACCTTACATCCTAGGCTTAAGCAATGCCTTGTTGACTAGCTCTTCGCTCACCTAATGCCCTCTTAGGATCTCCTAACAAAATCCTATGTATTCTATGAATACCAAAGACGAACCCTATCTAATCGAATTCTAAGAACCTGAGATAAACACTCAGGAAACAAAGAAAACGAGATGCTCTTATACTGCTATCTACTCGTGTGAGTGCAGAAAGATGCACTTGAGTCAATGAATGACTTATATCGAGTGTAAAAATATACACTTGAAGTCACTAAATGACGCAAATCAAGTGATGAGGGATGATTACAACTGAGGATGGCCTAGGGTATTTATAGTAGGGGAAATGAGTGATTTTCTCTGAAATTTCCGATGTGGGAAAGCATTCTGCGGTTCGGGATGCCGGTCTCGGTGGTTTGACTGGATCGGGATGGCCGTCCCGAGCTTCGGACGCCCATCCCGAACTCAGAAAGTCTGAAAATTTTGTTTTTACACCAATATTTGCTGTTTTCTTGCACATTTCACCTGAAACTTCCAAGATAACAAATTCTGCAAAAATGTGTTAATATCAATCAATTTTTACTGATTTAGTTCTCATTTTGCCTTTATTTGTGCCTAAAACATGCTAAAAAAGTGATATGATTTGTGCATATCATATAACCCCACACTTAGCTTTTTGCTTGTCGTCAAGCAAAACCTATATGAAATTACGGAAGGCTAAATCATAGGTGCAATCACACAAGGGTCTTAGCAATATTTTTAGTAAAATTTCTCACTAAGTTAGATGATTAAGAAAACAGACATGAACTGATCGAGTTACTATGGAAAGGTCTCAAATGTCCTGGTAAATGTGTCATGACCATGTAGCTAAAACATTTCAATAACCTGATTGAACTTTACTTTTAGTCATAATGTTTTCCTGAGGTGTAGTGTGTGAACTGGTCTGGACTAGATTGTCAACATATAATAAGCTTTCTAAACCATTACCACATAATAATTCGACCAGTTTTCGAATATAATAGCAAAACAAACGACCTTCTAGGTTCTGAGCTTTGGTGCTAATGCTTTCTAGTTATGATTCCCAATAAAAAGAATACACTAAGTGTATTTTTTAATTGATTTTCCAGGGTATTTTTGTGTTTGCTTTCACACATCAACTTTGACTACCCAGGTATCGAGCTCCACTCCGATGACTCCCAGATCTACACGACCTTAGGGTATCAGGCATTAAATTCCCTTCAGAAGGGGTGCTCGAGTAGTAAAGGATGCTTGCAAACTACCCTTTTGTTTACTTTTATGCTTTTACACTTTCAGCTTAGAATATCATCTAGTCATTCTTGTTGCTTACACATTCTCGACCGGTCTAATATTATTTAGCTTTGGTTCAAAAAGATATTGGATTGATTTTTCTAATCCAAACTAAGTTGTGTTCAAGAAAATCAAGAATTCCATACTTCTAAGTGATGAGTTCAATAGAGTTATCACATTGTTTCCTAATGGTCCTAACACTTTACTAAACATATATCACAGACATAAGCAATTCAATCAATCAATACTGATTTTGAAGTCTGAAAGAGTGAAAAGTTTTGAAATTTTTGTGGAAGGGTGCAATTTCAGTGAAAAGTATGGGAAAAACATGCAAATATTTACTTGAGTGCATTGTGCACTACTACCCCACACTTAAGATTAACATTGTCCTTAGTGTTCATGCATATCCTATCACCCCACACTTATTTGAAAAATAATAGAAAAACAGTAAGTAAAACAACAAGAAATAAAAATAACAATGTTGTTATATCATATAAATCAAAGTTTGTCATACAGAGAGATATATGTCATACAGCCCAGACTATCATATAATCATATAAACAACTAGAAAAAGAAAAGAAATGAAACTAAGAACCCGGATCGTCATCTGGAACAAAGAAGTACACTTCATTGTCGTCCCAGTTGCTGGTATAATGTTGATACATCTCCTCTAGCCAGATGTTGTTTCTGTTGACCTTGTCCTCTAGCATCATTAGCTGCCTCTAGATATTTTCCATATCCATGCTATGCTTGGGTTGCATATCTGCCAGCCCTTGTGTCATGTGCCGCTCGAATGTGGTGCGTGGTATATAAGTCGGGGCTGGAGGTGTTTGCTGTGTGGCTGGTCCTGATGCCGATGATTCCCCTTGCTTCTCGATGTGGATGGAGTATCTTCCCTCTGCATCTCGTACTACCATCCCCATGTTTTGTAGAACAGTCAAGTCGGTGGGAATGGTAGTCAGAGCTATCTAGGTTAACTCCGAACCCTCGATATCTAGCTCCAAGTAGTGAGCTATCTAGGTGAAGAACGGCCCGAGCCCCAAACACTACTTCCTGGTGTCTATTGCGAAACCCCTCATGATGATGGCAATAAGTCTGGCCATCTCCACAGTGATGCCTCTGTGCATGTGGGCCAGAAGGAATATCTCCATATGTGTGACATTCCCTGGAGCAGTCCGCCGCCCTGCTAGCGTATGGGTTGCGATGGTATGTAAATATCGAAGGGCTAGAAGAATACATGTGGCTAGACACCGAGTGCTATGCCGTGCTAATAGGGGACTCTAGTCGTACAGATCTGGGCTCAAGCGGTGGAGACATCAGCGGAAGTGAAGTCTCGCACGACCATCAAATAGGTGGAGGTCTCTAGCTCCTCCCGCCGCCAGACACCGAGTGCTATGCCGAACTCTCGGCCATGCTCATCGACCAGTCTATTCCACCTAGTCGGAATGTAACCTGCTCACACTGGAATGTAAAAGAGGCGTAGAACTCACATACCAGCTCTAAGCAAGTAGGCTCGGTGACGATGAAGACTAGGTTGTAGGGTAATACGTCGAGCATGCGCTGAATCTCCTACTCTACTCCGAGTGTCCTAACTGCAGTCCAGTCCAACGTCCTACCTGCCAGAATACTGCGGCCAATCAACCCTTGGCTCCTCTCCTGATAAGCCAGGACAGTAGGAAAGAGTGTGAAAGGATGTGTCATAGCTGTGACAGTCATAGATGGAGTGCCAGTGCACGTTTGGGAGCCATATGAGAAATTTGAACCTTTTATGAAAAATTCAAATTCGGTGGGAAATTTCAAAAATTGGTGGGAAAAATATTTTAAATTCGAATTCTAAAAGCTATTTCCAATTCAGAAGGAAAGATTTGCTTAAGGTGAAGATTTTGACTTATGGCGGGAAAATTCGAATTTTGGAGGTAAATTCGAATTAAATAGAGAAATTAAAAAATTTAAATTTTTAGAGGGAAAATTTGAAAATTTCAAATTTCAAAATTTTGGAGGGAAAATTAAAGAGAGAGAATTTTGAGAGAAAGAGAAATAAATTTTTTATTGTGTAAAATTTTTTGAGGGGTGTTATATTTATAAATTTTTACTCTCGAACCAGTTGCGGCGTGTTTTTGTTTATTTCCACAAATCCGGATCATTCAATTCGGATAGGCTGAGTTTTCTCCCAAAACATTTTAAGGGATTTAAATTCCTTCTAAATCTTTTTTATGTGTTTTTTTCTTTTTTCTTTTTTCTTTTTTCTAGATAGAGCAAAAACTTTTTAGGCTGCGTTTCAAATTTGAAAGCCATATATAGGTTAAAATCAATTTTTAATATTAATAATATTGTAAAATTATATAAAATAAGAAAATGAAAAGTATATAAAGAGAATATTACTATA
The DNA here is from genome assembly GCA_027405835.1 of Asclepias syriaca. NCBI lineage: Eukaryota > Viridiplantae > Streptophyta > Magnoliopsida > Gentianales > Apocynaceae > Asclepias > Asclepias syriaca. The sequence continues at coordinate 11,705,526 of CM049928.1, read as the reverse complement.
TAATTATTCTTTCTTCTTGATTTAATTTAAAAAAAAGTATAGAATAGTTTTTAATTAATTTGTTTTTGTAAATAAATCTTCCTTTATCATTTCATATTGAAATATATATATATATATATATATATATATATATATATATATATATATATTTAAAAAAACACAACTTTGAATTAAGAGATAATATTTATTATTTTGTCATTTATATAAAAGTGTAAGAGGAATTAAATTTTATTTAATTAAACTAAAATGAAAATTCGATCTATATAGATAGAATTTATATATAAAAAATTCTATTTTGCTAATATTGTATCCCACATCGGGTATGAGAAAGAAGGGGCTAGCAAATAAGGTCTATATAAGATGAAGTAAGAGCACATTAATACATACTTACCTGGACGGGGTCAATGGGTGATCAAGAAGACCTATGGCCTAGGTTTGTGACCTCCATTGCACTTGGGAGTGATGCCTACCTAAGGTCTGTCCAAGTGGCAGAGCCTACGTCATAATTTGTGATTGAAGGGGCTTGCGTCCGCGCGACCCCTATCCAAGGCTCATTTGAAATATTTTAATCATTTGATGACTTGATTACATGAAAAAATTATGAAATAATTTTATATTGTTAATATTTCTGATACATAATAGATTATTATATAAAAATGATTAAAGGGAAGAAATAAACTAAAATGAAAATTTGATCTGCTACTATTAACTCTGGGTAATGGGTTCAAGGTATTCGGCCATGGCTAGCAGCAGTAGTAGGGTTTTCCTCTTTAACCTTGGATTTTTGGGGTGAAGTTCTTTCCTCACAGTCCGACCACCTAGAAGAGTGTCACTCCTTCAGCATGGAGAGAATTCTTTGAACATGTTAATTGAAAGGAAAATTGGTATAAATAATCATAAAATTATAGAGGTTTAGTGACACTAGTTCCTAAATTATTTTTTTTGTGAAATTGGTCTCTGAATTATAAAATATTTGTGTCATTGATCCTTACGTTAACTAAACAAATACCAGTTATTTATGTCATTACCTTATTTAAAAACATTTGAATTTTTTTTTACTTAACAAAGAATATTTAAAATGACTGAAATTAATAATGGTAATCTTGGTGTAGTCATGGTGTGAGTTTTAATATATATTATATATATATATATATATATAATATATTAAAATACTCACACCATGACTACACCAAGATTACCATATATATATATATAATATAGATCAAGGGTGGAGATTACTCTTTCATTAAAGAATCAAGGGTCAAGATCAAGGGTGGAGATAGAACTTTCATTAAAAGCATAAACGGTGAAGATTAAAGGATTTGTGTGAATGTAATATGTGAATATATAATATTTACCTTAGAAATAAGAAGGGTAAGAGAGAAAATTTTGGTTTAGGGCACTAGAGATTTTTGGCTAAAAATTCCAAGAAAAAAACTTCGTAGCAATTTCTCTCAAAACCTAATTTGTGGAGAAAATGCCTCTTCTTATCATACATTTTTTGAAGATTGTGAATAATAGTTTTGAAGAGTACATCAAAGAAAGGTTATTCATCAACTCGGAGGTAACATATCATTCCTCATTTATCTTTGATGTATTATGCTATGTAAGAAAGCTATGGGTCTTTTGATTTAGTTTGAAATATCATTGTGAACATCATAGTCTTGTCATATCTTTGGGATATGTTTGTATTTGCCTAACCGAAGTGATAGGGAAGGCATCATTTCTATTGGATAGAGTAGGAAGTGATTCTACTCTTTATCTTATGAAATTGTGATTGTGTGAGTAAGGGAGTGAGCCTTCTTTGTAGCTCTAATGAAGAGCATTGTGAATAACAAGTAACTAATGAAGTTGAAGTGAAAGGGTAGTGAACCCTATCACTGTGGATGTAGCCTACCTTTTTTGTGGCGAACTGATGCGTTCTGATTGGTATGCTAAAAGATAAGATTTATTTACCTATATTGATTATGAGTAATTAAGGACTTAGTCTTACTAACTGTCACTTTAACATTTAATTGTTATCGCTTAATCAATCAGAACCTAGGGCATAGTACCTATCCTGTAACTAGTTCTTGGAAAGTATCTACGATTTTAAAATTATAAATATCGTACTCCCAAGGAACTTGTAACGACTTAGTAACAAATATCCCTTAATCCTAACAATCATCTAATTTATCAAATCAGTCAATCGATAATCAATACTTTGGATTGATTGGTGATTCCAATCGCACATAACATGCACTTATCAAGCATGCAAGAGTTATCATCTAGACATATGTTCTGATGTATATATACTATTTCTACAAGTTGGCTGACCTATCTTCCATCATTTTAGATATATCTTGGTCTGAAATGCAATTATGAATACAAAAGGTTACTCAGATGTGGTACACAAGCAGATAGAGTATATAATTACATTCCAAACCAAGATATATAAAAAATGATCGGAGATAGGTCAACCAACTTGTAGAAACAGTATATATACATCAGAACATATGTCTAGAGGATAACTCTTGCATGCTTGATAAGTACGTGTTATGTGTGATTGGGATCACCAATCAATCCAAAGTATTGATTGTATATTGACTAATTATATAAATAAGATGATTGTTAGGATTACGGGATAATTGCTACTAAGCCGTTACCAGTTCCCTGGGAGTACGATATTAATAATTTTTAAATTGTAGATACTTTCCAAGGACTAGCTACATGATAGGTATTGTGCCTTAGATTCTGATTAGAGCTCTTAACGAGTCGAGTCGAACCGAACATGACATATTTTAAGTTTGTTTGATTATTATTCGAGCATGTTTGAGTTCGCTCATTTAGTATTTCGAACTGAAAAAAATGTTCGAGTTTATTTCGATGAATTGTTTTTTATTGTTTGAGTTCGAGCTCGAGTTCGGTCGATTAAATTTAAAAATTTTCAAATTAAAATTTACATATTAATTTTTTTTCAAAATTTTAAATTTATAAAATAATAAAATAAATTATAATTTAAATATTTAACAATTTAATAAATTCTTATAAAAATATTGAATCACCCATTTTTAGAAAAAGAAAATTAAAAAATCTCTAATTTAAATATTATATGTTATTAAAAATAATATATATAATATATATAAATATTTATAACTTCTCCGCGAATGCTCGGTATTCTTTACCAAGAGTGTTTGAATAAGTTTGAAATTTAATCGAGCCTAAAATTTTGTTCAAGTATGTTTGTTTAATAAATGAAGGAGCCCGAATTGAGTACAAATGAGCTCGAACGAGCTTTGTTCGCGAACAGTTTGATTTGTTTACCGCTCTAGTTCTCATTGATTAAGTGACAAAAATTGCATGTTAAAGTGATAGTTAGTAAGACTAAATCCTTAATTACTCATAATCAATATAGGTAAATAAATCTTATTTTTCAGTATACCCATTCGAACGAGTTGCGGCGTGTTTTTGTTTATTTCCACAAATCCGGATCATTCAATTCGGATAGGCTGAGTTTTCTCCCCAAACATTTTAAGGGATTTAAATTCCTTCTAAATCTTTATTATGTGTTTTTTTCTTTTTTCTTTTTTCTTTTTTCTAGATAGAGCAAAAACGTTTTAGGTTGCGTTTCAAATTTGAAAGCCATATATAGGTTAAAATCAATTTTTAATATTAATAATATTGTAAAATTATATAAAATAAGAAAATGAAAAGTATATAAAGAAAATATTATTATATAATTATTCTTTCTTCTTGATTTAATTTAAAAAAAGTATAGAATATTTTTTAATTAATTTTTTTTTTGTAAATAAATCTTCCTTTATCATTTCATATTGAAATATATATATATTGAAAAAAAACACAACTTTGAATTAAGAGATAATATTTATTATTTTGTCATTTATATAAAAGTGTAAGAGGAATTAAATTTTATTTAATTAATGTAAAATGAAAATTCGATCTATATAGATAGAATTTATATATAAAAAATTCTATTTTGCTAATATTGTATCCCACATCGGGTATGAGAAAGAAGGGGCTAGCAAATAAGGTCTATATAAGATGAAGTAAGAGCACATTAATACATACTTACCTGGACGGGGTCAATGGGTGATCAAGAAGACCTATGGCCTATGTTTGTGACCTCCATTGCACTTGGGAGTGATGCCTACCTAAGGTCTGTCCAAGTGGCAGAGCCTACGTCATAATTTGTGATTGAAGGGGCCTGCGTCCGCGTGGCCCTTATCCAAATCTCATTTGAAATATTTTAATCATTTGATGACTTGCTTACATGAAAGAATTATGAAATAATTTTATATTGTTAATGTTTCTGATACATAATAGATTATTATATAAAAATGATTAAAGGGAAGAAATAAACTAAAATGAAAATTTGATCTGCTACTATTAACTGTGGGTAATGGGTTCAAGGTATTCGGCCATGGCTAGCACCAGTAGTAGGGTTTTCCTCTTTAACCTTTAATTTTCGGGGTGAAGTTCTTTCCTCACGGTCCAACCACCTAGAAGAGTGTCACTCCTTCAGCATGGAGAGAATTCTGTGAACATGTTAATTGAAAGGCAAATTGGTATAAATAATCATAAAATTATAGAGGTTTAGTGACACTAGTTCCTAAATAATGTTTTTGTGAAATTGGTCTCTGAATTATAAAATATTTGTGTCATTGATCCTTACGTTAACTAAAAAAATACCAGGTTTTTATGTCATTACCTTGTTTAAAAACATTTGAAATTTTTTTACTTAACAAAGAATATTTAAAATGTCTGAAATTAATAATGGTAATCTTGGTGTAGTCATGGTGTGAGTATTTTAATATATATATAGTATATATATATATATATATATATATATATATATATAATTAATATAAGTCAAGGGTGGAGATTACTCTTTCATTAAAGAATCAAGGGTGGAGATAGAACTTTCATTAAAAGCATAAAGGGTCAAGATTAAAGGGTTTGTGTGAATGTAAATATGTGAATATATAATATTTACCTTAGAAACAACAAGGGTAAGAGAGTAAATTTTGGTTTAGGGCACTAGAGATTTTTGGCTAAAACTTCCAAGAAAAAAACTTCGTAGAAATTTCTCTCAAAACCTAATTTGTGGAGAAAATGCCTCTTCTTATCATCCTTTTTTTGAAGATTGTGAAGAATAGTTTTGAAGAGTACATCAAAGAAAGGTTATTCATCAACTCGGAGCTGACATATCATTCCTCATTTATCTTTGATGTATTATGCTATGTAAGAAAGCTATGGGTCTTTTGATTTAGTTTGAAATATCATTCTGAACATCATAGTCTTGTCATATCTTTGGGATATGTTTGTATTTGCCTAACCTAAGTGATAGGGAAGGCATCATTTCTATTGGATAAAGTAGGAAGTGATTCTACTCTTTATCTTATGAAATTGTGATTGTGTGAGTAAGGGAGTGAGCCTTCTCTGTAGGTCTAATGAAGAGCATTGTGAATAACAAGTAACTAATGAAGTTCAAGTGAAAGGGTAGTGAACCCTATCACTGTGGATGCAGCCTACCCTTTTTGTGGTGAACTGATGCGTTCTGATTGGTATGCTAAAAGATAAGATTTATTTACCTATATTGATTATGAGTAATTAAGGACTTAGTCTTACTAACTGTCACTTTAACATTTAATTGTTATCGCTTAATCAATCAGGACCTAGGGCATAGTACCTATCCTGTAACTAGTTCTTGGAAAGTATCTACGATTTTAAAATTATAAATATCGTACTCCCAAGGAACTTGTAACGGCTTAGTAGCAAATATCCCTTAATCCTAACAATCATCTAATTTATCAAATCAGTCAATCGATAATCAATACTTTGGATTGATTGGTGATTCCAATCGCATATAACATGCACTTATCAAGCATTCAAGAGTCATCATCTAGACATATGTTCTGATGTATATATACTATTTCTACAAGTTGGCTGACCTATCTTCCATCATTTTAGATATATCTTGGTCTGAAATGCAATTCTGAATACATAAGGTTACTCAGATGTGGTACACAAGCAAATACAGTATATAATTACATTCCAAACCAAGATATATAAAAAATGATCGGAGATAGGTCAACCAACTTGTAGAAACAGTATATATACATCAGAACATATGTCTAGAGGATAACTCTTGCATGCTTGATAAGTACGTGTTATGTGTGATTGGGATCACCAATCAATCCAAAGTATTGATTGTATATTGACTAATTATATAAATAAGATGATTGTTAGGATTAAGGGATAGTTGCTATTAAGCCGTTACCAGTTCCGTGGGAGTACGATATTAATAATTTTTAAATTGTAGATATAATCCAAGGACTAGCTACACGATAGGTATTGTGCCTTAGATTCTGATTAGAGCTCTTAACGAGTCGAGTCGAACCGAACATGACATATTTTAAGTTTGTTTGATTATTATTCGAGCATGTTTGAGTTCGCTCATTTAGTATTTCGAACTGAAAAAAATGTTCGAGTTTATTTCGATGAATTATTTTTTATTGTTTGAGTTCGAGCTCGAGTTCGGTCGATTAAATTTAAAAATTTTCAAATTAAAATTTACATATTAATTTTTTTTCAAAATTTTAAATTTATAAAATAAAAAAAATTATAATATAAATATTTAACAATTTAATAAATTCTTATAAAATATTGAATCACCCATTTTTAGAAAAAGAAAATTAAAATCTCTAATTTAAATATTATATATTTAAAAATAATAAATATAATATAAAATTTATAACTTCTCCGCGAATGCGGTATTCTTTACCAAGAGTGTTTGAATAAGTTTGAAATTTAATCGAGCCTAAAATTTTGTTCAAGTATGTTTGTTTAATAAATGATAGGAGCCCGAACTGAGTACAAATGAGCTCGAACGAGCTTTGTTCGCGAACAGTTTGATTTGTTTACCGCTCTAGTTTCATTGATTAAGTGACAACAAATTGAATTTAAAGTGAGAGTTAGTAAGACTAAATCCTTAATACTCAATCAATAGAGGTAAATAATCTTATTTTTCAGTATACCCATTCGAACGAGTTGCAGCGTGTTTTGTTTTATTTCCACAAATCCGGATCATTCAATTCGGATAGGCTCAGTTTTTCCCCAAACATTTTAGGGATTTAAATTCCTTCTAAATCTTTATTATGGTTTTTTTCTTTTTTCTTTTTTCTTTTTCTAATAGAGCAAAAACGTTTTGCGTTCAAATTGAAAGCCATATATAGGTTAAAATCAATTTTTAATATTAATACTATTGTAAAATTATATAAAATAAGAAAATGAAAAGATATAAAGAAAATATTATTATATAATTATTCTTTTCTTCTTGATTTAATTTAAAAAAGTATAGAATTTTTTAATTAATTTTTTTTTGTAAATAAATCTTCCTTTATCATTTCATATTGAAATATATATATATTGAAAAAAAACACAACTTTGAATTAAGAGATAATATTTATTATTTTGTCATTTATATAAAAGTGTAAGAGGAATTAAATTTTATTTAATTAATGTAAAATGAAAATTCGATCTATATAGATAGAATTTATATATAAAAAATTCTATTTTGCTAATATTGTATCCCACATCGGGTATGAGAAAGAAGGGGCTAGCAAATAAGGTCTATATAAGATGAAGTAAGAGCACATTAATACATACTTACCTGGACGGGGTCAATGGGTGATCAAGAAGACCTATGGCCTAGGTTTGTGACCTCCGTTGCACTTGGGAGTGATGCCTACCTAAGGTCTGTCCAAGTGGCAGAGCATACGTCATAATTTGTGATTGAAGGGTCTGCGTCCGCGCGACCCTTATCCAAATCTCATTTGAAATATTATAATCATTTGATGACTTGCTTACATGAAAGAATTATGAAATAATTTTATATTGTTAATGTTTCTGATACATAATAGATTATTATATAAAAATGATTAAAGGGAAGAAATAAACTAAAATGAAAATTTGATCTGCTACTATTAACTGTGGGTAATGGGTTCAAGGTATTCGGCCATGGCTAGCAGCAGTAGTAGGGTTTTCCTCTTTAACCTTGAATTTTCGGGGTGAAGTTCTTTCCTCAAGGTCCGACCACCTAGAAGAGTGTCACTCCTTCAGCATGGAGAGAATTCTTTGAACATGTTAATTGAAAGGCAAATTGCTATAAATAATCATAAAATTATAGAGGTTTAGTGACACTAGTTCCTAAATTATTTTTTTTGTGAAATTGGTCTCTGAATTATAAAATATTTGTGTCATTGATCCTTACGGTAACTAAAAAAATACCAGGTATTTATGTCTTTACCTTGTTTAAAAACATTTGAAATTTTTTTACTTAACAAAGAATATTTAAAATGACTGAAATTAATAATGGTAATCTTGGTGTAGTCATGGGTGAGTATTTAATATAATAGTATATATATTATATATATATATATATATATATATATATTTATTAATATAGGTCAAGGTGGAGATTACTCTTTCATTAAAGAATCAAGGGTCAAGATCGAGGGTGGAGATAGAACTTTCATTAAAAGCATAAAGGGTCAAGATTAAAGGGTTTGTGTGAATGTAAATATGTGAATATATAATATTTACCTTAGAAACAAGAAGGGTAAGAGAGAAAATTTTGGTTTAGGGCACTAGAGATTTTTGGCTAAAAATTCCAAGAAAAAAACTTCCTAGCAATTTCTCTCAAAACCTAATTTGTGGAGAAAATGCCTCTTCTTATCATACATTTTTTGAAGATTGTGAAGAATAGTTTTGAAGAGTACATCAAAGAAAGGTTATTCATCAACTCGGAGGTGACATATCATTCCTCATTTATCTTTGATGTATTATGCTATGTAAGAAAGATATGGGTCTTTTGATTTAGTTTGAAATATCATTGTGAACATCATAGTCTTGTCATATCTTTGGGATATGTTTGTATTTGCCTAACCGAAGTGATAGGGAAGGCATCATTTCTATTGGATAGAGTAGGAAGTGATTCTACTCTTTATCTTATGAAATTGTGATTGTGTGAGTAAGGGAGTGAGCCTTCTTTGTAGCTCTAATGAAGAGCATTGTGAATAACAAGTAACTAATGAAGTTGAAGTGAAAGGGTAGTGAACCCTATCACTGTGGATGTAGCCTACCGTTTTTGTGGTGAACTCATGCATTCTGATTGGTATGCTAAAAGATAAGATTTATTTACCTATATTGATTATGAGTAATTAAGGACTTAGTCTTACTAACTGTCACTTTAACATTTAATTGGTATCGCTTAATCAATCAGAACCTAGGGCATAGTACCTATCCTGTAACTAGTTCTTGGAAAGTATCTACGATTTTAAAATTATAAATATCGTACTCCCAAGGAACTTGTAACGACTTAGTAACAAATATCCCTTAATCCTAACAATCATCTAATTTATCAAATCAGTCAATCGATAATCAATACTTTGGATTGATTGGTGATTCCAATCGCACATAACATGCACTTATCAAGCATGCAAGAGTTATCATCTAGACATATGTTATGATGTATATATACTATTTCTACAAGTTGGCTGACCTATCTTCCATCATTTTAGATATATCTTGGTCTGAAATGCAATTATGAATACATAAGGTTACTCAGATGTGGTACACAAGCAGATACAGTATATAACTACATTCCAAACCAAGATATATAAAAAATGATCGGAGATAGGTCAACCAACTTGTAGAAACAGTATATATACATCAGAACATATGTCTAGAGGATAACTCTTGCATGCTTGATAAGTACGTGTTATGTGTGATTGGGATCACCAATCAATCCAAAGTATTGATTGTATATTGACTAATTATATAAATAAGACGATTGTTAGGATTAAGGGATAATTTCTACTAAACCGTTACCGGTTCGCTGGGAGTACGATATTAATAATTTTTAAATTGTAGATACTTTCCAAGGACTAGCTACACGATAGGTATTGTGCCTTAGATTCTGATTAGAGCTCTTAACGAGTCGAGTCGAACCGAACATGACATATTTTAAGTTTGTTTGATTATTATTTGAGCATGTTTGAGTTCGCTCATTTAGTATTTCGAACTGAAAAAAATGTTCGAGTTTATTTCGATGAATTTTTTTTATTGTTTGAGTTCAAGCTCGAGTTCGGTCGATTAAAATTAAAAATTTTCAAATTAAAATTTAATATTAATTTTTTCAAAATTTTAAATTTATAAAATAATAAAATAAATTATAATTTAAATATTTAACAATTTAATAAATCTTATAAAATATTGAATCACCCATTTTTAGAAAAAATTAAAAAAATATCTCTAATTTAAATATTATATATTATTAAAAATATATAATATATATAAATATTTATAACTTCTCCGCGAATGCTCGGTATTCTTTACCAAGAGTGTTTGAATAAGTTTGAAATTTAATCGAGCCTAAAATTTTATTCAAGTATGTTTGTTTAATAAATGAAGGAGCCCGAACTGAGTACAAATGAGCTCGAACGAGCTTTGTTCGCGAACAGTTTGATTTGTTTGCCACTCTAGTTCTCATTGATTAAGTGACAACAATTGAATGTTAAAGTGAGAGTTAGTAAGACTAAATCCTTAATTACTCATAATCAATATAGGTAAATAAATCTTATTTTTCAGTATAGCCATTCGAACGAGTTGCGGCTTGTTTTTGTTTATTTCCGCAAATCCGGATCATTCAATTCGAATAGGCTGAGTTTTCTCCCCAAGCATTTTAAGGGATTTAAATTCCTTCTAAATCTTTATTATGTGTTGTTTTCCTTTTTCTTTTTTCTTTTTTCTAGATAGAGCAAAAACTTTTTAGGTTGCGTTTCAAATTTGAAAGCCATATATAGGTTAAAATCAATTTTTAATATTAAAATATGTAAATTATAGAAATAATAATGAAAAGTATATAAAAAATATTATTTATAATTATTCTTTCTTCTTGATTTAATTTAAAAAAGTATAGAATATTTTTTAATTAAATTTTTTTTTGTAAATAAATCTTCCTTTATCATTTCATATTGAAATATATATATATATATATATATTGAAAAAAAAAAACACAACTTTGAATTAAGAGATAATATTTATTATTTTGTCATTTATATAAAAGTATAAGAGGAATTAAATTTTATTTAATTAAACTAAAATGAAAATTCGATCTATATAGATAGAATTTATATAAAAAATTCTATTTTGCTAATATTGTATCCCACATCGGGTATGAGAAGAAGGGCTAGCAAATAAGGTCTATATAAGATGAAGTAAGAGCACATTAATACATACTTACCTGGACGGGGTCAATGGGTGATCAAGAAGACCTATGGCCTAGGTTTGTGACCTCCATTGCACTTGTGAGTGATGCCTACCTAAGGTCTGTCCAAGTGGCAGAGCCTACGTCATAATTTGTGATTGAAGGGGCCTGCGTCCGCGCGGCCCCTATCCAAATCTCATTTGAAATATTTTAATCATTTGATGACTTGCTTACATGAAAAAATTATGAAATAATTTTATATTGTTAATGTTTCTGATACATAATAGATTATTATATAAAAATGATTAAAGGGAAGAAATAAACTAAAATGAAAATTTGATCTGCTACTATTAACTGTGGGTAATGGGTTCAAGGTAGTAGTAGTAGTAGGGTTTTCCTCTTTAACCTTGAATTTTCAGGGTGAAGTTCTTTCCTCACGGTTCGACCACCTAGAAGAGTGTCACTCCTTCAGCATGGAGAGAATTCTTTGAACATGTTAATTGAAAGGAAAATTGGTATAAATAATCATAAAATTATAGAGGTTTAGTGACACAAGCTCCTAAATTATATTTTTTTGTGAAATTGGTCTCTGAATTATAAAATATTTGTGTCATTGATCCTTACGTTAACTAAAAAAATACCAGGAATTTATGTCATTACCTTATTTAAAAACATTTGAAATATTTTTACTTAACAAAGAATATTTAAAATGACTGAAATTAATAATGGTAATCTTGGTGTAGTCATGGTGTGAGTATTTTAATATATATATAGTATATATATATATATAATATAGGTGAAGGGTGGAGATTACTCTTTCTTTAAAGAATCAAGGGTGGAGATAGAACTTTCATTAAAAGCATAAAGGGTCAAGATTAAAGGGTTTGTGTGAATGTAAATATGTGAATATATAATATTTACCTTAGAAACAAGAAGGTTAAGAGAGAAAATTTTGGTTTAGGGCACTAGAGATTTTTGGCTAAAAATTCCAAGAAAAAAACTTCGTAGCAATTTCTCTCAAAACCTAATTTGTGGAGAAAATGCCTCTTCTTATCATCCATTTTTTGAAGATTGTGAAGAATAGTTTTGAAGAGTACATCAAAGAGAGGTTATTCATCAACTCGAAGGTGACATATCATGCCTCATTTATCTTTGATGTATTATGCTATGTAAGAAAGATATGGGTCTTTTGATTTAGTTTGAAATATCATTGTGAACATCATAGTCTTGTCATATCTTTGGGATGTGTTTGTATTTGCCTAACCTAAGTTATATGGAAGGCATCATTTCTATTGGATAGAGTAGGAAGTGATTCTACTCTTTATCTAATGAAATTGTGATTGTGTGAGTAAGGGAGTGAGCCTTCTTTGTAGCTCTAATGAAGAGCATTGTGAATAACAAGTAACTAATGAAGTTGAAGTGAAAGGGTAGTGAACCCTATCACTGTGGATGTAGCCTACCTTTTTTGTGGCGAACTGATGCGTTCTGATTGGTATGCTAAAAGATAAGATTTATTTACCTATATTGATTATGAGTAATTAAGGACTTAGTCTTACTAACTGTCACTTTAACATTTAATTGTTATCGCTTAATCAATCAGAACCTAGGGCATAGTACCTATCCTGTAACTAGTTCTTGGAAAGTATCTACAATTTTAAAATTATAAATATCGTACTCCCAAGGAACTTGTAACGGCTTAGTAGCAAATATCCCTTAATCCTAACAATCATCTAATTTATCAAATCAGTCAATTGATAATCAATACTTTGGATTGATTGGTGATTCCAATCGCACATAACATGCACTTATCAAGCATGCAAGAGTTATCATCTAGACATATGTTCTGATGTATATATACTATTTCTACAAGTTGGCTGACCTATCTTCCATCATTTTAGATATATCTTGGTCTGAAATGCAATTATGAATACAAAAGGTTACTCAGATGTGGTACACAAGCAGATAGAGTATATAATTACATTCCAAACCAAGATATATAAAAAATGATCGGAGATAGGTCAACCAACTTGTAGAAACAGTATATATACATCAGAACATATGTCTAGAGGATAACTCTTGCATGCTTGATAAGTACGTGTTATGTGTGATTGGGATCACCAATCAATCCAAAGTATTGATTGTATATTGACTAATTATATAAATAAGATGATTGTTAGGATTAAGGGATAGTTGCTACTAAGCCGTTACCAGTTCCGTGGGAGTACGATATTAATAATTTTTAAATTGTAGATACTTTCCAAGGACTAGCTACACGATACGTATTGTGCCTTAAATTCTGATTAGAGCTCTTAACGAGTCAAGTCGAACCGAACATGACATATTTTAAGTTTGTTTGATTATTATTCGAGCATGTTTGAGTTCGCTCATTTAGTATTTCGAACTGAAAAAAATGTTCGAGTTTATTTCGATGAATTATTTTTTATTGTTTGAGTTCGAGCTCGAGTTCAGTGGATTAAATTTAAAAATTTTCAAATTAAAATTTACATATTAATTTTTTTTCAAAATTTTAAATTTATAAAATAATAAAATAAATTATAATATAAATATTTAACAATTTAATAAATTCTTATAAAAATATTGAATCACCCATTTTTAGAAAAAGAAAATTAAAAAATCTCTAATTTAAATATTATATATTATTAAAAATAATATATATAATATATATAAATATTTATAACTTCTCCGCGAATGCTCGGTATTCTTTACCAAGAGTGTTTGAATAAGTTTGAAATTTAATCGAGCCTAAAATTTTGTTCAAGTATGTTTATTTAATAAATGAAGGAGCCCGAACTGAGTACAAATGAGCTCGAACGAGCTTTGTTCGCGAACAGTTTGATTTGTTTACCGCTCTAGTTCTCATTGATTAAGTGACAACAATTGAATGTTAAAGTGATAGTTAGTAAGACTAAATCCTTAATTACTCATAATCAATATAGGTAAATAAATTTTATTTTTCAGTATACCCATTCGAACGAGTTGCGGCGTGTTTTTGTTTATTTCCACAAATCCGGATCATTCAATTCGGATAGGCTGAGTTTTCTCCCCAAACATTTTAAGGGATTTAAATTCCTTCTAAATCTTTATTATGTGTTTTTTTCTTTTTTCTTTTTTCTAGATAGAGCAAAAACGTTTTAGGTTGCGTTTCAAATTTGAAAGCCATATATAGGTTAAAATCAATTTTTAATATTAAAAATATTGTAAAATTATATAAAATAAGAAAATGAAAAGTATATAAAGAGAATATTATTATATAATTTTTCTTTCTTCTTGATTTAATTTAAAAAAAGTATAGAATATTTTTTAATTAATTTTTTTTTGTAAATAAATCTTCCTTTATCATTTCATATTGAAATATATATATATATATATATATATTTTTTTTTTTTTGAAAAAAAAACACAACTTTGAATTAAGAGATAATATTTATTATTTTGTCATTTATATAAAAGTGTAAGAGGAATTAAATTTTATTTAATTAAACTAAAATGAAAATTCGATCTATATAGATAGAATTTATATATAACAAATTCTATTTTGCTAATATTGTATCCCACATCGGGTATGAGAAAGAAGGGGCTAGCAAATAAGGTCTATATAAGATGAAGTAAGAGCACATTAATACATACTTACCTGGACGGGGTCAATGGGTGATCAAGAAGACCTATGGCCTAGGTTTGTGACCTCCATTGCACTTGGGAGTGATGCCTACCTAAGGGCTGTCCAAGTGGCAGAGCCTACGTCATAATTTGTGATTGAAGGGGCCTGCGTCCGCGCGGCCCCTATCCAAATCTCATTTGAAATATTTTAATCATTTGATGACTTGCTTACATGAAAAAATTATGAAATAATTTTATATTGTTAATGTTTCTAATACATAATAGATTATTATATAAAAATGATTAAAGGGAAGAAATAAACTAAAATGAAAATTTGATCTGCTACTATTAACTGTGGGTAATGGGTTCAAGGTATTCGGCCAAGGCTAGCAGCAGTAGTAGGGTTTTCCTCTTTAACCTTGAATTTTCGGGGTGAAGTTCTTTCCTCACGGTCCGACCACCTAGATGAGTGTCACTCCTTCAGCATGGAGAGAATTCTTTGAACATGTTAATTGAAAGGCAAATTGGTATAAATAATCATAAAATTATAGAGGTTTAGTAACACTAGTTCCTAAATTATTTTTTTTGTGAAATTGGTCTCTGAATTATAAAATATTTGTGTCATTGATCCATATGTTAACTAAACAAATACCAGGTATTTATGTCATTACCTTATTTAAAAACATTTGAAATATTTTTACTTAACAAAGAATATTTAAAATGACTGAAATTAATAATGGTAATCTTGGTGTAGTCATGGTGTGAGTATTTTAATATATATATAGTATATATATATATATAATATAGGTGAAGGGTGGAGATTACTCTTTCTTTAAAGAATCAAGGGTCAAGGTCAAGGGTGGAGATAGAACTTTCATTAAAAGCATAAAGGGTCAAGATTAAAGGGTTTGTGTGAATGTAAATATGTGAATATATAATATTTACCTTAGAAACAAGAAGGGTAAGAGAGAAAATTTTGGTTTAGGGCACTAGAGATTTTTGGCTAAAAATTCCAAGAAAAAAACTTCGTAGCAATTTCTCTCAAAACCTAATTTTGTGGAGAAAATGCCTCTTCTTATCATCCATTTTTTGAAGATTGTGAAGAATAGTTTTGAAGAGTACATCAAAGAATTCATCAACTCGGAGGTGACATATCATTCCTCATTTATCTTTGATGAATTATGCTATGTAAGAAAGCTGTGGGTCTTTTGATTTAGTTTGAAATATCATTGAGAACATCATAGTCTTGTCATATCTTTGGGATATGTTTGTATTTGCCTAACCTAAGTGATAGGGAAGGCATCATTTCTATTGGATAGAGTAGGAAGTGATTCTACTCTTTATCTTATGAAATTGTGATTGTGTGAGTAAGGGAGTGAGCCTTTTTTGTAGCTCTAATGAAGAGCATTGTGCATAACAAGTAACTAATGAAGTTGAAGTGAAAGGGTAGTGAACCCTATCACTGTGGATGTAGAGCTCTTAACGAGTCGAGTCGAACCGAACATGACATAATTTAAGTTTGTTTGATTATTATTCGAGCATGTTTGAGTTCGCTCATTTAGTATTTCGAACTGAAAAAAATATTCGAGTTTATTTCGATGAATGTTTTTTTATTGTTTGAGTTCGAGCTCGAGTCAGTCGATTAAATTTAAAAAATTTCAAATTAAAATTTACATATTAATTTTTTTTCAAAATTTTAAATTTATAAAATAATAAAATAAATTATAATTTAAATATTTAACAATTTAATAAATTCTTATAAAAATATTTAATCACCCATTTTTAGAAAAACAAAATTAAAAAATTTCTAATTTAAATATTATATATTATTAAAAATAATATATATAATATATAAAAATATTTATAACTTCTCCGGGAATGTCGGTATTCTTTACCAAGAGTGTTTGAATAAGTTTGAAATTTAATCGAGCCTAAAATTTTGTTCAAGTTTGTTTGTTTAATAAATGAACGAGCCCGAACCGAGTATAAACGAGCTCGAACGAGCTTTGTTCGCGAACAGTTTGATTCGTTTACCGCTCTAGTTCTTATTGATTAACTGACAACAATTGAATGTTAAAGTTTAGTAAGACTAAATCCTTAATTACTCATAATCAATATAGGTAAATAAATCTTATTTTTCAGTATACCCATTCGAACGAGTTGCGGCGTGTTTTTGTTTATTTCCACAAATCCGGATCATTCTATTCGGATAGGCTGAGTTTTCTCCCCAAACATTTTAAGGGATTTAAATTCCTTCTAAATCTTTATTATGTGTTTTTTTTCTTTTTTCTTTTTTCTTTTTTCTAGATAGAGCAAAAACGTTTTTGGTTGCGTATCAAATTTGAAAGCCATATATAGGTTAAAATCATTTTTAATATAAATAATATTGTAAAATTATATAAAATAAGAAAATGAAAAGTATATAAAGAGAATATTATTATATAATTATTCTTTCTTCTTGATTTAATTTAAAAAAAGTATAGAATATTTTTTAATTAATTTATTTTTGTAAATAAATCTTCCTTTATCATTTCATATTGAAATATATATATATATATATATATATATATATATATATATACATATATATTTTTAAAAACCCAGCTTTTAATTAAGAGATAATATTTATTATTTTGTCATTTATATAAAAGTGTAAGAGGAATTAAATTTTTTTTAATTAAACTAAAATGAAAATTGGATCTATATAGATAGAATTTATATATAAAAAATTCTATTTTGCTAACATTGTATCCCACATCGGGTATGAGAAAGAGGGGGCAAGCAAATAAGGTCTATATTAGATGCAGAAAGAGCACATTAATACATACTTACCTGGACGGGGTCAATGGGTGATCAAGAAGACCTATGGCCTAGGTTTGTGACCTCCATTGCACTTGGGAGGGATGCCTACCTAAGGTCTGCCCAAGTGGCAGAACCTACGTCATAATTTGTGATTGAAGGGGCCTGCGTCCGCGCGGCCCTATCCAAATTTCATTTGAAATATTTTAATCATTTGATGACTTGCTTACATGAAAACATTATGAAATAATTTTATATTATTAATGTTTATGACCCTATCCAAATCTCATTTGAAATATTTTAATATATTTTAATCATTTGATGGCTTGCTTACATGAAGAAAATATGAAATAATTTTATATTGTTAATGTTTCTGATACAATAGATTATTATATAAAAATGATTAAAGGGAAGAAATAAACTAAAATGATAATTTGATCTGCTACTATTAACTGTGGGTAATGGGTTCAACGTATTCGGCCATGGCTAGCAGCGGTAGTAGGGTTTTCCTCTTTAACCTTGCATTTTCGGGGTGAAGTTCTTTCCTCACGGTCCGACCACCTAGAAGAGTGTCTCTCCTTCAGCATGGAGAGAATTCTTTGAACATGTTAATTGAAAGGCAAATTGGTATAAATAATCATAAAATTATAGAGGTTTAGTGACACTAGTTCCTAAATTATTTTTTTTGTGAAATTGGTCTCTAAATTATAAAATATTTGTGTCATTGATCCTTACGTTAACTAAAAAAATACCAGGTATTTATGTCATTACCTTATTTTAAAACATTTGAAATTTTTTTACTTAAGAAAGAATATTTAAAATGACTGAATTTAATAATGGTAATCTTGGTGTAGTCATGGTGTGAGTATTTTAATATATATATAGTATATATATATATATATATATATATAATATAGGTCAAGGGTGGAGATTACTCTTTCATTAAAGAATCAAGGGTCAAGATCAAGGGTGGAGATAGAACTTTCATTAAAAGCATAAAGGGTCAAGATTAAAGGGTTTGTGTGAATGTAAATATGTGAATATATAATATTTACCTTAGAAACAAGAAGGGTAAGAGAGAAAATTTTGGTTTAGGGCACTAGAGATTTTTGGCTAAAAATTCCAAGAAAAAAACTTCGTAGCAATTTCTCTCAAAACCTAATTTTGTGGAGAAAATGCCTCTTCTTATCATCCATTTTTTGAAGATTGTGAAGAATAGTTTTGAAGAGTACATCAAAGAAAGGTTATTCATCAACTCGGAGGTGACATATCATTCCTCATTTATCTTTGATGTATTATGCTATGTAAGAAAGCTATGGGTCTTTTTATTTAGTTTGAAATATCATTGTGAACATCATAGTCTTGTCATATCTTTGGGATATGTTTGTATTTGCCTAACCTAAGTGATAGGGAAGGCATCATTTCTATTGGATAGAGTAGGAAGTGATTCTACTCTTTATCTTATGAAATTGTGATTGTGTGAGTAAGGGAGTGAGCCTTCTTTGTAACTCTAATGAAGAGCATTGTGAATAACAAGTAACTAATGAAGTTGAAGTGAAAGGGTAATGAACGCTATCACTGTGGATGCAGCCTACCTTTTTTGTGGTGAACTGATGCATTCTGATTGCTATGCTAAAAGATAAGATTTATTTACTTATATTGATTATGAGTAATTAAGGACTTAGTCTTACTAACTGTAACTTTAACATTTAATTTTTATCGCTTAATCAATCAGAACCTAGGGCATAGTACCTATCGTGTAACTAGTTCTTGGAAAGTATCTACGATTTTAAAATTATAAATATCGTACTCCCAAGGAACTTGTAACGGCTTAGTAGCAACTATCCCTTAATCCTAACAATCATCTAATTTATCAAATCAGTCAATCGATAATAAATACTTTGGATTGATTGGTGATTCCAATCACACATAACACGCCCTTATCAAGCATGCAAGGGTTATCATCTAGACATATGTTCCTATGTATATATACTATTTATACAAGTTGGCTGACCTATCTTCCATCATTTTAGATATATCCTTGTCTGAAATGAAATTATGAATACATAAGGTAACTCAGATGTGGTACACAAGCAGATACAATATATAATTACATTCCAAACCAAGATATATAAAAAATGATCGGAGATAGGTCAACCAACTTGTAGAAACAGTATATATACATCAGAACATATGTCTAGAGGATAACTCTTGCATGCTTGATAAGTACGTGTTATGTGTGATTGGGATCACCAATCAATACAAAGTATTGATTGTATATTGACTAATTAGATAAATAAGATGATTGTTAGGATTAAGGGATAGTTGCTACTAAGCCTTTACCAGTTCTCTGGGAGTACGATATTAATAATTTTTAAATTGTAGATACTTTCCAAGGACTAGCTACACGATAGGTATTGTGCATTAGATTCTGATTAGAGCTCTTAACGAGTCGAGTCGAATCGAACATGACATATTTTAAGTTTGTTTGATTATTATTCGAGCATGTTTGAGTTCGCTCATTTAGTATTTCAAACTGAAAAAAATGTTCGAGTTTATTTCGATGAATTTTTTTTATTGTTTGAGTTCTAGCTCGAGTTCGGTCGATTAAATTTAAAAAATTTCAAATTAAAATTTACATATTAATGTTTTTTTCAAAATTTTAAATTTATAAAATAATAAAATAAATTATAATTTATATATTTAATAATTTAATAAATTCTTATAAAAATATTGAATCACCCATTTTTAGAAAAAAAAAATAAAATATCTCTAATTTAAATATTATATATTATTAAAAATAATATATATAATATAATAAATATTTATAACTTCTACGCGAATGTCGGTATTCTTTACCAAGAGTGTTTGAATAAGTTTGAAATTTAATCGAGCCTAAAATTTTGTTTAAGTATGTTTGTTTAATAAATGAACGAGCCCGAACCGAGTATAAACGAGCTCGAACGAGCTTTGTTCGCGAATAGTTTGATTTGTTTACCGCTCTAGTTCTTGGTATATGTACCATACCCCCATACATAAAACATATCTCCACAACACAAAATATCCCAACAATCTCACCATTAAATTAACGGAGCAATCTAAAATATCTACGAAAGGTCCATAATATCTAAAAAAGGTCTATAATATCTAAGAAAGACCCATAACACAAAAAGCCCACACAATATAGATTAATACCCCCCCTAAGGAAAAAGAAAGAGGCATCTAACACACAATCAAGAAAAGATGCACACAAAGAGAACGCCAAGATCAAGCACCAAGAGAAAAACGCCCAAAAGAAAGGAATCACCGAGGAAGAAGAACGAAGATCTTGAAAGAGCCCAGGAAAGAAGAGGAAGAAGGAGAAGGGAATTAGAGTAATTAAGATCAGGCTACATCATATTGGCGCCCACCGTGCTTTTTCGTACAATTAGATTGACGAAAAAGACCATGACAACCCACAGCCATGATTCTAAAAACCCTAATACCCCTCTAGAAGTCCCCACCACATCCCTAGTGGTTATCGCTTAATCAATCAGAACCTTGGGCATAGTACCTTTCATGTAACTAGTTCTTGGAAAGTATCTACGATTTTAAAATTATAAATATCGTACTCCCAAGGAACTTGTAACGGCTTAGTAGCAACTATCCCTTAATCCTAAGAATCATCTAATTTATCAAATCAGTCAATCGATAATCAATACTTTGGATTGATTGGTGATTCCAATCACACATAACACGCACTTATCAAGCATGAAAGAGTTATCATCTAAACATATGTTCTGACGTATATATACTATTTCTACAAGTTGGCTGATCTATCTTCCATCATTTTAGATATATCTTGGTCTGAAATACAATTATGAATACATAAGGTAACTCAGATGTGGTACACAAGCAGATACAGTATATAATTACATTCCAAACCAAGATATATAAAAAATGATCGGAGATAGGTCAACCAACTTGTAGATACAGTATATATACATCAAAACATATGTCTAGAGGATAACTCTTGCATGCTTGATAAGTACGTGTTATGTGTGATTGGGATCACCAATCAATCCAAAGTATTGATTGTATATTGACTAATTAGATAAATAAGATGATTGTTAGGATTAAGGGATAGTTGCTACTAAGCCGTTACCAGTTCCCTGGGAGTACGATATTAATAATTTTTAAATTGTAGATACTTTCCAAGGACTAGCTACACGATAGGTATTGTGCCTTTGATTCTGATTAGAGCTCTTAACGAGTCGAGTCAAACCGAACATGACATATTTTAAGTTTGTTTGATTATTATTCGAGCATGTTTGAGTTCGCTCATTTAGTATTTCGAACTGAAAAACATGTTTGAGTTTATTTCGATGAATTTTTTTTATTGTCTGAGTCCGAGCTCGAGTTAGATCGATTAAATTTAAAAAATTTTAAATTAAAATTTACATATTAATTTTTTTTTCAAAATTTTAAATTTATAAAATGATAAAATAAATTATAATTTAAATATTTAACAATTTAATAAATTCTTATAAAAATATTGAATCACCCATTTTTAGAAAAACAATATTAAAAATTCTCTAATTTAAATATTATATATTATTAAAAATAATATATATAGTATTTATAAATATTTATAACTTCTCTGCGAAGGCTCGGTATTCTTTACCTGTTTGAATAAGTTTGAAATTTAATCGAGCCTAAAATTTTGTTCAAGTATGTTTGTTTAATAAATGAACGAGCCCGAACCGAGTATAAACGAGATCGAACAAGCTTTGTTCGCGAACTGTTTGATTCGTTTACCGCTCCAGTTGTCATTGATTAAGTGACAACAATTGAATGTTAAAGTGACAGTTAGTAAGACTAAATCCTTAATTACTCATAATCAATATAGGTAAATAAATCTTATTTTTCAGTATACCCATTCGAACGAGTTGCGGCGTGTTTTTGTTTATTTCCACAAATCCGGATCATTCAATTCGGATAGGCTGAGTTTTCTCCCCAAACATTTTAAGGGATTTAAATTCCTTCTAAATCTTTATTATGTTTTTTTTACTTTTTTCTTTTTTCTTTTTTCTAGATAGAGCAAAAACCTTTTAGGTTGCGTTTCAAATTTGAAAGCCGTATATAGGTTAAAATCAATTTTTAATATAAATAATATTGTAAAATTATATAAAATAAGAAAATGAAAAGTATATAAAGAGAATATTATTATATAATTATTCTTTCTTCTTGATTTTATTTAAAAAAAGTATAGAATATTTTTTAATTAATTTTTTTTTGAAAATAAATCTTCCTTTATCATTTCATATTGAAATATATATATATATATATATATATATATATATTTTTTTTTAAAAACCCAACTTTTAATTAAGAGATAATATTTATTATTTTGTCATTTATATAATAGTGTAAGAGGAATTAAATTTTATTTAATTAAACTAAAATGAAAATTCGATCTATAGAGATAGAATTTATATATAAAAAATTCTATTTTGCTAATATTGTATCCCACATCGGGTATGAGAAAGAAGGGGCTAGCAAATAAGGTCAATATAAGATGAAGCAAGAGCACATTAATACATACTTACCTGGACGGGATCAATGGGTGATCAAGAAGACCTATGACCTAGGTTTGTGACCTCCATTGCACTTTGGAGGGATGCCTACCTAAGGTCTGCCCAAGTGGCAGAGCCTACGTCATAATTTGTGATTGAAGGGGCCTGTGTCCTCGTGGCCCCCTATCCAAATCTCATTTGAAATATTTTAATCATTTGATGACTTGCTTACATGAAAACATTATGAAATAATTTTATATTATTAATGTTTCTGACCCTATCCAAATCTCATTTGAAATATTTTAATATATTTTAATCAGTTGATGGCTTGCTTACATGAAGAAACTATGAAATAATTTTATATTGTTAATGTTTCTGATACATAATAGATTATTCTATAAAAATGATTAAAGGGAGAAATAAACTAAAATGATAATTTGATCTGCTACTATTAACTGTGGGTAATGGGTTCAAGGTATTCGGCCATGGCTAGCAGCTGTATTAGGGTTTTCCTCTTTAACCTTGCATTTTCGGGGTGAAGTTCTTTCCTCACGGTCCGACCACCTAGAAGAGTGTCTCTCATTCAGCATTGAGAGAATTCTTTGAACATGTTAATTGAAAGTCAAATTGGAATAAATAATCATAAAATTATAGAGGTTTAGCGACACTAGTTCCTAAATTATTTTTTTTTGTGAAATTGGTCTCTGAATTATAAAATATTTGTGTCATTGATCCTTACGTTAACTAAAAACATTCCACGTATTTATGTCATTATTTTATTTTAAAACATTTGAAATTGTTTTACTTAACAAAGAATATTTAAAATGACTGAAATTAATAATGGTAATCTTGGTGTAGTCATGATGTGAGTATTTTAATATATATATATTATATATATATATATATAATATAGGTCAAGGGTGGAGATTACACTTTCATTAAAGAATCAAGGGTCAAGATCAAGGGTGGAGATAGAACTTTCATTAAAAGCATAAAGGGTCAAGATTAAAGGGTTTGTGTGAATGTAAATATGTGAATATATAATATTTACCTTAGAAACAAGAAGGGTAAGAGAGAAAATTTTGGTTTAGGGAACTAGAGATTTTTGGCTAAAAATTCCAAGAAAAAAACTTCGTAGCAATTTCTCTCAAAACCTAATTTTGTGGAGAAAATCCCTCTTCTTATCATCCATTTTTTGAAGATTGTGAAGAATAGTTTTGAAGAATACATCAAAGAAAGGTTATTCATCAACTCGGAGGTGACATATCATTCCTCATTTATCTTTGATGTATTATGCTATGTAAGAAAGCTATGGGTCTTTTAATTTAGTTTGAAATATCATTGTGAACATCATAGTCTTGTCATATCTTTGGGATATGTTTGTATTTGCCTAACCTAAGTGATAGGGAAGGCATCATTTCTATTGGATAGAGTAGGAAGTGATTCTACTCTTTATCTTATGAAATTGTGATTGTGTGAGTAAGGGAGTGAGCCTTCTTTGTAACTCTAATGAAGAGCATTGTGAATAACAAGTAACTAATGAAGTTGAAGTGAAAGGTTAGTGAACACTATCACTGTGGATGTAGCCTACCATTTTTGTGGTGATTGTATGCGTTCTGATTCGTATGCTAAAAGATAATATTTATTTACCTATATTGATTATGAGTAATTAAGGACTTAGTCTTACTAACTGTCACTCTAACATTTAATTGTTATCGCTTAATCAATCAGAACCTAGGGCATAGTACCTATCGTGTAACTAGTTCTTGGAAAGTATCTACGATTTTAAAATTATAAATATAGTACTCCTAAGGAACTTATAACGGCTTAGTAGCAACTATCCCTTAATCCTAACAATCATCTAATTTATCAAATCAGTCAATCGATAATCAATACTTTTGATTGATTGGTGATTCCTATCACACATAAAACGCACTTATCAAGCATGCAAGAGTTATCATCTAGACATATGTTCTGATGTATATATACTATTTCTACAAGTTGGCTGACCTATCTTCCATCATTTTAGATATATCTTGGTCTGAAATGCAATTATGAATACATAAGGTAACTCAGATGTGGTACACAAGCAGAAACAGTATATAATTACATTCCAAACCAAGATATATAAAAAATGATCGGAGATAGGTCAACCAACTTGTAGAAACAGTATATATACATCAGAACATATGTCTAGAGGATAACTCTTGCATGCTTTATAAGTACGTGTTATGTGTGATTGGGATCACCAATCAATACAAAGTATTGATTGTATATTGACTAATTAGATAAATAAGATGATTGTTAGGATTAAGGGATAGTTGCTACTAAGCCTTTACCAGTTCTCTGGGAGTACGATATTAATAATTTTTAAATTGTAGATACTTTCCAAGGACTAGCTACACGATAGGTATTGTGCATTAGATTCTGATTAGAGCTCTTAACGAGTCGAGTCGAATCGAACATGACATATTTTAAGTTTGTTTGATTATTATTCGAGCATGTTTGAGTTCGCTCATTTAGTATTTCAAACTGAAAAAAATGTTCGAGTTTATTTCGATGAATTTTTTTTATTGTTTGAGTTCTAGCTCGAGTTCGGTCGATTAAATTTAAAAAATTTCAAATTAAAATTTACATATTAATGTTTTTTTCAAAATTTTAAATTTATAAAATAATAAAATAAATTATAATTTATATATTTAATAATTTAATAAATTCTTATAAAAATATTGAATCACCCATTTTTAGAAAAAAAAAATAAAATATCTCTAATTTAAATATTATATATTATTAAAAATAATATATATAATATAATAAATATTTATAACTTCTACGCGAATGCTCGGTATTCTTTACCAAGAGTGTTTGAATAAGTTTGAAATTTAATTGAGACTAAAAGTTTGTTCAAGTATGTTTGTTTAATAAATGAACGAGCCCGAACCGAGTATAAACGAGATCGAACAAGCTTTGTTCGCGAACTGTTTGATTCGTTTACCGCTCCAGTTGTCATTGATTAAGTGACAACAATTGAATGTTAAAGTGACAGTTAGTAAGACTAAATCCTTAATTATTCATAATCAATATAGGTAAATAATTCTTACTTTTCAGTATACCCATTCGAACGAGTTGCGACGTGTTTTTATTTATTTCCACAAATCCGGATCATTCAATTCGGATAGGTTGAGTTTTCTCCCCAAACATTTTAAGGGATTTAAATTCCTTCTAAATCTTTATTATGTGTTTTTTTCTTTTTTCTTTTTTCTTTTTTCTAGATAGAGCAAAAACTTTTTAGGTTGCGTTTCAAATTTGAAAGCCATATA
Source organism: Asclepias syriaca (assembly GCA_027405835.1). NCBI lineage: Eukaryota > Viridiplantae > Streptophyta > Magnoliopsida > Gentianales > Apocynaceae > Asclepias > Asclepias syriaca. The sequence continues at coordinate 11,678,966 of CM049928.1, read as the reverse complement.
TAGGTTAAAATCATTTTTTAATATAAATAATATTGTAAAATTATATAAAATAAGAAAATGAAAAGTATATAAAGGGAATATTATTATATAATTATTCTTTCTTCTTGATTTTATTTAAAAAAAGTATAGAATATTTTTTAATTAATTTTTTTGTAAATAAATATTCCTTTATCTTTTCATATTGAATATATATATATATATATATATATATATATATATATATATATATATACACGTAATATTTTAAAAAACCCAACTTTTAATTAAGAGATAATATTTATTATTTTGTCATTTATATAAAAGTGTAAGAGGAATTAAATTTTATTTAATTAAACTAAAAAGAAAATTGGATCTATATAGATAGAATTTATATATAAAAAATTCTATTTTGCTAATATTGTATTCCACATCAGGTATGAGAAAGAAGGGGCTAGCAAATAAGGTCTATATAAGATGAAGCAAGAGCACATTAATACATACTTACCTGGACGGGGTCAATGGGTGATCAAGAAGACCTATGGCCTAGGTTTGTGACCTCCATTGCACTTGGGAGGGATGCCTACTTAAGGTGTGCCCAAGTGGCAAAGCCTACGTCATAATTTGTGATTGAAGGGGCCTGCGTCCGCGCGGCCCCTATCCAAATCTCATTTGAAATATTTTAATCATTTGATGACTTGCTTACATGAAAAAATTAATAAATAATTTTATATTATTAATGTTTCTGACCCTATCCAAATCTCATTTGAAATATTTTAATATATTTTAATCATTTGATGGCTTACTTACATGAAGAAACGATGAAATAATTTTATATTGTTAATGTTTATGATACATAATAGATTATTATATAAAAATGATTAAAGGGAGAAATAAACTAAAATGAAAATTTGATTTGCTACTATTAACTGTGGGTAATGGGTTCAAGGTATTCGGCCATGGCTAGCAGCGGTAGTAGGGTTTTCCTCTTTAACCTTGCATTTTTGGGGTGAAGTTCTTTCCTCACGGTCCGACCACCTAGAAGAGTGTCTCTCCTTCAGCATGGAGAGAATTCTTTGAACATGTTAATTGAAAGGCAAATTGGAATAAATAATCATAAAATTATAGAGGTTTAGCGACACTAGTTCCTGAATTATTTTTTTTGTGAAATTGGTCTCTGAATTATAAAATATTTGTGTCATTGATCCTTACGTTAACTAAAACAATACCAGGTATTTATGTCATTACCTTATTTAAAAAAATTTGAAATTTTTTTCCTTAACAAAGAATATTTAAAATGACTAAAATTAATAATGGTAATCTTGGTGTAGTCATGGTGTGAGTATTTTAATTTATATATTATATATATATAATATAGGTCAAGGGTGGAGATTACACTTTCATTAAAGAATCAAGGGTCAAGATCAAGGGTGGAGATAGAACTTTCATTAAAAGCATAAAGGGTCCAGATTAAAGGGTTTGTGTGAATGTAAATATGTGAATATATAATATTTACCTTAGAAACAAGAAGGGTAAGAGAGAAAATTTTGGTTTAGGGCACTAGAGATTTTTGGCTAAAAATTCCAAGAAAAAAACTTCGTAGCAATTTCTCTCAAAACCTAATTTTGTGGAGAAAATCCCTTTTCTTATCATCCATTTTTTGAAGATTGTGAAGAATAGTTTTGAAGAATACATCAAAGAAAGGTTATTCATCAACTCGGAGGTGACATATCATTCCTCATTTATCTTTGATGTATTATGCTATGTAAGAAAGCTATGGGTCTTTTGATTTAGTTTGAAATATCATTGTGAACATCATAGTCTTGTCATATCTTTGGGATATGTTTGTATTTGCCTAACCTAAGTGATAGGGAAGATATCATTTCTATTGGTTAGAGTAGGAAGTGATTCTACTCTTTATCTTATGATATTGTGATTGTGTGAGTAAGGGAGTGAGCCTTCTTTGTAGCTCTAATGAAGAGCATTGTGAATAACAAGTAACTAATGAAGTTGAAGTTAAAGGTTAGTGAACCCTATCACTGTGGATGTAGCCTACCTTTTTTGTGGTGAACTGATGCGTTCTAATTGGTATGCTAAAAGATAAGATTTATTTACCTATATTGATTATGAGTAATTAAGGACTTAGTCTTACTAACTGTCACTTTAACATTTAATTGTTATTGCTTAATCAATCAGAACCTTGGGCATAGTACCTATCGTGTAACTAGTTCTTGGAAAGTATCTACGATTTTAAAATTATAAATATCGTACTCCCAAGGAACTTGTAACGACTTAGTAGAAACTATCCCTTAATCCTAACAATCATCTCAAATCAGTCAATCGATAATCAATACTTTGGATTTATTAGTGATTCCAATCACACATAACACGCACTTATCAAGCATGTAAGAGTTATCATCTAGATATATGTTCTGATGTATATATAATATTTCTACAAGTTGGCTGACCTATCTTCCATCATTTTAGATATATCTTGGTCTGAAATGCAATTATGAATACATAAAGTAACTCAGATGTGGTACACAAGCAGATACAGTATATAATTACATTCTAAACCAAGATATATAAAAAATGACCGGAGATAGGTCAACCAACTTGTAGAAACAGTATATATACATCAGAACATATGTCTAGAGGATAACTCATGCATGCTTGATAAGTACGTGTTATGTGTGATTGGAATCACCAATCAATCCAAAGTATTGATTGTATATTGACTAATTAGATAAATAATATGATTGTTAGGATTAAGGGATAGTTGCTACTAAGCCGTTACCAGTTCCCTGGGAGTACGATATTAATAATTTTTAAATTGTAGATACTTTCCAAGGACTAGCTACACGATAGGTATTGTGCCTTCAATTCTGATTAGAGCTCTTAACGAGTCGAGTCGAACCGAACATGACATATTTTAAGTTTGTTTGATTATTATTCGAGCATGTTTGAGTTCGCTCATTTAGTATTTCGAACTGAAAAAAATATTCGAGTTTATTTCGATGAATGTTTTTTTATTGTTTGAGTTCGAGCTCGAGTCAGTCGATTAAATTTAAAAAATTTCAAATTAAAATTTACATATTAATTTTTTTTTCAAAATTTTACATTTATAAAATAATAAAATAAATAATAATTTAAATAATTAACAATTTAATAAATTCTTATAAAAATATTTAATCACTCATTTTTAGAAAACAAATTTAAAAAATCTCTAATTTAAATATTATATATTATTAAAAATAATATATATAATATATATAAATATTTATAACTTCTCTGCGAATGCTCGGTATTCTTTACCAAGAGTGTTTGAATAAGTTTGAAATTTAATCGAGCCTAAAATTTTTTTCAAGTATGTTTGTTTAATAAATGAACGAGCTCGAACCGAGTATAAACGAGCTCGAACGAGCTTTGTTCGCGAACAGTTTGATTCGTTTACCGCTCTAGTTCTTATTGATTAAGTGACAACAATTGAATGTTAAAGTGACAGTTAGTAAGACTAAATCCTTAATTACTCATAATCAATATAGGTAAATAAATCTTATTTTTCAGGATACCCATTCGAACGAGTTGCGTCGTGTTTTTGTTTATTTCCACAAATCCGGATCATTCAATTCGGATAGGCTGAGTTTTCTCCCCAAACATTTTAAGGGATTTAAATTCCTTCTAAATCTTTATTATGTGTTTTTTTTCTTTTTCTTTTTTGTAGAGAGAGCTAAAACTTTTTAGGCTGCGTTTCAAATTTGAAAGCCATATATAAGTTAAGATCATTTTTTAATATAAATAATATTGTAAAACGAAAAGTATATAAAGAGAATATTATTATATAATTTTTCTTTATTCTTGATTTTATTTAAAAAAAGTATAGAATATTTTTTATTTAATTTTTTTTTTGTAAATAAATCTTCCTTTATCATTTCATATTGAAATTATATATATATATATATATATACATATTATTTTAAAAAACCCAACTTTTAATTAAGAGATAATATTTATTATTTTGTCATTTATATAAAAGTGTAAGAGGAATTAAATTTTATTTAATTAAACTAAAATGAAAATTCGATATATATAGATAGAATTTATATATAAGAAATTCTATTTTGCTAATATTGTATCCCACACCGGGTATGAGAAAGAAGGGGCTAACAAATAAGGTCTATATAAGATGAAGCAAGAGCACATTAATACATACTTACCTGGACGGGGTCAATGGGTGATCAAGAAGACCTATGGCCTAGGTTTGTGACCTCCATTGCACTTGGGAGGGATGCCTACTTAAGGTCTGCCCAAGTGGCAGAGCCTACGTCATAATTTGTGATTGAAGGGGCCTGCGTCCGCGCGGCCCCTATCCAAATCTCATTTGAAATATTTTAATTATTAGATGACTTACTTACATGAAACAATTATGAAATAATTTTATATTATTAATGTTTCTGACCCTATCCAAATCTTATTTGAAATATTTTAATATATTTTAATCATTTGATGGATTGCTTACATGAAGAAACTATGAAAGAATTTTATATTGTTAATGTTTCTGATACATAATAGATTATTATATAAAAATGATTAAAGGGAGAAATAAACTAAAATGAAAATTTGATCTACTACTATTAACTGTGGGTAATGGGTTCAAGGTATTCGGCCATGGCTAGCAGCGGTAGTAGGGTTTTCCTCCTTAACCTTGCATTTTCGGGGTGAAGTTCTTTCCTCACGGTCCGACCACCTAGAAGAGTGTCTCTCCTTCAACATGGAGAGAATTCTTTGAACATGTTAATTGAAAGGCAAATTGGTATAAATAATCATAAAATTATAGAGGTTTAGTGACACTAGTTCCTAAATTATTTTTTTGTGAAATTGGTCTCTGAATTATAAAATATTTGTGTCATTGATCCTTACGTTAACTAAAACAATACCAGGTATTTATGTCATTACCTTATTTAAAAACATTTGAAATTTTTTTACTTAACAAAGAATATTTAAAATGACTGAAATTAATAATGGTAATCTTGGTGTAGTCATGGTGTGAGTATTTTAATATATATATTATAAATATATATAATATAGGTCAAGGGTGGAGATTACACTTTCATTAAAGAATCAAGGGTCAAGATCAAGGGTGGAGATAGAACTTTCATTAAAAGCAAAAAGGGTCAAGATTAAAGGGTTTGTCTGAATGTAAATATGTGAATATATAATATTTACCTTAGAAACAAGAAGGGTAAGAGAGAAAATTTTGGTTTAGGGCACTATAGATTTTTGGCTAAATATTCCAAGAAAAAAACTTGGTAGCAATTTCTCTCAAAACATAATTTTGTGGAGAAAATACCTCTTATCATCCATTTTTTGAAGATTGTGAAGAATAGTTTTGAAGAATACATCAAAGAAAGGTTATTCATCAACTCGGAGGTGACATATCATTCCTCATTTATCTTTGATGTATTATGCTATGTAAGAAAGCTATGGGTCTTTTGATTTAGTTTGAAATATCATTGTGAACATCATAGTCTTGTCATATCTTTGGGATATGTTTGTATTTGCCTAACCTAAGTGATAGGGAAGACATCATTTCTATTGGATAGAGTAGGAAGTGATTCTACTCTTTATCTTATGAAATTATGATTGTGTGAGTAAGGGAGTGAGCCTTCTTTGTAGCTCTAATGAAGAGCATTGTGAATAACAAGTAACTAATGAAGTTGAAGTGAAAGGGTAGTGAACCCTATCACTGTGGATGTAGCCTACCTTTTTTGTAGTGAACTGAAGCGTTCTGATTGGTATGCTAAAAGATAAGATTCATTTACCTATATTGATTATGAGTAATTAAGGACTTAGTCTTACTAACTGTCACTTTAACATTTAATTGTTATCGCTTAATCAATCAGAACTTAGGACATAGTACCTATCGTGTAACTAGTTCTTGGAAAGTATCTACGATTTTAAAATTATAAATATCGTACTCCCAAGGAACTTGTAACGGCTTAGTAGCAACTATCCCTTAATCCTAACAATCATCTAATTTATCAAATCAGTCAATCGATAATCAATACTTTGGATTGATTGGTAATTCCAATCACACATAACACGCACTTATCAAGCATGCAAGAGTTATCATCTATACATATGTTCTGATGTATATATACTATTTCTACAAGTTAGCTGACATATCATCCATCATTTTAGATGTTTTTGCCGGAATTGACCCGGATTTGGATTCTCAAGTAGAATTTGGAACATTCCAAAAAGTAGGGGATCCGACTACAAGAAGACCGGCAGTCTGATACAACACTGCTTTGTTATCTTGGTCTGAAATGCAATTATGAATATATAAGGTAACTCAGATGTGGTACACAAGCAGATACAGTATATAATTACATTCCAAACCAAGATATATAAAAAATGATCGGAGATAGGTTAACCAACTTGTAGAAGCAGTATATATACATCAGAACATATGTCTAGAGGATAACTCTTGCATGCTTGATAAGTACGTGTTATGTGTGATTGGGATCACCAATCAATCCAAAGTATTGATTGTATATTGACTAATTAGATAAATAATATGATTGTTAGGATTAAGGGATAGTTGCTACTATGCCGTTACCAGTTCCCTGGGAGTACGATAATAATAATTTTAAATTGTAGATACTTTCCAAGGACTAGCTACACGATAGGTATTGTGCCTTAGATTCTGATTAGAGCTCTTAACGAATCGAGTCGAACCGAACGTGACATATTTTAAGTTTGTTTGATTATTATTCGAGCATGTTTGAGTTCGCTCATTTAGTATTTCGAACTGGAAAAAAATGTTCGAGTTTATTTCGATGAATTTTTTTTTATTGTTTGAGTTCGAGCTCGAGTTAGGTCGATTAAATTTAAAAATTTTCAAATTAAAATTTACATATTAATTTTTTTTTTCAAGATTTTAAATTTATAAAATAATAAAATAAATTATAATTTAAATATTTAACAATTTAATAAATTCTTATAAAAATATTGAATCACCCATTTTTAGAAAAAAATTAAAAAATCTCTAATTTAAATATTATATATTATTAAAAATAATATATATAATATATATAAATATTTATAACTTCTCCGCGAATGCTCGGTATTCTTTACCAAGAGTGTTTGAATAAGTTTGAAATTTAATCGAACCTAAAATTTTGTTCAAGTATGTTTGTTTAATAAATGAACGAGCCCAAACCGAGTATAAACGAGTTCGAACGAGCTTTGTTCGCGAACAGTTTGATTCGTTTACCGCTCTAGTTCTCATTGATTAAGTGATAACAATTGAATGTTAAAGTGACAATTACTAAGACTAAATCCTTAATTACTCATAATCAATATAGGTAAATAAATCTTATTTTTCAGTATACCCATTCAAACGAGTTGCGGCGTGTTTTTGTTTATTTCCACAAATCCGGATCATTCAATTCGGATAGGCTGAATTTTCTCCCCAAACATTTTAAGGGATTTAAATTCCTTCTAAATCTTTATTATGTGTTTTTTTCTTTTTTCTAGACAGAGCAAAAACTTTTTAGGTTGCGTTTCAAATTTGAAAGCCATATATAGGTTAAAATCATTTTTTAATATAAATAATATTGTAAAATTATATAAAATAAGAAAATGAAAAGCATATAAAGTGAAAATTATTATATAATTATTCTTTAAAATGAAAATTTTAATATTTTTTAATTAATGTTTTTTTTTGTAAATAAATCTTCCTTTATCATTTCATATTGAAATATATATATATATATATATATTTTAAAAAACCCAATTGTTAATTAAGAGATAATATTTATTATTTTGCCATTTATATAATAGTGTAAGAGGAATTAAATTTTATTTAATTAAACTAAAATGAAAATTCGATCTATATAGATAGAATTTATATATAAGAAATTCTATTTTGCTAATATTGTATCCCACATCGGGTATGAGAAAGAATGTGCTAGCAAACAAGGTCTATATAAGATGAAGCAAGAGCACATTAATACATACTTACCTGGACGGGGTTAATGGGTGATCAAGAAGACCTATGGCTTAGGTTTGTGACCTCCATTGCACTTGGGAGGGATGCCTACCTAAGGTCTGTCCAAGTGGCAGAGCCTACGTCATAATTTGTGGTTGAAGGGGCCTGCGTCCGCGCGACCCCTATCCAAATCTCATTTGAAATATTTTAATATATTTTAATCATTTGATGGCTTGCTTATATGAAGAAATTATGAAATAATTTTATATTATTAATGTTTTTGACCCTATCCAAATCTCATTTGAAATATTTTAATATATTTTAATCATTTGATGGCTTGCTTACATGAAGAAATTATGAAATAATTTTATATTGTTAATGTTTCTGATACATAATAGATTATTATATAAAAATGATTAAAGGGAGAAATAAACTAAAATGAAAATTCGATCTGCTACTATTAACTGTGGGTAATGGGTTCAAGGTATTCGGCCATGGCCAACAGCGGTAGTAGGGTTTTCCTCTTTAACCTTGCATTTTCGGGGTGAAGTTCTTTCCTCACAGTCCGACCACCTAGAAGAGTGTCTCTCCTTCAGCATGGAGAGAATTCTTGGAACATGTTAATTGAAAGGCCAATTGGTATAAATAATCCTAAAATTATAGAGGTTTAGTGACACTAGTTCCTAAATTTTTTTTGTGAAATTGGTCTTCGAATTATAAGAAATTTGTGACATTGATCCTTCCGTTAACTAAAAAAATACCAGGTATTTATGTCATTGCCTTATTTAAATACATTTGAAATTATTTTACTTAACAAAGAATATTTAAAATGACTGAAATGGAATACTTGATTATAATGGTAATCTTGGTGTAGTCATGGTGTGAGTATTTTAATATATATATATATTATATATATATATATATATATATATATTAATATAATATAGGTCAAGGGTGGAGATTACACTTTCATTAAAGAATCAAGGGTCAAGATCAAGGGTGGAGATAGTACTTTCATTAAAAGCATAAAGGGTCAAGATTAAAGGGTTTGTGTGAATGTAAATATGTGAATATATAATATTCACGTTAGAAACAAGAAGGGTAAGAGAGAAAATTCTGGTTTAGGGCACTAGAGATTTTTGGCTTAAAATTCCAAGAAAACAACTTCGTAGATATTTCTCTCAAATCCTAATTTTGTGGAGAAAATGCCTCTTCTTATCATCCATTTTTTGAAGATTGAGAAGAATAGTTTTGAAGAATACATCAAACAAAGGTTATTCATCAACTAGGAGGTGACATATCATTCCTCATTTATCTTTGATGTATTATGCTATGTAAGAAAGCTATGGTCTTTTGATTTAGTTTGAAATATCATTGTGAACATCATAGTCTTGTCATATCTTTGGGATATGTTTGTATTTGCCTAACCTAAGTGATAGGGAAGGCATCATTTCTATTGGATAGAGTAGGAAGTGATTCTACTCTTTATCTTATGAAATTGTGATTGTGTGAGTAAGGGATTGAGCCATCTTTATAGCTGTAATGAAGAGCATTGTGATAAACAAGTAACTAGTGAAGTTGAATTGAAAGGGTAGTGAACCCTGTCACTGTGGATGTAGCCTACCTTTTTTGTGGTGAACTTATGCGTTCTGATTGGTATGCTAAAAGATAGGATTTATTTACCTATATTAATTATGAGTAATTAAGGACTTAGTCTTACTAACTATCACTTTAACATTTAATTGTTGTCACTTAATCAATCAGAACCTAAGGCAGAGTACCTATCGTGTAGCTAGTTCTTGGAAAGTATCTACGATGTTAAAATTATAAATATCGTATTCCCAGGGAACTGGTAACGGCTTAGTAGCAACTATCCCTTAATCCTAACAATCATCTAATTTATCTAATCACTCAATCGATAATCAATACTTTGAATTGATTGGTGATTCAAATCACACATAACACTCACTTATCAAGCATGCAAGAGTTATCCTCTAGACATATGTTCTGATGTATATATACTATTTCTACAAGTTGGTTTACCTATCTCCCATCATTTTAGATATATCTTGGCCTGGAATGCAATTATGTACTATATCTACATGTGTAGCACATCGGAGTTACCTTATGTATTCACCCTACCTTAATGATGACCCCTCTCATAGTTCGGGTTAAAGTATTCATGAAAGCTTGTGTCACTCAGGAAATCATGCCACTCACCCTAATACCGACATAGTGCCCAAACTCTGCCTCATTAGGCTACTCTAACAAACATGGTGATCTGTAGGTTATTTTACCTAACATGGCAGACCTTAATATATTCTACCCTAACTTAAGGCCAGTTAAACTAAACAGGTTATGATATAGACCATGGTTAGGAATTGTCTATAACTGTTCATTAAGTTTCAAAGAGCAAATAGATAATCAAGTATAATGTTAATTTAGCAGGTGACCTTTCTGGAAAAATGAGTAGAACCTTAACGTGCAAAACATGTATAATATAGTAATCATAATTCAGTATTCAAATAGATGTTTAGACGAACACAACACAAAGATATACATAGAGGATTTAGGGGACCACCACCATAAAGTATTCACCCTTTATCAGGTCCGTCGGCATTGCCCATACTTGTATACTTTGGGTTGCTCAACCTGACTCTAATCAGCAGAACCTTCAGAGAACGCTTCCTTAGCCTAATAGCAATTGCTTTACCTTACATCCTTGGCTTAAGCAATGCCCTGTTGACTAGCTATTCGCTCACATAATGCTCTCTTAGGATCTTCTAACGAAATCCCGGGTATTCTATGAATACCAAAAACGAACACTATCTAATTGAATTCTCGAAATCTGAGATAAAAACACTAAAAAAACAGAGAAAATGAGACACTCTTTATTGCTAGATGGCTTGTGTTGAGTGTTGAGGGATATCTCTAACCTTCCAAACCTTGGGGTATTTATAGGGGTGAAAAGGAAGAGATTTTACATGAATTTTCGATGTGGGACTCAACTCTGTTGCTTGGGACGCCCATCCCGGTGCTTTGACCAGGTCAAGGCGGGCGTTCTGGCTTCGGGACGCCCGCCCTGAGTTCAAAATTTCCAAAAATCGCATTTTTGCCCTGATATTTGCTATTTTTGTGCTATTTACTCTTGAAACTTCCAAAATCACAAATTTTGCAAAAATATGTCAATTTTAATCAATTAAGATCGATTTGGCTTCAATTATACCCTAATTTGGGTCTAAAACATGCTTAAAAAGTGATATGATTTGTGCATATCATATAACCCCACACTTAGCTTTTTGCTTGTCCTGAAGCAAAACCTATATGAAATTAATGAAGACTAAATCATAGGTGCAATCACAACAAAGTTTCAGCAATGTTTTTAGCCAAATCCTTCACTGAGTCAGATATTTAAAAAAACAAGCATGGACTGATCGAGTTGCTATGTAAAGGTCTCAATCATCCAGTAAATGCATCATGACCTTATAGGCTGAAACAGTTCAAAAACTTTACTGAGTTCTAGCTCTACTTTAGGCACAGGGTTTTCCTGATGTGTAGTGTGTGAACTGGTTTAGACTAGTCAACTCAGAATAAACTTTTCCAAGCAGTTACTAAATAATAGTTCGACCAGTTATTGCGAACACAAACAGCATAGTAAATGACTTTCTAGGTTCTGAGATTTGCTGCCAACACTTTCTTTGTATGATTTTCAAATTAAAATACACTAGGGGTATGTTTTAATTGCTTCTCAGGATATTTTGTGTTTGCTTTCACATATCAACTTTAACTACCCAGGTATCGAGCCCCACTCCGATGACTCCCAGATCTACACGACCTTAGGACACCAGATATTAAGTTTCCTTTAGAAGGGGTGCTTGAGTAGCAAAGGATACTTGCAAACTACCCTTTTTACAATTAAGCTATGACATTTTTAGCTCAGAATTCCATCTAGTCATTCAAGTTCCTATCACGTTCTCAAACGGTCTAATATTATTTAGTTTAGCTCAAACAGATATTTGGTTGATTTTTCTAATCCAAACTGAGTTGAGCTAAAAAATCAGGAATTCTCTACTTCTAAATGATGAATCCACAAAGTAATCGAAATGTTTCCTAATGGTTATAACACTATGCTGAACATATATCATAGACAGAAGCAGTTTTTTAATCAATCAATACCGTTTTTAAGTCTAAAAGAGTGAAAATTTTTGAAACTTTTTTGGAAGGGTGCAGTTTCAGTGAAAACTAGAGGAAAATATGCAAATATCCTAAATACGAGTGCACTGTGCACTACTACCCCACACTTAAGATTTACAGTGTCCTCAGTGTTCATGTATATCCTATCACCCCAAACTTATTTTAAAAATAAGAGTAAAAACAAAATGAAAAACAGAAAAATAATATGAAACAACGGAATAAAGAGAACAACACTGTTATATCATATAAATCCAAGTTGAAATACACAGAAATATATGTTATACAATCCAGACTTTACACATATGCACATAACAACTAGAAAAGAAAAGCAAGAAGAACTAAGAACCCGGATCATCCTCTGCGCAAAGAAGTTGACATTGTGGTCGTCAGTAGACCGGCTGCTGGCGTAAGACTGATACAACTCCTCTATCTGTCTACTGTTTCTGCTGACGTTGTTGTCTATTGTCGTCAGCCGACTACGAATGTCTGCCATATCCCATTGATACCTGGCCTGCAAATCTCTAGTACCCTGTGTCATATGTCACTCGAAGGGGGTCCGTGGTATAAACATTGGGGCTTGATGTGTTCTCATTGGTATGCTAAAAGATAGGATTCATTTACCTATGTCGATTATGAGTAATTAACGACTTAGTCTTACTAATTGTCACTTTAGCATTAATTGTTGTCACTTAATCAATCAGAACCTAAGGCAGAGTACCTATCTGTAGCTAGTTCTTGGAAGGTATCTACGATTTTAAAAATAATAATATTGTACTCCCAGGGAATTGGTAACGACTTAGTAGCAACTATCCCTTAATCCTAACATTCATCTTATTTATTTAATCAGTCAATCGATAATCAATACTTTGGATTTATTGGTGCTCCCAACCACACATAACAAGCACTTATCAAGCATGCAAGAGTTATTCTCTAGACATATATTATGATGCATATTTATTATTTCTACAAGTTGGTTGACCTATCTTCGATTATTTTAGATATATCTTGGTCTGGATTGCAATTATGTACAGTATCTACCTGTGTACCATATCTGAGTTATCTTATATATTCACCCTACCTTAATGATGAGCCTACTCACGGTTCAAGTTAAAGTATCCATGAAATCCCGTGTCACTCAGGAAATCTTGCCACTCACCCTAACACCGGCATAGCGCCCAAACTCAACCTCATTAGACTACTCTAACAAACATCGTGATCTATAGGTTATTTTACCTAATATGGTAGACCTTAATACATTCTACCTAACTTAAGGCTTGTTAAACTAAACAGGTTATGATGTAGACTATGGTTAGGAATTGTCTATAACCGTTCATTTAGTTTAAAAGAGCAAACATATAATATGGCATAATTTTAATTCAGCAGGTGACCTTTCTGAAAAAATGAGTAGAACCTCAACATGCAAAACATGTAGAATATAACAATCATAATTCAATATTCAAATTTATCTTTAGACGAACACAACATAAAGATATACAGAGTGGATCTAGGGGACCACCACCATAAAGTATTCACCCTTTATCAGGTCTGCCGGCGGAGCGACTACTTGTATACTTTGGGTTGCTCGACCTGACTCTGATCGGCAGAACCTTCGGAGAACGCTTCCTTAGACTAGTAGCAATTGCTTTACCTTACATCCTGGGCTTAAGCAATACCCTGTTGACTAGCTATTCGCTCACTTAATGCTCTCTTAGGATCTCCTAACGAAATTTCAAGTATTCTATGAATACCAAAAACGAACACTATCTAATCAAAATCTCAAATTTTGAGATAAATACTCTGAAAATAGAGAAAATGAGACACTCTTTGTTGCTCAATGGCTTGTGTTGAGTGTTAAGGGATATTTCTAACCTTCCAACCCCTAGGGTATTTATAGGGGTGAAAAGGAAGAGGTTTTACATGAATTTTTGATGTGTAATAGAATTTTGCTGCTCGGGATGCCCATCCTAGCTTCCGGACGCCCGTCCCGTGCCTTTGACTCGGTCGGGGTGGGCGTTTTGGCTTTCGGACGCCCGCCCCGAGCTTAGAACTTCCAAAAATTACACTTTTACCTCGATATTTGCTGTTTTCTTGCACATTTCTCCTGAAACTTCAAAAATCACAAATTATGCAAAAATATGTTAATTTCAATCAATTAAGATCAATTTGGTTCCAATTATGCCCTAATTTGTGCCTAAAAACTTGCTAAAAAAGTGATATAATTTGTGCATATCAGGGCTGGTGGTGCCTGCTGCACGGGAGGTTCCGACGCTGATGGCTCTCCTGGATACTCTGTGTGGATGGAGTATCTACCCTCTGCATCCTGTACTACCATCCCCATGTTCTGGAGAATGGTCAAATCAGTGGGGATGGTGGACGGAGCTATCTGGGTCAACTCTGAACCCTCGATGTTCAGCTCCATGTAGTGGGCTATTCAGGTGATGAATGGTCCGAGCCCTAGATATTACTTTCGAGAGTCTGTCGCAAAACCCCTCAAGGGTGATGAACCTACCCATGTCCACAGTGATGCCTCTGTGTGATATGCATAAATGATATCACATTTTTAGCATGTTTTTAGGCATGATTTAGGGTGAAATTGAGGGCAAATCGGTCTTAATTGTTTATTATTAACTCAATTTCACAGTTTTTATGATTTTGGAAGTGTCAGGTAAAAAGTAGAAGAAAATGGAAAATTTCGGGGCAAAAACGCAATTTTTTAGAAGTTCGGACTTCGGGGAGGGCGTCCTGACCTGGTCAACAGGCCAGGACGGGCATCCAGGACTCAGGACGGCCGTCCTGACCTGGTCAACAGTCCAGGACGGCGTCCCAATCCAGGACGGCCGTCCTGAGTTGCAATTCCAAGTCCCACATCGGAATTTTGATGAAAAATCACTCCAGAAAGCTGCAATAAATACCCCAGGCCTTCCTCAGTTGAAATCATTCCTCTCCACTCGATCTGAGTCATTTAGTTCTTCGATTGTACACTTTTCTCGAGTACATATGTCACTGAGAGACTAGGGTTCAGTATAAGTTTTCTTTCTTTCTAGTTAGTGTTTCGATTTTCTTAGTTTCTGAGAATTAGTCTCAGATCCTGGGGTTCGATAGATAGGTTCGTTTCTGGTATTCATAGAATACCCGGGATTTCGTTAGGAGATCCTAAGAGGGCTCCAGGCGTTCGAAGAGGGCTTAAGCTGGGTATTAAGGTAAAGCCCAGTTACTAGGCTGAGGAAGCGTCCTCCGAAGGTTCTGTCGAGCAGAGTCGGGTCAATCAGTACGACATATACAAGCAGTTGCTCCATCGGCGAGACTAAGTAAAGGGTGATTTCTTTATGGCATCAGTCCCCCTGTCCCTCTCTTTATATGTTTGTATTGTGATTGTCCAAATACTAATTATGTTTACGAGATTATGATTTTTATGAATATCTGTTTTATATGTTGAAGTTCTTATGATTTTCTGGAAATAGCCACCTGCTTAATATTCACTATGTCTGCATGTCTAATGTGTTCTTTTAAACTAAAATTAGGGTTATAGACAATTTCTAACCACGATTTATTCATAACCTATTTAGTTTAACATGCATCAATTAGTATTGGTGTCTGCCATATTAGATAAAATAACTTGCAGAACACCCTGTTTGTTAGAGTAGTCTAAGTAGGCTGAGTTGAGCGTTTATGCCGGCAGTTAGGGGCGAGCTGCATGATCCCCGAAGTGACATAGGGCTTTCATGGATGCCTTTAGCTCGAACCGTGAGTCGGGCCGTTAACCTTGTCGATGGGGCGGTTTATCAGAGACCTCGGATGTGGTACACCTTTAGACTCAGAACATAGTTGCAATCCAGGCTAAGATGCATCTAAAATACTCGAAGATAGGTCAATCAACATGTAGGAATAGTATAACATAGAATCAGGACCTCATCTATAAAACACTTTGGGCTTAAATAGACTTAAACGTAGTGGAGAATGAATCACCCTCTCATCAAAGTTATTGATGAAGATTGCATAACTGGATCATAAGATAAGAGTTAGAGAAAAAGGCTAGTTACTACTAAGCCGTTACCACTTCCCTAGGAGTACGATATTTAACTTAGTAAAATCGTAGATACTTTCCAACATACTAGCTACACGATAGGTACTCTGCCTTAGGTTTTGACTGATTAAGTGACACTATAAAGACTAAACGTGACAATTAGTCAATCCCATTCCTTAATTACTCATAATCAGCATAGGGTAAATCAACACCTATTTTAACATATCAGTCGGGAAGCCATCAGATTTTTGGCGCCGTTGCCGGGGATATATCATAATGAATTTAGGATTCCTGATCACAATTCTAGAAACTTATGATAGGTAACGGTAGTAACCTAGACTTTAAACCCAACACTTATCTTACGCTAGTTAGACAATCAACTTCCAAAATATAGGGTTATCATAACTAATTGATTTTAGATATTATCTGGAATTAAGACACTTAGGATAATCAAATTTTAGAAAATGATTCTAAAACCATATTGAGGGAATTTAATTGCTTTCAAATTATAAAAGAAAAAAATGTTAAAATTTAAAATCCGAAAAAAATTGTACTTTTCTTGTTCAAATGGTAAGTTGTTCTTTTTCCTATCTCTTGTATGATTTTCTTTTTCCCTTTCATAGTTAAATAGTTGTTTTCTTCCGAATTTTTAATTATCGCTTTCCGTGTAACTCCACTAACCAGTTTGCTCATGCTGAAACATATTCTTCTCTGTAGTTGCATGACTCGAACTTCATAAGCTAACCTTGAAACACCAGTTGAGAATCCTGAACGTCTCATTCGTACAGCTAACAGGCGAAGAACAGAGATGGCTGCTGAAAGACCTCCCCTCAAATCCTACATCCAGCCACAGACTATTCCAGTATCGTCCGCCATCCAAATCCCTGGAAACCCTCGCTATGATCTTAAACCGAATGTGATCCAGTTGATTATTAATCGGGTTCAGTTTGGAGGAACTGCAGCCAAGAATCCGCTGGAACACTTATCTGATTTCTCTTCTCTCTGCGAAGGCCTCAAGGGAGATCATACTGCAAAAGTAACAAACTAAACCTCTTTCCCTACTCATTAAGGGATAGAGCTAAGAGATGGTTGGCCCAGCTACCTACTAACTCCATCACCTCTTGGGACGAGTTAAGCAAGGCCTTCCTAGAAGAGTACTACTCTACAGCAAGGGTCCTAGAATACCGAAGGGCTCTGTCCAGTTTTACTCAAGCTGCTGATGAGACAGTGATCGAAGCTTGGGACAGATTCAAGGAACTACTCAGGCTCTGCCCCCAACATGGACTTACCGAAGCCTTGCTGATCCAGCAATTTTACGGGGGTATGACAGACATGGGTAAACAAGTTCTTGATGGACTCAACCCCCAGAGCGGTTTCAATGGAATGAGTGATGTAGATGCTAGAAATGCTCTGGAGAGGCTCTATAGGAATAGCAAGAACTGACGCACGAGTGGCCGAGCTAAAAAGCAACCAGTAAATGCGGCCATCGCCTCCACTGATGATCAATTTGAGGCACTGAAGGCTAGCATTACTAGTCAACTGAATGCTTTCCAACAAGGGAAAAGCTTTCAGTCAGTGTATCAAGTCTGCGAATTTTGCCAAGGACCACATTTTAGTGGAGATTGTTATGGTAATCGAATATTAACTATTCCAGAGGACATGGAACAAGTGGATGCAGTTAACTCTGCTCCTATAGGAAATACCTACAATCCCACTTGGAAGAACCATCCGGGATTCGGCTGGAGAAACAATTCCAGGACTGCTAACTTCCAAAAAAGGGTGCCTCAGCAACTGCCTTATCCGCAGAACCAACAAGTTGCTCTGCCTGCACCTAGGAACTACATCGTTCCAACTGACCCCATGCAAGAATTTAGGGACATGCTGAAAAGCATTGCCGACTCTAACAAGGAAATGATAGAGTCTAACAGGAAGGTTCAGGAAGCTCACGCAGAAAGAATCTAGCAGAACGAGAATAGACAGAAGCAGACCTAGCAAACATTCAGAAATACACAAGCTGCTATACAAACCTTAGAGAGACAAATGGGTCAGTTATCCACCCATCTCTCTCACAGGTCCCAGGGAACGCTACCAAGCAACACTGAGACCAACCCTCAAATTGAATGCAAGACCATCACTCTAAGATCTGGTAAAATTCTATCTCCATCTCCACCCAAACCATTTGACCCTCCTATTCTTGTGCAGGAACCAGAAGAAGGCTCCAAGGATCCAACGCCGACGGATGTCAAAATCGAAGTAGCAAGGAAAGGGAAGACGGAGTTTATTCCTAAGTACCGGCCAAAAGTACCTTACCCTGCCAGACTTATGCACAATAAAGATAAGGAGCAATTTGAAAAGTTTCTTAAGAATTTTAGTCAGATTCATGTTAATTTGCCTTTACTTGATGTTATTTCTGAAATGCCAAAGTATGCTAAGTTTTTAAAAGAAGTTGTTAGTAATAAAAGAAAATTTGACATGGACAAGGTGGTTCTTAATGAAGAGTGTTCGGCAGTTTTGTTGAATAAACTGCCGTCTAAACAAAAAGATCCTGGTTGTTTTACCTTGCCATGTACAATTGGAAATATTACTAACATGCATGCATTAGCAGACTTAGGAGCTAGTATTAATCTCATGCCATTTAGTCTATTTGATAAATTAGGATTGCATGATTTGAAAACGACTAGGATGTGCATACAACTTGCAGATAGGACAATCAAAATCCCCAAAGGAATAATTGAAGATCTCTTAGTAAAGGTCGGAAAATTTGTATTCCCTGTGGACTTTGTTGTCATGGATATGAATGGGGAAGGAGGAGTGCCCCTGATCCTAGGTCGACCATTTCTAGCTACCTCAAAAGCATTAATAGACGTCAGTAATGGTCAAATCAAGTTAAGGGTAGGAAATGATGACATCACTTTGATCTGAATGAGACCCTTAGGTATCCCATACATTTAGATGATACTTGTTTTGTGTGGATGCTATTGAACACTTGATTGCAGTTAACGTGACAGACCTATGCTCAAACTATCAAATCCTGAGTGAGGACTCCCTAGAATTAGAGGAAACTCAACTTAGCTCTTCTGAAAATAAAATTACTTCTGATAGTTTCACTGAGATAGGTGACGATGAGATGAAGAAAGAACGGACTTCGTTTGAAGATCCACCAGACTTGGAACTGAAGGAACTACCCACTCATCTGTGCTACGAATTCCTAGATGACAACAAGAAACTTCCCATTATTCTTGCAGCCGATCTGACTGCAGAACAAAGGAAGCTGACCGTGGACATATCCAGAAAGTATAGAAGAGCCTTCGCCTACAAAATTGTGGACATTCCAGGTATTAATCCAAGCTTTTGTTCGCATAAGATTCTTCTAGAAACTGAGTATAAGCCATGTGTGCAACCTCAAAGAAGGTTGAATCCTAATGTGTGTGATGTTGTTAAGAAAGAAGTAATCAAACTGTTAGATGCAGGACTTATCTACCCTATCTCAGATAGTGAGTGGGTAAGCCCGGTGCAGGTAGTACCTAAGAAAGGCGGTATAACAGTTGTCAGGAATGAACATAATGAACTAATCCCTACGAGAACTGTAACTGGTCATCGTGTATGCATAGACTATAGAAAACTAAATACGGCCACACGAAAAGACCACTTCCCCCTTCCTTTTATTGACCAAATGTTAGAAAGATTATCTGGACATATGTTTTATTGCTTTCTTGATGGGTTTTCTGGTTATTTTCAAATTCCTATTTCCCCTGAGGACCAGCATAAAACTACTTTCACATGCCCTTTTGGAACATTTGCATATAGAAGGATGCCTTTTGGTTTGTGTAATGCACCTGCTACATTTCAACGTTGTATGACTGCTATCTTTGAGGACATGTTAGGAAAGTCTATGGAAGTATTCATGGATGACTTTTCTGTTTTTGGTAATTCATTTGAGGTTTGTCTAAAGAACTTGGAGTTAATGTTGAAACGTTGTATAAAATCTAACTTGGTTTTAAATTGGGAAAAATGCCACTTCATGGTAAAAGAGGGAATCGTTTTAGGACATAAGATCTCACACCTAGGTATGGAAGTAGATAAGGCCAAAAAAAATTGAAGTTATTTCAAAACTACCTCCACCCAAGAATGTGAGAGCCGTTAGAAGTTTTTTGGGACACACTGGCTTTTATCGTAGGTTTATAAAAGATTTCTCATTAATAGCCAGGCCGTTGACCAATTTACTCGGAAAAGATGTTCCATTTGTCTTTGATGAAAAATGTCTAAAATCTTTTAATAGACTTAAGGAACTTTTAACTACTGCACCTGTCATGACGTCACCAGACTGGAGTCTACCTTTTGAACTTATGTGTGATGCTAGTGACTATGCAGTAGGAGTTGTTTTAGGACAAAGAAATGATAAGAAATTTCAGGTAATATATTATGCTAGTAAAACCTTAACTGATGCTCAAGAAAATTACACTACGACAGAGAAGGAATTATTAGCAGTAGTATATGCATTTGACAAGTTTCGATCTTATCTAGTCCTGTCTAAAACTATTGTTTATACTGATCATTCTGCATTAAAATACTTATTTAATAAAACCGACGCAAAGCCAAGATTAATCAGATGGGTTTTATTGCTTCAAGAATTTGATATAGAAATTCAGGATAAGAAAGGGGCAGAAAACTTAGCCGCAGACCACTTGTCCAGGCTAGGAAATCCGACCCTAGAAGCTATTGATGAATCAGTTATATCTGATAAATTTCCGGATGAGATCTATGTGCATTATTTGCTACTTCCTCACCCCCTGGTTTGCAGATATAGCGAATTACTTGGCAGCCCGGATTTTCCCTAGTGATATCACTGCTCAACAAAGAAGAAAATTCTTTGCTGACCTAAAATATTACTATTGGGAAGATCCTTTTCTATTTCGAATATGTGCAGATCAGATAATTAGGAGATGTGTCTCTCAAGAAGAAGGTTTCCAAATTCTGGAATATTATCACTGCGGACCAACAGGTGGTCACTTAGCTGCAGCTAATACCGCCTGAAAAGTATTAGAAGCGGGCTTCTACTAGCCTACCATATTCAAAGATGCCGCAGCATTCACAGGATCGTGCGATGCCTATCAGAAAGCCGGAACCATATCTTCTCGAGACAGTCTGCCCCAACAGGTAATTCAAAGTGTAGAAATATTTGACATATGGGGTATAGACTTCATGGGTCCGTTTCCTCCCTCTTTTGATTCCTTAAGTAGATTTTCGCTAGATTTGGATGTCCGAAAGCCCTAATCAGTTATCGAGGTACGCACTTCTACAACTCTCAATTGCAGAAGGTACTTCAGCAATACGGAGTTCAGCATCGCGTTTCCACATCTTACCATCCTCAAACTAATGGGCAGGTTGAGGTAACCAATAGGGGAATAAAGAGAATCCTAGAAAAGACTGTGGGTGTTAACCGTAAGGATTGGGCCATAAAGCAGGACGATGCATTGTGGGCCTTCCGTACAGCATACAAGACCACTACGAGGTTCTCACCTTATCGACTAGTCTATGGAAAAGCATGCCACCTTCCGGTTGAACTTGAACACAGAGTTTACTGGGAAGTACAAAAATGCAACCTCGACGATAATTTAACTAAGGAACGCCGGATTCTACAACTCAACAAATTGGATGAGTGGAGGCTCAAAGCCTATGATAACTCACATCAGTTCAAGATGACAAGTAAACTCCGACATGACAGACGACTCAGAGCCCAAAAGAATTTTGAACCAGGAGATAAGGTATTGTTGTACAACTTACGTTTCAAATTTTTCCCAGGAAAGCTACATAGCTGTTGGTCAGGCCCGTTCACAATTACGGAAGTATCACCTTTCGGAGCATGTGACATCATGGATTCTGACAGCATTATTCAAAAAGTGAACGGACAACGCTTAATGATTTACAGAGAGCCTTTTGACCTGTCCGAGCAAACTGTTGACTTCGCAGAATAAGGGAGTATCTCTTTCATTTTCATGTTTTGTTATTTGTTATTTCTTTTATTGCTCTATTTTCCTTCTTACCCGTAGTAGTCGAATAAGTGTGGGGTAAGAGTTTTCTATTTTGTTTTTGTTTCTTGTTTTCAAATAAGTGTGGGGTAGATTTGAAATGCATGAACACTGAGGACAGTGTCAGACTTAAGTGTGGGGTAGCAGTGCACGGTGCACTGTAGTAGTTTGAGAAAATGTTTGCATGATTTTGCTCGTTTTCCCCGTATTTTCACACCACACCCTTCCAAAATTTTTCAAAATTTTCCATTCTTTCAAACTTCTAAATGCAGTATGATTAGTTAAACATAACTGATGTCTATGATATGTAGGTAGAATGTTATGGTTAGTAGGAGACAATGTGATAACTATTTTGAACTTATTGATTAGGAATAGGGGATTCCTGATAACTGAGCACAATGTAGTCTGGATTAGAAACCTCAACCAATTACCTTTTCAAGACTTAACTAGATAAGATCAGACCAGTTGTGGATGTATTGACAATTAGAGTGACTAGATGAGACTCTGAGCTAAAAGTGAAAAGAAACAAAAGAAAGTTAATTAAATAGGGTAGTTTGCCAACGGCCTTTGCTACTCGAGCACCACTCCTTCGGGGAACTTAAAGCCTGATGCCCTAAGGTCATGTAGGTCTGGGAGTCATCGGAGTAGGACTCGCTACATGGGTAGTTGAAGGTGACGTGTTCAAAGCAGACTCAGAATATCCTGAATCTATAAAAGAAAGAAAATCAATAAACGCTAAATAATTAAAAATCTAATCACCAAGGCTCAAAACTCAGAAAGTTGTCTGTTATTAGTATGTCTACCGACGGGTCGAAGTGTTATCTGGTAGTCGTTAAGACGAGAGTATATTACGTTGCCTATCTGGTCCAGACTAGTACACACACTACACATCAGGAAGACCTTGTGACTGAGAGAAGAGTTCAATCTAGTTGTTAAGTCATTTTCTGCTTGATTATAACAATCTACTAGAGGCATTTGAGACCTTGTCATAGCAACCCAACTAGTCAAACCTGTGTTAAGAATTGTTTGAGTAATTTTTGGAATAAAAACATGACTAGGAATTTAAGTGACTGCACATATCACTAACTTTAGGTAGACTTTGCTTGAGGACAAGCAAAAAGCTAAGTGTGGGGTTATCTGATATGCATAAATCATATCACATTTTTAGCATGTTTTTAGGCATGATTTAGGGTGAAATTGAGGGTAAATTGGTCTTAATTGTTTATTATTAACTCAATTTCACGGTTTCTATGATTTTGGAAGTGTCAGGTGAAAAGTAGAAGAAAATGACAAATTTCGGGGCAAAAGCACAAATTTTCAAAAGTTCGGACTTCGGGGAGGGCGTCTCGAATCAGGACGGGCGTCCTGACCTGGTCAATAGGCTAGGATGGGCGTCCCAATCCAGGACGGGCGTCCCGAGCTGCAATTCCAAGTCCCACATCGGAATTTTGATGAAAAATCACTCCATAAAGCTGCTATAAATACCCCTGGCCATCCTCAGTTGAAATCATTCCTTTCCACTCGATCTGAGTCATTTAGTGACTTCGATTGTACACTTTTCTCGAGTACATAAGTCACTAAGAGGCTCTGGTTCAGTATACGTTTTCTTTATTTCTAGTTAGTGTTTCGATTTTCTTAGTTTCTGAGAATTAGTCTCAGATCCTAGGGTTCGATAGATAGGTTCGTTTCTGGTATTCATAGAATACCCAAGATTTTGTTAGGTGATCCTAAGAGGTCTCTAGGCGTTCAAAGAGTCAGTCCACATGGCTGGGGTTAAGCTGGGTATTAAGGTAAAGCCCAGTTACTAGGCTGAGGAAGCATCCTCCGAAGATTCTGTCGAGCAGAGTCGGGTCAAGCAGTACGACATATACAAGCAGTTGCTCCATCGGCGAGACTAAGTAAAGGGTGATTTCTTTATGGCATCAGTCCCCCTGTCCCTCTCTTTATATGTTTGTATTGTGATTGTCCAAATACTAATTATATTTACGAGATTATGATTTTTATAATTATCTGTTTTATATGTTGAAGTTCTTATGATTTTCTGGAAATAGCCACCTGCTTAATATTCACTATGTCTGCATGTCTAATGTGTTCTTTTAAACTAAAATTAGGGTTATAGACAATTTCTAACCACTGTCTATTCAGAACCTGTTTAGTTTAACATGCATCAATTAGTATTGGTGTCTGCCATATTAGATAAAATAACCTGCAGAACACCCGATTTGTTAGAGTAGTCTAAGTAGGCTGGGTTGAGCATTTATGCCGGCGGTTAGGGGCGAGCGGCGTGGTTTATCAGAGACCTCGGATGTGGTACACCTATAGACTCAGAACATAGTTGCAATCCAAGCTAAGATGCATCTAAAATACTCGAAGATAGGTCAATCAACATGTAGGAACAGTATAACATAGAATCAAGACCTCATCTATAAAACACTTTAGGCTTAAATAGACTTAAACGTAGTGGAGAATGAATCACCCTCTCATCAATGTTATTGATGAAGATTGCATAACTGGATCATAAGATAAGAGTTATAGAAAAAGGCTAGTTACTACTAATGTTACCACTTCCCTGGGAGTATGATATTTAACTTAGTAAAATCGTAGATACTTTCCAACATACTAGCTACACGATAGGTACTCTACCTTAGGTTCTGAGTGATTAAGTGACACTATAAAGACTAAACGTGACAATTAGTCAATCCCAGTCCTTAATTACTCATAATCAGCATAGGGTAAATCAACACCTATTTTAGCATATCAGTCGGGAAGCCATCACTGTGCATATGGGCCAAAAGGAATGTCTTTGTCTGGGTGACATTCCCGGCAGCATTCCAGAGACCTGCTAGTGTATGAGATGCAATGACATGTAAGTAACGGAGGGCTGGAAGAATACTTGAGGCTTTCGTGAGGCCGTGATTGTAGGGGGCTCCAATCGTGCAGATGTGGGCCCAAGCGGTGGAGACATCAACAGTGGTGAAATCTTGCACGAACTAGGTGGAGGTCTCCAGCTCCTCCCGCTGCCAAACTTCGAGTGCAATGCCGAACTCGGCTATGCTCATCGACCGATCTATGCCACCCAGTCGGAAAGTGACCTACTCTCGCTGGAATGTAAATGATGCAAAGAACTCACATACCAGCTCTAGATAGGTGGGCTCGGTGATAATGAAGACACGGTTGTAGGGAGGAGTGTCGAGTATGCATCGAATCTCCTACTCTACTCCGAGCGTCTGGACTGCAGTCTAGTTGAGCGTCCTGCCTACCAGTATGCAGTGCCCGATCAATCCCTGACTCCTCTCCTGGTAGGCTCGTACTGCAGGGAAGAGCATAAAAGGATGTGTCACAGCGGTGACGGTCATCGTGAGGTGACACGTGTGAGTTTTGGAGCCATTTGAAAAATTATAAACTTTTTTTAAAATTCAAATTTGGCGGGAAAATTCGAAATTCGGGGGGGGGGGGGGGGGGGGGGGGGAATTTTGAATTCAAATTCTGGAAGTGAATTCGAATTCAGAAGGAAGGATTTGACTTAGGTGAAAATTTTGACTTTTGGCGAGAAAACTCGAATTTTGGAGAGAAATTCGAATTTAAGAAGAAATTCAAAAATTCAAAAAAACAAAATTTTTTGGAGGGAAATTTTTTTTTTGAGAGAATAATAAATTTTTGGGTGTAAAAATTATGAGGAGGAGTGCCTCTATTTATAGAGGTTTTCTCCCCTCGGGAAGCGCGTCTAGCCTGTGGGACGCCCGCCCCGGTTGCCTCGGGGTGCGTGTCACACCCGTTTTCAATTTTTATCATTTTTTCGAGCTTCTTTTTATTTTGCAATGTCATGCAACCTCATTTACACAAAAATTATCTTCTAAGATCAAGTTAATCATCAATAAATTATTATAGTGAAGCAATTTAGCACAGAATTTATGTTTGAAAATTTTCTGAAAAAGTTCTCTTTCTTTCTTTTCCCTTTCAAAATTGCTTTGCCATAATCATTTTTCACCTTTCATACAACAAATATTCATGTTCTTGAAAATTAACTTTGAAAAATAAATTGGAAATGAAAATTTTTCATATAAATGTTTTTGTCAATAACAAAAATTAGTTGAATAGAATTTTGAAAAGATTAATAAAAACCCATTTATTGTTTTTGAACTAAAAATGAGGATAATGGGTAATTTATTAATTCACATAATGATTCTAAACAGCTGATTTATTTGCGTATGAAAAGAAACCTTCCCTTATTTCTTTGTCGTTATTTTCTCATTTCCCTTAGTTTGGCTCTTATTGCTTTTATGTCTTCTTGTTACCTCCTTTGCTCATCTCGTATCTCGCTTAATTCTCGTAACAGGAATGTAGTTCTATCTTCTTGGAGATTCACCAAAGCTCTAAGTTGATCTACACTTGTGGTGATATTCAGTATAACCTGATCCAAGTGACAAAATTTGCATCGTCTGATCCATAAATAGATCCTATTAGTCAGATTATCTATCTGCACAAATAAGACTGATTGGAAATTGTTAGTGCTACCACCGGATGAAGGTGTATGATCGGTGGGAGATGGTGTAAACTCTGGAGATGTGGGTGAATTCAAGGTACGATCAACAAAGGTTGGTAGAATTTCAAGAGCTCTTTAGATAGGATTGTGAACTGGAGATTTTGGTTGTTCGTCCCTTGAAGGAAAAGTGTCTTCGGAGGGATCTTCTTCACAACTTGGCACACATGCATTTAGGAATTTGTTTACTAGAGCACTAGTATCTTGGCTCAAGTTTATTTCTATTGCTTGTGGAGGGTTAGCCCCCAGAGGTACCTCATTAACAGGGTTAGTGATATGCACAAATCATATCACTTTTTTAGCATATTTTTAGACACAAATTAGGGCATAATTGAAGCCAAATCGATCTTAATTGATTGAAATTGAAAATTTTTGCATAATTTGTGATTTTGGAAATTTCAGGAGTAAATTGCAAGAAAATAGCAAATATCAGGGCAAAAATGTGATTTTTGGAAATTTTGAACTCTGGACAGGCGTCCCAGAGCCAGAACGGCCACCCTGACTGAGTCAAAGCCTCGGGACGACCATCCCCAAGTCAGGACGCCCTTCCTGACCTGGTCAGAGCCTCGGGACAAGCATCCCAAACAGTAGAGTTGAGTCCCACATCAAAAATTCATGTAAAACCTCTTCCTTTTCACCCCTATAAATACCCTAGGGGATGGAAGGTTAGAGATATCCCTCAGCACTCAACACAAGCCATCTAGCAATAAAGAGTGTCTCGTTTTCTCTATTTTTTGAGTGTTTATCTCAGATTTTGGGAATTCAATTAGATAGTGTTTATTTTTCGTATTCATAGAATACCTGGGATTTTGTTAGGAGATCCTAAGAGAGCATTAGGTGAGCGAATAGCTAGTCAACAGGGTATTGCTTAAACCTAGGATGTAAGTTAAAGTAATTGCTACTAGGCTAAGGAAGCATTCTCCGAAGGTTCTACCCATCAGAGTCAGGTCGAGCACCCAAAGTATACAAGTATTGGCAATACCGGCGGACTTGATAAAGGGTGAATACTTTATGGTGGTGGTCCCCTAGATCCTCTCTGTATATCTTTGTGTTGTGTTCGTATAAAAATGAATTTGAATACTAAATTATGATTGCTATATTATACATGTTTTGCACATTGGGGTTCTACTCATTTTTCTGTAAAGGTCACCTACTAAATTAACATTATGCCTGATTATCTGTTTGATCTTTTAAACTAAATGAACGGTTATAGACAATTCCTAACCATGGTCTACATCATAACCTATTTAGTTTAATATGACTTAAGTTAGGATAGAATATATTAAGGTCTGCCATATTAGCTAATATAACCTACAGATCACCATGTTTGTTAGAGTAGCCTAATGAGGCTGAATTTGGGCGCTATGCCGGCGTTAGGGTGAGTGGCATGATTTCTTGATTAACACAGGTTTTCATGGATACTTTAACTTGAACCGTGAGTAGGGTCATTATTAAGGTATGATGAATACATAAGGTAACTCAGATGTGGTACACAGGAAGATACATTATATAACTGCATTCGAAACCAAGATATATAAAAAATGATCGGAGATAGGTCAACCAACTTGTAGAAACAGTATATATACATCAGAACATATGTCTAGAGGATAACTCTTGCATGCTTGATAAGTACGTGTTATGTGTGATTGAGATCACCAATCAATCCAAAGTATTGATTGTATATTGACTAATTAGATAAAAAAGATGATTGTTAGGATTAAGGGATAGTTGCTACTAAGCCGTTACCAGTTCCCTGGGAGTACAATATTAATAATTTTTAAATCGTAGATACTTTCCAAGGACTAGCTACACGATAGGTATTGTGCCTTAGATTCTGATTAGAGCTGTTAACGAGTCGAGTCGAACCGAACATGAGATATTTTAAGTTTGTTTGAATATTAGTGCATGTTTGAGTTCCCTCATTTAGTATTTCGAACAAAAACATTTGTTCGAATTTATTTCGATTAATGTTTTTTATTGTTTGAGTTCGAGCTCGAGTTCGGTCGATTAAATTTAAAAAATTTAAATTAAAATTTAAATATTAATTCATTTTTCAAAATTTTAAATTTATAAATAATAAAATAAATTATAATTTAAATATTTAACAATTTAATAAATTCTTATAAAAATATTGAATCACCTATTTTTAGAAAAAATATTTAAAAACAATCTCTAATTTAAATGTTATATATTACTAAATATATATATATAATATTTATAAATATTTATAATTTCCTCGCGAATGCTCAGTATTGTTTACCAACTGTGTTTGAATAAGTTTGAAATTTAATGGAGCCTAAAATTTTGTTCACGTTTATTTGTTTAATAAATGAACGAGCCCGAACCGAGTATAAACGAGCCCGAACGAACTTTGTTCGCGAACAGTTTAATTCGTTTACCGCTCTAGTTCTCATTGATTAAGTGACAATAATAGAATGTTAAAGTGACAGTTAGTAACACTAAGTCTTTAATCAATATAGGTAAATAAATCTTATTTTTCAGCATATCCATTCGAACGAGTTGCAGCGTGTTTTTGTTTATTTCCACAAATCCGGATCATTCAATTCGGGTAGGCTGAGTTTTCTCCCCAAACATTTTAAGGGATTTAAATTCCTTCTAAATCTTTATTTGGTGTTTCTTTTCTTTTTTCTTTTTTCCTTTTTCTAGATAGAGCAAAAACTTTTTAGGTTGCGTTTCAAATTTGAAGCCATATATAGGTTAAAATCATTTTTTTTATATAAATAATATTGTAAAATTATATAAAATAAGAAAATGAAAAGTATATAAAGAGAATATTATTATATAATTTTTTTTCTTCTTGATTTTATTTACAAGAAAGTATAAAATATTTTTTAATTAATTTATTTTGTAAATAAATCTTCTTTTATCATTTCATATTGAATATATATATATATATATATATATATATATATTTTTTTTTTTTTTTTTTTTTTTTAAAACCCATTTGTTAATTAAGAGATAATATTTATTATTTTGTCATTTATATAAAAGTGTAAGAGGAATTAAATTTTATTTAATTAAACTAAAATAAAAATTCGATCTATATAGATAGAATTTATATATAAGAAATTCTATTTTGCTAATATTGTATCCCACATCGGGTATGAGAAAGAAGGGGCTAGCAAATAAGGTCTATATAAGATAAAGCAAGAGCACATTAATACATACTTACCTGGACAGGGTCAATGGGTGATCAAGAAGACCTATGACCTAGGTTTGTGATCTCCATTGCACTTTGGAGGGATGGCTACCTAAGGTCTGCCCAAGTGGCAGAGCCTACGTCATAATTTGTGGTTGAAGGGGCCTGCGTCGGCGCGGCCCCTATCCAAATCTCATTTGAAATAGTTTAATCATTTGATGGCTTGCTTACATGATGAAATTAATTTTATATTGTTAATGTTTCTGATACATAATAGATTATTATATAAAAATGATTAAAGGGAGAAATAAACTAAAATGAAAATTTGATGTGCTACTATAAACTGTGGGTAATGGGTTCAAGGTATTCGGCCATGGCCAGCAGCAGTAGTAGGGTTGTTCTTTCCTCACGGTCTGACCACCTAGAAGAGTGTCTCTCCTTCAGCATGGAGAGAATTCTTTGAACATGTTAATTGAATGGTAAATTGGTATAAATAATCCTAAAATTATAGAGGTTTAGTGACACTAGTTCCTAAATTATTGTTTTTGTGAAATTGGTCTTCGGATTATAAAAAATTGTGACATTGATCTTTCCGTTAACTAAAACAAATACCAGGTATTTATGTCATTACCTTATTTAAATACATTTGAAAATTTTTTTACTTAACAAAGATTTTTTAATGAAAGGACCAATGTCACAATTGTTTTTATAGTTTGGGATCAATTTTACAAAAATAAAAAAATTTAGGGACCAATGTCACTAAACATCTATAGTTTGAGGACTATTTATGTCAATCTGTCTATCATTAAATATATTTAAATAATGCAATGACGTAAATACCCTTGAAAATTTTTTTATTTATAATTTTTAATGGAATGATCAATGTCATAATATTCTTATAATTTGGGGACCAATTTTACAAAAAAAAATAAGAATAGAAAGGGAATAGAGATAAGTACTAAGGGTAACACTTGTGACCCGATATTAAGTGTTGGGTGACACTTGTCACCAAGTTCATTTAACATAAAAACTAAATTTATAGAAAATACGTAAACTCATGAAGTACATAAATTAAAAGTTCATAAAAGAATATATAAAGTGTAGGAAAAAAGAAATAAAAAGAGTATATTAAAGATAATTAATCGTTTGTTCTTGATATGTTTGGACATGTTCTTTTATTGTGTCCAAACATGTGACAATTACTACATCTTGGAGGTGAATCTGGATCTCGAGCATCCACAGAACAATGATATCTAGTATTCGTAGTCGACATGGTTGACCACCTTTCATGTTTGGCTTATAATATTGAAGAGAAAAAGAAGCATCAATCCATAACTCTTCACTTGCAATAGGATAAATATTAGCGTAATAAGTCATCTTATAATTTTGTTTTGAATATATACTCAAAACAAATGTGGTTGAATCCAAACCTCTGTGTCGACAAACTGCAAAAAATTGGAAGCAAGGAATACAAAAAACTAACCACTTATGACAACTGCAAGATTGATCAATAAAGTTTAGAGTGTAAACCATGTTACCTCTTCCATCTCCTTTAGCGGGGGACCTCCACTATATAAATCAATTTCTATATTATATTATACTAGAATATGCCCACGTAATTTCTTCTCATTTTTAATATATTTTTTCCCAAATACTAGAAGGGAATGGATGTCTAGCA
The DNA here is from genome assembly GCA_027405835.1 of Asclepias syriaca. Lineage (NCBI taxonomy): Eukaryota > Viridiplantae > Streptophyta > Magnoliopsida > Gentianales > Apocynaceae > Asclepias > Asclepias syriaca. The sequence goes on along the minus strand of CM049928.1, from coordinate 11,647,369 downwards.
TGAGAGGCTTCTTCTTGACGTTGACAAAAGTATTGAACAAGTTTGACACATGTAAACGCAATCAATGCCTTAAGTGGTAATACACAACATTTTTAATAAATTATTCAATGATTTAGAGAGATTAATTGTCATACAATCATACCTATAACCACCATCATATGCATGTGTCCATTGTTTAGGATCAAATTCTTTAAAATAGTCGTACGCTTCAAGGTTCTCTTCCATGATCTCGTCCATGATCTCAATAAACTTGGTCACATTACATTTTACCATGCCTTATACATCAACTCTATCAATTAATTCTTTTTGAATTTGGCTTTAAAATTTGCTCTTACAAGTCTCAAATAAAATTTGTGGACTGCATTTGGTGGTTGCCATTTGGTTTGATGACTAACGGAGCTTAAAATGGCTTTGTATCTATCAGATATTAGACAAACAATTTTTTCTAACACTACATAATGTCTAAGCAGTTGTAAAAACCCACCCCAACTAGTTGTTGACTCCTCATCAACTAGAGCACATGTAAGAGAAAACACATGGTTATTTGCATCCCAACCACCAACAACCAAAAGAACTCCTTTATAAGGCTCCCGTAAAAATGTTCAATTAATACATATGACTAGACAAAAGTAATTGAAATCCAAAATTGACAACTTGAATGAGAAACATATAATGGAAGATCTTTTTATTCTCAAAACTACTTTGATGATGTTTCAAATTCAAGATAGTACAAGAAATAGCTTGTTCTAAAGCTTGCATGTATTTGGGATAAATAATGATATACAAAAGTTCAATTGTTTCTTATCATTCATACCACCATTTTCTATAAGAACAACCATGTACCTCTTGTTTTACTGCACTAATATGTACTTCAGGATCATCTCAGATGAGACGAGTAATGTGTCTTGTAATGTACTTATATGATACGTTCTGATGGTATCTTCATGATAAGTATAGTGATCTCCCACTCATCATGAGATTGTTTTGAAATGATCCTAATGTACCAATTTCATGGATGTTCTCTTGTTCTGTTTTTGCACTCAATTGTCCAAATTTTGCTTTTGCTTTTGACAACCGTAAATTCTCGTCCTTGTACAACTGACTACTTTCTCACAACATATGTAGCTTGGGATTTTTCAATTAATCTCATTCTCAATCTTAACTCAACATCATTTTTAGACCTTCTTTGTATGTTAATGAATGTTTGGCTATATGGATCACTTAAGCAATAGAATGAATGATTATTTGTTTGACTACGATTTAAAGTTTGAGAAGATGACACAAATATTTCTTCATCAATTATATCACCATCATCCTCGTCTAAATCTAGCTCATCTTCATTAGAACCCTCACTTGATGGATAACCATCGACATTTGATGTTTGACCTAGATCATCCCATTAATTTCAGGTTCAATGATGTTTTGAGTTTTTATACCATCATGAGTTAGGGTAGATATGTGTTGAGGTATTGAGAGTGAGAGTAAAGGTTGATTGATGTATGCGTCTTACGCATATATATGAAAAGTTGTGATTAAGGTAGTGATTAAAATGGAAGCGTCTAAAATTTTAGATTTATAAGATAAAATCGTATTAACCCAAGAAAGTTGGTAAGGATTCATATAACATAATATTAAATCATAGAAATCAATATATAATTTCAAAATAAGAGTTTGAAGAATATAGATCTAAACTACTTCTAACCTAAGAAAGGAAGTAAATGACAATTGAAGTAAAAATGTAGGATCTCCATGATTAAGCTCATATGAAATTGGAGGACCTTTCTTCCGAATATCTCATTACATTGAGAAATGTAAGTGAATGATCCAAGGTGGCTAGATTAACTTTGGTGAGTTCTCTCTTGGCATCCCCACATGCAACCATAAATTTTGGCCTAAACTTATGATAACAATATTAGATCTCCTTAGAATTCACATTCATAAGGAATCAAAAAGAGAATGATGCAAATTATTGGGAATAGTAATATGGAATCACAAAAATACTCAAATGATGGCAAATAGAATAATTACCCATAATCTCACTAAAGAAATGTAGAAGAGAGAATCTTATTGGAAATTATTGCTAGATAATCAAATACAAAGAAAAGTAGAAGAAAGGTAAGACAAATATACAAAAAAAAATAAAGCTTGACCTTGTCCTTTAATCCCTAGCACTTGAAGAATGGAGCTCTTGGAGGATTTGTTCACCACCAACTTCAATCACTTGGATCTCTATTTTCTTGTGGTAGAGACAACTATCAACACAAACTTTCAAAGAAGTAATGATGCAAATCAAAACAATTATTACATCACAATTTCCCTATACCAAGACCTTTCTTATGGTAGAGACAAATTCTTAGCATAAGTACAAAACATTATAATAATTGATCATGGAAAATTGAGAATTAAAAATGATAGAGTTTCTTTAGCCTAAACAACTCCTTCCTTAATTCTACAAAATTACAAGTATTTATAGATAAATTATAGAGGGATAAAAATGAGAATTTACAACATAAGAATCATCAAATCTGCCATGTGAAACTTGAGGGGCATTAAGTTATAGACCTTGACAGCTGTCAACAGCTTGCAACGTGTAAAAATTTCCAGACTTCGCAATTAAGAAACTTAACTTGTTCTTTGTGAAATTTAGCTCCACAAACTTTATGTGAACACTTTATTAAAAAATTAAGATTATTAGTAGTCAAAAAGTGCTCAATTTCATAATAATTGATAGGAATCTATGCACAAATCATCCCTAGAATAATGGTACATTTTAGTGTTATCACTAATCATCCATCAAGAGTGATGTAAATGATCTCATATTAACATTAGTTGTCATGTTAGGAGAGTTGAATGGATCATGTTTTACTCTAAATGCCTCAGTGTGAGTAGTTTTAATGTTTTCAAACTCAATCAATACTTGAACGCCTACCAACTTAAACTCATATGACATATACCACAAAAAGTTCATGACATCATCATCATCTAATGCAACAAGAAAATATTGCACTATTGAAAAACCTTTCAAAATTGTAGGATGTCTAAGTGTAATTGTTACCCTAACAGTATTCTTGTCAATACCTCTTAAATGACAAACATTATCAACTAACTTCGAATGTCAAATCTTTTGTCTAATAACACTGTGCTTTTATGCTCGCCCACTAAAGTAAGGAATTCCGCTATGATCACATCTTATAGGACTATTCCAATACGAATATAATGTTATTAGATTCTCCAAGCATGCCATTTACAAGAAAAATAAATTTAACAAATATTAATAAACACAAATTAATAACTTATACATAAGTCAAATAACTATTAAAAGAATATATTTGAAAAATATCATCTCTCATCTAAGCTCAAGTCTAGTAAAATATATATAACACAATGTCATCTACAAGAAAATAAATTTAACAAATATTAATAAACACAAATTAATAACTTAAACATAACTCAAATAACTGTTAAATAATATATTAGAAAAATATTATCTCTCATCTAAGCTCAAGTCTAGTAAAAATTATTGAGTCCTTTTGTTAATGCTTGTGTTGTAATTGTTGGAACCTAATGCATCTGTGATATATTGGTATTCTTGCTAATGACATAAAATGGCTGAAATGAAATACTTGATTAATAATGGTAATCTTGGTGTAGTCATGGGGTGAGTATTTTAATATATATATAAAATATAGATCAAGGGTGGAGATTACACTTTCATTAAAGAATTAAGGGTCAAGATCAAGGGTGGAGATAGAACTTTCATTAAAAGCATGAAGGGTCAATATTAAAGGGTTTGTGTGAATGTAAATATGTGAATATATAATATTCACGTTAGAAACAAGAAGTGTAAGAGAGAAAATTCTGGTTTAGGGCAGTAGAGATTTTCAAGAAAAACACTTCGTAGCAATTTCTCTCAAATCCTACTTTTATGGAGAAAATGCCTCTTCTTATCATCCATTTTTTTTCAGGATTGTGAAGAACAGTTTTGAAGAATACATCAAAGAAAGGTTATTCATCAACTCGGAGTTGACATATCATTCCTCATTTATCTTTTATGTATTATGCTATGTAAGAAAGATATGGGTCTTTTGATTTAGTTTGAAATATCATTGTGAACATCATAGTCTTGTCATATCTTTGGGGTATGTTTGTATTTGCCTAACCTAAGTGATAGGGAAGGCATCGTTTCTATTGGATAGAGTAGGAAGTGAGAATACTCTTTATCTTATGAAATTGTGAATGTGTGAGTAAGGGAGTGAGCCTTCTTTGTAGCTCTAATGAAGAGCATTGTGATAAACAAGTAACAAGTGAAGTTGAATTGAAAGGGTAGTGAACCCTATCACTATGGATGTATCCTACCTTTTTTGTGGTGAACCACATGAATTGATTGTCTCTTTACTTTTATGCAAGTGTGTGTGTTAACATTGATATATGAACTAAAAGGGCATCTATCAAGAAATGGATCACAATAGTTGAATTACATATAAACATTTGCTTGGGTTGCTGGAATTTGATATTAAAATTTGTTGGGCTCCTATAATTTACAAAAAGAGTGTATTTAATTTTGAAAAGTGTTGAACACTGATTTATACTCCCTCTCAAGGCATTCCTTGGGCATAACAATTGGTATAAGAGTTTGGTTGGATTCTGATTTGGTTTAAACATCTATCTTGTGCATGCTGAGATCTATCTTGATTGCTTGCTGGTTTATTCTCATTGTTCTTGAAGCAACTGTTGATATTATTTTGCTACTACTTGTCCTGAATTTGAACAACATTATTTGAGTGTTTATTGTGCAAATTATCTCTGATGGAGCATAGGTTCAAGTGTGGTAAACAACAAAGGAGTTTCTATCTTTGATCGTCAGAATTTTTAATTTTGGAAAACAAGAATGAATGCATATCTTCTATCTAGAAAATTGTTAAAGAGGGATATATGACAATTGAAGAAGATGGGGTCCTATGACAGCAGTTGATATTAAAAATCTTGAGCTTGATGGGAAGGCAATCAATGCCTTATATGCTGCTTTGACTCAAGAAGAACTTGCCAAAGTTATAAATTGCAAGACTTCACATGATATATGGGAAAAGCTGAGGAACATCTATGAAGGAGACTCAAAGATAAAGGAAGCTAAACTACAAATTTACAAAAGTAAGTTTGAGGCTCTAAGTATGTTCAATGATGAGACCATTGAAGATTATTTTAATAGGGTTATTGACATTGTAAACTCCATGACTGGACTTGGAGAGAAGGTTGAGGACTCTATAGTTGTGAAGAAGATTTTGAGACCACTTCTTGATAAATATGATGCTAAAGTTTCAGTCATTGAAGAAAGAGACCTTGATTTTGTGTCCATGGATGATCTACAAAGTACTCTCATTGCATATGAAATGAGAATAAACAGCAAAAGGGAACAAACAATCAAGTCATCAAAAGAGGCTGCTTTTAAGACTATGAAGTCTCTTAAAATTAAAGAGAATGAACCTGATGTTGATGATGATGAGTTTGAAAGAGCAAGGGCTTTCATCTCAAGGATTTTTAAATGTTAAAGAGGAAAATACAAAGGAAAACTACCTTTGAAGTGTTTCAATTGTGGTGGCATAGGACACTTTGCATTTAAGTGCCCTAAGAAAATTGAAGGTGAAAATGATGATCATTCTTTTAAGAGAGTTGAAAAGAGGTTTGATTTGAGGAATAAGGAGACAACTTACTCTAAGGAAAATGTAAATACATCCTATAGAAAGAGAAACTACATGAGCAAGAAGTACAAGAAAATTTCAGATTCAGAGAGTGATTCATATTCAAGTGACATTGATGATTCAGAAGATGAAGAAAATCTTATGGTTGTAAAAGTTAATTCTACTTGTGATGAAGAACAATCCGAAGAATAAATAGAAGGTAGAGTTAATTTGAAACTTGAACTTGAAGGCGCACTTAATGAATTGAGCAAACAAAGAAAGGAAACCAAAAGAGCCACTACTGCAATGAAAGATATGCAATCTATTGCTGAGAGATTTGAGGATGAGAAGATAGTACTTGAAAAGAAAGTACATCATCTTGAGCAAGAACTTGGTAAATTACAAAGTGGTGCTACTAACCTAAAAAATTAAAAAGATATGTTATCTATGATCAATGTAGAGAAAGAAATGCTTGAACAAGAAAAGAAGATTTTGCTAGAGAAAGTTGAAGAGCTAACTTTCAAACTTGAAGAACAAGTGAAGATCAATGATGACATGGCCACTGAATTGGTTGCAAAAGCAAAACAAGTGGAAACTCTTGAACAAAAAGCAAAGAACAAAATGAAATCATTTTTGGAAACATCATTTGTTGCACCTTGTGGATAAAGTTCTAATATGTTAAATGATGAAGCTAGAAATGAGTCTTCAATGAAGCTAAGGAAGTGCATTGAAATGCAAAGACCACATTCAATGAGAAAACAAGGTTTGGGGTTTGGAGAGATCAACATCATACCATTGATGGATGAAAATAGTGGTAAGACAAAAGTGGTTCATCCAACTTTTGATATATGTGATTCAAATACTACAAAGGAAGAAAATAGAGAGGTACGACAAAAAATCAAGGGAAATTAGTCTCTTAAATTTCAGTTTGGAAGACATAGCAGATTTATGAGGTTCAATGGGTATTGCTTCAGTTGTGGTAGTATGGACATCGAGCAATTGTTTGTAGAAACAAGAGCATATCACATGTTGGTTCATATCCATTTTTGAGGCAGTTTGGTAATTGGTTTGGGTATAATCTTCAAAATAGAGGAAGATGGGGAAATCAGTTTTTTTAGCATGTAAAACAAGATTCAAGATCTTATTCTACAAGAATGATTCACCCACACATGAGAAGAATATAATTTGTTATATCATTTTCTTGTCCCTTGAACAATAGTTTCCAAATCTTGGATGAAAATGCTATCGAATGCGAAAGATGAACTTGATAGGTCACTGTGCTGTAGAATGCATGACCATTTTGCCCAACCAAATTTTAAGACAAGTCAATCTGAATAATCAAGAAAGGAGAGGATATTTTAAGGGAAAGAAAGTGTACAGAAAAGTGGAAAGGACTGAACAAGCAAATGTTGTTGAAATTGCTTTGAAGACCAAAACAAAAGGAGCATCATGGGTCATAGATAATGGTTGCACCTCTCATATGATAGGAGATAAAAAGCTTCTAAAGAACACACAAAATGTTGAGAAAGGCTTTATGAAATTTGGTGATAAAAGTGGTCTAAAGATTAAAGGCTTGGGTGAAGCTACTTTTGGAAGTGAAAAGCCATTTTCTAAAGAAGTTTTATTTATTGATGGACTCAAGTACTGATGTGTTCCGATTGGTATGTTAAAAGATAAGGTTTATTAACCTATGTTGATTATAAATAATTAAAGACTTAGTATTACCAACTGTCACTTTAGCATTTATTGGTTGTCACTAAATCAATTAGAACCTAAGGCAAAGTACCTATCATGTAGCTAGTTGTTGGAAAGTATCCCTTAATCCTAACAATCATCTAATTTATCTAATCAGTCAATCGATAATCAATACTTTGGATTGATTGGTGATTCCAATCACACATAACACGCACTTATCAAGCATGCAAGAGTTATCCTCTAGACATATGTTCTGATGTATATATACTTTTTCTACAAGTTGGTTGACCTATCTTCCATCATTTTAGATATATCTTAGTCTGGAATGCAATTATGTACTATATCTGCATGTGTACCACATTTGTGTTACCTTCTGTATTCACTCTACCTTAATGATGACCCTTCTCACAGTTCGGGTTAAAGTATCCATGAAAGCCTGTGTCACTCAGGAAATCATGCCACTCACCCTAAAGCTGGCATAGAGCCCAAACTCAGCCTCATTAGGCTACTCTAACAAACATGGTGATATGTAGGTTATTTTACCTAATATGGCAGGCCATAATATATTCTACCCTAACTTAAGGCTTTTTAAACTAAACAGGTTATGATATAGACCATAGTTAGGAATTGTCTATAACCGTTCATATAGTTTAAAAGAGCAAATAGATATTCAGGCATAATGTTAATTTAGCAGGTGACCTTTCCAGAAAAATGAGTAGAACCTTAACGTGCAAACCAAGTATAATATAGCAATCATAATTCAGTATTCAAATAGATGTTTAGGCGAACACAACACAAAGATATACAGAGAGGTTTTAGGGGACCACTACTATAAATTATTCACCCTTTATCAAGTCCGTCGGCGTTGCCAATACTTGTATACTTTGGGTTGCTCGACCTGACTTTGATCAGTAGAACCTTGGGAGAACGGTTCCTTAGCCTAGTAGCAATTACTTTACCTTACATCCTGGGCTTAAGCAATACCTTGTTGACTAGCTATTCGCTCACCAAATGCTCTCTTAGGATCTCCTAACGAAATCTCGGGTATTCTATAAATACCAAAAACGAACACTATCTAATCGAATTCTCGAAATCTAAGATAAACACTCAAAAAACAAAGAAAATGAGACACTCTTTATTGCTAGATGGCTTGTGTTGAGTGTTGAGGGATATCTCTAGCCTTCCAAACCTTGGGGTATTTATAGGGGTGAAAAGGAAGAGATTTTACATGAATTTTCGATGTGGGACTCAACTCTGTTGTTCGGGATGCCTATCCCGGTGCTTTGATCAGGTCAGGATGGGCGTCCTGGCTTCGGGACAGTTACCTCGAAGTCTTTGACTCAGTCAGGGCGGTCGCTCTGGCTCCGGGACGCCTGCCCCGAGTTCAAAATTTCCAAAAATCGCATTTTTGCCCCGATATTTGCTGTTTTCGTGCTATTTACTCTTGAAACTTCCAAAAATCACAAATTATGCAAAACGATGTCAATTTTAATCAATTAAGATAGATTTAGCTTCAATTATACCCTAATTTGTGTTTAAAAACATGCTAAAAAAGTGATATGATTTGTGCAAGCATATCAATTTCCAATTTCCAAAAGTGATATGTCCTCAAGCAAAACCTATATGAAATTAATGAAGACTAAATCATAGGTGCAATCACAATAAGGTTTTCAGCAATGTTTTTAGCAAAATCCTCCACCAAGTCAGATATTTCAAAAAATAGGCATGGACTGATCGAGTTGCTATGTAAAGGTCTCAATCATCCAGTAAATGCATCATGACCTTATAGGCTGAAACTGTTCAAAAACTTTACTGAGTTCTAGCTCTACTTTAGGCACAGGGTTTTCTTGATGTGTAGTGTGTGAACTGGTCTAGACTAGATTGTCAACTCAGAATAAACTTTTCCAAGAAGTTACTAAATAATAGTTCGACCAGTTATTGCGAACACAAACAGCACAGTAAATGACTTTCTAGGTTCTGAGCTTTGCTGCCAACACTTTCTTTGTATGATTTTCAAATAAAAATACACTAGGGGTATGTTTTAATTGCTTCTCGTGGTATTTTGTGTTTGCTTTCACATATCAACTTTAACTACCCAGGTATCAAGCCCACTCCGATGACTCCCAAATCTACACGACCTTAGGACACCAGGCATTAAGTTTCCTTTAGAAGGGGTGCTTGAGTAGCAATGGATACTTGCAAACTACCCTTTTTACAATTAAGCTATGACACTTTTGGCTCATAATTCCATCTAGTCATTCAAGTTCCTATCACGTTCTCAAACGGTCTAATATTATTTAGTTTAGCTCAAATAGATATTTGGTTGATTTTTCTAATTCAAATTGAGTTATGCTAAAAAATCAGGAATTCCCTACTTCTAGGTGATGAATACAGCAAAGTAATCGAAATGTTTCCTAATGGTTATAACACTCTACTGAACATATATCACAGATAGAAGTACCATTTTTTGAAGTCTGAAAGAGTGAAAATTTTTGAATTTTTTTTGGAAGGGTGCAGTTTCAATGAAAAATAGAGGAAACTATGTAAATATCTTAAATAGGAGTGTACTGTGCACTACTACCCCACACTTAAGATTTACAGTGTCCTCAGTGTTCATGTATATCCTATCACCCCAAACTTATTTGAAAAATAAGAGTAAAAAAGAAATGAAAAACAGAAAAATAATATGAAACAACGGAATAAAGAGAACAACACTGTTATATCATATAAATCCAAGTTGAAATACACAGAAATATATGTTATACAGTCCAGGATTTACACATATGCACATAACAACCAGAAAAGAAAAGCAAGAAGATCTAAGAACTCGGATCATCCTCTGCGCAAAGAAGTAGACATTGTGGTCGTCAGTAGAGCGGCTGCTGCATAATACTGATACAACTCCTTTATCTGTCTACTATTTTTACTGACGTTGTTGTCTATCATCGTCAGCCGACTACGAATGTCCGCCATATCCTGTTGATACCTGGCTTACAAATCCGCCAGTGCCCTGTGTCATATGTCACTTGAAGGCGGTCCGTGGTATAAACATTGGGGTTTGATGTGTTCCGATTGGTATGTTAAAAGATAGGATTTATTTACCTATGTCGATTATGAGTAAATAAGACTTAGTCTTACTAACTGTCATTTTAGCATTAATTGTTGTCACTTAATCAATCAGAACCTAAGGCAGAGTGCCTATAGTGTAGATAGTTCTTGGAAAGTATCTACGATTTTAAAAATAATAATATTATACTCCCAAGGAACTGGTAATGGCTTAGTAGCAACTATCCCTTAATCCTAACATTCATCTTATTTATTTAATCAGTCAATCGATAATCAATACTTTGGATTTATTGGTGATCCCAACCACACATAACAAGCACTTATCAAGCATGCGAGAGTTATCCTCTAGACATATATTCTGATGCATATTTACTATTTCTACAAGTTGGTTGACCTATCTTCGACTATTTTAGATATATCTTGGTCTATATTGCAATTATGTACTTTATCTGCCTGTGTACCACATCTGAGTTACCTTATATATTCACCCTACCTTAATGATGACCCTACTCACGGTTCGAGTTAAAGTATCCATGAAATCCCGTGTCACTAAGGAAATCATGCCACTCACCCTAACGCCAGCATAGCGCCCAAACCCAACCTCATTAGACTACTCTAACAAACATGGTGATCTGTAGTTTATTTTACCTAATATGGCAGACCTTAATATATTCTACCCTAACTTAAGGCCTGTTAAACTAAACAGGTTATGATGTAGATCATGGTTAGGAATTGTCTATAACTATTCATTTAGTTTAAAAGAGCAAACTGATAATCAGGCATAATGTTAATTCACCAAGTGACCTTTCTGAAAAAATGAGCAGAACCTCAACAAGCAAAACATGTAAAATATAAAAATCATAATTCAATATTCAAATTTATCTTTAGATGAACATAACACAAAGACATACAGAGAGGATCTAGGGGACCACTACCATAAAGTATTCACCCTTTATCAGGTCCGCCGGTGGAGCGACTACTTTTATACTTTGGGTTGCTCGACTTGACTCTAATCAGCAGAACCTTCGGAGAACGCTTCCTTAGACTAGTAGCAATTGCTTTATGATATGCATAAATCATATCACATTTTTAGCATGTTTTTAGGCATAATTTAGGGTGAAATTGAGGGCAAATTGGTCTTAATTGTTTGTTATTAACTCAATTTCACAGTTTTTATGATTTTGGAAGTGTCAGGTGAAAAGTAGAAGAAAAACGCAATTTTTCATAAGTTCAGACGTCGGGGAGGGCTTCCCGAATCAAGATGGGCGTCCTGACCTAGTCAATAGGCCAAGACGGGCGTCCAGGACTCAGGACGGGCGTCCAGGACTCAGGACGGCCGTCCTGACCTGGTCAATAGTCCAGGACAGGCGTCCCAATCTAGGACGGGCATCCCGAGCTGCAATTCCAAGTCCCACATCAAATTTTTGAAGAAAAATCACTCCAGAAAGCTACTATAAATACCCCAGGCCTTCCTCAGTTGAAATCATTCCTCTCCACTCGATCTAAGTCATTTAGTGACTTTAAGTGTACATTTTTCTCGAGTACACAAGTCACTTAGAGACTCGGGTTCAGTAAACGTTTATTTTTCTTAGATAGTGTTTCGTTTTCTTAGTTTCTGAGAATTAGTCTCCGATCCTAGGGTTCGATAGATAGGTTCGTTTCTGGTATTCATAAAATACCTAGGATTTTGTTAGGAGATCCTAAGAGGGCTCTAGGCGTTCGAAGAGTCAGTCCATAGGGCTGGGCTTAAGCTGGGTATTAAGGTAAAGTCCAGCTACTAGGCTGAGGAAGCGTCCTCCGAAGGTTCTGTCGAGCAGAGTCGGGTCGAGCAGTACGACATATACAAGAAGTTGCTCCATCGGTGAGACTAAGTAAAGAGTGATTTCTTTATGGCATCAGTCCCCCTGTCCCTCTCTTTATATGTTTGTATTGTGTTTGTCCAAAGATTTATTATGAATAGTAGATTATGATCTTTATGAATATTTGTTATATATGTTGAAGTTCTTATGATTTTCTATGATTTTCCGGAAATGGCCACCTGCTTAATATTCATTATGTCTGAATGTCTAATGTAGTTTCTTTTAAACTAAAATTAGGGTTATAGACAATTCCTAACCACGGTCTAATCATAACCTGTTTAGTTTAACATGCATCAATTAGTATTGGTGTCTGCCATATTAGATAAAATAACCTACGGAACACCCTGTTTGTTAGAGTAGTCCAAGTAGGCTGAGTTGAGCATTTATGTCGGCGTTAGGGCGAGCGGCATGATCCCCTAAGTGTCATAGGGCTTTCACGGATGCCTTTAGCTCGAACCGTGAGTAGGGCCGTCAACCTTGGCGATGGGGCGGTTTATTAGTGACTCAGATGTGATACACCTTTAGACTCAGAACATAGTTGCAATCCAGGCCAAGACATGTCTAAAATACTCGAAAATAGGTCAATCAACATGTAGGAACAGTATAACATAGAATCAGGACATTATCTATAAACACTTTTAGGCTTAAATAGACTTAAACCTAGTGGAGAATGAATCACCCTCTCATCAAAGTTATTGATGACGATTGCATAACTAGATCATAGGATAAGAGTTAGGGTAAAAGGCTAGTTACTACTAAGCCGTTACCACTTCCCTGGGAGTACGATATTTAATTTAATAAAATCGTAGATACTTTCTAACAGACTAGCTACACGATAGGTACTCTGCCTTATGTTCTAACTGATTAAGTGACACCTTAAAAGACTAAATGAAACAATTAGTCAACCTCAGTCCTTAATTACTCATAATTAACATATGGTAAATCAACACCTATTTAGCATATCAGTCGGGAACGCATCAGATTTTTGGCGCCGTTACCGGGGAAATATCATAATGAACTTAGGATTCCTGATCAAAATTCTAGAGACTTATGATAGGTAACGGTAGTAACCTAGACCTTAGACCTAATACTTATTTTCTGCTAGTTAGACAATCAATTTCCGAATTATAGGATTATCACAACTAATTGATTTTAGATATCATCTGAAATTATGACATTTAGGATAATCAAATTTTAGAAAATCATTCTAAAACCATATTGAGGAAATTTAACTGTTTTCGAAATTAAAAAAAAGGAAAAAAATGTTAAAAATTTAAAACCTGAAAAAAATGTATTTTTCTTGCTCAATGGTAAGTTGTTCTTTTTCCTATCTCTTGTATTATTTGGTCTTGAACATTTGTTTTCTTTCACCTTTTTCTTTTCTTTTCTTTTCTTCTATAAAATTTTCTGAAAAATATTATTTTCCAGAAGATAAAAGAAATAAATTTTTCGTGTTTACAGTTTTCCTGCCTGTTTGTTTTTCGAAAAACAAAAGTATGGAAGTGAGAAAAAATATATTTTCTTCTGAGTTGTAAAATTTTGGCTTAGAGTTTTATTGGGAAGAAATTCCATTTTAGAATTTTGTTAAAGTCACGCCGGCTTTATTAGGACGAGTTGTGAAATAATTTTTCCTTAATAGCCAGACCTTTGAATGTTCTATTGAAAAAAGGATGTTCTTTTTGTTTTGCTGATAATTGCATGAGATCTTTTAAACCAAAAGGAATTACTGCACCCATTATGACATCACCTGATTGGAATCTACTTTTTGAATTAATATGTGATGTAATGATGTAGTAATAATTGTTTTAGGACAGAAACATGATAAGAAAGTTCATGTATGATAAATTCCGATCTTATCTAGTCTTGTCTAAAAACAATAAGTTTCCTGTGAAAATAATTACATTATAGTAGTCGTGGAACACTTTTCAAAATGGCCTGAACCACAGGCATTACCTACTAAGATGTTAAAGTCATGTGTAGATTCTATGAGAAGTTGTTTTCCAGATCCAGAATGCTAATGTCTTAGGAAAAAACGTTCAGTCTATGTATCTAATCTATGAAGTCTGCCAAGTACCACACTTTAGCAGGGATTGCTATGGGAATGAAATACGAATCATTCCAAAAAGAGGTAGGAGTAGGTTACTGCAGAATGCTACTCCAATGGGAAATGCATACAATCCCAACTAGAGGAATCATACGGGATTTAGCTGAGGAATAATTCGGAAGCTAGAAACTTTCAGAAGATACCACCACAGCAGAACCCCTACCCGCAGAATTAACAGATGAGATACTGACAACAATTAAAGCCAGACCAGTGCAAGCAAGTGATCTACCAAGTGATATCGAACGTTCGAGGGATATAGAGGAATTTGGCATTATATCAGTGATGCGATTCCGGTTGACATGCTAAATAGGTGTTATTTTACCCTATGTTGATTATGAATAATTAAGGACTGTGATTGACTAATTGTCACATTTAGTCTCTATGGTGTCACTTAATCAGCCAGAACCTAAGGCAGAGTACCTATCGTGTAGCTAGTCTATTGGAAAGTATCTACGATTTTATTAAATAAATATCGTACTCCCAGGGAAGTGGCAACGGCTTAGTAGTAACTAGCCTCTTATCCTAACTCTTATCTTATGATCCAGTTATGCAATCTTCATCAATATCTTTGATGAGAGGGTGATCCATTCTCCACTAGGTTCAAGTCTAATTAATCCTAAAAGTGTTTTAAAGATGAGTTCTGATTCTATGCTATACTGTTCCTATATGTTGATTGACCTGTCTTCGAGTATTTTAGATGCATCTTAGCCTGGATTGCAACTATGTTCTGTGTCTAAAGGCGTACCACATCCGAGGTCTCTAATAAACCGCCCTACCTTAATGACGGCCCTACTCACAGTTCGGGACGAAGGCATCCATGAAAGCCCTATGTCACTTCGGGGATCATACCGCTTGCCCTAGCCGCCGGCATAATCGGACTCAGCTCGACTCCTACCTAGACTACTTTAACAAGCAGGGTGTTCAGCATGTTATTTTATCTAGCATGGCAGACACCAATACTAATTGATGCCTGTTAAGCTAAACAGGTTATGATTAGACCGTGGTTAGGAATTGTCTATAACCCTAACGTTAGTTTAAAAGAGCACATTAAACATGCAGACATAGTGAATATTTAGCAGGTGGCTATTTCTAGAAAAACATAATAACTTCAACATATCTAACAAATATTCAAAAAAATCATAATCTGGTATTCAGAACTGTTATTTGGACAAACACAATAACAACATATAAGAGAGGACAGGGGACCGATGCCATAAAGAATTCACCCTTTACGAAGTCTCGCCGATGGAGCGTACTGCTATATATGCCGTATTGCTTGACCCGACTCTACTCACCAGAACCTTCGGAGGACGCTTCCTCAGCCTAGTAGCTAGACTTTACCTTACATCCTGGGCTTAAGCCTAGCCCTGTGGACTGACTCTTTGAACGCCTAGAGCTCTCTTAGGGTCTCCTAACAAAACCCCGGGTATTCTATGAATACCGGAAACGAACCTATCTATAGAAACCTAAGATCTGAGACTATTTCTCAGAAACTAAAACAAACACTAATAAGAAAGAAAACTGAGATCCGAGTCTCTGAGTGAGTTGTGTACTGGAAAATTGTACACTGGAAACCACTTAATGACTCAGATCGAGTGGAGAGGGATGAATTCAACTGCTGGAGGCCTGGGGTATTTATAGCAGCTTCCCGGAGTGAAAATCTCTGAAAAATTCGATGTGGGACAGCTTCTGGCGGCTCGGGACGCCCGTCCTGATTCGTTGACCAGGTTTGGGACGCCCGTCCCGGTTCAGGACGCCCGTCCTGGCGGTTTGACTGGGTCGGGACGCCCGTCCCGGACCTTTGACCGGGTCAACATTTCCAAAAATTGCGTTTTTGCCCCAGAATTTGCTGTTTTCATCTACTTTTCACCTGACACTTCCAAAATCATAAAAACCATAAAATCAAGTAAATAGTAAACAATTAATGTCAATTTACTCTCAATTTCACCTTAAAACATATATAAAAACATGCTAAAAATGTGATACGATTTTCGCGTATCAGATAACCCCACACTTAGCTTTTTGCTTGTCCTCAAGCAAAGTCTACATGGAGTTAGTGATTCTAAACCGTAGTGCAGTCACTTAAATTCCTAATCATGTTTTTATTCCAAAAATTCTTCAGACAATTCTTAACACAGGTCTGACTGGTTAGGTCGCTATGACAAGGTCTCAAATGTTTCTAGTAGCTTGCTATGATCAGGCAGAAAACAAATCAACAACTAGGTTGGACTTTTTTCTTAGTCACAGGGTCTTCCTGATGTATAGTGTGTGTACAAGTCTAGACCAGATAGTCAACACAATGAACTCTTATCTTAACTGTTACCAGATAATACTTCGACCTATCGCTAGACACACTGACAACAGATAACTTTCTGAGTTCTGAGCTTTGGTGATAAGATTTTTAATGTTTTAGCACTTAGTTATTTTCTTTATAGATTCAGGGTATTTCGAGTCTGCTTAGAACACGTCAACTTCAACTACCCATGTAGCGAGTCCCACTCCGATGACTCCCAGATCTACACGACCTTAGGGCATCAGGCTTTAAATTCCCCGAAGGAGTGGTGCTCGAGTAGCGAAGGCCGCTGGCAAACTACCCTATTGTAATTAACTTCCTTAAGTTCTTTTCACTTTTAGCTCAGAGTCTCATCTAGTCATTCTAACTACCAATATATCCACAACTGGTCTAATTTTATCTAGTGGAGTCTCGAATAGGCAATTGGTTGAGGTCTCTAATCCAGACAAGGTTGTGCTCAGTTATCAGGAATTCCCTATTCCTAATCAATTAGTCCAAGATAGCTATCAATTATCTCCTACTAACCATAACATACTACCTACATATCATAGACATAAGCAATTTGTTTAACCAAGCATACTGCATTTAGAAGTCTGAAAGACGGAAAAAAGTTTGAAATTTTTTTTGGAAGAGTATGAAAATACGGTGAAAACAAGCAAAATCATGCAAAATTTTTGCCAACTGCTACAGTGCACCGTGCACTGCTACCCCACACTTAAGTCTGACACTGTCCTCAGTGTTCATGCATAGCTAAACTACCCCACACTTATTTGCAAACAAGAAGAAATGAAAATAAAACAAAGAACTCTTACCCCACACTTATTTGACTAATTCAGGGTAAGAGAGAAAATAAAACAAGAAGGATAATAGAAATAGCAAAACAGAACACAAAACAAAGAAAACAAAAGTAAAGGATCATGAGGATTAGAAAAACTCCCTTCATGTCGCGAGCAGAAGGGTCTTCTCTGATCTGTCAATTGGCTCTTCACCTTAGCCATGTGCTATTGCTGAGGTGTTCTTGACTCTGCAAGCTCTAGATATTGGAACGGATGACATCAGCTCCAATCCTTCATTGTCGAGCTCCAGGTAGTGGCATATCCATTTGAGGAATGGCTCAATCCCCAAGGACTGTTTCCTCGAATCATTTGTAAGATTTCTCATAATCATAGCAACGTGTCCAGGGGGAACGTGTCTAGGAATGAGACTTCTTGGATTTGTGTGCCATCTTGCCAATGTTAGTAAAGGTATTGCATGCAAGTCTCGAATGGAAGAAAAGATACCTGATGTTTTGGCGAAGCTGTGGTGGTAGGGGGCTCCAGTTGTGTAGATCTGGGCCCAAGTATTTGAGACTTCCTCGGGGAAGTTTCTCACAGCTGATTGGTATGCAGGGAATGCAAGCTCCTCCATTGCTATGCTCCTGATACAACGCCAAATTCCTCTATATCCTTCGACCCTTCGTTACCTCTTGGTAGATCACTTGCTTGCACTGGTCTGGCTTTAATTGTTGCCAGTATCTCATCTATTGATTCTGCGAGTGTGGGTTTTGCTGTGGTGGTGTCTTCTGAAAGTTTCTAGCTTCCGAATTATTCCTTAGCTAAATCCCGTATGATTCCTCTAGCTGGGATTTTATGCATTTCCCATTGGAGCAGTATTCTGCAGTAACCTACTCCTACCTCTTTTGGAATGGTCAGTCATTCCCATAGCAATCCCTGCTAAAGTGTGGTACTTAGCAGACTTCACAGATTTGATACACAGGCTGAACATTTCTTCCTAAAATATTGGCACTCTGAATCTGGAAAACAACTAGAATTTGCACATGACTTTAACATCATTAGTAGGTAATGCCTGTGATTCGGGCTATTTTCGAAAAGTGTTCCACGACTACTATGATGTAATTATGGTCAAAGGAAGAAAGAGAAAAGGATTCGAAATACCCCTGATATCAACGGTTGCAACATTCTGTGTACGTCGCTGGGGTAGATGATCTCTGGAAGATGTGTTACCTGTTATTTGGCAAGCATCGCAGGACTGTATCAGAGATACAAAAGTCCTTGACTATGGTGGGTCAACAAGATCCTGCTTTCAACACTTTCCGGACAGTGTTGATAGTAGTCAATTGGTTTCCCGTAGATTCTTTAGGGCAATGCTCCAAACTCTTGTGGCCTTCGTCTTCTGAGACACATCTTCTGATCAACTGATCTGCAAAAATTTGAAATAGAAGAGAAACTGCCCAGTAGTAATATTTCAAATCAGCAAAGAATTTCTTCTTTTGCTGATAAGTCATATCACTTGGAACTTATTCAGTGACTAGATAATTTGCAATAAACCACAGATGAGAATTATTATACATAGCAAACAATGCAAACAAGTTTTCATCCAGAAATTTATCAGTATTACACTAGCCTCTAACTCGGGGTTTTCTAATCTAGACCAATGGTTTGCTTTCTAGATTTTCAACCCTTTTTCTTATCCCTTTATTCTATATCAAGTTCAAGTAACAATAAAACTTAACTTAATCAAGGATGGTTCAACATTAGTTTTATTGAACACAGATATCTTGGAGTGATCAGTGTCACCTATTGTTTCTAGACAAGACTAGATAAGATTGGAATTTTTCATGCATGAACTTTCTTATCATGTTTTTGTCCTAAAACAATTCATACTACATCATTACATCACATATTCATTCAAAAAGCAGATTTTAATCAGGTGATGTCATAATGGGTGCAGTAATTCCTTTTGGTTTAAATAATTCTCATGCAATCATCAGCAAAACAAAAGGAACATCCTTTTTCCAATAGAACATTCAAAGGTCTGGCTATTAAGGAAAAACTATTCATAACTCATCCTAATAAGGCCGGCATGACTCTAAGAAAATTCTAAAATAGAGTTTCTTCCCGATAAAAATCTAAGCCAACATTTTACAACTCAGAATAAAATATATTTTATCCTCATTTCCATTTTTATTTCTTCGAAATTAAATAAAGGAAGAAAAACACGAAAAAGAGCAACTAAGAAAACAACTAAAACAAACAAGAGATAGGGAAAAGGAACAACTCACCGTTGAGCAAGAAAGATACATTCTTTTTGGGATTTTAAATTTTTAACATTTTTTTTCTTTTTATGTTGAAAGTAGGTAAATTTCCTTAATATGGTTTTAGAATAATTTTCTAAAATTTGATTATCCTAAGTGTCTTAATTTCAGATATTATCTAAAATCAATTAGTTATGATAACCCTATATTTCGGAAATTGATTGTCTAACTAGTATAAGAGAAGTGTTGGGTTAAGGTCTAGGTTACTACCGTTACCTATCATAAGTCTCTAGAATTTTGATCAGGAATCCTATATTCATTATTATATTTCCCCGGCAACGGTGCCAAAAATCTGATGCGATTCCGGTTGACATGCTAAATAGGTGTTATTTTACCCTATGTTAATTATGAATAATTAAGGACTGTGATTGACTAATTGTCACATTTAGTCTCTATGGTGTCACTTAATCAGCCAGAACCTAAGGCAGAGTACCTATCGTGTAGCTAGTCTATTGGAAAGTATCTACGATTTTATTAAATAAATATCGTACTCCCAGGGAAGTGGCAACGGCTTAGTAGTAACTAGCCTCTTATCCTAACTCTTATCTTATGATCCAGTTATGCAATCTTCATCAATATCTTTGATGAGAGGGTGATCCATTCTCCACTAGGTTCAAGTCTAATTAATCCTAAAAGTGTTTTAAAGATGAGTTCTGATTCTATGCTATACTGTTCCTATATGTTGATTGACCTGTCTTCGAGTATTTTAGATGCATCTTAGCCTGGATTGCAACTATGTTCTGTGTCTAAAGGCGTACCACATCCGAGGTCTCTAATAAACCGCCCTACCTTAATGACGGCCCTACTCACAGTTCGGGACGAAGGCATCCATGAAAGCCCTATGTCACTTCGGGGATCATACCGCTTGCCCTAGCCGCCGGCATAATCGGACTCAGCTCGACTCCTACCTAGACTACTTTAACAAGCAGGGTGTTCAGCATGTTATTTTATCTAGCATGGCAGACACCAATACTAATTGATGCCTGTTAAGCTAAACAGGTTATGATTAGACCGTGGTTAGGAATTGTCTATAACCCTAACGTTAGTTTAAAAGAGCACATTAAACATGCAGACATAGTGAATATTTAGCAGGTGGCTATTTCTAGAAAAACATAATAACTTCAACATATCTAACAAATATTCAAAAAAATCATAATCTGGTATTCAGAACTGTTATTTGGACAAACACAATAACAACATATAAGAGAAGGACAGGGGGACCGATGCCATAAAGAATTCACCCTTTACGAAGTCTCGCCGATGGAGCGTACTGCTGTATATGCCGTATTGCTTGACCCGACTCTACTCACCAGAACCTTCGGAGGACGCTTCCTCAGCCTAGTAGCTAGACTTTACCTTACATCCTGGGCTTAAGCCTAGCCCTGTGGACTGACTCTTTGAACGCCTAGAGCTCTCTTAGGGTCTCCTAACAAAACCCCGGGTATTCTATGAATACCGGAAATGAACCTATCTATAGAAACCTAAGATCTGAGACTATTTCTCAGAAACTAAAACAAACACTAATAAGAAAGAAAACTGAGATCCGAGTCTCTGAGTGAGTTGTGTACTGGAAAATTGTACACTGGAAACCACTTAATGACTCAGATCGAGTGGAGAGGGATGAATTCAACTGCTGGAGGCCTGGGGTATTTATAGCAGCTTCCCGGAGTGAAAATCTCTGAAAAATTCGATGTGGGACAGCTTCTGGCGGCTCGGGACGCCCGTCCTGATTCGTTGACCAGGTTTGGGACACCCGTCCCGGTTCAGGACGCCCGTCCTGGCGGTTTGACTGGGTCGGGACGCCCGTCCCGGACCTTTGACCGGGTCAACATTTCCAAAAATTGCGTTTTTGCCCCAGAATTTGCTGTTTTCGTCTACTTTTCACCTGACACTTCCAAAATCATAAAAACCGTGAAATCAAGTAAATAGTAAACAATTAATGTCAATTTACTCTCAATTTCACCTTAAAACATATATAAAAACATGCTAAAAATGTGATACGATTTTCGCGTATCAATCAGGAGCATAGAAATGGAGGAGCTTGCATCCCCTGCATACCAATCAGCTGTGAGAAACTTCCCCGAGGAAGTCTCAAATACTTGGGCCCAGATCTACTCCACTGGAGCCTCCTACCACCACGGCTTCGCCAAAGCTTTAGGTATCTTTTCTGCCATTCGAAACTTGCATGCAATCCAAAAAAGTATCTTTTCTGCCACGGCTTCACTGACATTGGCAGGTAGGCACACCAATCCAAAAAAGTCTCATTCCTAGACACGCTCCTTCTGGACACGTTACTACGATTACGAGAAACTTTGCAAATGATTCGAGGAAACAGTCCTTGGGGCTTGAGTCATTCATCAAATGGATAGGCCACTACCTGGAGCTCGACATTGAAGGATTGGAGCTGACGTCATCAGTTCCAATATCTAGAGCTTACAGAGTTAAGAACGCCTCAGCAATAGCACATGGCTAAGGTGAAGAGCCAATTGACAGATCAGAGAAAACCTTCTGCTCGAGATAAGAAGGGAGTTTTTCTAAACCTCATCTTCCTCTACTTTTATATTATTTTATTTTCCTTTTATTTTTATCTTCATTTCATATTTTGTTTGTTTTATCTTGTTTGTGTTGTTATTTCTATTACCCTTATTGTTTTGTCTTATTTCTTTTCTTTCTCTTCCCCTTAGTTAGTCAAATAAGTGTGGGGTAAGAGTTCTTTATTTTGTTTCTATTTCTTCTTGTTTTCGAATAAGTGTGGGGTAAATTAGAAATGCATGAACACTAAGGACAGTGTCAGACTTAAGTGTGGGGTAGTAGTGCACGGTGCACTATAGTAGTTTGAGAAACATTTTTGCATGATTTTGCATGTTTTCCCCGTATTTTCACACCCTTCCAAAATTTTTCTTTCTTTCATACTTCTAAATGCAGTATGATTAGTAAAACATTGCTTATGTCTATGATATGTAGGTAGAATGTTATGGTTAGTAGGAGACAATGTGATGACTATTTTGAACTTATTGATTAGGAATAGGGAATTCCTGATAACTCAGCACAACTTAGTCTCGATTAGAGACCTCAGCCAATTACCTTTTCAAAACTTAACTACATAAGATTAGATCAGTTGTGGATGTATTGACAATTAGAATGACTAGATGAGACTCTGAGCTAAAAGTGAAAAGAAACAAAAGAGAGTTAATTAAATAAGGGTAGTTTGCCAGCGGCCTTTGCTACTCGAACACCACTCCTTATGGGAACTTAAAGTCTGATGCCCTAAGGTCGTGTAGGTCTGGGAGTCATCGGAGTGGGACTCGCTACATGGGTAGTTGAAGTTGACGTGTTCAAAGCAGACTCAAAATACCCTGAATCTATAAAAGAAAGAAATCAATAAATGCTAAATAATTAAAAATCTGATCACCAAGGCTCAGAACTCAAAAAGTTGTCCGTTGTTAGTATGTCTAACGAAGGGTCGAAGTGTTATCTGGTAGTAGTTAAGACGAGAGTATATTGTGTTGACTATCTGGTCTAGAATAGTACACACACTACACATCAGGAAGACCTTGTGACTGAGAGAAAAGTTCAACCTAGTTGTTAAGTTGTTAAACCTGCTTGATCATAACAATCTACTAGAGACATTTGAGACCTTGTCATAGCAACCTAACCAGTCAGACATGTGTTAAGAATTATCTGAATAATTTTTGGAATAAAAACATGATTGGGAAATTTAAGTGATTGCACATATGATTTAGAATCACTAACTTCAGGTAGACTTTGCTTGAGGACAAGCAAAAAGCTAAGTGTGGGGTTATCTGATATGCATAAATCATATCACATTTTTAGCATGTTTTTAGGCATAATTTAGGGTGAAATTGAGGGCAAATTGGTCTTAATTGTTTGTTATTAACTCAATTTCACAGTTTTTATGATTTTGGAAGTGTCAGGTGAAAAGTAGAAGAAAATGGCAAATTTTGGGGCAAAAACGCAATTTTTAGAAGTTCAGACGTCAGGGAGGGCGTCCCGAATTAGGATGGGTGTCCTGACCTAGTCAACAGCCCAGGACGGGCATCCAGGACTCAGGACGGCCGTCCTGACCTGGTCAAAAGTCCAGGACGGGTGTCCCAATCCAGGACGGGCGTCCCGAGCTGCAATTCCAAGTCCCACATCGAATTTTTGAAGAAAAATCACTCCAGAAAGCTACTATAAATACCCCAGGCCTTCCTCAGTTGAAATCATTCCTCTCCACTCGATCTGAGTCATTTAGTGACTTTAAGTGTACATTTTTCTCGAGTACACAAGTCACTTAGAGACTCGGGTTCAGTAAAAGTTTATTTTTCTTAGATAGTGTTTTGTTTTCTTAGTTTCTGAGAATTAGTCTCAGATCCTAGGGTTCGATAGATAGGTTCATTTCTGGTATTCATAGAATACCTGGGATTTCGTTAGGAGATCCTAAGAGGGCTCTAGGCGTTCGAAGAGTCAGTCCATAGGGCTGGGCTTAAGCTTGGTATTAAGGTAAAGTCCAGCTACTAGGCTGAGGAAGCGTCCTCCAAAGGTTCTGTCGAGCAGAATCGGGTCGAGCAGTACGACATATACAAGCAGTTTCTCCATTGGCGAGACTAAGTAAAGGGTGATTTCTTTATGACATCAGTCCCCCTGTCCCTCTCTTTATATGTTTGTATTGTGTTTGTCCAAAGATTTATTATGAATAATAGATTATGATCTTTATGAATATTTGTTATATATGTTGAAGTTCTTATGATTTTCCGAAAATGGCCACCTGCTTAATATTCATTATGTCTGCATGTCTAATGTAGTTTCTTTTAAACTAAAATTAGGGTTATAGACAATTCCTAACCACGGTCTAATCATAACATGTTTAGTTTAACATGCATCAATTAGTATTGGTATCTGCCATATTAGATAAAATAACCTGCGGAACACCCTGTTTGTTAGAGTAGTCTAAGTAGGCCGAGTTGAGCGTTTATGCCAGCGTTAGGGCTTTCATGGATGCCTTTAGCTCGAACCGTGAGTAGGGCTGTCAACCTTGGCGATGGGGCGGTTTATTAGTGACTCAGAAGTGGTACACCTTTAGACTCAGAACATATTTGCAATCCAGGCCAAGACATGTCTAAAATACTCGAAGATAGGTCAATCAACATGTAGGAACAGTATAACATAGAATCAGGACATTATCTATAAAACACTTTTAGGCTTAAATAGACTTAAACCTAGTGGAGAATGAATCACCCTCTCATCAAAGTTATTGATGACGATTGCATAACTGGATCATAGGATAAGAGTTAGGGTAAATGGCTAGTTACTACTATGCCGTTACCACTTCCCTGGGAGTACGATATTTAATTTAATAAAATCGTAGATACTTTCCAACAGACTAGCTACACGATAGTTACTCTGCCTTATGTTCTGACTGATTAAGTGACACCTTAAAAGACTAAATGTGACAATTAGTCAACCTCAGTCCTTAATTACTCATAATCAACATAGGGTAAATCAACACCTATTTAGCATATCAGTCGGGAACACATCACTTTACCTTACATCCTGGGCTTAAGTAATGCCATGTTGACTAGCTATTCGCTCACTTAATGCTCTCTTAGGACTCCTAACAAAATCCCAGGTATTCTATGAATACAAAAAACGAACACTATCTAATCAAATTCTCAAATTTTGAGATAAATACTCAAAAAATAGAGAAAACGAGACAATCTTTGTTGCTCAATGGCTTGCGTTGAGGGATATTTCTAACCTTCCAACCCCTAGGGTATTTATAGGAGTGAAAAGGAAGAGGTTCTACATGAATTTTCAATGTGGGACAGAATTCTACTTCTCGGGATGCCCGTCTCGAGCTTTGGGACCACCGTCCAGAGCCTTTGACTCGGTTGGAGTGGGTGTTTTGGCTTCAGGACGCCCACCCCGAGCTTAGAACTTCCAAAAATTGTACTTTTGCCTTGATATTTGTGATGCGTTCCGATCGATATGCTAAAAATAGGTGTTATTTACCCTATATCGATTATGAATAACTAAGGACTTAGAATTACTAATTGTCACATTTAGCATCTATGTTGTCACTTAATCAATCAGAACCTAAGGCAGAGTACCTATCGTGTAGCTAGTTTGTTGGAAAGTACCTACGATTTTAATTTAAGAATTTTATCGTACTCCCAGGGAAGTGGTAACGGCTTAGTAATAACTATCCTGTTACCCTAACTCTCATTTTATTATCCAGTTATGCAATCATTCATCAAAATCTTTGATGAGAGGTTGATTCATTCAACACTAGGTTCAAGTTTACTTAAGCCTATAAGAGTGTTTTCCAGACAGTGTTCTGATATATGTTATATTGTTCCTACATGTTGATTGACCTATCTTCGAGTATTTTAGATATATCTTGGTCTAGATTGCAATTATGTACTGATTCTACTTGTGTACCACATCTGAGTTATCTAATAAATCATCCCATCACCATTGACGGTCCTACTCACGGTTCGAGCTAAAGGTATCCATGAAAGTCCTGTGTCACTCAGGAGATCATGCCGCTCACCCTAACGCCGGCATAAACACACGAACTCAGCCTACTTAGACTACTTAAACAAACATGGTGATCTATAGGTTATTTCATCTAATATGGCAGACCTTAATGCTTCCGTCCTCACAGAAAGCCCTAAATTAAGGCCTGATAAACTAGACAGGTTATGATTAGACCGTGGTTAGGAGTTGTCTATAAACGTTCATATAATTTAAAAGAGCAAATAGATATACAAACATAATGTTAATTAAGCTGGTGACCTTTCCGAAAAAATGTAAATAGCTTCAACATGCATAACACATATTCATAGTATCATAATTAAATATTCAAATGTATTTTTGGACAAACACAATACAAACATATAATGAGAGGGACAAGGGGACCACCGCCATAAAGTATTCACCCTTTAATAGGTCCGCTGATGGAGCAACTACTTGTATATTTTAGACTTCTTGACTCGACTCTGCTCGACAGAACCTTCGGAGGACGCTTCCTCAGCCTAGCAGCTATTGCTTTACCTTACGTCCCGGGCTTAAGCAAAGCCTTGTTGACTAACTCTTCGAACGCCTAGTGTTCTCTTAGGATCTCCTAATAAAATCCTGGGTATTCTATGAATATTAAAAATGAACCTATCTAGTCATATTGTAAGATCTGAGACAGACTCTCAGAAAGTAAGAACACGAGACACTCTCGAAAACCTAAAAATATCTACTTGAACGAAGGCAACTGAAATCACGGAATGACTAGTAAACAATAGAAAACTATGTACTGGAAGTCACTGAATGACTCAGATCAAGTGGAGAGGAATGATTTTAACTGTGAAAGGCCTGAGGTATTTATAGTAGGGGAACTGAGTGAATTTCTCTTCAGAAATCGATGTGGGATACTGTTCACTAATTTGGGACGCCCGTCCCGACTAGTTGACCAGGTCAGGAAGCCCGTCCTGGGTCCTGGATGCCCATCCCAGTGCTTTGACCGGATCGGGACGCCTGTCCTGACTTCTGAACTTCCAAAAATCACGTTTTTTCCTATTGATCATAATGCTTTACATACATATCATAGACATAAGCATTTCTAATCGATGAATTCAATAAGGTTATCACGTTGTTTCCAATTGATCATAATGCTCTACATACATATCATAGACATAAGCATTTCTTTACCAATCATAACTACATTTTGAAGTCTGAAAGAGTGAAAATTTTTGAAAATTCTTTTTTTGGAAGGGTGCAATTTTAGTGAAAATATGGAAAAACATGCAAAACTTTTACAGCTACAGTGCACAGTGCACTGCTACCCCACACTTAAGTTTGACACTCTCCTCAGTGTTCATGCATATCTAAACACCCCACACTTATTTGAATAACAAAAATAAAAAAGAACATAAAATTCTTACCCCACACTTATTTGACTAACTAAGGGGAAGAGAGGAAATAAAACAACAAAAGTAAAAGAAATAACAAAATATGATAGAAGAAACAATGTTCTTATGTCATATAAATCAACGTCATACAAAGATTCATATTTCATACAGCCCAGACATAATCACACACATAAAGCAGAAAAAAGAACGAAAGAAAGAAAAAGAAAAGGAAAAAGAAAACCTAAGAATCGGGCTCATCGTCATCGGGTGCACAGAAGTAGACCTCGAGGTCTTCAGCCAACCGGGAAGTCTGCTAAAAAACCTCCTCAACCCTACTGCTGGTCATGCTGATTCGGTCCTCCATCATCAACAACCGCCTCTCAATGTTTGCCATATCCCAGCTATGTCGGGCGGTAAGGTCTGCTAATCCCTGCGACATATGTCGCTCAAAAGCGGTGCAAGGCACGAATGTCTAGGTCGGTGGTATGTGCTCTGCGGCCAATCCCGGTACTGATGATCCTCCCTGCTGCTCCCTGTGGATGGAGTAGCGCCCAGTCGCATCCCGTACGACAATTCCCATGTTCCGTAGAATGGTCAGGTCTGTAGGAATGGTAGTCGGGGCAACCTGGGTCAACTCTGAGCCCTCGATGTCCAGCTCTAGGTAGTGGGCTATCCTGGTGATGAACGGCCCGAGCCCCAGACACTATTTCTGAGTGTCTGTGGTGAAGCCCCACATGATGACGGTGATAAGCCGGTCCATCTCTACCGTAGCACCCCTATGCATGTTGGCCAGGAGGAATGTCTCCATCTGGGTGACATTCCCGGGGGCCATCCGACGTCCTAACAAAGTGTGTGCTATAATAGCATGTAAGTAGCGAAGGGCCGAATGAATACCTGTGGCTTTTGTGAAGCCATGCTAGTAGGGAACGCCAGTCATACAGATCTGACCCCAAGTGGTGGAGATGTCCACATAGGTAAAATCTCTCACTGTTGTAGTGTAGGCGGGCATATCCAGCTCCTCCCTCTGCCAGATACCCAAGGTGATGCCGAACTCAGCTATGCTCATCGATCGATCCATTCCGCCTAGTCAGAATGTGATATGCTCCTGCTGGAATGTAAAGGAAGCATAGAACTTGCATACCAACTTGAGGTAGGTCGGCTCGGTGATGATGAAAACTCGACTGTAGGGTAGCACGTCGAGTATGCGCTGGACCTCCTGCCAGACTCCCAATGTCTGAACAGTTGCCCAATCGAGCTTTCTTCCAACCAGTATGCTACACCTGATGTGGCATTGGCACCTCTCCTGATATGTCAGAATGGAAGGGAAGAGCATGAAAGGATGTGCCACAGATGTGACAGTCATCGCAGAAGTAATACGGGCGCGTTTTGGAGCCATTTGTTTGAAGAAGTTTGAGAGAGTTTTGAAAATTCGGCGGGAAAGAAAATTCAAATTCAAATTTTGGAGGGAAATTTGAATTCAGAAGGGTGGAATTTGGTTAGGGAAGGATTTTGAGTTTTTGGCGGGAAATTCAAATTTTGGAGGGAAATTCGAATTTTGGAAGGAAATTCAAAAGTTCAAATTTTTGGAGGGAAATTCGAAATTTTAAATTTCAAGAGTTTGCCAAAAATTTCTAGAGAGAAGTTGGAGAGAATTTTGTAGAGAGATGATTTTTGGTGGTTGATTTAGGAGAAAAATGAAAAATTGGAGTATTTATAGAGAGGGACCGCCCTCGGGATGCCCGTCCCGGCTGGATAGCCGTCCAGAAGCGTGACGCCCATCCCAGTTGCCTCGGGATACGTGCCACTTCTGGATTTTTTTTGTCTTTTTCAAAATTCCCTACACACCAAAAACAATTATAATCTTTAACAAATCTTCATGGTTAGCCTATGAAATACAGAAGTTGTTAAAAGCCTTTGCAAGAATTTTCAGCCTTATTCTCTTTTCAAAAACCATAACTACCCTAATCATATCCTAACTTCTATTCAGCAAAAATTCTAGAAAAACAAAAGACTAAATTCATACAATTTAATTAATGAAAAATAAATTGTATTTTTAACACATTTGTTTTTCGTAAAGAATTGAAAAATAAAATGTCTGAAGAAACATTTCTGAATAAAATAAAAGACCCTTTTAAAGTTTGAAAATAAAAAGTAGGGGTTAGTTATTAAACTTTAGTTCAAACAGTTTATTTGCTCAAAAATAAAAGAATCTTCCCTTTTTCTATCCGTCTTTGTTCCTTATCTCTCGCATCTCTACTCGCATAGCTCTCATCTCATCCCTTTGCCTACCTTGCTCACTTTGTATTTCAGCTAACTCCCATAGTATCTGTGCACCTTGGCTCTCTTGGAGGCTTACCGTGGCCCTAAGTTGGTCCATGTTGGCTGTGATATTTAGAATGCTCTGTTCCGAGTGACACAATCTGCTTGCGATCGCTTGATCCATCTGGTAAATCCTGTTGGTCAAAGTATCTATCTGCACGGACAAAACTGACTGAAAACCATTAGTACTTCCTCCGGAGGAAGGTTTGTGCTCGTTAGGTGTTGGAGTGTATTCAGGAGATGTTGGTGAGTTTTGGTTTTAGTCAATGGGTTGTGGATTTCTAGGAGCTCTTTGGGCAGGAGTGTGAACGGGAGATTTTTGAGGTTCTTCTCTTCGAGGAAAGGTTTCTTCAGAATGGTTCTCTTCCGTGGGAGTGGGTTCACCTGTGTTCAGGAATCGTTTCACTAAATCACTGGTATCTAGGCTTGAGTCTATATTTATAGGTTGTGGAGGTCTGTTCTCCCGTGGTACTTCTAGTTTAGGCCTATATGGTCCTTCTAGTTTCTTCTTCTTTCGACCTAGAGCGTCGGGATTTTTTGTTTTCTTTGCTTGGTTTGTAGCTGCTCTTGTTCTTTTCATCTATGAGTGTAAAGTCTGGTTAGGATGAAAATAATAAAACAAATAATAAAAATAAACAAAAAGGGAAAAACAAAATATGGATATATTTAAAAACAAGAAAAATATTTTTGAGTTTAAATTTTTTTCGAAAGCAGTTAAATTTCCTTAATACGGTTTTAGAATAATTTTCTAAACTTTGATTATCCTAAATGTCTTAATTTCAGATAATATCTAAAATTAACTGATATGCATAAATCATATCACATTTTTAGCATGTTTTTAGGCATGATTTAGGGTGAAATTGAGGGAAAATTGGTCTTAATTGTTTATTATTAACCTAATTTCACAGTTTTCATGATTTTGGAAGTCTCAGGTGAAAAGTAGAAGAAAATGGCAAATTTCGGGGCAAAAACACAATTTTTCAGAAGTTCAGACTTCGGGGAGGGTGTCTCGGTTTAGGACGGGTGTCCTGACCTAGTCAACAGCCCAGGACGGGCGTCCCGAACCAGAATTCCAAGTCCCACATCTAATTTTTGAAGAAAAATCACTCCAGAAAGCTGCTATAAATACCCCAGGCCTTCCTCAGTTGAATTCATCCCTCTCCACTTGATCTGAGTCATTTAGTGACTTCAAGTGTACACTTTTCTCGAGTACATAAGTCACTGAGAGACTCGGGTTTAGTATAAGTTTCTTTTCTTTCTAGTTAGTGTTTCGTTTCTTAGTTTCTGAGAATTAGTCTCAAATCTTAGGCTACGATAGATAGGTTCGTTTCTGGTATTCATAAAATACCCGGGATTTCATTAGGAGATCCTAAGAGGGCTCGAGGCGTTCGAAGAGTCAGTCCACAAGGCTGGGCTTAAGCTGGGTATTAAGGTAAAGTCCAGCTACTAGGCCGAGGAAGCGTCCTCCGAAGGTTCTGTCGAGCAGAGTCGGGTCGAGCAGTACAACATATACAAGAAGTTGTTCCATTGGCGAGACTAAGTAAAGGGTGATTTCTTTATGGCATCAGTCCTCCTTGTCCCTTTCTTTATATGTTTGTATTGTGATTGTCCAAATATTTGTTATGAATACTCGATTATGATTTTTATGAATATTTGTTTTATATGTTGAAGTGCTTATGATTTTCCGGAAAGGGCCACCTGCTTAATATACATTATGTCTGCATGTCTAATGTAATCTCTTTTAAACTAAAATTAGGGTTATAAACAATTCCTAACCACGGTCTATTCATAACCTGTTTAGTTTAACAAGCATCAATTAGTACTGGTGTCTGCCATATTAGATAAAATAACCTGCGGAACACCATGTTTGTTAAAGTAGTCTAAGTAGGCTGAGTAGAGCGTTTATGCCGGCGTTAAGGGCCAGCAGCGTGATCCCCTAAGTGACATAGGGCTTTCATAGTTGTCTTTTGCTCGAAACGTGAGTAGGGCTGTTTACCTTGGCGATGGGGCGGTTTATCATATTACTCAGATGTGGTACACCTTTAGACTCAGAACATAGTTGCAATCCAGGCCAAGACATGTCTAAAACACTCGAAGATAGGTCAATCAACATGTAGAAACAATATAACATAGAATCAGAACATTATCTACAAAAACACTTTTAGGCTTAATTAAACTTAAACCTAGTGGAGAATGAATCATCCTCTCATCAAAGTTATTGATGAAGATTGCATAACTAGATCATAAGATAAGAGTTAGGATAAAAGGCTAGTTACTACTAAGTCGTTACTACTTCCTTGGGAGTACGATATTTATTTAATAAAATCGTAGATACTTTCCAACATACTAGCTACACGATAGGTACTCTGCCTTAGGTTCTGACTGATTAAGTGACACTATAAAGACTAAACGTGACAATTAGTCAATCTCAGTCCTTAATTACTCATAATCAACATAGGGTAAAATAATACCTATTTAGCATATCAGTCGGGAACGCATCAGATTTTTTGCGCCGTTGCCGGGGAAATATCATAATGAATTTAGAATTCCTGATCACAATTCTAGAAACTTATGATAGGTAACGGTAGTAACCTAGACTTTAGAACTACACTTATCTTATGCTAGTTAGACAATCAATTTCCGAAATATAGGATTATCACAACTAATTGATTTTAGATATTATCTAAAATTAAGACACTTAGGATAATCAAATTTTAGAAAATCATTCTAAAACCATATTGAGGAAATTTAACTGCTTTCGAAAAAAAAATTAAAAAACAATTTAAAATTTAAAACCTGAAAAAATGTATTTTTCTTGCTCAATGGTAAGTTGTTCTTTTCCCTATCTCTTGTTCTTTCTTAGTTGTTTTCTTAATTGCTCTTTTCGTGTTTTTCTATTATTTCGAAGAAATAAAAATGGAAATGAGGATAAAATATATTTTCTTCTGAGTTGTAAATTTTGGCTTAGATTTTTATTGGGAAGAAATTCCATTTTAGAATTTTCTTAGAGTCATGCCGACTTTATTAGGATGAGTTATGAAATAATTTTTCCTTAATAGCCCGACCTTTGAATGTTCTATTGAAAAAGGATGTTCCTTTCGTTTCGCTGATAATTGCATGAGATCTTTTAAACTAAAAGGAATTACTGCACCCATTAGGGCATCACTTGGTTGGAATCTACTTGTTGAATTAATATGTGATGTAATGATGTAGTAAGAATTGTTTTAGGACAAAAACATGATAAGAAACTTCATATATGATAAATTCTGATCTTATCTAGTCTTGTCTAAAAACAATAGGTTACACTGATCACTTTGAGATATCTGTGTTCAATAAAACTAATGCTGAACCATAATTGATTAAGTTAAGTTTTATTGTCACTTGAATTTGATATAGAATTAAGGGATAAGAAAAAGGGTTGAAAATCTAGAAAGCAAACCATTTGTCTAGATTAGAAAACCCCGAGTTAGAGGCTATTGTAATACCGATAAATTTTTGGATGAAAACTTATTTGCATTGTTTGCTATGTATAATAATTCTCATCTGTGGTTTATTGTTGTTGCAAATTATCTAGTCACTGAATGGGTTCCAAGTAATATGACTTATCAGCAAAAGAAGAAATTCTTTGCTGATTTGAAATATTACTACTGGGCAGATTTCTCTTCTATTTCAAATCTTTGCAGATCAGTTGATCAGAAGATGTATCTCGGAAGGCGAATGCCACATGATTCTGAAGCATTGCAGGAATCTATGGGAGACCAATTAACTACTTTCAACACTGTTCGGAAAGTGTTGGAAGTAGAATCTTGTTGACCCACCATATTCAAGGATTTTGTATCTCTAATACAGTCCTGCGATGCTGGCCAAATAACAGGTAACACCTCTTCCAGAGATCGCCTACCCCAGCAAGGTATATAGAGTCTTGAAATCTTTAATATCTGAGGTATTGATTGAATCCTTTTCCCTTCTTCCTTTGAAAATAATTACATCATAGTAGTTGTGGAACACTTTTCAAAAATGGCCTGAACCACAAGCATTACCTACTAATGATGTTAAAGTCATGTGCTGATTCTATGAGAAGTTGTTTTCCAGATTCAGAGTGCCAATGTCTTAGGAAGAAACTTTCAGTCTGTGTATCAAATTTGTGAAGTCTGCCAAGTACCACACTTTAGTAGGGATTGCTATGGGAATGAAATACGAACCATTCCAAAAAAGAGGTAGGAGTAGGTTACTGCAGAATGCTACTCCAATGGGAAATGCATACAATCCCAGTTGGAGGAATGATACGGGATTTAGCTGAGGAATAATTCGGAAGCTGGAAACTTTGAGAATATACCACCACAGCAAAAAACCCTACCCGCAGAATCAACAAATGAGATACTAGCAACAATTAAAGCCAGACCAGTGCAAGCAAGTGATCTACCAAGTGATATCGAACGGTCGAGGGATATAGAGGAATTTGGCATTGTATCAGGAGCACAACAATGGAGGAGCTTGCATCCCCTGCATACAATCAGTTGTGAGAAACTTTCCTCGAGGAAGTTTCAATTACCTAGGCCCAGATCTACACCACTGGGCCTCCTACCACCACGGCTTCGCCAAAGCTTCAGGTATCTTTTCTGCCATTCGAAAATTGCATGCAATACCTTTACTGACACTGGCAGGTAGGCACACCAATCCAAAGAAGTCTCATTCCTAGACACGTTCCTTCTGGACACGTTGCTACGATTATGAGAAACTTTGCAAATGATTCGAGGAAACAGTCTTTGGGGCTTAAGTCATTCATCAAATGGATAGGCCACTACCTGGAGCTCGACAATAAAGGATCGGAGCTGACGTCATCCGTTCCAATATCTAGAGCTTGCAGAGTCAAAAACACCTCAGCAATAGCACATGACTAAGGTGAAGAGCCAATTGAAAGATCAGAGAAGACCCTTCTGCTCGTGACATGAAGGGAGTTTTTCTAATCCTCATATTCCTTTACTTTTATTTTCTTTGTTTTGTGTTATGTTTTTTTATTTCCATTATCCTTCCTATTTTGTTGCTTTATTTTCTCTCCTGCCCATAGTTATTCGAATAAGTGTGGGGTAAGCGTCTTTTCTGTTTTGTTTCTGTTCCTTGTTTTCAAATAAGTGTGGGGTAGTTTAGATATGCATGAACACTAAGGACATTGTCAGACTTAAGTGTGGGGTAGCAGTGCACGGTGCACTGTAGTAGTTAGAGAAAATGTTTGCATGATTTTGCATGTTTTCCCCGTTTTTTCACACCCTTCCAAAAGTTTTCAAATTTTTTCATTCTTTCAGACTTCTAAATGCAGTATGATTGGTAAACATTTGCTGATGTCTATGATATCTAGGTAGAATGTTATGGTTATTAGGAGACAATTGAGGACTATTTTGAACTTATTGATTAGGAATAGGGAATTCCTGGTAACTGAGCACATTTTAGTCTGGATTAGAGACCTCAGCCAATTACCTTTTCAAGACTTAACTAGATAAGATTGGACCAGTTGTGGATGTATTGACAATTAGAATGACTAGATGAGACTCTGAGCTAAAAGTGAAAAGAAATAAAAAAAGAGTTAATTAAATAAGGGTAGTTTGCCAACGACCTTCGCTACTCGAGTACCACTCCTTCGGGGAACTTAAAGCCTAATGCCCTAAGGTCGTGTAGGTCTGGAAGTCATCAGAGTGGGACTCACTACATGGGTAGTTGAAGTTGACGTGTTCAAAGTAGACTCAAAATACCCTGAATCTATAAAAGAATGAAAATCAATAAACGCTAAATAATCTGATCACCAAAGCTCAGAATTCAGAAAGCTCAGAAGTGTTATCTGGTAGTAGTTAAGACGAGAGTATATTGTGTTGACTATCTGGTCTAGACTAGTACACACACTACACATCAGGAAGACCTTGTGACTAAGAAAAGAGTTCAACCTAGTTGTTAAGTTGTTAACTGCTTGATTATAACAATCTACTAGAGATATTTGAGTTATTGTCATAGCATACTAACCAGTCAGACTTGTGTTAAGAATTGTCTGAATAATTTTTGGAATAAAAACATGACTAGGAATTTAAGTGACTGCACAATGATTTAGAATCACTAACTTCAGTTAGACTTTGCTTGAGGACAAGGAAAAAGCTAAGTGTGGGGTTATCTGATATGCATAAATCATATCACATTTTTAGCATATTTTTAGGCATGATTTAGGGTGAAATTGAGGGAAAATCGGTCTTAATTGTTTATTATTAACCCAATTTTACAGTTTTCATGATTTTGGAAGTGGCAGGTGAAAAGTAGAAGAAAATGGCAAATTTTGGGGCAAAAACACAATTTTTCAGAAGTTCGGACTTCGGGGAGGGCGTCCCGGTTCAGGACGGGCGTCCTGACCTGGTCAACAGGCCAGGACGGGCGTCCCTAACCAGAATTCCAAGTCCCACATCAAATTTTTGAAGAAAAATCACTCCAGAAAGCTGCTATAAATACCCCAGGCCTTCCTCAGTTGAATTCATCCCTCTCCACTTGATCTGAGTCATTTAGTGACTTCAAGTGTACACCTTTCTCGAGTACATAAGTCACTGAGAGACTCGGGTTTAGTATAAGTTTCTTTTCTTTCTAGTTAGTGTTTCGTTTCTTAGTTTCTGAGAATTAGTCTCAGATCTTAGGCTACGAAAGATAGGTTCGTTTCTGGTATTCATAGAATACCCGGGATTTCGTTAGGAGATCCTAAGAGGGTTCGAGGCGTTCGAAGAGTCAGTCCACAAGGCTGAGCTTAAGTTGGGTATTAAGGTAAAGTCCAGCTACTAGGCTGAGGAAGCGTCCTTCGAAGGTTATGTCGAGCAGAGTCGGGTCGAGCAGTACGACATATACAAGAAGTTGCTCCATTGGCAAGACTAAGTAAAGGGTGATTTCTTTATGGCATCAGTCCCCCTTGTCCCTTTCTTTATATGTTTGTATTGTGATTGTCCAAATATTTGTTATGAATACTCAATTATGATTTTTATGAATATTTGTTTTATATGTTGAAGTGCTTATGATTTTCCGGAAAGGGCTACCTGCGTAATATACATTATGTTTGGATGTCTAATGTAGTCTCTTTTAAACTAAAATTAGGGTTATAGACAATTCCTAACCACGGTCTATTCATAACCTGTTTAGTTTAACAAACATCAATTAGTACTGGTATCTTCCATATTAGATAAAATAACCCGCGGAATACCATGTTGGTTAAAATAGTCTAAGTAGGCTGAGTAGAGCGTTTATGCCGGCGTTAAGGGCTAGCAGCGTGATCCCCTAAGTGACCTAGGGCTTTCATAGTTGTCTTTTGCTCGAAACGTGAGTAGGGCTGTTTACCTTGGCGATGGGGCAGTTTATCAGATTACTCAGATGTGGTACACCTTTAGACTCAGAACATAGTTGCAATCCAGGCTAAGACATGTCTAAAACACTCGAAGATAGGTCAATCAACATGTAGAAACAGTATAACATAGAATCAGAACATTATCTACAAAAACACTTTTAGGCTTAATTAAACATAAACCTAGTGGAGAATGAATCATCCTCTCATCAAAGTTATTGATGAAGATTGCATAACTGGATCATAAGATAAGAGTTAGGATAAAAGGCTAGTTACTACTATGCCGTTACCACTTCCCTGGGAGTACGATATTTATTTAATAAATCGTAGATACTTTCCAACATACTAGCTACACGATAGGTACTCTGCCTTAGGTTCTGACTGATTAAGTGACACTATAAAGACTAAACGTGACAATTAGTCAATCTCAGTCCTTAATTACTCATAATCAACATAGGGTAAAATAATACCTATTTAGCATATCAGTCAGGAACGCATCATTAATTAGTTATGATAACCCTATATTTCGGAAACTGATTATCTAACTAGCATAAAATGAGTGTTATGTCTAAGGTATAGATTACTACCGTTACCTATCATAAGTCTCTAGAATTTTGATCAGGAATCCTAAATTCATTATGATATTTCCCCGGCAACGGCACAAAAAATCTGATGCGTTCCGATCGATATGCTAAAAATAGGTGTTATTTACCCTATATCGATTATGAATAACTAAGGACTTAGAATTACTAATTGTCACATTTAGGATCTATGTTGTCACTTAATCAATGAGAACCTAAGGCAGAGTACCTATCGTGTAGCTAGTCTGTTGGAAAGTACCTACGATTTTAATTTAAGAATTTTATCGTACTCCCAAGGAAGTGGTAACGGCTTAGTAGTAACTATCCTTTAACCCTAACTCTCATTTTATTATCCAGTTATGCAATCATTCATCAAAATCTTTGATGAGAGATTGATTCATTCTACACTAGGTTTAAGTTTACTTAAGCCTATAAGAGTGTTTTCCAGACAGTGTTCTGATATATGTTATATTGTTCCTACATGTTGATTGACCTATCTTCGAGTATTTTAGATATATCTTGGTCTAGATTGCAATTATGTACTGATTCAACTTGTGTACCACATATGAGTTATCTAATAAACTTCCCCATCGCCATTGACGGCCCTACTCACGGTTCGAGCTAAAGGCATCCATGAAAGTCCTGTGTCACTCAAGAGATCATGTCGCTCGCCCTAACGCCGGCATAAACACACGAACTCAGCCTACTTAGACTACTTTAACAAACATGGTGATCTATAGGTTATTTCATCTGATATGGCAGACCTTAATGCTCATGTCCTCACACAAAGCCCTAAATTAAGGTCTGATAAACTAGACAGGTTATGATTAGACCGTGGTTAGGAGTTGTCTATAACCTTTCATCTAATTTAAAAGAGCAAATAGATATATAGACATAATGTTAATTAAGCTGGT
Source organism: Asclepias syriaca (assembly GCA_027405835.1). Taxonomy (NCBI): domain Eukaryota; kingdom Viridiplantae; phylum Streptophyta; class Magnoliopsida; order Gentianales; family Apocynaceae; genus Asclepias; species Asclepias syriaca. The sequence goes on along the minus strand of CM049928.1, from coordinate 11,608,511 downwards.
GACCTTTCCGGAAAAATGTAAATAGCTTCAACATGCATAACACATATTCATAGTATCATAATTAAATATTCAAATGTATTTTTGGACAAACACAATACAAACATATAAAGAGAGGGACAAGGGGACCACCACCATAAAGTATTCACCCTTTATTAGGTCCGCTGATTGAGCAACTGCTTGATTATTTTGGATTGCTTGACCCAACTCTGCTCGACAAAACCTTCGGAGGATGCTTCCACAACCTAGTAGCTATTGCTTTACCTTACATCCCGGGCTTAAGCAAAGCCCTATTGACTAACTCTTCGAACGCCTAGTACTCTCTTAGGATCTCCTAATGAAATTTCGGGTATTCTATGAATATTAAAAACGAGCCTATCTAGTCGTATTCTAAGATCTGAGACAGACTCTCAGAAACGAAGAACACGAGACACTCTCGAAAACTTAAAAATATCTACTTGAACGAAGACACCTGAAATCACTGAATGACTAGTAAACAATAGAAAATTGTGTACTGGAAGTCACTGAATGACTCAGATCAAGTGGAGAGGAATGATTTCAACTGTGAAAGGCCTGGGGTATTTATAGCAGGGGAACTGAGTAAATTTCTCTTAAGAAATCGATGTGGGATACTGTTCACAGATTCGGGACGCCCGTCCCAGGTCCTGGACGCCCATCCCGGTGCTTTGACCGGATCGGGATGCCCGTCCCGGGTCTTTGACCGGGTCGAAACACCCGTTCTGGTCTTGGGACGTCCATCCTAACTTTTAAACTTCTGAAAATCATGTTTTTACCTCGAAATTTTCTATTTTATTGCATATTTCACCTGACACTTCCAAAATCACAAAAACTACGAAATTGCTTTAATAACAGTCAATTGAGAACGATTTAACTCCAATTTTGCCCTAAATTGTGCCTAAAAATATGCTAAAAAGTGATATGATTTGTGCATATCAATTTGCTTTTATCCTGCACATTTCTCTTGAAACTTCCAAAATCACAAATTATACAAAAATATGTTAATTTCAATCAATTAAGATCAATTTTGTTCCAATTATGCCCTAATTTGTGCCAAAAAACATGCTAAAAGTGTGATATAATTTGTGCATATCAAGGCTGGTGGTGCTTGCTGCACAGGAGGTTCCGATGCTGATATGATTAGTGTTCATTTTTGGTATTTATAGAATACCCGAGATTTTGTTAGGAGATCCTAAGAGAGCATTAGGTGAGCGAATAGCTAGTCAACAGGGTATTGCTTAAGCCCAAGATGTAAGGTTAAGAAATTGCTACTAGGCTAAGGAAGCATTCTCTGAAAGTTCTGCCGATCAGAGTTAGGTCTAGCAACCCAAAGTATACAAGTATTGGCAACACCGGCGGACCTTATAAAGGGTGAATACTTTATGGTGGTGGTCCCCTAGATCCTCTCTGTATATCTTTGTGTTGTGTTCGTCAAAAAATCAATTTGAATACTAAATTATGATTGCTATATTATACATGTTTTGCACGTTGGGGTTCTACTCATTTTTCCAAAAATGTCACCTGCTAAATTAACATTATGTCTGATTATCTATTTTCTCTTTTAAACTAAATGAACGGTTATAGACAATTCCTAACCATGGTCTACATCATAACCTATTTAGTTTAACAGGACTTAAGTTAGGGTAGAATATATTAAGGTCTGCAATATTATGTAAAATAACCTACAGATCACCATGTTTGTAAGAGTAGCCTAATGCGGTTGAGTTTGGGCGCTATGCCTGCATTAGGGTGATGGACATAATTTCCTGAGTGACACAGGCTTTCATGGATACTTTAACTCGAACCGTGAGTAGGGTTATTATTAACGTGGGATGAATACATAAGGTAACTCAGATGTGGTACTCAGGCAGATACAATATATAATTGTATTCCAAACCAAGATATATAAAAAATGATCGGAGATAGGTCAACCAACTTGTAGAAAGAATATATATACATCAGAACATATGTCTAGACGATAACTCTTGCATGTTTGATAAGTACGTGTTATGTGTGATTGGGATCACCAATCAATCCAAAGTATTGATTGTATATTGACTAATTAGATAAATAAGATGATTGTTAGGATTAAGGGATAGCTGCTACTAAGCCATTACTAGTTCCCTGGGACTACGATATTAATTATTCTAAAATCGTAGATACTTTCCAAGGACTAGCTACACGATAGGTACTATGCTTTAGATTCTGATTAGAGCTGTTAACGAGTCGAGTCGAACCGAACATGAGATATTTTAAGTTTGTTTGATTATTATTCGAGCATGTTTGAGTTTGCTCATTTAGTATTTCGAACAGAAAAAATTGTTCGAGTTTATTTCGATTAATTTTTTTTATTATTTGAGTTCGAGCTCGAGTTCGATCGATTAAATTTTAAAAATTTAAAATTAAAATTAAAATATTAATTTTTTTTCAAAATTTTAAATTTATAAAATAATAAAATAAATTATAATTTAAATATTTAACAATTTAATAAATTCTTATAAAAATATTGAATCACCCATTTTTAGAAACAATTTAAAAAATCTCTAATTTAAATATTATATATTATTAAAATAATATATATAATATATATTAATATTTATAATTTCTTCGCAAATGCTCGGTATTGTTTACCATGAGTGTTTGAATAAGTTTGAAATTTAATCGAGCCTTTGTTCAAGTTTATTTGTTTAATAAATGAACGAGCCCGAACTGAGTATAAACTAGCTCGAACGAGCTTTGTTCGCGAACAGTTTGATTCGTTTACTGCTATAGTTCTCATTTGATTAAGTGACAAAAATTGAATGTTAAAGTGAAAATTAGTAAAACTAAGTTTTTAATTACTCATAATCAATATAGGTAAATAAATCTTATTTTTCAGCAATACCCATTCGAACGAGTTGCGGCGTGTTTTTGTTTATTTCCACAAATCCGGATTATTGAATTCGGGTAGGCTGAGTTTTCTCCCCAAACATTTTAAGGGATTGAAATTCCTTCTAAATCTTTATTATGTGTTTTTTTCTTTTTTCTTTTTTCTTTTTTCTAGATAGAGCAAAAACTTTTTAGGTTGCGTTTCAAATTTGAAAGCCATATATAGGTTAAAATCATTTTTTTATATAAATAATATTATAAAATTATATAAAATAAGAAAATGAAAAGTATATAAAGAGAATATTATTATATAATTTTTCTTTCTCCTTAATTTTATTTACAAGAAAGTATAGAATATTTTTTAATTAATTGTTTTTAAATAAATCTTCCTTTATCATTTCATATTGAAATATATATATATATATATATATATATATATATTATATATTAAAAAAAACCCCAACTGTTAATTAAGAGATAATATTTATTATTTTGTCATTTATATAAAAGTGTAAGAGGAATTAAATTTTATTTACTTAAACTAAAATGAAAATTCCATATATATAGATAGAATTTATATATAAGAAATTTTATTTTGCTAATATTGTATCCCACATCGGGTATGAGAATGAAGGGACTAGCAAATAAGGTCTATATAAGATGAAGTAGGAGCACATTAATACATACTTACCTGGACAGGGTCAATGGGTGATCAAGAAGACCTATGGCCTAGGTTTGTGACCTCCATTGCACTTGCGAGGGATGCCTACCTAAGGTCTGCCCAAGCGGTAGAGCCTACGTCATAATTTGTGGTTGAAGGGGCCTGCGTTCGCGCGACCCCTATCCAAATCTCATTTGAAATATTTTAATATATTTTAATCATTTGATGGCTGGCTTACATGAAGAAATTATGAAATAATTTTATATTGTTAATGTTTCTGACCCTATCCAATGGCCTGCTTACATGACGAAATTATGAAATAATTTTATATTATCAATGTTTCTCATACATAATAGATTATTATATAAAAATGATTAAAGGGAGAAATAAACTAAAATGAAAATTCGATCTGCTACTATTAAAAGTTCATAAAAGAATATATAAAGTGTAGGAAAAATGAAATAAAAAGAGTATATTAAAGATAATTAATCGTTTGTTCTTGATATGTTTGAACATGTTCTTCTATTGTGTCCAAACATGTGACAATCACTATATCTTGTAGGTGAATCTGGATCTCGAGCATCCATAGAACAATGATATCTAGTAGTTCGTAGTCGACATGGTTGACCACCTTTCGTGTTTGGCTTATAATATTGAAGAGAAAAAGAAGCATCAATCCATAACTCTTCACTTGCAATAGGATAAATATTAGCGTAATAAGTCATCTTATAATTTTGTTTTGAATATATACTCAAAACAAATGTGGTTGAATCCAAACCTCTGTGTCGACAAACTGCAAAAAATTGGAATCAAGGAATACAAAAAACTAACCACTTATGACCACTGCAAGATTGATCAATAAAGTTTAGTGTGTAAACCATGTTACCTCTTCCATCTCCTTTAGCGGGGGACCTCCACTATATATATATATATATATCAGTTTCTATATTATATTATACTACAATATGCCCACGTAATTTCTTCTCATTTTTAATATTTTTTTTTCCAAATACTAGAAGGGAATGGATGTCTAGCGTGAGAGGCTTCTTCTTGACGTTGACAAAAGTATTGAACAAGTTTGACATATGTAAACGCAATCAATGCCTTAAGTGGTAATACACACCATTTTTTAATACATTATTCAATGATTTAGAGAGATTAATTGTCATAAAACCATACCTATAACCACCATCATATCATATGCAAGTGTCCATTTTTTAGGATCAAATTCTTTAAAATAGTCGTACGCTTCAAAGTTCTCTTCCATGATCTCGTCCATGATCTCAATAAACTTGGTCACATTACATTTTACCATGCCTTATACATCAACTATATCAATTCATTCTTTTTGAATTTGGCTTTAAAATTTGCTCTTACATATCTCAAATAAAATTTGTGGACTGCATTTGGTGGTTGCCATTTGGTTTGATGACTAACGGAGCTTAAAATGTCTTTGTATCTATCAGATATTAGACAAACAATTTTTTCTTACACTACATAATGTCTAAGCAGTTGTAAAAACCAACCCCAACTAGTTGTTGCTCCTCATCAACTAGAGCACATGTAAGAGAAAACACATGGTTATTTGCATCCCAACCACCAATAACCAAAAGAACTCCTTTATAAGGCTCCCGTAAAAATGTTCAATTAATACATATGACTAGACAAAAGTAATTGAAATCCAAATTGACAACTTGAATGAGAAACATATAATGGAAGATCTTTTTATTCTCAAAACTGCTTTGATGATGTTTCCAATGCAAGATAGTACATGAATTAGCTTGTTCTAAAGCTTGCATGTATTTGGGAAAAATAATGAAAGTATCACTCCAACTTCCATACAAAAGTTTAATTGTTGCTTATCATTCATACCACCATTTTCTATATGAACAACCATATACTTCAGGATCATTTCAGATGAGACGAGTAATGTGTCTTGTAATATACTTATATGATACGTTCTGATGGTATCTTCATGATAAGTATAGTGATCTCCCACTCATCATGAGATTGTTTTGAAATGATCCTAATGTACCAATTTCATGGATGTTCTCTTGTTCTATTTTTGCACTCAATCGTCCAAATTTTGCTTTTGATTTTGACAACCGTTAACTTTAGCAATTTAGCTCCAAAAACTTTATGTGAACACTTTATTAAAAAATTAAGATTATTAGTAGTCAAAAAGTGCTCAATTTCATAATAATTGATAGGAATCTATGCACAAATCATCCCTAGAATAATGGTATATTTTAGTGTTTTCACTAGTTATCCATCAAGAGTGATGTAAATTATCTCATATTAACATTAGTTGTGATGCGTTTCGATTGGTATGCTAAAAGATAGCATTTATTTACCTATGTTGATTATGAATAATTAAGGTCTGAGTCTTACTAATTGTCACTTTTAGCAATAATTGTTGTCACTTAATCAATCAGAACCTAAGGCAGAGTACCTATCATGTACCTAGTTCTTTGGAAAGTATCTACGATTTTAATTTATTAATATCGTACTCCCAGGATACTGGTACTGGCTTAGTAGTAACTATCCCTTAACCCTAACACTTATCTTATCATGCAATTAATCAATCATTTAATCAATATCTTTGCGATTAATTGGTGATCCCAACCACACATAGCACATAAGTATTTAGCATGCAAGAGTATCAAATAGACATAAGTTCTGATGTATGTTTTATTGTTTCTACATGTTGATTGACCTATCTTCGAGTATTTTAGATATATCTTGGTCTAGAATGCAATTATGTATTGTATCTTGCTTGTGTACCACATCTGAGTTACTTGATAAATCACCCTACCTTAATAATGACCCTATTCACAGTTCGAGTTAAAGGTATCCATGAAAACCTGTGTCACTCAAGAATTCATGCCACTCACCCTAACGCCGGCATAGAGAACAAACTCAGCCTCATTAGATTACTCTAACAAACATGGTGATTTGTAAGTTATTTTACCTAATATGACAGACCTTAATGCTTTTTTATCCTAAATTAAGGCTTGTTAAACTAAACAGGTTATGATTAGACCATGGTTAGGAATTGTCTATAACCGTTCATTTAGTTTAAAAGAGCAAGCAGATAATTCAGTCATAATGTAAATTCAGCATGTGACCTTTTTGGAAAAATGAATATCACTTCAACATGCAAAATATATATAACAGAGCAATCATAATTTGGTACTCAAATAAGTATTTAGACGACACAACATAAAGTATACAAAGAGGATCTAGGAGACCACAACCATAAAGTATTCACCCTTTATCAGGTCCGCTGGCGGAGCGACTACTTGTATACCCTGGGTTGCTCGACCTAACTCTGAATAGCAGAACCTTTGGAGAACACTTCCTTAGACTAGTAGCAATTGCTTTACCTTACATCCTAGGCTTAAGCAATGCCCTGTTGACTAGCTCTTCGCTCACCTAATGCCCTCTTAGGATCTCCTAACAAAATCTCGGGTATTCTATGAATACCAAAGAAGAACCCTATCTAATCGAATTCTAAGAACCTGAGATAAACACCCAGGAAACAAAGAAAACGAGATGATCTTTAGTAATATTTCAGCTCAGCAAAGAATTTCCTTCTTTGTTGGGCGGTAATATCCCGGGGAAGAGTTTGAGCTACCAAATAATTTGCAATATCAGCAAACCACGAGGGAGAAAAAGTAGCAAATAAAGTGCATAAACTCTCATTCGAAAACTTATCTGATATTACTGATTCATTTATAGCTTCTAGTGCCAGATTTTCTAATCTAGACAGGTGATCTACATCTAGATTTTCTGCCCCTTTCTTATCCCTTATTTCTATGTCAAATTCTTGTAGCAATAAAACCCATATGATAAGTCTTGGTTTCGCATCAGTTTTATTGAACAAACATTTCAATGCAGAGTGATCAGTATAAACTATTGTTTTGGACAGAACTAAACAAGATCGAAATTTGTCAGAATTTCTTAGGCGTCAGTCAAAGTTTTACTAGCATAGTATATCACATGAAATTTCTTATCATGTCGTTGTCCCGAAACAACTCCAACTACATAATCACTAGCATCACACATCAATTCAAAAGGCAAATTCCAGTCAGGTGATGTCATGATAGGTGCAATAGTTAATAATTCCTTGATGCGTTCTGATTGGTATGCTAAAAGATAGGCTTTTATTTACCTATGTCGATTATGAGTAATTAAGGACCGAGTCTTACTAATTGTCACTTTAGCATTAATTGTTGTCACTTAATCAATCAGAACCTAAGCCAGAGTACCTATTGTGTAGCTAGTTCTTGGAAAGTACCTACGATTTTAAAATTTATAAATATCGTACTCCTAGAGAACTGGTAACGGCTTAGTAGCAACTATCCCTTAATCCTAACATTCATCTTATTCATGTAATTAATCAATCAGTTAATTAATTCTTTGAGATTGATTGGTGATCCCAATCACACATAACAAGCAAATAGCATTCAAGAGTAGACATGCATTCATCAATTTAAGCTCAGTTATTACAACTTGTTTGACCTTATCTTCGAACATTTTAGATATATCTTGATCTCTAAGGCAATTATGAAATGTAACCATCTGTTTATCATATCTGAGTTACCTGGTGTATTCACCCCTACCTTGGGATGATCCTTCTCATTTTTCGGATTAAAGTATCCATGAACGGTCCCCTATGTCACTTAGGTATCATGCCACTTAACCCTAGGATTGGCCTAGCGTACAAACTCAGCTTTATTAGGGTACTCTAACAAACATGGTGATCTATTTTGTTATTTCTTCCTAATCTGGCAGACCTTTTACAGTCTGTTAAACTAAACTGGTTATGATTCAGACCTTGGATAGGAGTTGTCTATAACCCTAGTTTAATTTAAAAGGACACGGCAATTCAACATTCATAATGATAATTCTAGCTATATGATCTTCCCGGGAAAATGAATAGCATCTCAAATTGTAAAACATGTATGATATATGAATTCAGTATCAAATTAATATCTAGATAAAACAAATCATAAACATATAGAAACTCATCTAGGGGACCCAAATATCATAAAATAGTCACCACTTTATGCAGGTCCAGCCGGCGCTGCAACTCTTGTATGCTTTTGATTGCTCGATCCTACTCTGCTCGGCAGAGCCTTCGGAGAACTCTTCTTAGACCTAGTAGCAATCGCTTTACCTTACATCCCGGGCTTAAGCAAATTACCCTAATCTGACTAAGAACACGCACCCTATCTCTCTCTTAGGATCTCCTAACAAAATTCTGGTATTTTGTGATACAAAAAACGAACCCTATCTAGTCGTAATCTAAGATTATGAGATAGACTCTCAGAAAGCAAAGAAAACGAGAAACTCTCGTATACTAAACTACTTGAATAAAACACCTGAGATCACTCAATGACTTGTATACTGTAGAAAAATGTATACTTGAAGTCATTGAATGATTCAGATCAAGTAGAGAGGGATGATTTCAACTATTGGAGGGCTGAGGTATTTATAGAAGCTTTCTGGAGTGAATTTCTCCAAAAATTTCGATGTGGGACAACTTCTGGTGTCCAAGCTTGGGACGGCCGTCCTGGTGCTTTGACTGGGTCGGGACGCCCGTCCCGAATCCAACATTTCCAAAAATTGCATTTTTGGCTCAAAATTTGCTATTTTCGTGCAATTTACTCCTGAAACTTCCAAAATCACAATTTTCACAATTTTATGTCAATTTGATTCAATTAAGATCAAATACATTCAAATATTGCCCTAATTTGTGTCTAAAAACATGTTTAAAAAGGGATATGATTTGTGCATATCATTCCTTAAGTTTGTTTTAAGCTTTCAAACATTTGTCATCAAAAACCAAAGGAACATCTTTGCTAAGTAGATTGGTCAATGGTCTGGCTATTAGAGAAAAATCTTTTATAAATCTGCGGTAAAAACCAACGTGTCCCAAAAAACTTCTAATAGATCTTACAAAGTTTGGTGGAGGTAGTTTTGAAATAACTTCAATCTTAGCTTTATCTACTTCCATACCGTGTTGTGAGATCTTATGTCTTAACACAATTCCTTCTTTCACCATGAAATGATATTTTTCCTAGTTTAGAACCAAATTAGATTTTATACAACGTTTTAACATTGATTCCAAGTTCTTTAGACAACCCCCAAATGAATTTCCAAAAACTGAAAAATCATCCATGAACACTTCCATAGATTCTCCTAATATGTCTTCAAAAACAGCAGTCATGCAACGTTGGAAAGTAGCAGGTGCATTACACAAACCAAAAGGCATTCTTCTATATGCAAATGTTCCAAAAGGTTATGTGAAAGTAGTTTTATGCTGGTCTTCCGGATAAATTGGGATTTGAACATATCCAGAAAAACCATCAAGAAAACAATAAAACATATGTCCAGATAACCTTTCTAACAATTGGTCAATAAAAGGAAGAGGGAAATGGTCATTTCATGTAGCAGTGTTTAATTTTCTGGAATCAATGCAAACACGATGACTAGTAACAGTTCTGGTAGGAATTAATTCATTTTGTTCATTTCTAACAACTGTTCTCCCACCTTTCTTAGGTAATACCTGTACCGGGCTTACCCATTCACTATCAAAGATAGGATAGATATGTCTAGCGTCCAACAGTTTGATTACTTCCTTTTTAACTACATCACACACATTAGGATTTAACCCCCTTTGAGGTTGCACACACGGCTTATACTCATTTTCTAAAAGAATCTTATGCGAACAAAAGCTTGGATTTATACCTGGAATATTCGCAATTTTGTATGCAAAGGCTCTTTTGTACTTCTTGAGCATGTCCACAGTCAACTTCCGTTGTTTTGCAGTCAAATCAGCTGCTAGAATGATGGGAAGTTTTCTCTTGTCGACTAGGAATTCGTACCATAGATGAGTTGGCAATTCCTTTAGCTCCAAGTTTTGTGGGTCTTCAAACGATGTTTGTTCTTTATTCATCTCATGAGTACCTATCTCAGCGAAATTGTCAGAGCTAATTTTGTAATTGGAAGAATTGAGATCAGTTTTTTCCAATTACAAAGAGTCTTCTCTCAAGACTGGATAGTTTGAGCATAGATCTGTCATGTTAACTTCAATTAGCTGGTCAATAGCATCCACACAAAAACATATATCATCTAAATGCATGGGATACTTAAGGGTTTCATTTAGATCGAATGTGATATCTTCATTTTCTACCCTTAGTTTGATTTAACCATTGCTGACATCTGTCAATGCCTAAGAGGTAGCTAGAAAAGGTCGACCTAGAATCAAGGGTACACCACCCTCGCCATTCATATCCATGACAACAAAATCAACAGGAAAGATAAATTTTCCAACCTTTACTAAGAGGTCTTCAACTATCCCCCTAGGAATTTTAACTGTCCTATCAGCAAGTTGTATGCACATTCTAGTCATTTTCAATTCATGCAATCCTAATTTATCAAATAAACTAGATGGCATCAAATTGATACTAGCTCCTAAATCTGCTAATGCATGCATATTAGTAATATTTCCAATCGTACATGGCAAGGTAAAGCAGCCTGGATCTTTCTGTTTGGAGGGCAGTTTGTTCAGTAGAACTGCCAAGCATCTTCATTAAGAACCACATTGTCCATGTCGAATTTTCTTTTATTACTAATAATTTCTTTTAAAAACTTAGCATATTTAGGCATTTCAGAAATAACATCAAGCAAAGGTAAATTAACATAAATCTGACTAAAAGTTTTGAAAAAACTTTTCAAATTGCTCCATATCTTTATTTTCCATTAGTCTTGTAGGGTAAGGTACTCTTGGTCGGTACTTCGGGATGGATTCCTTCTTCCCTTCCCACGCTACTTCGGTTTCGACTACTGTCGGCGTTGGTTCTTTGGAGCTTTCTTCTTCTTCCTGCACAAGAATAGGAGGATCATAAGATTTTGAGGGAGAAGGAGGTAGAACATTACCAGATCTTAGAGTAATTGTCTTGCATTCATTTTGTGGGTTGTCTCAATGTTGCTTGGTAGCGTTCCTTGAGACTTGTGAGATAAATGGGTCGAGAGTTGCCCCGTCTGTCTTTCCAAGGTCTGCAGACCTTGGAAAGACCATTCTTAATGCCTTGTTGCATTCATTTTCTGACTGTCGGCTCAATCTGCTTCTGCCTATTCTCATTTTGCTAAACCTTTCTACATGAGACTCTTGAATATTTTTATTCGACTCCATCATTTCCTTGTTGGAGTCCGCGATGCTCTGCAGTATGTCTCGAAATTCTTGCATAGGGTTGACTGGAACATAGTTTTTTGGAGCAGGCAAAGCGACTTGCTGGTTCTACGGATAGGGCATTTGTTGAGGTACTCGCTTCTGGAAATTCGCATTTCCAGAGTTATTTCTCCAGCTAAACCCTGGATGGTTCTTCCAGTTGGGGTTGTATGTATTTCCCATAGGGTAGAGTTAATTGCTTCAACTTGTTCCATTTCTTCTGGAATAGTTAATATTCCATTTCCATAACAATCCCCACTGAAGTGTGGTCCTTGGAAAAATTCGCAGATTTGGTATACGAGCTGAATGTTCTTTCCTTGTTGGAAGGCATTAAGCTGGTTAGTGATACTAGCTTTGAATGCCTCGAACTATTCATCGATAGAAGCATTAGCCGCATTAACAGTTTATTTCTTGGTGCGACCACTTGTGCGCCAATTCTTACTGTTTTTGTAGAGTCTCTCTAGGGCTTTCCTAGTATCTACTTCGTTAAGACCATTGAAACTGCACAGAGGGTTGAGTCCATCAAGAACTTGCTTGCCTATTTCTGTCATACCCCCATAAAATTGTTGGATCAGCAAAGCTTCAGTAAGTCCGTGCTGAGGGCAGAGTTTGAGGAGTTCCTTGAATCTTTCCTAGGCCTCGATTACTGTCTCATCTATAGCTTGAGTAAAACCGGAAAGAGCTTTGCGATATTCTAAGACTCTTGATGCGGAATAGTATTCCTCCAAGAATGCCTTACTTAACTCATCCCAAGTTGTGATTGAGTTAGTAGGCAACTATGCCAACCATCGTTTAGCTTTATCCCTAAGTGAATAGGGGAAGAGGTTTAGCTTAGTTACTTCCGCAGTATGGTCTCCTTTAAGACCTTCGCAGAGAGTTGAGAATTCGGTCAAGTGCTCGAGCTGATTTTCAGTAGCAATTCCTCCAAACTAAACCCAATTTATTATCAGCTGGAGCACATTTGGCTTAAGGTCATAACGAGGATTTCCATGAATCCTGATAGCGGAGGACATCGGAATGGTTTGTGGTTGTATGTAAGATTCAAGTGGAGGTCCGACAACCATTTCTGCTCTTCTTCAGTTAGCTATACAAATGGTTTTCAGGGTTTTCAACTGGGGGTTCAAGGTCAGCTTCTAAGGTTTGAGTCATATAACTACAAAAGCACACGTTAAGTCTGAGCAAAAAGTTAGTGGAGTTAAAACAATTCAAAGAAAATGACTTTGGGAAAAAAAATTTAAAAATTGAATAACAAACAAGCAGAGAGAAAGGAGAAAAAAAACTATAACGATGAAATTTTTTTTTTGTATTTTCTGGAAAATTATATTTTTCAGAAAATAGGATTTATAGAAGAAAGGAAAAGTGCGAAAAGAAATTATTTTGTTTTTTTTAACTTTTTCTATTTTTCTATTTTGTTTTTTAGTCGATTTCCTTAGTATGGTTTTAGAATGATTTTCTAAAATTTGATTAACCTAAATTTCTTAATTTTAGATAATTTCTAAAATTAAATATTTAAGGTAACCCTATATTTCAGGAAATTTTATTAACTAATTAGAATAAGTATATTTGTTAATTAAAGTATAGATTACTACCGTTTCCTATCATAAGCCTCTAGAATTTTGATAAGGAATCCTAAAATTTTATGATATGATCCCCGACAACAGCGCCAAAAATTTGATGCGTTCCGATTGGTATGCTAAAAGATAGGATTTATTTACCTATGTTGATTATGAATAATTAAGGACAGAGTCTTACTAATTGTCACTTTTAGCAATAATTGTTGTCACTTAATCAATCAGAACCTAAGGCAGAGTACCTATCGTGTACCTAGTTCTTTGGAAAGAATCTACGATTTTAATTTATTAATATCGTACTCCCAAGGAACTGACAATGGCTTAGTAGTAACTATCCCTTAACCCTAACACTTATCTTATCATGCAATTAATCAATCATTTAATCAATATCTTTGAGATTGATTGGTGATCCCAATGATGGAATTCCGACTGATATGCTAAAATAGGTGTTATTTTACCCTATGTTGATTATGAATAATTAAGGACTTAGAATGACTAATTGTCACATTTAGTCTCTATGCGGTCACTTAATCAATCAGAACCTAAGGCAGAGTACCTATCGTGTAGCTAGTCTGTTGGAAAGTATCTACGATTTTAATTAAATCAATTATCGTACTCACAGGGAAGTGGTAACGGCTTAGTAGTAACTATCCTCTTACCCTAACTCTTATATTATGATCCAGTTATGCAATTGTTCATCAAATCCTTTGATGAGAGGGTGATTCATTCTCCACTAGGTTCAAGTCTAGTTAAGCCTAAAAAGTGTTTTACAGATAATGTTCTGATTTTATGTTATACTGTTCCTACATGTTGATTGACCTATCTTCGAGTATTTTAGATATATCTTGGTCTAGATTGCAATTATGTACTGAGTCTAAAGGTGTACCACATTTGAGTTACCTGATAAACCGCCCTACCTTAATGACGGCCCTACTCACGGTTCGAGCTAAAGGCATCCATGAAAGTCCTATGTCACTTAGGAGATCATGCCGCTCGCCCTAACGCCGGCATAAACACACAAACTCAGCTTACTTAGACTACTTTAACAAACATGGTGATCTATAGGTTATTACATCTAATATGGCAGACATTAATACTTCCGACGGGAAGTCCTAAATTAATGCTTGTTAAACTAAACAGGTTATGATTAGACCGTGGTTAGGAGTTGTCTATAACCATTCATCTAGTTTAAAAGAAACTATAGTAGACATGCAGTCATAATGATTGTTAAGCTGGTGACCATTTCCGGAAAAATATAAATAACTTCACATGCAAAACACATATTCATACAATCATAATTCAATATTCATAATAGTTATTTGGACGAACACAGTACAGACATATAAAGAGAGGAACAAGGGGACTGATGCCATAAAGTATTCAACCTTTACGTAGTCCGCTGATGGAGCAACTGCTTGTATATGTTGGACTGCTCGACCTGACTCTGCTCGACAGAACCTTCGGAGGACGCTTCCTCAGCCTAGTAGTTATGCTTTACCTTAATACCCAGCTTAAGCACAACCTTGTTGACTGACTTTTCGAACGCCTAGTGCCCTCTTAGGATCTCCTAACGAAATCCCGGGTATTCTATGAATACAAAAAATGAACCTATCTAGTCGTATTCTAAGATCTGAGACAGACTCTCAGAAACGAAGAACACGAGACACTCTCTAAAACTATAAATATACCTATACTAAAACCTGAATCACTAAGTGACTTGTATACTATACAAAATTGTATACTTGAAGTCACTAGATGACTCAGATCGAGTGGAGAGGAATGAATTCAACTGAGGAAGGCCTGGGGTATTTATAGCAGGGGAATTGGGTGAATTTCTCTCAAAATTTTGATGTGGGACATTGACCAGGCATTCGGGACGCCCGTCCTGGGTTCTGGACGCCCATCCCGACTTCTGAACTTTTGAAAATCACGTTTTTACCCCGAAATTTGCCATTTTCTTGCACTTTTCACCTGACACTTCCAAAATCACAAAAACTGTGAAATCGAGTTAATAGCAGTCAATTGATAACGATTTAACACCAATTTCGCCCTAAATTGTGCCTAAAAATATGCTAAAAAAGTGATATGATTTATGCATATCATATAACCCCACACTTAGCTTTTAGCTTGTCCTCATGCAAAGTCTACCTAAAGTTATTGATTTTAAATCATAGGGGCAGTCACTTAAAATTTCTAGTCATATTTTTACTCCAAAATTTATCACTGAATCAGATAATTCACAACACAAGTCTGAATGGTTCAGTTGCCATGACAAGGTCTCAAATGTCTCTAGTAGATTATCATGATTAAGCAGGGTTAACAACTTAATAACTAGATTTAACTCTTCTCAGTCACAAGGTCTTCCCGATGTGTAGTGTGTGTACTAGTGATAACTCTAAAATAATAGAGTTATTCGGATCTAATTTGCCACATTTTATTTGGGAATTAATTGACTTTATTTGGAAAATGGAATAAAAATGTGTTGATTTGATATTTTCTCTCTTTTTACCTAAAAATGTGGATTTATTGTTGAAAGTCAATTTAATTGAATTAATTTCTCAAAATGTGGATGAGCTGTATTATTTGTTATTATTTGGGAATTAATTTGAATTGATTTGTTCTGACAAGGGTAAAAAGGGAAGTTTGATGGGTGAAATTGGTGAAAGAAAGTTGGATGAAGGTTGACCGTGAAGAACGTGAAATATGTGTGGATAATTTGCATCTATACATATAATATATATATATATTATATATAATAATATTTATATGTATCTATATATATCTATATCTATATATATATATATATATAATATACACCCACACACTATTTGTCACTTAAAAATCCAACTGGGCATATTAATTAAAGCTGAACTTGCAGTACTATGCATTTATTTCTTTTGTCCTATCCATTTTACACACACACACACACACACACACACACACACAATATATATATATATATATATATATATATATATATGTTTGTTTGTGAAAGTGCAGGTCAAAGGGTGGACAAGAAAGTCGAAATAAAAGACAAGAATTTCAGGGAAGCAGCTGAAATGTTGCTGCTGACCCTGCAGCTGTCAGAGGAAAAGGACAAAACTCTTGCATAAAGTTCTGAAATTCTGCTGCAGATCCTGCGGCTGTCAGAAGAACAAGACAAAAACTCTGCTGCAAATACTGCAACATCAGAGGAAAACGATAAAAGATCATAGAAAGCAGCGGGAGACCAGCTGCAAATGCTGCAGCATTCAGAGGAAGATGACAAAAACTCCAGAAGGCAGCTGGGATTTATTTTCACTATTTGCTGGAATTTTTGAAGAAAATTCCAGAATTATGGACACATGGCAGCTTGGTAATGGCTCTCGGTACACAAAGAGGCTATATGTATGTGAAGAACTGAGAGGAAGGAGTTTAGGCTAGTCTTGGAGAGTTTGAGAGCTAGTCTTTGTAGTTTTAGTTTGGCTTTTGGCCGAGATAGAGAGATTGGTTTTCTCCTTAGTTTTTCTTAGATAGTTTAGTAGTGTTTCCATAGGATAGTTTAGCTTTTCTTCTTAGTTTTAGACTAACTTTAGTAGGGAAAAACCCAAGAGTGAGCAGGGTGACTTGCTGAAGCATTCATCAGCTGAGCAGTACAGACGCAACAACATCAAGCAGAGGAAACGAAGGGCAGCAGATTGATTAAACCGATTTGGGCAGTAGGGTGATCTCCGGCCAGAGTAATCCTCTCTCCATTTCCTCAATTTACTATTGTTTTTGTAACTAAATGTTCTTTGTAATACGAGAATGTTTACATGGGTTCAAGGATTGATTAAAAATGTTTTGGGTGTAATATGTTTTCCGTCTTAGGCTTGACTCCGTTGATTAGTGTCACTATGGACCTAGGGACTATTTTTCCTATTACGTTAGTCCTTGTCTTTCATGATTCTTGGTTCAAGGGTTGATTAAAAATGTTTTGGGAGTGATGTGTTTTCCGTCTTAGGCTTGACTCCGTTGATTGGTGTCACTACGTACCTAGGGACTATCTTTCCTATTACGTTGATCCTTGTTTTCCATGATTCGTTTCAGCATAATATATATTTTTAACCTGAAGATGTTGTAGTGTAGTTAAGTATGAGCATGTTGAATACACTGTTTTGATTATGATGACGAGTATGTTGCAGCATTGCTTTCTGTTTTTATGCTTAATGCTTGTATGGGGCGATGCTTGGTTTATTCATGTAATTACATTAAATTGATTTAACATCACTTGCAGTTACGACTGTCCAATGTATGAATCGAGCTAGTATCTGGCCTTCTAGTGGAGGGGAACTAGTAGACGTGATAATTATGTGGCGCTAGATTTGAGAACTGCGTAACCAGCGGTAAAGACACGAAAGTGCACTCAATATTGCAGTGGACTCCTGAGAACTGCGTAACCAGTGGTAAATTCACTGCCTAGCGTTGCGCTAGGTCCACGGTACTTTGTACTCCATGAGACGATGTTATCGGGGATCTAGACTAGTAGATCAAGTAGTCTAGGTGGAACCAGACATGCTGTAGCATTGATATGGAAACTAAAAGCATGCTTTGTATATTTAAATTCATCTCTGGTTTATACTTACATTTTTGGCGTGAATGCCGCAGCATTGTATTACCTGCAGTACTCTTATGGTTATTTCCAGTAGGCTAACCTTTAACTGCTAGTTTAGTTAGGAGTAGGAATGCCGTAGCATTATACCAATCTCTGTTCATGATTTATCATTCTTTATTCTTTTATTCTTTTATGATTCATTATTCTTTATTCTTTAATTCTTTTAACCATTTGTACAATCGTATTTGCATTTATAATTGGCATACATAGTCCTTGTGGGATCGATAATCTTGTACTTAGGTACATATATTACTTGTTGACCGGTGTATACTCACTTGTTAAGATTGCGTTGATTTATTCTATTTTCTTTATCTTTACAATTTGTGACACACGCACACAACGCAACAACTAGTCCAGATTAGATTGTCAACACAATATACTCTCATCTTGACTCTTACCAGATAATACTTTGACCCGTCACTAGACATACCAGCAACAAACAACCTTCTAAGTTCTGAGCTTTGGTGACAAGATTTTCCATTAGGCATTTCAATATAAGAATACATTGGGCTATGTATTTTTAGATTGATTTTTCAGGGTATTTTGTGTTTGCTTTCACACATCGACTTTAACTACCCATGTAGCGAGTCCCACTCTGATGACTCCCAAACCTACACGACCTTAGGGCATCAGGCTTTAAGTTCCCTTAAGGAGTGGTGCTCGAGTAGCAAAGGCCGCTTGCAAACTACCCTATTTAGTTAACTCTTTTTTTTCTTTTCACTTTCAGCTCAGAGCATCATCTAGTCATTTTGTTTGCCAATACATCCTCAACTGGTCTAATCTTATCTAGTTAAGTTTTGAAAATGTATTTGGTTGAGGTCTCTAATCCAAACTAAGTTGTGCTCAAGTATTAGGAATTCCCTATTTCTAATCGATAAATTCAAGAAAGTTATCACGTTGTCTCCTACTGATCATAATATTCTACATACATATCATAGACATCAGCAATTCTTTACCAATCATAACTGCATTTTGAAGTCTGAAAGAGTGAAAAATTTTGAATTTTTTTGGTAGGGTGTAATTCTAGTGAAAATATGGGAAAAACATGCAAAAAGTTCTACTATAGTGCACTATGCACTGCTACCCCACACTTAAGTCTGACACTGTCCTTAGTGTTCATGCATATCTAACTTACCCCACACTTATTTGAAAATAAGAAGAAATAAAAACAAAACAGAAACTTCTTACCCCACACTTATTTGACTAACTAAGGGTAAGAGAGAAAATAAAACAATAAAAGAAATAACAAAATATAATAAAAGAAACAAATGTTGTTATGTCATATAAATCAACGTCATACAGAGATTCATATTTCATACAGCCCAGACATGATCACACACATAAAGCAGAAACAACGAAAGAAAGAAAAAGAAAAGGAATAGAAAAACTAAGAACCAGGCTCATCGTCATCGGGTGCACGGAAGTCTGCTGAAAAGTAGACCTCTGGGTCTTCGACCAATCGGGAAGTCTGCTGAAAAATCTCCTCGACCCTACTGTTGGTCATGGTGATTCTATCTTCCATCATCGACATCCACCTCTTGATGTTTTCCATATCCCGGCTATGTCGGGCTGTGAATTCGGCCAATCCTTGGGACATATGTCACTCAAAGGCGGTGCATGGGATGAATGTCTCGGTCGGGGTATATGTGCTGGGACCAATCTCGGTGCCCATGCCTGTCCTTGCTGCTCAGTGTGGATGGAGTAACACCCAGTTGCATCCCGTACGACCATCCCCATGTTCCGTAGAATGGTAAGGTCCATAGGAATGGTAGTCGATGTCCAACTCCAAGTAGTGGGCTATCCTGGTGATGAACGGCCCGAGCCCCAGATACTATTTTTGAGTGTCCGTAGTGAAACCCCGCATGATGATGGTAATGAGTCGAGCCATCTCTATTGTAGATATCTACTGTAGAACCCATATGCTTGTTGGCCAGGAGGAATGTCTCCATCTGGGTGACATTCCCGGGGGCCGCCCGACGTCCTGATAGAGTATGTGCTATAATGGCATGTAAATAGCGAAGGACATGATGAATACCTGTGGCTTTCGCAAAGCCATGCTAGTAGGGAGTGCCCATCGTACAAATCTGAGCCAAAGCGGTGGAGACGTCTGTAGAAGTGAAGTCTCGAACTACTGTGGTGTAGGCGGGCGTATCCAGCTCGTCCCTCTGCCAGATACCCAAGGCGATGCCGAACTCGGCCATGCTCATCGATCGATCCATCCTGCCTAGAGGGAATGTGATGTGCTCCTACTGGAATGTAAATGAAGCATAGAACTCACATACCAGCTCTAGGTAGGTCGGCTCAATGATGATGAAGACTCGACTGTAGGGTAGTACATCGAGTATACGTCGGACTGCTGCCCAATCAAGCTTTCTGCCAACCAGTATGCTGCGTCCAATATGTCCATGACATCTCTCCTGATATGCTGGAATGGAAGGAAAAAGCATAAAAGGATGTGCCACAGATGTGACGGTCATGGAAGAAGTAATACGAGCGCGTTTGGGAGCCATTTGGTTGAGAACGTTCAAGAGAATTTGAAAATTTAGGCGGGAAGGAATATTCGAATTCAAATTTTGGAGGTAAATTCAAATTCAGAAGGGTGGATTTTGGTTAGGGAAGGATTTTGAGTTTTTGGTGGGATATTCGAATTTTGGAAGGAAATTCAAAAGTTCAAATTTTGGAGGGAAATTTGAGTTTTGAAATTTTAAGAGGTTGCCAAAAAGTTGTAGAGAGAAGGTGGAGAGAATTTTGTAGAGAGATGATTTTTGGTGGTTGATTTGGGAGGAAATGGGAAAAAATGACATTTTTGTAGAAGGGGGCGGCCTTCGGGATGCTCGTCCCGGGCTGCCTCGAGATGCGTGCCACTTCCGATTTTTTTTTTCATAATTCCCTGCAAATCTTAATATACCAAAATCAATCATAATATTTAACAAGTCTTCATGTTTAGCCTATCAAATTCAGAAGTTGTTAAACTTATACAATTTAATGAGAAATAAACTATATGTGTAACACATTTGTTTTTCATAAAGAATTTGAAAAATAAAATGTCTGAAGAAAAATTACTGAATAAAATAAAAGACCCTTTTAAAAAGTTTGAAAATAGAAAGTATGGGCCAATTCTTTAATTTTAGTTCAAACAATTTATTTGCTGAAAAGTAAAAAGAATCTTCCCTTTTTAATGGCTTTTATGCCTAATCTCTCGCATCTCTCTCATCCCTTTGCTTGCCATGCTCACTTCGTATGTCGGCTAACTCCCGTAGTATTTGTGCACCTTGGCTTTCCTGGAGGCTTACTGTGGCCCTGAGTTGGTCCATGTTGGCTGTGATATTCAGAATGCTTTGTTCTGAATGACACAATCTGCTTGCGATCGCTTGATCCATCTAGTAAATCCTGTGAGTCAAAGTGTCTATCTGCATGGACAAAACTGACTGAGAACCGTTAGTACTTCCCCCGGATGAAGGGGTATGCTCGTTAGGCATTGGAGTATACTCAGGAGATGTTGGTGAGTTTTGGGTTTGGTCAAGGGGTGGTGGATTTCTAGGAACTCTTTGGGTAGGAGTGTGAACTGGAGATCTTTGAAGTTCTTCTCTCGGAGGAAAGGTTTCTTCAGAAGGATCCTCTTCCGTGGGACTGCGTTCACGGGTGTTCAGTAATCTTCTCACTAAATCACTGGTGTCTAGGCTTGAGTTTATTTCTATAGGTTGTGGAGGAAGGTTCTCCCGTGGTATTTCTGGTTCAGGCCTAGATGGTCCTTCTAGTTTCGTCTTCTTTCGACCTGGAGTGTCAGGGTTTTCTATTTTCTTTGCTTGGTTTGTAGCTGCACTTTTTCTCTTCATCTATGAGTGTAAAGTCTGGTTAGGATAAAATAACAAATAGCAAGAACAAAAAGAAAAACAAAATACGGATAAATAGGAAAAACAAGAAAGATATTTTTCGGGTTTTAAATTTTTTTTCTTTTTATATTTTATTTCGGAAGCAGTTAAATTTCCTCAATATGGTTTTAGAATAATTTTCTAAAATTTGATTATCCTAAATGTCTTAATTTCAGATAATGTCTAAAATTAATTAGTTATGATAACTCTATATTTTGGAAACTGATTGTCTAACTAGCATAAAATAAGTGTTAGGTCTAAGGTGTAGATTACTACCGCTGCCTATCATGTCTCTAGAATTTTGATCAGGAATCCTAAATTCATTATGATATTTCCTCAGCAACGGTACCAAAAATATGATGGGATTCCGACTGATATGCTAAAATAGGTGTTATTTTACCCTATGTTGATTATGAATAATTAAGGACTTAGAATGACTAATTATCACATTTAGTCTCTATGCAGTCACTTAATCAATCAGAACCTAAGGCAGAGTACCTATCGTGTAGCTAGTCTGTTGGAAAGTATCTACGATTTTAATTAAATTGATACGCAAAAATCGTATCACTTTTTTAGCATGTTTTTATATATGATTTAGGCTGAAATTGATAGGAAATCGGTCTTAATTGATTGTTATTAACTCAATTTCATAGTTTTTATGATTTTGGAAGTGTCAGGTGAAAAGTAGACGAAAACAGCAAATTTTGGGGCAAAAATGCAATTTTTGGAAATGCTGACTTGGTTAACGGTCCGGGACGGGCGTCCCGACCGAGTCAAACCACTAGGATGGGCGTTCCAATCCAGGACGGGCGTCCCGAAGCACCAGAAGTTGTCCCACATCGAAAGTTTTGGATTTTTTCACTCCAGAAAGCTGCTATAAATACCCCAGGCCTCCAGGAGTTGAAATCATTCCTCTCCACTTGATCTTAGTCATTTAGTGGTTTCCAGTGTACACTCTCCAGTACACAACTCACTCAGAGACTCGGATCTCAGTTTTCTTTCTTATTAGTGTTTTGTTTTAGTTTCTGAGAAATAGTCTCAGATCTTAGGCTTCTATAGATAGGTTCGTTTCTGGTATTCATAGAATACCCGGGATTTCGTTAGGAGATCCTAAGAGGGCTCTAGGCGTTCGAAGAGTCAGTCCACAGGGCTGGGCTTAAGCTGGGTATTAAGGTAAAGCCCAGTTACTAGGCTGAGGAAGCGTCCTCCGAAGGTTCTGGTGAGCAGAGTCAGGGCGAGCAATACGACATATACAACAGTACGCTCCGTCGGCGAGACTACATAAAGGGTAATTTCTTTATGGCATCAGTCCCCATGTCCCTCTCTTATATGTTGTTATTGTGTTGTTCTAAATATTTATTATGAATACTAGATTACGATTTTTATGAATAATTGTTTTATATGTTGACATTATTATATATTTCCGGAAATAGCCACCTGCTTAACATTCACTATGTCTGCATGTCTAATGTGCTCTTTTAAACTAAAGTTAGGGTTATAGACAATTCCTAACCACGGTCTAATCATAACCTATTTAGTTTAACAGGCATCAATTAGTATTGGTGTCTGCCATTCTAGATAAAATAACCTGCTGAACACACTGCCTGTTAAAGTAGTCTAGGTAGGGGCCGAGCTGAGTCCGATTATGCCGGCGGCTAGGACAAGCGGTATGATCCCCGAAGTGACATAGGGCTTTCATGGATGCCTTCGTCCCGAGCCGTGAGTAGGGCCGTCATTAAGGTAGGGCGGTTTATTAGAGACCTCGGATGTGGTACGCCTTTAGACACAGAACATAGTTGCAATCCAAGCTAAGATATATCTAAAATACTCGAATATAGGTCAATCAACATATAGGAACAATACAACATAGAATCAGGACCCCCTCTATAAAACACTTTTAGGTTTGGTTAGACTTAAACCTAGTGGAGAATGAATCACCCTCTCATCAAAGTTATTGATGAAGATTGCACAACTGGATTATAAGATAAGAGTTAGGATAAAGGCTAGTTACTACTAAGCTGTTGCCACTTCCCTGGGAGTACGATAATTATTTAATAAAATCGTAGATACTTTCCAACAGACTAGCTACACGATAGGTACTCTGCCTTAGGTTCTGGCTGATTAAGTGACACCATAAAGACTAAATGTGACAATTAGTCAATCACAGTCCTTAATTACTCATAATCAACATAGGGTAAAATAACACCTATTTAGCACATCAACTGGAAACCCATCAGATTTTTGGCGCCGTTGCCGGGGAAATATCATAATGAATTTAGGACTCCTGATCAAAATTCTAGACACTGATCAAAATTCTAGATACTTATGATAGGTAACGGTAGTAACCTAGACTTTAGACCTCCACTTATCTTACGCTAGTTAGACAATCAATTTCCGAAATATAGGGTTATCATAACTAATTAATTTTAGATATTATCTGGAATTAAGACATTTAGGATAATCAAATTTTAGAAAATCATTCTAAAACCATATTAAGGAAATTTAACTGCTTTCGAAAAAAAAAAGAAAAAAAAATTTCAAAATTTAAAAACCGAAAAAAATGTATTTTTCTTGCTCAATGGTAAGTTGTTCTTTTCCCCATCTCTTGTTCTTTCTTAATTGTTTTCTTAGTTGCTCTTTTTCGTGTTTTTCTTCTATTATTTAATTTCGAATAAAAATGGAAATGAGGATAAAATATGTTTTCTTCTGAGTTGTAAAATTTTGGCTTAGATTTTTATTGGGAAGAAACTCCATTTTAGAATTTTCTTAGAGTCATACCGGCTTTATTAGGACGAGTTATGAAATAATTTTTACTTAATAGCTAGACCTTTGAATGCTCTATTGAAAAAAAAGGATGTTCCTTTTGTTTTGTTGATAATTGCACGAGATCTTTTAAACCAAAAGGAATTACTGCACCCATTAGGGCATCACCTGATCAAAATTTGCCTTTTGAATGAATATGTGATGTAATGATGTAGTAAGAATTGTTTTAGGACAGAAACATGATAAGAAAGTTCATGTATGACAAATCCTGATCTTATCTAGTCTTGTCAAAAACAATAGGTTACACTGATCACTCCGAGATGTCTGTGTTCAATAAAACTGATACTGAACCATAATTTTTTAAGTTAGGTTTTATTGATTGAGTTTGATATAGAATGAAGGGGTAAGAAAAAGGGTTGAGAATCTAGAAAGCAAACCATTGGTCTAGATTAGAAAACCCCGAGTTAGAGGCTAGTATAATACTGATAAAGTTTTGGATGAAAACTTATTTGCATTGTTTGCTATGTATAATAATTCTCATCTGTGGTTTATTGCAAATTATCTAGTCACTGAATAAGTTCCAAGTGATATGACTTATCAGCAAAAGAAGAAATTCTTTGCTGATTTGAAATATTACTACTGGGCAGTTTCTCTTCTATTTCAAATTTTTGCAGATCAGTTGATCAGAAGAGGTGTCTCAGAAGATGAAGGACACAAGATTTTGGAGCATTGCCCTAAAGAATCTACGGGAGACCAATTGATGGCTATCAACACTGTCCGGAAAGTGTTGAAAGCAGGATCTTGTTGACCCACTATATTCAAGGATTTTGTATCTCTGATACAGTCTTGCGATGCTTGCCAAATAACAGGTAACACACCGTTCAGAGATCATCTACCCCAACAAGGTACACAAAGTTTTACAATCTTTTTGATATCTGGGGGTATTCATTAAATCCTTTCTTTTTCTTTCCTTTGAAAATAATTACATCATAGTAGTCGTGGAACACTTTTCGAAAATAGCCTGAACCACAGGCATTACCTACTAATGATGTTAAAGGCATGTGCAGATTCTAGTTGTTTTCCAGATTCAGAGTGCCAATGTTTTAGGAAGAAATGTTCAACATGTGTATCAAATATGTGAAGTCTGCTAAGTACCACACTTTAGCAGGGATTGCTATGGGAATGACTGACCATTCCAAAAGAGGTAGGAGTAGGTTACTGCAGAATGTTGCTCCAATGGGAAATGCATACAACCCCAGCTAGAGGAATCATATGGGATTTAGCTGAGGAATAATTCGGAAGCTGGAAACATTCAGAAGATACCACCACAGCAAAATCCCTACCCGTAGAATCAACAGATGAGATACTGGCAACAATTAAAGCCAGACCAGTACAAGCAAGTGATCTACCAAGAGGTAACGAAGGGTCGAAGGATATAGAGGAATTTGGCGTTGTATCAGGAGCATAGCAATGGAGGAGCTTGCATCCTCTGCATACAATCAGCTGTGAGAAACTTCCCCAAGGAAGTCTCAAATACTTGGGACCAGATCTATACAACTGGAGCCCCTACCACCATAGCTTTGCCAAAACTTCATGTATATTTTCTTCCATTTGAGACTTGCATGCCATACCTTCACTAACATTGGCAGGTAGGCACACCAATCCAAAGAAGTCTCATTCCTAGACACGTTCCTTCTAGACGTTGCTACGATTACGAGAGACTTTGCAGATGATTCGAGGAAACAGTCCTTGGGGCTTGAGTCATTCATCAAATGGATATGCCACTACCTAGAGCTCGACAATGAAGGATCAGAGCTGGCGTCATCCGTTCCAATATCTAGAGCTTGCAGAGTCAAGAACACCTCAGCAATAGCACATGGCTAAGGTGAAGAGCAAATTGACAGATCAGAGAAGACCCTTCTGCTCGCGACATGAAGGGAGTTTTTCTAATCCTCATGATCCTTTACTTTTGTTTTCTTTATTTTGTGTTCTGTTTTGTTATTTCCATTATCCTTCTTGTTTTATTTTCTCTCTTACCCTTAATTAGTCAAATAAGTGTGGGGTAAGAGTTCTTTGTTTTGTTTTCATTTCTTCTTGTTTGCAAATAAGTGTGGGGTAGTTTAGCTATGCATGAACACTGAGGACAGTGTCAGACTTAAGTGTGGGGTAGCAGTGCACAGTGCACTGTAGCAGTTGGCAAAAATTTTGCATGATTTTGCTTGTTTTCCCCGTATTTTCACACCCTTCCAAAATTGTTTTCAAAATTTTTCCGTCTTTCAGACTTTTAAATGCAGTATGCTTGGTTAAACAATTGCTTATCTCTATGATATGTAGGTAGAATGTTATGGTTAGTAGGAGATAATTGATGACTATTTTTGAACTTATTGATTAGGAGTAAGGAATTCCTGATAATTAAGCACAACTTAGTCTAGGTTAGAGACCTCAGCCAATTACCTTTTCAAAACTTAACTAGATAAAATTAGACCAGTTGCAGGATGCATTGACAATTGGAATGACTAGATGAGACTCTGAGCCAAAAGTGAAAAAGAAAAAAAAAGTGAGCTAATTAAAATAGGGTAGTTTGTCAGCGGCCTTCGCTACTCGAGCACCACTCCTTCGGGGAACTTAAAGCCTGATGCCCTAAGGTCGTGTAGATCTGGGAGTCATCGGAGTGGGACTCACTACATGGGTAGTTGAAGTTGACGTGTTCTAAGCAGACTCAAAATACCCTAGAAAATCTATAAACGAAAGGAATCAATAAATGCTAAATGATAGAATCTGATCACCAAAGCTCAGAACTCATAAAGTTATCTGTTGTCAGTGTGTCTAGCGATAGGTCGAAGTGTTATCTGGTAATAGTTAAGACAAGAGTTTGTTGTGTTGACTATCTGGTCTGGACTAGTACACACACTACACATCAGGAAGACCTTATGACTAAGAGAAAAGTTCAACCTAGTTGTTAAGTTACTTTATGCTCAACCCTAACAAACTACTAGAGACATTTGAGACCTTGTCATAGCAACCTAACCAGTCAGACCTGTGTTAAGAATTGTCTGAAGAATTTTTGGAATTAAAACATGACTAGGAATGCACATATGGTTTAGAATCACTAACTTCAGGTAGACTTTGCTTGAGGACAAGCAAATAGCTAAGTGTGGGGTTATCTGATACGCAAAAATTGTATCACTTTTTAAGCATGTTTTTATATATGATTTAGGGTGAAATTGATAGGAAATCAGTCTTAATTGATTGTTATTAACTCAATTTCACAGTTTTTATGATTTTGGAAGTGTCAGGTGAAAAGTAGACGAAACCAGCAAATTTTGGGGCAAAAATGTAATTTTTGAAAATGCTGACTTGGTCAACGGTCCGGGACGGGCGTCCCGACCCAGTCAAACCACCAGGACGGGCGTCCCGAAGCACCAGAAGTTGTCCCACATCGAAATTTTTGGATTTTTTCACTCCAGAAAGCTGCTATAAATACCCCAGGCCTCCAGGAGTTGAAATCATTCCTCTCCACTCGATCTGAGTCATTTAGTGGTTTCCAGTGTACACTCTCCAGTACACAACTCACTCAGAGACTCGGATCTCAGTTTTCTTTCTTATTAGTGTTTTGTTTTAGTTTCTGAGAAATAGTCTCAGATCTTAAGCTTCTATAGATAGGTTCGTTTCTGGTATTCATAGAATACCCGAGATTTCGTTAGGAGATCCTAAGAGGGCTATAGGCGTTCGAAGAGTAAGTCCACATGGCTGGGCTTAAGCTGGGTATTAAGGTAAAGCCCAGTTACTAGGCTGAGGAAGCGTACTCCGAAGGTTCTAGTGAGCAGAGTCAGGGCGAGCAATACGACATATACAACAGTACGCTCCGTCGGTGAGACTACTTAAAGGGTGATTTCTTTATGGCATCAGTCCCCATGTCCCTCTCTTATATGTTGTTATTGTGTTGTTCTAAATATTTATTATGAATACTAGATTACGATTTTTATGAATAATTGTTTTATATGTTGACGTTATTATATTTTTCCGGAAATAGCCACTTGCTTAACATTCACTATGTCTGCATGTCTAATGTGCTCTTTTAAACTAAAGTTAGGGTTATAGACAATTCCTAACCACGGTCTAATCATAACCTGTTTAGTTTAACATGCATCAATTAGTATTGGTGTCTGCCATGCTAGATAAAATAACCTGCTGAACACCCTGCCTGTTAAAGTAGTCTAGGTAGGGGCCGAGCTGAGTCCGATTATGCCGGCGGCTAGGGCAAGCGGTATTATCCCCGAAGTTACATAGGGCTTTCATGGATGCCTTCGTCCCGAACCGTGAGTAGGGCCGTCATTAAGGTAGGGCGGTTTATTAGAGACCTCGGATGTGGTACGCCTTTAGACACAGAACATAGTTGCAATCAAGACTAAGATATATCTAAAATACTCGAATATAGGTCAATCAACATATAGGAATAGTATAACATAGAATCAGGACCCCCTCTATAAAACACTTTTAGTTTGGTTAGACTTAAACCTAGTGGAGAATGAATTACCCTCTCATCAAAGTTATTGATGAAGATTGCACAACTGGATTATAAGATAAGAGTTAGGATAAAGGCTAGTTACTACTAAGTCGTTGCCACTTCCTTGGGAGTACGATAATTATTTAATAAAATCGTAGATACTTTCCAACAGACTAGCTACACGATAGGTACTCTACCTTAGGTTCTGGCTAATTAAGTGACACCATAAAGACTAAATGTGACAATTAGTCAATCACAGTCCTTAATTACTCATAATCAACATAGGGTAAAATAACACCTATTTAGCACATCAACTGGAAACCCATCATAAATCAATTATCGTACTCCCAGGGAAGTGGTAACGACTTAGTAGTAACTATTCTCTTACCCTAAGTCTTATCTTATGATCCAATTATGCAATCGTTCATCAAATCCTTTGATGAGAGGGTGATTCATTCTCCACTAGGTTCAAGTCTATTTAAGCCTAAAAATTGTTTTACAGATAATGTTCTGATTTTATGTTATACTGTTCCTACATGTTGATTGACCTATCTTTGAGTATTTTAGATATATCTTGGTCTAGATTGCAATTATGTACTGAGTCTAAAGGTGTACCACATCTGAGTTACCTAATAAACCGCCCTACCTTAATGACAGCCCTACTCACGGTTCGAGCTAAAGGCATCCATGAAAGTCCTATATCACTTAGGAGATCATGTCGCTCGCCCTAACGCCGACATAAACACACAAACTCAGCTTACTTAGACTACTTTAACAAACATGGTGATCTATAGGTTATTAAATCTAATATGGCAGACATTAATACTTCCGACGGGAAGTCCTAAATTAATGCCTGTTAAACTAAACAGGTTATGATTAGACCGTGGTTAGGAGTTGTCTATAACCATTCATCTAGATTAAAAGAAACTACAGTAGACATGCAGTCATAATGATAGTTAAGCTGGTGACCATTTCTGAAAAAATATAAATAACTTCAACATGCAAAACATATATTCATACAATCATAATTCAATATTCATAATAGTTATTTGGACGAACACAGTACAGACATATAAAGAGAGGGACAAGGGGACCGATGCCATAAAGTATTCACCCTTTACGTAGTCCGCTGATGGAGTAATTGCTTGTATATATTGGACTACTCGACCTGACACTACTTGACAGAACCTTCGGAGGACGCTTCCTCAGCCTAGTAGTTAAGCTTTACCTTAATACCCAGCTTAAGCACAACCCTTTTGACTGACGTTTCGAACGCCTAGTGCTCTCTTAGGATCTCCTAACAAAATCCCAGGTATTCTATGAATACCAAAAACGAACCTATCTAGTCGTATTCTAAGATCTAAGACAGACTCTCAGAAACGAAGAACACGAGACACTCTCTAAAACTATAAATATACCTATACTAAAACCTGAATCACTAAGTGACTTGTATACTATAGAAAATTGTATACTTGAAGTCACTAGATGACTCAGATCGAGTGGAGAGGAATTAATTCAACTGAGGAATGCCTGGGGTATTTATAGCAGGGGAACTGGGTGAATTTCTCTCAAAAATTTGATGTGGGACTTTGACTAGGCATTCGGGACGCCCGTCCCGGCCTGTTGACCAGGTCAGGACGCTCGTCCTGGTCTGTTGACCAGGTCAAGACGCTCGTCCTAGGTTCTGGACGCTCATCCCGACTTCTGAACTTCTGAAAATCACGTTTTTGCCCTGAAATTTGCCATTTTCTTGCACTTTTCACCCGACACTTCCAAAATCACAAAAACTGTGAAATTGAGTTAATAACGGTCACTTGATAACGATTTAACACCGATTTCGCCCTAAATTGTGCCTAAAAACATGCATATCACCCAACCACACATAGAACATAAGTATTTAGCATGCAAGAGTATCAAATAGACATAAGTTCTAATGTATGTTTTATTATTTCTACATGTTGATTGACCTATCTTCGAGTATTTTAGATATATCTTGGTCTAGAATGCAATTATGTACTGTATCTTGCTGGTGTACCACATATGATTTACCTGATAAATCACCTACCTTAATGATGACCCTACTCTCTGTTCGAGTTAAAGGTATCCATGAAAACCTGTGTCACTCAAGAATTCATGACACTCAACCTAACACCGGCATAGAGAACAAACTCAGCCTCATTAGATTACTCTAACAAACATGGTGATATGTAAGTTATTTTACCTAATATGGCAGACCTTAATACGTTTTTATCCTAAATTAAGGCCTGTTAAACTAAACAGGTTATGATTAGACCATGGTTAGGAATTGTCTATAACCGTTCATTTGGTTTAAAAGAGCAAGCAGATAATTCAGTCTAATGTAAATTCAGCAGGTGACCTTCCCAGGAAAATGAATATCACTTCAACATGCAAAACATATATAACAGAGCAATCATAAATTGGTATTCAAATCAGTATTTAGACGAACACAACATAAAGTATATAGAGAGGATCTTGGGGACCACCACCATAAAGTATTCACCCTTTATCAGGTCTGCCAGCGGAGCGACTACTTGTATACCCTGTGTTGCTCGACCTTACTCTGAACAACAGAACCTTCGGAGTACGCTTCCTTAGACTAGTAGCAATTGCTTTACCTTACATCCTAGGCTTAAGCAATGCCTTGTTGACTAGCTCTTCGCTCACCTAATGCCCTCTTAAGATCTCCTAACGAAATCCTGAGTATTCTATGAATACCAAAGACGAACCCTATCTAATCGAATTCTAAGAACCTGAGATAAACACTCAAGAAACAAAGAAAACGAGATGCTTTTATACTACTCTCTACTCGTGTGAGTGAAGAAAGATGCACTTGAGTCACTAAATGACTTATATCGAGTGTAAAAATATACACTTGAAGTCACTAGATGACTCAGATCGAGTGACGAGGGATGATTACAACTGAGGAAGGCCTGGGGTATCTATAATAGGGGAAATGAGTGATTTTCTCTGAAATTTCCGATATGGGATAGCATTCTGCGATTTGGGACGCCCGACCCAGCGGTTTGACTGGTTTGAGATGCCCGTCTCGAGCTTGGGACGCTCATCCCGAACTTAGAAAGTCTGAAAATTATGTTTTTGCCCCAATATTTGTTGTTGTCTTGCACATTTCACATGAAACTTCCAAAATCACAAATTCTACAAAAAAATGTGTCAATATCAATCAATTATTATCGATTTGGTTCTCATTTTGCCTTAATTTGTGCCTAAAACATGCTAAAAAGTTATCTGAGTTGTGCTTATCAAGTTGTCATGTTAGGAGAATTGAATGGGTCATGTTTTACTCTAAATGCCTCAGTGTGAGTAGTTTTAATGTCTTCAAACTCAATCAATACTTGAACGCCTACCAACTTAAAATCATATGGCATATACCACAAAACGTTCATGACATTATTGTTGCGTTGTGTGCGTGTGTCACAATTTGTAAAGATAAAGAAAATAGAATAAATCAACACAATCTTAATAAGTGCAAGTATACACCGGTCAACAAGTAATATATGTACCTAAGTACAAGATTATCGATCCCACAGGGACTATGTATGCCAATTACAACCACAAGAGTACTGCAGGTAATACAATGATGCGACATTCACGCCAAAAATGTAAGTACAAACCAGAGATGAATCTAAATATACAAAGCATGCTTTCAGTTTCCATATCAATGCTACAGCATGTCTGGTTCCACCCAGACTACTTGATCTATTAGTCTAGATCCCTAATAACATCATCTCATGGAGTACCAAGTACCGTTGACCTAGTGGAATGCTAGTCAGTGAATTTGGTCATTTCCACTGCAATATTGAGTGCACTCTCGTGTCTTACCGCTTCCGCAGTCTCAATCTAGCGCCACATAATTATCACATACACTAGCTCCCCTCCGCTAGAAGGCCAAACACTAGCTCGATTCATACATTGGACAGTCGTAACCGCAAGTGATATGCCTAAATCATATCACTTTTTTAGCATGTTTTTAGGCATAATTTAGGGTGAAATTGATAGGAAATTGGTCTTAATTGATTGTTATTTACTCAATTTCACAATTTTTATGATTTTGGAAGTGTCAGGTGAAAAGTAGACGAAAACAGCAAATTTTGGGGCAAAAATACAATTTTTGGAAATGCTGAATAGGTCAACGGGTCAGGACGGGCGTCCCGAATCAGGACGGGCATCCTGACCCAGTCAAAGCACCAGGACGGCCGTTCCAATCCAGGACGGGCGTCCCGAAGCACCAGAAAGCTGCTATAAATACCTTGGGCCTCCAAGAGTTGAAATCATCCCTCTCCACTCGATCTGAGTCATTCAGTGGTTTCCAGTGTACAATCCTCGAGTACACAACTCACTCAGAGACTCAAATTTCAGTATAAGTTTTCCTTCTTTCCTTTTTGTATTTCGTTTTTCTTAGTTTTTGAGAAATAGTCTTAGATCCTAGGGTTCGATAGGTAGGTTCATTTCTGGTATTCATAGAATACCCTGGATTTCGTTAGGAGATCCTAAGAGGGCTCTAGGCGTTTGAAGAGTCAGTTCATAGGGCTGGGCTTAAGCTGGGTATTAAGGGAAAGCCCAGTTACTAGGCTGAGGAAGCGTCCTCCGAAGGTTCTGGCGAGCAGAGTCGGGTCGAGCAGTACGACATATATAGCAGTACGCTCCAACAGCGTGACTACGTAAAGGGTGATTTCTTTATGGCATCAGTCCCCCCTGTCCCTCTCTTTATATGTTTGTACTGTGTTTGTTCCAAATATTAATTATGAATATAAGATTATGATTTTCATGAATATTTGTCATATATGTTGAAGTTCTTATGATTTTCCGGAAATAGCCACCTACTTAAATATTCATTATTGCTGCATATCTAATGCAGTTTCTTTTAAACTAAAATTAAGGTTATAGACAATTCCTAACCACGATCTATTCATAACTTGTTTAGTTTAACAGGCATCAATTAGTATTGGTGTCTGCCATACTAGATAAAATAACCTGCGGAAAACCCTGTTTGTTAGAGTAGTCTAGGTAGGCTGAGTAGAGCGTTATGCCGGCGGTTATGGGCAAGCGGCATGATCCCCGAAGTGACATAGGGCTTTCATAGCTGTCTTTAGTAGTAGCCGTGAGTATGGCCGTGAGTATGGCCGTTTACCTTGGCGATGGGGCGGTAGCATAGAGACTCAGATGTGGTACACCTTTAGACTCAGAACATAGGTGCATTCCAGGCTAAGATATATCTAAAACACTCGAAGATAGGTCAATCAACATATAGGAACAATATAACATAGAATCAGAACTTTGTCTACAAACACTTTTAGGCTTAATTAGACTTAAACCTAGTGGAGAATGGATCACCCTCTCATCAAAGTTATTGATCACGATTGCATAACTGGATCATAAGATAAGAGTTAGGATAAAAGGCTAGCTACTACTAAGCCGTTACCACTTCCCTGGGAGTACGATATTTATTTAATAAAATTGTAGATACTTTCCAACAAACTAGCTACATGATAGGTACTCTGCCTTAGGTTCTGGCTGATTAAGTGACACCATAGAGACTAAATGTGACAATTAGTCAATCTCAGTCCTTAATTACTCATAATCAACATAGGGTAAAATAACACCTATTTAGCATATCGGCTGGAAACCCATCAGATTTTTGGCGCCGTTACCGGGGAAATATCATAATGAATTTAGGATTATTCGCCACAATTCTAGAGACTTATGATAGGTAGCGGTAGTAACCTAGACTTTTGATTTACACTTATCTTATGCTAGTTAGACAATCACTCTCCGAAATATAGGATTATCATAACTAACTAATTTTAGATATTATCTGGAATTAAGACACTTCGGATAATCAAATTTTAGAAAATTATTCTAGAACCATATTGAGGAAATTTAACTGCTTACGAAAAAAAAAAATTAATAATTTAAAAACCCGAAAAAAATGTATTTTTCTTACTCAATGGTAAGTTGTTCTTTTCCCTATCTCTTGTTCTTTCTTAGTTGTTTTCTTAGTTGCTCTTTTTCGTGTTTTTCTTCTATTCAATTTCGAAGAAATAAAAATGGAAATGAGGATAAAATATATTTTCTTCTGAGTTGTAAAATCTTTTTTGGCTTAGATTTTTATCGGGAAGAAACTCCATTTTAGAATTTTCTTAGAGTCATACCGACTTTATTAGGACGAGTTATGAAATAATTTTCCTTAATAGCCAGACCTCTGAATGTTCTATTGAAAAAAAAGATGTTCCTTTTGTTTTGCTGATAATTGCATGAGATCTTTTAAACCAAAAGGAATTACGGCACCCATTATGGAATCACCTGATTGAAATCTGCTTTTTGAATGAATATGTGATGTAATGATGTAGTAAGAATTGTTTTAGGACAGAAACATGATAAGAAATTTCATGTATGATAAATTCCGATCTTATCTAGTCTTGTCTAGAGACAATAGGTTACACTGATCACTCTGAGATATCTGTGTTCAATAAAACTGACGCTGAACCACAATTGATTAAGTTAGGTTTTATTGTCACTTGAATTTGATATAGAATGAAGGGGTAAGAAAAAGGGTTAAGAATCTAGAAAGAAAACCTTTGGTCTAGATTAGGAAACCCTGAGTTAGAGGCTATTGACGAGACAGTAGTATCTGATAAATTTCTGAATGAGGATCTATTTTCATTGTTTGCTATGAGTAATGATTCTCCTACGTTGTTTATTGATATTACTAATTATCTAGCTGCTAATTATTCCCAAGTGATATGACTTATCAGAAAAAGAAGAAATTCTTTGCTGATTTGAAATATTACTACTGGGCAGATTTCTCTTCTATTTTAAATTTTTGCAGAGTAGAGTGATCAGAGGATGTATCTCAGAAAGCGAAGGCCACATGATTCTGAAGCATTGCAGGAATCTATGGGACACCAATTAACTACTATCAACACTGTCTGGAAAGTGTTGGAAGTAGAATATAATTGACCCACCATATTCAAGGATTTTGTATCTCTGATACAGTCTTGCGATGCTTGCCAAATAACAGGTAACACCTCTTCCAGAGATCGCCTACCCCAACAAGGTATATAGAGTCTTGAAATCTTTGATATCTGGGGTATCGAATCCTTTTCTTTTTCTTCCTGTGAAAAAAAAACTTACATCATAGTAGTCGTGGAACACTTTTAAAAAAAAATGGCCTGAACCACAGGCATTACCTACTAATGATGTTAAAGTCATGTGCAGATTCTATGAGAAGTTGTTTTCCAGATTTAGAGTGCCAATGTCTTAGGAAGAAACGTTCAGTCACTGTATCGAATCTATGAAGACTGCCAAGTACTTCACTTTAGCGGGAGTTGCTATGGAATACTGACCATTCCAACCGAGGTAGGAGTAGGTTACTGCAGAATGCTACTCCAATAGGAAATGCATGCAATCACAACTAGAGGAATCATACAGGATTTAACTGAGGAGTAATTCGGAAGCTGGGAACTTTCAGAAGATACCACCACAGTAAAACCCCTACCCGCAGAATCAACAGATGAGATACTGGCAACAATCAAAGCCAGACCAGTGCAAGCAAGTGATCTACCAAGTGCTATCGAACAGTCGAAGGATATAGAGGAATTTGGCATTGTATCAGGAGCATAGCAATGGAGGAGCTTGCATCCCCTACATACAATCAGCTGTGCGAAACTTCCCCCGAGTAAGCTTCAAATACTTGGGCTCATATCTACACCATTGGAGCCTCCTACTACCACGGCTTAGCCAAAGCTTCAGGTATCTTTTCTACCATTTGAAAATTGCATGCAATACCTTCACTAGGTAGGTTCGTTTCTGGTATTCATAGAATACCAGGGATTTCGTTAGGAGATCCTAAGAGGGCTCTAGGCGTTCGAAGAGTCAGTTCATAGGGCTGAGCTTAAGCTGGGTATTAAGGTAAAGCCCAATTACTAGGCTGAGGAAGCATCCTCCGAAGGTTCT
This sequence comes from Asclepias syriaca, assembly GCA_027405835.1. NCBI lineage: Eukaryota > Viridiplantae > Streptophyta > Magnoliopsida > Gentianales > Apocynaceae > Asclepias > Asclepias syriaca. Next base: position 11,571,387 of record CM049928.1, on the reverse strand, counting down.
GGCGAGCAGAGTCGGGTCGAGCAGTACGACATATATAGCAGTACGCTCCAACGGCGTGACTACGTAAATGGTGATTTCTTTATGGCATCAGTCCCCCCTGTCCCTCTCTTTATATGTTTGTACTGTGTTTGTTCCAAATATTAATTATGAATATGAGATTATGATTTTCATGAATATTTGTCATATATGTTGAAGTTCTTATGATTTTCCGGAAATAGCCACCTACTTAAATATTCATTATTGCTGCATATCTAATGCAGTTTCTTTTAAACTAAAATTAAGGTTATAGACAATTCCTAACCACGATCTATTCATAACTTGTTTAGTTTAACAGGCATCAATTAGTATTGGTGTCTGCCATACTAGATAAAATAACCTGCGGAAAACCCTGTTTGTTAGAGTAGTCTAGGTAGGCTGAGTAGAGCGTTATGCCGGCGGTTATGGGCAAGCGGCATGATCCCCGAAGTGACATAGGGCTTTCATAGCTGTCTTTAGTAGTAGCCGTGAGTAGGGCCGTTTACCTTGGCGATGGGGCGGTAGCATAGAGACTGAGATGTGGTACACCTTTAGACTCAGAACATAGTTGCATTCCAGGCTAAGATATATCTAAAACACTCGAAGATAGGTCAATCAACATATAGGAACAATATAACATAGAATCAGAACTTTGTCTACAAACACTTTTAGGCTTAATTAGACTTAAACCTAGTGGAGAATGGATCACCCTCTCATCAAAGTTATTGATGACGATTGCATAACTGGATCATAAGATAAGAGTTAGGATAAAAGGCTAGCTACTACTAAGCCGTTACCACTTCCCTGGGAGTACGATATTTATTTAATAAAATCGTAGATACTTTCCAACAGACTAGCTACACGATAGGTACTCTGCCTTAGGTTCTGGCTGATTAAGTGACACCATAGAGACTAAATGTGACAATTAGTCAATCTCAGTCCTTAATTACTCATAATCAACATAGGGTAAAATAACACCTATTTAGCATATCGGCTGGAAACCCATCAGCAAGTGATGTTAAATCAGTTTAATGTAATTACATGAATAAGCCAAGTATCGCCCCATACAAGCACCAAACATAAAAACAGAAAGCAATGCTACAGCATACTCGTCATCATAATCAAAACAGTGTATTCAACATGCTCATATTTAACTACACCACATCATCTTCAGGTTAAAAATATATATTTTGCTAAAACGAATCATGAAAGATAAGGATCAACGTAATAGGAAAAATAGTCCCTAGGTCTATAGTGACACCAATCAACGGAGTCAATCCCAAGACGGAAAACATATCACTCCCAAAACATTTTTAATCAATCCTTGAACCCGTGTAAACATTTTACAAAGAACATTTAATTACAAAAACAGTAGTAAATTGAAGAAATGGAGAGATGATTACTCTAGATCGGAGTTCACCCTACTGCCCAAATCGGTTTAATCAACGTACTGCTGCCCTTCGTCTCCTCTGCTTGATGCTGCTGCGTCTCTACTGCTCCGTTGATGAATGCTTCAGCAAGTCACCTTGCTCACTCTCGGGTTTTTCCTTACTAAAGTTAGTCTAAAACTAAGAAGAAAAGTTAAACTATCCTATCGAAACACTACTAAACTATCTACGAAAACTAAGAAGAAAAACCAATCTCTCTAACTCGGCCAAAAGCCTCCTAACCTAGCCTAAAAACTCTAACAACTCAATCCTCTCGGTTCTCCTCATGTATATAGCCTCTTTGTGCACCTAGAGCCATTACCAAGCTGCCATCTGTCCATAATTCTGGAATTTTCTCCAAAAATTCCAGCAAATAATCTGAATAATTTCCAGCTGCCTTCTGAAGTTGTTGTCTTCTTCCTCTGATTGTTGCAGCATCTGCAGCCGGTCTCCAGCTGCTTTCTGTGCTCTTTGTCGTTTTCCTCTGATGCTACAGCATTTTCAGCAGAGTTTTTGTCTTTTTCTTCTGACAGCCGCATGATCTGCAGTAGAATTCCAGGTACTTTATGCAGGATTTTTGTCCTTTCCTCTGTCTTGTCGCAGGGTCAGCAGCAACATTCCAGCTGCTTTCCTGAAATTCTTGACTTTTTCTTCTACTTTCTTGTCCACCTTGTCGCCATGCACTTTCACAAACAAACATATATATATATATATATGTATAATGGATAGGACTAAAGAAATATATATATAGTATCGCAAGTGTCCAGCTGGATTTTAAGTTGCAACTGGTGTGTGTGTGCAAATTATATATATACGTATAGATGCAAATTATCCACTCATATTTCACTTTCTTCACTGTCAACTTTTATCCAGCTTCCTTTCACCAATTTCAACCATCAAAATTCCCTTTTTACCCTTGTCATAATAAATCAATTCAAATTAATTCCCAAATAATAACAAATAATACAGCTCGTCCACATTTTGAGAAATTAATTCAATTAAATCAATAAATCCACATTTTTAGGTAAAAAGAGAGAAAATATCAAATCAACACATTTTCATTCCATTTTCCAAATAAATTCAGTTAATTCCCGAATAAAATGTGGCAAATTGGATGTGAATAACTCTATTATTTTAGAGTTATCAATTATCATCATCTAATGCAATAAGAAAATATTGCACTATTGAAAAGCCTTTCAAAATTATAGGATGTCTAAGTGTAACTGTTACCCTAACAGTATTCTTGTCAATACCTCTTAAATGACAAACATTATCAACTAACTTTGAATGTCAAATCTTTTCTCTAATAACACGGTGCTTTTATGCTCGCCCACTAAAGTAAGGAATTCCTCTATGATCACAACTTATAGGGCTATTCCAATACAAATTGATGCGTTTCGACTGATATACTAAAATAGGTGTTGTTTTACCCTATGTTGATTATGAGTAATTAAGGACTTAGACTGACTAATAGTCATATTTAGTCTCTATACTGTCACTTAATCAATCAGAACCTAAGGCAGAGTACCTATCATGTAGCTAGTCTGTTGGAAAGTATCTACGATTTTAATTAAATCAAACATCGTACTCCCAGGGAAGTGGTAAAGGCTTAGTAGTAACTATCCTCTTACCCTAACTCTTATCTTATGATCCAGTTATGCAATCATTCATCAAAATCTTTGATGAGAGGGTGATTCATTCTCCACTAGGTTTAAGTTTATCTAAGCCTAAAAAGTGTTTTACAGATAATATTCTGATTCTATGTTATACTGTTCCTAAATGTAGATGGACCTATCTTTGAGTATTTTAGATATATCTTGGTCTAGATTGCAAATATGTACTAAATCTGATGGCTTCCCGACTGATATGCTAAATAGGTGTTATTTTACCCTATGTTGATTATGAGTAATTAAGGACTTAGATTGACTAATTGTCACTTTTAGTCTCTATGCTATCACTTATTCAGCCAGAACCTAAGGCAGAGTACCTATCGTGTAGCTAGTATGTTGGAAAGTATCTAAGATTTTATTAAATTAAATATCGTACTCCCATGGAATAGGTAACGGCTTAGTAGTAACTAGCCTCTTATCCTAACTCTTATCTTATGATCCAGTTATGCAATCGTCATCAATAACTTTGATGAGAGGGTGATTCATTCTTCACTATGTTTAAGTCTATTTAAGCCTACAAGTGTTTTATAGATAATGTCCCGATTCTATGTTATACTGTTGACATGTCTTCGAGTACTTTAGACATGTCTTGGCCTGGATTGCAACTATGTTCTAAGTCTAAAGGTGTACCACATCTGAGACAACTAATAAACCGCCCCATCGCCAAGGTTGACGACCCTACTCACGGTTTGAGCTAAAGGCATCCATGAAAGCCCTAAGTTACTTAGGGGATCATGTCGCTCGCCCTAACGCCGGCATAAAAATGTAACTCATCCTACTTAGACTACTCTAACAAACATGGTGTTCTGTAGGTTATTTTATCTAATATGGCAGACATCAATACTAATCGGTGCCGGTTAAACTAAACAGGTTATGAATAGATCGTGGTTAGGAATTGTCTATAACCCTAACTTTAGTTCAAAAGAGACTACATTAGACATGTAGACATAATGAATATTAAGCATGTGGCCATTTCGGGAAAATCATAAGAACTTCAACACATATAACAGATACTCATAAAAATCATAATCTAGTATTCATAATAAATCTTTGGACAAACACAATACAAACATATAAAGAGAGGGACATGGGGACTGATGCCATAAAGAAATCACCATTTACTTAGTCTCGCTGATGGAGCAACTGCTTGTATATGCCGTACTGCTCGACCCAACTCTGCTCGACAGAACCTTCGGAGGACGCTTAATACCTTAATACCCAGCTTAAGCCCAGCCCTGTGGACTAACTCTTCGAACGCCTAGAGCCCTCTTAGGATCGCCTAACGAAATCTCGGGTATTCTATGAATACCAGAAATGAACCTATCTATCGAACCCTAGGATCTGTGACTAATTCTCAGAAACAAAGAAAACGAAACACTATCTAAGAAAAATAAACTTTTATTGAACCCGAGTCTCTAAGTGACTTATGACTCAGGTTGAGTGGAGAGGAATGATTTCAACTGAGGAAGGCCTGGGGTATTTATAGCAGCTTTCTGGAGTGAATTTTCTTCAAAAATTCGATGTGGGACTTGGAATTTCAGCTCGGGACGCCCGTCCTGGATTGGGACGCCCGTACTGGACTGTTGACCAGGTCAGGATGGATGTCCCGAGTCCTCAATTTCAAAATAAAAAAACTGTGAAATTGAGTTGATAACAAACAATTAAGACCGATTTGCCCTCAATTTCACCCTAAATTATGCCTAAAAACATGCTAAAAATGTGATATGATTTATGCATATCAGATAACCCCACACTTAGCCTTTTGCTTGTCCTCAAGCAAAGTCTAACTGAAGTTAGTGATTTTAAATCATATGTGCAGTCACTTAAATTTCCTAGTCATGTTTTTATTCAAAAAATTATTCAGACAATTCTTAACACAGGTCTGACTGGTTAGGTTGCTATGACAAGGTCTCAAATGTCTCTAGTAGATTGTTATAATCAAGTAGGTTAACAACTTAACAACTAGATTGAACTCTTCTCTCAGTCACAAAGTCTTCCTGATGTGTAGTGTGTGTACTAGTCTAGACCAGATCGTCAACAAAATAAACTCTCGTCTTAACTATTACCAGGTAACACTTCAACTCGTCGCTAGACATACTAACAACAAACAACTTTTTAAGTTCTGAGCCTTGGTGATCAGATTTTTAATTATTTAGCGTTTATTGATTTTCTTTCTTTTATAGATTCAGGGTATTTTGAGTCTGCTTTGAACACGTCAACTTCAACTACCCATGTAGCGAGTCCCACTCCGATGACTCCCAAACCTACACGACCTTAGGACATCCGGCTTTAAGTTCCCCGAAGGAGTGGTGCTCGAGTAGCAAAGGCCGCTGGAAAACTACCCTATTTAATTAACTTTCTTTTGTTTCTTTTCACTTTTAGCTCAGAGTCTCATCTAGTCACTCTAATTGTCAATACATCCACAACTGGTCTGATCTTATCTAGTTAAGTCTTGAAAAGGTAATTGGCTGAGGTTTCTAATCCAGACTAAATTGTGCTCAATTATTAGGAATCCCCTATTCCTAATCAATAAGTTCAAAATAGTCGTCACATTGTCTCCTACTAACCTGATACGCGAAAATCGTATCACCTTTTTAGCATGTTTTTATATATGATTTAGGGTGAAATTGAGAGTAAATTGATCTTAATTGTTTATTAATTACTTAATTTCACAGTTTTTATGATTTTGGAAGTGTCAAGTGAAAAGTGGACGAAAACAGCAAATTTTGGGGCAAAAACGCAATTTTTGGAAATGCTGACTTAGTCAAAGGCTCCGGACGGGCAAACCGACCCAGTCAAAGCACCGGGACGGGCGTCCAAGACTCGGGACGGGCGTCCTGACTTGGTCAATAGACCAGGACGGGTGTCCCAATCCGGAATGGGCGTCCCGAACCCCCAGTTCAAGTCCCACATCGAATGTTTGATGAAAAATCACCCCGGGAAGCTGCTATAAATACCCCAGGCCTCCAGTAGTTGAAATCATTCCTCTCCACTCGATCTGAGTCATTAAGTGGTTTCCAGTGTACACTTCTCTAGTACAGAACTCACTCAGAGACTCGGATCTCAGTTTTCTTTCTTGTTAGTGTTTTGTTTTAGTTTCTGAGAAATAGTCTCAGATCTTAGGCTTATATAGATAGGTTCGTTTCTGGTATTCATAGAATACCCGAGATTTCGTTAGGAGATCCTAAGAGGGCTCTAGGCGTTTGAAGAGTCAGTCCACAGGGCTGGGCTTAAGCTGGGTATTAAGGTAAAGCCCAGTTACTAGGCTGAGGAAGCGTTCTCCGAAGGTTCTGGCGAGTAGAGTCGGGTCAAGCAATACGGCATATACAGCAATACGCTCCATCGGCGAGACTTCGTAAATGGTGATTTCTTTATGGCATCGGTCCCCTTGTCCCTCTCTTATATGTTGTTATTGTGTTTGTCCAAATATGTTTTGAATACCAGATTATGATTATTATGAATATTTGCAATATATGTTGAAGTTATTATGTTTGTCTAGAAATGGCCACCTGCTTAAATATTCATTATGTCTGCATGTCTATTGTCGTTCTTTTAAAATGAAATTAGGGTTATAGACAATTCCTAACCACGGTCTATTCATAACTTGTTTAGTTTAACAGGCATCAATTAGTATTGGTGTCTGCCATACTAGATAAAATAATCTGCGGAACACCAGGTTGGTTGAAAGTAGTATAGGTAGGCTGAGTAGAGTTTTATGTCGGCGGTTATGAGACGAGCAGTATGATCCCCGAAGTGACATAGGGCGGTCATTGCTGACTTTTGTCCGAGCCGTGAGTAGGGCCGTTACCCTTAACGATGGGGCGGTAGCGTAGAGACTCAGATGTGGTACACCTTTAGACTCAGAACATAGTTGCAATCCAGGCCAAGACATGTCTAAAATACTCGAATATAGGTCAATCTACATATAGTAACAGTATAACATAAAATCAGGATCTCATCTATAAATTAGACTTAAACCTAGTGGAGAATGAATCACCCTCTCATCAAAGTTATTGATGAAGATTGCATAACTGGATTATAAGATAAGAGTTAGGAATAAAGGCTAGTTACTACTAAGCCGTTACCACTTCCCTGGGAGTACGATATTTATTTAATAAAATCGTAGATACTTTCCAACAGACTAGTTGCACGATAGATACTCTGCCTTAGGTTCTGGCTGATTAAGTGACACCATAGAGACTAAATGTGACAATTAGTCAATCACAGTCCTTAATTATTCATAATCAACATAGGGTAAAATAACACCTATTTAGCATATCGACCGGAACACATCAGATTTTTGGCGCCGTTGCCGGGGAAATATCATAATGAATTTAGGATTATTGGCCACAATTCTAGAAACTTATGATAGGTAGCGGTAGTAACCTAGACTTTTGATTTACACTTATTTTATGCTAGTTAGACAATCACTTTCCTAAATATAGGATTATCATAACTAATTAATTTTAGACAATATATGAAATTAAGACACTTAGGGTAATCAAATTTTAGAAAATTATTCTAAAACCATATTGAGGAAATTTACCTGCTTTCGAAATAAAATTTAAAATCCCTAAAAATATTTTTCTTGTTTTTTTTATTTTACTTTCCTACTTTTGTTATTTGTTATTTCTAACCAGACTTTAGACTCAGAGATGAAGAGAACAAGAGCAGCTACTAACCATGCAAAGAAAACAGAAATCCCTGACACTCCATGACCAAAGAAGACAAAGCCAGAAGGACCATCTAGGCCTGCACCAGAAATACCACGAGGGACTCTTCCTTCACAACCGGTAGAAGTAAACTCAAGCCTAGATGCCAGTGACCTAGTAAGGAGATTCCTGAACGCCCGTGAGCCTAGTCCCACGGAAGAAGATCCTTCTGAGGATACCTTCCCTCCTAGAGAAGAACCCCAGAGATCTCCAGTTCACCCTCCTGCCCAGAGAGTTCCTATAAATCCACCACCCACTGACCAAACCCAAAATTCACCAACATCTCCTGCATACACCCCAACACCTAACGAGCGCACCCCTTCATCCGGGGGGAGTACTAACGGTTATCATTCAATGTTGTCCGTGCAGATAGATACGTTGGCTCAAAGGGTCTATGAGATGGACCAAGGAATTGCCAGCAGATTGTGTCATTTAGACCAACTCAGTCTAAATATCACAACTAACATGGACCGACTCAGAGCCACGGTCAGTCTTCAGGAGAACCAAGGTGCACAACTACTCCGGGAGATGGCTGACTTATGCAGTCAGCAGGGCAGGCAGAGGGATGAGATGAGAGCCATACGCATAGAAATGCGAAGCATTCGAACAGAGCTACAGGAGATCAGAGATAAGGGTCGTTGAAAAAGGGAAGATTCTTTTACTTTTATTCTCAGCAAATAAATTGTTTGAACTAAACCTGAATAATTGACCCATATTTTTCTATTTTTCAAACTTTTTAAAGGGTCCTTTATATTCAACAATTTTCTTCAGACATTTTATTTTCAAATTTCTGTGAAAAACAAAAGTTTTGCAAATACAGTTATTTTTCACTAATTAAATTGTACAAACTCAGTTTTTGTTTTTCTGAAATTCTTGCTGGATTGGGATAAAATTAGGGTAGTCATGATTTTCGAAAAAGACTAAGGAATTTTTGCATAGAATTTTTAACAGCTTCTGAACTTGATTGGATAAACATGAAGACTTGTTAAAAATTATGATTATTTTTGGTATCTTGAGATTTGCAGGGAATTACGAAAAAAAAATTATTTTTCGGAATTGGCACGCGTCCCGAAGTAACCCTGGACGGGCGTCCAGCGGGACGGGAGTCCTGCCTCCGGGACGGGCGTCCCGAAGGCCGCCCCTTCTATAAAAATTCATTTTTTTTCATTTTCTCTCAAATCTACAACCAAAAATTTATCTCTCTAAAAATATTTCTCTCTACCTTCTCTCTACAAAGTTTTGGCAAACTCCCCAAAGTTTAAAAATTTGAGTTTCCCTCCAAAATTTGAATTTTAAACTTCACTTAAAAAATTAGAATTTCCCTCCAAAATTCGATTTTCCCGCCAAAAAATTCAAAATCCTTCCCTAACCTAATTTCATCCTTCTGAATTCAAATTCACCTCCAGAATTTGAGTTTAAAGATTTCCTTCCCACCTAAACTCTCTCGTACGTTCTTAATGGCTCCCAAACGTGCTCGTACCACATCTACCATGACAGTTACCTCAGTAGCACATCCTTTTATGTTGTTTCCCTCCAACACAGCATACCAAGAAAGATGCTTTGGGTACATCGGGCGTACGATACTGACGGGCAGAACGTTGGATTGGGCAGTAGTACAGACTCTAGGAGTAGAGCCGGAAGTTAGACGCATACTCGACGTGCCACCTTACAATCGAGTATTCATCGTCACAGAGCCCACATACCTGGAGCTGGTATGTGAGTTCTATGCATCTTTTACATGCCACCAGGAGCAGATCACATTCTGCTTGGGCAGAATAGATCGGTCGATGAGCATGGCCGAGTTCGGCGTCGCCCTAGGTATCTGGTAGAGAGATTAGCTGGATACGCCAGCATACACCACAGCAGTTCGAGACTTCACGTCTGCAGATGTCTCCACTGCTTGGGCTCAGATCTGCATGACGGGTGTCCCATACCAGCATGGCTTTGCAAAAGCCACAGGTATTTATCCTACTCTTGGTTACCTGCACGCTATCATTGCACATACATTGTCAGGACGACGGACGGCTCCCGGAACTGTCACCCAAATGGAGACATTCCTTCTGGCCAACATGCACATGGGATCTACGGTAGAGATGGCTAGACTCATCACGGTCGTCATGCAAGGATTCGCTACAGACACCAGGAAACAGTGTCTGGGGCTCGGACCGTGCATCACCAGGCTAGCCCGCTACCTGGAGTTGGACATAGAGGGCTCGGAGCTGACTCTGGTTGCCCCGACCACCGTTCCCACTGATCTTACCATTCTACGGAACATGGGAATGGTTGTCCAAGATGCGAATGGCCGCTACACCATCCACACGGAGCAGCCAGGATAGGTATCGGTATCGGAAGCATGTCCAGCGCATATCCCTCCGTCCGAGACGTTCGTGCCACGTACTGCCTTCTAACGACACATGTCGCACGGGTTGGTAGAACTATCGGCCCGATATAGTCGAGACATGGACAGGATTGACAGACGGCTGGCGATGATGGATGACAGGATCGCCATGAACACCAGCAGGATTGATGAGATACATCAGCATACTTCCCGACTGGCGGAAAACTTCGAGTTTGACTTTACAGCAGACTTCGGTCCACTGGACGACGACCCGCCGGGTTCTTAGTCTCTCTCTCCTTCTTTCCTTTCCTTTCTTTTGCTTTTGTTTTTCTTGTTCTATGTGTATAAACATGTCTGGACTGTATGACGTATGAATCTATGTACAAAGTTGATTTATATGACATACAGAATTGTTTGCATTATTTTGTTTTTTTTATGTCTTTCTTACCCATAGTGTGGGTAAGAATCTCTTCTTTGTGTTTTATTTCTTGTTTTCAAATAAGTGTGGGGTAATTAGATATGCATGAACACTGAGGACAATGTCAGAATTATGTGTGGGGTAGCAGTAAACGGTGCACTGTAGCAGTTTGCAAATTTTTTGCATGCTTTTGCTTGTTTTCCCCATATTTTCACACCCTTCCAAAATTTTTCAAATTTTTCCGTCTTTCAGACTTCTAAATGCAGTATGCCTGGTTAAACAATTGCTTATGTCTATGATATGTAGGTAGTATGTTATGGTTAGTAGGAGATAATTGATGACTATTGCTGAACTAATTGATTAGGAATAGGGAATTCCTGATAACTGAGCACAACTTTGTCTGGATTAGAGACCTCAGCCAATTACCTTTTCAAGACTGAACTAGATAAAATTAGACCAGTTGTGGATGTTTTGACAATTAGAATGACTAGATGAGACTCTGAGCTAAAAGTGAAAAGAAATTAAAGAAACTTCATTAAATAAGGGTAGTTTGCCAGCGGCCTTCGCTACTTGAGCACCACTCCTTCGGGGAACTTAAAGTCTGATGCCCTAAGGTCGTGTAGATCTGGGAGTCATCGGAGTGGCACTCGCTACATGGGTAGTTGAAGTTGACGTGTTCTAAGCAGACTCAAAATACCCTACATCTATAAAGAGAATCCATAAATGCTAAATCATTAAAAATCTGATCACCAAGGCTCAGAACTCAGAAAGTTGTCTTTTGTTGTTATGTCTAGCAACAGGGTCGAAGTATTATCTAGTGATAGTTAAGACGAGAATATATTGTGTTGACTATCTAGTCTAGACTAGTACACACACTACACATCAGGAAGACCTTGTGACTAAGAAAGGAGTTCAACCTAGTTGTTGAGTTGTTTTCTGCTTGACTATAACAATCTGCTAGAGACATTTGAGACCTTGTCATAGCAACCTGACCAGTCATACCTGTGTTAAGAATTGTCTGAATAAATTTTTGGAATAAAAACATGGCTAGGAATGCACATATGGTTTAGAATCACTAACTTCAAGTAGATTTTGCTTGAGGACAGGCAAAAAGGTAAGTGTGGGGTTATATGATACACGGAAATCGTATCACCTTTTTAGCATGTTTTTATAAATGATTTAGGGTGAAATTGAGAGTAAATTGATCTTAATTGTTTATTATTTACTTAATTTCACAATTTTTATGATTTTGGAAGTGTCAAGTGAAAAGTAGACGAAAACAGCAAATTTTGGGGCAAAAACGCAATTTTTGGAAATGCTGACTTAGTCAAAGGCTCAGGACGGGCGTCCCGACCCAGTCAAAGCACAGGGACGGGCGTCCCGACTTTGTCAACACACTAGGACGGGCGTCCCGAACCCCCAGTTCAAGTCCCACATCACCCCAGGAAGCTGCTATAAATACCCCAAGCCTCCAGTAGTTGAAATCATTGCTCTCCACTCGATCTGAGTCATTAAGTGGTTTCCAGTGTACACTTCTCTAGTACACAACTCACTCAGATACTCGGATCTCAGTTTTCTTTCTTGTTAGTGTTTTGTTTTAGTTTCTGAGAAATAGTCTCAAATCTTAGGCTTATATAGATAGGTTCGTTTCTGGTATTCATAGAATACCTGGGATTTCGTTAGGAGATCCTAAGAGGGCTCTAGGCGTTCGAAGAGTCAGTCCACAGGGCTGGGCTTAAGCTGGGTATTAAGGTAAAGCCCAGTTACTAGGCTGAGGAAGTGTTCTCCGAAGGTTCTGGCGAGTAGAGTCGGGTCAAGCAATACGGCATATACAGCAGTACGCTCCATCGGCGAGACTTCGTAAAGGGTGATTTCTTTATCGCATAGGTCCCCCTGTCCCTCTCTTATATGTTGTTATTGTGTTTGTCCAAATAACAATTTTGAATACCAGATTATGATTATTATGAATATTTGCGATATATGTTGAAGTTATTATGTTTTTCTAGAAATGGCCACCTGCTTAAATATTCATTATGTCTGCATGTCTAATGCCGTTCTTTTAAAATGAAATTAGGGTTATAGACAATTCCTAACCACGGTCTATTCATAACCTGTTTAGTTTAACAGGCATCAATTAGTATTGGTGTCTGCCATACTAGATAAAATAATCTACGGAACACCTTGTTCGTTGAAAGTAGTCTAGGTAGGCTGAGTAGAGTTTTATGCCGGCGGTTATGAGACGAGCAGTATGATCCCCGAAGTGACATAGGGCGGTGGTCATTGCTGACTTTTGTCCGAGCCGTGAGTAGGGCCGTTACCCTTAACGATGGGGCGGTAGCGTAGAGACTCAGATGTGGTACACCTTTAGACTCAGAACATAGTTGCAATCCAGGCCAAGACATGTCTAAAATACTCGAATATAGGTCAATCAACATATAGTAACAGTATAACATAAAATCAGGATCTCATCTATAAATTAGACTTAAACCTAGTGGAGAATGAATCACCCTCTCATCAAAGTTATTGATGAAGATTGCATAACTGGATTATAAGATAAGAGTTACGAATAAAAGCTAGTTACTACTAAGCCGTTACCACTTCCCTGGGAGTACGATATTTATTTAATAAAATCGTAGATACTTTCCAACAGACTAGCTAGACGATAGGTACTCTGCCTTAGGTTCTGGCTGATTAAGTGACACCATAGAGACTAAATGTGACAATTAGTCAATCACAGTCCTTAATTATTCATAATCAACATAGGGTAAAATAACACCTATTTAGCATATCGACCGGAACGCATCATAACCATAACATTCTACCTACATATCATAGATATAAGCAGTGTTTAACCAATCATACCGCATTTAGAAGTCTGAAAGAATGAAAAAATTTGAAAATTTTGGAAGGGTGTGGAAATACGAGGAAAACGTGCAAAATCATGCAAAACGTTTCTCAAACTACTACAGTGCACCGTGCACTACTACCCCACACTTAATTCTGACACTGTCCTCAGTGTTCACGCATATCTAAACTACCCCACACTTATTTGAAAACAAAAAACAGAAACAAAATAGAAAAGACTCTTACCCCCACACTTATTCGAATAACTATGGGTAGGAAGGAAAATAAAGCAATAAAAGAAATCAAAACAAGAAGGTAATAGAAATAACAAAACATCAAATGAAGATAAAAATTAAAAGAACACAAAGTAGAGGAAGATTAAGATTAGAAAATCTCCCTTCTTGGCTCGAGCAGAAGGGTTTTCTCTGGGCTGTCAATTGGCTCTTCACCTTAGCCATGTGCTATTGCTGAGACACTCTTGACTTTGTAAGCTCTAAATACTGGAATGGATGACGTCAGCTCCGATCCTTCATTGTCCTGGAACGGATGATGTCAGCTCCGATCCTTCATTGTTGAGCTCTAGGTAGTAGCCTATCCATTTGATGAATGACTCAAGCCCCAAGGACTGTTTCCTCAAATCATTTGCAAAGTTTCTCGTAATCGTAGCAACATATCCAGAAGGAGCGTGTCTAGGAATGAGACTTCTTTGGATTGGTGTGCCTACCTGCCAGTGTTAGTAAAGGTATTGCATGCAATTTTCGAATGGCAGAAAAGATACCTGAAGCTTTGGCGAAGCCGTGGTGGTAGGAGGCTCCAGTGGTGTAGATCTGGGCCCAAGTATTTGAAACTTCCTCGGGGAAGTTTCTCACAGCTGATTGTATGCAGGGGATGCAAGCTCCTCCATTGCTATGCTCCTGATACAATGCCAAATTCCTCTATATCCTTCGACCCTTCGATACCACTTGGTAGATCACTTGCTTGCACTGGTCTGGCTTTAATGTTGCCAGTATCTTATCTGTTGATTCTGTGAGTAGGGGTTTTGCTGTGGTGGTATCTTCTGAAAGTTTCCAGCTTCCGAATTATTCCTCAGCTAAATCCTGTATGATTCTTCCAGCTGGGATTGTATGCATTTCCCATTGGAGTAGCATTCTGCAGTAACCTACTCCTACCTCTTTTTGGAATGGTTCTTATTTCATTCCCATAGCAATCCCTGCTAAAGTGTGGTACTTGGTAGACTTCACAGATTTGATATATAGGCACATCTGAATCTAGAAAACAATTTCTCAAAATCTGCACATGATTTTAACATCATTAGTAGGTAATGCTTGTGCTTCAGGCTATTTTTGAAAAGTGGTCCGCGACTACTATGATGTAAATGTTTTCACAGGAAGAAAAAGAAAAGGATTCAATCAATACCGACATAGAATGACATTTCTTCCTACTTAAAACCTAAGACAAAATTGACAGCTCAAAAGAAAAGTATTCTTTCCTCATTTCCATTTTTATTTTTTCGAAATAAAAACAAACAAACAGGAAAACTGTTAAACACAAAAAATTTATTTCTTTTATCTTCTGGAAAATAATATTTTTCAGAAACATTTTATAGAAGAAAAGAAAAGAAAAGAAAAATTGAAAGAAAACAAATGTTCAACTATGAAAGAAAAAGAACAAATAGTACAAGAGATAGGAAAAAGAACAAACTACCATTGAGCAAGAAATATACATTCTTTTTTCGATTTTTAAATTTTTAAATTTTTTTCTTTTTATATTTTATTTAGAAAGCAGTTAAATTTCCTCAATATGGTTTTAGAATAATTTTCTAAAATTTGATTATCCTAAATGTCTTAATTTTAGATAATGTCTAAAATTAGTTAGTTATGATAACCCTATATTTCGAAAATTGATTGGCTAACTAGCATAAGATAAATGTAGGTCTAAAGTCTAGGTTACTACCATTACCTATCATAAGTCTCTAGAATTATGGCCAATAATCCTAAATTCATTATGATATTTCCCCGACAACGGCGCCAAAAATCTGATGGCTTTCCGACTAATATGCTAAATAGGTGTTGTTTTACCCTATGTTGATTATGAGTAATTAAGGACTTAGATTGACTAATTGTCACTTTTAGTCTCTATGCTGTCACTTATTCATCCAGAACCTAAGGCAGAGTACCTATCGTGTAGCTAGTCTGTTGGAAAGTATCTACGATTTTATTAAATTAAATATCGTACTCCCAGGGAAGTGGTAACGGCTTAGTAGTAACTAGCCTCTTACCCTGACTCTTATCTTATGATCCAATTATGCAATCGTCATTGATGCGATTCCGGTTGACGTGCTAAATAGGTGTTATTTTACCCTATGTTGATTATGAATAATTAAGGACTGTGGTTGACTAATTGTCACATTTAGTCTCTATGGTGTCACTTAATCAGCCAGAACCTAAGGCAGAGTACCTATCGTGTAGCTAGTCTGTTGGAAAGTATCTACGATTTTATTAAATAAATATCGTACTCCCAGGGAAGTGGCAACGGCTTAGTAGTAACTAGCCTTTTATCCTAACTCCTATCTTATAATCCAGTTATGCAATCTTCATCAAATACTTTGATGAGAGGGTGATTCATTCTCCACTAGGTTTCAGTCTAATTAAACCTAGAAGTGTTTTATAGATGAGTCCTGATTCTATGTTATACTGTTCCTATATGTTGTTTGACCTATATTCGAGTATTTTAGATATATCTTAGCCTGGATTGCAACTATGTTCTGTGTCTAAAGGCGTACCACATCCGAGGTCTCTAATAAACCGCCCTACCTTAATGACGGCCCTACTCACGGTTCGGGACGAAGGCATCCATGAAAGCCCTATGTCACTTTGGGGATCATACCGCTTGCCCTAGCCGCCGGCATAATCGGACTCAGCTCGGCCCCTACCTAGACTACTTTAACAGGCAGGGTGTTCAACATGTTATTTTATCTAGCATGGCAGACACCAATACTAATTGATGCCTGTTAAACTAAACAGGTTATGATTAGACCGTGGTTAGGAATTGTCTATAACCCTAACTTTAGTTTAAAAGAGCACATTAAACATGCAGACATAGTGAATATTTAGCAGGTGGCTATTTCCGGAAAAACATAATAACGTCAACATATGAAACAACTATTCATAAAAATCGTAATCTGATATTCATAATAAGTATTTAGGACAAAACAATAACAACATATAAGAGAGGGGTATGGGGACTGATGCCATAAAGAAATCACCCTTTACTTAGTCTCGCCGACAGAGCGTACTGCTGTATATGTCGTATTGCTAGCCCTGACTCTGCTCACCAGAACCTTCGGAGGACGCTTCCTCAGCCTAGTAACTGGGCTTTACCTTAATACCCAGCTTAAGCCCAGCCCTGTGGACTGACTCTTCGAACGCCTAGAGCCCTCTTAGGATCTCCTAACGAAATTCCGGGTATTCTATGAATACCAGAAACGAACCTATCTATAGAAACCTAAGATGTGAGACTATTTCTCAGAAACTAAAACAAAACACTAATAAGAAAGAAAACTGAGATCCGAGTCTCTGAGTGAGTTGTGTACTAGAGAATTGTACACTGGACACCACTAAATGACTCAGATCGAGTGGAGAGGAATGAATTCAACTGCTGGAGGCCTGAGGTATTTATAGCAGCTTCCCGGAGTGAAAATTTCTGAAAAATTCGATGTGGGACAGCTTCTGGCGGCTCGGGACGCCCGTCCCGACCCTTTGACCGGGTCAACATTTCCAAAAATTGCGTTTTTGCCCCAAAATTTGCTGTTTTCGTCTACTTTTCACCTGACACTTCCAAAATGATAAAAACTGTGAAATTAAGTGAATAATGAACAATCAAGATCAAATTACCCTCGATTTCACCCAAATTCATACATAAAAACATGCTAAAAAGGTGATACAATTTTTCGCGTATCAGATAACCCCACACTTAGCTTTTTGCTTGTCCTCAAGCAAAGTCTACCTGAAGTTACTTAAATTCCTAGTAATGTTTTTATTCCAAAAATTCTTCAGACAAGTCTTAATACAGGTCTGTCTGGTTAGGTTGCTATGACAAGGTCTCAAATGTCTCTAGTAGCTTGTTATGATCAGGTAGAAAATAAATCAACAACTAGGTTGGTCTTTTTTCTTAGTCACATCCTGATGTGTAGTGTGTGTACTAGTCCAGACCAGATAGTCAACACAATGTACTCTTGTCTTAACTACTACCAGATAACACTTCGACCTATCGCTAGACATATTAACAACAGACAACTTTTTGAGTTCTGAGCTTTGGTGATCAAATTTTTAATGTTTTAGCATTAAGTTATTTTCTTTATAGATTCAGGGTATTTTGAGTCTACTTAGAACACGTCAACTTCAACTACCCATGTAGCGAGTCCCACTCCGATGACTCCCAGATCTACACGACCTTAGGGCATCAGACTTTAAATTCCCCGAAGGAGTGGTGCTCGAGTAGCGAAGGCCACTGGCAAACTACCCTTATTTGATTAACTTCTTTTAATTTCTTTTCACTTCTAGCTCAGAGTCTCATCTAGTCATCCTAACTGCCAATATATCCACAACTGGTCTAATTTTATCTAGTTAAGTCTCGAACAGGTAATTGGTTGAGGTCTCTAATCCAGACAAAGTTGTGCTCAATTATCAGGAATTCCCTATTCCTAATCAATTAGTCCAAGATAGCTATCAATTATCTCCTACTAACCATAACATACTACCTACATATCATAGACATAAGCAATTGTTTAACCAAGCATACTGCATTTAGACGTCTGAAAGACGGAAAAATTTTGAAAATTTTTTGGAAGGGTGTGAAAGTATGTGAAAACAAGCAAAATTATGCGAAAAATTTTGCAAACTGCTACAGTGCACCGTGCACTGCTACCCCACACTTAAGTCTGGCACTGTCCTCAGTGTTCATGCATATCTAATTACCCCACACTTATTTGAAAATAAGAAATAAAACAGAAAAAATTCTTACCCCACACTTATTTGAAAATAAGAAGTAAAACAGAAAAATAAAGGATTCTGTATGGGTAAGTAAGACATAAAATAAAATAATGCAAACAATTATGTATGTCATATAAATCAAATTTGTACATAGATTCATACGTCATACAGCCTAGACATGTTTATACACATAGAACAAGAAAAACAAAAACAAAAGAAAAAGAAAGAAAAGGAAAGAAGGAGAGAGAGACTAAGAACTCGGTGGATCGTTGTCTAGTGGACCTAAGTCTGCTAAGTCAAACTCAAAGTTTTCCGCTACTCGGGAAGTCTGCTGATGTATCTCCTCAATCCTGCTGGTGTTCATGGCGATCCTATCATCTATCATCGCCAACCGTCTGTCAATCCTGTCCTCCATCATCGTCAGCCGTCTATCAATCCAGTCCATATCTCGATTGTATCGGGCCGATAGTTCTACCAATCCGTGTGTCATGTGTCGTTCGAAGGCAGTACGTGGCACGAACGTCTCGGATGGAGGGATATGCGCTGGAAATGCTTCCGATGCCGATGCCTGTCCTGTCTGCTCCGTGTGGATGGTGTCGCGGCCATTCGCATCCCGTACAACCATTCCCATGTTCCGTAGAATGGTAACGTCTGTGGGAATGGTGGTTGGGGCGACCAGAGTAAGCTTCGAGCCCTCTATGTCCAACTCCAGGTAGCGGGCTAGCCTGGTGATGTATGGTCCGAGTCCTAGACACTGTTTCCTAGTGTCTGTAGCGAATCCTCGCATAACGACCGCTATGAGTCTAGCCATCTCTACTGTAGATCCCATGTGCATGTTGGCTAGAAGGAATGTCTCCATCTGGGTGACAGTTCCGGGCGCTGTCAGTTGTCCTGACAATGTGTGTGCAATGATAGCATGCAGGTAACGAAGAGTAGGATAAATACCTGTGGCTTTTGCAAAGCCATGCTGGTATGGGACACCCGTCATGCAGATCTGAGCCCAAGCAGTGGAGACGTCTGCAGACATGAAGTCTCAAACTGCTGTGGTGTATGCGGGCGTATCCAGCTCATCTCTCTGCCAGATGCCTAGGGCGATGCCGAACTCGGCCATGCTCATCGACCGATCTATTCCGCCTAAACGGAATGTGATCTGCTCCTGGTGGCAGGTAAAAGACGCATAGAACTCACATACCAGCTCCAGGTATGTGGGCTCTGTGACGATGAATACTCGACTGTACGGTGGCACGTCGAGTATGCGTCTGACTTCCGGCTCTACTCCCAGTTTCTGTACTGCTGCCCAATCCAGCGTTCTGCCCGCCAGTATCGTACGCCCGATGTACCCAGTTCATCTCGCTTGGTATGCTGTGCTGGAGGGAAACAGCATAAAAGGATGTGCCACTGAGGTAACTGTCATGGTAGATGTGGTACGAGCACGTTTAGGAGCCATTTAAAACGTATGAGAGAGTGTAGGTGGGAAAGAAAGCTTTAAACTCAAATTATGAAGATGAATTTGAATTCAGAAGGATGAAATTAGGTTAGGGACGGATTTTGAATTTTTGGCAGGAAAATCGAATTTTGGAGGGAAATTCGAATTTTTAAACTTTGAGGAGTTTGCCAAAAATTTGTAGAGAGAGGCTAGAGAGAAATGTTTTTAGAGAGATGAATTTTTGGTTGTAGATTTGAGAGAAAATGAAAGAAATTGAATTTTTATAGAAGGGGCGGCCTTCGGGATGCCAGTCCCGGAGGAAGGACTCCCGTCCCGGGTTGCATCGGGACGCGTGCCAATTCCGGGGGAAAAAAATTTTTTTTTTCTTCGTAATTCCCTGAAAATCTCAAGATACCAAAAATAATCATAATTCTTAACAATGCTTCATGTTTATCCAATGAAATTCAGAAGTTGTTAAAAACTCTATGCAAAAATTCCTCAGTCTCTTTTCGAAAATTATGACTACCCTAATTTTATCCTAACTAAAATTCAGCAAGAATTTCAGAAAAACAAAACTGAGTTTGTGCAATGGAAAATAAACTGTATTTTCAAGACTCTTGTTTTTCATAGAAATAAAATGTCTGAAGAAATTGTTGAATATAAAGGACCCTTTTAAAAAAAATGTTGAAAGATAACAAAATAAGGGTCAATTATTCAAGTTTCAGTTCAAAACGAATTATTTGTTGAAAGTAAAAGAATCTTCCCTTTTTAACGAATCCTATCTCTGATCTCCTGTAGTTCTGTTCGAATGCTTCGCATTTCTATGCGTATGGTTCTCATCTCATCCCTCTGCCTGTTCTGCTCACTGCGTAAATCAGCCATCTCTCGGAGTAGTTGTGCACCTTGGTTCTCTTGAAGATTGACCGTGGCTCTTAGTCGGTCTACGTTAGTTGTGATATTCAGACTGAGTTGGTCTAAATGACACAGTCTGCTGGCAATCCCTTGGTCCATCTCATAGACCCTTTGAGTTAGTGTGTCTATCTGCACGGACAACATTGAATAATAACAGTTAGTACTCCCCGCAGATGAAGGGGTGCACTCGTTCGGTGTTGGGGTGTATGCAGGAGAGGTTGGTGAATTTTGGGTTTGGTCAGTAGGGGGTGGATTTAGAGGAACTCTCTGGGCAGGAGGGTGAATTGGAGATCTCTCGGGTACGTCTCTAGGAGGGAAGGTATCTTCAGAAGGATCTTCTTCCGTGGGACTATGCTCACGGGTGTTCAGGAATCATCTCACTAGTTCACTGGCATCAGGGCTTGAGTTTTCTTCCACTGGTTGTGAAGGAAGAGTCCCTCGTGGTACTTCTGGTGCAGGCCTAGAGGGGCCCTCTGGCTTTGTCTTCTTCGGTCCTGGAGTGTCAGGGTTTTCTGTCTTCTTTGCCTGATTAGTAGCTGCTCTTGTTCTCTTCATCTTTGAGTGCAAAGTCTGGTTAGAAATAACAAATAGCAAAAAGTAGGACAGTGAAACAAGAAAGCAAGAAAAATATTTTTATGGATTTTGATTTATTTAGAAAGCAGGTAAATTTCCTTAATATGGTTTTAGAATAATTTTCTAAAATTTGATTATCCTAAGTGTCTTAATTCCAGATATTATCTAAAATTAATTAGTTATGATAATCCTATATTTAGGAAAGTGATTGTCTAACTAGTAGAAGATAAGTGTAAGTCAAAAGTCTAGGTTACTACCGCTACCTATCATAAGTTTCAAGAATTGTGGCCAATAATCCTAAATAGGCGCCAAAAATCTGATGCGATTCCGGTTGACGTGCTAAATAGGTGTTATTTTACCCTATGTTGATTATGAATAATTAAGGACTGTGGTTGACTAATTGTCACATTTAGTCTCTATGGTGTCACTTAATCAGCCAGAACCTAAGGCAGAGTACCTATCGTGTAGCTAGTCTGTTGGAAAGTATCTACGATTTTATTAAATAAATATCGTACTCCTAGGGAAGTGGCAACGGCTTAGTAGTAACTAGCCTTTTATCCTAACTCCTATCTTATAATCCAGTTATGCAATCTTCATCAAATACTTTGATGAGAGGGTGATTCATTCTCAACTAGGTTTCAGTCGAATTAAACCTAGAAGTGTTTTATAGATGAGTCCTGATTCTATGTTATACTGTTCCTATATGTTGTTTGACCTATATTCGAGTATTTTAGATATATCTTAGCCTGGATTGCAACTATGTTCTGTGTCTAAAGGCGTACCACATCCGAGGTCTCTAATAAACCGCCCTACCTTAATGACGGCCCTACTCACGGTTCGGGACGAAGGCATCCATGAAAGCCTTATGTCACTTTGGGGATCATACCGCTTGCCCTAGCCGCCGGCATAATCGAATTCAGCTCGGCCCCTACCTAGACTACTTTAACAGGCAGGGTGTTCAACATGTTATTTTATCAACATGTACAACATATAAGAGAGGGGTATGGGGACTGATGCCATAAAGAAATCACCATTTACTTAGTCTCGCCGACAGCGCGTACTGCTGTATATGTCGTATTGCTCGCCCTGACTCTGCTCACCAGAACCTTCGGAGGACGCTTCCTCAGCCTAGTAACTGGGCTTTACCTTAATACCCAGCTTAAGCCCAGCCCTGTGGACTGACTCTTCGAATGCCTAGAGCCCTCTTAGGATCTCCTAATGAAATCCCGAGTATTCTATGAATACCAGAAACGAACCTATCTTTAGAAACCTAAGATCTGAGACTATTTCTCAGAAACTAAAACAAAACACTAATAAGAAAGAAAACTGAGATCCGAGTCTCTGAGTGAGTTGTGTACTAGAGAATTGTACACTGGACACCACTAAATGACTCGGATCGAGTGGAGAGGAATGAATTCAACTGCTGGAGGCCTGGGGTATTTATAGCAGCTTCCCGGAGTGAAAATTTCTGAAAAATTCGATGTGGGACAACTTCTGGCGGCTCGGGACGCCCGTCCAAGTGCCTTGACTTGGTCAGGACGCCCGTCCCGGGTTCGGGAAGCCCGTCCCGACCCTTTGACCGGGTCAACATTTCCAAAAATTGCGTTTTTGCCCCAAAATTTGCTGTTTTCGTCTACTTTTCACCTGATACTTCCAAAATCATAAAAACTGTGAAATTAAGTGAATAATGAACAATCAAGATCAAATTACCCTCGATTTCACCCAAATTCATACATAAAAACATGCTAAAAAGGTGATACGATTTTCGCGTATCAGTCATCAATAACTTTGATGAGTGGGTGATTCATTCTTCACTAGGTTTAAGTCTATTTAAGCCTACAAGTGTTTTATAGATAATGTCGTGATTCTATGTTATACCGTTCCTACATGTTGATTGACCTATCTTCGAGTATTTTAGACATGTCTTGGCCTGGATTGCAACTATGTTCTGAGTCTAAAGGTGTACCACATCAGAGTCAACTAATAAACCGCCCCATCGCCAAGGTTGACGACCCTACTCACGGTTCGAGCTAAAGGCATCCATGAAAGCCCTATGTCACTTAGGGGATCATGCCGCTCGCCCTAACGCCGGCATAAAAATGCAACTCAGCCTACTTAGACTGCTCTAACAAACAGGGTGTTCTGTAGGTTATTTTATCTAATATGGCAGACACCAATACTAATCGATGCCTGTTAAACTAAACAAGTTATGAATAGACCGTGGTTAGGAATTGTCTATAACCCTAACTTTAGTTCAAAAGAGACTACATTAGACATGCAGACATAATGAATATTAAGCAGGTGGCCATTTCTAGAAAATCATAAGAACTTCAACACATATAACAGATACTCATAAAAATCATAATCTAGTATGCATAATAAATCTTTGGACAAACACAATACAAACATATAAAGAGAGGGACAGGGGGACTGATGCCATAAAGAAATCACCCTTTACTTAGTCTCGCCGATGGAGCAACTGCTTGTATATGTCGTACTGCTCGACCCGACTCTGCTCGACAGAACCTTCGGAGGACGCTTCCTCAGCCTAGTAGCTGGACTTTACCTTAATACCTAGCTTAAGCCCAGCCCTGTGGACTGACTCTTCGAACGCCTAGAGCCCTCTTAGGATCTCCTAACGAAATCTCGGGTATTCTATGAATACTATAAATGAATCTATCTATCGAACCCTAGGACCTGAGACTAATTCTCAAAAACAAAGAAAACGAAACACTATCTAAGAAAAATAAACTTTTACTGAACCCGAGTATCTAAGTGACTTATGGACTCGAGAAAAGTGTACACTTAAAGGCACTAAATGACTCAGATTGAGTGGAGAGGAATGATTTCAACTGAAGAAGGCCTGGGGTATTTATAGCAGCTTTCTGGAGTGAATTTTCATCAAAAATTCGATGTGGGACTTGGAATTTCAGCTCGGGACGCCCGTCTTGGATTAGGACGCCTGTCCTGGATTGTTGACCAGGTTAGGATGGCCGTCTCGAGTCTTGGACGCCCGTCCTGGCCTGTTGACCTGGCCAGGACGCCCGTCCTGATTCGAGACGCCCTCCCCGAAGTCCGAACTTCTGAAAAATTGCGTTTTTCCCCTGAAATTTGCCATTTTATTCTACTTTTCACCTGACACATCCAAAATCATAAAAACTGTGAAATTGAGTTAATAACAAACAATTAAGACCAATTTGCCCTCAATTTCACCCTAAATTATGCCTAACAACATGCTAAAAATGTGATATGATTTATGCATATCAGAGTCTAAAGGTGTACCACATCTGAGTTACCTGATAAACCACCCCATCGCCATTGACGGCCCTACTCACGGTTCGAGCTAAAGGCATCCATGAAAGTCCTATGTCACTTAGGAGATCATGACGCTCGCCCTAACACCGGCATATACACACAAACTCAGCCTACTTAGACTACTCTAACAAACATGGTGATCTATAGGTTATTTCATCTAATATGGCAGACATTAATGCTTTCCGACGGAAAAGTCCTAAATTAATGCCTATTAAACTAAACAGGTTATGATTAGACCGTGGTTTGGAGTTGTCTATAACCCAACATTTAGTTTAAAAGAAACTACATTAGACATGCATACATAATGAAAGTTAAGCTAGTGACCATTTCCGGAAAATCATAAAGTACTTCAACATGCATAACACATATTCATATAATCATAATCCAATATTCATAATTAGTATTTGGACGAACACAGTACAGACATATAAAGAGAGGGACAAGGGGACCGATGCCATAAAGTATTCACCCTTTACGTAGTCCGCTGAAGGAGCAACTGCTTGTATATGTTGGACTGCTCGACCCAACTCTGCTCGACAGAACCTTCGGAGGACGCTTCCTCAACCTAGTAGCTGTACTTTACCTTAATACCCAACTTAAGCACAACCCTGTTGACTGACTCTTCGAACGCCTAGTGCCCTCTTAGGATCTCCTAATAAAATCCTGGGTATTCTATGAATACCGACCTATCTAGTCGTATTCTAGGATCTGAGACAGACTCTCAGAAACAAAGAACACGAGACACTCTCTAAGAATATAAATAAACCTATACTAAAACCTGAGAACACTAAGTGACTTGTATACTATGGAAAATTGTATACTTGAAGTCACTAAATGACTCAGATCGAGTGGAGATGAATGATTTCAATTGAGGAATTCCTGGGGTATTTATAGTAGGGGAACTGGTGAATTTCTCTTCAAAAAGCGATGTGGGATTCTGAACTGGGGCTCGGGACGCCCGTCCTGGATCTGGGATGCTTGTCCCGGCCTATTGACCAGGTTAGGACGGCCGTCCCAAGTCCTGGACGCCTGTCCTGGTCTGTTGACCAGGTCATGACGCTCGTCCTGGGTTCGGGATGCCCATCCCGACTTCCGAACTTCTAAAAATCACATGTTTGCCCCGAAATTTGCCATTTTCTTGTACTTTTCACCTGACACTTCCAAAATAACAAAAATTGTGAAATTGAGTTAATTACAATCAATTAAGAGCGATTTAACATCAATTTCACCCTAAATTGTGCCTAAAAACATGCTAAAAAAGTGATATGATTTATGCATATCATATAACCCCACACTTAGCTTTTTGCATGTCCTCAAGCAAAGTCTACATGAAGTTAGTGATTTTAAATCATAAGTGCAGTCACTTAAAATTTCTAGCCATGTTTTTACTCCAAAATTTATCACTGAATCAGATAATTCACAACACAGGTCTGACTGGTTAAGTTGCTATGACAAGGTCTCAAATATCTCTAGTAGATTACCATGGTCAAGCAGGTTCAACAACTTAATAACTAGATTGAACTCTTCTCTCAGTCACAAGGTCTTCTTGATGTGTAGTGTGTGTACTAGCCCAGACTAGATTGTCAACACAATATACTCCCATCTCGACTCTTACCAGATAATACTTCGACCCGTCGCTAGACATACCAACAACAAACAACTTTTTGAGTTCTGAGCCTTGGTGACAAGATTTTTAATTAAGCATTTATTGATTTTTCAGGGTATTTTGTGTCTGCTTTCACACATCAACTTTAACTACCCATGTAGCGAGTCCCACTCTGATGACTCCCAGACCTACATGACCTTAGGGCATCAGGCTTTAAGTTCCTCTAAGGAGTGGTGCTCGAGTAGCAAAGGCCGCTTGCAAACTACCCTATTTAATTAACTCTCTTTTTTTTTTCTTTTCACTTTCAACTCAGAGCATCATCTAGTCATTTTGATTGTCAATACATCCTCAACTGGTCTAATCTTATCTAGTTAAGTTTTGAAAAGGTATTTGGTTGAGGTCTCTAATCCAAACTAAGTTGTGCTCAATTATCAGGAATTCCCTATTTCTAATCGATAAATTCAAGAAAGTCATCACGTTGTCTCCTACTGATCATAACATTCTACCTACATATCATAGACATCAGCAATTTTTTACCAATCATACTACATTTTGAAGTCTGAAAGAGTGAAAATTTTTGAATTGTTTTTTGGAAGGGTGTGAAAATACGGGAAAAAACATGCAAAAATTTTCTACTACAGTGCACAGTGTACTTCTACCCCACACTTAAGTCTGAAACTGTCCTCAGTGTTCATGCATATCTAACTTACCCCACACTTATTTGAAAACAAGAAGAAATAAAAACAAAACATAAACTTCTTACCCCACACTTATTTGACTAACTAAGGGGAAGATAGGAAATAAAACAAGTCAAACAAAACTCTTACCCCACACTTATTTGAGAAATAAGAGTTTAAAAAAAAACAAAAATAGGAAAGACAAACAAACCATGAAATGAAAGTAAAATAGAAAGAAAACAAAATTTTAAATAAAGTAGGGAAAGATGAGGGTTAGAAGAACTCCCTTCATGTATCGAGTAGAAGGGTCTGCTCTGCTATGTCAATTGGCTATTCACCTCAGCCATGTGTTATCACTGAAATGTCCTAGATTCTGTAAGCTCTGAATGCTGGAGCTGCTAACTCTGCAGTATGCCTCGTATGGAGGGTGTGTCTCCCTTCTGGGTCGTGAATTGCCATCCCCATTTTCTAAAGGATATTCAGGTCGGTGGGTCTGGTCGATGGAGCTATCCTTGTCCGCTATGATCCTTCAATGTCGAGCTCTAGGTAGTGGCTATCAGTGTGATGAATGACTCGAGCCCCATGGACTGAAGATTTGGCAAAGTCGTGGTGGTAGGGGGCTCCAGTGGTGCAGATCTGGGCCCAAATAATTGAGACTTCCTCAGGGAAGTTTCACACAGCTGACTAGTATGCATGGGATGCAAGCTCCTCCACAGTTGTACTCCTGATACAATGCCAAACTCCTCTATATCTATTGACCGGTTGATACCGCTTGGTCTATAGGTCACTTGCTCGCACTTGGATAGCTCAAATTGTTGCCCGTTTACCTTTTTAGTAGTGTTGTCTTGATCAATTATAACACAAGCTTCCTATGACGACACTTTTGTCATAGTAAACGGGTTTGACCATTAACATCATCTCATTTGTTGATTATGCGGCTATGGACTTTGTTGTGGTGGTATTTTCTGGAAGTTTTTAGCTCCAGAGTCATTCCTCCACTAAATCCCGGATGATTTCTTCGGTAGGGATTGTATGTGTTTCCCATTGGAGTAGCATTTTGCAGTAACCTACTCCTACCTCTTTTTGGAATGGTCCGTATTTCATTCCCATAGCAATCCCTGCTAAAGTGTGGTACTTGGCAGACTTCACAGATTTGATACATAAGCACATCTGAATCTAGAAAATAGTTTCTCACAGAATCTGCACATGACTTTAACATCATTAGTAGGTAATGCATATGGTTCAGGCCATTTTGAAAGTGTTCTACAG
This sequence comes from Asclepias syriaca, assembly GCA_027405835.1. Taxonomy (NCBI): domain Eukaryota; kingdom Viridiplantae; phylum Streptophyta; class Magnoliopsida; order Gentianales; family Apocynaceae; genus Asclepias; species Asclepias syriaca. The sequence goes on along the minus strand of CM049928.1, from coordinate 11,543,194 downwards.
CTACTATGGTGTACTTGTTGCCAAAAGGAAGAAAGAAAAAGGATTCAATGAATACCCCATATATCAAAAGATTGCAACACTTTGTGTACCTTGCTGGGGTAGACGATCTCTGAAGGATGTGTTACCTGTTATTTGGCAAGCATCGCAGGACTGTATCAAGGATATCGAATTCTTGAATATTGTGGACAAATAAGATCCTGCTTTCAACACTTTCCGGACAGTGTTGATAGAAGTCAATTGGTCTCCCATAGATTCTTGCAATGCTTCAGAATCGTGTGGCCTTCGCCTTCTGAGATACATCCTCTGATCACTTACTCTGCAACAATTCAAAATAGAAAATGGATCTTCCCAGTAGTAATATTTCAAATCAACAAAGAATCTCTTCTTTTGCTGATAGGTCATATCACTCGGGAATATCTTAGCGACTAGATAATTTACAGTATCGATAAACCAAGGAGGAGAAATATTATACATAGCAAGCAATGAAATAAAATTCTTATCTAAAAATAATTTATCAAATATGCAGTCTCATCAATAGCCTCTAACTCAGGGTTTTCTAATCTAGACCAATGGCTTGCTTTCTAGATATTCATCCCCTTATTTTTTCCCTTACTTCCACATCAAATTCAAGTAACAATAAAACTCAACTTAATCGATTATGGTTCATCAACAGTTTTATTGAACAGATATCTCAGAGTGATCAGTGCATACTATTGTTTTAGATGAAACTAGATATGATATGAATCTTTCATCATATACAACGACTAGTAATCCTTTTCCGTAGTGGTATGGTTCTACTAGACATCAGTAAAAGGTCTTACTTGCATAGTGTATAACATGAAATATCTAGTCATGCCTTTTTCCTAAAACAATTCTTACTGCATCGTTACATCACATATTAATTCACAAAGCAAATTCCAATTAGGTGATGTCATAATGGGTGCAGTAATTCCTTTTGGTTTAAAAGATCTCATGCATTTATCATCAAACAAAAGGAACATCCATTCTCATTAGAATACTCAGAGGTCTGTCTATTAAAGAAAATTTTATTTCATGATTCGTCTAATAAACCTAGCATGACCTAAGAAAATTCTATAATGATATTTCTTCCAAATTAACACCTAAGCCAAAAATTGACAGCTCAAAAGAAAAATATTCTTTCCTCATTTCCAATTTTTTTAAAATTAAAAAATAGAAATAACACGAAAAAGAGCAACAAATGTACAACTAAGAAAACAACTAAGAAAGAACAAATAATATAAGAGATAGGGAAGAAGAACAACTTACTGTTGAGCAAGAAAAATACAATTTTTTTTTTTGGTTTTAAATTAAATTTTTTTTTTCATATTGTATTTCGAAAGCAATTAAATTTCCTCAATATGGTTTTAGAATAATTTTCTAAAATTCGATTATCCTAAATGTCTTAATTTCAGATAATGTCTAAAATTAATTAGTTATGATAACCCTATATTTCGGAAATTGATTGTCTAACTAGCAAAATATAAGTGTTAGGTCTAAGGTCTAGGTTACTACCGTTACCTATCATAAGCCTCTAGAATTTTAATTAGGAATCCTAAATTCATTATGATATTTCCCCGACAACGGCGCCAAAAATATGATGTGTTCCGACTGATATACTAAAATAGGTGTTGTTTTACCCTATGTTGATTATGAGTAGTTAAGGACTTAGACTGACTAATTGTCACATTTAGTCTCTATGTTGTCACTTAATCAATCAGAACCTAAGGCAGAGTACCTATCGTGTAGCTAGTCTGTTGGAAAGTATCTACGATTTTAATTAAATCAAATATCGTACTCCCAGGGAAGTGGTAACGACTTAGTAGTAACTATCCTCTTACCCTAACTCTTATCTTATGATCCAGTTATGCAATCATTCATCAAAATCTTTGATGAGAGGGTGATTCATTCTCCACTAGGTTTAAGTCTATCTAAGCCTAAAAAGTGTTTTACAGATAATGTTCAGATTCTATGTTATACTGTTCCTACATGTTGATGATAGACCTATCTTCGAGTATTTTAGATATATCTTGGTCTAGATTGCAATTATGTACTGAGTCTAAAGGTGTACCACATCTGAGTTACCTGATAAACCGCCCCATCGCCATTGACGGCCCTACTCACGGTTCGAGCTAAAGGCATCCATGAAAGTACTATGTCACTGTTGCGTTGTGTGCGTGTGTCATAATTTGTAAAGATAAGAATATAGAATAAATCAACGCAATCTTAACAAGTGCAAGTATACACCGGTCAACAAGTAATATATGTACCTAAGTACAAGATTATCGATCCCACAGGGACTATGTATGCCAATTACAAATGCAAATACGATTGTACAAATGGTTAAAAGAATAAAAGAATAAAGAATAATGAATCATAAAAGAATAAAAGAATAAAGAATGATAAATTATGAATCAGAGATTGGTCTAATGATACGGCATTCCTACTCCTAACTAAACTAACAGTTAAAGGTTAGCCTACTGGAAATAACCACAAGAGTACTGCAGGTAATACAATGCTGCGGTATTCGCGCCAAAAATGTAAGTACAAACCAGAGATGAATCTAAATATACAAAGCATGCTTTCAGTTACCATATCAATGCTACAGCATGTCTGGTTCCACCCAGACTACTTGATCTATTAGTCTAGATCCCCGATAACATCGTGGAGTACGAAGTACCGTTGTCCTAGCGCAACGCTAGTCAGTGAATTTGGTCATTTCCACTGCAATATTGAGCGCACTTCCGTGTCATCTCAATATAGCGCCACATAATTATCACGTCCACTAGCTCCCCTCCGCTAGAAGGCCAGACACTAGCTCGATTCATACATTGGACAGTCGTAACCGCAAGTGATGTTAAATCAGTTTAATGTAACTACATGAATAAAACAAGTATCGCCCCATACAAGCACCAAACATAAAAAATAGAAAGCAATGCTACAACATACTCGTCATCATAATCAAAAAGTGTATTCAACATACTCATACTTAACTACACCACAACATCTTCAGGTTAAAAATATATATTTTGCTGAAACGAATCATGAAAGACAAGGATTAACGTAATAGGAAAAATAGTCCCTAGGTCTATAGTGACACCAATCAACGGATTCAATCCCAAGAAGGAAATCATATCACTCCCAAAACATGTTTAATCAGTCCTTGAACCCATGTAAACATTCTCATATTACAAAGAACATTTAATTACAAAACAGTAGCAATTGAAGAAATGGAGAGAGGATTACTCTGGGTCGGAGATCACCCTACTGCCCAAATCGGTTTAATCAACGTACTGTTGTCCTTGACTGCTCGATCCTACTCTACTCGGCAGAGCCTTCGGAGAACGCTCCTTAGACCTAGTAGCAATTGCTTTACCTTACATCCCGGGCTTAAGCAAATTTCCCTAATCTGACTAAGAACACGCACCCTATCTCTCTCTTAGGATCTCCTAACAAAATCCCGGTATTCTATGAATACAAAAAATGAACCTATCTATCGAAGCCTAAGATCTGAGACTATTTCTCAGAAACTAAGAAAACGAAATACTAAAGAAAGAAAGAAAACTGAAACTAAAACCCAAGTCTCTCAGTGACTTGTGTACTCGAGAATTATACACTGGAAGTCTCTGAATGACTCAGATCGAGTGGAGAGGGATGATTTCAACTCCTGGAGGCCTGGGGTATTTATAGCAGCTTTCTGGAGTGAAAATCTCCAAATATTTCGATGTGGGACAACTTCTGGTGCTTCGAGACGCCCGTCTTGGATTGGGACGCCCGTCCCGGACCGTTGACCAAGTCAGCATTTCCAAAAATTGCATTTTTACCCCAAAATTTGCTGTTTTCATCTACTTTTCACCTGACACTTCCAAAATCATAAAAACTGTGAAATTGAGTAAATAACAATCAATTAAGATCGATTTCCTATCAATTTCACCCTAAATCATACATAAAAACATGCTAAAAAAGGTATATGATTTTCGCGTATCAACAGGTTATGATTAGACCGTGGTTAGGAGTTGTCTATAACCCTACATTTAGTTTAAAAGAAACTACATTAGACATGCAGACATAATGAAAGTTAAGCTGGTGACCATTTCCGAAAAATCATAAAGTACTTCAACATGCATAACACATATTCATATAATCATAATCCAATATTCATAATTACTATTTGGACGAACACAGTACAGACATATAAAGAGAGGGACAAGGGGACCGATGCCATAAAGTATTCACCCTTTATGTAGTCCGCTGATGGAGCAACTGCTTGTATATGTTGGACTGCTCGAGCCGACTCTGCTCGACAGAACCTTCAGAGGACACTTCCTCAGCCTAGTAGTTGTACTTTACCTTAATACCCAGCTTAAGCACAACCCTGTTGACTGACTCTTCGAACGGCTAGTGCCCTCTTAGGATCTCCTAATGAAATCCCGGGTATTCTATGAATATCGAAAATGAACCTATCTAGTCGTATTCTAGGATCTGAGACAAACTCTCAGAAACAAAGAACACGAGACACTCTCTAAGAATATAAATAAACCTATACTAAAACCTGAGAACACTAAGTGACTTGTATACTATGGAAAATTGTATACTTGAAGTCACTAAATGACTCAGATCGAGTAGAGATGAATGCCTGGGGTATTTATAGTAGGGGAACTGGGTGAATTTCTCTTCAAAAATCTATGTAGGATTCTGAATTGGGGCTCGAGATGCCTGTCCCGGCCTATTGACCAGGTCAGGACCGCCGTTCCAACTCTTGGATGCCCGTCCTGGGTTCGGGACGCCCATCCCGACTTCTGAACTTCTAAAAATCACATTTTTGCCCCGAAATTTGCCATTTTCTTGTACTTTTCACCTGACACTTCCAAAATCACAAAAACTGTGAAATTGAGTTAATAACAATCAATTAAGAGCGATTTAACATCAATTTCACCCTAAATTGTGCCTAAAAACATGCTAAAAAAGTGATATGATTTATGCATATCACAAATATAATGTTATTAGATTCTCCAAGCATGCCATTTACAAGAAAAATAAATTTAACAAATATTAATAAACAAAAATTAATAACTTATACTTAAGTCAAATAACTATTAAAATAATATATTTAAAAAATATCATCTCTCATCTAAGCTCAAGTCTAGTAAAATATATATTATCTACAAGAAAATAAATTTAACAAATATTAATAAACACAAATTAATAACTTGAACATAACTCAAATAACTATTAAAATAATATATTAGAAAAATATTGTCTCTCATCTAAGCTCAAGTCTAGTAAAAATTGTTAAGTCCTTTTGTTAATGCTTGTGTTGTAATTGTTGGAACCTAATGCATCTGTGATATATTGGTATTCTTGCTAATGACATAAAATGACTGAAATGGAATACTTGATTAATAATGGTAATCTTGGTGTAGTCGTGGTGTGAGTATTTTAAGGGTGGAGATTACACTTTCATTAAAGAATCAAGGGTCAAGATCAAGGGTGGAGATAGAACTTTCATTAAAATCATCAAGGGTCAAGATTAAAGGGTTTGTGTGAATGTAAATATGTGAATATATAATATTCACATTAGAAACAAGATGGGTAAGAGAGAAAATTCAGGTTTAGGGCACTAGAGATATCTTTGGGATATGTTTGTATTTGCCTAACCTAAGTGATAGGGAAGGCATCATTTCTATTAGATAGAGTAGGAAGTGATTCTACTCTTTATCTTATGAAATTGTGATTGTGTGAGTAAGGGAGTGAGCCTTCTTTGTAGCTCTAATGAAGAGTATTGTGATAAACAAGTAACTAGTGAAGTTGAAGTGGAAGGGTAGTGAACCCTATCACTGTGGATGTAACCTACCTTTTTTGTGGTGAACTGATGCGTTCTAATTGGTATGCTAAAAGATAGGATTTATTTACCTATATTGATTATGAGTAATTAAGGACTTAGTCTTACTAACTGTCACTTTAACATTTAATTGTTGTCGCTTAATCAATCAGAACCTAAGGCAGAGTACCTATCGTGTAGCTAGTTCTTGGAAAGTATCTACGATTTTAAAATTATAAATATCGTACTCCCAAGAAACTGGTAACGGCTTAGTAGCAACTATCCCTTAATCCTAACAATCATCTAATTTATCTAATCAGTCAATCGATAATCAATACTTTGGATTGATTGGTGATTCCAATCACACATAACATGCACTTATCAAGCATGCAAGAGTTATCCTCTAGACATATGTTCTGATGTATATACACTATTTCTACAAGTTGGTTGACCTATCTTCCATCATTTTAGATATATCTTGGTATGGAATGCAATTATGTACTATATCTGCATGTGTACCACATCTGAGTTACCTTATGTATTCACCCTACCTTAATGATGACCCTTCTCACAATTCGGGTTAAAGTATCCATGAAAGCCTGTGTCACTCAGGAAATCATGTCACTCACCCTAATGCCAACATAGTGCCCAAACTCATCCTCATTAGGCTACTGTAACAAACATGGTGATCTGTAGGTTATTTTACCTAACATGCTAGACCTTGATATATTCTACCCTAACTTAAGGCCTGTTAAACTCAACAGGTTATGATATAGACCATGGTTAGGAATTGTCTATAACCGTTCATTAAGTTTAAAAGAGCAAATAGATAATCATGTATAATGTTAATTTAGCAGGTGACCTTTCCGGAAAAATGAGCAGAACCTTAACGTGCAAAACATGTATAATATAGCAATCATAATTTAGTATTCAAATAGATGTTTAGACGAACATAACACAAATATATACAGAGAGGATTTAGGGGACCACCACCATAAAGTATTCAACCTTTATCAGGTCCGCCGGCGTTGCCAATACTTGTATACTTTGGGTTGCTCGGCCTAACTCTAATTAGTAGAACCTTTTGAGAACGCTTCCTTAGCCTAGTAGCAATTACTTTACCTTATATCCTAGGCTTAAGCAATGCCCTGTTGACTAGCTATTCGCTCACCTAATGCTCTCTTAGGATCTCCTAACCAAATCTCGGGTATTCTATGAATACAAAAAATGAACACTATCTAATCGAATTCTCAAAATTTGAGATAAACACTCAGAAAACAGAGAAAACGATACACTTTTTATTGCTAGATGGCTTGTGTTGAGTGTTGAGGGATATCTCTAACCTTCCAAACCCTAGGGTATTTATAGGGGTGAAAAGGAAGAGATTTTACATGAAGTTTTGATGTGGGACTCAACTCTGTTGCTTGGGACGCCCGTCCCGGTGCTTTGACTAGGTCAGGACGGGTGTTCTGGCTTGGGAACATCCGCCCCGAAGTCTTTGACTCAGTCAGGGCGGGAGTTCTAGCTCCGGGATGCCCGCCTTGAGTTCAAAATTTCCAAAAATCGCATTTTTGCCCTGATATTAGCTGTTTTCGTACTATTTACTCTTGAAACTTCCAAAATCACAAATTATTCAAAAATATGTCAATTTTAATCAATTAAGATCGATTTGGCTTCAATTATACCCTAATTTGTGTCTAAAATATGCTAAAAAAGTTATATGATTTGTGCATATCATATAACCCTACACTTAGCTTTTTGCTTGTCCTCAAGCAAAACGTATATGAAATTAATGAAGACTAAATCATAGGTGCAATCACAACAAGTTTTTCAGCAATATTTTTAGCAAAATCCTTCACTGAGTCAAATATTTCAAAAAACAGGCATGGACTAATCGAGTTGCTATGTAAAGGTCTCAATCATCCAGTAAATGCATCATAACCTTATAGGTTGAAAAAGTTCAAAAACTTTACTGAGTTCTAGCTCTACTTTAGGCACAGGGTTTTCTTGATGTGTAGTGTGTGAACTGGTCTAGGCTAGATTGTCAACTCAGAATAAACTTTTCCAAGCAGTTACTAAATAATAGTTCGACCAATTATTGCAAACACAAACAACACAGTAAATGACTTTCTAGGTTCTAAGCTTTGCTGCCAACACTTTTTTTGTATGATTTTCAAATAAAAATACACTGGGTGTATGTTTTAATTTCCTCTCAGGGTATTTTGTGTTTGCTTTCACATATCAACTTTAACTACCCAGGTATCGAGCCCCACTCCGATGACTCCCAAATCTACACGACCTTAGGACATCAGGCATTAAGTTTCCTTTAGAAGGGGTGCTTGAGTAGCAAAGGATACTTGCAAACTACCTTTTTTACAATTAAGCTATGACACTTTTAGCTCAGAATTCCATCTAGTCATTCAAGTTCCTATCACGTTCTCAAACGGTCTAATATTATTTAGTTTAGCTCAAATAGATATTTGGTTGATTTTTCTAATCCAAACTAAATTGTGCTAAAAAATCAGGAATTCCCTACTTCTAAATGATGAATTCAGCAAAGTAATCGAAATGTTTCCTAATGGTTATAACACTCTACTGAACATATATCACAGGAAGAAGTAGTTTTTTAATCAATCAATACCATTTTTGAAGTCTGAAAGAGTGAAAAATTTTGAATTTTTTTGGAAGGGTGCAATTTCAGTGAAAAATAGAGGAAAATATGCAAATATCTTAAATACGAGTGCACTGTGCACTACTACCCCACACTTAAGATTTATAGTGTCCTCAGTGTTCATGTATATCCTATCACCCCAAACTTATTTGAAAAAATAAGAGTAAAAACAAAATGAAAAATAGAAAAATAATATGAAACAACAGAATAAAGAGAACAACACTATTATATCATATAAATCCAAGTTGAAATACACAGAAATATATGTTATACAATCCAAACTTTACACATATGCACATAACAACTAGAAAAGAAAAGCAAGAAGATCTAAGAACCCGGATCATCCTCTGCGCAAAGAAGTAGACATCGTGGTCGTCAGTAGACCGGCTGCTGGCTTAATATTGATACAACTCCTCTATGTGTCTACTGTTTCTACTGACGTTGTTGTCTATTGTCGTCAGCCGACTATGAATGCCCGCCATATCCCATTGATATCCGGCCTACAAATCTGCCAGTGCCTTGTGTCATAGGTCACTCGAAGGTGGTCCGTGGTATAAACAATGGGACTTGATGTGTTCCGATTGGCATGCTAAAAGATAGGATTTATTTACCTATGTCGATTATGAGTAATTAAGGACTTAGTCTTACTAACTATCACTTTAGCATTAATTGTTGTCACTTAATCAATCAGAACCTAAGGTAGAGTACCTATCGTGTAGCTAGTTCTTGGAAAGTATCTACGATTTTAAAAATAATAATATTGTACTCCCAGGGAACTAGTAATGGCTTAGTAGCAACTATCCCTTAATCCTAACATTCATCTTATTTATTTAATCAATCAATCGATAATCAATACTTTGGATTTATTGGAGATCCCAACCACACATAACAAGCACTTATCAAGCATGCAAGAGTTATCCTCTAGACATATATTCTGATGCATTTTTATTATTTCTACAAGTTGGTTGACCTATCTTCGATTATTTTAGATATATCTTGGTCTAGATTGCAATTATGTATTGTATCTACCTCTGTACCACATCTGAGTTACCTTATATATTCACCCTACCTTAATAATGACCCTACTCACGGTTCAAGTTAAAGTATCCATGAAATCCCGTGTCACTCGGGAAATCATGCCACTTACCCTAACACCGGCATAGCATCCAAACTCAGCCTCATTAGACTACTCTAACAACATGGTGATCTATAGGTTATTTTACCTAATACGGTAGACCTTAATATATTCTACCCTAACTTAAGGTCTATTAAACTAAACAGGTTATGATGTAGACTATGGTTAGGAATTGTCTATAACCGTTCATTTAATTTAAAAGAGCAAACAGATAATTAGGTATAATGTTAATTCAGCAGGTGACCTTTCCGAAAAAATGAGTAGAACGTCAACATGCAAAACATGTAGAATATAACAATCATAATTCAATATTCAAATTTATCTTTAGACTAACACAACACAAAGATATACAGAGTGGATCTAGGGGACCACTACCATAAAGTATTCACCATTTATCAGGTCCGTCGGCGGAGCGACTTTGAGTTGCTCGACTTGACTCTGATCGGCAAAACCTTTGGAGAACGCTTCCTTAGACTAGTAGCAATTGCTTTACCTTACATCCTAGGCTTAAGCAATGCCCTATTGACTAGCTATTCGCTCACTTAATGCTCTCTTAGGATCTCCTAACGAAATCTCAGGTATTCTATGAATACCAAAAACGAACACTATCTAATCGAATTCTCAAATTTTGAGATAAATACTCAGATAATAGAGAAAACGAGACACTCTTTGTTGCTCAATGGCTTGTGTTGAGTGTTGAGGGATATTTCTAACCTTCCAACCCCTAGCGTATTTATAGGGGTGAAAAGGAAGAGGTTTTACATGAATTTTCGATGTGGGATAGAATTTTGCTGCTCATGACACCCGTCCCGAGCTTGGGACGCCCATCCTAGCTTCCAGACAACCATCCCGAGGCTTTGACTCAGTTGGGGCAGGCGATCTGGCTTTGGGACGCCCGCCATGAGCTTAGAACTTCCAAAAATTACACTTTGCCCTGATATTTGCTGTTTTCTTGCACATTTCTCCTGAAACTTTAAAAATCACAAATTATGCAAAAACATGTTAATTTCAATCAATTAAGATCAATTTGGTTCCAAATATACCCTAATTTGTGCCTAAAAACATGCTAAAAATGATATGATTTGTGCATATCAGGGCTAGTGGTGCCTACTACACGGGAGGTTCCGACGCTGATGGCTCCCTTGGATACTCTGTGTGGATGGAGTATCTACCCTCTACATCCCGTACTACCATCCCCATGTTCCGGAGAATAGTCAAATCAGTGGGGATGGTGGACGGAGCTATTGGGGTCAACTCTGAACCCTCGATGTCCAGCTCCATGTAGTGGGCTATTCGGGTGATGAATGGTCCGAGCCCCAGACATTACTTTCAAGATTCTGTCGCAAAATCCTACATGGCGAGGGTGATGAACCTACCCATGTCCATAGTGATGCCTCTGTGCATATGGGCCAAAAGGAATATCTCTATCTGGGTGACATTCTCGGCAGCGTTCCGGTGACATGCCAGCGTATGAGATGCAATGGCATGTAAGTAACGGAGGGCTGGAAGAATACTTGAAGCCGTGATGGTAGGGGGCTTCCGTCGTGCAGATCTGGGCCCAAGCGGTGGAGACATCAGCAGTGGTGAAATCATGCACGGTCGTCACGTAGGTGGAGGTCTCCACCTCCTCCCGCTGTTGAACTTCGAGCGCAATGCCGAACTCGGCTATGCTCGTCGACCGGTGATGTGCATAAATTCTATCACTTTTTAGCATGTTTTTAGGCACAATTTAGGGTGAAATTGGAGTTAAATCATTCTTAATTGACTATTATTAACACAATTTCGTAGTTTCTGTGATTTTTGAAGTTGCATGTGAAATATGCAAGAAAATGGCAAATTCGGGGTAAAAACATGATTTTTGGAAGTTCAAAAGTCAGGACGGGCGTCCCGACCCAATCAAAGCACCGGGACGAGCGTCCCAGACCGGTCAACAGATCGGGACGGGCGTCCCGAACCCATGAACAGTGTCCCACATCATTTTCTAAAGAGAAATTCACTCAGCTCCCTTGCTATAAATACCCTAGGCCTTCTACAATTGAAATCATCCCTCTCCACTTGATCTGAATCATTCAGTGGCTTCTAGTACACAGTTTTCTATTGTATACGAGTCATTCAGTGATCTCAAGTGTTTTTCGTTCAAGTAGATTTCAGTATATGAGCGTTTCTCGTGTTCTTTGTTTTCTGAGAGTTTGTCTCAGGATCTTAGAATACGACTAGATAGGGTTTGTTTTTAATATTCATAGAATACTCGGGATTTTGTTAGGAGATTGATGCGTTTCCGATTGATATACTAAATAGGTGTTATTTTACCCTATGTTGATTATGAGTAATTAAGGACTGAGATTGACTAATTGTCACATTTAGTCTCTATGGTGTCACTTAATCAGCCAGAACCTAAGGCAGAGTACCTATCGTGTAGCTAGTCTATTGGAAAGTATATACAATTTTATTAAATAAATATCGTACTCCCAGGGAAGTGGTAACGGCTTAGTAGTAGCTAGCCTTTTTATTCTAACTCTTATCTTATGATCCAGTTATGCAATCTTCATTAATAACTTTGATGAGAGGATGATCCATTCTCCACTAAGGTTTAAGTCTAATCTTGCCTAGAAGTGTTTTATAGATAAGGTCCTGATTCTATGTCATATTGTTCCTAATGTTGATTGACCTATATTCGAGTGTTTTAGATATATCTTAGCCTGGAATGCAACTATGTTCTAAGTCTAAAGGTGTACCACATCCGAGTCAACTAATAAACCGCCCTACCTTAATGACGGCCCTACTCACGGTTCGAGCTAAAGGCATCCATGGAAGTCCTATGTCACTTCGGGGATCATGCCACTCGCCCTAACGCCGGCATAAAAATGCAACTCAGCCTACCTAGACTACTCTAACAAACAGGGTGTTCCGCAGGTTATTTCATCTAGTATGGTAGACACCAATACTAATTGATGCTTGTTAAACTAAACAGGTTATGAATAGACCGTGGTTAGGAATTGTCTATAACCTAATTTTAGTTTAAAAGAAACTACATTAGACATGCAGACATAATGAATATTAAGCAGGTGGATATTTCCGGAAAAACATAACAACTTCAACATATATAACAAATATTCATAAAATCATAATCTGATATTCAAAATCATTCTTTGGAAAAACACAATAACAACATATAAAAGAGGGACAGGGGGACTGATGCCATAAAGAATCACCCTTTACTTAGTCTCGCCGATGTAGCGTATTGTTGTATATGTCGTACTGCTTGACCCGACTATGCTCGCCAGAACCTTCGGAGGACACTTCCTCAGCCTAGTAGCTGGACTTTACCTTACGTCCTGGGCTTAAGCCCAACCCTGAGGACTGACTCTTCGAACGCCTAGAGCCCTCTTAGGATCTCCTAACGAAATCCTGGGTATTCTATGAATACCAGAAATGAACCTATCTATCGAACCCTAGGATCTGAGACTATTTCTCAGAAACTAAGAAAAACGAAACACTAAAAAGAAAGAAAGAAATATTATACTGAAATCTGAGTCTCTGAGTGATTTGTGTACTAGAGAATTGTACATTGGAAGTCACTGAATGACTCAGATCAAGTGGAGAGGGATGATTTCAACTGAGGGAGGCATGGGGTATTTATAGCAGCTTCCTGGAGTGATTTTTCATCAAATATTCGATGTGGGACTTGAATTTCTGGTTCGGGACGTTTGTCCTGGTCTGTTGACCAGGTCAGGACGGCCGTCCCTAGTCTTGGACGCCCGTCCAGATTCGGGACGCCCTCCCCTTAGTCCAAACTTCTAAAAAATTGTGTTTTTGCCCCGAAATTTGCCATTTTCTTCCACTTTTCACCTGACGCTTCCAAAATCATAAAAACTGTGAAATTGAGTTAATAATGAACAATTAAGACCAATTTGCCCTCAATTTCACCCTAAATTATACCTAAAAACATGCTAAAAACGTGATATGATTTATGCATATCAGATAACCACACACTTAATTTTTTGCTTGTCCTCAAGCAAAGTCTACCTGAAGTTAGTGATATGTGCCATCACTTAAATTCCTAGTCATGTTTTTATTCCAAAAATTATTCAGACAATTCTTAACACAGGTCTCACTGGTTAGGTTGCTATGACAAGGTCTCAAATGTCTTTAGTAGATTGTTATGATTGAGCAGAAAATAACTTAACAACTAGGTTGAACTCTTCTCTTAGTCCCAAGGTCTTCCTGATGTGTAGTGTGAGTACTAGTCCAGACTAGATAGTCAACACAATAAACTCTTGTCTTAACTATTACCAGATAACACTTCGACCCGTCGCTAGACATACTGACAACAGACAACTTCCTGAGTTCTGAGCCTTGGTGATCAGATTTTAGTATTTATTGATTCTTTTCTCTTATAGATTTTTCAGGGTATTTTGAGTCTGCTTAGAACACGTCAACTTCAACTACCCATGTAGCGAGTCCCACTCCATTGACTCCCAGACCTACACAACCTTAGGGCATCAGGCTTTAAGTTCCCCGAAGGAGTGGTGCTCGAGTAGCAAAGGCCGTTGGCAAACTACCCTTATTTAATTAACCTTCTTTTGCTTCTTTTCACTTTTAGCTCAGAGTCTCATCTAGTCACTCTAATTGTCAATACATCTACAACCGGTCTAATTTTATCTAGTTAAGTTTTGAAAAGGTAATTGGCTGAGGTCTCTAATCCAGACTAAGTTGTGCTCAATTATCAGGAATTCCCTATTTCTAATCAATAAGTTCAAAATAGTCATAAATCGTCTCCTACTAACCATCACATTCTACCTACATATCATAGACATCAGCAATGTTTAACCAATCATACTGCATTTAGAAGTGTGAAAAAATGAAAAAATTCTGGAAATTTTTGGAAGGGTGTGAAAATATGGGGAAAACATGCAAAATCATGCAAAAAGTTTCTCAGACTACTACAGTGCACCGTGCACTGCTACCCCACACTTAAGTCTGACACTGTCCTCAATGTTCATGCATTTCTAATTACCTCACACTTATTTGAAAACAAAAACAAAACAGAAAAGATTCTTACCCCACACTTATTTGAATAACTATGGGTAAGAAGGAAAATAAGGCAATAAAAGAAATAACAAGAAAACATAGAGAAAACAATGTTGTTATGTCATATCAATCAATGTTACACAGAGATTCATATTTCATACAGCCCAGACATGATCACACACATAGAACGAAAACAAAAGAAAAAGAAAAGGAAAGAAAAACTAAGAACCTGGCTCGCCGTCGTTAGGTAGACCGAAGTCTGCTGGAAAGTCTGCCGGAAAGTAGACCTCGGTGTTTTCCACCAGGTGGGAGGTATGCTGATGAATCTCCTCGATCCTGCTGGTGTTCATAGCGACTCTATCGTCTATCATCGATATCCGTCTCTCGATCCTATCCATATCCTGGCTATATTGGGCTGAGAGTTCTGCCAATCTGTGTGACATATGTCGTTCGAAGGCAGTGCATGGAACAAACGTCTCGGACGGAGGTATATGTGCTGGAACTGCTCCGGGTGCCGATGCTTGTCCTGGCTGCTCCGTGTGGATGGAGTAGCGCCCATTTGCATCCCGTACGACCATCCCCATGTTCCGTAGAATGGTGAGGTCTATAGGAATGGTGGTCGGGGCAACCTGGGTCAACTCCGAGCCCTCGATATCCAACTCCAAGTAGTGAGCTATCCTGGTGATGAACGGCCCGAGCCCCAGACAATATTTCCGAGTGTCCGTAGCTAAACCCCGCATGATGACCGTGATAAGTCGAGCTATCTCTACTGTAGAACCCATGTGCATGTTGGCTAGGAGGAATGTCTCCATTTGGGTGACATTCCCGGGGGCCGTCCGTCGTCTTGACAAAGTGTGTGCGATAATGGCATGTAAGTATCGAAGAGCATGATAAATACATGTGGCTTTCTCAAAGCCATGCTGGTAGGGAACACCCTCATACAGATATGAGCCCAAGCAGTGGAAACGTCTGCAGACGTGAAGTCTCAAACTGTTGTGGTGTAGGCGGGCGTATCCAGCTCGTCTCTCTGCCAGATACCCAAGGCAATGCCGAACTCGGCCATGCTTATCGATCGATCTATTCCGCCCAAGGGGAATGTGATCTGCTCCTGATGGTACGTAAACGACGCATAGAACTCACATACCAGCTCTAGGTATGTCGGCTCAGTGACGATGAATACTCGACTGTAGGGTAGTACGTCGATCATGCGTCTGACTTCCTTCTCAACTTCTAGTGTCTGTACTGCTACACAGTCAAGTGTTCTGCCCGTCAATATGGTGCATCCGATATACCCATGACATCTCTCCTGGTATGCTGGGCTGGAGTGAAACAACATGAAAGGATGTGCCACCGATGTGACGGTCATGGTAGACGTGATACGAGCTCGTTTGGGAGCCATTTGAGAAGTTCGAGAGACTTTGAGAAGGAAGATTCGAATTCGAATTATGGAGGTGAATTTGAATTCGGAAGGATAGATTTTGGATAGGGAAGGATTTTGAATTTTTGGCGGGAAATTTGAATTTTTGAACTTCGGGAAGTTTGCCAAAAATTTGTAGAGAGAAGGTAGAGAGAAAATTTTTAGAGAGATGAATTTTTGGAAGTTGATTTGAGGGAAAATGAGAAAAATTGATTATTTGTAGGAGGGGCGGCCTTCGGGACGCACGTCCAGAATAGGGACGCCCGTCCCGGGTTGCTTCGGGATGCGTGCCAATTCCAAAAAACAAATTTCTTTCTTAATTCCCTGCAAATCTCAGTACACCAAAAATAACATTTAACAAGTCTTCATGTTTATCCAATCAAATTCAGAAGCTGTTAAAAACTCTATGCAAAAATTCCTCAATCTCTCTTTTTTCGAAAATCATGACTACCCTAATTTTATCCTAACTTAAATTCAGCAAGAATTTTAAAAAACAAAAACTGAGTTTATACAATTTAATTAGTGAAAAATAAACTGCATTTGCAAAACATTTGTTTTTCATAGAAATTTGAGAAATAAAATGTCTGAAGAAAAATTGTTGAATAAAATAAAGTACCCTTTAAAAAGTTTGAAAATAGAAAATAGGGGTCAATTATTTAATTTTAGTTCAAACAATTTATTTGATGAGAATAAGAGTAAAAGAATCTTCCCTTTTTCAACGACCCTTATCTCTGATCTCACGTAGCTCTGTCTGAATGTTTCGCATCTCTATGCGCATGGCTCTCATCTCGTTGATACGCGAAAATCGTATCACATTTTTAGGATGTTTTTATATATGTTTTAATGTGAAATTGAGAGTAAATTGACATTAATTGTTTACTATTTACTTGATTTCAAGGTTTTTATGATTTTGGAAGTGTCAGGTGAAAAGTAGACGAAAACAGCAAATTCTGGGGCAAAAACGCAATTTTTGGAAATGTTGACCCGGTCAAAGGTCCGGGACGGGCGTCCCGAACCCGGTCAAACCGCCAAGACGGGCATCCTGAACCGGGACGGGCGTCCCGAACCTGGTCAACGAATCAGGACTGGCGTCCCGAACCTGGTCAACGAACCGGGACGGGCGTCCCGAGCCGCCAGAAGCTGTCCCACATCGAATTTTTCAGAATTTTTCACTCCGGGAAGCTGCTATAAATACCCCAGGCCTCCAGCAGTTGAATTCATCCTTCTCCACTCAATCTGAGTCATTAAGTGGTTTCCAGTGTACAGTTTTCCAGTACACAACTCACTCAGAGACTCGGATCTCAGTTTTCTTTCTTATTAGTGTTTTGTTTTAGTTTCTGAGAAATAGTCTCAGATCTTAGGTTTCTATAGATAGGTTCGTTTCCGGTATTCATAGAATACCCGGGGTTTCGTTAGGAGACCCTAAGAGAGCTCTAGGCGTTCGAAGAGTCAGTCCACAGGGCTAGGCTTAAGCCCAGGACGTAAGGTAAAGTCTAGCTACTAGGCTGAGGAAGCGTCCTCCGAAGGTTCTGGCGAGCAGAGTCAGGGCGGGCAATACGACGTATACAGCAGTACGCTCTGTAGGCGAGACTAAGTAAAGGGTGATTTCTTTATGGCATCAGTCCCCATACCCCTCTCTTATATGTTTTATTGCTTTGTCCTAAACATCAATTATGAATATCAGATTATGATTTTATGAATAGTTGTTTTGTATGTTGAAGTTATTATGTTTTCCGGAAATAGCCACCCTAAATAATCATTATGTCTGCATGTCTAATGTAGTTTCTTTTAAACTAAAATAGGGTTATAGACAATTCCTAACCACGGTCTATTCATAACCTGTTTAGTTTAACAGGCATCAATTAGTATTGGTGTCTGCCATACTAGATAAAATAACATGCTGAACACCTGGCTTGTTAGAGTAGTCTAGGTAGGCTGAGTAGAGCGTTATGCCAGCGATTACGAGCCTTCAGAGTGATCCCCGAAAGTGACATAGGGCTTTCATAACTGTCTTTGTTCGAACCGTGAGTAGGGCCGTTTACCTTAATGATAGGGGGCGGTAGCATAGAGACTCAGATGTGGTACACCTTTAGACACAGAACATAGTTGCATTCCAGGCTAAGATATATCTAAAACACTCGAATATAGGTCAATCAACATATAGGAACAGTATAACATAGAATCAGAACTTATCTTTAAAACACTTCTAGGGTTAATTAGACTTGAACCTAGTGGAGAATGGATCACCCTCTCATCAAAGTATTTGATGAAGATTGCATAACTGGATCATAAGATAAGAGTTAGGATAAGAGGCTAGTTACTACTAAGCCGTTGCCACTTCCCTGGGAGTACGATAATTAACTTAGTAAAATCGTAGATACTTTCCAATAGACTAGCTACACGATAGGTACTCTGCCTTAGATTCTGGCTGATTAAGTGACACCATAAGACTAAACGTGACAATTAGTCAATCACAGTCCTTAATTAATCATAATCGACATAGGGTAAAATAACACCTATTTAGTACGTCAACCGGAATCGCATCAGATTTTTGGCGCCGTTGCCGGGGAAATATCATAATGAATTTAGGATTATTGGCCACAATTCTAGAGACTTATGATAGGTAACGGTAGTAACCTAGCTTTTGATTAACACTTAGTTATACCAGTTAGACAATCACTTTCCTGAATATAGGATTATCATAACTAATTAATTTTAGATAATATCTGGAATTAAGAGACTTAGGATAATCAAATTTTAGAAAATTATTCTAGAACCATATTGAGGAAATTTACCTGCTTTCTAAATAAATTTTAAAATCCATAAAAATATTTTTCTCGTTTGTCTTCACTTTCCTATGTTTGTTATTTGTTATTTTTAACCAGACTTTGCACTCAGAAATGAAGGGAACAAGAGCCCAGGATACTCTGGACGAAGTAGAACATAACACTTCCCCAGAAATCCAAACAATTCCTTCTTCCCGAATACACTCCTGCTTCCCCCGAATACACTCCTGCTTCTCCCGAATATACTCCTAAATCTCCCGAGTACACCCCGAAATCTCCTGAATATACTCCTGCATCCCCCGCACCTAACGACCAACCACCTTCATCAGAGGATAGCACTGACAGTTCTCAATCAGCCTTGGCTGCCCGGGTAGATGCTATATCTCACAGGATAAGCGCTATGACTCAGACAATACCGGGCGGACTAAGACGATCATATCAGGCTGTTCTAACCTTAAGTTCTGAAGTAACCCAACTCAGAACCACAATAGAACGCCAAAATGTGCAATTACTCCGAGAGATGATGGAAATCTTGAAGGAACAAAGGAACCAGCAGGAGGAAATGCGCAACATACAAGCAGAACTGCAAGAGATGCGAAACATTCGGACAGAACTACAGGAGATCAGAGACAGGATTCGTTAAAAAGGGAAGATTCTTTTACTTTTATTTTCAGCAAATAATAAGTTTGAACTGAAACTTGAATAATTGACCCATATTTTTCTATTTTTCAAACATTTTTTAAGGGTCCTTTATTTTCAACAATTTTCTTCAGACATTTTATTTCTATGAAAAACGAAAATTTTGCAATTACAGTTTATTTTTCATTAACTAAATTGTATAAATTCAAATTTTTGTTTTTCTTGCTGAATTTAAATAAGAATAAAATTAGGGTAGTATGATTTTCGAAAAAGTGAGACTGAGGAATTTTTGCATAGAGTTTTTTTACAACTTCTGAATTTCATTTGATAAACATGAAGCCTTGTTAAAAATTATGATTATTTTTGGTATACTGAGATTTGCAGGAATTAAGAAAAAACAAATTTCGGAATTGGCACGCGTCCCGAGGCAACCCGGGACGGGCGTCCAGCGGGACGGGAGTCCTTCCTCCGGGACGGGCGTCCCGAAGGCCTCCCCTTCTATAAAATCTCAATTTTTTCATTTTTCCCTCAAAATTCACTTCCAAAAATCCACCTCTCTCAAATAACTCTCTCTCTTCACCTTTGGCAAACTTTTCAAATTTCAAATTTCAAATTTCCCTCCAAAATTTAAATTTTAAATTTCCTTCCAAATTCGAATTTCCCGCAAAAAATTTCGAAATCTTTCCCTAGCCTAATTTCACCCTTTTGAATTCAAATTCACCTCCAGAATTCGAATTCGAACCTTCCTTCCTACCTAAAACTCCCAAAAGTCTCTCAAACACTTTCAAACCAAATGGCTGCCAAACGTGCTCGTACCCCATCTACCATGACAGTTACCTCAGTGACACATCCTTCTATGCTGTTTCCCTCCAGCACAGCATATCAGGAGAGATGCACTGGGTACATCGGACGCACGATTCTGACGGGCAGAACGATGGATTGGGCAGCAGTACAGACACTGGGAGTAGAGGCTGAGGTCAGACGCATACTCGATGTACTACCCTACAGTCGAGTATTCATCGTCACAGAGCCCACGTACCTGGAGCTGGTATGTGAGTTCTATGCATCCTTTGCATGCCATCAGGAGCAGATCACATTCCGCTTAGGCAGAATAGATCGGTCGATGAGCATGGCCGAGTTCGGCATCGCTTTGGGTATCTGGCAGAGAGAGGAACTGGATACGCCTGCCTACACCACAGCAGTTCGGGACTTCACTTCTGCAGATGTCTCCACTGCTTGGGCTCAGATCTGTATGACGGGTGTTCCCTACCAGCATGGCTTTGCGAAAGCCACAGGTATCTATCTTGCTCTTCGCTACTTACATGCCATTATTGCACACACTTTGTCAGGACGACGGACGGCCCCCGGGAATGTCACCCAGATGGAGACATTCCTCTTGGCCAACATGCATATGGGATCTACAGTAGAGATGGCTCGACTTATCACAGTCATCATGCGGGGTTTTGCTACGGACACTCGGAAACAGTGTCTGGGGCTCGGGCCATTCATCACCAGGATAGCCCGCTACCTGGAGTTGGACATAGAGGGCTCGGAGCTTACTCTGGTCGCCCCAACCACTATTCCCACAGACGTTACCATCCTACGGAACATGGGAATGGTTGTCCGGGATGCGAGCGGCCGCTACACCATCCACACAGAGCAGCCAGGACAGGCTTCGGCATCAGAAGCAGCTCCACCGCATATCCATCCATCCGAGACGTTCGTGCCACGTACTGCCTTCGAACGACACATGTCGCACGGATTGGCAGAACTATCGGCACGATACAGTCGAGACATGGACCGGATTGACAGCGGCTGGCCATGATGGATGACCGGATTGACAGACGACTGGCGGTGATGGATGACAGGATCGCCATGATCACCAGTAGGATTGAGGAGATACATCAGCAGACTGCCCGAGTAGCGGAGAACTTCGAGTTTGACTTAACAGACCTCGGTCCACTGGATGGCGACCCGCCGGGTTCTTAGTCTCTCTATCCCCTTCTTTTCTTTCTTTTTCTTTTGTCTTTTGTTTATCTTGTTCTTTGTGTATGTCTGGGCTGTATGACTATGAATCTTTGTACAAAATTGATTTATATGACATACAGAATTGTTGCATTATTTGTTTCTTGTTTTTTTATTATGTTTTATTTCTTGTCTTCAAATAAGTGTGGGGTAATTAGCTATGCATGAACACTGAGGACAGTGCCAAACTTAAGTGTGGGGTAGCAGTGCACGGTGCACTGTAGCAGTTTGAAAAAAAATTTCGCATGCTTTTGCTTGTTTTCCCTGTATTTTCACACCCTTCCAAAATTTTCAAAATTTTTCCGTCTTTCAGACTTCTAAATGCAGTATGCTTGGTTAAACAAATTGCTTATGTCTATGATATGTAGGTAGTATGTTATGGTTAGTAGGAGATAATTGATAGCTATCTTGGACTAATTGATTAGGAATAGGGAATTCCTGATAACTGAGCACAACCTTGTCTGGATTAGAGACCTCAACCAATTGCCTATTCGAGACTTAACTAGATAAAATTAGACCAGTTGTGGATATATTGGCAGTTAGAATGACTAGATGAGACTCTGAGCTAAAAGTGAAAAGAACTTAAGGAAGTTAATTACAATAGGGTAGTTTGCCAGCGGCCTTCGCTACTCGAGCACCACTCCTTCGGGGAACTTAAAGCCTGATGCCCTAAGGTCGTGTAGATCTGGGAGTCATCGGAGTGGGACTCGCTACATGGGTAGTTGAAGTTGACGTGTTCTAAGCAAACTCGAAATACCCTGAATCTATAAAGAAAATAACTAAGTGCTAAAACATTAAAAATCTGATCACCAAAGCTCAGAACTCAGAAAGTTATCTGTTGTCAGTATGTCTAGCGATAGGTCGAAGTATTATCTGGTAGCAGTTAAGATAAGAGTTCATTGTGTTGACTATCTGGTCTAGACTAGTACACACACTACACATCAGGAAGACCCTGTGACTAAGAAAAAAGTCCAACCTAGTTGTTGATTTATTTTCTGCCTGATCATAACAAACTACTAGAGACATGTGAGACCTTGTCATAGCAACCTAACCAATCAGACCTGTGTTAAGAATTGTCTGAAGAATTTTTGGAATAAAAACATGATTAGGAATTTAAGTGACTGCACTACGGTTTAAAATCACTAACTCCATGTAGACTTTGCTTGAGGACAAGCAAAAAGCTAAGTGTGGGGTTATCTGATACGCGAAAATCGTATCACATTTTTAGCATGTTTTTATATATGTTTTAATGTGAAATTGAGAGTAAATTGACATTAATTGTTTACTATTTACTTGATTTCACGGTTTTTATGATTTTGGAAGTGTCAGGTGAAAAGTAGACGAAAACAACAAATTCTGGGGCAAAAATGCAATTTTTGGAAATGTTGACCCGGTCAAAGGTCCGGGACGGGCATCCCGAACCCGGGACGGGCGTCCTGAACCGGGACGGGCGTCCTGAACCGGGACGGGCGTCCCGAACCTGGTCAACGAATCAGGACGGGCGTCCCGAACCGGGACGGGCGTCCCGAGCCGCCAGAAGCTATCCCACATCGACTTTTTTAGAATTTTTCACTCCGGGAAGCTGCTATAAATACCCCAGGCCTCCAGCAGTTGAATTCATCCTTCTCCACTCGATCTGAGTCATTAAGTGGTTTCCAGTGTACAGTTTTCCAGTACACAACTCACTCAGAGACTCGGATCTCAGTTTTCTTTCTTATTAGTGTTTTGTTTTAGTTTCTGAGAAATAGTCTCAGATCTTAGGTTTCTATAGATAGGTTCGTTTCTGGTATTCATAGAATACCCGGGGTTTCGTTAGGAGACCCTAAGAGAGCTCTAGGCGTTCGAAGAGTCAGTCCACAGGGCTAGGCTTAAGCCCAGGACGTAAGGTAAAGTCTAGCTACTAGGCTGAGGAAGCGTCCTCCGAAGGTTCTGGCGAGCAGAGTCAGGGCGGGCAATACGACGTATACAGCAGTACGCTCTGTAGGCGAGACTAAGTAAAGGGTGATTTCTTTATGGCATCAGTCCCCATACCCCTCTCTTATATGTTTTATTGCTTTGTCCTAAACATCAATTATGAATATCAGATTATGATTTTATGAATAGTTGTTTTGTATGTTGAAGTTATTATGTTTTTCCGGAAATAGCCACCTACTAAATAATCATTATGTCTGCATGTCTAATGTAGTTTCTTTTAAACTAAAATAGGGTTATAGACAATTCCTAACCACGGTCTATTCATAACATGTTTAGTTTAACAGGCATCAATTAGTATTGGTGTCTGCCATACTAGATAAAATAACATGCTGAACACCTGGCTTGTTAGAGTAGTCTAGGTAGGCTGAGTAGAGCGTTATGCCAGCGATTACGAGCCTTCAGAGTGATCCCCGAAAGTGACATAGGGCTTTCATAACTGTCTTTGTTCGAACCGTGAGTAGGGCCGTTTACCTTAATGATAGGGGGCGGTAGCATAGAGACTCAGATGTGGTACACCTTTAGACACAGAACATAGTTGCATTCCAGGCTAAGATATATCTAAAACACTCGAATATAGGTCAATCAACATATAGGAACAGTATAACATAGAATCAGAACTTATCTTTAAAACACTTCTAGGGTTAATTAGACTTGAACCTAGTGGAGAATGGATCACCTTCTCATCAAAGTATTTGATGAAGATTGCATAACTGGATCATAAGATAAGAGTTAGGATAAGAGGCTAGTTACTACTAAGCCGTTGCCACTTCCCTGGGAGTACGATAATTAACTTAGTAAAATCGTAGATACTTTCCAATAGACTAGCTACACGATAGGTACTCTGCCTTAGATTCTGGCTGATTAAGTGACACCATAAGACT
Source organism: Asclepias syriaca (assembly GCA_027405835.1). Classification (NCBI taxonomy): domain Eukaryota; kingdom Viridiplantae; phylum Streptophyta; class Magnoliopsida; order Gentianales; family Apocynaceae; genus Asclepias; species Asclepias syriaca. Next base: position 11,518,796 of record CM049928.1, on the reverse strand, counting down.
AAACGTGACAATTAGTCAATCACAGTCCTTAATTAATCATAATCGACATAGGGTAAAATAACACCTATTTAGTACGTCAACCGGAATCGCATCACTCGTCCCTTTGCCTGCCCTGCTCACTTCGTATGTCAGCCATCTCCCAGAGTAGTTGTGCACCTTGGTTCTCCGGGAGACTGACCGTGGCTCTGAGTCGGTCCATGTTGGTTGTGATATTCAGACTGATTTGGTCTAAATGACACAATCTGCTTGATCCATCTCATAGATCTGTCGAGCCAAGGTATCTATCTGCACGGACAACACTGAATGAAAACCGTTAGTACTTCCCCAAAATGAAGGGGTGTGCTCGTTAGGTGTTGGAGTGTATGCAGGAGATGTTGGTGAATTCTGGGTTTGGTCAAGGGGTGGTGGATTTATAGGAACTCTCTGGGCAGGAGTGTGAACTGGAGATCTTTGAGGTTCTTCTCTAGGAGGGAAGGTATCTTCAGAAGGATCTTCTTCCGTGGGGCTAGGCTCACGAGCGTTCAGAAATCTTCTTACTAGGTCACTGGTATCTAGGCTTGAGTTTACTTCTACCGGTTGTGAAGGAAGGTTCCCTCGTGGTATTTCTGGTTCAGGCCTAGATGGTCCTTCTGGCTTTGTCTTCTTTAGTCCTGGAGTGTCAGGGATTTCCGTTTTCTTTGCTTGGTTAGTAGCTGCCCTTGTTCTCTTCATCTCTGAGTGCAAAGTCTGGTTAGAAATAACAAATAACAAAAATAGGAAGAAAAGAAAGATTGAAAAGCAAGAAAAATATTTTTAGGGATTTTAAATTTTTAACAATTTTTTTTCTTTTTTTTATTTAGAAAGCAGATAAATTTCCTCAATATGGTTTTAGAATAATTTTCTAAAATTTGATTATCCTAAGTGTCTTAATTTCAGATAATATCTAAAATTAGTTAGTTATGATAATCCTATATTTCGGAAAGTGATTGTCTAACTAGTATAAGATAAGTGTAGGTCTAAAGTCTAGGTTACTACCGCTACCTATCATAAGTCTCTAGAATTGTGGCCAATAATCCTAAATTTATTATGATATTTCCCCGGCAACGACGCAAAAAATATGATGTGTTTCCGACTGATATGCTAAATAGATGTTATTTTACCCTATGTTGATTATGAGTAATTAAGGACTGGGTTTGACTAATTGTCACATTTAGTCTCTATGGTGTCACTTAATCAGCCAGAACCTAAGGCAGAGTACCTATCGTGTAGCTAGTCTGTTGGAAAGTATCTACGATTTTATTAAATAAATATCGTACTCCCAGGGAAGTGGTAACGGCTTAGTAGTAGCTATCCTGTTTATTCTAACTCTTATCTTATGATCTAGTTATGCAATCTTCATCAATAACTTTGATGAGAGGATGATCCATTCTCCACTAAGGTTTAAGTCTAATCTTGCCTAGAAGTGTTTTATAGATAAGGTCCTGATTCTATGTCATATTGTTCCTAATGTTGATTGACCTATATTCGAGTGTTTTAGATATATCTTAGCCTGGAATGCAACTATGTTCTGAGTCTAAAGGTGTACCACATCCGAGTCAACTAATAAACCGCCCTACCTTAATGACAGCCCTACTCACGGTTCGAGCTAAAGGCATCCATGAAAGCCCTATGTCACTTCGGGGATCATGCCGCTGGCCTTAACGCCGGTGTAAAAATGCAACTCAGCCTACCTAGACTACTCTAACAAACATGGTATTCCACAGGTTATTTCATCTAGTTTGGCTGGCAGACACCAATACTAATTGATGTCTGTTAAACTAAACAGGTTATCAATAGACAATGGTTAGGAATTGTCTATAACCTAATTTTAGTTTAAAAGAAACTACATTAGACATGCAGACATAATGAATATTAAGCAGGTGGCTATTTCCGGAAAAACATAACAACTTCAACATATATAACAAATATTCATAAAAATCATAATCTGATATTCAAAATCATTCTTTGGACAAACACAATAACAACATATAAGAGAGGGACAGGGGGACTGATGCCATAAAGAAATCACCCTTTACTTAGTCTCACCGATGGAGCGTACTGCTGTATATGTTGTACTGCTTGACCGGACTCTGCTCGCCAGAACCTTCGAAGGACGCTTCTTCAGCCTAGTAGCTAGACTTTACCTTACGTCCTGAGCTTAAGCCCAGCCCTGTGGACTGACTCTTCGAACGCCTAGAGCCCTCTTAGGATCTCCTAACGAAATCCTGGGTATTCTATGAATACCAGAAACGAACCTATCTATCGAACCCTAGGATCTGAGACTATTTCTCAGAAACTAAGAAAAGAGAAACACTAAAAAGAAAGAAAGAAAACTTATACTGAAATCTGAGTCTCTGAGTGATTTGTGTACTAGAGAATTGTACACTGGAAGTCACTGAATGACTCAGATCAAGTGGAGAGGGATGATTTCAACTGAGGGAGGCCTGAGATATTTATAGCAGCTTCCTGGAGTGATTTTTCATCAAAACTTCGATGTGGGACTTGAATTTCTGGTTCGGGACGCCCGTCCCGGTCTGTTGACCAGGTCTGGATGCCCGTTCCGACCTGTTGACCAGGTCAAGACGCCCATCCTGATTCGGGACGCCCTCCCCGAAGTCCGAACTTCTAAAAAATTACGTTTTTGCCCCAAAATTTGCCATTTTCTTCCACTTTTCACCTGACACTTCCAAAATCATAAAAACTGTGAAATTAAGTTAATAATGAACAATTAAGACCAATTTGCCCTCAATTTCACCCTAAATCATGCCTAAAAACATGCTAAAAACGTGATATGATTTATGCATATCAGAGATCCTAAGAGAGCTCTAGGTGATCGAAGAGTTAGTCAACAGGGCTTTGCTTAAGCCCGGGACGTAAGGTAAAGCAATAGCTGCTAGGCTGAGGAAGCGTTCCCCGAAGGTTATGTCAAACAGCGTCGGGTCAAGCAGTCCAGGATATACAAGCAGTTGCTCCATCAGTGGACCTAATAAAGGGTGAACACTTTATGGTGGTGGTCCCCTTGTCCCTCTCTTTATATTTTTGTAATATGTTTGTCCAAAGACCTATTTGAATAGTAATTTATGATATTATGAATATGTGTTTTGCATGTTGAAGATATTTACATTTTTCCAGAAAGGTCACTAGCTTAATTATCATTATGACTGTATGTCTATTTGCTCTTTTAAATTAGATGAACGGTTATAGACAATTCTTAACCACTGTCTAATCATAACCTGTCTAGTTTAACATGCCTTAATTTAGGGCTTTGTATGAGGGCGGAAGCATTAAGGTCTACCATATTAGATAAAATAACATATAGATCACCATGTTTGTTAGAGTAGTCTAATGAGGCTGAGTTCGTGTGTTTATGCCGGCGTTAGGGCGAGCGGCATGATCTCTTGAGTGACATAGGACTTTCATGGATGCCTTTAGCTCGAACCATGAGTAGGGCCGTCAATGGCGATGGGGCGGTTTATCAGATAACTCAGATGTGGTACACAAGTAGAATTAGTATATAATTTCAATCTAGACCAAGATATATCTAAAATACTCGAAGATAGGTCAATCAACATGTAGAAACAATATAACATATATCATAACACTGTCTGTAAAATACTCTTGCATGCTTAATGAACTCGAACCTTGTGTAGAATGGATCAACCTTCATCAAAGATATTGATGAATGATTGCATAACTGGATAATAAAATGAGAGTTAGGGTAAAAGGATATTTGCTACTAAGTCGTTACTACTTCCTTGGGAGTACGATAATTTCTTAAATTAAAATCGTAGGTACTTTCCAACAGACTAGCTACACGATAGGTACTCTGCCTTAGGTTTTGATTGATTAAGTGACAACATAGATGCTAAATGTGACAATTAGTAATTCTAAGTCCTTAATTATTCATAATCGATATAGGGTAAATAAAACCTATTTTTAGCATATCAATCGGGAACGCATCAGATTTTTGGCGCCGTTGCCGGGGAACATATCATAAAATTTTAGGATTCATGATCAAAATTCTAGAAGGTTATGATAGGTAACGGTAGTAATCTATACCTTAATAAACACTTATTCTTGTTTTAATTAGTCAATCAATTTCCTGAACTGTAGGGTTATCTTAAATAATTAATTTTAGAAATTATCTACGATTAAGAAATTTAGGTTAATCAAATTTTAGAAAATAATTCTAAAACCATACTAAGGAAATCAAAATAAAAAACAAAATCCAAAAATAGAAAAAGTTTAAAATAAAATTTTTTGTTTACAGTTTTTCTTTTATTTTATAAATTTTGTTAATTTCTGAAAAATATTATTTTCTAAAAATTAATCTGGTAAATGTTTCTTGTTTCCGGCTTTCATGTTTTTATCTTTTGAAAAATAAACAAAAAGTATGGAAGTGAGGAGAGAAAAACAATTTCTGAGTTGTCAAATTTTGGCCTAGGTTTTAATTTGGAAGAAATGCCATTTTAGAATTTTCTTAGGTCATGCTGGCTTTATTCTAATGAGAAAGGATGTTCCTTTTGTTTTTGATGATAAATGCATGAGATATTTTAAACCAAAAGGAATTACTTCACCCATTATGACATCACATGATTGGAATTTGCCTTTTGAATTAATATGTGATGTAACGATGCAGTAAGAATTGTTTTAGGAAAAAGGCATGATTAGAAATTTCATGTTATATACTATGCAAGTAAAACCTTTACTGATGCCTAGTAGAACCATACCACTACTGAAAAGGGATTACTAGTTGTTGTATATGCTAATGGATAAAGTCATATCATACCTAGTTTCATCTAAAACTATAGTACACACTGATCGCTCTGAGATATCTGTTCAATAAAACTTATACTGAACCAAGATTGATTAGTCGAGTTTTATTGAATTTGCTATAGAAAGAAGGGATAAGAAAAAGGGCTGAATATCTAGAAAGCAAACAATTGGTCTAGACTAGAAAACCCTGAGTTAGAGGCTATGGATGAGATAGTATATCTGATAAATTATTTTTGGTTGAGAATTTATTTGCATTGTTTGCTATGTATGATAAAATCTCATCCGTGGTTTACCGATATTACAACCTACCTAGTCGCTGAAATGTTCCCAAGTGATATGACTTATCAGTAAAAGAAGAAATTCTTTGCTGATTCAAAATATTACTACTGGGAAGATTCCTTTTCTATTTTGAATTATTGCAGAGTAATTGATCAGAAGATGTCTCTCAGAAGAGAAAGGCCACAAGATTATGGAGCATTACCATAAAGAATCTACGGGAGACCAATTGACTACTATCAACACTGTCCAAAAAGTGTTGGAAGCAGGATATTATTGGCCCACAATATTCAAGGATTTTGTATCCTTGATACAGTCCCGCAATGCTTGCCAATTAAAGGTAACGCGTCTTCCCGAGATCATCTACCCCAGCAAGGTATACAGAATACTGAAATCTCTTATATCTGGGGTATTGATTAAATCCTTTATCTTTCTTCCTTTGAAAACAATTACATCATAGTAGCCGTGGAACACTTTTCAAAAATAGCCTGAAGCACAGGCATTACCTACTAATGATGTTAAAGTCATGTGTAGATCCCTTGAGAAACTATTTTTTTTTCAGATTCAGATGTGCAAATTTCTTGATAAGTGATAAAGGGTTGTCAGCTAGTTAACGCTTCTTCTGATGTGTAATTGGAGGCAGTAAAGGCTAATAACAACAGTTAAATTAATGCATTTCAACAAGGAAGAAACGTTTAGTCTGTGTATCATATCTGTGAAGTCTGCTAAGTACCTGATTTTAGCTGGGATTGTTATGGGAATGGGATACTGACCATTCCAAAAGAGGAAGGAGCAGGTTGATGTAGTCAATGCTGCTCCAATGGGAAACACATACAATCCCAACTGGAGAAATCATAGGGGATTTAGCTGAGGAATAATTTTGAAGCTGAAAACTTCTAGAACATACCACCACAACAAAGTCCCTACCCGCAGAATCAACAGATGAGATACTGTTATTGGTCAAACCCATTTACTGTTATAGAAGTGTAGCCATATAGAGCATGTGTATAATGGATCAAGACGGCACTTCTCAAAAAGTAAACAGGCAACTGTTGCGTTGTGTGCGTGTCACAATTTGTAAAGATAAAAAAAATATAATAAATCAATGCAAGTTTAACTAGTGCAAGTATACACCGGTCAACAAGTAATATATGTACCTAAGTACAAGATTATCGATCCCACAGGGACTATGTATTCCAAAACAAATGCAAATATGATTGTACAAATGGTTAAAAGAATAAAAGAATAAAGAATAATGAATAATGAGTAAAGAATGATGAATCATGAATGGAGATTGGTCTAATGCTACGGCAATCCTACTCCTAACTAAACTAACAGTTAAAGGTTAGCCTACTGGAAATAACCACAAGAGTACTGCAGGTAATACAATGCTGCGGCATTCACGCCCAAAATGCAAGTACAAACCATAGATGAATCTAAGTATACAAACATGCTTTCAATTTCCATATCAATGCTACAGCATGTCTGGTTCCACCCAGACTACTTGATCTATTAGTCTAGATCCCCGATAACATCGTCTCATGGAGTACGAAGTACCGTTGACCTAGCACAACACTAGTCAGTGAATTTGGTCATTTCCACTGCAATATTGAGTGCACTTCCGTGTCTTATCGCTTCCGCAATCTCAATCTAGTGCCACATAATTATCACGTCCACTAGCTCCCCTCCGCTAGAAGGCCAGACACTAGTTCGATTCATACATTGGACAGTCATAACCGCAAGTGATGGTAAATCAGTTTAATGTAATTACATGAATAAACCAAGCATCGCCCCATACAAGCATCAAACATAAAAACAGAAAGCAATGCTACAACATACTCGTCATCATAATCAAAATAGTCTACTCAACATGTTCATACTTAACTACGCCACAGCATCTTCAAGTTAAACATATATATTTTGCTGAAACGAATCATGAAAGACAATGATCAACGTAATAGGAAAAATAGTCCCTAGGTCCATAGTGACACCAGTCAATCCCAAGATGGAAAACATATCAATCCCAAAACATTTTTAATCAATCCTTAAACCCGTGTAAATATTCTCATATTACAAAGAACATTTAATTACAAAACAGTAGCAAATTGAAGAAATGGAGAGAGTATTACTCTGGGTCGGAGATCACCCTACTGCCCAAATCAAGTTTAATCAATGTATTGCTGCCCTTCGTTCCCTCTGCTTGATGCTGCAGCGTCTTTACTGCCCAGCTGATGAACACTTCAGCAAGTCACCTTGCTCACTCTTGGGTTTTTCCCTACTAAAAGTTAGTCTAAAACTAAAAAGAAAAGCTAAACTATCCTATCAAAACACTACTAAACTATCTAAGAAAACTAAGAAGAAAACCAATCTCTCTAAACTCGGCCAACAGCAAAAAAACTATCCAAGCCTAAGCCAACCTCATCCTCTCAGTTTTTCACATATATATAGAGCCTCTTTGTGTACCGAGAGCCATTACCAAGCTGCCATCTGTCCATAATTCTGGAATTTTCTCCAAAAATTCCAGCAAATAACTGAATAAATTCCAGCTGCCTTCTGAAGTTGTTGTCTTCTTCCTCTGTTTGTTGCAACATCTTCAGCCGAATTCCAGCTGCTTTCTGGAGTCTTTGTCTTTTTCTTCTGACTGCCGCAGGATCTTCAGTAGAGTTTTTGTTTTTTCTTCTGATTGCCGCAAGATCTTTTGCAAACTTCCAGCTACTTTCTGAAATTCTTGTCTTTTTCTTCTACTGCTGCAGGATCAGCAGCAGAATTCCAGATGCTTTCTGAATTTTCTTGTATTTTTTTCTGCCACGTTTCAAATAAAACAAACTATAAAAAAATGGTTGAATAATACAACTGAATTTTTATTCTCTTTTTACCCTTGTCACAATAAATAAATTCAAATTAATTCCCAAATAATAATAAATAAATATAGCTCGTCCACATTTTGAAAATTAATTCAATTAAATTGACTTTTAACAATAAATCCACATTTTTAAGGTAAGAAGAGAGAAAATATCAAATCAACACTTTTTCATTCCATTTTCCAAATAAATTCAGTTAATTCCCAAATAAAATGTGGCAAATTGAATGTGAATAACTCTATTATTTTAGAGTTATCAGCAACAATTAAAGCCATACCAGTGCAAGCAAGTGACCTACCAAGTGGTATCGAACGGTCGATGTATATAGAGGAATTTGGCATTGTATCAGGAGCATAGCAATGGAGAAGCTTGCATCCCCTGCATACCAATCAGCTGTGAGAAACTTTCCTGAGGAAGTCTCAAATACTTGGGCCTAGATCTACACCTCTGGAGCCTCCTACTACTACGGCTTCGCCAAAGCTTCATGTATCTTTTCTGCCATTCGAAACTATCATGCAATACCTAGGTAGGCACACCACTCTAGAGAAGTCACGTTCCTAGACACATTCCTCCTGGACACGTTGCTATGATTGCAAGAAACTTCGCAAATGAAGGTAGAGCCATTCATCAAACAGATATGCCACTACTTGGAGCTCGACATTGAAGGATCGGAGCTGACAAAGATAGCTCCATCTACCAGACCCACCGACCTGAATGTTCTTCAGAAAATGGGGATGGTAGTTAGCGAACCAGAAGGTAGACACACCCTCCATACGAAGCACACTGCAAAGTCAGCAGCTCCAACATTCAGAACTTACAGAGTCGGGGACATTTCAGCAATAGCACATGGCTGAGGTGAAGAGCCAATTGACATATCAGAGAAAACCCTTCTGCTCGAGACATGAAGGGAGTTTTTCTAATCCTCATCTTCCTCTACTTTTATTTTGTTTTCTTAATTTTGTATTCTATTTTGTTATTTCTATTACCCTTATTATTTTGTTGGTTCCTCTCTTTCTCTTCCTCTTAGTTAGTCAAATAAGTGTGGGGTAAGAGTTTTTTGTGTTTTTCCAGCTTATGTTTTTCAAATAAGTGTGGGGGTAATAGAATATGCATGAACACTGAGGACAGTGTAAACCTTAAGTGTGGGGTAGCAGTGCATGCACTGTAGTAGTAAATTTTGGATGTTTTCACATATTTCTCACTAAAATTGCACCCTTCCAAAAAAACTTTTAAAATTTTTCACTCTTTCACACTTCAAAATGCAGTAGTGATTGGTATAAGAAATGCTTATGTCTATGATATATGTTGAGTAGAGCACTATGATCAGTAGGGAACAAGTTGATAACTTTACTGAAATTCCTCGATTAGAAATAAGGAGTTCTTGATAATTGAGCACAACCTAGTTTGGATTAGAGACATCAACCAAATACCTTTTCAAGACTTAACTAAATAATATTAGACCGGTTGAGGTGTATTAGCAATTTGAATGACTAGATGATACTCTGAGCTGGAAATGAAAAAGTTAAATAAATAGGGTAGTTTGCAAGCGTCCTTTTCTACTCGAGCACCACTTCTTAAGGGAACTTAAAGCCTGATGCCCTGAGGTTGTGTAGATCTGGGAGTCATCGAAGTGGGACTCGCTACATGGGTAGTTAAAGTTGATGTGTGAAAGTGAACACAAAAATACCCTGAACAATCAATCTAAAAAATACATAGCCCAGTGTGTTCTTTTATTGAAAATTTTAATTGAAAAGCCTTGACACCAAAGCTTAGAAGTCAGAAGGTTGTTTGTTGTTGTTATGTCCAATGACTGGTCGAAGTATTATCTGGTAAGAATTAAGAGAAGACTATATTGTGTTGACAATCTAGTCTAGACTAATACACACACTACACATCGGGAAGACCTCGTGACTAAGAGTAGAGTTCAGTCTAGTTATTGAATTGTTAAACCTGCATGACCATGATAATCTACTAAGACATTTGAGACCTTGTCATAACAACTTAACTAGTAGGGCCTGTTTTGTGAATCATCTGACTCAGTGATCAATTTTGGCATAAAACATTGCTAGAAATTCTAAGTGACTGCACCCATGATTTGAATTATCAATAGTTTCATATAGACATTGCTTGAGGACAAGCAAAAAGCTAAGTGTGCGGTGGTTATATGATGTGCATAAATCATATCACTTTTTTAGCATATTTTTAGGCACAATTTAGGATGAAATTGGAGTTACATCATTCTTAATTGACTATTATTAACATAATTTTGTAGTTTTTGTGATTTTGGAAGTTTCAGGTGAAATATGCAAGAAAAGGGCAAATTTGAGGGTAAAAATGTGATTTTTGGAAGTTCGGAAGTCAGGACGGGCGTCCCAACCTAGTCAAAGCACCGGGATGGGCATCCTGACCCAGTCAACAGATCGGGACGGGCATCCCGGACTAAGGACAGGAATCCCGAACACATGAATAGAATCCCACATCATTTTCTGAAGAGAAATTCACTCATCTCCCCTGCTATAAATACCCTAGGCCTTCTACAGTTGAAATCATCCCTCTCCACTTGATCTGAATCATTCAGTGGCTTCCAGTACACAGTTTTCTATTGTATACGAGTCATTCAGTGATCGCAGGTGTTTTTCGTTCAAGTAGATTTCAGTATACTAGAGTTTCTCGTGTTCTTTGTTTTCTGAGAGTTTGTCTCAAAATCTTAGAATACGACTAGATAGAGTTTGTTTTTAATATTCTAGAATACCCGGGATTTCGTTAGGAGATCCTAAGAGAGCACTAGGTGATCGAAGAGTTAGTTAACAGGGCTTTGCATAAGCCCGGGACGTAAGGTAAAGCAATAGCTGCTAGGCTGAGGTAGCTTTCCCCGAAGGTTCTGTCGAATAGAGTTGGGTCAAGCAGTCCAAGATATACAAGAAGTTGCTCCATCAGCGGACCTAATAATGGGTGAATAATTTATGGTGGTGGTCCCCTTGTCCCTCTCTTTATATTTTTGTACTGTGTTTATCCAAAGACCCATTTGAATAGTAAATTATGATATTATGAATATGTGTTTTGCATGTTGAAGATATTTACATTTTTCCGGAAAGGTCACCAGCTTAATTATCATTATGACTGTATGTCTATTTGCTCTTTTAAATTAGATGAATGGTTATAGACAATTCCTAACCACGGTCTAATCATAACCTGTCTAGTTTAATAGGCCTTAATTTAGGGCTTTGTGTGAGGACGGAAGCATTAAGGTCTGCCATATTAGATAAAATAACCTATAGATCACCATGTTTGTTAGAGTAGTCTAATGAGGCTGAATTTGTGTGTTTATGCCAGCGTTAGGGCGAGCGGCATGATCTCCTGAGTGACACAGGACTTTCATGGATGCCTTTAGCTAGAACCATGAGTAGGACCGTCAATGGCGATGTGGCGGTTTATCAGATAACTCAGATGTGGTACACAAGTAGAATCAGTATATAATTGTAATCTAGACCAAGATATATCTAAAATACTCGAAGATAGGTCAATCAACATGTAGAAATAATATAACATTTATCAGAACACTGTTTGTAAAATACTCTTGCATGCTTAATGAACTCGAACCTTGTGTAGAATGGATCAACCTTAATCAAAGATATTGATGAATGATTGCATAACTGGATAATAAAATAAGAGTTAGGGTAAAAGGATAGTTGCTACTAAGCCGTTACCACTTCCCTGGGAGTACGATAATTTCTTAAATTAAAATCGTAGGTACTTTCCAACAGACTAGCTACACGATAGGTACTCTGCCTTAGGTTCTGATTGATTAAGTGACAACATAGAAGCTAAATGTGACAATTATTAATTCTAAGTCCTTAATTATTCCTAATTAGTATAAGGTAAATAAAACCTAGTTTTAGCATATCAATTGGAATCACACCAACCGGTCTATGCCACCTAGTCGGAAAGTAACCTACTCTCGCTGGAATGTAAATGATGCAAAGAACTCACGTATCAACTCCAGAAAGGTGGGCTCGGTGACAATGAAGACACGGTTGTAGGGAGGAGTGTCGAGTATGTGTCGAATCTCCTACTCTACTCCCAGCGTCTGGACTACAGTCCAGTCGAGCGTCCTGCTGATAACTCTAAAATAATAGAGTTATTCACATCCAATTTACCACGTTTTATTTGGGAATTAAAGGAACTTTTGTGGAAAATGGAATGAAAATATGTTGATTTGATATTTTCTCTCTTTTTACCTAAAAATGTGGATTTATTGTTGAAAGTCAATTTAATTGAATTAATTTCTCAAAATATGGATTTATTGCTGTATTTATTATTATTTGGGAATTAATTTGAATTGATTTATTATAACAAAGGTAAAAAGAGAATAAAAATTCAGTTGTATTAATTCAGCCATTTTCTTTATAGTTTGTTTTATTTAAAACATGGCAGAAAAATACAAGAAAATTCAGAAAGCATCTGTAATTCTGCTGCTAATTATGTGGCAGTCAGAAGAAAAAGACAAAAACTCTGCAAAAGATCCTGCGGCAGTCAGAGGAAAAAGACAAAGAACTTCAGAAAGCAGCTGGAATTCTGCTGAAGATCCTGCAGCAATCAGAAGAAGACGACAAAGATCTCAGAAAGCAGCTGGAATTCTGCTGAAAATGCTGCAGCAAACAGAGGAAGAAGACAAAAGACTTTTGGAGGCAGCTGGAATTTATTCATTTATTTGCTGGAATATTTGGAGAAACTTCCAGAATTATGGACAGATGGCAGCTTGGTAATGGCTCTCGGTACACAAAGAGGCTATATATATGTGAAAAACTGATACCATAAGGATGGCGAGTTTTATTGTTAGTTTAGCTTGGCTTTTGGCCATTTTATCATTTTAGAGAGTTTAGTTTTCTTCTTAGTTTTCTTAGATAGTTTAGTAGTCTTTCGATAGGATAGTTTAGTTTTTTTTCTAGGTTTAGATTAACTTTTAGGAGGGAAAAACCCAAGAGTGAGCAGGGTGACTTGCTGAAGCATTCATCAGCTGAGGAGTAGAGACGTAGCAGCATCAAGCAGAGGAGACGAAGGGCAGCAATATGTTGATTAAACCGATTTGGGCAGTAGGGTGATCTCCGATCCAGAGTAATCCTCTCTCCATTTCTTCAATTTGCTATTGTTTTGTAATTAAATGTTCTTTGTAATATGAGAATGTTTACATGGGTTCAAGGATTGATTAAAAATGTTTTGGGAGTGATATGTTTTCCGTCTTGGGATTGACTCTGTTGATTGGTGTCACTATGGACCTAGGGACTGTTTTTCCTATTACGTTGATCCTTGTCTTTCATGATTCGTTTCAGCAAAATATATATTTTTAACCTGAAGATGTTGTGGTGTAGTTAAGTATGAGCATGCTGAATACACTGTTTTGATTATGATGACGAGTATGTTGTAGCATTGCTTTCTGTTTTTATGTTTGGTGCTTGTATGGGGAAATGCTTGGTTTATTCATGTAATTACATTAAACTGATTTAACATCACTTGCGGTTACGACTGTCCAATGTATGAATCGAGCTAGTGTTTGGCCTTCTAGCGGAGGGGAGCTAGTGGACGTGATAATTATGTGGCGCTAGATTGAGACTACGGAAGCGGTAAGACACAAGAGTGCACTCAATATTGCAGTGGAAATGAGTAAATTCACTGACTAGCGTTGCGCTAGGTCAACGGTACTTCGTACTCCATGAGACGATATTATCAGGGGTCTAGCCTAGTAGATCATGTAGTCTGGGTAGAACCAGACATGCTATAGCATTGATATGGAAACTAAAAGCATGTTTTGTATATTTAGATTCATCTCTAGTTTGTACTTACATTTTTGGCGTGAATGCTGCAGCATTGTATTACTTGCAGTACTCTTGTGGTTATTTCCTGTAGGCTAACCTTTAACTGTTAGTTTAGTTAAGAGTAGGATTGCTGTAGCATTCAACCACTCGCCATTCATCATTTATCATTCTTTATTCTTTTATTCTTCATGATTCATTATTCTTTATCCTTTTATTCTTTTAACCATTTGTACAATCGTATTTGCATTTGTAATTGGCATACATAGTCCCTGTGGGATCGATAATCTTGTACTTAGGTACATATATTACTTGTTGACCGGTGTATACTTGCACTTGTTAAGATTGCGTTGATTTATTCTATTTTCTTTATATTTACAAATTGTGACACACGCACACAACGCAACAAGTTTTTGGCGCCGTTGCCGGGGAATTTGGAGTCAATTGATTGTAAATCTTGATTGTTTGCATTTGGTTACTTTTATTTTTCAGTTTATTTTTATACTCATTCCTGAGCTTATGAGATTATTGAAATGATTGTATGAGGTACGAATAAATTATGCATGGGCTGAACTGTTTTGTGAATTTATTGATCTAAATTATTTGCTAAATTTCAGCTTGTGTATATCATTCATTCCTTAACGTATGCTGTTTTGCATGAGTAAAACGCGCAAGGGCTCTCAAGCTTCATTGCTGCCACTCGATCCAGAAATTGAGAAAACAACCAAGGTGTTAAAGAAGAAGAAACAAACCACGGATAAGGCAGTCATGGCGGAACAGCGGGACATTCAACCTGAACCTGCCCATGATCCAGTGGTGATGGCTGACGATAGGGATCATGCCATTCGGCAATATGTAATCCCTATGTTTAATTCATTGAAACCAAGTATTGTGCAACCGGAGATTGCTGCAGCACAGTTTGAGTTGAAACCAGTGATGTTTCAAATGTTGCAAACAGTAGGGCAGTTTGGTGGATCACCTGCTGAAGATCCACACTTGCACCTACGTTTATTTTTGGAGGTAAGCGACTGTTCTAAGATACCAGGGGTGACAGACGATGCTTTGAGGCTGAAATTGTTTCCATATTCTCTGAGAGTCAAAGCTAGAGAATGGCTTAACTCTCTACCCTCTGGTAGTGTGACTACATGGCAGCAGCTTACTGAGAAATTTTTGATGAAATATTTTCCTCCAACCAAAAATGCTAGGTTGAGAAATGAAATCACCTCTTTTCAACAATTAGAAGATGAATCATTGTATGAGGCATGGGAAAGATTCAAAGAGTTGTTAAGGAGATGTCCACATCACGGAATCCCACATTGTATTCAAATGGAGACATTTTACAACGGGTTGAATGCACACACCAGAATGATAGTTGATGCTTCAGCAAATGGAGCACTTTTGGCAATGACATACAACGAGGCTTATGAACTAATTGAGAGGATTGCCAACAACAACTATCAATGGCCTACAATATGACTGCCAAGCGGAAGAAGAGTGGCTGGAGTGTTGGAGTTAGACCCAATAACTTCGCTTTCAGCCCAAGTATCATCCATGTCTAATATGCTGAAGATACTGAGTATGCAGCAGCATAGTGGGCAGACGACTGAGCAACCAAACCAGTCTAATGTAAGCCAGGTACAAGCCGTGTGTTGTGTTTATTGTGGAGAGGGGCATCTATTTGAGGATTGTGTTCACAATCCCGCATCAATCTGCTACATGGGGAATCAAAACAGGGGTAATGGTCTTCAATCAAATACTTACAACCCTACTTGGAGGCATCATCCAATTTTTTCTTGGAGTAATCAAGGGATGCACCCCACTCAAGGTATGAACCCAAGACCACTGCTCCAGCAGCAACAGTAGTACCCCCAGCAGCAACAACAACAACTCCAACACCAACAAAGACCTCTACAACAACAACCACCTTCAAGTGCTTTAGAAAACATGATGAGAGACTTCATGGCAAGGACAGAAACAACCATACAAGGACTATCATCTATTGTTCGTAACTTTGAAAACCAGGTGGGGCAGTTAGCCCAAGGGATGAGGAGCAGACCACAAGGATCACTTCCAAACGATACAGAAAATCCAAGAAGAGAAGGAAAAGAACATTGCAAGGCTGTAACATTACGAAGTAGCAAAATACTGGATGAGCCAAAAATGAAGTCTGGAGCAGCTGAGAAGACCAGTAAGCCCAGCAAGAATGCAGAAATTCCAGTAGCTGAGCCAAAACCAGTGGAGCCAAATGCTACAGCATCACTAATACCGCAGCAATGCAATATTCCATAGAGCAAACCAGTACAGCAAAGAATGCCTTTTCCACAGAGGTTTGCCAAGAAGAAACAAGATGAGCAGTTCAAGAAGTTCTTGGACATTCTGAAACAGCTGCACATCAACATTCCATTGATGGAAGCAATAGAAAAAATGCCCAACTATGCAAAATTCATGAAGGATATCCTTACAAAAAAGAGAAAGTTAGGAGAATATGAAATTGTTTCACTAACCAAAGAATGCAGTTTCTTTTTTCAAGATAAGTTGCCCCCTAAAATGAAAGATCCGGGGAGCTTTAATATTCCTTGTTCTATTGGAGACACATATTGTGGTATAGCCTTATGTGATCTTGGTGCTAGCATAAATTGGATGCCTATGTCAGTTTTTAAGCAATTGGGCATAGGAAAGGTAAGATCTACGATGGTAACATTGCAATTGGCGGATAGGTCTATAGCTCACCCCGATGGAAAGATTGAAGATGTCCTGGTAAGGGTTGATAAATTTATTTTTCCAACTGACTTTATTGTTCTTGATTATGAAGCAGATAGAGAAGTTCCAATTATTTTGGGGAGACATTTCCTTGCTACGGGAAGGACCCTAATTGATGTGCAAAAAGGAGAACTCACCATGAAGTTTCAAGATGATAAAGTCACATTCAATGTATTCAAAGCCATGAAATTCCATGATGAAGGTGAGGATTGTTTTCGCATATCCACTGTTGATTCTTTGATAGGTGAAGATGAAGAGTGGAGGAACTATGGAGATGATGCATTGGAAAGAGTGTTGATGGAGGAAATGTTGCACTATGGTAATGAAGAAGAAGAGGAATACTCAACGTGGTTAGAAGCAAATTCTCATGGTTTCAAGTTTCGCGCACAATTTGAATCCTTGGACTTGTCTTCTTGGGAGATCAAAGTGACAAAACCTTATGTGGAAGAACCACCTGAACTGGAACTGAAGTCATTGCCGCAGCATTTGAAGTACGGATTTCTGGGAGCAGGCTCAACGCTGCCTGTGATTATTTCAGCATTACTGGATGCTGAACAAGAAGAAAAATTACTTGGAGTTCTAAAGCAGCATAAGAGAGCTATGGGCTGGACCATAGCTGACATAAAAGGTATAAGTCCAACCTTATGCATGCATAAAATCATTTTGGAAGAAAATTCCAAAAATTCAGTTGAGGGGCAACGAAGATTGAATCCTATTATGAAGGAAGTGGTAAAGGAGCAGATTATCAAGTGGCTGGATTTTGGCATCATCTATCCTATTTCTGACAGTTCTTGGGTAAGTCCTATACAATGTGTGCCCAAGAAAGGGGGAATCACTGTGGTGCAAAATGAAGTTAATGAATTGATTCCCACCAGAACTATCACGGGATGGAGGATTTGCATTGACTACAGAAAGCTTAACAAAGCCACACAGAAAGACCACTTCCCACTGCCCTTCATGGATCAAATGTTGGATAGGTTGGCTGGACGTGATTAATACTATTTTCTGGATGGCTATTCTGGTTACAACCAGATTGCTGTAGCACCAGGGGACCAGGACAAAACTACTTTCACTTGTCCCTATGGTACATTTGCTTTCAAAAGGATGCCATTTGGATTATGCAATGCTCCAGCAACATTCCAACGCTGTATGATGGCCATTTTCACAGATATGGTGGAGCAGTACTTAGAAGTTTTTATGGATGACTTCTCCGTATTTGGGGATTCTTTTGATGAATGTTTAGAGAATTTGGCCAAGGTGCTTAAACGTTGTGAGGACACCAACTTAGTCCTCAACTGGGAGAAGTGTCACTTTATGGTTAGAGAGGGAATTGTGTTGGGACACCAGATTTCAAAGAAAGGTCTTGAAGTAGACCGAGCCAAGATAGAAGTAATTGAAAAATTACCAACCCCAACAACTGTGAAACACATTCGAAGCTTCTTGGGACATGCAGGCTTCTATCGACGATTCACTAAAGACTTTTCAAAGGTATCTAAGCCCTTATGTAAATTATTAGAAAAAGATAATGTGTTTTCTTTTTATGCAGCCTGTGCCGCAACATTTGAGGAGCTTAAACAGAAGCTTATTTCAGCCCCCATTGTCATAGCACCCGACTGGAGTCTACCATTTGAGTTAATGTGTGATGCTAGTGACTATGCAGTTGGTGCAGTTTTAGGGCAGATGCGGAACAAAATTTTTCATTCCATCTATTACGCCAACAAGACACTCACGGAGGCTCAGGTAAATTACACTGTTACTGAAAAAGAGTTGCTTGCTGTTGTATTTGCCTTTGATAAATTCAGGTCCTATTTGGTGGGAACGAAAGTGATAGTCTACACCGATCATTCTGCCATCAAATATTTACTTGCAAAGAAGGACTCAAAACCCAGGCTCATTAGATGGATTCTACTCCTACAAGAATTTGATGTGGAAATCAAGGACAAGAAGGGAGTGGAAAATCAAGTGGCTGATCATTTGTCTCGATTGGAACAACAAGAGGGATTTCAGATCCCAATTAATGAACATTTTCCTAATGAACAATTGCTGGAAATTTTAGAAGACATGAAAATGCCATGGTATGCTGATTTTGCTAATTTTCTGGCCAGTGGTGCAATGCCGCCGAATTTCTCATATCAGGAACGAAAGAAGTTTCTCCATGATGTAAAAAGTTATTTTTGGGAGGAACCCTTTTTGTTCAAGCAATGCAAAGACCAAGTGATTCGGAGATGTGTAAACGATGATGAAATTGAGGACATCATTTTTCAATGTCACAACTCACCGTGTGGAGGACATTTTGGAGGGTCAAGAACTGCAGCAAAGGTACTACAATCTGGTTTCTTTTGGCCTTCATTATTTAGAGACTGTTATGATTTTGTGGCAAGGTGTGATCGCTGCCAAAGGGTAGGAAACATCTCAAGAAGACAAGAAATGCCTCTGACCAACATTTTGGAAGTTGAACTTTTTTATGTGTGGGGTATTGACTTCATGGGACCTTTCCCTCCTTCTTTTGGAAAATCATACATTTTGATGGCAGTAGACTACGTTTCCAAGTGGGTAGAAGCTGCAGCATTCCCCACCAACGATTCCAAGGTTGTGATGAACTTTTTGAGGAAAAACATTTTCACAAGATTTGGGACTCCACGAGCGATTATTAGTGATGAAGGAACTCATTTTGTCAACAGATGGCTACGTGTCATGTTAGCCAAGTATAATGTTCATCACAAGATTGCCCTACCTTATCATCCTCAAACCAATGGGCAAGTTGAATTGTCCAACCGAATCATTAAGGGTATACTTGAGAAGGTGGTGAACCCTAACAGAAAAGATTGGTCAAAAAGGTTAGATGATGCTCTATGGGCCTACCGGACAGCTTTCAAGACTTCAATAGGCATGTCTCCTTACCCGTTGAGCTAGAGCACAAAGCATACTGGGCGCTAAAGCATCTCAATCTGGATATGGATGCTGCTGGAAACAAGAGAATGCTACAACTTTCTGAACTGGATGAGCTGAGGTTATTTTCTTATGAAAATGCCAAGTTATACAAGGAGAAAATGAAGAGATGGCATGATAAAAACATCCAGCCAAGAAATTTTGAAATTGGACAACAAGTTTTGATTTTTAATTCGAGGTTGAGATTATTTCTAGGCAAATTGAAATCGAGATGGACCGGACCATACACAATTGAACAAATTTATCCTTATGGAGTGGTCTCGGTTGTGGGCAAAAAGGTGACCAAATTTAAAGTCAACGGGCATAGACTAAAACTCTATAGAGATGGTGACCAAGAACAAACCGTTGCTTCTCTATCTTTGGTTAATGTTGAACATTTTAATGGGTCCCACACAATTGAAAATTTCAAGTGAACACTTTTCAATTTTGTTTTATTTTTTGTTTTTCTGTTATTTCTGATTAATTATTTTATTTTCTGTTTTCCTTTCCGGCCTGTTTATTTATTTTATTTTATGTTTTTCTTTTCTGTTTATTTTTTTTTCTGTTTTTCTTTCCTTTCTATTTATTTATTTATTTCCTGTTTTTCTTTTCTTTGTGTTTATTTATTGCTTTTGTCTTTTGTTTTAATTATGTGTCGGGTACCCCTGTACCCGACTACTATTTTTCTTTCTTTGTTTGTTTTGTTTTGCTTTTATTTCAGATCAAAAGGAAGATGTACGCATAGTATATATATATTTTGGGGCAGAATATATATGCCACTTTCGGATAATAGAGACAAAATGAAGCAAATGGATAAGTGGAAAATCCAGTCAACTCTTTCTTTATGACTTTCAAGAAACAAAAGGTGACTTTTCAGTTTCCATTTTCTTCCCAAGGCTTTGGAACAGGTGAGTATTCATTACTATTATTCTATGTTGAATTTTTCTAAAGAGATGAATGCCAATTAGTTCAAGAAACCAAAAGACACCAACATTCTTCTATTTTGACAACACCCACCCAACTAAACCGTCCAGAACAACACTTATTTCACTTCTCACTTCCCTCACTTCTCATCGAAAGAAAAAAAAAAGAAAAAATCTTCTGCTCTTCTTCTACTCTCATGACCGGCAGTTCTCAGTCAAAGTCTGACGCAAACCAAACACTAAAGGTATGTTTTTCTTGCATTAGTCTGAAGGTTACATTGTGACGTTGCGGCTGGGATTTTTTTGGGTTAACTGTTCACTGAAGGACATGTTTTTTTCTTTTTCTTTCGTCACTGAGTTGCGTGACCATGTAGATTTTATTTCAGATCTGGATTTTTCCTCTTTTCGGTCGAAAAATTTGAACATTTTCTGTCTACAGTGAGTGGGCTGTTGGAATTGTTGCTTAAATGTTTTCAGATTTACCTTACAAATGCAAAAAAATGGGGTTTTCCGTTGGTACGAATGTTGTGGCTGTAGTCTTTTTGTTTCTAAGCATGCGATTCTTTCTTGATAACGACTGGGCTTTCTGCAAACTAGACATTTCTGCGTTGATAATGAGGTTTACGTGTTCTAGATCTACTTAAAGTCTGAGTTTTGTGTCTCTTATTTGATGGGCTTGAGTACAGTTTCAGAAAAAAGGGTTTATTTCAAAATGGGTTTCACGTTTGCTACTTATTTTTGATATAACCTATTGATATGCATAAATCATATCACATTTTTAGCATGTTTTTAGGCATGATTTAGGGTGAAATTGAGGGCAAATCAATCTTAATTATTCGTAATTCACTCAATTTCACAGTTTTTATGATTTTGGAAGTGTCAGGTGAAAGGTAGAAGAAAATGGTAAATTTTGGTGCAAAAACACAATTTTTTAGAAGTTCGGACTTCGATGAGGGCATCCAGGACTCGGGACGGCCGTCCTGACCTGGTCAACAGACCGGGACAGGTGTCCTAATCCAGGACGGGCGTCCCAATCCAGGACGGGCGTCCCGAACCAGGACGGGTATCCCAAACCAGAATTCCAAGTCCCACATCGAATTTTTGAAGAAAAATCACTCCAGAAAGCTGCTATAAATACCCCAGGCCTTCCTCAGTTAAAATCATCCCTCTCCAATTGATCTGAGTCATTCTGTGACTTCCAGTGTACAATTCTCTAGTACACAAATCACTCAGAGACTCAGATTTCAGTATAAGTTTTCTTTCTTTCCTTTTAGTGTTTCGTTTTTCTTAGTTTCTAAGAATTAGTCTCAGATCTTAGGCTTCAATAGATAGGTTCGTTTCTGGTATTCATAGAATACCCGGGATTTCGTTAGGAGATCCTAAGAGGGCTCTAGGCATTCGAAGAGTCAGTCCACAAGGCTGGGCTTAAGCCCAGGACATAAGGTAAAGTCCAGCTACTAGTCTGAGGAAGCGTCCTCCGGAGGTTCTGGCGAGCAGAGTCGGGTCAAGCAGTACGACATATACAACAGTACGCTCCATCGGCGAGACTAAGTAAAGGGTGATTTCTTTATGGCATCAATCCCCCTGTCCCTCTCTTATATGTTGTTATTGTGTTTGTCCAAAGAATGATTTTGAATATCGGATTATGATTTGTATGAATATTTGTTATATATGTTGAAGTTGTTATGTTTTTCCGGAAATGGCCATCTGCTTAATATTCATTATGTCTGCATGTCTAATGTAGTTTCTTTTAAACTAAATGTAGGGTTATAGACAATTCCTAACCACGATCTATTCATAACCTATTTAGTTTAACAGGCATCAATTAGTATTGGTGTCTGCCATACTAGATCAAATAACATGCGGAACACCTTGTTTGTTAGAGTAGTCTAGGTAGGCTGAGTAGAGCGTTATGCAGGCGGTTATTGGCCAGCGGCGTGATCCCCGAAGTGACATAGGGCTTTCATAGCTGTCTTTTGTTCGAACCGTGAGTAGGGTCGTTTACCTTAACGATGGGGCGGTAGCATAGAGACTCAGATGTGGTACACCTTTAGACTCAGAACATAGTTGCAATCCAGGCTAAGATTCATCTAAAATACTCAAAGATAGGTCAATCAACATGTAGGAACAGTATAACATAGAATCATAACGTTATCTATAAAACACTTTAGGCTTAAATAGACTTAACCCTAGTGGAGAATGGATCACCCTCTCATCAAAGTTATTGAAGATTGCATAACTGGATCATAAGATAAGAGTTAGGATAAAAGGCTAGCTACTGCTAAGCCGTTACCACTTCCCTGGGAGTAAGATATTTAATTTAATAAAGTCGTAGATACTTTCCAACAGACTAGCTACACAATAGGTACTCTGCCTTAGGTTCTGGCTGATTAAGTGACACCATAGAGACTAAATGTGACAATTAGTCAATCTCGGTCCTTAATTATTCATAATCAACATAGGGTAAAATAACACCAATTTAGCATATCAGTCGGAAAGCTATCAGATTTTTTGCGCAAATATCACAATGAATTTAGGATTAAAGGCCACAATTCTAGAGACTTATGATAGGTAGCGGTAGTAACCTAGACTTTAGACCTACACTTATCTTATGCTAGTTAGACAATCACTTTCCGAAATATAGGATTATCATAACTAATTGATTTTAGATATCATCTAAAATTAAGACACTTAGGATAATCAAATTTTAGAAAATCATTCTAAAACCATATTGAGGAAATTTAACTGCTTTCTTAAAATAAAAAAGAGAAAAAAATTTTAATATTTAAAACCCGAAAAAAATTGTATTTTTCTTGCTCAATGGTAAGTTGTTCTTTTCCCTATCTCTATTCTTTCTTAGTTGTTTTCTTAGTTGTTTTCTTAGTTGCTCTTTTTCGTGTTTTTCCTCTATTATTTAATTTCGAAGAAATAAAAATGGAAATGAGGATAAAATATATTTTCTTCTGAGTTGTAAAATTTTGGCTTAGATTTTTATCGGGAAGAAACTCCATTTTAGAATTTTCTTAGAGTCATACCGGCTTTATTAGGACGAGTTATAAAATAATTTTTCCTTAATAGCCAGACCTTTGAATGTTCTATTGAAAAAAGGATGTTCCTTTTGTTTTGCTAATAATTGCATGAGATCTTTTAAACCAAAAGGAATTACTGCACCCATTATGGCATCACCTGATTGAAATCTTCTTTTTGAATTAATATGTGATGTAATGATGTAGTAAGAATTGTTTTAGGACAGAAACATGATAAGAAAGTTCATGTATGATAAATTCCGATCTTATCCAGTCTTGTCTAGAAACAATAGGTTACACTGATCACTTTGAGACATCTGTGTTCAATAAAACTAAGGCTGAACCATAAATTGATTAAGTTAAGTTTTGTTGTCACTTGAATTTGATATAGAATAAGAAGAAGGGTTGAAAATCTAGAAAGCAACCCATTTGTCTAGATTAGAAAACCCCGAGTTAGAGGTTATTGTAATACTGATAAATTTTTGATGAAAACTTATTTGCATTGTTTGCTATGTATGATAAGTCTCATATGTGGTTTATTGTTGTTGCAAATTATCTAGTCACTGAATGAGTTCCAAGTAATGTGACTTATCAGCAAAAGAAGAAATTCTTCGCTGATTTGAAATATTACTACTGGGCAGATTTCTCTTCTATTTCAAATTTTTGTAGATCAATTGATCAGAAGATGTATCTCGGAAGGCGAATACCACATGATTCTGAAGCATTGCAGGAATCTATGGGAGACCAATTAACTGCTATCAACACTTTCCAGAAAGTGTTGAAAGCAGAATCTTGTTGACCCACCAAATTCAAGGACTTTGTATCTCTGATACAGTCCTGCGATGCTTGCCAAATAACAGGTAACACGTCTTCCCAAGATCATCTACCCCAGCAAGGTAAACAGAATACTAAAATCTCTTATATCTGGGGTACTGATTAAATCCTTTTCCCTTTCTTCCTGTGAAAATAAGTACATCATAGTAGTCATGGAACACTTTTCAAAAATGGTCTGAACCACATGCATTACCTACTAATGATGTTAAAGTCATATGCAGATTCTATGAGAAGTTGTCTTCCAGATTCAGAATGCCAATGTCTTAGGAAGAAACGTTCAGTCTGTGTATCAAATCTGTGAAGTCTGCCAAGTACCACACTTTAGCAGGGATTGCTATGGGAATGAAATACGAATCATTCCAAAAAGAGGTAGGAGTAGGTTACTGCAGAATGCTACTCCAATGGGAAATGCATACAATCCCAACTAGAGGAATCATACGGGATTTAGCTGTGGAATAATTCGGAAGCTGAAAACTTTCAGAAGATACCACCACAGCAAAACCCCTACCCGCAGAATCAACAGATGAGATACTGGTAACAATTAAAGCCAGACCAGTGCAAGCAAGTGATCTACCAAATGGTATCGAAGGGTTGAGAGATATGGAGGAATTTGGCGTTGTATCAGGAGCATAGCAATGGAGGAGCTTGCATCCCCTGCATACAATCAGCTGTGAGAAACTTCCCCGAGGAAGTCTCAAATACTTGGGCCCAGATCCACACCACTAGAGCCTCTTACCACCACGGCTTCGCCAAAGCTCAGGTATCTTTCTACCATTCGAAACTTGCATGCAATACTTTCACTGACATTGGCAGGTAGGCACACAAATCCAAAGAAGTCTCATTCCTAGACACGTTCCTTCTGGACAAGTTGCTACAATTACGAGAAACTTTGCAAATGATTCGAGGAAACAGTCCTTAGGGCTTGAGTCATTCATCAAATGGATAGGCCACTACCTGGAGCTCGACATTGAAGGATCGGAGCTGACGTCATCCGTTCCAATATCTAGAGCTTGCAGAGTCAAGAACACCTCAGCAATAGCACATGGCTAAGGTGAAGAGCCGATTGACAAATCAGAGAAGACCCTTCTGCTCGAAACATGAAGGGAGTTTTTCTAATCCTCATCTTCCCTTACTTTTATTTTATTCATTTTGTGTTTTGTTTTGTTACTTCCATTATCCTTTTGTTATTTTATTAATATTTTCTCTCTCACCCTTAGTTAGTCAAATAAGTGTGGGGTAAGAGTTCTCTGTTTTGTTTTTGTTTCTTGTTTTCAAAAAAGTGTGGGGTAGTTTAGATATGCATGAACACTGAGGACAGTGTCAGACTTAAGTGTGGGGTAGCAGTGCACGGTGCACTGTAGTAGTAGTTTGAAAATTTTTGCATGATTTTGCTTGTTTTCCTTATATTTTCACACCTTTCCAAAAAAATTTCAAAATTTTCATTCTTTCAGACTCCTAAATGCAGTATGATTGGTTAAACACTTGCTTATGTCTATGATATGTGTGTGGAATGTTATGGTTAGTAGGAGACAATTGAGGACTATTTTGAACTTATTGATTAGGAATAGGGAATTCCTGGTAACTGAGCACATTTTAGTCTGGATTAGAGACCTCAGCTAATTACCTTTTCAAGACTTAACTAGATAAGATTAGACCAGTTGTGGATGTATTGACAATTAGAATGACTAGATGAGACTCTGAGCTAAAAGTGAAAAGAAACAAAAAAGAGTTAATTAAATAAGGGTAGTTTGCCAGCGGCCTTCGCTACTCGAGCACCACTCCTTCTGGGAACATAAAGCCTGATGCCCTAAAGTCGTGTAGGTCTGGGAGTCATCAGAGTGGGACTCGCTACATGGGTAGTTGAAGTTGACGTGTTCTAAGCAGACTCAAAATACCCTGAATCTATAAAAGAAAAAAATCAGTAAGTGCTAAATAATTAAAATCTGATCACCAAGGCTCAGAATTCAGAAAGTTGTCTGTTGTTAGTATGTCTAGCGACGGGTCGAAATATTATCTGGTAGTAGTTAAGACAAGAGTATATTGTGTTGACTATCTGGTCTAGACTAGTACACACACTACACATCAGGAAGACCTTGTGACTAAGAGAAGAGTTCAACCTAGTTGTTAAGTTGTCAACTGCTTGACTATAACAATCTACTAAAGACATTTGAGACCTTGTCATAGCAGCCTAACCAGTTAGACCTGTGTTAAAGAATTGTCTAAATAATTTTTGGAATAAAAACATGACTAGGAATTTAAATGACGGCACATATCACTAACTTCAAGTAGACTTTGCTTGAGGACAAGCAAAAAGCTAAGTGTGGGGTTATCTGATATGCATAAATCATATCACATTTTTAGCATGTTTTTATGCATGATTTAGGGTGAAATTGAAGGCAAATCAATCTTAATTGTTCGTAATTAACTCAATTTCACAATTTTTATGATTTTGGAAGTGTCAGGTGAAAAGTAGAAGAAAATGGCAAATTTTGGGGTAAAAATGAAATTTTTCAGAAGTTCGGACTTCGAGGAGGGCATCCAGACCTGGTCAATAGGTCGGGACGGGCGTCCAGGACTCGGGACGGTTGTCCTGACCTGGTCAACAGACCGGGACGGGCGTCCCGAACCAGAATTCCAAGTCCCACATCGAAATTTTGAAGAAAAATCACTCCAAAAAGCTGCTATAAATACCCCAGGCCTTCCTCAGTTGAAATCATCCCTCTCCACTTGATCTGAGTCATTCAGTGACTTCCAGTGTACAATTCTCTAGTACACAAATCGATTAGAGACTCAGATTTCAGTATAAGTTTTCTTTCTTTCCTTTTAGTGTTTCGTTTTTCTTAGTTTCTGAGAATTAGTCTCATATCTTAGGCTTCGATAGATAGGTTCGTTTCTGGTATTCATAGAATACCCGGGATTTCGTTAGGGGATCCTAAGAGGGCTCTAGGCGTTCGAAGAGTCAGTCCACATGGCTGTGCTTAAGCCCAGGACGTAAGGTAAAGTCCAACTACTAGGCTGAGGAAGCATCCTCCTAAGGTTCTGGCGAGCAGAGTCGGGTCAAGCAATACGACATATACAGCAGTACGCTCCATCGGCGAGACTAAGTAAAGGGTGATTTCTTTATGGCATCAGTCCCCTTGTCCCTCTCTTATATGTTGTTATTGTGTTTGTCCAAAGAATGATTTTGAATATCGGATTATGATTTGTATGAATATTTGTTATATATGTTGAAGTTGTTATGTTTTTCCGGAAATGGCCACCTGCTTAATATTCATTATGTCTGCATGTCTAATGTAGTTTCTTTTAAACTAAATGTAGGGTTATAGATAATTCCTAACCACGGTCTATTCATAACCTGTTTAGTTTAACAAGCATCAATTAGTATTGGTGTCTGCCATACTAGATAAAATAACCTGCGGAACACCCTGTTTGTTAGAGTAGTCTAGGTAGGCTGAGTAGAGCGTTATGCCGGTGGTTATGGGCCAGCGGCGTGATCCCCGAAGTGACATAGGGCTTTCATAGCCATCTTTTGTCCGAACCGTGAGTAGGGCCGTTTACCTTAACGATGGGGCGGTAGCATAGAGACTCAGATGTGGTACACCTTTAGACTCAGAACATAGTTGCAATCCAGGCTAAGATGCATCTAAAATACTCGAAGATAGGTCAATCAACATGTAGGAATAGTATAACATAGAATCAGGACGTTATCTATAAAACACTTTAGGCTTAAATAGACTTAACCCTAGTGGAGAATGGATCACCCTCTCATCAAAGTTATTGATGAAGATTGCATTACTGGATCATAAGATAGATTGCATAACTGGATCATAAGATAAGAGTTAGGATAAAAGGCTAACTACTGCTAAGCCGTTACCACTTCCCTGGGAGTACGATATTTAATTTAATAAAGTCGTAGATACTTTCCAACAGACTAGCTACACGATAGGTACTCTGCCTTAGGTTCTGACTGATTAAGTGACACCATAGAGACTAAATGTGACAATTAGTCAATCTCGGTCCTTAATTATTGATACGCGAAAATCGTATCACCTTTTTAGCATGTTTTTATGTATGAATTTGGGTGAAATTGAAGGTAATTTGATCTTGATTGTTCATTATTTACTTAATTTCACAGTTTTTATGATTTTGGAAGTGTCAGGTGAAAAGTAGACGAAAACAGCAAATTTTGGGGCAAAAACGCAATTTTTGGAAATAATGACTTAGTCAACGGTTCAGGACGGGCATCCCGAACCCGGGACGGGCGTCCCGACCCAGTCAACCCACCAGGACGGGCGTCCAGGACTCAGGACGGGCGTCCCGAACCCCCAAATCCAGTCCCACATCGAATTTTTGCTGAAAAATCACCCCGGGAAGCTGCTATAATACCCCAGGCCTCCAGCAGTTGAAATCATTCCTCTCCACTCGATCTGAGTCATTTAGTGGTTTCCAGTGTACACTTCTCTAGTACACAACTCACTCAGAGACTCGGATCTCAGTTTTCTTTCTTATTAGTGTTTTGTTTTAGTTTCTGAGAAATAGTCTCAAATCTTAGGCTTCTATAGATAGGTTCGTTTCTGGTATTCATAGAATACCCGGGATTTTGTTAGGAGATCCTAAGAGGGCTCTAGGCGTTCGAAGAATCAGTCCACAGGGCTGGGCTTAAGCTGGGTATTAAGGTAAAGCCCAGTTACTAGGCTGAGGAAGCGTCCTCCGAAGGTTCTGGTGAGCAGAGTCAGGGCAAGCAATACGACATATACAGCAGTACGCTCCGTCGACGAGACTACGTAAAGGGTGATTTCTTTATGGCATCAGTCCCCATGTCCCTCTCTTATATGTTGTTATTGTTTTGTTCTAAATACTTATTATGAATACAAGATTACGATTCTTTATGAATAGTTGTTTTATATGTTGACGTTGTTATGTTTTTCCAGAAATAGCCACCTGCTAAATATTCACTATGTCTGCATGTTTAATGTGCTCTTTTAAACTAAAGTTAGGGTTATAGACAATTCCTAACCACGGTCTAATCATAACATGTTTAGTTTAATAGGCATCAATTAGTATTGGTGTCTGCCATGCTAGATAAAATAACATGTTGAACACCCTGCCTGTTAAAGTAGTCTAGGTAGGGGCCGAGCTGAGTCCGATTATGCCGGCGGCTAGGGCAAGCGGTATGATCCCCGAAGTGACATAGGGCTTTCATGGATGCCTTCATCACGAACCGTGAGTAGGGCCTTCATTAAGGTAGGGCGGTTTATTAGAGACCTCGGATGTGGTACGCCTTTAGACACAGAACATAGTTGCAATCCAGGCTAAGACATGTCTAAAATACTCGAATTTAGGGCATTCAACATATAGGAACAGTATAACATAGAATCAGAACTCATCTATAAAACACTTCTAGGATTAATTAGACTTAAACCTAGTGGAGAATGAATCACTCTATCATCAAAGTATTTGATGAAGATTGCATAACTGGATCATAAGATAGGAGTTATGATAAAAGGCTAGTTACTACTAAGCCGTTGCCACTTCCCTGGGAGTACGATATTTATTTAATAAAATCGTAGATACTTTCCAACAGACTAGCTACACGATAGGTACTCTGCCTTAGGTTCTGGCTGATTAAGTGACACCATAGAGACTAAATGTGACAATTAGTCAATCACAGTCCTTAATTATTCATGATCAACATAGGGTAAAATAACACCTATTTAGCACATCAGTCGGAAACCCATCAGATTTTTGGCGTCGTTGCCGGGGAGATATCATAATGAATTTAGGATTCCTGATCAAAATTCTAGAGGCTTATGATAGGTAACGGTAGTAACCTAGACTTTAGACCCAACACTTGTCTTATACCAGTAAGACAATCAATTTCCAAAATATAGGATTATCATAACTAATTGATTTTAGATAATATCTGAAATTAAGACACTTAGGATAATCAAATTTTAGAAAATCATTCTAAAACCATATTGAGGAAATTTAACTGCTTTCGAAAAAAAAAAGAGAAAAAAAATTTTAAAATTTAAAATCCCAAAAAGAATGTATCTTTCTTGCTCAACGGTGAGTTGTTCCTTTTCCCTATCTCTTGTTTTTTTTGTTTTCTTAGTTGCTCTTTTTCGTGTTTTTCTTCCTTTATTTAATTTCGAAGAAATAAAAATGGAAATGAGGATAAAATATATTTTCTTCTGAGTTGTAAAATGTTGGCTTAGATTTTTATCGAGAAGAAACTCTATTTTAGAATTTTCTTAGAGTCATGCCGGCCTTATTAGGATGAGTTATGAAATAGTTTTTCCTTAATAGCCAGACCTTTGAATGTTCTATTGAAAAAAGGATGTTCCTTTTGTTTTGCTGATAATTGCATGAGAGTTTTTAAAACCAAAAGGAATTATTGCACCCATTATGGCATCACCTGATTGAAATCTGCTTTTTGAATGAATATGTGATGTAATGATGTAGTAAGAATTGTTTTAGGACAGAAAGATGATAAGAAAGTTCATGCATGATAAATTCCGATCTTATCTAGTCTTGTCTAGAAACAATAGGTGACACTGATCACTCCAAGATATCTGTGTTCAATAAAACTAATGTTGAACCATACTTGATTAAGTTAAGTTTTATTGTTACTTAAATTTGATATAGAATGAAGGGATAAGAAAAAGGGTTGAAAATCTAGAAAGCAAAACATTTGTCTAGATTAGGAAACCCTGAGTTTGAGGCTAGTTTAATACTGATAAATATTTGGATGAAAACTTATTTGCATTGTTTGCTATGTATAATAATTCTCATCTGTGGTTTATTGTTGTTGCAAATTATCTAGTCACTGAATAAGTTCCAAGTGATAGGACTTATCAGCAAAAGAAGAAATTCTTTGCTGATTTGAAATATTACTACTGGGCAGTTTCTCTTCTATTTCAAATTTTTGCAGATCAGTTCATCAGAAGATGTGTCTCAGAAGACGAAGGCCACAAGAGTTTGGAGCATTGCCCTAAAGAATCTACGGGAGACCAATTGACTGCTATCAACACTGTCCGGAAAGTGTTGAAAGCAGGATCTTGTTGACCCACTATATTCAAGGATTTTGAATCTCTGATACAGTCTTGCGATGCTTGCCAAATAACAGGTAACACATCCTTCAGAGATCATCTACCCCAACAAGGTACACAAAGTTTTACAATCTTTTTGATATCTGGGGGTATTCATTAAATCTTTTTCTTTTTCTTTCCTTTGAAAATAATAACATCATAGTAGTTGTGGAACACTTTTCAAAAATGGCCTGAGCCACAGGCATTACCTACTAATGATGTTCAAGTCATGTGCAGATTCTATGAGAAGTTGTTTTTCAGATTCAGAATGCCAACGTCTTAGGAAGAAAGGCTCAGTCTATGTATCTAATCTGTGAAGTCTGCTAAGTACCACACTTTAGCATGGATTGCTATGGGAATGACTGACCATTCCAAAAGAGGTAGGAGTAGGTTACTGCAGAATACTGCTCCAATGGGAGACGCATACAATCCCAGCTAGAGGAATCATACGAGATTTAGCTGAGGAGTAATTCGGAAGCTGGAAACTTTCAGAAGACACCACCACAGCAAAACCCACACTCACAGAATTAATAGATGAGATACTGGCAACAATTAAAGTCAGACCAGTGCAAGCAAGTGATCTACCAAGAGGTAACGAACGGTCGACAGATATAGAGGAATTTGGCGTTGTATCAGGAGCATAGCAATGGAGGAGCTTGCATCCCCTGCATACCAATCAGCTTTGAGAAACTTGGGCCCAGATCTACACCACTGGAGCCTCCTACCACCACGGCTTGGCCAAAGCTTCAGCTATCTTTTCTTCCATTCGAGACTTGCATGCAATACCTTTACTAACATTGGCAAGAAGGCACACAAATCCCAAGAAGTCTCATTCCTAGACACGTTCCCCCTGGACACGTTGCTACGATTACGAGAAACTTTGCGAATGATTTGAGGAAACAGTCCTTGGGGCTTGAGTCATTCCTCAAATGGATATGCCACTACCTGGAGCTCGACAATGAAGGATCGGAGCTGACGTCATCCGTTCCAATATCTAGAGCTTGCAGAGTCAAGAACACCTCAGCAATAGCACATGGCTAAGGTGAAGAGCCAATTGACAGATCAGAGAAAACCCTTCTGCTCGAGGCAAGAAGGGAGTTTTTCTAATCTCATCTTCCTTTACTTTTATTTTCTTCATTTCTTGTTTTGTTATTTGTTATTTACTTCGTTACTTCATTTTCCTTCTTACCCTTAGTTAGTCAAATAAGTGTGGGGTAAGAAATTTCTGTTTTGTTTTTGTTTCTCCTTGTTTTCAAATAAGTGTGGGGTTGTCTAGATATGCATGAACACTGAGGACAGTGCCAGACTTAAGTGTGGGGTAGCAGTGCACGGTGCACTGTAGCAGTTTTTGTATGCTTTTGCTTGTTTTTCCCCGTATTTTCACACCCTTCCAAAAAAATTTCAAATTTTTTCCGTCTTTCAGACTTCTAAATGTAGTATGCTTGGTTAAACAATTGCTTATGTCTATGATATGTATGTAGTATGTTATGGTCAGTAGGAGATAATTGATAGCTATCTTGGACTAATTGATTAGGAATAGGGAATTCCTAATAACTGAGCACAACTTTGTCTAGAGTAGAAACCTCAACCAATTACCTGTTCGAGACTTAACTAGATAAAATTAGACCAGTTGTGGATATATTGGCAGTTAGAATGACTAGATGAGACTCTGAGCTAGAAGTGAAAAGAAATTAGAGGAAGTTAATCAAATAAGGGTAGTTTGCCAGCGGCCTTCGCTACACGAGCACCACTCCTTCGGGGAATTTAAAGCCTGATGCCCTAAGGTCGTGTAGATCTGGGAGTCATCGGAGTGGGACTCGCTACATGGGTAGATGAAGTTGACGTGTTCTAAGCAGACTCAAAATACCCTAAATCTATAAAATAACTAAATGCTAAAACATTAAAAATCTGATCACCAAAGCTCAGAACTCAAAAAGTTGTCTGTTGTTAATATGTCTAGCGATAGGTCGAAGTGTTATCTGGTAATAGTTAAGACAAGAGTACATTGTGTTGACTATCTGGTCTGGACTAGTACACACACTACACATCAGGAAGACCCTGTGACTAAGAAAAAAAGTTCAACCTAGTTGTTGATTTATTTTCTGCCTAATCATAACAAGCTACTAAAAACATCTGAGACCTTGTCATAGCAACCTAACCAGTCAGACCTATGTTAAGACTTGTCTGAAGAATTTTTGGAATAAAAACATGACTAGGAATTTAAGTAACTTCAGGTAGACTTTGCTTGAGGACAAGCAAAAAGCTAAGTGTGGGGTTATTTGATACGCAAAAATCGTATCACCTTTTTAGCATGTTTTTATGTATGAATTTGGGTGAAATTGAAAGTAATTTGATCTTGATTGTTCATTATTTACTTAATTTCACAGTTTTTATGATTTTGGAAGTGTCAGGTGAAAAGTAGACGAAAACAGCAAATTTTGGGGCAAAAATGCAATTTTTGGAAATATTGACTTAGTCAACGGTTCAGGACGGGCGTCCCGAACCCGGGACGGGCGTCCCGACCCAGTCAACCCACCAGGACGGGCGTCCAGGACTCAGGACGGGCGTCCCGAACCCCCAAATCCAGTCCCACATCGAATGTTTGCTGAAAAATCACCCCGGGAAGCTGCTATAAATACCCCAGGCCTCCAGCAGTTGAAATCATTCCTCTCCACTCGATCTGAGTCATTTAATGGTTTCCAGTGTACACTTCTCTAGTACACAACTCACTCAGAGACTCGGATATCAGTTTTCTTTCTTATTAGTGTTTTGTTTTAGTTTCTTAGAAATAGTCTCAGATCTTAGGCTTCTATAGATAGGTTCGTTTCTGGTATTCATAGAATACCCGGGATTTCGTTAGGAGATCCTAAGAGGGCTCTAGGCGTTCGAAGAGTCAGTCCACAGGGCTGGGCTTAAGCTGGGTATTAAGGTAAAGCCCAGTTACTAGGCTGAGGAAGCGTCCTCCGAAGGTTCTGGTGAGCAGAGTCAGGGCAAGCAATACGACATATACAGCAGTACGCTCCGTCGGCGAGACTACGTAAAGGGTGATTTCTTTATGGCATCAGTCCCCATGTCCCTCTCTTATATGTTGTTATTGTTTTGTTCTAAATACTTATTATGAATACAAGATTACGATTCTTTATGAATAGTTGTTTTATATGTTGACGTTGTTATGTTTTTCCGGAAATAGCCACCTGCTAAATATTCACTATGTCTGCATGTTTAATGTGCTCTTTTAAACTAAAGTTAGGGTTATAGACAATTCCTAGCCACAGTCTAATCATAACCTGTTTAGTTTAACAGGCATCAATTAGTATTGGTGTCTGCCATGCTAGATAAAATAACATGTTGAACACCCTGCCTGTTAAAGTAGTCTAGGTAGGGGCCGAGCTGAGTCCGATTATGCCGGCGGCTAGGGAAAGCGGTATGATCCCCGAAGTGACATAGGGCTTTCATGGATGCCTTCGTCCCGAACCGTGAGTAGGGCCGTCATTAAGGTAGGGCGGTTTATTAGAGACCTCGGATGTGGTATGCCTTTAGACACAGAACATTGTTGCAATCCAGGCTAAGACATGTCTAAAATACTCGAATTTAGGTCATTCAACATATAGGAACAGTATAACATAGAATCAGAACTCATCTATAAAACACTTCTAGGATTAATTAGACTTAAACCTAGTGGAGAATGAATCACCCTATCATCAAAGTATTTGATGAAGATTGCATAACTGGATCATAAGATAGGAGTTAGGATAAAAGGCTAGTTACTACTAAGTCGTTGCCACTTCCCTGGGAGTACGATATTTATTTAATAAAATCGTAGATACTTTCCAACAGACTAGCTACACGATAGGTACTCTGCCTTAGGTTCTGGCTGATTAAGTGACACCATAGAGACTAAATGTGACAATAAGTCAAGCACAGTCCTTAATTATTCATAATCAACATAGGGTAAAATAACACCTATTTAGCACATCGGTCGGAAACCCATGAATCCTGGTTTTTGTTATGTTTCTAAACTCAATTTCATAGTTTTTATGATTTTGGAAGTGTCAGGTGAAAAGTAGAAGAAAATGGCAAATTTCAGGGCAAAAACGCAATTTTTCAGAAGTTCGGACTTCAGGGAGGGCGTCCCAGTTCAGGACCGGCGTCCAGGACTCGGGACAGTCGTCCTGACCTGGTTAACAGACCGGGACGGGCGTCCCAATCTGGGACGAGCATCCTGAACCAGAAATTCAAGTCCCACATCGAATATTTGATGAAAAATCACTCCAGGAAGCTGCTATAAATACCGCAGGCTTTCCTCAGTTGAAATCATCCCTCTCCACTTGATCTGAGTCATTCAGTGACTTCCAGTGTACAATTCTCGAGTACACAAATCACTTAGAGACTCAGATTTCAGTATAAGTTTTCTTTCTTTCTAGTTAGTGTTTCGTTTTCTTAGTTTTTGAGAAATAGTCTCATATCTTAGGCTTTGATAGATAGGTTCGTTTCTGGTATTCATAGAATACTTGGGATTTCGTTAGGAGATCCTAAGAGGGCTTGAGGCGTTCGAAGAGTCAGTCCACAGGGCTGGGCTTAAGCTGGGTATTAAGGTAAAGCTCAGTTACTAGGCTGAGGAAGCGTCCTCCGAAGGTTCTGGCGAGCAGAGTCGGGTCAAGCAGTACGACACATACAAGCAGTACGCTCCATCGGCGAGACTAAGTAAAGGGTGATTTCTTTATGGCATCAGTCCCCCTGTCCCTCTCTTTATATATTGTTATTGTGTTTGTCCAAAGAATAATTATGAATACTGGATTATGATTTTTATGAATATTTGTTTTATATGTTGAAGTGCTTATGATTTTCCGGAAATGGCCACCTGCTTAAATATTCATTATGTCTGCATGTCTAATGTAGTTTCTTTTAAACTAAAATTAGGGTTATAGACAATTCCTAACCATGGTCTATTCATAACCTGTTTAGTTTAATAGGCATCAATTAGTATTGGTGTCTGCCATACTAGATAAAATAACCTGCGGAACACCTTGTTTGTTAGAGTAGTCTAGGTAGGCTGAGTTGCATTTTTATGCCGGCGTTAGGGCGAGCGGCATGATCCCCGAAGTGACATAGGGCTTTCATGGATGTCTTTAGCTCAAACCGTGAGTAGGGCTGTCATTAAGGTAGGGCGGTTTATTAGTTGACTCAGATGTGGTACACCTTTAGACTCAGAACATAGTTGCAATTCATGCCAAGACATGTCTAAAACACTCGAATATAGGTCAATCAATATGTAGGAACAATATAACATAGAATCAGGACTTTATCTATAAAACACTTCTAGGCTGAATTAGACTTAAGCCTTAGTGGAGAATGGATCACCCTCTCATCAAAGTTATTGATGAAGATTGCATAACGGGATCATAAGATAAGAGTTAGGATAAAGGGCTAGCTACTACTAAGCCGTTACCATTTCCCTGGGAGTACGATATTTAATTAAATAAAATCGTAGATACTTTCCAACAGACTAGCTACACGATAGGTACTCTACCTTAGGTTCTGATTGATTAAGTGACAATAATTGAATGCTAAAGTGACAGTTAGTAAGACTCAGTCCTTAATTACTCATAATCGACATAGGTAAATAAAGTCTATCTTTTAGCATACCAATCGGAATGCATCACTAAACCAGTCTTGAAAACTATAGCGATTTCAGGAAATTCTAGGTCACAGTAGAGTGAGCTCGAGAGAGACGACTGCACACAAATATGTGTTCCTAGGCTAGTACGATCCATATTGTTGTAGCATTGATCTCAGACTTAAGAAATGTTAACTAGATTTTCAGATTCACATTTGGTTCATAATTAACACTTTTACTTATGTTTGCACTCCATTTTATTATCCATACTGATTTCTAGGCTATCTCTAGTAGATTAATCACAATTAGTCTAGTTCTAAATTCCAATAGCATTAGTTTAAAAACCTCATCACTATTTTGATTGGTTTGGATTACCATTTGCACAGTTGCATTTACAACATAATTGTGCACACATAGTCCATGTGGGATCGATATTCATGTACTTAGGTACATATATTACTTATTGACCGGTTTATACTTGCACTTGTTAATACTGCGTTGCATTTTATATTACCATAGCATTACACATTGTGATACACGCACACAACGCAACAAAGACCTTCTTTATGATTGAAGTTGTCCGGGGCATTTTGCATTAAAAGTTTGACATACATAAGGGAATACCATCCATGCTCTTCCCCACCACATTATTGTGGACCTTAAAATAAATCTCAATTATTCAAGTTAACTCAATTTAATTTTATGACTTCAATTATAAAATTTACTAAAAAAAATACACTTTACTTTCTTTTGACACTAATAGAAGAATGACCTTACTTGACAATTTCTAATATAAACTTGTCAAAATAAAATGTATTAACAAAATATTATCGCTGTTTTTTAGATGAATGCAAAACTTTCTATCTTATTTAAAAGTTCAATTGATTGATTAGATGATTGTAGTGAATCTAATAGTAGTGTGCATTTTGGATTGCTATCACTCTCTTCCCCCAAATTACATAAATCAGCATGCTCCAATAACATGTAGCAATACATCAAATTAAAATAAAATAAAATAAAACTAACCATCTTTCAATTTTAAGGGAAACTAAGGTTAAGAATAAAAAGGAGTATGAAGCTTATTGAAGAATGATTCAAATTAGTAGTTCTTGAAATTTCTATTTTTATATTACGGAGTAATTACTTAATGTTTAGTGGATAAGTAAGTTATAGTTAGTTGGTAGTTAATATAAGTAGTGGGATACTTTGGAGAAAGAAATAGAAAAATTCTCTCTTTAAATTTTTTCTCTCAATCCTAATCCTCTTCTCCTTATCATTGTCATACCCGCTCTCCCTCTTCTCATCTTCTTCTCTCTGCTGCCTCCTCACATCTTTAACATTTTCTCCCCGACTAAGGGAGAATTTTAGTTTCGACTAAAAATTCTCTTCGCTAGAATTTTTTATTTTATTTTTGTATTTTTAGCTTTTTGTGTTTTATTTTTTCTTTTGTTTTTTTGTTTTCTATTTATTTATTTTTTAATATTATTATTATCTTTCACATATCTGTCACGCCCCGAATACGGTTCTAGAACAATTAATAAAACTATTAAATTGAAACAATCCATAAAATATCATCCAAAATTTTTAAAGTTATTTAATAATAAATTTTAACTCAATAAGTTCAAGCTCCCAATACAACATGAAATTTATTATAAAAAAATAAACTAAAAAAACTCTAAAACTCTTGTTAAAGTCATTCATCCAGTAATTATCATCCTCTAATTCAATATTTTCACTGTCAGATAAGAAACATAAGGGTAAGTATAAAATACTCCGTATGCAAAATAATCTTTACTTTAAAAATCTCTAAATTTAAAAATAAATATCTTTATAATAATAGTAAAATAATAAATACTTTCCAAATATTTTTATCTATAAATCAGAAAAAGATAATGATGTTGCCGGATTAGAGATCTTCCAGATTATTTTCCTCAGAACTGTTCTTATGACCTTTGAATCCCCCCAAAAAACCCTCTTTCTCATCTTATAATGGTTTTTATTTATCATTGTCTATGGGTCGTGGGCCTTCTATGCCATGGGCTTTTTTAGATATTTGATATTGTGACGACATAACAGAAAGATATGATGTATGCGGGTTGCTCGGGATATTTTATGTTGTGATGCTATACTGGATAATATCGTATGTCAGGGGTATATTTGTACATATGCCAGGGGGTATGTTTGTACATATACCATAAGCATCTTTTTCTTTTAGTAAAGTCAGAGTGGATATTGTTTTTAACCCCGAAACGCTCATTTTTTAAGTAAAGCTGGAGGCTTTCTTCCGAAGTTTGTTTTAGTAATAAAGTGGTAGTGTTTATTTTATGAATATATATATATTAAATAAGTCGGAGGCTCACTTTCGGAGTAGTTTTGAGTAATAAAGTTGGAGCCTTTATTTTAGGAATATATGTATATTTCTAAGTAAAGTCGAGACTTTCATTTTTTTACTAAAGCTGAAAGTCGCTTTCGGAGTAGTTTTGAGTAATAAGGTTGGAGCCTTTATTTTAGAAATATATGTATATTTCTAAGTAAAGTCGAGACTTTCATTTTTTTTACTAAAGTCAAAAATTGCTTTCGGAGTAGTTTTGAGTAATAACGTTCGAGCCTTTATTTTAGGAATATATGTATATTTCTAAGTAAAGTCGAGACTTTCATTTTTTACTAAAGCCGAAAGTCGCTTTCGGAGTAATTTTGAGTAATAAAGTTAGAGCCTTTATTTTAGAAATATATGTATATTTCTAAGTAAAGTCGAGACTTTCATTTTTTTACTAAGTAAAGTTGGAGCTTTTTATTTGTAGGAAAGCACAGAGCTTTTTATTTGTAGGAAAGCACAGAGCTTTTTATTTGTAGGAAAGCACGAAGCTTTTGTTTGTAGGAAAGCACGTAGCTTTTTATTTGTAGGAAAGCACATAACTTTTTATTTGTAAGAAAGCGCGGTACCAAAGCATAGAGCTTTGTTGTTTGTACCAAAGCACGCAAGAGGTGAAAATTATGAGAAAATATTGGTAATAATAGTAAAAAAATGAAGAGGATAGGTCAGTAAATCTATCAATCATATAAAAATGATAGATTGTGTGTTGGACTATAGGAAAAAAATAAAGGACAAAATTCTGTAGAGAAAGAAGGTTGCTATACAGATGAAAAACGATTAGAAAAAGAAGCAGGAAAACGAAAATTTAGACTCATCAAATAAGACATGACGATAAATAAAAATTTTATTAGTAGATAAATCTAGACATTTGTGACTTCTGTGATTCATAAGGTACCTAAAAACATACATGGAGTGACACAAGTCTGTAATTTATTATGAGAGACAAAGAGAATAAGAAATAAGATGAAAACAAAGACAACAAAAACATGTAAATGATGATAAGTTGGAATTTTATGATAAAGAGTGTGAGTAGAGTAGATAAATTTTAGTGCGAGGGGAAGAGTATTTAATATGGCTAAGTGAAGGCCATATGAAAAAAAAGATGAGGGAACAGAAGCGTGAGAGAAGAGGGCGTATAATATTATTTATTGGGTAGATTTTGCCGTTCGCGTTTGCCATTTTGGGAGGAGGTACAAGAATAGGAAAAAAGAAAATTAATTTTATGGGACTGTAAACAAATATTATCAAATTGTTTACCACTATTGTCATATTACACGAATTTCATATCACATTCAAATTTAGTAACAATATAGGAATGTAAATTAATAAGAATGAAAAAACTTGAGATGTATGAGAAATAGGAAAAGTCTATTTAAAAAATTGTAAAATCATAATAAATAATAACTATGACTATGACTAGTAAAACTGAGAACATGAGCTGTCCAAATATGTATTAAGTCAAAAAGCATTTGAATTAACTGGTAAAAAAAATACGAATTTAATAAATTATTTTCCTAAATGACAAGAGGAATAGAAAGATGTAAAGAACACGAAGTATTGATGAACGAATAATTTATCCAATTAAAATAAAGAGAAAGCCACATAATGAAATTACGAATCCTAATTCTTGGAGACAATCAACGAGGATATAGAGACAGAAATGATATATATTGAATCAACAACACGAACATCAACAATCAAAACAAATTCAAAATGCGATCATAAAAAATAAATCTGATCCAACATTAATCAACCTCTACTGTCGAGTAAAAGTGTGACTTTATATAATAAATATCAAATAAATAGTTTACGGAAGCATATATGAATGAGCGGTGCTAAATTAGGGTTTGACCTTACTTGTTTCGATAGGTTATGAGATTTCAGTCTGTAAGAACTGCTCTGAGTATTCTGGAATTATTCGAATCTCGGTTGGGGTTGTTATCTTTTCGACCAAAATAAAAAAGCCACGGTGGGCGCCAATATGATGTTGTCGGATTAGAGATCTTCCAGATTATTTTCTTCAGAACTGTTCTTAGGACCTTTGAATCCCCCAAAAAACCCTCTTTATCATCTTATAATGGTTTTTATTTATCATTGTCTATGGGCCGTGAGCCTTCTATGCCATGAGGTTTTTTAGATATTTGATATTGTGACAACATAACGGAAAGATATGATGTATGCGGGTTGCTCGGGATATTTTATGTTGTGATGCTATACTGGATAATATCGTATGTTAGGGGTATATTTGTACATATGCCAGAGGTATGTTTGTACATATACCAGATAAATAGATAATAAATCTTAAAATAATAATAATAATAATAAATATGTTTTAATATTTTTATCCATAAACAAAAAGTAAAAATCTTTCGTAATAAATTATTCAAAAACTTATATAATTCAGACCAACATAAAAACAAACATTCAATTAATATCTTTTCTTTTGTTTAACTATTGGGAGAATAATTTGAATGTTTCGTGAATGAGTCTTAACTCATATCAGTTCCTAATTATATACCCGTTAGAAAAGGGCCTTATACTTTGAATAGCTTTTTGTCCATGCTAATAGATTATTTTATATATGGTGGAACATGCTCCTCCCATTGCTATCCATTAAGTTAATCTCCAATAAAGTCAGAGATTATAAAAAAACTCGACGTTTAACTTACTTTTATAAAATTTCATTGTAAAACATTTAACATTATAAAACATTTTACAACATAGAGCATAGTGAAAATAAGAAAAATATAGCCTTTATTTTTAAATAGTGACTTAATCAAAACTATATAAAAGAATATATACTCTCTAATTTAAAACATAAAATAATATATATATATATATATATATATATATAATATATATATATATTGATATAGAAAAGTAACTATATCTATTTTAAAAAAAAAAATTGATTAGAACGAAACTAAAAACTAATTCAAAATTTTAAATTTTTCGAAAATTAAAACTTGTTCAAAATCTTAATATACACTTTTTAAAATATCATATACCGAAAATAAATCATTCCACATTCATATTGTTCAAATTCAATACTCAAATATTTTATTACCGTAAATAAAAAAGGATAATTCATCTACCTCAATTGATTGCACACCTAAATTCGAATCAGCTTAAATATTCTGTTCATACATCTCCTTAAGTCTCTATCAACAATCCATTTAATAAAAACCTAGAACTAAATCCATAACTATATCATCTTAATGTCTCATAATAATAAAAAGCACTAAAAACAACTTATCTTTTTCACCAACTTTTAGAGATTCAGAAAACCCTAATTCCTTTACTCTCTCGCAGCTTCTTGGTTATGAAACAAATAATAACTCTAAGTTTAAATTTGCCAATCACTCTGATAATAGCCTCTTCCTTTTCTTTTTTCTTTTTTTCTTTTTTTCTTCCAAACCCTATCTTTCTTATCTTCCGTCTATACTCTACAATATTTCTCTTTTTTTTTTCTAAAATTACGCCCTAAAACTCATTCATATTTGATAAAACCTATTTAGATTAATATATTTAACTTTTTATTAATTAGTCCATAATATTCTTCATATATTCTAATTTAACCCATAATGATAATAAATTCTTTATTTATTAACATAAAAACTTATAATAACTACATGATTTGGGTCAGGGTATTACAATATGACATGCAAAGTTGTATACTGAAATTAAATATCTTGTTTTTTTCTTTTTGTAGAAGATTTTTTTAAAAAACATTTTGATTAAATTTAAGCTCTTTGTTCGTATTATGTCTTTTTAGGTACTGTAAATTTTTTGATGCGCATAAGATGAATTAGATTACTATAGAAGAAAGTAGGCAAAATCGAACTCTACTTGCATATGAAGTTTGCAAATGACAGCGAAAAGACTAAAGTTATAAATATGATATTTGTTGTTTTTTTATTTTATGTATTATTAAAGTTATTTATAGCAAAAAAAAAATTAATATTTTTGACTCACCTAAAATTTTTAAATTATATATATTCTCACCACTTAATTTTAAATTTGTATTTTGTTGTATTATCATAAATGAATTTCGTCATTCATTTATATAATATTTTTGCAAACTTACTTATAAAAAATATATATAAATAAATAAAACCTAAAAATAAATTGGAGGAAACTAAGCACAGACTATACATAAATGAATATATATATATATATATCATCCACATAAAATTAAAACTATAAAAAAATGAATTGTAGCTGAAACATCTTTGAATTTTAACACGATAGAATTAGAAACCTAGTGTTTAAATTTTCCCTTCTTTCCTATGTGATGATAATTCTTTTCTTCTTTTCTCTTTCGCTATTTTATTTTATTTTAATTTTTCCTTCTCATTTGGAAAATAGTTTTTTTAATAATTTTTTTTATAATTCTAATAATATTGTTACTTTTTAAAACAAAAACTAATTAAACATATACATTGCTAACTTTTTAATTTATTTTGGACAGAATTTATAAACAAACTTTATTTTTTTCTAATAAAAATATTTGAAGTTTTAAAATAAATAAAAATATTTTAATACTAAAATCAAATTCACAAACTAGTATTTGATAAATTCTTATAATTTTCGGGTGGGTAACAAAATGACAAGTTGGTGAGTGCACGCCTTTGAAAGTAAATCCTTGAAAGTAATAACAAAACCAAAATCCCTGAAAGTAGTCTTTTTTTCCTTTATATCAAAAAGTCAAAAGTACAGACCAGTTTCCATGACAACCTCTTTTTGCAGTAGAATAATACATACCGGTACCACCTGCGAAAGGGAAGAACGCCAGCCCTCTTTTTGGATTCTAATCAGGTTTTCTCTCTTCATTTTTCTTTATATATTTCAATGGATGCAATATCCTTAATGATTTTTATCGGAATAGTTTTTTTTCCTTTCTTTTTTTAATTGCGAGAGACTCTTGGATAGTTTGAAGTTAAAAACTGGCGAACTTTATGGTTTTGTAATGTATAATTCATGTTTAGATGGAAAGATAGAGGAAAACCCAAAGATTTTTTTTTTGAAAGAATATGGAGTTAGAACTTAGAAGGGGAATTGAAGAAGATCATGATGTGAATTGGGGTTTTGGGTTTCCCCTTTTATTTGTATTAGAGCTCAACCTGGAAAAATTTAGGCTGTTTTAGGATAGCCAGTAATTTTTCTTTTTATTTTTTTGGTAAAGGGATGCTTTTTTAGTAAAACATATTTAGTTTACTTTTTTTAAAATTAAAAAGTGTCTAATGAATAGTTGTTTGGATAAGATTTTAATTTTTTTAGTAAAGAAGATTTTTATGTGTAATGATTATATAATTATTGGGTTGTTGGAGGTGTATATGAGGAAAGATACTAGCACAATACATATTTTAGAAGCCTATTTAAATTTAGTTCGTGTGAAAAAATAAAAAATAATATGAATAGGTTGTTGCCTTAGGTTCTAAAAGAAGTGTTAACTAGAATTGATCTAGAAATACATGAGAGGGATTTGTCGTCTGATGGTCGAAGTGGATGCTTAATTTTCAAATACTGAAATATGCATAATAATTTTGGTGAGATGCTCCTTGATGAATGAAGTGCACTATCATTTTAATGTTTGTGGTTCTTAGTCACAAATGTTGATTGTATT
The DNA here is from genome assembly GCA_027405835.1 of Asclepias syriaca. Classification (NCBI taxonomy): domain Eukaryota; kingdom Viridiplantae; phylum Streptophyta; class Magnoliopsida; order Gentianales; family Apocynaceae; genus Asclepias; species Asclepias syriaca. Next base: position 11,473,876 of record CM049928.1, on the reverse strand, counting down.
TAGTTACAAGCTAGACACAAACATAGGAAAGGTATCTGTCTCTATATAGCTTTACTATGCCCACTTAGTTTTATTCAGGATTGTATGTCATTGCTGGAAAATTTTACTTATGAGATATAGTTATGCATCATCTGTGCTGTGATGGATTGAGCTTAGTCTATGGGTACAATTGGAAGAATATGGGGCTTAATATATTTAAGTCAGATTATTCTGACCTTGAACCTTTGTCTTATTCTTTTCAAATTATTGTCTTTTTTTAAGGATCTTATGACAAAGAAAATTATTCACAGTGGATATCTAGGATAAGGGCTTTACATTTTGGATACTCAAGTACAGGTACCCAAATCAATGGTTTGCTCTGTTCTATTAACTCCTTTCAAGCCCATTGTTGGTTAGAACATCCCTCTTTACCTTTGCTAAAGAAATTATGTCCTGAATTCAAAAAATGTTTCCTCTCTTGATTGTGACTCATGTTAGTGTGCAAAATATCATCATTTGTCTTCTGTGGTAAAGTTAAGAAAAGATCCATCTTTTTTCTATATTATTTATTACCTTCAAATGTTTGGAGACTTGTACTGTAGCATCAAAAACTGAATTTTGATACTCACCTTTATTTATTCTTACTCCTGAAAAGTCATGCGTAGTTATTTTTAAAATTTTCTGCTTTCTTTATGGTTGAAATTTATTCCTAGTTATTTTCTGCTAATTTTCTTCTTTTGGCTGACGCCTTATGCCATCATCAGTTCTTTACGGTAACCCACCTTATATTCTCTTAACAAGATGGAAATTTAACAAGATCATTGTTGATAGTTTCCAAACTCATGATCAAGTCCTCAATGTCTATGCTTAAACTGGCTGTGCAGTAACTCTATTGTATTGAAGTGCAATAAAGCCTAGAAAATGGGAAATAGTGAGTCAACCTCTGGTGATACACATGAGAGTTTTGTACATGGATCCTCAAGGCACACAGGATATCCAGTTGACACTGATCATCATCAACAACAACATTCAGCATACTCAAGAAACTCAGACATTCAACATGAACCACCAACATCTGCTGGTCATTCAATTGGAACTACCCACCAAATGAAACATCAGTATAAACATATTGCTGATAACTTCAATTCCTTAGAAGAGGTATTACCTTTTTTTTTTTTTTTTTTCATTGCACCACATGCCATCATCTAAAGTTCTGCTTCCTTTTCTACTTGTCTTGCCTTTAGATACTATTTTAGTAGAGGTCTGTTTCTGATTCTTGTTCATCAATTATGTGACATGTGTAGTTGTACTATTTATTTTAGATGGTGATAACCTTTTAGCTTATTACAGTAAAATGATATTTGCATTTAGCTAAATTACCTTATCTAAAAGTTGTTTTTCCTCTAATTATTATAGATGATGACCTGATTTTAAGTTTTTAATGTAAAATTGATATTTCTTTTTGCTAATTACCTCCTATCAAGTTTAAATGTGTAGAGAAGGGAATGATTTATATTGTTAATACAAATTTTTCATAGCAGGCTTTAGTAACTGGTCCAACACGTCAACGTAACTTCATATACAATGAGGAGTAAGAAGATTTAAGTTGAGACATCCATCCTTGTTACTATATTAAATCTTCTTCATATCTAAAAGTTTAAACCTGGAGAGAGGATTGTATTTATACACTGAAGATGACCTCTATTGTATATGCCAAACACAGGCTTTAAAAGCAGGCCAACTGGTACATAATAGCTTAATAATAGGTCAGGTTTTGGACACAAAATATATCTTGCTTTACTACCATGTCAAATTCTAAAAGCTTACATGTGTTGTAAACTCCAATATTCATAATCAAGCCAACTTCTCCAAAATCAAATAATAATTGGTCACAACGGTGATTTGAACACTATAACTTCCTGATTTGATATTATGTTCCCTTTAATTATTCGTTAGGTTGTCGCTGCATTAAGAGAAGAAGGACTTGAATCATCAAATTTAATTCTTGGAATTGATTTTACAAAGAGCAATGAGTGGACTGGTGAATTCATTGGTGGTATTGATTTATTCACTTAATTCACATGCTAATTGGACAGGACATCTAATATTGCCAATTTTGTAGGTAAACGTTCATTCAACAGAAGAAGTCTTCATGCAATCACTAATACACCTAATCCTTATGAGCAAGCCATCTCTATAATAGGGAGAACTTTAACTCCTTTCGATGAAGATAACTTGATACCCTGCTATGGCTTTGGTGATGGTTGGTTGCTGGATTTTGTGCCAATTTTGATTTATTTGTATTGTCTAATTTGTCTTGAGTATTATGGATGTTTTATTGTCATGTACTGATATTGTAGCATCAACACATGATCAGCACGTATTCAGTTTTTACCCTGATAATCGACCTTGCAATGGATTTGAAGAAGTACTTGCACGATATAGAGAGATTGTCCCTTATCTGAAATTATCAGGTTTTAGGCTCTGTACTGCTTTTTCTTGCATTATTATTGTTATTATTTTTCTCTTACATGCATCTGATGGTATTTGATTCATATTGTTTTGCATTGTTAAATTCCACCCTGTCTAAAACTTTGTAAATAGGGTTGAAATAATAGACCCATCAGATGGACAACAACCAAATAAATGGTACGAAGACAAGACTCGAACATGAGACCTCCTTAGTATCAAATGCCTACCTCATCTAAAAGCCTAAACTTTTAGAGAGGGGTTGAACTTACACATTTATCATGCATAAACACAGATGTTAGTGATTAAGACCAAGCAGATAGGGAAAGAAAGAGACAGAAGGACAAAACCTGTTTGTATAGAATTTATAAAGAACAGAAACATATTTTTCCGGAGAGCAGTCTGATACTTTAGATAGTTCCTACACTTTTATGAAATCTTTTCATCCATGTTGAAATATATTCATGGTAACATTTGGTTCTTTTCGCTGTTCAACTATTTTATTGGTGGCCAAAGGAGTTTTGTGATTATTTTCTGCTAGCTTTGAACTTTCTACACGAGTTAGCTTGCTGATTAGGAAAATTCATTGTATTTTAAGGGCTGTCTTTTGGAGTTACCACTTATATTATCAGTTGTTAATGAAATTCATTTTGTGATACTGTTACATTCCACTGAATTTGAATTGATTTTTCTGTAACTTATTTCCAGTAGCATTTCTATTGTAAGAGAAGCCCACAGATTCTTCCCTTCTTCCATGATATGAGAAACATATCTATTCTGAATAAATAGAAGAAACACTTATTCCATTGCCTTGCTCAACTGAAGTCAAAACTTTTTCATTCATTAGCTGCCAAGAAAAGCATTAAATGACTATGATAAAGTTCTTATTACTTCACTAAATTATTCTCTTTAGTTTGAGAATCTTGTAGCCAAAATTCATAAAAGATATAACTTAAGATGACTATGATAACGTTGCATAAAAATGAACAAACTATTAATTGTTTTAATTCATTAGTGCTTGTATTTCTTCTTTTATCTTCTACAGCATAGACCATGAGTTTTCTTATAAATTTCATTTCATTAAATATTTTATTTCTTGTCTTTCATCTACTACAATGTATTTATTTATAAATAAAACTTTAAAACTACTCTGAAGTTCTATTTAGTGGTAAATCAAGAATAAAAGTATTAACCACTCCAATGTTTAATTACATCATAAAACAAGATTAAAAGAATTAAATTACTCCCTTATTTACGAAATTGATAAGTACTTGAGACAATATATAATCTTGGTAAGATTTTCAGGTAGAAGGGAGTATAACACATCTGGGAAGCCTACAATTAAGAGGGGAAAAAGAAAACACAGAATTTTATCCTGCTCAAAATGTGTGATTACTCGAAGGCATTAGAGAATAAGAGTAATTAGGGCTTTATGAATTTGTCCATTTTCTTTACCCCATTTATATGTTTCAGATTGCTCAAGTATAAACCTAACGGTATATTTTGTGATTATTTATACCTTTAGCAAGCATTTCATATTTTCAAATTTCAATTTTCTCCCCTCCTTTTGCTTCTCCTATTAGTTCATCTTGTTTTGTATTGCTCATTTGCATCTGCTGAAAAATCTGTCTGCTATTTGGGAGAATAATTCCAACCAGATTGCTACTGAATAAAGTGGTAGTTTATTCATACAATGATGATGAACTTTTGATATGATTCTAGATAAAAAATTCTAGAAATCATTACTTCGTTGACCAATATGTCATCTGTGTAAGGATACAATGTTTCATAAGTGTGAACTTAGCTTTTAACTTCTCTATTCATAGACTAAAACTCAATAAGCAATGCAAATGGTTTCTCTACCCTCAGTAAGTTATCCCATTATTTGATGCTCCTCTACTTAGTTGGGTAGATAATTCAGCTCAGGAAATTGATGTCTCCCCTCCTACTTTTGTTTCTATTATATTTGTGGATATATAAAAACAAACACGTAGTTATGCATATATATCTGCAATTTATGCATGACTACTAACAAAATCTTATTAATGTAATATGAAGGTCCTACATCATTTGCGCCAGTGATTGATGCTGCAATAGACATAGTGGAGAAAAGCAATAGGCAGTATCATGTCCTTGTCATTATTGCAGATGGACAGGTAACATATTATCCATTTGTTTTAATTAAGTTTTCCAACTTCCAGTTCTTGTGCAGTAGAACTCTTTTACCTGTATACAAATTAGGTCACTAGGAGTGCTGATACATTACCTGGAAAGTTTAGCCCACAAGAACAGGCAACTATCAATTCAATAGTTGATGCAAGGTAAATAAGAATTTGGAATATTTGCTATTCTGACTAAACTTACATTCTAACTTAGACTCTAATACACAGTGAATATCCTCTTTCGATCGTACTTGTCGGTGTTGGAGATGGACCGTGGGATGAAATGCAACGGTTTGATGATAACATTCCTCAGCGTGCATTTGACAATTTTCAGGTACCATGAGTTCTCAATTCCTTCTATGATTTCCACCTTAGCCTGTCCAAGTTTCACGTTGTACCTTGGAACTTAAAAGTAGCGAGATAAGAGCATTTTTATAAAATAGTAAAATGTTGGATTTTTTCTTTTATTTTTCCATTTTTAATGCTTATTATTAAATTATCACTAATTGATACAAATTTTTCAATAACATATCCATTAGGTGCACAATAATCAACAAATTGGGTGAACACTGGAATACGGGACCGATTGCTATGATTCTATGTTAGATTATAACCTACTCTAAATATTTAGGCATGTGGTAATTTAAGATAGTATCTAAGCTAGAGTTTGTCTAATATAACTCTTAACACACTCTTTCACTTTGTAGGCCAAACAAAAATTTTAATAAATAGGCTCATTACGTGTAACAATAATCAAATAATTTGAGTTAGTGAAAAAAGTTGAACTGAGGACCAACTCTAATAATAGAAATAATTTCTACTTCATCTAAACACTTAATGGAACTTAATATTAGAGTAGAAGATCTCATGTTTGAGTCATAGCTTGGCTTTATTTATTAGTTTTTTAGAACTTCTCAATAAGAGGCTCACCATGTGAACAATAACCTATAAATAAGGCAGAGCCAAGGTCAAACATGGGACCTCCCATTATGATAAGCATTTAGAGAGATAATTTAACAAAATATATTTTGTTTCTCAATGGTAAAGAGAGTTAAAAACATTTGGATTTCATTGTTGCATACAAAACAGAATTTTATGCTGGGTGATTGTCTAAAGATTTTCTCCATGATGTCCTGCAGTTTGTCAACTTCACAAAAATAATGTCTCAGCAGACAGATACGAGAAAAAAGGAAGCATCTTTTGCTCTTGCTGCATTGATGGAAATTCCTTTCCAGTACAGAGCCACTATAAACCTACCATATAAAGAGTGAGACTAAGATTTCTTATTACAAGCTTTCTCAAGACAGTTAGATATTTGTGAATGAAACCATGTTTTGGCAGGAATTTTGGAGTTTCTAGAGCAAAGCCACTTCCTCCTCCACATGAAATAATACAACGTGACAATGCTGTTAAATCATTACCGCATGCAACTAGCAATGAACCAGTTGACCCTGGACCTTCAGGAGATCATGTATGATTTATTCTGTTCCAGTTTCCTCTATTATTTTAGTTGATTTAGTCCTGAGAAATACTTCTCCCCTATTTTTCATTTTAAGGTTTGCCCAATTTGCTTGACGAATATGAAGGATATGGCTTTTGGATGCGGCCATATGGTATGTACTTCTACTGGTCTTAGATCTACTTAAAGAAAATATGATATGACCTTATTCTGTGGTTGAAATTTATTGTCTATAAAAAGACGGCCTTTATATTCTGCTATTGAGGGACTTCTGTATTGGGTGATAGTCAGATTTCGTAATTGGGGAAACTATCAAAGACTTCCACTCTTCATCTTCATAGCATTTGTTTTCCTTCATTTTTAAGTGGGACAACTCGGTCCAATTTCCTTGGAAGATGTTTCTACATTGGACTTTGTTGTGCATGATTTTGAAAAACATATTCTTTTTAGAATGGATTCCTCGACTGTGGGAATTCAGCTATCTTGGATTGGATAGAAATTGAATTTTATTACAGTGATGAATGAACACCTTAAATTTTGGGCAGGATAAGAAATTTTACAGGAATTTTGTAGAATATTAGTCTCAAATTTAATCAATAACGTCAGTCCAGCTTTGGGATCTGATTTATCTTTGACATTCCTGCATTGATTACTGATAGTTTTGTTGAGATAGTTAACTAACGAACATGGCCGGCCATACATGTATAAGTATCATCCAAATACCAAATGTTATTTACGAAGTTAGCAAAGCTTTGTTGAAGATTTCTCCCGATTCTGACATCATTAAACTTTGCATATTTCATTAGTTTGTCTGCTTTGCTATCCAGAGCACCTTATGCTCCACTTCCCTCATAAAGAACCAAAAATCAAGTCATAGGAGGGGAAAGAAAAGGATAAAAATGGTACTTAACATGAATGATTTGTGTACACTTCTACTTTCAAACTGAGAATTTCCGATTTTTCTTCTACCTAGAAACAAAAGACCAAAGAAGTGTAGCTATTATTGTTAACTTCAACTGCAATATAAAACTAATATTTGTTTATTTTTTATGTTCATGTAGATATGTCTAACTATTTGTTGAATTTTGCCTCAGCAAAGTTTCTTGCTCCATCTATGCCCTTGTCTAATCAGATTCATAGTTTTTGTTGCTCTTCTTCTTCTTCTTCATTTTTTTTTTTTTTTTGTCCTTTGTAGGTAAAACTTATTCTTTATTTTTAAAAAAATGCAATAGATTTGGTAAAGCATAATGTGTGAATAGAAAAAACTCAAAAGTAAACTTGTTCTTGACCTAATTGCTAAGTTGAAAAAGGCTGCCCATCTTGAAAGGATTCCCCTCTTGTAAACTTTATATGGTTCTTTAAGTATGCAATGCGCTATTACATGCACGAAACTAAAATCAAGCTCATTCATTTTGTTTCTTTCTTTCTCTTTCTCTTTCTCAGACATGCAGGGATTGTGGCATTTCCATACAGTCTTGCCCTCTATGCAGGGAGCCAATAAAAGTACGCATAAAACTCTATGGTTGAGTTGAAGCAGTGACAAAATCTATGTTATACCCGAAGTCATGTACATATCAATAGATACAACAGATTCATTATCCAGACACAAAATACTTATACAACAAGATGATCTTCTATACCATTGTATGATAGTAATTTGAAAGAGATTTCAATTTAAGCTTTTCTCAAAATGTGCAGTGAATTATGTTCCCTTAGGTTTTCTCCCGTCTCTTGAAGGACATGTACAGTAGCTTATGAAGATTTTAGGTTCAAAGCTGCGTGTAGATATTCATAAGCCTTACTACCTCTTTACATCCCTGCTTGCTTAGTTTTGACAAATTTAGAGAATTCTGCATCATAAAAGATAAGAATTTTCGAAGTAGGTGCAATTCAATGGTCATGTGTGTTTAATGATTTGCTTTGAGATAAAAACAATAATAATATTAATAATTCGGAGTCTTATCAATTCCTAAAGTTGGGGAGAAGGAAAGGTAGATTAATTTCTATTTAAGTTGGTTCTTCTCCAAAATTTAAAGAGCTATATATGCAATCAAGGCATACTACGTTTTTAAATTCACAACTTTATGAAAAGCTATATATATCTTTTTATATATATAATAATTGAATTATATTTGCTATCTAATCTAAAATTTTATGTTAATTGATAAAACCCAAAATATTAGGAGTTGGGTTCTAAGCTAACATGATCATCATTGCTCTAACTCACAAAATATAACCCATGACAAATAAACTGTGTCAGAAGTTTACATTGACAAATTTTCTCCACGAATCCATCTATATATACGCATTATGGCTGATAATAAGACTTGAATTAACCGACAAAAAAAATTTTCAGGAGATATATCAGCCAATGACTTTCAGCACATCGAGGTTCTTTACTGATCTGGAAAAACTGCATAGAAATTCCCCATGAATATTGGACATATCTTTCTGACATATTAAAAGTTCCATCGCTCTAATTGGAGCTTTGCTTCTGACATATCTTTCTGAGCCTTCTTCCGCCGGTAGAATATTGGACAGTCTCGACTGGAAAAACAAAGAAATGTTCAGAAGTAAGAAGATAGTTTTTGCACAACAAATTTAAGAGTCAGAAATTTGAGTCTACGGAAGATTTTATAAAAACTGGGCAGCATGATTAGTTGTGTTCCAGAAATTTGAAAAATGCATGAAATAAATTATATCAAATACAAGTTCAAGCCTATGACATCAAACCTTGTGCACAGAACATCCTGGTGAAGTGAACCTTGACAATCTTGGCACTGTGTCCACAAGCGACCAAACATCTTCTCCAACTCGGATACTGCAAACAGTTGAAGATGGATTATATATTATTAGTAATATACCTGTAGTGCAGCAGTTTAGTAGCTGTTTAGCCAATCCTCTCAAACAGGCATGACATGTTGAAAATAATAGAAGAGAGATCTCCAGCCTACCAGTAGCTACTGATTTGCAGTATAGTTCAGCTTCTCTTCCCTTGCAATGTGAGCAAAGCGTCTGATCTTTGTTACTGGTGCACACACAGGAGAGAGATAGTGACTAGAACTCTTGGCAACAGACAAATATCAAACTTTACATATTCATTTAAATCTCTAAAAAATAAAGTCATGATCAACCTCTAGTTATTAAGACACAGGTATTTATTTAGTTACGGGCATGATACATAATGTTTAAAATAACAAATGATTAGCTTAACAATAACTTCTCCAAAGGAAAAGCACTTTGATTGTGTTAGCTATGACTTCATATTTGGGCATCCATTAACGTGATAAGTCTATAGAAGTCAAAGATAAAGGGAAAATAGATGCAAAGAGATCTAGTAATGCATACCACACATCATTATGCACCTAGAATATAAGTCACAAGAAACAGACCCTAAGTTTCCATGACAGAGTTTCTGATTATACCTCCCGTGAAAGAATTCAAGGTGTTTAAAAGATAAGAATAAATTATTACATCATTAACTTTTCTTTAAAAAAAAAAAAAAAAAAGCAAAAGAGCTGTCTATTTGAAAATAAATTTTCACATTTCTCATCTCTTAGATTGCAAACTGAGTCTAGCATAACGATATGAAGACTTTCCTTATAGTAGACGGTAATAACTAGTCATATTGTGAATTTGAAGCAGCAGTATCCTATAAGGTAGCTTTCTAACAAGCTTGTTATGGCTTGAGAATTTACATCCAACAGTCAATTTTTATAGAAAGATTACATTTAAATTTCGACACGAAATTAAAAATAGCAATATTTTTTAAGTTTGAACATATTTAAAAATTTTACAGTTAAATAATAAAAATATGATTAACACACTTGAAAATGTATTTTGTAAGTAAAATAAGTAGTCAAATTTTTTAAAAATAACTTTTCTGTAAAAAAGTATCGTCCAAATGTATCCTAATCATTGTGCAACAAAATTTTAACAAACATCACAACAATACACAATCAGAAAACAAAATAGTTCTTTGCAATAAGTATTAGGATCAGAGCAGAACTGCCACATGGAGGAAAAGTACAAGAATATGAATCAGTTGAGCACCTGATTAAAGCTTTGCATCCAATGCAGGTCAGTTGTTTCTTAGCAAATTTCATTATACCACTGTTTGAAGGAGTTGAGATGGAAATAGATCTAGTATGACTTCCTTGTAGGAGCTCCTTACTTGCATTCTTCAATATGGGTTCAAAAATTCTAAGAAGTGGCTGCAGAGAAGATGTATTAGCATCACATAGATTAATTAATTAATTAATCCATGAGAGAAAGATCACACTAACCTTGCTAATTTGATTGTCCAGGTAGTAATGTGGATCAATGGGTATGTTGTTATCTAATACATAAATGGGATCTTCGGACCTTTCATAAGCCTGTAACACCATCATTTGATATAAATGAGTTGTCATGCAGAAGAAGCAAATGGTAAAGGATAGAAATTAGTCCAAAGAGTTACCTTGGCACCTTTTGCAGCTTTAATAATAACATACGGCACTCGATCACCAACATTTGGGGCAGAAGCAGCATCTCGCTGTCAATTACAAAATAAATCCATTTTAACTATCAAATCCATTAATCTAGGAGATTTGTCATGCGTGGGTGCCAACTTCAAAATTTTATCAAAGTAGAAAAGAGTTCAAGAATTAGAAAATCAAAGTCAAGCAAAAATTCTACACGCAAACTTCAATCCAAGACATTTAGGTTTATAAGTCAGTAGTAAGTAAATATTAATTTCATTTCAGTTAGCCTATGACAAGTTCTCTATTCATTATGTATCCCTATCTTATTCAATTAATGAAGCCTACAAATTATGGTTTTGTGACATGATCAACCTATGTGGACAACTTTTTGGATTGAGAAAAAGTAAAATTGAGAACAATGCTATTAAGGATGTATTTATTTAGCTTATTTGTGGAAAAAAAAAAAGGGACACATTTTTAACACAAGAATGGACCACATTTGAATAGAAAATTGACCCAAAAAATTAAAGGCTGATGGCTACTGTGGTCGCCTCAGTTCTGACCTATTATCAACAATGGTACCTTCTTTTCTACTTTTCTACAATGGTATTTTATCAACAGGTATTTTATCAAAAGAAAAACTCAATTAATAAATCCATTATTAGGCATCTAAGCAACGTATTATTTTCAAAACAAAATCTTATCCAAATAACAACTTCGACACAAATGATTCAACATTTTTTAATTTCAATTTTCATCAAGGAAAAAGTCACTTCTTTTTTTTTCAATTAGAAAGCTTATCCAAATAAACTTCAAATTTGAATTTTGAAGGGTAAAAAGCGTCTAAGAAAGTTTTTGTTTGTACTACTACCATTAATTCCTCATCATAAGTTGAGCGGAAAATTGTCCAAATGGAAGTTCTAGGTCCAAGTAGATGAAGTAAAATTTTTCATCAAACCAATATTTGCCCAAAGGCTCCCTAAGTCTTTCTCATGATGCTTCTGGTTTATCCCTCTCCCGTAGTGTGAGAGGAAGGTTCTCCCTCCCTTTTCTTGTTGTTTTAAGACAAGTTTCTTCCAATTTAATGTGTTTTTCTGCCTAATTTAACATACTATCACCTAGCAGAATGAGGGACTACCGTGGGGCAGCTTTAAATGAGTTTACGCTGCATAATATTGTTCTCTATCGTTCCATAAGAAGTAGAACCACATAAAACAGGCACAAAATTTGACACCTAGAAACACAGAAGGAACGCAAAAAATCATTCAACAATCCATTTCTCTAAACTATTTTCACTTTGTAACAACATGCAATTAATTGTTTGCGAACTTAAGGGGGTTACATATTTGTTGGTTCTCCAGGATATCATCTGGAACAATTTGGAGATGAAAAATCATGAATATAACATTCAGGCAACATAGCTCATTAAGAAAAAAAAATTTCTTAGAGACATCACAAGCAACATGAAGTAAAAACGCGCACCTGATAAATTCTAAGTGGATAAATAGAAGAATGTGGATATACCAGAATGGTCAGAATTATGAAACCAACAAATCAATGCACTAGGAAATATACAGAGAAAATTATGCATTATCATAAGGAAATAACTGGGCGAATAGGCAGAAAAGAGGATAAATAGTAAATTTCTGCAAGTGGTTGATTTTATCTCTTCATGTGAAGGTAATAGAGGATAAATTAGGCTTTATCATTACCCAGAAAAAGTTAAAAGCATTATGAGGAAGATTTGTATTTAGAAGAAGTAGAAGGTAAGAGAGGACAAATTAGGCTTTATTATTACCCAGAGAAAGTTAAAAGCTAAGTTAGCAAGATTTTCATTTAGAAGTAGAACAAGAAAACAACAACAAGAAGAGTTTAACTTCAGAATAACAGAAAAACAATAGAAATAACGTGGAAAACCCAAAAGCATGCTTTATGCCATCATCCAGTTATTGAAATATTATCCTAGAACCAAAACTACAAATCCCTGAGGAACTGGGATCATAAGAAACTCATAAGTTAAAAACAGTTCACCATAAAAAGGTTTCTATCATCTACAGTAAAACTTTTACTACAAGTTGAAAACTAGAAAGACAAGATAAAAACTTGACCACCAACCTAGAATGGAGAATCACACAGAAAACTAAAACACCTCCAGTATAACCTTTTTAGGCAACTCTTCACATTTTGTACCATTCTCCCCTGTACTTGAAAACATCATATTCAAGTTTCAGAGTCCCTAAGGATAAGAAATCATGCCTGTTGGAACTGCCTTTGATGATTTAAGACTTCATTATTTTTACTGGATATAAGCCATTGGAGGTGAGATATGCACTTAATGAAGATTCTCAATTTAATTACACAACTGAATTTATCTGCACTAGCAAAATCCAAGGAGGAAAGAGCCTGAAATTTAGGAAGGTATATCTGTTCTATGGGGTAAGTTCCAAAACCTAGGCTCATAATTGATATCATAGATGCATCAGAGGTTGTGCAAAGAATGTTTAAGATGACAAAAATTGGGTAGACGAGAGTTTATGAAGATGCAAAGAATTTGAGAAAAAGATATAGTTTAGCTTTACCAGAAGAGATTGAGAGAATGAGCAGGGAAATGTTTAACAAGACAACAAAGGAAAACACAGAAAACTCACAACAAACAAATCCTATGTCATCATTTGAATCACCTCCATCTGCAATTGTTTCAATGATATAAATAGACATCAAAAGTCTAGAACCAAAACCATTTGAAAGCAATGAATTTTTATCACTAAGGAACTCAAATTCAAAGAACTCAAAGCTGAAATCGCTAAACATAAATGGTTTGCTAGTTAACTGCAACTAAACTATTACACTACACGTAGAAAATTACCAAAACAACCTAGATAATTGAACCCACAGAAGAGAATCAAAAACAGACAACTAAAATATGTACAATGACAACATGACCTTCCAAACCCACTTGTTCTGGTATTCAAATTCAACATTACGTATGTGTAAGTCTATCCTACGTATGCTTCGTCCTAAACCTTTCGCCAATCATGTGATTAAGGAATCAACAACACTAATAAAGATATTAGGTAAAATTACTAAAAAAACCTTACATAAGAATTAACAATCCATTGATGGTTTATATCAGAATACTCCAAAGTTTAATATAGGGGTTAAAAAAAATCAATGAAAATACAAACACTCAAATGGTTTACGAAATTGACAAACAAATTGAGACAAGTGACATAGAAAATTCTGACAAGATTTTGAGCATGGAGAGCAAGTCAGAGTCTCAAGCTTACAAAAAGGTAAGTTCTTCTCTAACGAGTCTAGTAATCACAGAAATAAGTTGGCATACAATAAAGAGGACACTGATCACAGAGGTAAAAGAAGTCATGCACTACCTGGGGATGTCTTAACAGTTTAAAAGGGCATTTAAGATAGGGTACAAAGTACTGTACAACAACCATAAATGAGGTTAGGAGGCAGCTCTTCACTTAAGAGCTATCATTTTGTTAACTGCCTTAGAATTATCTATAATTCAAATTGATCTAAGAACTATTCTGCAAAATTATGACAAGATTGGAATCAGCAAGATTATTCATACCTTGCGCATCCGTTCTGCAAGTTCCACATGGGCTGCCTTAACTTCGTAATCATCTCCTGTTTTAGTTAGACCCTACATAGGTGAAAAGTTTTGTCAGTCAAAACTAGAAAAATATTTATTTGATTTTGTAGTCAAAATAATGACCTTCCAAGAACCAATACTCCCTTACCTTAGTAATAACCAAAAGAGAAAGATCCACACGATTCATGAGAAGATCTGAGATTGTATTTTTCACATATTGAGCAGCACCATTAACGTCCCTATCTATTAGTATTTTGTGCAGACATTCAGTTACCAAATTCTTCACCAAAAGACAATTATCTCGACGAACCGTTTCAATACCTATGCACAGAAATAGAAATGCTCAGGCAAAACAGGTTTGAGATAAAAATGATGCTCACAAATATCAAAGAGGAAAAAAATCTCATGCAAAAGTAATTTTAAGCAATCACCTTTAGCATCCATTTTGTCATACTTGTTCGGATTTGTCCATAGAAGCCCAGCATATCTCTTCTTGCTAATCAATAAATATGGATGGTATACCTTCTCAAACTCCAACTTTATGGGCTATACAACAGGAATACCACATAGGAGAGAGGAGGGGAAAAAGAAGAAGATAGAGAACTCATCAGTGGAGCAGTTAAATGAAAAGAACATTACAATCAAATGGAACAAAAGCAAGTTGAACTTATATTATGGTTAAGAAGCTGATTCAAGTGTTATATGAAATTAAAATAAATATGAAGGGAAATCACAAGTTCTTTTTATAAAGAGAATTAAATATATCCTTTGATCATGCCATCATATAACACTGGACAGTCTGCTCAAATAAGTTTTGATTGTTTTATGTCCGTCCATCATGCCAATTGGTTCATGAATCTGGGCATGTATCTTGTTTTATCTTCTGCTGCTGAAGTTTGGGGCAAGGTACTGAAGAGGGCTAAGTTCTTCTCCATGATTAAGATAGGATGAAGCACTTCAATAGTTACAGGAGCATTTCAAGTTGGCTCCTCCAAGTTTGTTGCAATAGTTTTGCTACTTTCTAATTTTCTTTGAAAGAAGAAAAATATCTAGGACCTCCTCAGAATTTATCTAGTGGATTGATCTTGTTCCTTATCCATGCACTTATACAATCATATGTAAAGCGCACTTATGAGGAATATTCTTAGGGATTTACCCTTTCTTGGGGTCTTACTCAAAATTCGTATAGATGTGGCAAAGAGTGTTGCCATCTTGAATAGGGATGTTTATGTCCTCTTTTTTGTTTGTTAACCAATGATATTAAAATAAAGCAATAATAAAACCTAATAAAGCAACCCAAACTAAACTAACACATACCTCAAATTAATTGACACTTGAAATTTACCCCATTATGACATTCTCAGGTACAAAGTTCCAGGAATGAATATTTGGTTTTCACTTAAAATTGATGATAGCTAATAGGTATATTGACACAAAAGATTTCATAACTCACTTTTATGAAAGTTCCGCTAATGAAGTCAGCTGCAGCTTTACCCAGATTCATAGCTTCTTCAACTGTGGGGACACCAAATTGCACCATGACAGAATCTGTGTCTCCGTATATTACCTGTATCATAAAATAATCATTCCTTGTGAAAATCCCCATCTAATGTAGTAAATGGCATATCAAAATATAACTCAATATGCAGATACTCAAGGAAGTTTCCGAAAAACTCATAACATCAGGAGACAGTTTTGACTATGAATAACCTTATCAAACTTGCATCAAAGGAAATGTATTAGAAGTTCAGAGCTAGAAAACCAGGCAATTTAAACAAAGGAGTAAACCCATAATAGGAAATTAGTTCTCGGAGAACTTATAGAAAGAAACTAAAATGTTTCTTGCATCCGAAAGCATACAATTTACTTTGTGTTAATTTGCCAAGTACTCTAAAAAGCTTAAGCTAAAGGAGTTAAATCTATTCTCTTAACACTAAGCTATACTGCGGAGTCAGTCAAAGCTTAAAGGAGTTAAAAACCACTCACCACACTCAATTTAATTACTGTTGTTCCTTTATTTAGCTTGTCCCTATGGAGTGATAAAGAGCACTATTTCAAGTAAATTTTGCTTCAAATTTCCTAATGCTTTGTTTACTGCTTCAGTCCAAGTCTTGCTGCTTAAAAATTTCCTATCTCCATTTGAAGTAACTGACTTATGCACCCCATGCAAATGAACAACCTCTTTGAAGAATAATTTGGCTATTCCTTGAACATTTGGAGTCCTGAAAGGAATGAAGCGGGCTATTTTGTAAAACCTATCAACAACAAAAGCAGAAACTACTCCATTTTGTGTTCAGGGTGAGCCAAGTACAAAATCCATAGATTAGAGTCATATCTTCCAAAAGTCTAGGAGCATTTGATACTCCATGTACTAGGATTATCAATAGCCTTTATGTAGCCCTCTAGACATTTTACGATTAGAGTCATAATTTCCTTAACTTGTGACTATAATTCAGCCTTCATAGCCATGATTTTCAACTGAGTTAAAAATCTCACAACTTGGACACCCATTCTATCTCTAAGTTATGGCCCGAGTCCCCCTAAATATCTTCCAACTTGTTGACCTTCACTTTCCCGCAATCATAAATTCAAAAGCATATTCATGTACTGCCTTTGGGCCTAGTTGGCATCTCTGGAATTGATAAAACAATTTTTTTTCATAATCATAAAGGAAAAACTATCCTTTAATCAATTGCTTCATCCTATACATGTTCTAACAACTGCCCTTCCTTCTTGACTTCTTTTGTTATGCAATCTTTCGCACTATAACTACTAACCTTACTTTTTTCTCTTCAAGGAATGCCATGTATTAAAAAAATTATCTATATCAGCAATCCAATCAATAAAGTCTTCAATTCCTAAGTTCTCATAAAAATAAAGTATATCTCTACCTTAGTCGAAAATCAATCATACTCAACCTTGCCTCTATAATTATCCTACAAAAGATCACTATGAATATGAACATACATATATAATATAGTAAATAATAATCCAAATATAAATTAAGTTTGCAACCACAAATCTTAGATTTATCATTGACCACATGAGGAAACAGGAATTCTCTCTTTTTCCATATTATAAATCTTTTTCTCATACATAACAAAATCATTAAGTGATGGATTCTTTTTTTTTTTTTTTTGGTAAGTTTTAAGTGATGGATTCATATACATGAAAATACACATATCTATATCAAAAGGAAGAACAGTATGTGGTCATATACCTCAGCTTTCTGGTTGTAGCCTTCAACAGTGAAGTTTTCTTCCACCAGTTTCTTTGTGTGTTCAATCATCTCTCGACCTTCATCATGGAGGATAACTTTCATTTATTAGAGAATTCTGAAAACATTTGATTATCGTGGATAGTAAGAAGTTCTTCCCATCCATGTCATAAATAAAAGAAACTTGCCGGATGCATTACCATAACTAGTGACACTTGAAGAAATTTCTAAGCATGGTAGTTGACCAACTGTAGCTCCAGTAAACCCATATACAGAATTTGCACTTATCTGATGTTTTCAGTAGGCAATAAAATTATTTAGATATGGAATATAATTTTTTGATGCGTTAATTTTGATAGATTAGAATGACATTACTTACCTTCAAAGCAAGTTGACGACCATCTAACACTGCTTTCTCAAAAGGATCCTTTGCTTCCTGCATATAACCATAGAGCAATATGTTTCTAGAAAAAGCCATTATAGATATGATTAAAAGTAAAAATAAAAAAATAAAAAATAGAAGTAATACCAGTATGAGAATAAAATACCAAGAAACAGAAAAAAAAACCAAAAGTAGTATTTATAATTTCCAATTGCATTTACTCTTGAAAGCTGTAAGGCAATAAAACTTTTGAAGTCAAAGAATACCATGTTCTGGAAAAAGATGACAAGAAAGACTCATAAATTCCATATTACATAATCAAGGACCTTTCAGGTGAATCGAATATTCAATAGAACTCAGTTTAGAAAAACTAATTTTCAAGCCTAACGAAGATAATCAAATATTAAGTTTTTTCTAGATCTAAATAGTATGCCCATAGAATCATTAGCTAAACAGTTAAAGGAACGAGATGAACGCTAACAAATTTAGTACTAACATCATTTTTTTTAACTTTCACCAAACAAGTTTTAACATTCCTTAAGGAAAATACTAAAATTTAAGATTCTTTTGGTTGAAAAGAATAAAATATCTTTCAACATCACCTTTTATTACCAAGAATAATTGTAAAGCATTACTTATTCAAATAGGTATTGAGGAAAAGAAGTAAATAAATGTTACCATAATTTTATAAGGTGATAAGTAAAATCAACTTGATCACCTTCTTAAAATAACCAGTGAAAGAAGGGAGGCAGTGTATAAATTAAGAATCAGTCACAAGAGCAAGTATATTAAACATGTAAAAAATAAAAAATAAAAAAAAAATCTGTGAGCACCTTCAGATCTGCTTTTGCTCTTTTACGAGCCCCCAATAGTTCTTCAAGAATTTCTGGAAGTATTCCCTGAAGTAAAATATAATTGTAAGAGAAGATACAAAAATAATCAGCTTACAAATTAGATAAGTTTGATAACTATGTAGCATAATTAACCTTTTGCAAACTTGATTTAACAAATGTTTCACCAGATGGAGTTCTGTTGATACAATCCAGGGGAAGGTTAAGTTTACAAAGATCTTCAGGAGTGACCTACACATTAACATAAAGCTAAGCAACCTCCTTTGCAAATAATATTAATAACCAATCAGGTCATACATAAGGAAAAAACCTAATGACACTCAAGACTGGAAACACGATTAGAAAGATAGCAAACTACTATACCAGTGTACAGTAGCACAAGTTATATGCCATCATAATTGATGGATAGAGAGAAGCAAAATCTAGAGTTGCAATTGGCTTTTCGTAGAATCCTGCCTTTGCCTCTAAAACCTGCAGAATTGATTTTGTCATATAATAAAAAGGTTAGAATACATTTGTCACAAAATCTGAGAGTTGCCAGAAAGTGACAAAAATAACACAGCAAACACATTACACACATTATTAGGGCATTGAACTTAAGAAAAAGTGGAAAAGTTAGAAGACTAAACCAGTTTAGAAAGTGGGTGAAGTATAATAAAAAATAATTGTAAAAACCTCTCACCAATTGGCCTAGTTTTCTAAGAAACTGAGGACCTCCTTTCTACACAGGTTTATAGAGATCAAGAGTACGACAAAAGAAAGGCGTGCTAAGTGGAGTTTAAGCTGTCATTGAGGCTATTAAATTTCCACCTCATCTAAGCTTGAATTTATACCACTTAACACACTCCCTCACAGTGGGCCAAACATAAATTTTCAATAACAAGCCTAACATGTAGGAAAACCAATAAATGAAGCAGAGACAGAACTCAAAAATGAAACCTCCTGCTCTAAGACCATGTTATTTCACATGCTCTAAGCTTAAAATTCAAACTCTCTCCATTAACTTAATTTTTTAAAAAACGTTTGGTAGAAATTTAACACTTACAGATGCAAATAATGAGAAACATAAATCAGCACCTAATCACATGAAAAATTGAAAGAATTTGCAGTAGGTGGTCATATAATGGTATTCTCAAGAAGGATAGATATACTAAGGTAATAAATCATAAACAGATGATAAGGAAGGTTGGTTCTTGCAAGATATTAAGAACATTAACCCTTATGCTCATTCTCTGGAGATTCCAAATACTCCAAATTAGTCCAAATTCAACATTTCAGATTTATTTGATTTTCATGGTCTTGATGAAAAGATGGATGACTTTCAAGACAGGGACTAGACAGAACAACTTCCAAATAAGAAAGGATGTGAATACCAGAAGTTTTAGTTATTAAGGGTGTATTTAGATTGATTTTTATTTTTAAAATAATAACAATAAATAACAATTATTTTCATTCCAAATACTTGTTTGGACAAAATTATTTTAAAAAAAATGCAAAACAAACAAATTTGTCCCTCAGACTTTCCTCAAACACATTCCAATAATAATATCATCATTATGCATCTTTTATACCTACTATTTTCAAAACAAAATATTATCTAAATAACAACTCAAAAACCACCTTTTCACTTTTTTTTTAAAAATTTATTTTTTAAAGTTTACTTTTTTCATGTTGAGTTTCTATCTAAATATAGCATAAAGTACATTAAAGAAGCAATTTTTACAGTCATTTTCTTATTAATGGTCAGATAAGCCAACATATGAAGCTAATTGAAATTTCAGAGGATAAGCTAAGGAAGAATGATTCAGAATCTTTTGAGTATTGTTCTACAATTCACTCATCAGGAGCTGAGTTTTCCCACCCTAGCCTGAGATGATGCTATTCAATATCTTTTAATTATTTTCTGATTATCTTTCCTATATGGTTTAGATTCCTACAAGTGTTTTAGTTTCAGATATTGCTTAGGATTTAGTTATTTTAGTTTTCTAATTAAATTAGGTTTTAGTTTTCTAACTCTATTAGGTTTAGGGTTTCAAAATTCAATTTAAGAGCTAGATTTTGTTTAGATCATGAATATGTTTTAATACTAATATTTATGCAGAAGAATTCTATCCTGCAACCAAGCCAAGGCTTCACTTTTTTCTTTTTTTTTCTTTTCTTTTTTTGTTTCCTTTTCCTGCTTACTATATCACTCTGCACAAGTAAATATATGAACCATACAAAGTTGGAAAGAAGAAAATTTTATCCGCTAACAAACAAGACTGAAAATTCACTTGATTGACCTAGTTTGTTTAATTATATGAATCAAGTGCATGTAAGAAATTCTTCGAACTAAGGTTGCGTATACTTACTGTGGCACCCTCATATGTTCCCTGTTCAGATCCTGCCTGTTTCACATTAGGAATAAGAAGATTTTTCTGTTTTGCCTTCCTAAGAAGTTGAGAGAGAACCTACAGTAAATTGTAAAATGTTTAACAATATTCCCGAATTCATTAACACATTATAGAAACATCAGCTAAAGACTGGAAAACAATGAACAAACCTTAATGCTTTGCCCTCTAGAAAGAAGAAATGATATAGGAACACCTGTAACTCTAGCCATCTCAACATAGTTGTAGATATACATCAATTTGTCCAAAAGTCGTTGTGGGAGATAAGCATCCTGTACAGAGATACTGCATTAGAACTTTCAATATAGGATGATAGATACAAACTGCAGCAACCAATTAGGGTCTATAAGGGTGAGGAAAATATCCCAATAAAGCACAGACCTTGGCATACTTTTGAGAACAGACAGATGGACATCACATGTGGAATCTGGAATAGGGTCTTTCTGCAGGATTCCTTTTTATTTAATCATATGTTTTAAGTCTATGTGCAGTTATTTGTGAAAGTTAAAAGTCTGAGGGTCTAAATCTAGTCCCGAAAGGTTTGGAATTAAGACTTTTGGGATCATAATTAAGTTCTTTATACATTGGGATGTCTTTCTTTAAATAAATAAATAAACAGACTTCATAGTATCCTACCGTAAATTGGTTATGTAGTGCAACAAAATTTAAGGCATGAAACCTACGATTTATTTATTTTTTTGCTAAATATATGAGGCTAAGAGTCTTTCTATTATCCTTTACTGCAATTTATTGGCATTCAGCACTGTTTAAAAGAAACGCAACAAAGGTGTGTCAAAATGTATCACATCCACTATACTTCTCGTATTTTTATATTAGGTTCATTTCTTTAAGAATTAAAGAAGAACCATTTGTTTGTGAATAATATTTTAGGACCAAATAAGTTTCCATTTTCTTTTGAATTAAGATAGAAAAAAAGCAACAACAGAGGAGCAGTTATCGCTCAGACCCCTAAGGTACTGACTGATAGGCGTTAAATGTTCTGATCTGAACCATTTATTAAGAAATATGCAGGAGTCTGTTAGGAATCCATACTAGTCACTTTCATAACTGGATACTTGAAGCTTTAGGCACTTTCTATGTTATTTTAAATTTTCATTTTAGTTATATTATGTTTAGGATTCACATCAAAAGACATGCTCTTTTCTACTATAGTATATAATTAGTTAATCTAATTAGATTTAGGGTTTTTTATCCTTTGAAGCCTATTTAATTTGATGTTTTTAATAAAGGAAGAAAAAAAGAAAATTTATTCTCTAACTCGTCTGTTCTTCTCGAAGTGTTAAGAGCTCCATCTTCTTGAGCTCCAAGGGGAGTGCTCCCTTTAAGAGCCTCAATCTTTTAGTAATCAAAGCTTCCTCACGAAAATGAAAGAATGATAACAAGAACAAAATTATTCAAGAGGACAGTCAACTTGTAGTCAATTGAACCATGACACTATCCATAAGTGTTACCCATAACAAGTGTCTGCCAAAACCCTACCATTCCATGGTAGCCTCATCAGAAAGTAGCAGAAGAAGAATGAAGTAACAAGGGAGAGACAGACAGACATGTAGAACTTTTTAGCATATAAAGTTACCAATTGGAGGAATACAGAAGTCCAAGAACCCAGGTGGGCTAAAATAACATGTTAATCTAACTCATTGAGATATCTCCCTCTCCACTCTCTTCATGAAACTCCTGTAAACATGAGAAATATGTCCTTCCCTCATCACTATTCTTTTGTTTTTCTCTTTCCACTGAACTCCCAAACTTCCTATGAGTAAAGCATTGTGTTCCTTTTCAGTGAATGTATAGCTAATCAAGTTTTGAACATAAAAACATTGTGTTTCTTAATATTCAGAAAACTTCACCAGACTTCTAGTTGAAAGGAAAAGAAAAAACATATTGATATTTTGTATGCAGAAATAAGACTGATGTTGAAAAAATTTGACAAACATAAAGACTAGTGCCTGCAGCATAGTTTAAGGGAGGGTTAAGGTACATGTGTTAAAACTCTAAAAATAGAGGAGCTAATTCATTAGCTATATGCCCAATTGCTTTGGTCAAAACATAAATTTAAATGCCACAGGCCCAACAGGGAAATACAAAATACCAAAAAGGATATCAAGATAGAGCTCAGAACAGAGAAACAGAGAAATACAAGCACAAAAAGTTTAGAAAAAGGAGGAAAGAACATTTACATGAAAATAAAATGAAGTAAATACCTTTAAGCAGTAGACAGCAAGCCGCATTCTAGATTCTGAGCCTCCATTCTGAAGATCAGATATTATGGAATGATGGACAGCCTCTTTCTGAAAGCAAGAACCATCAAAGGATAAAACCAAACAAGTTCATACAGACCGAAAAGAAGTATAATAAGAAAAGAAAGCACCATAAAGATAGAAAGGAAAATAAAGAAAATGAAGGAGAGCCATGTTAAATTTTAAGATAGAACATTCATTTGGTAGCTAACAAAGAGCAGCTAAACAAAAAATGTCAATCACTGTGCATCTACACACATTATGCATTGAAGTTATTTCCTAGAAAATAAAAGTACATAATCATTGACTTGTTTAACAACCACTTTTCTAATTAAAATCCTTAGATACAAGGTCAAATCAATCAGAACCAAGATTTTTCTATGAAATGTAGCTGAGAAAAGATTGATCAGAAAAAACGGGAAGAGCACTTGAGATAGAAGTTACACCATTAGTTTTTGGCTTTGCCTGGAGGATGCATCATACTCATTTTCTGTAAGTCTTCCTCTAAGGGTACTGATTACAAATATTTTCAGATTTCTACTTAGATTAGGATTTCTTTTTACATATTCAAGTCTAAAAGGCATTGAGGTCTATGAAAACTTAATTTTATGTAGAGTTAGTACTATTATTTAAAAAATATATATATTAAAAAAATCTTATGAATAATATCATTCCTTCAATTCTTAAGTTGAAATTTCAAGACTAACTTCAAGATTTGTATTTTTTTTTTACACTGTTTTCGTTGGTGTGTCTCAAAGAAAAGAATTTCCCCTGGATTGACCTGAACAACATTATCCTTAAGTACAAGACTTGCATTCAAAATGCCTTCCTACTCATAGTTTACATGCAGTGTATGATCAACTTCAGGCACATATGTTTCTAACCTCATGGTCAAAGACAAGACGAAAAGGTTGATACTTAACAGGAAGAAACATCTTAATATAACACAAGCAGATATAACTCTAATAGTTTTGTAAAGTCTCAAACACTTGTCTAAATAGTCCGCTAATAATTCTCCTATGCAGGGAATGAGAATACTTGATCATCTAATAATAGTGTCATTATTCACCTCTCCACATGATTATGAGCTTAAGTTTTTCTAGGAAAAGTGATAATTGAACATAGTAATATAGCAGTAGGTCCAGGTTCAACAACTTCAGTCCACAAGTGAGAGGTCACATTACAATGAATAAATTATTCCAAAAGTCTATTACTTTGAGCTTTTACATGAGGTGGTAATTTAACAACCTTCCAAATTTCTCTTATTATTAATTCTTTAGAAATCCAATCTTTTATTTTAAGTACTTATAACACCGCAATTGGAAGAAATGGTATCGGAGAAGAATTATGTTTATAAATTGTTAGCCTAGAAAATTTAAAAAAAACTACAAAAGGCTAAAACTCTTCTAGGATACAAAGTACTTCCTAGCAAAATAACTAGTTCCCTCCAAGATGCAAACATTGCTGATATGTATATGATAAGTTATTGGCATGACAATCACAGGGAAGTCATTCCCATAAAATGCCCATATATGAGAAAAGTTTTCAGAATAAAGTAACCTCAACAAATTTCTCATAAGGATTCTAAAAAATGGACCAAATAGTGTATTTTAAAGTTCAGGAGAGCTCCACAATATTTCCCAAGAAGTGTCCCATGTTGACATTAATTCATATTAGGATGAATTATATTATATTACACACTGTATAGAGCTAGCTAACTTACAGTTTAAATAGCAATAACATAACCATCCCAAGCATTATTTTAAACCAACTATATAACATGAGCCCATCTGAAACAAAATAGGTAAGCACTTTACTTAACTGCATAGTAAGAATTATCAGGAAGTACTTGGGGAAAAAGTGCTACAGTAATATTACAAGAAATATTAAACCAACCACAGGAAAGGATGAAGAATCAAGGATTCAAGAAAAATGGCATTTGAGTGTTGTAGCTATGAAACAGCATTGATTTGCATGAATAAAATTGCATGCTGTAAAGGTGTATATAAATATCCTGTTGTGACTGGTTTTAGCTTCTCTTGGATGTGGCTGTACAAGTTCTACTACAAGAAGTCAAAACTTGGCCAAAATAAATAAATAAATAAATCAAGTATAAAGATATCTCATACAAGGATATAAATCAATTGTAGAGTCAAATATTTTGTTAAGAAGAATCTGCACAAGAGTAGAGCATTGTCTCCTTTGGGCATAAACAGCCCTTCATCAAATCAGGACAAACTTGCAGATCCATCTCCTAAAATGCTGCAATTGAATCTTTATCACTAATGCACATGAATATACACAGATGCACAGAGTGTGGAAGATAAGTATGGAATTGCACCCCAAAAAATTTGTAAAATAGAAAGGACTAGTCTTACCTGTTCATTAAGAAAATGTGCTGAAACAGAGTTTAACGAATAAGAACTTAATTTATAGTCCCTTTGAATGGCCTGAATCAAAAAGTTTAGATAAAAAAATGTCATTGAATTCATCATGACACAAGTAAATAAAAACAAATAGTCTTGGTCAACTCCCTCAGAAAGAACAATTGATAAACTTTTACTGCACCAGACCTGAAGGAGGTCAAACTGAACTCTTCCTTCTATTGTTACTTCTTTCCTTTCTCTTGTCCCAAGCTGCCTGCCATAACATAAAGAAATATCAGAAAATATTCGAAAGCAAGATATTAAAAGAACATTCAACAAAGCAGGAAAAGCTTATCGAACCGCGATGAAGAAGGCACAATATTCTGTTTTGTCCCATAATAATTAAGTATGTATTTTACACTAGATGCTACACATCCATGGGAGAATACAAACATTAATCTTCACCAATGAATAGTCAAGATGCAAAAATGAATTGAGCATAATTGTAAACACCCAACCCCAAGGTAGGTCTAGTATTTATGATCCATAAGTTGATGCAAGTCCTATACTTCTAAAATAAAAATTTTATAATGCACGTATTGACAAATTTGACCGATATATATAACCCAACTCCTACGCTTGTACATATGTTTCATTAGCAGTCGCAAAATGAATCCAAAGAATTGGAAATGTCTTTGAGTTGAGAAAGAAACAAGCACTCGAGGATTCATGTTCACATATTGGAAGTAATTTAATATGCCTTACTTTTGCTTAACTTTTTTATATCAAAATGCATGAGTAACTGTTTGAACTTTAGTATGTATGAATCAAAATATGATGTTGTCCTTCAAATAATAAATTGCAATCTTTAATAATCATATAACATATTCTTGTACTACCTACTGCTATTGTTGATGATATGCTTTCTATGATATAAACATATTCCATTTATCATGTGCAATAAGCCTTCATTGAAAGAAAAGATTTGGACCTTTACATGGCATAGTTAAGCTTGAGTAATTGATAATTTTGACCTTTCAAAATGTTTCTGTACATAGTAAAGATTTAGTAATATGCTACTTCCTTGTGTAGCTAATATTTTTGTGTATAAATTAGTGATTCAGAACACAGTACATGAGTATCCTGATTTACAAATTCTCTTGTATCAGATTCACGAATTCTCTTCATTTACATAGTATGGAAAAGCCTTTAGGGTTTTATTGCCTTTCAAAATTGTTCTATAGTAGGCAAAATTCAGTCTAAACCTTTGGGTTATGTGTAAAAGCACTGAGGGAAGTATCAGCAATAATCTGGCCAGATCCCAGAATCTGGCATCCCATAACACCCCAAAGGTCAGTTCTTCATTGATGAATTTTGAAACTAAACCAAGGTCAATTATAGAAAATTGATATGTAGAATATGATACCTTCTAATTCCTAAAGATGTCATCAAAAAGTAGGAGAAAAAAAATGGGGCAGGGATTCCCTGCCATATACTTGCTTTAACCTGCTTGAGGATCCTTGCCCCCACTTTTACGCAAGGAGAAACAGGAAATGAGCATGATATTCACTATATCCCCTACTCCAAAATTATCCAATAAATTAAGACATAAAATAAGTTATTCACAAATACAAAGTTTCTATATCACACCTATAATATATTTTATACCATTTGAAAAATATCAATCAAATATAAGTTATTCAGTATGATTGAAGAGGAGATAGAAATGAATTAACCAATGAATTAATCTTTAAAAATAATAATAACAAATAAATAAAGGAGTTATTGCAGTCACTTTAACTTGTGTGTCTGAAAATTTTTAATCATGTATCGAATCAAAAATTGACAGCTAGAGTCTGAAATATGTATGAAGGTCAAGCATAAAGTTACCTCGAAGAAAATGTAGTATCTTTGACACGAACTCTGCTGTTCCTTATTCGTCCAATTATTGGAAACTCTGCAATTCCTAAAACCTCAGCTCTCTGCAATTAAGTTGAAGTTCCAATAGGGGTAAAATATTAAAAGGCAGGGAATTTTGAAGAGAGGAGGGTGAGTTGTAAGACAATAAACAAGAAAGACTAACAATGACATGGAAATAAGGATACAACAACTGACCTGAATAAGATAGGGTAAATCAAAGTTGCATATGTTATACCCAATTATAATATCAGGGTCCACTTCACGGATAAAATCCTGAAGGAAACGGAAAAATTTTTATCAAACCAAAATGATGCAAAACCAAGTACTAACTTCTGGTCAAGTGAACATTTTATCCTAAACTACAGCCAAATTCTAAAAGACCGTATAAGTATCCATGGACCAAAAATAAAATATTGTATGAAACAGAAATTCCACGTCTTTTGCTTAGGAAACTAGCATGCTTCCGCCACATTAAACTTATTTCTTCACCTTCTTCACCAGGCTTCTAAGTCATTCAATTTTTACCTTTCTAAATCTTGAACTTCACCTTTCAAGTAATTCAAGGAATCAGCACGCCATCATGTTTGACAAAATTAACATAAAAAGATGATGAAACTTGTATATCACAATTGTAAAATATGAACAAACAAATGAGTATTCCACTATTACTCCTTCCTAATACAACAAAAGTCCAAGAAAATCTTAAACCCTGACAACCCAAAGGAACAAAAATGCATTTCAAATGTTATAATTGCAACTCATTGATTGGTCTACATAGCTCAATATAAATAATTGATAAAAAGGTCAGTTAGATATTAAAAAGCATAAGGGTCACTTTATTTATTACAAAAAAATAAAAAAAAAACTAAAAACAGACATTACCCTCCAAGCTAGCAGCAGTTCTCTCTCTGTCTCAAATGACATAACATCAACAGCAACAATAGGTGAGCATGACTTAAGGGTCATAACATTACGAACAAATGGCTGGTCTGCTCCCTGCAGCGTAACTAGATTGGCTACCTATAATAATTATAAATGGAAAAAAAATATATTTTATTTAGAAGAGCATATATATAAATATTCACATAGGAAGTTGTAGCATTTAGCTCAAAGACAATG
Organism: Asclepias syriaca; assembly: GCA_027405835.1. Taxonomy (NCBI): domain Eukaryota; kingdom Viridiplantae; phylum Streptophyta; class Magnoliopsida; order Gentianales; family Apocynaceae; genus Asclepias; species Asclepias syriaca. The sequence continues at coordinate 11,445,225 of CM049928.1, read as the reverse complement.
TAAGACTAGCACTGAACCTGAATAACAGGATCATGGGTAGGCTCCGGGAATAGGCCTTTACGGCCAGCACATTCAATGTCAAAACTCAAAATACGAAATGGTGCCATCTTTGAAAACTCTCCTTCAGGAACATGACTAATTAGGTCTGTGTAACTAAAGGATCAAAGTTTAAGGAAAGTACCATCCAGAAATAATAGTTCAATTTCAAAAATAAATAAATACATTTCCTTGAGGATACAGGCAATCAAACTCAAATTGGCAGTAGGATAATCTTTTTGTTGTTTCCTTATATTTTCCTTTTGGCACCTCAATCCAATTCCCACCAACGATGTTGCAGTCAATCATGAAGCGCAAAGCAAAAAGTACATTACTCTCATATGACTTAAAGCTCTTCATACCAAATCCATCAATTTGAATGCCTTTGTCAAGGATGCCTGATAATTTTACATCAAATGTAACAGAAATTTGGAAATTTGAGATTGATATGGCAGCACACTGAAGTATAATTCTATACACTACAGAATTATAACCTGTATTTGATTCTTATATGGAGATAGCTACCAAGGCAAAGCATAATCATGCCCTATCTAAAATAAGCAGTCACATATTGAGAGACGCTTTCATTGAGTAAGTTTAGATGCCAATAGATGAAGCAATAAACTATTTACAAGAAGATTTGACAGGTTAACAAAAATCACTTTAGATAGATTCTATAATTCAGATTTGAAGCAGAAACAAGATCACCAGAATTCAAGAATGCAGAGATTCCAAAATCTTACCACGGCAGCTCGTAACCATTGTCGGCAATGCCACAACAATTTTAAGAAATGGCTGAGAGCTTTCGGGCTGATAATACATAATGCTTTTCTTTTGAACCAATTCAATGCGCCGAACATATCTGGGGACCTTGCTGCTTTTATTTGCCTCCCGCATTCTAGCCTGTAAAAGTGAGCAAGAGGAAAGTAAAAAAATATAATAAATATTGTTTCTAAAAATCAAGATTGCTGGAAATTAAGATTAACATCCCCAAAGGCTGAAGAAAACAAAAGAGAAGGATAGATAATAATGGAGAAAGTAATACCTCAAGAATTTGATGAAACCGGGAAATATCGTCAGGGCCCATTCCTTGAGGGCAGTTGACATAGAAATAAGGTTCAAAACCATGTACTTTACAGCAAATACTATGTCCTGGTAGAAAAACAAGACAATGTCAAAATCTGCTAGCATATAGATAGCAGAATATCATGATAATCCAAATCAAAAGACTACTTGCTCCACATTATGTTATCCAATCACTGTAAACTGAACAGCACACACAGAAATACATTTCAGAAATTTTAAAAAAAAAATTAGTTTTAATCTGCCTATAGTTTCTACAGGTTGCTAATCGTATTCATTTACTTTTTAAGTATAAAAATTCATCATTAACTTTTTCCAGAAACCAAAAAACACCAGAGACCATTTTAGCGCCTATTCAATGTTTCTTCAATTATATTTTGGATAATTAGGGAATTGGAGGAGAGGGAGATTGCACCTTCTTGGGTGACCCCAAAAATTCGTAAAATAGCAGCAGCGCCGCCAGAAGAATTGGGCATTAATTCTTTATTGTTCTCTCCAATCACGTAGTCAATCTCCAGCTGCTGAAATACTGTACAAATTCCCACAATTCAACCCAAATAAACTTTGACAACAGCAAAATATTAATAAAGGAAAAGAAGATTGAAAAGATTGACAACAATACCAGCAGCAATTCCTAAATTTCAACATACCGATGTTCTGGGAGTGAGATAAATAAGATTGAGAGAGATTGGGGCGCTTCCACTTCTGAAGCCGGGAAGCTAAGGCTTGGCGCTCCTCGGCATCGCGGAGGGCTTCAGCGTCTTCTTCATATTGCAGTAGGGTTTCTTCCAGGAAAATATCCTCATCAAAATCTTCCTCTTCCATAGTAGCTTGGTGCTTTTGCTGCGGTTGTTGCAATACTGGCCCTGAACGTTTTTTCCGATTGCCGTTCATTTTACGAGCAGAAGAGAGAGGAAAACCGGAGGTGGAGTTGAGAAAGATGGTTCCCGCCAATTTTACAAGGGTTTTTGAAGAGTCAAGCTGTGGAGGAGTTACCGAGTATTTGAATTATTTTCTTTTCATTTAGGTGAAAGGTATTTCTATTAGTTTAAAAAAGTATACTGATATTGATAGTAATTAAATAAATTAAGGGATTTGTCCAACGTTATTAGTTAATGCCCAATCAAATCTTACCTCTTAATTTTTTATTTTTTTTTTTTTTGCCCCGAAAACTTCTCGTTGAAATTAGCTTTATCCGATCAACATATCACAAAATTTACTTATCAAAAAAAGAAAAAAACTTATCAGAAAATTCAAATTTTTTCTCTCTTTCCTTCTTTCTTCACTTTGTGGTTTTCTTTTTTTCCTTCCTTCCTCTTCTTCGTGTATTTGCCCTGTTTGACCCTACTTTTTTTTGAAAAATTTGAATTTAGTCTTATTTTTTTAATTATTTCACAATTTATTTTGACTCATTCACAAAATAAGTTTTAAAGATCAAAAAAATTGAAAAATTATCTCACCTCTTTTTCACTGTTCTCTTTTTCTCTCTCCTCATTTATTTTTCCCTCTTCTTCTTTCTTCACTTTGTCGTTTCCATTTTTCTTTTCTTTTTTCCCCTCTTTCCCTAGTTGTTGTTGGTACAAGTTGGTGATTACAACAAAAGGAAGACAGTATTAACATTCTCGAGATTTTAACAAATCATACAAAATCATATCAAATCATAATAAATCAAAATAAGTATACAATATACCAAGAATAATATATACCTAAATATAGCAATATCTAATACATCTTGAAGTAGAAACGGGAGGATCACGAATGTTGAGACTATCTCGAAAATTAGAGAAAAGTTATAATAGAAGACCCTTAATAAAGATATCCGCAATCTAAAAACGAGAGGGAACATGAAAAATACGAACTTAACCTCGAGCTACTTTTTTAGGAACAAAATAAATATCCATTTGAATGTGTTTCGTGCATTGATGCTGAATAGGATTATCAAGAAAGATAAATAGCACTAATTTTAACACAGTAAAATAAAGGAGTCTTTTCAACGGGACAATGGAGTTCCAAAAGAAGGTTCCAAAGCCAACATGATTTGGATACGACATTAGCCCTCCCTCATATTCAGCTTTTTAGCACTGGAGCGAGAAAGATTGGACTGACCAAGAGATTAAATTATCACCAAGGTAGACACAATAGCCCAAGATAGACCGACGAATGGTTGGACAACCAACCCAATAAACATCAGTGTAAGAAAGTAGTGTATGAGTTGAAGATGAATAGAAATGTAGACCAAATTCAAGTGTACCTTTAACGTAGCGAATAATACGTTTCAAGGCAGTCATATGAGGAGTGCAAGGATCATGCATAAATAGGCAAACTTGTTCAACAATATAACAAATATTTGGTCTTGTGAAAGTTAAGTACTAAAGAGCACTCGTAAGAGGCCGATATTCAGGGTCGCAAAGAGCAGAAAGAGGATTAGTAGGTGATGTGCTAAAGATAGGGTTTTGACCTATGTAGATTATGTATAATTAAGGATTTCAATTAAGCACATAGAAAATAATGGTGTCAATCAAACCGAACCTAAGGTAGAGTACCTATCGTGTAACTAGTTATATGGTAGCATCAACGATTTTACATTTGTAAATATCGTTTGTCCCCAGAACGTGACAATGATTTATGTAGCATCTATTATTCAATTTCATAATTAATCTCTTTAGAATTAATCAAGGGCTTCCTTAATTTGTAGGAAAGGTTTGATTACAATCCTTATTCAAACAGATAAATTTCAGGCAAAATCACTTAAGAGTTAAATATTCATGAAGAGTTTTTAACATCAGTTTATACTATTTGCTTAACATATGTTCGAAGATTTAACTATAGTCTTTATCTTTGTATTTATTTGAATTTATTAAGGAAAAATTTATTTTTAAAAGGAATCAAAGGTTGTTTTTTTAAAAAAATTAAGACAAGGTTGTAATAAAAATGAAGAAAATGTTACCTTTGAGTCTGTAATAGAAATGAAGAATTTGTTATCTATTATAAAATATGTGTAACAATAACGAAACAATACTAAAGAATAGAAATCAAAATAGTGTAAAACTTGTGTATATATTTTTCTTGTAACAAAACATACAAAACTACCACATATTTATAGGTATACATATGTTACAAATATAACTTCATGGAGGTTTTCATGGAGGTTATATGGAGGTAGTGAAAGTTATATGGAGGTAGTGGAAATTATATGGAGGTGGTGGTAGTTATATTGAGATAGTGGAAGTAGTGGGAATTAGGGACATACAAAACATGATTTATAAAATGGATGTCCATTGTACAAAGAATATGCCCCATTAAAACCTTACTAGAGAAAAATCCAGTGGGATAAAAAACCCCTAGTGAAGAAAAAAGAGTACATAGTTCCTTGTACACTCCCCCTTGATCATTACATAATATTTTTGTATCGTCACATTCCAATATTATGGACCAGTCTTTCAAATGTTGAAGTTGGTAATGCTTTTGTGAACAAGTCTTCCAAATTATCGCTTGAACGAATCTGTTGTGCATCAATATCACCATTTTTTCTGAAGATCATGTGTAAAGAAAATTTTTGGTGAAATATGCTTTGTGCGATCTTGTTTGATATATCCTTCATGTAATTGAGCTATACATGCAGTGTTATCTTCAAAAATTATTGTTAGAAGTTCTTTGCCTGAAGATAAACCACATGTCTCTCGAATGTGTTAAGACATGAATCTTAACTAAACACATTCACGACTTGCTTCATGGATTGCTATAATATTTGCATGATTCGAAGAAGTAGCAGCTAACGTTTGCTTTGTAGAATGCCATGAAACAACAGTTCCTCCACATGTAAAAATATAGCATGTTTGAGATCTGACTTTATGTGGATCAAACAAGTAACCAGCATCAGCATAACCAACAAGTTGTGGTTTAGGATTATGAGAATTTAACAATCCCATATCAATTGTACCTCGAAGGTATCTGAAGACACGTTTAATTCCATTCCAATGTCTTCTAGTTGGACATGAACTAAACATTGCTAACAAATTAACAGCAAAAACTATATCAGGTCTTGTATTATTGATAACTCTAAAATAATAGAGTTATTCACATCTAATTAGCCACATTTTATTCGGGAATTAACTAAAATTATTTGGAAAATGGAATGAAAATGTGTCGATTTGATATTTTCTCTCTTTTTACCTAAAAATGTGGATTTATTGTTAAAAGTCAATTTAATTTATCAAAATGTGGACTAGCTGTATTATTTATTATTATTTGGGAATTAATTTGAATTGATTTATTTTGACAAGGGTAAAAAGGGAATTTTGATGGTTGAAATTGGTGAAAAGAAGTTGGATAAAAGTTGACCGTGAAGAAAGGAAAATATGTGTGGATAATTTGCATCTATACGTGTGTGTGTGTATATATATATATATAATTCTCACACACACACACCATATTTGTGAGAGTGGTTGAAAAAAAAGATATATATAGTGGAGCACTTGCTATATATATATATATATATGTATATATATATATTATATATATATATATATATGTATGTATATATATATACATATAATCTATATATATATACGTAATATATATAATATATAGTATATATATATATATATATATGTATGTATATGTATATAATATATATATGTATAATATATGTGTATATATATATATGTATGTAGATATATATATAATATATATGTATGTATATATATATATATGTATGTATATATATATATATGTATGTATATATATATATATATATGTATGTATATATTATATAGTATGTATATAATATATGTATATATATGTATTATATATATGTATATATATATATATATATATGTATATATATAAGAGGAGAAGAGAAGAGGTTCACGGGAGAGCAGGAGAAATAGAGTAGTACCATAGCTTTTGTATGTTTGTGTTTAGTTACGGGCAGCTTAGAATATAGGCAGTGGGTAGTGTGTTTTAGAGTGTTTTAGAGTCTAGATCGAGTGGAAACGAACCTGAGAAAGCTGGGGCGACTTTGCTGGAATTTTTCGGGTTGTTCATGATCGAGGGCAGCAGCACCACGCAGAGGGAACGAAGGGCAGCAGCAGCTTGATTAAATCCGATTTATGGCAGTAGGATGATCTCCGACCCAAGTAACCATCTTTCCATTTCTTCAATTTGCTTACTGTTTTGTAATTGAATGTTCTTCAATTTGTTACTGTTTTGTAATCGAATGTTCTTTGTGATATGAGAATGTTTACATGTTTTCAAGGATTAATTAAAAGTGTTTTGGGATTGATATGTTTTCCGTCTTGGGATTGACGGGTGTCACTATGGACCTAGGGACTATTTTTCCTATTACTTTAATCCTTGTCTTTCATGATTCGTTTCACCAAAATATATATTCATAACCTGAAGGTGCTGTAGTCTAGTAAATTATAAACATGTGGAAAAACGAAATGTGGCATAAGATGAATAGAATGCATAAATTTTGTGTATCGTTTTCTTTATTGATGCTTGTATGGGGCATGCTTAGATTATTCATGCAATTACTTAAACGAATTAGGAATAACTTGCGGTTACGACTGTCCAAGTTATGTATCGAACTAGTATCTGGCTTTCTAACCGGAAGGGGTCTAGTTGACACGTTAATTGCATGGCACTTGCTTGAGGCGCATGACCGTGCGGTCAATATTGCAGGAGACACGACCAATTTCACTGCCTTATGTTGTTCTAGGTTCACGGTACTTCTTACTCCATGAGACGATGTTATCGGGGGTTTAGACTAGTAGGCTAAGTAGTCTGGGTAGAACCAGACCGCTGTAGTGTTAATTTGGAAACCGAAAAGCATGCTTAGCATTCTTGGATTCACTATTGGTTTTTATTTGCATTTTTGGCTTGATTTTTACAACATTGTATTACCTGTTGTATTCTCATGGTGATTTTCCAGTAGGATGTCATGTAGTAGTAGTTAGTTAGAATTGCTGCGGCATTGGTGATGCTGCAGCATTTCCGTTGGTGCAGCAATATCTTAGCAGTAGCTTAACCTCCGAATCTCCACCCAATATTCATCATTCTTTATTTTTTTAACCAAATGTAAATCATGTTTGCATGTATAATTGGCAAACAAAATCTTTGTGGGATCGATAATCTTGTACTTAGGTACATATATTACTTGTTGACCGGTGTATACTTGCACTTGTTAAGATTGCGTTGATTTATTCTATTTTATTATCTTCTCAATTTGTTACATACGCACACAACGCAACAAGTTTTTGGCGTCGTTGCCGGGGATTTTGGTGTCAATTGATTGTAAATATTGTTTGCATTTGGTTATATTTTTGTTGTTTTATGTTATACTCATTCTTGAGCTTATGAGATTATTGAAATGATTGTATGAGGGACGAATAAATTATGCATAGGCTGAACTGTTTTTTGTGAGTTTATTGATCTGAATTATTTGTCAAATTTTCAACTTGTGTATATCATATATTTCTTAACGTGTGCTGATTTTTGCATCAGTAAAACGCGAAAGGACTCTCAATCTACATTGCTGCCACTAGATCCAGAAATTGAGAGAACAACTAAATCGTTAAGAAAGAAGAAGCAAACTACAGATAAGGCGGTCATGACAGAACAATGAGTTATCAAGCTGAACCCGTCTACAATCCTGTAGTAATGGCAGATGATGGGGACCATGCTATCTGACAGTATGTTGTCCCTATGTTCAATGAGCTGAATCCAAGCATTATGCGACCAGAGATTGCCGCAACACAATTTGAGCTGAAACCGGTGATGTTTCAGATGCTATAAATAGCACAATGAGGAGAATGAGGAATACTCAGCTTGGCTAGAAGTAAACTCTCAAGATTTCAAATTCAGAGCTCAATTTGAATCTTTGGACTTGTCTTCTAGGGATTTTAAAGTGACAAAACCTTCTGTGAAAGAACCACCCAAGCTGAAATTAAAGTCATTGCCGCAGCATTTGAAGTATGGATTTCTAGGGGCAGAATCTACACTGCCAGTGATTATTTCAGCACTACTGAGTGCGGAACAGGAGGAGAATTGCTTGGAGCTTTGCAACAGCATAAGAGAGCTATGTGCTAGACCATAGCTTATATCAAAGGTATATGACCAACCTTATGCATGCATAAGATAATTTTGGAAGACAATTCCAAAAATTTAATATAAGGGCATAAATGATTAAATCCAATTATAAAGGAAGTGGTAAAGGAACAAATTATCAAGTGGCTAGATTTTGGCATTATTTATCCTATATCTGACAGCGTTGGGGATGGAGAATTTGCATGGATTACAAGAAGATAAACAAAGCCACAAGAAACAACTGCTTCCCACTGCCTTTCATTGATCAAATGTTGGATAGGTTAGCTGGACGAGATTCTGATTGCTTTCTGGATGGTATTCTGGTTACAATCAGATTGCTGTAGCACCAGAGGACCAGAACAAAATGACCTTCACTTGTCCTTATGGTACTTTAGCATTTAGAAGAATGTCATTCAGACTGTGTAATGCTCCAGCAATGTTCCAACGATATATGATGACCATTTTCATAGATATGGTGGAGCAATATTTAGAGGTTTTCATGAATGTCTTCTCCATATTTGGGGACTCTTTTGAAAAATGCTTAGAGAATGTGGCCAAGGTGCTTAAACGTTGTGAGAACACCAACCTAGTCCTCAATTGGAAGAAGTGTCACTTCATGGTTAAAGAAGACATTGTGCAAAACTCTTCACCTTTAATACTTGTCGATGCTAAGTAGTTAATTGAGCACAATCTATAAGTGAACACTTTCATCTATTATTTATTGCATTTCTTTTTATTTCATTTTTTTCTTATTTCTTCTTGTTTGTTTTTATTTTTTTTCAGCATTCGAATTTTTTTCTTTTTATTTCGTTTTAATTGTTGTTCTGTATTTTCAGGTGCTTCAATTCGGAATTAATGGCTGTTTACTCCTAAGTTTCTTTCAGAATTTTCAGAATTGGTTTTGAGACTTCAATTTCATATTGCACTGCTGTTTCTTTCTCTCTTATCGGTACTCTTCTGCTTGTTAATACAGGTATGCCTACGGTCAAAGAGCAAAAGGAGTCAAGGCTATTTTATTAAAGAAATGGGACTTGCCACTGCCTCTCGACAGAAATGCTGTGACAACAAGCTGCCACACACCGACAAAGCCATTCAAGGCTGCCTTAGTCCAATTTCAATTTCAAAATTCAGGCGGTGCCATTCAACAAGGGACTGCCATGAATTGACTACTTATGCAAGCAGCCCTAGTTCCTTTCAATTTCAAAATTTTCAATGGGTGGCATACAACTAGAACTTGTTGGGAAACCAAAAGGTTAGTTTAATTTTTATTTTATTTGTGGAGAATGTGTGAATTGAAAAGACAAAGAGAGAAAGGAGTGGGGAGTTGTCTAAAGGATACTTTTCGGCCTTCAACAAACCAGAAGATTCCAGGTTAGTACTCACTTTTCTACATTTTTATTTCTTCTCGGTAATGTGAGTTGGTGTATGGTACTTGCAAAAAAAAATTCTGGTTCATTTCTCTTATCTTAATGTGAGTATACACTCCTTGAGTAGCATGTATAGAATTTATGGAGTACAATTTTTGCATTACCAATAGATAGAGGATTGTATTGGCTGTATTTAGGGTTCTAGTTATACTTGAGTTCTTGTGTGTGAGCATGCTTGTAGAAATGACAGATCTGCCAGTTGATGTGTATCTCGGTTTATTGTGTTGGGCAAAAGGGTGGTTATGATTCAAAATGAATTTCATGTCTTAATGGTCTTCATGTTTTTACTTAGTAACAATGACCGCCTGAATTGTTGGTATATTTGTGTTTGCTTTCTCCTCACCCGAGAATTGAGAACTTATGTGCCACTAATGCGTTTGTTTCTCATGCTTCATGTTGAACTAGTTTTCCCTTTTTATGATTAGTCCAATGGCTTGTTTTTTCCCTGTTGCTACAGCAATGAGGACATTGCTCCTCTTCAGTTTGGGGGAGGGTGTCCTCTTGTGGCAAAAAGTTCAAAATGGTGCTAATTTTAAATATTTTTTCATGTTGTCTTTTAAATGCATAAACATCCTCTTTGCTGAAATTCTGAGTGATCTATTTGAATGCATGGACGCCTTGTCTGAATAACTGTTTTAGGATGCCTTATAAATTGATTGATCTGGCATAGAAGACCTGTTCGCATTAATGTGGCAGCATTTTTCATATGAACCATTAGAACCTTAGTTTTAGCAGGATTAGCGTAGACTTTTGGGACCCGATTTATGATGTTATCTTAAAAATAAAAGTACATTCTCGTAGACTTTGTACCTTCTTTTCGGAATAATTAGGTATTAGTTGACTCTAAGTGAGAATTATTTCAACTCCCTATCTTTTGCACATAGTCTTACTTGGAAATTTCATGTTTATAAAAAGAGTCACTTTGGTATGAAGGTTCAGAATTTTTAGACTCATCTGTTATAGTCCTTGAGGCGAAATCCTAGTAGATTTGGTACTAAAGAAATGATTGAGGCATGTTCTTGAACCGTTTGAGCCTTTCTAGCTTACCCTAATATTTTGCTTCCTTAGTTAACCCAAGTTGAGCCTAAGCCTAATTTCTTGACACCCTTATTAAATAGCCACTTATCCTAAATGTTTTGCATGTATCCATTCTTTGTTTTCCCTAAACTTGATCTTAGTATGCTATGAACACTGTTAAACATAAGTTTGGGGGTATGCTGAGAATGCTATGAGAAGGAACATAGAAATGCTGCAACACAATGCTGCAACATTATCATTTTTTTTGGGATTAGTGGTATTTAAGGAAAATTTGAATTTCTAATATAAATGCTCTACGTATTGAGGGTATGTGTATGAAAACATGTGTGAAAAAATGAAAGCATCCTCTTTACTTTAAAAAGAAAAAAACAAGAAGAACAGAAAGAGAGAAAAAAAGGAAATATGTGTTATGCTTCTTTGAGGTCAAATGCTAAATGCTGATTGTGGTTAAATGTTGCACGTATTTCTAAAGCAGGGTGTAAATGTTTATGCTCCTTGAGTTGATTAAAAAAAAATTGGGAAGTGATAGCATTGGGTAGAAGCTCTTGGCAGACTAGGACTAAGTTTTGAGCCTACTTTTTATCTATATTTTTCCTACCTTAGCCCTAGCCTACATTACAACTAATTTAAGACTTCTTTGATCTTTATTGCTAAATTTGCTACATTAGTGGAGAGGGGTGTAATAGATTGAGTTTGATGATACAAAATGAACCTTAGGATTACCATATGTTGACTTATGAATGAGAGATTGAAAAGGAAAGACTATTCACACGTACACTGGAGTGGAAATTCTTTGAGCTTGGGTTAGTTAATATTTGGTTATTCAACTAACGATGGAACATTATGTCTACTTGAATTTTGAATGTTCTCTTTCTGAAATCATTGGTCCCAGGTTTGACTGAACTTGCTGAACAAAGTTTTTATGTGGGTATGTATATTTCTGTTGCTTCCGCATTGATGTAGCATTGCTCGGGACGAGCAATGACCTAAGTTTGGGGGTGTGATAACTCTAAAATAATAGAGTTATTCAAATCTAATTAGCCACATTTTATTCGGGAATTAACTGAAATTATTTGGAAAATGGAATGAAAATGTGTTGATTTGATATTTTCTCTCTTTTTACCTAAAAAATGTGGATTTATTGTTAAAAGTCAATTTAATTTATCAAAATGTGGACAAGGGTAAAAAGGGAATTTTGATGGTTGAAATTGGTGAAAAAAAGTTGAATAAAAGTTGACCGTGAAGAAAGGGAAATATGTGTGGATAATTTGCATCTATACATGTGTATATATATATATATATATATATATATATATATATATATATATATATATAATTCTCACACACACACACCATATTTGTGAGAGTGGTTGAAAAAAAGGATATATATAAACAAAAAGAAGAAGATATATATAGTGGAGCACTTGCTATATATATATATATATATATATACAAAAAGAAGAAAATATATAGTGGAGCACTTGCTATATATATATATATAGATATATATGTATATATATATGAGAGGAGAAGAGAAGAGGTTCACGGGAGAGGAGGAGAAATAGAGTAGTACCATAGCTTTTGTATGTTTGTGTTTAGTTACGGACAGCTTAGAATATAGGCAGTGGGTAGTGTGTTTTAGAGTGTTTTAGATTCTAGATCGAGTGGAAACGAACCTGAGAAAGCTAGGGCGACTTTGCTGGAATTTTTCGGGCTGTTCATGATCGAGGGCAGCAGCACCACGCAGAGGGAACGAAGGGCAACTGCAGCTTGATTAAATCCGATTTGGGGCAGTAGGGTGATCTCCGACCCGAGTAACCCTCTTTCCATTTCTTCAATTTGCTTACTGTTTTGTAATTGAATGTTCTTCAATTTGTTACTGTTTTGTAATCGAATGTTCTTTGTGATATGAGAATGTTTACATGTTTTCAAGGATTAATTAAAAGTGTTTTGGGATTGATATGTTTTCCGTCTTGGGATTGACTGGTGTCACTATGGACCTAGGGACTGTTTTTCCTATTACTTTAATCCTTGTCTTTCATGATTCGTTTCAGCAAAATATATATTCATAACCTGAAGGTGCTGTAGTCTAGTAAATTATAAACATGTGGAAAAACGAAATGTGGCATAAGGTGAATAGAATGCATAAATTTTGTGTATCGTTTTCTTTATTGATGCTTGTATGGGACATGCTTAGATTATTCATGCAATTACTTAAACGAATTAGGAATAACTTGCGGTTACGACTGCCCAAGTTATGTATCGAACTAGTATCTGGCTTTCTAACCGGAAGGGGTCTAGTTGACACGTTAATTGCATGGCACTTGCTTGAGGCGCATGACCGTGCGGTCAATATTGCAGGGGACACGACCAATTTCACTGCCTTATGTTGTTCTAGGTTCACGGTACTTCGTACTCCATGAGACGATGTTATCGGGGGTTTAGACTAGTAGGCTAAGTAGTCTGGGTAGAACTAGACCGCTGTAGTGTTAATTTGGAAACCGAAAAGCATGCTTAGCATTCTTGGATTCACTATTGGTTTGTATTTGCATTTTTGGCTTGATTTTTACAGCATTGTATTACCTGTTGTATTCTCATGGCGATTTTCCAGTAGGATGTCCTGTAGTAGTAGTTAGTTAGAATTGCTGCGGCATTGGTGATGCTGCAACATTTCCGTTGCTGCAGCAATATCTTAGCAGTAGCTTAACCTCCGAATCTCCACCCAATATTCATCATTCTTTATTCTTTTAACCAAATGTAAATCATGTTTGCATGTATAATTGGCAAACAAAATCTCTGTGGGATCGATAATCTTGTACTTAGGTACATATATTACTTGTTGACCGGTGTATACTTGCACTTGTTAAGATTGCGTTGATTTATTCTATTTTATTATCTTCTCAATTTGTTACACATGCACACAACGCAACAATTATTAGCAAGATACATTAATGCACCTATTGCACTAAGATATGGTACTTCTGGACCAAAAACCTTTCATTATCCTCACGAGGTAGAAAAATGTCATTTTTCACATCAAGTGATCGAACAACCATTGGGGTACTCAATGGATGTGCCTTGTCCATGTAAAATTTTTTAAGGACCTTTTCAATATAATTTGATTGATGAACAAAAATTCCAATTTCATCTTTTAAATGCTCGATCTGCAGGTCGAGATAAAACTTTGTTTTTCTGAGATCTTTCATCCCAAGTTCTTTCTTCAAAGAATCTACTGCTTTGAAAATTTCTTAAGGGGTTCTACTGATATTTAAATCATCAACATATACAACAATTATAGTAAACCCTGAATTTTCTTTCTTGATAAATACACATGGACAAATTTGGTTATTTTGATAACCTTCTTTCAATAAATATTCACTAAGACGATTATACCACATTCGTCCAGATTGTTTTAAACCATACAAAGATCTTTGCAATTTTATTGAATATAATTCTAGAATATGATTTATATGCTTCAGGCATTTTAAATCCTTCAAAGATTTTCATATAGATATCACTATCAAGTGAGCCATATAAATAGGTTGTAATTACATCCATAAGACGCATATCAAGTTTCTCATTAGCTGCCGACTAAGGAGATAACGAAAAGTAATTGCATCCGCCACAGGAGAATAAGTGACCTCATAGTCAATTCCCGGCCTTTGAGAAAAACCTTGTGCAACAAGACGTGCTTTATATCTCACAATTACATTTTTCTCATTTCTTTTCCGTTCAAATACTCATTTGTACCCTACGGGTATGACATCTTCAAGTGTTCGGGCTATGGGTAAAAAAACATCACGTTTTGCAAGTAAGTTTAATTCTGCTTGAATTGCATCTTTTCATTTCAGCCAATCACTTCTACGTCGACATTCATCAATGGATATAGGCTCATTATAATCATTTTCATTTATAATAGTTGATGCTATATTATATACAAAAGCACTATCCATAGTTATTTCTTCTCGGTTCAATCGTTTCCAGGTTGAGACATAATTTATTAAGATCTCATCATTATCTATTTTTTCGATATTTTCAATATCTTTAGGTACCTGAACTTCTTCTGGAGTTATTTCATTTATTATGTCTCTTGACTCTTCCGGAGTATTAAACCCGGGTTCATTATTAGCATTTGCTCCATTCTTTTTACAAGGATTTTTATCTTTTGAACCAATTGGTCTACCAAGCTTCTGGTGTGCTATAGACTGATTTGTTATTTCATTTATAGATTGTCCTTTTGGGACATCAATCCGCATAGGAGCATTTTCAGCTGGTAGTTGATTTGTTATACTTTGCAAATGTATTATCTTTTGAACTTCAAGTTCACACTAATTTGTACGAGTATCAAGATATTGTAAAGTATTCCATGTAATATTTTTACCAAGTTGTTTTTTCTCCCCCTAATCCCGGGAACATTGATTCATCAAAATGACAATTGGTAAATCTTGTCATAAAAAGATCTCCTGTCATAGGTTCAAGATATCTTATAATAAGATAATCAAAACCAACATATATCCCCAATCTTCTTTGAGGACCCATTTTTGTGCGTTGTGGTGGAGCAATAGGAACATACACTGCACGTCAAAAAATTCTAAAATGGGAAATATTTGGCTCCCGACCATAAGCCAATTGCAATGGGGGATATTTATGATAACTTGTTGGTCTAACACGTACAAGTGCTGCCGCATACAAAACTGCATGACCCCAAGATGAAATGAGTAATTTAGTTCTCATAAGTATAGATCTAGCTATCAATTGAAGTCTTTTAATGAAAGATTCAGTTAACCCATTTTGTGTATGAACATGAGCTACATAATGTTCAACACTTATACCAATAGACTTATAGTAATCATTGAAGGCTTGAGATGAGAACTCACCAGCATTATCTAGATGTATTGATTTAATTGTATAATCTTGAAATTATGCTCGTAATCTAATAATTTGAGCAAGCAATCTCACAAACGCCAGGTTGCGAGTTGATAGTAAGCTAACATGAGACTATCTGCTAGATGTGTCTATTAGAATCATAAAATATCGAAATGATCCACATGAAGAGTGAATTGGTCCACATATGTCACCCTGAATTTTTCTAAAAATGTTGGAGATTCAATTCTAACTTTAGCTGGCGATGGCTTAATAATTAATTTTCTTTGAGAACAAGCAGCACAAGAAAATTATTTTGATTGAAAAATTTTCAGGTTTTTCAATGAGTGTCCATGCAAATTTTCAATAATATTTTGCATCATGCTTGAACCAGGATGCCCCAATCGGTCATGCCAAATAGTGAACGTTTTTGAATCAATAAGCTTCTGGTTTATTGATTGTATTTCAATTGCATTTATTCTTGTGTAGTACAAGCCCGAAGAAAACATATCCAATTTGTCTAATACAATTTTTTTATTCGAAACAATGCTTATAATATGAAGGTACTCATCATTTCCTTCACTTACAGTCTCCACATGATACCCGTTAAGACGAATATCTTTGAACTTAACAAATTCCTTTGAGACTTAGATGAAAATAAAACATTGTATATATTCAATTTTATTTCATTGGGTAACATTATAATGGCTCTTTCGGAGCCTTCAATTATTTTTGTACTACCCGAAATTGTAGTAACATATGCCTCATTTATCTTTATTGCAATGAAATATTTTTTATTTTTAAGAATAGTGTGAGTAGTTGCACTATGAGCAAGACATTATTGTTCATCCATATTCTTCAAGCAAATAAAAAAATAAAAAAAATATTATAATTAAAAAAAATGAAATAATAATAAAAATAATAATGGCATTCACAAACTTTGAGTTAAATAACATTCATTTAACAAAAATATACACATCTTGTTTAAGTGGTATTGTGAAATAATTTATTCTTTCCAAAAACAATAAATAATAAATAAGTCCTAAACAATAAAGGATACTAAAAAGAATACTAAAATATATAGGAAGATGCACTATATATATATCTAAAAACTATATAAAACATTTATATATATATATATAACTAGTAAACCAGTGGCCAAATATAATATTCATAAAAAAATCAGTAAACCAATAGTCAAATATATATATGTATCTCTATAACATATATATATATATATATATATATATATATATAGACAGTAAAATAATGGCTAAAATATGTATGTATTCATATCTACGTACATACATATATGTGTATCCAAAACAATATTATATATATAATATATATTCTTTTAATCCAAAACAAATATATATACATACATATTGTATATATCATTAAATGTACTACACACATGATGGCCTATTTACATATGCATTGTATATATATTTATGTCTCTAATAAATATAATATAACAATTATTTTAAGAGCATTTAATATATGTTTAGTACATAGAAGTTATACATATTATATTATGTACTATTTAATTAGTAATTAAATATATATTATGCATATATATTATATATATTTATATATATATATATTTCAATATAATTATAACTAAATCTTCATATAAAATGTAAAATTTAATAGGAGAACAAAAGTACAATTCATAAAAATAACAAAATTACAATACTTTAAAAAAAACTAAACAACATTTATTCTTGAACAATAATAACAATACTTAGAAATTAAACAACAATTCTTAAAAAATCACACTAGAGCAATTGATTTATATATTCTCCGTCACCGAGGATCTCATTATTTTCTTGCAGGTTAGCAAAAAAATCTGACACATTCAAGTGTGTGGTATCCATAGGCTCATTGTCAAGATCATCAAAGAAATTTGCAAAATTTGTTTCCACACCTTTTCCTTTTTCTTTTACAGAGGCTTCATAAAGATCAACAAGGTGTTTTATAGTACGACAGGTACGTGCCCAATGTCCTTTCATTCCACAATGGAAACATAAATTTTCAGATTTTTTCAACCTTTTTCTGTCCACTTTTGTCTTCTTGTTTGTCCTCTTTATTATACCACTTCCGGTGGTAAGTAGACACATATTTATTATTATAACCACGACCACAGCCTCGGCCTCGACCATAACCACGTCCTCGTCCTCTTCCGTTATTATTCATCATAGTCACATTCACTTTAGGGAATGGAACGAAATAAGTGGGATGAGCTTCATGATTTTTTAACAATAACTCGTTATTTTATTTAGCTACAAGAAGGCATGGGATTAATTGTGAGTATTTTGTAAAACCTTTTTCTTGATACTGCTGCTGCAGGAGCACATTCGAGGCGTAAAAAGTAGAAAATATTTTCTCTAACATATCATTTTCACTCACATTTTTTCAGCATAATTTTGGTTTAGAACTTATACTAAACATAACGGAGTTATACTCACTAACAGATTTAAAATCTTGTAACCGCAAATGCAGCCATTCATAACGAGCTTTTGGAAGAATAACAGATTTTTTGTGGTCATACTTTTCTTTTATACTTTTCCAAAGAACAAGTGGATCTTTTACCGTTAGGTATTCGGATTTTAGTCCTTCATGAAGATGGTGACAGAAGAATATTATTGCCTTAGCGCGATCTTGCATTGATGCTATATTTCCTTCTTTCATGGTGTCTCTAAGACCCATAGCATCAAGATGAATTTTAGCATTTAGTATCTATAACCAATAATTCTTTCTAGAAATATCAAGAGCAGCAAATTCGAGTTTTGAGAGATTCAACATGATAGATAAAAGCGTATCTTAATAGAAAAAATCACGAAATGATTCTCTTCGGAAAAGCAAACTCGTGTTGATAACGTATTATAAAATATCTATAACAATAACGAAACAATACTAAAGAAATAGAAATCAAAGTAGTGTGAAACTTGTGTATATATTTTTTTTGTAACAAAACATACAAAACTACCACATATTTATAGGTATACATATATGTAACCTACATACTCATATACATACTAATATAAATGTATACATATGTTACAAATATAACTTCATGGAGGTTATATGGAGGTAGTGGAAGTTATATGGAGGTGGTGATAGTTATATTAAGATAGTGGAAGTAGTGGGAGTTAGGAACATGATATAAAATTATCTTTGATTTTTTATTTTTCATTTTTTTTAAAAAATATTATAAAGGCTTAATTTTGGAGGATTTTTCTTTCTTTTTTTTTGGTATATTTTAAATATTTCAGGAAGTCAATCTATCAATCCTCACTTTCTTTTTTGAAAAAAGACTAAAATATAGTGATATCAATAATGAAGGACGTCACATTGTTATCTCCAAGATTTGATTCTTAATTTGTTGTTCTAAATTTCACACTTACATACATATAATTGAAAAAAAACATGAAAACACTAATTTCCATATATCCTTTTTCTACATGGCTATGCAAAAAAATACATGCCTCCTTTAGAAGTAAAAGAAGGTTATTTCATATTCATGGATGACATAACTGAAGTTAAAATTTGAAGGTTTAGATACGGGTAATTAATTACATATATTAATTATAAGTTCTTAATTATATATATATATATAAAGGGTAATTTTTGTATTTATTAATATAATATAATATTATAGGTTTTGGCCAAACAAAGGAAGTAGAGTGTATGTTCTTCGGAACACAAGTAAGTGAAAATTTATGTTCCTTTTATTAGTTTGGTATAACAATTTTATTGCAAGCCCTTCACTTGGCATGCATGTGGTAACCTACCAGTAAATGATATACTAAATTTCTAATTCAACTCTCGTTGTAAGTTTGAATCATGTAAAAAATAGGGCAAAATTCCCTCTTGAAAGTACTTTGCACAATTGCAGAAAATAATTTATAGATGCTATAATAAATTTCTAATTAGACTCTCATTATAAGTTAGAGTCATGTAAGAAATATGGGTAAACTACTATTAAATGATGTGCGATATTGCTCATTTAACTCTCACCATAAATTAAAATATGCACGAAATATGATCAAACATCCTCCCAAAAGTACTTTACATGAATGTGATAAATAATTTATAGATGCTATGCTAAGTTTCTAATTCAAATTTTGTCGTAAGTTTGAGTCACATAAGAAACAGGGTAAAACTTTCTCACAAGTCTATTTTGGCACAAATGTGGTAAGTTTTGTAATTGAACTCTCATCGTAAGTTATGTAAGAAATAAGGCGAACCTTTCCCCTAAGAGCGCTTTGTACAATTATAGTAATTAACTTGTAAATGTAACACAAAATACCTAATTCTACTTGTGTCGTAAACTAGACTTACCTAAGAAATAAGGCGAATCTTCCTCCGAAGTGCTTTGTACAATTGTGGTAAATAACATATAAATGTAATACAAAATTCTTAATTCAACTATTGTCGAAAGTAGAGTTACCTAAAAAATAAAGTTTCCTCCAAGAGCGCTTGGACAATTGTGGTAAGTAAAAAGTTATAAATGTAACACAAAATACATAATTCGACTTTCATCATAACCTAGAGTTATGTAAATAATAAGGCGAATCTTTCCCTAAAATCACTTTACACAACTACAGTAACTTGTAAAAAATATATAAAATACCTAATTCAACTCTTGGGCATGTAAGAAATAATGTGATTATTTCTCTTACAACACTTGACACAATTGTAGTAAATATCTTTTAAATATTGTACCAACTACCTAATTTGACTTTTCTGGTGGGCATGTAATAAATAAAATGAACATTTTCTCCAAGAGCGCTTTGTACAAATATGATAAGTAATTTACAAATATAACCTGAAATACTTAGTTATAGTGTTAAGAAGATATAGTGTAAGAGCTTTTCCAAAAGTGCAAAATTCATATAGTCCACTATAGTGATTTTGAGTAATGAAAATAAAAATAATTTTCTTGCAAATTGTAAAACGTTGTTGGTTTTTTAGGTGAATTTGTGAAATCTCATCAATTGAAGATTGGAGACATCATGATGATTTACAAAGATAATCAGACACAAATATTTAGACGCATATGCTTTTTCTCAAATCTATATTAATTATATTGATGCATCTCATGAAATATATTATATATATAATATATATATATATATATATATATATAATTTCTTAGCTACAAGAAACATATTTTTCAACAAATCTATATATAATATTGATGCATTTGATGAAACGTGCATACACACATATATAGTTTATGGTGCAAAAGTTCTGTTTAATAATTAATGTACACTTTTAGGTAATAGGGTTGAGGAGGTCAACCAACTATGCACCCGAACATGGTGGTGGATCATTATCATTGTTGGTGGTTTTGCAAGATGAAGTACTCTTGGAAGCAAATAATAACCAGCAATTGGCTCCTCTTTCTCCTGCAACTACAGTTCTAGAAGCAGTAGGGAGTAGTAGTTCCAGTTACTTTGGTAGTTTGCAGGATTTCCCTATGCATTTGTTGGATATGGACAACATTGAAGACTTGCCAAAATATTAGGGGTATTTATAAAAATCTTATATGATTGGAAAAGACTATCTATCTATCTATCTATCCATATGCAGACAATATATATCTATATGTATTTTTGTTTTTATGTTTTGTTTGTGTTTTTGTATTCTTCACTAAGGTTATTGGTACATATGAACAAGATCTTGATATCTTTGGTTATTAATATTTGAATTGTGTTCTTCTCTTATAGAAATACGTTATAATTTTTTTGTTTATTTATATAGAAGAAATGCATATTTGAGATGATTTTAATTAGTTTGTGATTCATTTGATAGGTGATTTTTTGGTTAAAAAAATGGAATCTTACATTTAAGTGAATTTTTTTTGTCTTGAACTGTACATTTATTATTGTGTATTTGATTGGTAGATTTTTGAGTTTGTGTTATTTTCTATTTGAATATATATATATATGTATGTGTATATATATCTATAGAGGGAAAAAGACAATGTCATTTAGCAGAAAATAGAGATTAGATATAGTTTTTGTGCAAACTCTCTTAATATCATTTTGTTTGGGACAAGATTTGACAATTGAATTCATATTTTAGAATAAATTCTTTGCTATTTATTATCAATTGTTTAAATGCATTAAGGGCTGAATTCATATTTTAGTAAATTGCGTTGTTTCTAGTATCTAAGAGGTAGAAGATGTACAACAATAGCAACAATTTCTTGATCTCCAAGAACTTTGTAGATGTGATAAAAAACCTTCAACAATCACCAACTTCTCTCCAAAATCTTGATGTATGCAATTCCTTATGATTGAGGCAACTTTCTATATCATAACCTTGGAGGATTAGTGATATTAAGAATCAAAATCACTCCAAGTATATGAATCCAAGAGTTTCTTGGTTTAGACAACTCTCAAACTCACGACACTCAAAGAGAATTTGATAATCACTCACACACAACAACAACAAATCCTCAAGAAACCATTCTTGGCTTAGACAAGACACCAAGAGAAAATGAGAGAATATGAGAGTAATTGAGAAAAAAATACAAAATGAGTAACAAAAGTGATAGAGTTTCACTAGCCTTAATAATTCATTCCTAATCTCTATAAAATTACACATATTTTATAGGTAAATTAAATGAGGGTAAAAGTAGAATTTCACAAAATAAAAAAATAAAAAAATTTTGAAAATTATTAGTGAGGTGTCCTTGACGCATGTCAAGGCATCGTGGTGACGCCGGTCAAGGGTCTTGACGACAGTCAAGAATGCCTTCGTGACAGCCGTCAACCGTTCCACGTGGCGCATTGAGACGGTGCGATGTGACATCCCAGTATCTCTTCACAAATATTTGTCTTTTAACCCCAAAACTTACTCTTTTGTGCAATTTGTCCCAACAACTTCCTGAAATCACTTTTATCACAAATTAAATCAAATCAAAATAAAAAGTGATTAATTCCAATTAAATTGAGGAACAATTAAGCCAAATTATTACTAAAATATCCGTATATTTTAGTATTAACAAAGACCAATTCGATAATGGAAATTAGTTTATATGTGAATTGGTTTGAAAATATATTCTCATAGTTTAAGATTCAAAACACCTTGTAACAAGAATATTCCATTTTTTAAAAAAGAAAAAAATGTTTAAGTCAACAAATTCAGTTATTGTAATCCACGCACTTCCAAATAACATGACAATAAATTACTCTCTCCATCCAAAAACATTACTAATTTACAACCCCCTACACAAACTTAAGAAATTCACATTATTATTCATATATTAACGAATCATACGATGACACGTCATTTAAATATATACTTAATTAGAGAAAAAATATTTATGGATATTTTTAAAAAATAATTGTTAAAATGTGTACCTATTGATAAATATAATTTAAATTTTAGTGTATAGTGGTGTAAAATACCAAGGTGAGAAAAAAAGCAAAGTAACGTCCATTCCTAATTTTCTTACGTTAATAGAAAAACATTCCACTATTAATGAACGTTTACCTAGTCACCAAATATTTCCACTATAAATAACTGACCTTAATCATTTCAAATTACATTTTTTTCTATGTTTTTGTAAATTATATTTTTAATTTACTTATATTTTATGATTATATTATATATATATATATATGTGTGTGTGTGAAAAATAAAGTAGAACATAAGAATGTGATATAAAAAACATGGAATCGAATCATAACAATATAAATTTATTTGATAAAAGAGTCAATACTTTAAAAAAACTTTTAAAAAATTAAAAATGAAAAGAGAGAAAATTGTTTAAAAGTAGACAGAGTTCTATTAGAATTTCAATCCATCCAACATGATTTATGTGTAAGTTTCATTTTCTTTCATTTCATTCCGACTCTCATTTTTGTATCTTTTTTTTTATTTAATTATATTTTCAAATTACTTACATTTTATCAACAAATTATATTATGTATTACCAATTATACTAGAACATTAATATATATATATAACAAACAAAACAATTCTTACAAATTTATTAATATATAACTCAAGAAAATAATAAAAATAAAAGATAAATAAAAATTAAGTCCAAATATTTTTTAAAAATTAAACAAGAAAGTAAAATTTTTGTTAGGACTTAAAATTACACATAGTTGGCCTAAAAGATCTTTGAATGATTATTAAACAAGGCTTGAAGCCTTTCAACTCAATGACTCATTTTAAACCAACGAGGCTCACCTCAAAACGAACAATATCATTGAGTTATTTATAACAATTTTCATTTTTTAAAATAAAATTTAAATTTTAAGAGAAGGTAAATTAAAGATGAATGGATCATAAATAATTTAAATATTGTCCTAATACATTACTTTTTAAATTTCTACGGAAAATTTGTTTTTTTAATTTGGATTAGATTTTAATTATTTATTCAGTGTGTATAGGAATTCATGGTAATGGTTATGTAATCTAGATTGACCTTTTATTGAAGAGTCAAAACTTTGAAAAAGTTTGAAAGAAAGAGATCTACAAAAATTCTAAAAAAAAATAAGCTTTATTTTTTAAAATAATAGACAAAAATATCATTACCTAAAACATTAAAAAGAGTTGACTAACAGTAAAACATATGACCTATTGAAAAAAATTAACCAAGAGACATGTAGTAAGACTTTTTAAAACTTGAATAACACCAATTAACATTTTATACTTCAAGTGTTAAACGTGGATTATAGAATCTAAGAAGTCATTGGATGCACATCTCCGTTAATTTTTACTGTGAAGTCAGATTTTTTTACTGTTAGTCAAGTCTTTTACTCTTTTGAACATGAAAATTTTTGTTCATTATTTTAAAAAATAAATTATAATTCTTATAAAGAAGAATTTTGTAATTTTTAATTAAAAATAAATCCCCAAAATCCTAATTTTTCTATCTCTTCTTTTTCTTGTTCTTCTTCAACCCATGGCACCAATATATCAACTACGGTTGTAAAATGTCGGCTGGCGGCAAGGACGGTGACTTCCAACCATATTTCATTTAGCATATGTAGGAATGAAAAGTAGTTCAAAAGGCTGTACCAACTTGTACTTGAGTAAGCAATTTAATGAAATTCTTAAGTTGAACCCTTTCTTCTTCGCGTTTTACTTTGCCAAGATAAGGAATGACATTTGTAACTCCCTTAGATGAACTTTGATTCTTGGGGATGTCTTCTTCATCTACTTTTTGTGGCTCGTCTCTTGATTTACCATGTACTAAGAGATATTAGTATCTTGAAATTTTGTCACTTTAGACAATTCAATAGAAGAGATATTAAAAATGTTGCACTCTCTAGATGTATTCATCTTGATAGAAGCTTTTTCATCATTGTGATTGATAATGTGAGTCACTTGCTTCTCAAGGTTGACTTCATTCAAATGACTATAGAGACAAACATTCAGACGACGTTAGTGCAAACATTCAGACGACGGTGACATTGGGCATTCAGACGACGGCGATGCAAGCAATCAGATGGTGACGAAGGAGGATTAGGAGGAGTCGGGGTAAGAAATGGTGAAATGGTGGCATTGAAAACCGTTTCAATGAAAATTGAATTGGAAATTGATTTAAAAAATTGAAGCATTCCACTTCACAGGTGGTGCTGATGTGCTCTCGGGTTCACTCCCGAGAGTAAAAAAAATTGAAATTGTAGCTACTGCAATTTCACTTGATAAATAAAATTTTTACTGGGGGTTTGAGTTTCTTTCTGGGTATTGCATCATGATGGATCAATTTTATATTCCACTTTAAATGCTCACATGTATAAGGTAAGGTAGATAGGTCCAATGAAAATTAAATTTAACAAATTGAATTCAGAAATAAAAGTTTGAAATCCATTGAAATGAGAGAGAAAAAAGAGAAAGAAGAAGGACAAAGAAAGAAGGAAGAGATAGAAAGAATGAAGAAAAGAGAGAGAAAAAAAATTAAATGATGAGAGAGAGAAAGAAGGAAGAGGAAGGAAAGAGGAAGAATGAAGAGAGAAAAAATTAAAATAAAAAAATTAAGGAAAAAAATAAGAAAAAAACGGGAGCTTAGAAGTTTGAAATCAATTGAAATAAAAGAGAGAGAGAAGAGGAAGAAGAAGAAAAGAGAAAAAAAAAAGAGAGAGAAAGAAGAAGAAAAATAGAAAGAAAGGAGAAAGAGAGAGAAAAAAATTAAATTATAAAAAAGAGGAGAGAGAAATAAGGAATATAAAAAAGAGGAGAGAGAAATAAGGAAGAGAGAGAAAATAGTAAGAAGAAGGAGTGAGAAAAAAATTAAGAAAAAAAATTACATTTTATTTTGGATAAATTGGACAAAAATACTCATTACTCGAATAGTTCCAAATAGTGAAAAAAAGGTTGATTATTGGTAAAATTGAACATCTAACGGTTTGACTTAACAGAAGTGCAGAAATCTCAATGGCACTATAAGTGCAAAAACTTTTTGAGGTGCAAAAGTTAGATTTTGAGATATAAGAAGTGCAACTAAGATAGTTTATCCTAAAGAAAATAAGAAGGAATATATATATTTACAAATTTTAAATTTAGAGAAAAAATAATTTTAAATTTTATGAGACAATAAATAATATAAATATTTTGGTTATAAATAAATTACTTTTAAAATTTTCATTATAGGTAAAATTTTCTTTCTTAATTTGCAATAAATTTCAAGGTAAATTAACAAATTTTATCCCTTAAATTATATAATTTTTTTGATTTCATCCCTTTTTAATATTTTGGCAAATTTTTTCCCTTATCTTTGTAAATTTTTCAAATTTCATCATTTTTGTTAATTTATTAACCAATCAACTGTTAATCAGCCATTAAAAAAAATTAATAATTATATTAAAAAGGTAAAAATGTCAAAATACTAATTCACTTACTTTTTCATAGAAATAACTTAAAATGCTTATCTCAGCCGTCTTCTTTTTTTTTCTTCTTTGGATCCTTTTTCTTTTTGTTAGGGTGTCATATTCTTATTATTTATGAATTTCTCTCTCCTTTCTTTTCTTTCTTTATTCATTTATTTTTTGTTCGCACAACAAGAAAATTTTAATAATAAAAAAATAAAATTGAGAAATTGCATACTCCAATATGCACGGCAACAATAGCTGTCATCAAAATTTTAGTTGAGAATTTGTTTTTATTTTTTATTTATTATTACAAATTTCCTTTCTTTCAATTCAATTCTCTTTTCTTGCTTACATTTTTTCTAATTTTCTTTAAAACTGTGACTATAGATGTATATATATAAAATTAAAATTGAATAATTAACAAATTTAAAATAGGCTTGAACATGAAAAAATCATAATTCTATTGTTATGATTCATTGATAAATTATTATTTTTCCAGTCAAATCTATCATAGAAAATATTAAATAAATTTATCAAAAGTAAATTGCACTATGTTTTTTAGTGTAAGATAAAATAAAATTGATTTATTAATTTTTTTATGTTCTACTAATATCTATTAGTTTTCTAAGAATCCATTTTGAAATGGAAAAAATGTATTTTTGTAAGTAATGAATTAGTTAGTAGTATTTTGTGAGGAAAATTATAAATTAGATTTCATGAATTTAATTTACAATTTGTTGAGAAAAATCTCTCTTTAAGAGGAATCAAAGTTGTTTTTTTAATCGAGACAAGGCTATAATAAAATGAAGAAATTGTT
The DNA here is from genome assembly GCA_027405835.1 of Asclepias syriaca. Lineage (NCBI taxonomy): Eukaryota > Viridiplantae > Streptophyta > Magnoliopsida > Gentianales > Apocynaceae > Asclepias > Asclepias syriaca. The sequence continues at coordinate 11,418,031 of CM049928.1, read as the reverse complement.
ACCTTTGAGGCTGTAATAGAAATGAAGAATTTCTTACATTGATTTTTTATTTTTAATTTTTTTAAAAAAATTATAAATCTTTAATTTTATATGGTTTTTTTATGTTTTAAATGCTCTAAGAGATCAATCTATCAACTCTCACTTTTCTTTTTTAAAAACGACTAAATTATAGTGATAATGTCGCATTGTTATCCCCAAAGTTTAATTCTTAATTTGTTATACAAAATTTCATAGTTACATATATATATATATATATATATATATATATAATGAAAAAAACTAATTTTTATATATTTATTTTTCATAGGGTTATGCAGAAAAACACATGCCTCCTTTGGGGGCAAAAAAAGGTTATTTCATGTTCATAGATGACATAACTGAAGTTAAAATTTGGAAGTTCAAATTCAAGTAATTAATTCCAAATATTAATTTAAATTCTAAATTATATATATATATATATATATATATATATAATGGGTACTTTGTGTATTAATTAATATAATATAATATTATAAGTTTTGGCCAAAGAATGCAAGCACAGTGTATCTTCTTTAGAACACAAGTGAAGATTTATGCTCCTTTTATTAGTTTGGTATAAAAATTTTATTGCAAGCCCTTTACTTGGCACATGTGTGGTAAACTACTAATAAATGATATATTATATTACTCATTTAACTCCCGTTATAAGTAGAATCATACATGAAATAAGGTGACATGCCCTTTGAATGTACTTTATATAATTGTAAAAAATAATTTATAGATGTTATACTAAATTTCTGATTAAAATTTCATTGTAAGTTAGAGTCACATAAGAAATATGGGTAAACTACTTTTAAATGATATGCAATATTGCTCATTTAACTCTCATTGTAAATTAAAATATGCAAGAAATATGATGAAACACCCTCCCAAAAGTACTTTAATTGTGGTAAATAATTTATAGATGCTATGCTAAGTCTCTAATTCAACTTTTGTTGTAAGTTAGAGTCACATAAGAAATAGGGTAAAACATTCTCACGAGAGTATTTGGAACAATTGTAGTAAGTTTTGTAATCCAACTCTCATCATAAGATAGAGTTACATAAGAAATAAAGAGAATCTTTCCCTTATGAGTGATTTGTATAATTTTAGTAATTAACTTATAAATGTAACACAAAATACCTAATTCAACGAGGAGTATTTCGTTTTGTTCAACCTTTCTTCAAGCCCTTTCATTCTTTCTTCATGATATTCTTGATGTTTAAGGTTGGAATTAAGTATATTCTGATTGGACTCCATCTTACTCTTCATCATATTTTTCAATTCTTCAAAGCAATCAAGAGAAATGATAGACTTACCTATGAATAATTCTTTTCAGTGACCCCAACAATATAGGAATAGAAATCAACCAAATGAAGGATGAAATAAATGCCACTAAATTCAATCAAGAGATATGGTTAAAATGTATACCTATTGGTAAATATAATTTAAATTTTAGTGTATAGTAGTGTACAACACGAAGGTGTGAAAAAAAATCAAAGTAACGTCCATTCCTAATTTTCTTACCTTAATAGCTGATTATTTGAAAAATTATATTAAATATAAAGATTCTGAAAAAATATTATTCAAATAACACAATTTAAATCATATGTCTTGGTAATCATTCCCTTCCTCAAACTTTGAATTTTTTTAAACTTTGAATTCGTTGCAGAATACAAATTTTGAGTTTTTTTTAGAATGATATCATTTCATTATTAGTGTCAGCAATGACATTGTGTAAAAAAATATCTCAAAATTCATGTTCTGCGACGAATTCTAAATAAAAGAGTTGAAAAAGAACTTTAGTGCAAGGTTTGAGGAAGGTGACAATAACAAAAACTTGTGGTTTGAATTGTGTCATTTGATAATATTTTTTTGAGAATGTTTTTATTTAATATAATTTAGATTTAAAATATAAAATGTAATTGCAATATAAAATGCGTATTTATTATTTTTTTAATTACAATATAAAATATAAATTTCAAATAAAGTTATATATTTATAATTGTTATAGTTGATAGATATGATTTAGTTAGGCGCGTGAATATAGGATAAAACTTTTGAGATTACAAAAAAATATTTTTTAGATTTTTAATAATAAAGTGAAATGACAAAATTACCCTTGAAAATAAAACCCTAATAATTAAAAAATACTCATAATTGTAAAAAGATGAAAATGTACCTAGGAATTGGATGGAAAATGAAATCTGACAAAAATTTTGGACGGAAGGGCAAAAGAGGTGATATTTTATAATTCAAGTGTCAGTTCAAAGCAAAATAAATATATGTGTAAAAATTAGATTTTTAAAAAATTCAAGTGTTAGTAGAATAATTTACTATTTATTTATTTTTTTATTTTTTGGTCTCTTCCAATAAGGTTAAGAGTTATTTTGGGATTAAATAATAATGCATGTCATGGAGGCTAAATTAGTCAAAGTGCATGACTCATATTAGTGGCCCAGAAAAAGGTTAGCATTTATCCGGCCAAAATTTTCACAATTTTTCTTTTTTTTATAATAAAACGAGTCAAAGTCTTTCAAATTTGGATATTATTCACGAAATGTCGTGGAAATTGGTTCAACCTTTTTGAAGTTTCATGGAAGACGGTCTATTTCTTTCTCCACAATATATCTATAAATATAGATACATACATACACATTCCAATAGTGATAAAATTAGTGAGAAAAGTTAGAAGAAGAAGATGATGACAATGGCGGAAATGTGGGGAAGCGTAGGATCAGGCATGGCTGGAATGATGTTTATCTGGGCAATGTATCGAAACTATTTCCCTTACGAACTCAGGGGCATGATGAAGAAATATGGGCAGAAACTGAAAAGACTAATCTACCCTTACATTCAAATCACAATTCCCGAGTACCAAGGCAATGGATTCGAGCGGAGCAAGGGTTATATGGCCATAGAAAGATACCTAAACAAAACATCCTCAAAACAAGCGAGAAGACTGAAGGCAAACATGATTCAAGTTTGCGAATCAATTGTGCTGAGTATGGAAGAACACGAAGAAGTGACGGACGAATTCCAAGGAATTAAGCTATGGTGGACTTGCGTTCAAGACGTTCCATTAACAAAACAGTCCATTTCTTTCTATCCAAGAGAAGACGACAAGAGAGATTTCACTCTAACTTTCCATCAAAGGCATAGGGAAATCGTCACCAACGCATATTTAAGACACGTCTTGGACGAAGGAAAGTCTATCACTATAAAAGAGAGACAAAGAAAGTTGTACACAAATAATAAAAGCGAGAATTGGTACGGATGGAAAAAAAGCATGTGGAGTCATGTGGTGTTCCAACATCCCTCTAAATTCGATACTTTAGCAATGGATCCTATAAAAAAGAAAGAAATTATTGATGATCTTACTACATTTAGTAACGCTAAAGATTATTATGCAACAATTGGTAGAGCATGGAAACGTGGTTATCTTCTTTATGGTCCTCCTGGAACTGGTAAATCCTCCATGATTGCTGCCATGGCTAATTTTCTTAACTACGATGTGTATGATCTTGAGTTGACTTCGGTCAAAGATAATACTGATCTGAGGAAACTTCTCATAAACACTTCTAGCAAGTCAATTATAGTGATAGAAGATATCGATTGCTCTCTCGATATTACTGGGAAGAGGAAGGAGAAGAAGAAATCAAAGGGTGATGATGAGGAATAGGAAAAGGAAAAGGAAAAAGATGTTAAGAAGAAAATGGAAGAAGAAAATAACAGCACAGACAGCAAAATCATACTTTCCGGGCTTTTGAACTTCATTGATGGGCTTTGGTCAGCTTGTGGAGGAGAAAGACTCATTGTTTTCACTACTAATTATATTGAAAAGCTTGATCCAGCATTAATTCGGAAAGGGAGAATGGATAAACACATAGAAATGTCTTTTTGTGACTTTGAAGCATTCAAGATTCTAGCTCACAATTATTTGAACATTAATACTGAATCTGAATCCCACCATCTGTTTCCCAAGATTCGTCAATTGTTAGAAGATGCTAAGGTTACACCTGCGGATATTGCAGAGAATTTGATGCCTAAATCTTCAAAAGATGACGCTGAAATTTGTCTAGAGAGAGTGATTAAAGGGATTGAAGTCGCAAAGGAAGAAGCTGCTAAAATATTATTAATGAAGGCTGAGGCTGAGGAAGAACAAAACCTAAAATCTAAGAATGAAGCACCCAACCAAGCTAAAGGAAATGGAGATGTTATTATTAATGGTGAATAGGTTATTACTCTAGGTTTTCAAGAATAATTACAATATATTTTATTTTATGTATTACTTTGTGTATTTTTATTTTTATTGTGAATTTTTTTATTTTAGTCTATAAATGTAATCCTAGTATAATAAAGATATAAATAGGATAATTTTATTACTGATTATTGTATTTTTTTTATATTCAACTAATTTATTTTAGTTGAACATTTTGTCATTACTTCAATTTTTTATGTTTTTGGTTGTTAGAAGAAATGGACAAATATACCTTTGTTTGAACCTTCAAACCAATCAAAAGAATAGCTTTATTTGTTAACTCTCCCTCAACTTGTACCGAATGGACAAATAATTAAGCTACCACAAGATATCAATTGATCTTTTGCTCAAACACAATCTTATGAATCACTTAAAATTCAATTTAAATATAATAAAGAAAGGTAACCAAAGATTCTTAAGTGTTGAATAGTTCATGTAGACTAAAAAAATTGATGTGGACATTACGAGATGTCCGCTAAAATTCAGATAGGCTTTACTTTAAGTCTAGTCGGCTACTAGAAAGAACCATATAAAAGTATGATTACTGACATGAAAAGTATTCGTAGTCCCCAACATTAAATGTAGTCATTGTTTCGAATTACCAGCTCAGATTGTCTAGACTATTGAGACTTATAATTTCCAAGTGTCAATTCTCCTTTAATTTGGTCACTCTCCTACTAGAAAATACTAACTCAAACGATGCATACACATAATAAAAGTCACATACCTAAAAGTGTTCTTACTTGTTGTTCCAGCTCGATGAGAATTGCTAGAAACCTCATTTCCTCGGTTTTCTAAAATTTCTTACTATATTTAGTCACTAACTTAAGTATCGAAGAGCTATCACCGAATACACACGACTATCTCTTAGTCTTGTTTTACAAAACACTTGATAGTAGAAACCTTACTCGACTTATGTGATAGACTGAAAGCTCTTTCCCTGATAAAAAATATGTAAAATATTATCTTATTTTATTCATAATTTACAATATGCAAATGTATATATAAATAAAGATATAAGTTTTTGTAATCCTAATTAAATAAGCTCTTAATTCTAATCAAAGAAGACTTTTAATTCTAATAAAATATAAATTCATTAATTAGTAATCTATTAAATTTCTAACAAGATATTATTGGACAAATGACAACTATTGATTGGGATGGAGACAACAACCCTCCCTACCCTACTCGTATAAATATCAAAGGCAGATTCGTGGCTATATCGAAGAGCCATTTTTCACAAAATAAATAAATAAATAATCTTTTTAATCTAAATTTGACCAATCGCATTTAATTGTATGTATATTTTAGTAGTTTTTAAAATATTTCCGTATGTATTTTAGTAGTTAGTATTAAAAGCTACTTTAGTAATTTCCTTTTTAAAAGAAATTAACTTTTCTAGATTTTTTTTAAAAAAATTAAAAATTAGGCATATTGATTGGATAAAAATAGGACATAATATAAACAATAAGAACAGTAACTATAACTAGCTTGAAGGTGTTGCACTTGTCGTATGTAAACTATCTTCAGGATAGAGTCTTTTCCTAAAATAATCTAACTTTTTAAAAATTGTCCCGATTTAATCTTGTTTATAAAACTATTTCCCAAACTAACTTTAACTCATTTACAAAATGAGTTCTAATAGGACATACTAAAAAAAATTTAAAATTTTTCTCTTTTCTCTTTTTCTCTTTCTCTATTTTTCTCTCTCTTCTGTCAATTTTTTAAATTCATCTAACTTAACGTCGTTTCCCCTCTCCTTCCCTTTTCTTTTAATTTTTTTTCTTTCTTTTCCCTTCCAATCCACCTCCCGACTTCCCTGTTCTTTTCATTTTTTTCATTTTTTTCTCTTCTCCAGTCCACCTCCCCACAGAAACCCTAGCCCACTCAAGAAACCCTATTCATATTACCTGATTTTGGAGCAGCAAAACACTCAAGGAGAAGGGGCTGAGACGAAGCAGAACACTCAGCAAAACACTCAGCAATGATAGGGATCGTGTTGTTGAAGCAAGGGATGAACTCCATCGGATGTTGAATGAGGTCCGTGACTTCATTTACTTTATTTGTTTTTATAATTTTACACTTGTTAGTTTTGATATTGGATTTCAAATATCATGCATATTTGAAAACTAGAACTACACTGCAGCATCTTCAGAACCCCAACACTGACATCACCCCTTCCACTCTGCTCTTACAAGAAAAATACAACTAAATAATCAATAAATCAAAAGCTCAAGCTTTTATGAATAATCTCTTCTTCTTTTGTGAACACTCTGCACTTGAGGTAGTTAGTGCAAAATAAAAATGGCATTGGGGCTTTGTGAGGTAGTATAGATATCATGGTAAAGCCTCATGCTGCCTCAAACATTGAGGCTTGGCTTAGGCCATTGAGAAGGTTTTCTATGGCCCACGATAATGAAACAAACATATGTGAAAAGGTAAGGATTTTAGGAGATAATGAAAAAGTGGAGAAGGGGAGCATGAAGTTAGAAAGAACTGAAACAAATGGAAACTTACCTACTGTTGTAAGGTTTTTTGGATTTTTATATAGGCAGGCAATGGAGGTCTGTTAGATTGATGGAATCTTGTATGCCATAAAAGAGCTAGTACAAGTTTCTGTAAAATTGAAAAGAAAGAGAATCAAATGGTTGTTTTTATCTCAATTTTCTTTCTATATACTCAATAGTAGATGTTTCTTTGCTATAGACTACTGTGGGATTGGTATAATGATCTTTTTCTTCAGTTTTATCTTGTTTTGGTGCATGTCCGTTATTTCTTGGTTGCCAATCATCTCTTGTCCAGTTTTGTTTGTTTGATAAAATTTGATTATTTTTTTTATGATTGTGCAATTCTTGTTTCTTTCATGATTTGGTATTTTATTATTATTATTTTTTGAAAGGATGAATGATATATTTTTTAATCAAAAATTTAAAAATAAAAAGTAAAAGTAAAATTTTTCTTTTTATTTTAAAAAATATATTAAATTTTTATTTACATTTTGTAGATGGCATTGTTGAGGGAACCAATTCGATTAAATATCTATTGGGATTCTAAAATTTTATACGATGTAAATGGCAATCCATATTTTGAAGGGCCAACTAAAAAATTATGGGTGTTTAGAAGAAAAATATCATATTCAGACATAGTTCAAAAGGTATGCAACTTTAAAGGTGTTGATATAACAACAAACCTAAAGTTCATACTACGTTATCCGGGTGTTATAAGGGGTTGTTCATTTGTCCAATATTCTATTATTCCAATCATGGATGAGGAAGATATGGAACATATTTGGTCTATGCCAAGTGACTTCAAGACTGTGGGTGTTTCTATTTTGGTTCAAGAATCTCCAACACCTCCTTCACCACTAATAATTCATGAATCTCCAACTCCACACCAACAACGGAGGATGAAACAACACATATAAATTTGGATGTAAATCTCATAGCATCTCAACCTTCAATTGATGATGGTCCTGTATTTATGGATTGTTTTGGAGGAACTACAGATGTTGATGGGGAACCAGATAGCGAAGGACCAAATGATGATGATGGATGTGCTTCAGAGAATGAAGATAATCAGAATAATGCCAATCCACAATGTATAAATTTTACTTCATCATATCATTCATATCCATGTTATAGTGATATGGGTTCTGGTGAACCCATACCTGATGACGTTGAAATGACAAATATCAATATGCAGAGATGGTCGGAAAATAATAATGAGTTGAGATTGGGAATGAGATTTAGTGATAAGGCTCAAGTTCTTTATGCAGTACGAATGTGGCACATACAACAAGGTCGGGAATTTACAGTTATCAAAAGTACTAGTACCCTCTGGACAGCTGAATGTAGGAACAAGACAAGAGAACATCCATGCAGTTGGTATATTAGAGTAATTTGGAAACAATCATTCAAAATGTGGTATATTTCAGTGTTAACTCATTATCACACGTGTATCATGCGAGTTGTCAATAATAACCACCAAAATTTGACTCATAAGTATATTGCAAGAAATATTATACATCTTATGAGGAATAACCCAGAGACGCATGTTAGTGTTATCAAAAAAGAAGTGCACAAGTTATTTCAAAGTAATTGTTCCTATAAGAAAGGATGGCACGCAAGGAAGGCTGCAGTTGAAATCTTGTTCGGGAGTTGGGATGACACTTTCAAAATATTACCGAAGTATATGTGTGCCTTATAACAAGCAAATCTAAATACAATCGTACAATGGAAACACCATCAATCAAGTTCCGAAAATGATAAGGTATTTCACTACATGTTTTGGTCTTTCAAGCCATCTATCTCCAGTTTTACCCATTGTAGACCAGTTATTTCTATAGATGGTTCATTTCTTAGAGGTGCATATAAAAGCGTTCTCCTCATTGTTAGTAGTTGGGATGCAAACAACCACATATATCCCTTGGCATTTGCAATTGTTGATGAAGAAACTACTGCAAGTTGGAGTTGGTTTTTACGACTTCTGCGATATTACGTGGTACCTAATAGGGCTATATGCTTAATTTCTGATAGGCACAAGGGTATTTTGAGTGCAATTAGTAATCAACTTGAATGGCAACCACCACATGCAGTTGATAGGTATTGTTTAAGCATGTAAGGGCAAACTTCAAAGTGACATTCAAAAAGAAATAGTTGTCAAATTTGATGTATAAGGCTGGATCGACTAGTAAGATCACAAAATTTAACGAGTTTATGGAAGAGATCAAAATGAGGAATGTGGAAGCATTTAATTATTTGGCAGCCATAGATAAGGAAAATGGACACTAGCATATGATGGCGGTTACAAGTATGGTTGTTTGACTACAAATTTTTCTGAATCATTAAATAGTGTCTTAAAGAAGTGTCGTGCATTACCTCTAAAGGCTTTGGTTGAGTTTGTATACGACAAAATTGTTCATTATTTTAGTAAATACCGAGATGAGGCAACACATACTATACATCCTTTTCCATCTATAATTTGGAGGCAATATGTTAAGAATGAAAAAAAAAGCAAGAGGACATATTGTTTTCTTTTACAATCTTCAAACTGGAATATTTAGGGTTACTACACCTTTAAAGGGAGATGGAAGGGGAAATAATGTTAACACAATCAACGTCAATGATCAATCTTGCAGCTGTAATAAATGGTCCATATTTGGAATACCTTGTTCTCATGTATTTGCAGTATGTCGACATCGTGGTTGGGATCCAACTTCATTTGTTATGCCATTTTATTCAACCTCTTATTACAAGTTGATTTATGAGGCAAATTTTTATCCTGTCGAAAATGAAGAAGAATGGAATGAAGAAGGGTTTGTACTTCATTGCTAGGCTTCCGATTGATCGAATTCATACTTAGGAATGAGGTATGATTTAGTGAGGTTGTATATCCTTTTTTTGATTTTCTTGATAGAAGTCAATTCCGGGTTTATCATATTGATTACTCTCTCACCTTTATCCTTCTATTGTTGAATGTCGGCTACATACTCCTTTAAACACCCTTCTCTAACGAGTCGTTCGATTGCTCTTTTCAGTTGGATACAATCTTCGGTGGTGTGGCCATAGTCCCTGGGAAACCCACAAAATTTCATCTTATCCCGTGTAGAGAATGACTGGGATCTCATCGGGACGGGGTCCCTAACTCCATATTTATCATTTATGACTGCTATCAGACTTTCTTTTGGGACGTTTAGTGGAGTGAATGTCTCAAGCTTTTTTCCTCGACTCTTCTCTTGCCGCTCTAGAAAAGGAGGGATATCCTTCTGGGGCTCATGTTGCTTGTCCCTTCGGGTGATGGGTTCTGTCAAACTGCTTTTGGCTAATGCTACCTTCTGAGCAACGCTGAACATTTCCCCGATAGTTTCTGGCTTCCTTAAATGAAGCTCGGTGTATAACATTTTGGATCGGAAACCACCTTTGAAGCAGGTGATGATTGTGTCTTAACTGATTCCCTCAATGTCATCATACGTCTTTTTGAACTGTTCCAAGAAAGAAAACAAGGATTCGTCCTCCCGCTATTTGATGTTTGCTAAATCTCCTCTTGTCTTCGGGATCGTTCCCGCGATATTGAATTTGTCTAGAAATGTCTTCTCTGGGGTGTGCCAGGAGTCAATCGTACCTGGCCTCAAGGAGGTGAACCATGTTAAAGATTTGTCCGATAAAGTGCTCAGGAAAGCCTTGCACAGTATAGCTTCGTCGTTTGTGACTAAACCTATGGCCAATTTGTAACGGCATATGTGCTCGAGGGGTCGAGTCTGCCCAGAATAAAGAACGAACTACGAGATTTTGAGAAACGGATCAGGGGTGATTCCTTGGATCCACTCAGGAAATGGTCCTAATTCAATACTTCTTGTCCGCTGGATTTTTGTTGTACTCTTAACTTTTTCGGGGTTGTATTCGGTATAATGCTTTCTAGCCCTTCGTTTTGGAGTGGGTTTCGAGGTGTGGTGACTCTCTCCCACTTCGCTGATGGATTGGACCTGCTTTCTGCCTGTTCGTGCTCCTTGCTTATTTGCTTTGGTGACTAAAGTCGGTATTCGTTGCGGCCGCTGTTCAGTGGGGTCGTCTAAGAACGTCGGCGGTGGCAACTCCTTTCCCGCTCTGGGGAACTCAGTCCTTAACTTTTAATCATTATCTTGATAACTCCTGCTCCTGCCTTAGGAGCTCATTCTCTTTCTGTAATTTTTGCAATAGATCTCTTTCGTCATCGGCCCTTTTGGAGGTGAGGTGATCTCTCAAATCCCGAGAGGGCCTCAAGGTCTCCGGTTGTGGTCCCAACCTGTCCGCGGCTGGACGCCGATGTGAGAAAGGAGGGGTAGAAGATTGGGCTACCCTCGTCGCTGTGTAGCAAGGCGAGGCATGTCGGAGCGTATGTTGGTCCCCATTCGAGCGTCTAGACATGGTGTTAGGCGAGGGGAAAATATTTCGTTTCTTGGTAACAGAACCAAATTGATTCGTCAAAAATTGGTACCAAGAATTCGAGGGTTAGAGTTGTAAATTCATATCAGGGCTTGTTTCGGGAATGTCGAAGTGTGGATTGGAATTCAGCGTGTATCGAGTACTTCGCTTGTGAAGGTCCTGTTGCTCCCACTCCGAAGTGTGGAAGACATGCAAAAAGAGGTAAGTTCGGTGGGGATATTCCCCATGAACCCTCCGATGCTCAAGTCAGTTCAGAGTTCAGTATATTGTTTGGATATTTGTCCCTTACCTTTTCCTCCTATTTCCCTTTTATAGGTGTATTGATTGGAGGAGGTCATCACGATGGGATCGTGGTTTTTCAGTATGGTCGGCCGTTTCGCCCATGATCTTCTGTTACTTAGAAACGGGTTCGGATCATGGAGCTCGTGGGAGAGTAGGCCGTTATCGAGATAATGGGGCTATTAAGCCCGTTTTTAGCGCTGATGGATTGGTGGGATCAGTAAAGGATAAATCCGTTATTTTTAGGTGTAATAATGTTTTTGCCCCTGACGTGTACTTTTGGCAATTCAATATATATATATGAAAATAAACTAGAACATAAGAATGTGATATAGAAAACATGGAATTGAATCAAAACAATATAAAATTATTTGATCAAGAGCCAATACTTTGAAAAAAACTTTAAAAAATTAGAGATTGAAAATTGTTTAAAAGTGGACAGAGTTCTATTAGAATTTCAATCCATCCAACATGATTTATGCGTAAGTTTCGTTTTCTTTCATTTTATTCCGACTTTTAATTTTATAAAATTATATTTTCAAATTACTTACATTTTATCAATAAATTCATTAAAAAGAGTTGACTAATAGTAAAAAATATGATTTAATAAAAAAAATTAACGGGAGATATGTAGTGAGACTTTTTAAAATATGTATGACACCTATTAATATTTTTTAATTCAAGTGTTAAACGAGAATTATAGAATCTAAGAAGTCATTGAATGCAAATCTCGGTTAATTTTTACCCTTAAATCAGATTTTTTTACTATTAGTCAATTCTTTTACTACTTTCAATATGAATATTTTTGTTCATTATTTTAAAAAATAAATTATAATTCTTATAAAGAAGAATTTTGTAATTTTTAATAAAAAATAAATCCCCAAAATCCTAATCTTTCTATCTCTTCTTTTTCTTCTTCTTCTTCAACCCATGGTGCACCAATATATCAACAGCTATTGTGAAATGTCGGTTGGCGGCTGCAACGACGACAGTGACTTTCAACTGTCTTTCATTTGCTTCTTGTGTATCCTCTGCTTCTATTTTTTTCCCACTCTCCAATCCAATTTCTTGGAATTTGTGTTCGGAAAATGGAGTTTCTAAAGTCCTTAGAACATTTTGGAGAGTATTAATGCCCAACATCAACATTTTGTCATTCAGAAAAGATTAAAGAGGATTTCTCCTTGTTGTGAAACATTTTTGGAGAAAGGTGGCTGTAATTAACGGAGGTGAATCTTTGTTTTCATCCATTTCTCAAAATTCAACCCAACTGAAATTGAATCTCTTTTTCTCTTTATCTTGTTTTTTGGTATCAAGATAAAGATGAGATTTTTTAAAGAAAAAAACATATAAAGACTTACAATAAGAGAAGAAGAATACTTAAATGGAAGAGAAAGAACTGCTCTAATGTCGTCTAGAACAAAACCTTTTCGACTTCTCAAATTGTCCATTTTTTTATTATATTTTGTTTCTTGATACAAATATATGTATATATATGTATAATAGGTTTCTCGATTTGTCAAGGTTTTGCCTTGTGCATTGTAGAAATAGAGGAAACAAGTGTATTTTGTGAAAATGCTAAGAAATTTCTTCATCTTTGCATCTTTTCTTGGCCGAAAATTTGTTATGGGATAGAAAATTATAAATGCCTCTATAAATCAAAATAGTACATAAAATTTTAATTTACAATAATTATTACATATATTTATTGAAAAAAATATATATTCTATAAATATAATATGCTATATAAATATCTAAAATAAATTAATTTACAATAATAATTATAACATATATTTAATAAGAAAAATAATGTATTTTATAAATAGAAGAAAAACACGAAAAAGAGGAACTAAGAAAACAATTAAGAAAGAACAAGAGATGGGGAAAAGAACAACTTACCATTGAGCAAGAAAAAAACATTTTTTTTTGTTTTTAAATTTTAAAATTTTTTTTTCTCTTTTTTTTTCGAAAGCAGTTAAATTTCCTTAATATGGTTTTATTATGATTTTCTAAAATTTGATTATCCTAAATGTCTTAATTCCAGATAATATCTAAAATTAATTAGTTATGATAACCCTATATTTCGGAAATTGATTGTCTAACTAACGTAAGATAAGTGGAGGTATAAAGTCTAGGTTACTACCGTTACCTATCATAAGTATCTAGAATTTTGATCAGTGTCTAGAATTTTGATCAAGAGTCCTAAATTCATTATGATATTTCCCCGGCGTAAAATATGATGCGATTCCGGTTGATGTGCTAAATAGGTGTTATTTTACCCTATGTTGATTATTATTTAATTTCGAATAAAAATAGAAATGAGGATAAAATATGTTTTCTTCTGAGTTGTAAAATTTTCGCTTAGATTTTTATTGGGAAGAAACTCCATTTTAGAATTTTCTTAGAGTCATATCGGCTTTATTAGGACGAGTTATGAAATAATTTTTCCTTAATAGCTAGACCTTTGAATGCTCTATTGAAAAAAAAAAGAATGTTCCTTTTGTTTTGTTGATAATTGCATGAGATTTTTTTTAAACCAAAAGGAATTACTGCACCCATTAGGGCATCACCTGATCAAAATTTGCCTTTTGAATGAATATGTGATGTAATGGTGTAGTAAGAATTGTTTTAGGACAGAAACATGATAAGAAAGTTCATGTATGACAAATCCTGATGATGCGGTTTCCGACCGATATGCTAAATAGGTGTTATTTTACCCTATGTTGATTATGAATAATTAAGGACTGTGATTGACTAATTGTCACATTTAGTCTTTATGGTGTCACTTAATCAGCCAGAACCTAAGGCAGAGTACCTATCGTGTAGCTAGTCTATTGGAAAGTATCTACGATTTTATTAATTTAATTATCGTACTCCCAAGGAAGTGGCAACGACTTAGTAGTAACTAGCCTTTTATCCTAACTCCTATCTTATAATCCAGTTATGCAATCTTCATCAAATACTTTGATGAGAGGGTGATCCATTCTCCACTAGGTTTAAGTCTAATTAATCCTAAAAGTGTTTTAAAGATGAGTTCTGATTCTATGTTATACTGTTCTTATATGTTGATTGACCTATATTCGAGTGTTTTAGATATATCTTAGCCTGGAATGCAACTATGTTCTGTGTCTAAAGGTGTACCACATCTGAGGTCTCTACGCTACCGCCCCATCGTTAAGGTAAACGGCCCTACTCACGGCCCGGACTAAAGTCAGCAATGAACGGTACCCTATGTCACTTCGGGGTCATGCTGCTCGTCGCAAAACCGCCGGCATAACTCTCTACTCAGCCTACCTAGACTACTCTAACAAACAAGGTGTTCCGTTGGTTATTTTATCTAGTATGGCAGACACCAATACTAATTGATGCCTGTTAAACTAAACAGGTTATGGATAGACCGTGGTTAGGAATTGTCTATAACCCTAGTTTTAGTTTAAAAGAGACTTACATTAGACATGCAGACATAATGAATATTTAGCAGGTGGCTATTTCCAGAAAAACATAAAAACTTCAACATATAACACAACTATTCATAAAATCGTAATCTGATATTCATAATTCATATTTAGAACAAAGCAATAACACATATAAGAGAGGGACATGGGGACCGATGCCATAAAGAAATCACCCTTTACGAAGTCTCGCCTACGGAGCGTACTGCTGTATATGTCGTATTGCTCGCCCTGACTCTGCTCACCAGAACCTTCGGAGGACGCTTCCTCAGCCTAGTAGCTAGACTTTACCTTACGTCCTGGGCTTAAGCCTAGCCCTGTGGACTGACTCTTCGAACGCCTAGAGCTCTCTTAGGATCTCCTAACGAAATCCCGGGTATTCTATGAATACCAGAAACGAACCTATCTATAGAAACCTAAGATTTGAGACTATTTCTCAGAAACTAAAACAAACACTAATAAGAAAGAAAACTGAGATCCGAGTCTCCGAGTGAGTTGTGTACTGGAAAATTGTACACTGGAAACCACTTAATGACTCAGATCGAGTGGAGAGGGATGAATTCAACTGCTGGAGGCCTAGGTATTTATAGCAGCTTCCCGGAGTGAAAATCTCTGAAAAATTCGATGTGGGACAGCTTCTGGCGGCTCGGGACGCCCGTCCCAGATTGGGACGCCCGTCCTGGTCTGTTGACCAGGTCGGGACGCCCGTCCCTGGTTCTGGACGCCCGTCCCTCTGGCTTGGCTTGGTCGGTACGCCCGTCCCGGACCTTTGACCGAGTCAACATTTCCAAAAATTGCGTTTTTGCCCCAAAATTTGTTGTTTTCGTCTACTTTGCACCTGGCACTTCCAAAATCATAAAAACTGTGAAATTAAGTGAATAATGCACAATCAAGATCAAATTGCCCTTGATTTCACCCAAATTCATACGTAAAAACATGCTAAAAAGGTGATACAATTTTCACGTATCAGATAACCCCACACTTAGCCTTTTGCTTGTCCTCAAGCAAAGTCTACCTGAAGTTACTTAAATTCCTAGTCATGTTTTTATTCCAAAAATTCTTCAGACAAGTCTTAATACAGGTCTGTCTGGTTAGGTTGCTATGACAAGGTCTCAGATGTTTTTAGTAGCTTGTTATGATCAGGCAGAAAACAAATCAACAACTAGGTTGGTCTTTTTTCTTAGTCACAGGGTCTTCCTGATGTGTAGTGTGTGTACTAGTCCAGACCAGATAGTCAACACAATGTACTCTTGTCTTAACTACTACCAGATAACACTTCGACCTATCGCTAGACATATTAACAACAGACAACTTTTTGAGTTCTGAGCTTTGGTGATCAGATTTTTAATGTTTTAGCATTTAGTTATTTTATAGATTCAGGGTATTTTGAGTCTGCTTAGAATACGTCAACTTCAACTACCCATGTAGCGAGTCCCACTCCGATGACTCCCAGATCTACACGACCTTAGGGCATCAGGCTTTAAATTCCCCGAAGGAGTGGTGCTCGAGTAGCGAAGGCCGCTGGCAAACTACCCTTATTTGATTAACTATCTTTTGTTTCCTTTCACTTTTAGCTCAGAGTCTCATCCAGTTATTCTAATTGTCAAAACATCCACAACTGGTCTAATTTCATCTAGTTCAGTCTTGAAAAGGTAATTGGTTGAGGTCTCTAATCCAGACAAAGCTGTGCTCAGTTATCAGGAATTCCCTATTCCTAATCAATTAGTCCAAGATAGCTATCAACTATCTCCTACTAACCATAGCATACTACCTACATATCATAGACATAAGCAATTGTTTAACCAAGCATACTGCATTTAGAAGTCTGAAAGACGGAAAAAGTTTGAAATTTTTTTTTGGAAGGGTGTGAAAATACGGGGAAAACAAGCAAATTCATGCGAAAAATTTTGCAAACTACTACAGTGCACTGTGCACTGCTACCCCACACTTAAGTCTGGCACTGTCCTCAGTGTTCATGCATATCTAGCTACCCCACACTTATTTGAAAATAAGAAATAAAACAGAAAAATAAAGGATTCTGTATGGGTAAGTAAGACATAAAATAAAATAATGCAAACAATTCTGTATGTCATATAAATCAAATTTGTACATGGATTCATACGTCATACAGCTCAGACATGTTTATACGCATAGAACAAGAAAAACAAAACAAAAGAAAAAGAAAGAAAAGGAAAGAAGGAGAGAGAGAGACTAAGAACCCGGCGGATCGTTGTCCAGTGGACCTAAGTCTGCTAAGTCAAACTCAAAGTTTTCCGCTACTCGGGAAGTCTGCTGATGTATCTCCTCAATCCTGCTGGTGTTCATGGCGATCCTATCATCTATCATCGCCAACCGTCTGTCAATCCTGTCCTCCATCATCGTCAGCCGTCTGTCAATCCTGTCCATGTCTCGACTGTATCGGGCCGATAGTTCTGCCAATCCGTGCGACATGTGTCGTTCGAAGGCAGTACGTGGCACGAACATCTCGGATGGAGGGATATGCGCTGGAAATGCTTCCGATGCCGATGCCTGTCCTGTCTGCTCCGTGTGGATGGTGTCGCGGCCATTCGCATCCCGTACAACCATTCCCATGTTTCGTAGAATGGTAACGTCTGTGGGAATAGTGGTTGGGGCGACCAGAGTAAGCTCCGAGTCCTCTATGTCCAACTCCAGGTAGCGGGCTAGCCTGGTGATGTATGGTCCGAGTCCCAGACACTGTTTCCTAGTGTCTGTAGCGAATCCTCGCATGCGACCGCTATGAGTCTAGCCATCTCTACTGTAGATCCCATGTGCATGTTGGCTAGAAGGAACGTCTCCATCCGGGTGACAGTTCTGGGCGCTGTCAGTCGTCCTGACAATGGTGTGCAATGATAGCATGCAGGTAACGAAGAGTAGGATAAATACCTGTGGCTTTTGCAAAGCCATGCTGGTATGGGACACCCGTCATGCAGATCTGAGCCCAAGCAGTGGAGACGTCTGCAGACGTGAAGTCTCGAACTGCTGTGGTGTATGCGGGCGTATCCAGCTCATCTCTCTGCCAGATGCCTAGGGCGATGCCGAACTCGGCCATGCTCATCGATCGATCTATTCCGCCTAAACGGAATGTGATCTGCTCCTGTTGGCAGGTAAAAGACGCATAGAACTCACATACCAGCTCCAGGTATGTGGGCTCGGTGACGATGAATACTCGACTGTAGGGTGGCACGTCGAGTATGCGTCTGACTTCCGGCTCTACTCCCAGTGTCTGTACTGCTGCCCAATCCAGCGTTCTGCCCGTTAGTATCGTACGCCCGATGTACCCAGTGCATCTCTCTTGGTATGCTGTGCTGGAGGGAAACAACATAAAAGGATGTGTCACTGAGGTAACTGTCATGGTAGATGTGGTACGAGCACGTTTGGGAGCCATTTAAAACGTATGAGAGAGTGTAGGTGGGGAAGAAAGCTTTAAACTCAAATTCTGGAGGTGAATTTGAATTCAGAAGGATGAAATTAGGTTAGGGGCGAATTTTGAATTTTTGGCGGGAAAATCAAATTTTGGAGGGAAATTCGAATTTTTGGGTGAAGTTTAAAATTCAAATTTTGGAGGCAAATTCGAATTTTTAAACTTTGAGGAGTTTGCCAAAAATTTGTAGAGAGAGGCTAGAGAGAAATGTTTTTTAGAGAGATGAATTTTTGGTTGTAGATTTGAGAGAAAATGAACAAAATTGATTTTTTATAGAAGGGTGACCTTCGGGACGCCCGTCCCGGAGGGAGGACTCCCGTCCCGCTGGACGCCCGTCCAGAACCGGGATGCCCGTCCCGGGTTGCATCGGGACGCGTACCAATTCTGGGGAAAAAAATTTTTTTTTTTCGTAATTCCCTGAAAATCTCAAAATACCAAAAATTATCATAATTCTTAACAAGGCTTCATGTTTATCCAATAAAATTCAGAAGTTGTTAAAAACTCTATGAAAAAATTCTCAGTCTCTTTTCGAAAATTGTGACTACCCTAATTTTATCCTAACTTAAATTCAGCAAGAATTTCAGAAAAATAAAACTGAGTTTGTGCAATGTAATTAGTGGAAAATAAACTGTATATGCAAAACTCTTGTTTTTCATAGAAATTCGAAATAAACTGTCTGAAGAAAATTGTTGAATATAAATGACCCTTTAAAAATGTTTGAAAAATAGAAAATAAGGGTCAATTATTCAAGTTTCAGTTCAAACGAATTATTTGTTGAGAGTAAAAGAATCTTCCCTTTTTAACGAATCCTATCTCTGATCTCCTGTAGTTCTGTCCGAATGCTTCGCATCTCTTGCAGTTCTGCTTGTATGTTGCGCATTTCCTCCCGCTGGTTCCTTTGTTCCTTCAAGATTTCCATCATCTCTCGGAGTAATTGCACATTTTGGCGTTCTATTGTGGTTCTGAGTTGGGTTACTCCAGAACTTAAGGTTAGAACAGCCTGATATGATCGTCTTAGTCCACCCGGTATTGTCTGAGTCATAGCGCTTATCCTGTGAGATATAGCATCTACCCGGGCAGCCAAGGCTGATTGAGAACTGTCAGTGCTATCCTCTGATGAAGGTGGTTGGTCGTTAGGTGCGGGGGATGCAGGAGTATATTCAGGAGATTTCGGGGTGTACTCGGGAGATTTAGGAGTATATTCGGGAGAAGCAGGAGTGTATTCGGGAGAGGCAGGAGTGTATTCGGGAGAAGCAGGAGTGTATTCGGGAGAAGCAGGAGTGTATTCGGGAGAAGAAGGAATTGTTTGGATTTCTGGGGAAGTGTTATGTTCTACTTTGTCCAGAATATCCTGGGCTCTTGTTCCCTTCATTTCTGAGTGCAAAGTCTGGTTAAAAATAACAAATAGCAAAAAGTAGGACAGTGAAACAAGAAAGTAAGAAATATTTTTATGGATTTTGATTTATTTAGAAAGCAGGTAAATTTCCTTAATATGGTTTTTAGAATAATTTTCTAAAATTTGATTATCCTAAGTGTCTTAATTTCAGATATTATCTAAAATTAATTAGTTATGATAATCCTATATTTAGGAAAGTGATTGTCTAACTAGTATAAGATAAGTGTAAGTCAGAAGTCTAGGTTACTACCGCTACCTATCATAAGTTTCTAGAATTGTGGCCAATAATCCTACATTCATTATGATATTTCCCCGGCAACGGCGCCAAAAATCTGATACGGTTTCCGACCGATATGCTAAATAGGTGTTATTTTACCCTATGTTGATTATGAATAATTAAGGACTGTGATTGACTAATTGTCACATTTAGTCTTTATGGTGTCACTTAATCAGCCAGAACCTAAGGCAGAGTACCTATCGTGTAGCTAGTCTATTGGAAAGTATCTACGATTTTATTAATTTAATTATCGTACTCCCAGGGAAGTGGCAACGGCTTAGTAGTAACTAGCCTTTTATCCTAACTCCTATCTTATAATCCAGTTATGCAATCTTCATCAAATACTTTGATGAGAGGGTGATCCATTCTCCACTAGGTTTAAGTCTAATTAATCCTAAAAGTGTTTTAAAGATGAGTTCTGATTCTATGTTATACTGTTCTTATATGTTGATTGACCTATATTCGAGTGTTTTAGATATATCTTAGCCTGGAATGCAACTATGTTCTGTGTCTAAAGGTGTACCACATTTGAGGTCTCTACGCTACCGCCCCATCGTTAAGGTAAACGGCCCTACTCACGGCCCGGACTAAAGTCAGCAATGAACGGTACCCTATGTCACTTCGGGGTCATGCTGCTCGTCGCAAAACCGCCGGCATAACTCTCTACTCAGCCTACCTAGACTACTCTAACAAACAAGGTGTTCCGTTGGTTATTTTATCTAGTATGGCAGACACCAATACTAATTGATGCCTGTTAAACTAAACAGGTTATGGATAGACCGTGGTTAGGAATTGTCTATAACCCTAGTTTTAGTTTAAAAGAGACTTACATTAGACATGCAGACATAATGAATATTTAGCAGGTGGCTATTTCCGGAAAAACATAAAAACTTCAACATATAACACAACTATTCATAAAATCGTAATCTGATATTCATAATTCATATTTAGAACAAAGCAATAACACATATAAGAGAGGGACATGGGGACCGATGCCATAAAGAAATCACCCTTTACGAAGTCTCGCCTACGGAGCGTACTGTTGTATATGTCGTATTGCTCGCCCTGACTCTGCTCACCAGAACCTTCGGAGGACGCTTCCTCAGCCTAGTAGCTAGACTTTACCTTACGTCCTGGGCTTAAGCCTAGCCCTGTGGACTGACTCTTCGAACGCCTAGAGCTCTCTTAGGATCTCCTAAGGAAATCCCGGGTATTCTATGAATACCAAAAACGAACCTATCTATAGAAACCTAAGATCTGAGACTATTTCTCAGAAACTAAAACAAACACTAATAAGAAAGAAAACTGAGATCCGAGTCTCCGAGTGAGTTGTGTACTGGAAAATTGTACACTGGAAACCACTTAATGACTCAGATCGAGTGGAGAGGGATGAATTCAACTGCTGGAGGCCTGGGGTATTTATAACAGCTTCCCGGAGTGAAAATCTCTGAAAAATTCGATGTGGGACAGCTTCTGGCGGCTCGGGACGCCCGTCCCGGATTGGGACGCCCGTCCTGGTCTGTTGACCAGGTCGGGACGCCCGTCCCTGGTTCTGGACGCCCGTCCCTCTGGCTTGGCTTGGTCGGGACGCCCGTCCCGGACCTTTGACCGAGTCAACATTTCCAAAAATTGCGTTTTTGCCCCAAAATTTGCTGTTTTCGTCTACTTTGCACCTGACACTTCCAAAATCATAAAAACTGTGAAATTAAGTGAATAATGCATAATCAAGATCAAATTGCCCTTGATTTCACCCAAATTCATACGTAAAAAACATGCTAAAAAGGTGATACGATTTTCGCGTATCACCTGATCTTATCTAGTGTTGTCAAAAACAATAGGTTACACTGATCACTCTGAGATGTCTGTGTTCAATAAAACTGATACTGAACCATATTTGATTAAGTTAGGTTTTATTGTTACTTGAGTTTGCTATAGAATGAAGGGGTAAGAAAAAGGGTTGAAAATCTAGAAAGCAAACCATTGGTCTAGATTAGAAAACCCCGAGTTAGAGGCTAGTGTAATACTGATAAATTTTTGGATGAAAACTTATTTGCATTGTTTTCTATGTATAATAATTCTCATCTGTGGTTTATTGCAAATTATCTAGTCACTGAATAAGTTCCAAGTGATATGACTTATCAGCAAAAGAAGAAATTCTTTGTTGATTTGAAATATTACTACTGGGCAGTTTGTCTTCTATTTCAAATTTTTGCAGATCAGTTGATCAGAAGATGTGTCTCAGAAGATGAAGGACACAAGATTTTGGAGCATTGCCCTAAAGAATCTACGGGAGACCAATTGACTACTATCAACACAGTCCGGAAAGTGTTGAAAGCAGGATCTTGTTGACCCACCATATTCAAGGACTTTTGTATCTCTGATACAGTCCTGCGATGCTTGCCAAATAACAGGTAACACATCTTCCAGAGATCATCTACCCCAGCGACGTACACAGAATGTTGCAACCGTTGATATCAGGGGTATTTCAAATCTTTTTCTCTTTCTTCCTTTAAACATAATTACATCATAGTAGTCGTGGAACACTTTTCAAAATGGCCTAAACCACATGCATTACCTACTAATGATGTTAAAGTCATGTGCAGATTCTAGTTGTTTTCCAAATTCAGAGTGCCGATGTCTTAGGAAGAAATGTTTAGCCTGTGTATCAAATCTGTGAAGTCTGCTAAGTACCACACTTTAGCAGGGATTGCTATGGGAATGACTGACCATTCCAAAAGAGGTAGGAGTAGGTTACTGCAGAATGCTGCTCCAATGGGAAATGCATACAATCCCAGCTAGAGGAATCATACGGGATTTAGCTGAGGAATAATTCGGAAGCTGGAAACTTTCAGAAGATACCACCACAGCAAAATCCCTACCCGCAGAATCAACAGATGAGATATTGGCAACAATTAAAGCCAGACCAGTGCAAGCAAGTGATCTACCAAGAGGTAACGAATGGTCGAAGGATATAGAGGAATTTGGCGTTGTATCAAGAGCATAGCAATGGAGGAGCTTGCATCCCCTGCATACCAATCAGCTATGAGAAACTTCCCCGAGGAAGTCTCAAATACTTGGGCCCAGATCTACACAACTGGAGCCCCCCTACCACCACAGCTTCGCCAAAACTTCAGGTATCTTTTCTTCCATTCGAGACTTGCATGCAATACCTTTACTAACATTGGCAGGAAGGCATACAAATCCCAAGAAATCTCATTCCTAGACACGTTCCTCCTGGACACGTTGCTATGATTGTGAGAAATCTTACAAATGATTCGAGGAAGCAGTCTGTGGGGCTCGAGCCATTCATCAAATGAATAGGCCACTACCTGGAGCTCGACAATGAAGGATCAGAGGTGACGTCATCCGTTCCAATATCTAGAGCTTACAGAGTCAATAGCGCCTCAGCAATAGCACATGGCTAAGGTGAAGAGCCAATTGACAGATCAGAGAAGACCCTTCTGCTCGCGACATGAAGGGAGTTTTTCTAATCCTCATGATCCTGTACTTTTATTTTCTTCATTTTTGTGTCCTGTTTTGTTATTTCTTTGGTTGTTTTATTTTCTCTCTTACCTTTAGTTAGTCAAATAAGTGTGGGGTAAGAGTTTTCTATTTTGTTTTCATTTATTTCTTGTTTTCAAATAAGTGTGGGGTAATTAACACTGAGGACAGTGCCATAATTAAGTGTAGGGTAGCAGTGCACGGTGCACTGTAGCAGTTTGCAAAATTGTTTGCATGATTTTGCTTGTTTTCCCCGTATTTTCACAACCTTCCAAAAAATTTTCAAAATTTTTCCGTCTTTCAGACTTCTAAATGCAGTATGCATAGTTAAACAATTGCTTATGTCTATGATATGTAGGTAGTATGTTATGGTTAGTAGGAGATAATTGATGACTACTGCTGAACTAATTGATTAGGAATAGGGAATTCCTGATAACTGAGCACAACTTTGCCTGGATTAGAGACCTCAGCCAATTGCCTGTTCGAGATTTAACTAGATAAAATTAGACCAATTGTGGAAATATTGGCAGTTAGAATGACTAGATGAGACTCTGAGCTAAAAGTGAAAAGAAACAAAAGAAAGTTAATCAAATAAGGGTAGTTTGCCAGCGGCCTTCGCTATTCGAGCACCACTCCTTCGGGGAACTTAAAGCCTGATGCCCTAAGGTTGTGTAGATTTGAGAGTCATCGGAGTGGGACTCGCTACATGGGTAGTTGAAGTTGACGTGTTCTAAGCAGACTCAAAATACCCTGAATCTATAAAGAAAATAACTAAATGCTAAAACATTAAAAATCTGATCACCAAAGTTCAGAACTCAAACAGTTGTCTGTTGTTAATATGTCTAGCGATAGGTCGAAGTTTTATCTGGTAGTAGTTAAGACAAGAGTACATTGTGTTGACTATCTGGTCTGGACTAGTACACACACTACACATCAGGAAGACCCTGTGACTAAGAAAAAAAGTTCAACCTAGTTGATGATTTGTTTTCTGCCTGATCATAACAAGCTACTAAAAACATCTGAGACCTTGTCATAGCAACCTAACTAGTCAGACCTGTGTTAAGACTTGTCTGAAGAATTTTTGGAATAAAAACATGACTAGGAATTTAAGTGACTGCAATACGATTTAGAATCACTAACTTCAGGTAGACTTTGCTTGAGGACAAGCAAAAAGCTAAGTGTGAGGTTATCTGATACGCGAAAATCGTATCACCTTTTTAGCATATTTTTATGTATTATTTCGGGTGAAATTGAGGGAAAATTGATCTTAATTGTTTGTTATTTACTCAATTTCACAGTTTTTATGATTTTGGAAGTGTCAGGTGAAAAGTAGACGAAAACAGCAAATTTTGGGGCAAAAACGCAATTTTTTGAAATGTTGACTTGGTCAAAGGGTCAGGACGGGCGTCCCGACCTGGTTAACAGATCAGGACGGGCGTCCCAATCCGGGACGGGCATCC
The DNA here is from genome assembly GCA_027405835.1 of Asclepias syriaca. Taxonomy (NCBI): domain Eukaryota; kingdom Viridiplantae; phylum Streptophyta; class Magnoliopsida; order Gentianales; family Apocynaceae; genus Asclepias; species Asclepias syriaca. The sequence goes on along the minus strand of CM049928.1, from coordinate 11,393,028 downwards.
CGAACCCCCAAAACCAGTCCCACATCGAAGTTTTGATGAAAAATCACCCCGGGAAGCTGCTATAAATACCACAGGCCTCCAGCAGTTGAAATCATTCCTCTCCACTCGATCTGAGTCATTTAGTGGTTTCCAGTGTACAATTCTCTGGTACACAACTCACTCAGAGACTCGGATCTCAGTTTTCTTTCTTGTTAGTGTTTTGTTTTAGTTTTTGAGAAATAGTCTCAGATCTTAGGCTTCTATAGATAGGTTCGTTTCTGGTATTCATAGAATACCCGGGATTTCATTAGGAGATCCTGAGAGGGCTCTAGGCGTTCAAAGAGTCAGTCCACAAGGCTGGGCTTAAGCTGGGTATTAAGGTAAAGCCCAGTTACTAGGCTGAGGAAGCGTCCTCCGAAGGTTCTAGCGAGCAGAGTCAGGGCGAGCAATACGACATATACAGCAGTACGCTCCATCGGCGAGACTACGTAAAGGGTGATTTCTTTATGGCATCAGTCCCCATGTCCCTCTCTTATATGTTGTTATTGTATTGTTCTAAATATTAATTATGAATGCGAGATTACGATTCTTATGAATAGTTGTTTTATATGTTGACGTTGTTATGTTTTTCCGGAAATAGCCACCTGCTTAACATTCACTATGTCTGCATGTCTAATGTGCTCTTTTAAACTAAAGTTAGGGTTATAGACAATTCCTAACCACGGTCTAATCATAACCTGTTTAGTTTAACAAGCATCAATTAGTATTGGTGTCTGCCATGCTAGATAAAATAACATGCTGAACACCCTGTATGTTAGAGTAGTCTAGGGGAAGCCGAGCCGAGTCCGATTTTGCCGGCGGCTAGGGCAAGCGGTATGATCCCCGAAGTGACATAGGGCTTTCATGGATGCATTCGTGCCGAACCGTGAGTAGGGCCGTCATTAAGGTAGTGCGGTTTATTAGAAACCTCGGATGTGGTACGCCTTTAGACACAGAACATAATTGCAATCCAGGCTAAGACATGTCTAAAATACTCGAATATAGGTCAATCAACATATAGGAATAGTATAACATAGAATCAGAACTCATCTATTGATACGCGAAAATCATATACTTTTTTTAGCATGTTTTTATGTATGATTTAGGATGAAATTGATAGTAAATCGATCTTAATTGATTGTTATTTACTCAATTTCACATTTTTTATGATTTTGGAAGTGTCAGGTGAAAAGTAGATGAAAACAGCAAATTTTGGGGTAAAAATGCAATTTTTGGAAATGTTGACTTGGTCAACGGTCCGGGACGGGCGTCCCGAATTCGGGACGGGCATCCCGAGCCGCCAGAAGCTGTCCCACATCGAATTTTTCAGAAATTTTCACTCCAGGAAGCTGCTATAAATACCCCAGGCCTCCAGGAGTTGAATTCATTCCTCTCCACTCGATCTGAGTCATTTAGTGGTGTCCAGTGTACAATTCTCTAGTACACAACTCACTCAGAGACTCGGATCTCAGTTTTCTTTCTTATTAGTGTTTTGTTTTAGTTTCTGAGAAATAGTCTCAGATCTTAGGTTTCTATAGATAGGTTCGTTTCTGGTATTCATAGAATCCGGGATTTCGTTAGGAGATCCTAAGAGGGCTCTAGGCGTTCGAAGAGTCAGTCCACAAGGCTGGGCTTAAGCTGGGTATTAAGGTAAAGCCCAGTTACTAGGCTGAGGAAGCGTCCTCCGAAGGTTCTGGTGAGCAGAGTCAGGGCGAGCAATACGACATATACAGCAGTACGCTCTGTCGGCGAGACTAAGTAAAGGGTGATTTCTTTATGGCATCAGTCCCCATACCCCTCTCTTATATGTTGTTATTGTTTTGTCCTAAATACTTATTATGAATATCAGATTACGATTTTTATGAATAGTTGTTTCATATGTTGACGTTATTATGTTTTTCCGGAAATAGCCACCTGCTAAATATTCACTATGTCTGCATGTTTAATGTGCTCTTTTAAACTAAAGTTAGGGTTATAGACAATTCCTAACCACGGTATAATCATAACCTGTTTAGTTTAACAGGCATCAATTAGTATTGGTGTCTGCCATGCTAGATAAAATAACATGTTGAACACCCTGCCTGTTAAAGTAGTCTAGGTAGGGCCGAGCTGAGTCCGATTATGCCGGCGGCTAGGGCAAGCGGTATGATCCCCAAAGTGACATAGGGCTTTCATGGATGCCTTCGTCCCGAACCGTGAGTAGGGCCGTCATTAAGGTAGGGCGGTTTATTAGAGACCTCGGATGTGGTACGCCTTTAGACACAGAACATAGTTGCAATCCAGGCTAAGATATATCTAAAATACTCGAATATAGGTCAAACAACATATAGGAACAGTATAACATAGAATCATGACTCATCTATAAAACACTTCTAGGTTTAATTAGACTGAAAGTGGAGAATGAATCACCCTCTCATCAAAGTATTTGATGAAGATTGCATAACTGGATTATAAGATAGGAGTTAGGATAAAAGGCTAGTTACTACTAAGCCGTTGCCACTTCCCTGGGAGTACGATATTTATTTAATAAAATCGTAGATACTTTCCAACAGACTAGCTACACGATAGGTACTCTGCCTTAGGTTCTGGCTGATTAAGTGACACCATAGAGACTAAATGTGACAATTAGTCAATCACAGTCCTTAATTATTCATAATCAACATAGGGTAAAATAACACCTATTTAGCACGTCAACCGGAATCGCATCATCTATAAAACACTTCTAGGATTAATTAGACTTTAACCTAGTGGAGAACAAATCACCCTCTCATCAAAGTATTTGATGAAGATTGCATAGCTGGATCATAAGATAGGAGTTAGGATAATAGGCTAGTTACTACTAAGCCGTTGCCACTTCCCTGGGAGTACGATATTTAACTTAATAAAATCGTAGATACTTTCCAACAGACTAGCTACACGATAGGTACTCTGCCTTAGGTTCTGGCTGATTAAGTGACACCATAGAGACTAAATGTGACAATTAGTCAATCACAGTCCTTAATTATTCATAATCAACATAGGGTAAAATAACACCTATTTAGCACGTGAACCGGAATCGCATCACACATACTCATCAATTTCCATATCTAGAAAAAAAAAACTTTGTAGGAATAGAAATATTATCAACATGTACTAATATTCCTTCACTATTCCTGTTGAAAATATAGTAGTGCTATCAACAAGTTGTAACCTAGTCATAGAAGGTATAACATGCAATCCTAAGTTTTCCAAAATTTTAAATGACATTAAATTCACTTGTGAATAAAAATTTACTATAGCGGAAAAACCATATAAGCTTTCAATAGCACAAGTAAACACGAAAGAATTTAAATCTTCAAGAGGAGATTGGTTTAAAATCATGGCGGAGCATACTTTGATAATAACACGCTTATCTAAATTTAAATCCCTTTTGTTATTCAAAATATCCTTCAAAAATTTAGCATATGTAGAAATAAAAAGTAGTTCAAGCAGGGTGTATCAACTTGTCCTTGAGTAAGCAATTTAATGAAAGTCTTAAGTTGAACTCTTTCTTCTTCGCGTTTTACTTTGCCAAGATAAGGAATGACATTTGTAACTCCTTTAGATGAACCTTGATTCTTGGGGATGTCTTCTTCATCTACTTTTAGGAACGAACTTCTGAGTCGTTGCAATTAGGAACACACAATTGCGACGAACATCTGAGTCGTTGCAATTAGCAACACACATTTGTGAGAACTTCTTAGTCGTTGCAATTAGCGACACACATTTGCAATAGATTCTTGAGTCATCGTAATTAATAACAAATATTTGCGACAAACTTTTGAGCTGTTTCCATTCGCAATGGAATTTTCAACTTCCTTCTAAGTTCTTGTAGTTAGCAACATACATTTGCGACAACCTTCTTAGTTTCGTTGCTAATTGCAACGTCTAAAAAGGTCGTTGCAAATGTTCTTTGCTAATTGTGAATCCCTCTTGTTATTCAAAATGTCCTTCAAAAATTTAGCATATGTAGGAATGAAAATTAGTTCAAGCAAGGGTGTGTCAACTTGTATTTGAGTAAGCAATTTAATAAAATTCTTAAGTTGCACACTTTCTTCTTCGTGTTTTACTTTGCCAAGATACGGAATGACATTTGTAACTCCCTTAGATGAACTTTGATTCTTGGGGATGTCTTCTTCATCTACTTTTTGTGGCTCATCTCTTGATTTATCATGTACTAAGAGATATTAGTATCTTGAAATTTTGACACTTTAGGCAATTCAATAGAAGAGATATTAGAAATATTGCACTCTCTAGATGTATTCATCTTGGTAAAAGCTTTTTCAACATTGTGGATGATAATGTGAGTCACTTGCTTCACAAGGTTGACAATGGATTCTTGTTCGAGCAACAAGGAGTTTTCCGTTTTGTTCAGCCTTTCTTCAAGCCCTTTCTTTCTTTCATCATGATATTCTTGAAGTTTAAGCTTGGAAATAACTAATCTTGATTGTACACCATCATACTCTTCATCATATTTATCAATTCTTAAAAGTGATCAAGAGAAATGATAGACTTATTCATGAATAATTCTTTTCGCAAACCCCTACAATATAGTAATAGAAATCCACCAAATGAAGGATGAAATAAATGCCAATAAATTCAATTAAGAGAAATGGTTAAAATGTATACCTATTGATAAATATAATTTAAATTTTAGTGTATAGTGGTGTACAACACAAAGGTGGGAAAAAATCAATTTAACGTCCATTCCTAATTTTCTTACCTTAATAGAAAAACATTTCACTATTAATGAACATTTACCTAATCACCCAATATTTTCCCTATAAATAACTGACCTTTATCATTCCCAATTACATTTTTTTTCATTTTCTTTTGTAAACTACATTTTAAATTTTATTTATATTTTATGATCATATTATATATATATATATATATATATATAATAATGTAGAACACACTACTAGAAAATTTGGATGAAGTGACCAACATTTGCAACGGCTTCAAAGCCGTCGCTAATAGAGACAGAATTTGCAATCGCCTACTAAGTCGTCACTAATTGCGACAGAATGTGCGACCGCCTACTAAGTCATTAGTAATTGTGATAAAATGTACAACCACCTACAAAGCCGTCTCTAATTGCGATAGAATTTGCGATCGTATACTAAGTAAGCCATTGCTAATTGTGACCGCTTTCTTAATCCTCGCCATTTGTAAAGAATTTGGTGGTAAATCTCTTAATTGTCGCAATTTTTAACGACGCACATTTGCAACGGCCTTCTAAGTCGTAGCAATTAGCAACACACATTTGCAACGGACTTCTAAGTCATCGCAATTAGGAACACACATTTGTGATGAACATCTGAGTCGTCGCAATTAGCGACACACATTTGCGAGAACTTCTGAGTCATCACAATTAGTGATACACATTTGCAATGGATTTTTGAGTCCTCGTAACTAGCGACAAATATTTGCGACAAACTGTTAAGTTGTTTCCATTTGTAATGGAATTTGCAACTTCCTTCTAAGTCATTGCAATTAGCAATGAACATTTGCAATTGCCTTCTAAATCGTTGCCATTTTTTACAGATTTTGCGACCACCTTCTGAATCATCGCAATTAGTAACACACATTTGCGACGACCTTCTTAGTTTAGTTGCTAATTGCAACGACTAAGAAGGTCGTCACAAATGTGCGTTGTTAATTGTAAATCCCTCTTGTTATTTAAAATATCCTTCAAAAATTTAGCATATGTAGGAATGAAAAGTAGTTCAAGCAAGGGTGTATCAACTTGTACTTGAGTAAGTGATATGCACACATCATATCACATTTTTAACATGTTTTTAGACATAAATTAGGGTATTATTAGAACCGAATTGATCTTAATCTATTAAAATTAATATCTTTTTGCATAATTTGTGATTTTGGAAATTTCATGAGTACATTCCATGAAAATAGCAAATATCAAGGCAAAAGTGCAATTTTTGGAAGTTCTGAACTCAAGGAGGCCGTCCCTGATATCGGGACAGCCATTCTGATCTAGTCAATGCTCGGGGCAGACTTCCCGAACCCCATATGTGAATCCCACATCGGTTTTTCATGTCAAAACCCTTCCAATTCACTCCTATATATACCCTAAGGGGTGGAAGGTTAGGGATATCCCTCAGCACTCAACACAAGCCATCTAGCAACAAAGAGTGTCTCATTTTCTCTATTTTCTGAGTGTTTATCTTAGATTTTGAGAATTCGATTAGATAGTGTTCATCTTTAGTATTCATAGAATATCGGGATTTCGTTAGGAGATCCTAAGGGAGCAGTAGGTGAGTGAATAGTTAGTCAACAAGGCATTTCTTAAGCCCAGGACGTAAGGTAAAGCAATTGCTACTAGGCCAAGGAAGCGTTCTCTGAAGGTTCTGCCGATTAGAGTCTGGTCGAGCAACCCCAAGGATACAAGTGGTGACCACTTTATGGACATGGTTCCCTAGATCCTCTTTGTATATCTTTGAGTTGTGTTCGTCTAATTATTTATTTGGATACTAAATTATGATTGCTATTATACATGTTTTGCAAGTTGAGGTTCTGCTCATTTTTCTAGAAAGGTCACCTGCTAAATTAATCGTTATGCTTGACTATCTGTTTGCTCTTTTAAACTAAATGAACGATTATAGACAATTCTAGCAATGGTCTACATCATAACTTGTTTAGTTTAACAGACCTTAAGGTCTACCAAATTAGGCAAAATAACATACAGATCACCATGTTTGTTAGAGTAACCTAATGAGGTTGAGTTTGTGCGCTATGCCAGCATTAGGGTGAGTGGTATGATTTCATGAGTGACACAGGCTTTCAATGATACTTTAACCCGAAATATGAGAAGGGCCATCATTAAGGTAGGGTGAATACACTAGGTAACTCAGATATAGTACACAAACAAATACAATTCATAATTGCAATTCGGACCAAGATATATCTAAAATATTTGAAGATAGGTCAACCAAGTAATGGAAATAGTAATATACATCAGAATACATGTCTATGTGATAACTCTTACATGCAAGTGCTTCTTATGTGTTGTTGGGATACAAAATCAATCTCCAAGATATTTGATATGCACAAATTATATCACTTTTTAGAATATTTTTAGACACAAATTAGGGCACAATTGGAGCCAAACCGATCTTAATTGATTGAAATTGACATCTTTTTGCATAATTTGCGATTTTGGAAATTTCATGAGTAAATTGCATGAAAACATCAAATATCGGGGAAAAATGCAATTTTTGGAAGTTCTAAGCTCAGGGTGGGCGTCCCAGAGCCAAAACACCCGCCCTAACCGAGTTAAAGTCTCGAGGCGTCCGTCGCCAAGCTAGGACAGGCTTCCCGAGCAGAAGAATTCTGTCCCACATCAAAAAATTCGTGTAAAACCTCTTCCTTTCACCCTATAAATTCCCCAAGGGTGGAAGGTTAGAGATATCCCTGAGCACTCAACACAAGCTATCTAGCAATAAAGAGTTTCTTGTTTTCTCTGTTTTCTAAGTGTTTATCTCAAATTTTGAGAATTCAATTAGATAATGTTCATTTTTGGTATTCATAGAATACCCGGGATTTCGTTAGGAGATCCTAAGAGAGCAGTAGGTGAGAAAATAACTAGTCAACAGGGCATTTCTTAAGCCCAGGATGTAAGGTAAAGCAATTGCTACTAGGCTAAGGAAGTGTTCTCCGAAGGTTCTACCAATTAGAGTCAGGTCGAGTAACCCAAAGTATACAAGTATTGGCAACGTCGGCGGACCTGATAAATGGTGAATACTTTATGGTGGTGGTCCCCTAAATCCTCTCTGTATATCTTTGCGTTGTGTTCGTCTAAAAATCAATTTGAATACTAAATTATGATTCCTGTATTATACATGTTTTTCACGTTGAGGTTCTACTCATTTTTCTGGAAAGGTCGCCTGCTAAATTAACATTATGCCTGATTATCTATTTGCTCTTTTAAACTAAATGAATGGTTATAGATAATTCCTAACCATGGTCAACATCATAACCTGTTTAGTTTAATAGACCTTAAGTTAGGGTAGAATATATTAAGGTCTGCCATATTAGGTAAAATAACCTACAGATCATCATGTTTTTTAGAGTAGCCTAATGAGGCTGAGTTTGGGAGCTATGCCACGTTAGGATGAGTTCCATGATTTCCTGAGTGACATAGGCTTTCATGGATACTTTAACCCGAACCGTGAGAAGGGTCATCATTAAGGTAGGGTGAATACATAAGGTAACTCAGATGTGGTACACAGACAGATACAGTACATAATTGCATTCCAGACCAAGATATATCTAAAATGTTCGAAGATAGGTCAACCAATTTGTAGAAACAGTATATATACATCATAACATATGTCTAGAGGATAACTCTTGCTTGCTTGATAAGTGCGTGTTATGTGTGATTGGGATCACCAATCAATCCAAAGTATTGATTATCAATTGACTAATTAGATAAATAAGATGATTGTTAGGATTAAGGGATAGTTGCTACTAAGCCATTACCAGTTCCCTGGGAGTACGATATTTATAATTTTAAAATCGTAGATACTTTCCAAGAACTAGCTACACGATAGGTACTCTGTCTTAGGTTCTGATTGATTAAGTGACAACAATTAAATGCTAAAGTGATAGTTAGTAAGACTAAGTCCTTAATTACTCATAATCAATATAGGTAAATAAATCCTATCTTTTAGCATACCAATCGGATGACATCAATATTGATAATTGATTGACTGATTTGTAAATAAGATGATTGTTAGGATTAATTGATAGTTGCTACTAAGCTGTTACTAGTTCCCTGAGAGTACGATATTATTAAATTAAAATCGTAGATACTTTCCAAGAACTAGCTAAACGATAGGTACTCTGCCTTAAGTTCTGATTGATTAAGTGACAACCAATAAATGCTAAAGTGACAGTTAGTAAGACTAAGTCCTTAATTATTCATAATCAATATAGGTTAATAAACCCTATCTTTTAGCATACCAATAGAAATGCATCAAATTTTTTGCGCCGTTGCTGGGGAATATTCATAAAATTTTAGGATTCCTGATCAAAAATCCAAAAGATTATGATAGGTAACGGTAGTAATCTATACCTTAGTCAACAATCACACTTATTTGAATTAGTCAATCAATTTCTTGAACTATAGGGTTATCTTATATAATTAATTTTAGAAATTATCTGAAATTAAGAAATTTAGGTTAATCAAATTTTAGAAAATTATTCTAAAACTATACTAAGGAAATTTTCTTTTGTGTTTGTTTTTAATTTTATTAAATTTCTGAAAATATTATTTTGAGAAATTAATCTAACCCAGACTTTGGAATTAATCCTTGATGAAGAGAACAAGAGCAACTACTGACAAAGTAATAGAATAGTTAGAAAATTCAGAGTCTCTTATTCGAAAGAAAAAGAAACCCAAGGGACCATCTAACCCTAAAAACGAAGCACCTCTAGAAGCTACGCCACTACAAGCAATAGAAATAATCTCTAGCGAAAATACTAGTGCTCTAGTAGCTAGATTCCTAAACGCCTGTGAACCTAGTTCAGAAGAAGATCCCTCTGAGGACACTTTTTCCTCGAAGGGACGAACAACTAAAATCTCCAGTTCACAATCCTACCCCAAGAGCTCCTGAACATGTTCCAACCTTTGTTGATCGTACCCCTGCTTCACCCACCTCTCCAGAATTCACACCAGCACCCACTGATCATACACCTTCATCCGAGGGTAGCACTAATGGTTTTTAGTCAGTCTTATCTATGCAGATAGATAATCTAACCAATAGGATTTACTCTATGGACCAGACAATAGCAGGCAAATTCTATCATACAGATCAGGTCATAATGAACACCGATGCAAGTGTAGATCAACTTAGAGCCTTGGTAAATATCCAGGAAGATACAAATGCACTCTTGTTAAGAGAAGTGAGCGAGATGCAAGACGAACAAAGAAGGCAATGAAAAGAGACAAAGGCGCTGAGAGCATAAATAAGAGCAATGAAAAACTAGCGGTGAAGAAAAAGAGAAGATTTCTTTTCAAATAAATCATCCGTTTAGATTCATTATGTGAATTAATAATTTACCCATTATTATATTCTTTATTTCAAAAACAATAAATGGAGTTTTATTGATTTTTCAAAATTCTATTTGGGAGATTCTTTATTCTTGATGGAAAAATTGATATGAGAAAAATTATTATTTTATGATATATTTTTCAAATCTATTTTTCAATTATACAAATATTTGTTTTATGAAAGGTGGAAGATTATTATAGCAAAGAAATGTTGAACGGAAAAAGAAAGAGAATTTTTTGAAAATATTTCAAAAAAACATTTTGTGTTTAATTGTTCCACTATAACAATTTGTTAATGATTAATTTGATGTTTGGAAGATGATTTTTGTGTGAATAAAATTGTAGGACATTTCAAAACAGGAAAAGGCTCGAAAAAAATGATTAAAATAAAAAAACGAGCGTGACACGCATCCCAATGCAGTCGGGACAGGCGTCCCGAGGGAATTTTCCTCTATAAATAGAGGAGCACCCCCTCACAAATCTCACACCAAAAATTTTCTCTCCCTCTCAAAAATTCTCTCTCTATAATTTTTCCTCCAAAAGTTCAAAAATTTTGATTTTTTGAATTTTCGAATTTCTTTCTAAATTCGAATTTCCCTCCAAAATTTGAATTTTTCTCGCCAAAAGTTAAATTTTCTATTTAAGTCCAAATTTTCCTTCTAAATTTGAATTCGCCTCCAGAATTCAAATTTCGAATTTTTCTCGCCAAATTTGAAATTTTTTCTAAAGTTCAAATTTTCCAAGAATGGCCCCGAAGCGTGCTCGTGTCACTCCAGTGATGACCGTCACTGCTACGACGCATCCATTTGTGTTCTTCCCTGCAATACGAGCCTACCAGGAGAGGAGTCAAGGACTGATCGGGCGCTGCATTCTGGTAGGCAGGACGCTAGACTGGACTGCTGTCCGGACACTTGGAGTAGAGCAGGAGATCCGGCGTATCCTCGACGTGCCACCATACAACCGCGTCGTCATCATCACAAAGCCCACCTACATGGAGCTGGTATGTGAGTTCTACTCCTCTTTTACATTCCAGCGAGAGTAGGTTACTTTCCGACTGGGTGGAATCGACCGGTCGATGAGCATAGCTGAGTTCAGCCTTGCACTTGGAGTCTGGCAACGGGAGGAGTTAGAGACCTCCATCTACGTGTCAGCCGTGAGGGACTTCACTGAGGAAGTCTCCATCGCTTGGGCCCAGATCTGCACGACTGGAGCACCTTATCATCACAGCTTCACGAAGGCCACAGGTATTGTTCCTACCCTCCGTTATCTACATGTCATTGCATCACATACACTGGCAGGTCACCGAACCACTCCGAGGAATGTCACGCAGCTGGAAACATTCATCCTTGCCCATATGCATAGAGGCATCACTGTGGAGATGGGTAGGATCATCGCCCACATCATGCGTAGCTTCACGACAGACACACGTAAGTAGCCCATTACCTGGAGCTGGACATAGAGGGCTCGGAGTTGACTCGGATAGCTCCATCCACCGTTCCCTCAGACTTGATTGTTCTTTGGAACATGGGGATGGTGGTACGAGATGTAGAGGATAGGTACACCCTCCACACCGATGATCCAGGAGAGCCATCAGTGCTAGAACAATCCATGCCATAGTCATCACCAGCCCCGATGTTCATCCCACGTACCTCTTTTGAGCGCTATGTGGTACATGAGCTGATGGAGTCTCGAGCTGAGTATCGTCGGGATATGGTAGATATTCATAGTCGGCTGACGATGATGGAAAACACCATCAGTAGAGACAGTAGAACTTTAGAGGAGCTATATTAGTACTACAACAGTAACCTCTCAACCGAAGACTACGATATATGTATCCCTCCGCCAGATGATGATCCAGGTTTTTAGTTCTCTTCATTTTGTTTTGTTTTCTTTTCTAGTTGCTTATGTGTTTATGTGATAAGTATGGGTTGTATAATATATATTTCTTTGTACTTCAACTTTGATTTATATGATATAACAGTGATGTTTTCCATTTTTTGTTGTTCCAATTATTTTTCTACTTTTTGTTTTTATTCTTATGTTTCAAATAAGTGTGGGGTGATAGGATATAGATGAACACTAAGGACAGTGTAAATCTTAAGTGTGCGGTAGTAGTGCTAAGTGCACTCAAATTAAAAATATTTGCCATGTTTTCCTCTGTTTTTCACTGAGATTGCACCCTTCCAAAAAACATTTCAAAAATGTTCACTCTTTCAGACTTCAAAAACTGTATTGACTGATTGAAAAATTGCTTCTGTCTGTGATATGTATTCATTGGAGTGTTATGACCATTAGGGACATTTCAGTTGCTTTGCTGAATTCATCACTTAGAAGTAGGGAATTCCTGATTCTTGAACACAATCTAGTTTGGATTAGAAAAATCAACCAAGTACCTTTTTGAGTTGAACTAAATAATATTAGACCGTTTGAGAATATGATAGCAACTTGAATGACTAGATGTAATTCTGAACTAAAAATGTCATAACATAAAATGTCAAAAGGGTAGTTTGCAAGTATCCTTTGCTACTCGAGCACACCTTCTGAAGGGAACGTAATGCCTGGTGCCCTAAGGTCGTGTAGATTTGGGAGTTATCGGAGTGGGCTTCGATACCTGGGTAGTTAAATTTGATATGGGAAAGCAAACACAAAAATACCCTAAAAGTCAATTAAAACATACACTCGTTGTATTTTTCTTTGAAAGTCATAAAAAATAAATTGTTGGCACCAAAGCTCAGAAACTGGAAAGTCGTTTATCATGTCGTTTATGTTCAAAATAGATGGTCAAACTATTATTAAGTGACTGCTTGAGAAGTATATTATTAGTTGATAATTGAATCCAGATTAGTTCACACACTACACATCAGGAAGACCTTGTGACTATAGTAGAGCTAGAACTCAGTAAAGTTTTTGAACTATTTTTAGCCTATACGGTCATGACACATCTGCTGAATTTGAGACCTTTACATAGCAACTAGATCAGTCTATGCACGTTTTCTGAACTATTTGACTCAATGAGGAATTTTGCTAAAGACATTGCTGAATACTATTTTATGATAGCGCCTATGATTTAGTCCTTCATTAATCTCATATAGGTTTGCTTGAGGACAAGCAAAAAGCTGTGTGTGGGGTTATATGATATGCACAAATCATATCACATTTTTAGCATATTTTTAGACACAAATTAGGGCACTATTGGAACCGAATTGATCTTAATTGATTAAAATTAACATGTCTTTCCATAATTTGTGATTTTAGAAGTTTTAGGAGTAAATTGCATGTAAATAGCAAATATCAGGGCAAAAGTGTAATTTTTGGATGTTTTGAACTCGGGGTGGCTGTCCCTGAGATCGGGGCGGCCACCCTGACTGAGTCAATGCTCGGAGCGGGCGTCCCGAACCTCAGATGTGAATCCCACATCGATTTTTCATGTAAAACCCTTCCAATTCACTCCTATAAATACCCCAGAGGGTGGAAGGTTAGGGATATCCCTCAACACTCAACACAAGCCATCTAGCAACAAAGAGTGTTTCGTTTTCTCTGTTTTTCTAGTGTTTATCTTTGATTTTGGGAATTCAATTAGATAGTGTTCGTCTTTAGTATTCATTGAATACCGGGATTTTATTAAGAGATCCTAAGAGAGTAGTAGGTGAGTGAATAGTTAGTAAATAGGGCATGCTTAAGCCCAGGATGTAAGGTAAAGCAATCGCTACTAGGCCAAGGAAGCGTTATCCGAAGGTTCTACTGATCAGAGTCAGGTCGAGCAACCCAAAGGATACAAGTTTGGCAACACCGCCTGACCTCACAAAGTGGTGACTACTCTATGGACATGGTTCCCTAGATCCTCTCTGTATATCTTTGAGTTATGTTCGTCTAATTATTTATTTGGATAAAATTATGATTGCTATATTATACATGTCTTGCAAGTTGAGGTTCTGCTCATTTTCCTGGAAAGGTCACCTGCTAAATTAATCATTATGTCTGACTATCTGTTTGCTCTTTTAAACTAAACGAACGATTATAGACAATTCCTAATCATGGTCTACATCATAACCTGTTTAGTTTAATAGACCTTAAGGTCTGGCTGATTAGGAAAAATAACATACAGATCACCATGTTTGTTAGAGTAACCTAATGAGGCTGAGTTTGTGCGCTATGCCAACATTAGGGTGACTGGCATGATTTCCTGAGTGACAGGATTTCAAGGATACTTTAACTCGAAATGTGAGAAGGGTCATCATTAAGGTAGTATGAATACACTAGGTAACTTAGATATGGTACACAAATAGATACAATTCATAATTGCAATCTAGACAAAGATATATCTAAAATATTCGAAGATAGGTCAACCAAGTTGTGGAAACAGTAATATACATCAGAATACATGTCTATGTGATAACTCTTACATGCAAGTTCTTGTTATGTGTTGTTGGGATACAAAATTAATCTCCAAGATATTGATAATCAATTGATAGATTTGTAAATAAGATGATTGTTAGGATTAAGTGATAGTTGCTCCTAAGTCGTTACCAGTTCCCTGGGAGTACGATATTATTAAATTAAAATCGTAGATATTTTCCAAGAACTAGCTACACGATAGGTACTCTGCCTTAGTTTCTGATTGATTAAGTGACAACCAATAAATGCTAAAGTGTGAGTTAATAAGACTAAGTCCTTAATTATTCATAATCAATATAGGTTAATAAACCATATCTTTTAGCATACCAATCGGAATGCATTAGTAAGCAATTTAATGAAATTCTTAAGTTGCACACTTTCTTCATCGCGTTTTAATTTGCCAAGATACGGAATGACATTTGTAACTCCCTTAGATTAACCTTGATTCTTGGGGATGTCTTCTTCATCTACTTTTTATGGCTCATCTCTTGATTTATGATGTACTAAGAGATATTAGTATCTTGAAATTTTGACACTTTAGGCAATTCAATAGAAGAGATATTAGAAATATTGCACTCTCTAGATGTATTCATCTTGGTAGAAGCTTTTTCATCATTGTGATTGATAATGTGAGTCACTTGCTTCTCAAGGTTGACAATGGATTCTTGTTGGAGCAACAAGGAGTACTCTGTTTTGTTCAACCCTTTCTTCATGATATTCTTGAACTTTAAGGTAGGAATTAACTTTATCTTGATTGGACTCCATCAAGCTCTTCGTCATATTTTTCAATTCTTCAAAGTGATCAAGAGAAATGATAGACTTATCCATGAATAATTCTTTTCAGAGACCCCTACAATATAGGATAGAAATCAAGCAAATGAAGGATGAAATAAATGCCAATAAATTCAATTAAGGGAAATGGTTAAAATGTATACCTATTGATAAATATAATTTAAATTTTAATGTATAGTGGTGTACAACACGAAATTTTAGGGAAAAAGTCAAAGTAACGTCCATTCCTAAATTTCTTACCTTAATAGAAAAACATTGCACTATTTATGAACGTTTACCTAATCACCTAATATTTCCCCTATAAATAACTAACCTTCATCATTCCAAATTACATTTTTTTTGTAAACTATATTTTTAATTTTATTTATATTTTATTATCATATTTTATATATATATATGAAAAATAAACTAGAACACACTGCTAGAAAATTTGGATCTAGTAACCAACATTTGCGACGACTTCAAAGTCGTTGCTAATAGCGATAGAATTTGCAATCGCCTACTAAGTTGTCACTAATTGAGACAGAAGTGTGCGACTGCCTACTTAGTCATCAGTAATTGTGACAAAATGTTTGATCACCCACTAAGCCATTTCTAATTGCTAGGGAATTTATGACCACCTACTAAGTCGTTGCTATTTGCGATAGTATTACGACCGCTTTCTTAATCATCGCCATGTGTGACGAATTTGGTGACAAATCTCTTAATCGTCACAATTAACGATGCACATTTGCAACGGACTTCTAAGTTGTAGCAATTAGAGACCCACGTTTGCAACGGACTTCTGAGTCGTCGGAATAAGGAACACACATTTGCGACGAACTTCTGAGTCGTCGCAATTAGCGACACACATTTGGGAGAACTTTTGAGGCGTCGCAATTAGCGACACACATTTACGAAGGATTTTTGCGTTGTCGTAAGTAGCGACAATTATTTACGACGAACTTTTTCGTTGTTGCCATTTGCAATGGAATTTGTAACTGCCTTCAAAGTCATTCCAATTAGAGATGAATATTTTCGATTACCTTCTAAATTGTCGCCATTTCTTTACAGATTTTGTGACCACCTTCTCAATTGTCGCAAGTAGCAACGCACATTTGTGACGACATTCTTAGTTTCATTACTAATTTCAACGACTAAGAAGGTCGTCACAAATGTGCGTTGCAAATTGTGAATCCCTCTTCTTATTCAAAATATCCTTCAAAAATTTAGCATATGTAGGAATGAAAAGTATTTCAAGCAATGGTGTATCAACTTGTACTTGAGTAAGCAATTTAATGAAATTCTTAAGTTGCACCTTTTCTTCTTCGCGTTTTACTTTTCCAAGATACGAAATGACATTTGTAACTCCCTTAGATTAACCTTGATTCTTGGGGATGTCTTCTTTATCTACTTTTTGTGACTCATCTCTTGATTTATCATGTACTAAGAGATATTAGTATTTTGACATTTTGACACTTTAGGCAATTCTATAGAAGAGATATTAGAAATATTGCATTCTCTAGATGTATTCATCTTGATAGAACCTTTTTCATCATTGTGATTGATAATGTGAGTCACTTGCTTCTCAAGGTTGACAATGGATTCTTGTTGGAGCAACAAGGAGTATTCTGTTTTGTTCAACCTTTCTTCAAGCCCTTTCATTCTTTCTTCATGATATTCTTTAAGTATAAGGTTGGAATTAACTATATTTTGATTGGACTCCATCAAACTCTTCATCATACTTTTCAATTCTTCAAAGTGATCAAGAGAAATGATAGACTTATCCGTGAATAATTCTTTTCGAGAACCCCTACAATTTAGGAATAGATATCAACCAAATGAAGGATGAAATAAATGCCAATAAATTCAATTAAGAGAAATGGTTAAAATGTATATTGATGCTATTCCGGTTGACGTGCTAAATAGGTGTTATTTTACCCTATGTTGATTATGAGTATTTAAGGAATGTGATGGACTAATTGTCACATTTAGTCTCTATGGTGTCACTTAATCAGCCAGAACCTAAGGCAGAGTACCTATCGTGTAGCTAGTCTGTTTGGAAAGTATCTACGATTTTATTAAATTAATTATCGTACTCCCAGGGAAGTGGCAACGGCTTAATAGTAACTAGCCTTTTATCCTAACTCCTATCTTATGGTCCAGTTATGCAATCTTCATCAAATACTTTGATGAGAGGGTGATTCATTCTCCACTAGGTTTAAGTCTAATTAATCCTAGAAGTGTTTTATAGATGAGTCCTGATTCTATGTTATACTGTTCCTATACGTTGATTGACCTATATTCGAGTATTTTAGACATGTCTTGGCCTGGATTGCAACTATGTTATGTGTCTAAAGGTTACCACATCTGAGTCTCTATGCTACCGCCCCATCGCCAAGGTAAACGACCCTACTCACGACTCGGACTAAAGTCAGCAATGAACGCCCTATGTCACTTTGGGGATCATACCGCTCGTCTCATAACCGCCAGCATAAAACTCTACTCAGCCTACCTAGACTACTTTCAACCAACAGGGTGTTCCGCAGATTATTTTATCTAGTATGGCAGACACCAATACTAATTGATGTCTGTTAAACTAAACAGGTTATGAATAGACCGTGGTTAGGAATTATCTATAACCTTAAATTCAGTTTAAAAGAACGGCAATAGACATGCAGACATAATGGATATTTAAGCAGGTGGCCATTTCTAGAAAAACATAATATCTTCAACATATATCACAAATATTCATAAAAACATAATCTGGTATTCAAATCAGTATTTGGACAAACACAGTAACAACATATAAAGAGAGGGACAGGGGGGACTGATGCCATAAAGAAATCACCCTTTACGTAGTCACGCCGTTGGAGCGTACTGCTATATATGCCTTACTGCTTGACCCGACCCGACTCTGCTCGTCAGAACCTTCGGAGGACGCTTCCTCAGCCTAGTAACTGGGCTTTACTTAACAACCTGGCTTAAGCCCAACCCTGTGGACTGACTCTTCGAACGCCTCGAGCCCTCTTAGGATCTCCTAACGAAATCCCGGGTATTCTATGAATACCAAAAACGAACCTATCTATGTAATCCTAAGATCTGAGACTATTTCTCAGAAACTAAAACAAAACACTAACAAGAAAGAAAACTGAGATCCGAGTCTCTGAGTGAGTTGTGTACTAGAGAAGTGTACACTGGAAACCACTTAATGACTCAGATCAAGTGGAGAGGAATGATTTCAACTGCTGGAGGCCTGAGGTATTTATAGCAGCTTCCCGGGGTGATTTTTCATCAAAAATTCGATGTGGGACTGGTTCTGGGGGTTCGGGACGCCCGTCCCGAGTCCTGGACGCCCGTCCCGGCAGTTTGACTGGGTCGGGACGCCCGTCCCGGGTTCGGGACGCCCGTCCTGACCCTTTGACCAAGTCAACATTTCCAAAAATTGCGTTTTTGCCCCAAAATTTGCTGTTTTCGTCTACTTTTCACCTGACACTTCCAAAATCATAAAAACTGTGAAATTGAGTAAATAACAAACAATTAAGATCAATTTGCCCTCAATTTCACCTGAAATCATACATAAAAACATGCTAAAAAGGTGATACGATTTTGGCATATCATATATCTATGTATAACACGAACGTGGGAAAAAAATCAAAGTAACGTCCATTCCTAATTTTCTTACCTTAATAGAAAAGCATTTCACTGTTAATGAACGTTTACCTAATCACGCAATATTTCTCATAAAATAACTAACCTTTATCACTCCCAATTACATTTTTAATGGTTTTTTGTAAACTATATTTTTAATTTTATTTATATTTTATGATCATATTATATATATAATATGAAAAATAAACTAGAACACACTGCTAGAAAATTTGAATTAAATGACCAACATTTGCCATGGCTTCAAAGCCTCGCTCATAGCGACAGAATTTGCAATCTCATGCTAAGTCATCACTAATTGCGACACAATGTGCGACTGCCTACTAAGTAGTCAGGAATCGCGACAAAATGTGCAACCGCCTACTAAACCGTCGCTAATTGCCATAGAATTTGCAACCGCCTACTAAGTCGTTGCTAATTGCGGCCGCTTTCTCTTAATTGTTGCAATTAACGATGCACATGTTGCAACAGACTTCTAAGTCGTAACAATTAACGATGCACATTTGCAACGGACTTCTAAGTCGTAGCAATTAGAGACACACGTTTGCAACGGACTTCTGAGTCATTGCAATTATGAACACACATTTGCGATGAACATCTGAGTCGTCGCAATTAGTGACACTCATTTGGGAGAAATTCTGAGTAGTCGCAATTAGCGACACAGATTTGCCATCTATGTTTTAGTCATTGTAATTTAGCGACAAATATTTGTGACGAACTTTGAGTTATTTCCAATTGCAATGGAATTTGCAACTTCCTTCTAAGTCGTTGCAATTAGCTATGAACATTTCTGATTGCCTTCTAAATTGTTGCTATTTTTTTACAGATTTTGCGACTACCTTCTTAATTGTCACAATTAGCAACGCACATTTGCGACGACCTTCCTAGTTTCGTTGCTAATTGCAACGACTAAGAAGGTCATCACAAATGTGCTTTGCAAATTGTGAATCCCTCTTGTTATTCAAAATATCCTTCAAAAATTTAGCATATGTAAGAATAAAAAGTAGTTCAAGAAAGGGTGTATCAACTTGTACTTGAGTAAGTGATAACGTTAAAATATTCGTATATTTTAGTGACTTTTTGTGCTTATTTAATTGCCAATTTGATGAATATTAATCACTTTTAGCTTGGCTTTACTAATTCTTTAAAAAAGTAATTTCGGGAAGTTGTTGGGGCTAAATTGCACAAAACAGCAAGTTTTGAGGTCAAAATACAAATATTTGTGAAGAGTCACAGAGATGCCACATGTAGCGCGCCACATGTAGGGCCTTGACGGCCGTCACCAACACGTTCTTGTCGACCGTCAAGAACACAACCGTGTAGTTCAAGCAAGGGTGTATCAACTTGTATTTGAGTAAGCAATTTAATGAAATTCTTAAGTTGCACCTTTCTTCTTCGCGTTTTACCTTTCCAAGATACGAAATGAAATTTGTAACTCCCTTAGATGAACCTTGATTCTTGGGGATGTCTTCTTCATCTACTTTTTGTGGCTCATCTCTTGATTTATCATGTACTAAGAGATATTAGTATCTTGAAATTTTGACACTTTAGGCAATTCAATAGAAGAGATATTAGAAATACTGCACTCTCTAGATGTATTCATCTTGGTAGAAGCTTTTTCATCATTGTGATTCATAATGTGAGTCACTTGCTTATCAAGATTGACAATAGATTCTTGTTGGAACAACAAGCAGTATTCTGTTTTGTTTAACCAGTCTTCAAGCCGTTTCATTCATTCTTCATGATATTCTTGAAGTTTAAGGTTGAAATTAACTATATCATGATTGGACTCCATCTCACTCTTCATCATATTTTTCAATTCTTCAAAGTGGTCAAGAGAAATGATAGACTTATCCATGAATAATTCTTTTAACACACGCCTACAATATAGGATAGAATTCAACCAAATGAAGGATGAAATAAATGCCAATAAATTCAATTAAGAGAAATGGTTAAAATGTATACCTATTGAAAAATATAATTTAAATTTTAGTGTATAGTGGTGTGCAACAAGAAGGTGGGAAAAAATTAAAGTAACCTCCATTCCTAATTTTCTTACCTTAATTAAAAAACATTTCACTATTAATGAACGTTTACCTAATCACCCAATATTTTCCTTATAAATAACTGACCTTAATCATTCCAAATTACATTTTTTTTATGTTTTTTTTGTAAACTATATTTTTAATTTTATTTATATTTTATTATCATATTATATATATATATATATATATATATATATATAAGAAAAATAAACTAGAAAACACTACTAGAAAAATTGGATCTAGTTACCAACATTTGCGACTGATACGCGAAAATCGTATCACCTTTTTAGCATGTTTTTAAGTATGAATTTGGGTGAGGAAGCATCCACCGAAGGTTCTGGTGAGCAGAGTCAGAGGAAGCAGTACGACATATACAGCAGTACGCTCTGCGGCGAGACTACGTAAAGGGTGATTTCTTTATGACATCAGTCCCCATACCCCTCTCTTATATGTTGTTATTGTTTTTACTCTAAATACTTATTATGAACATCAGATTACGATTTTTATGAATAGTTGTTTTATATGTTGAAGTTGTTATGTTTTTCCGGAAATAGCCACCTGCTAAATATTCACTATGTCTGCATGTTTAATGTGCTCTTTTAAACTAAAGTTAGGGTTATAGACAATTCCTAACCACGGTCTAATCATAACCTGTTAGTTTAACAAGCATCAATTAGTATTGGTGTCTGCCATGCTAGACAAAATAACATGTTGAACACCCTGCCTGTTAAAGTAGTCTAGTTAGGGGCCGAGCTGAGTCCGATTATGCCGGCGGCTAGGGCAAGCGGTATGATCCCCGAAGTGACATAGGGCTTTCATGGATGCCTTCATCCCGAACCGTGAGTAGGGCCGTCATTAAGGTAGGGCGGTTTATTAGAGACCTCGGATGTGGTACGCCTTTAGACACAGAACATAGTTGCAATCCAGGCTAAGATATATCTAAAATACTCGAATATAGGTCAATCAACATATAGGAACATTATAACATAGAATCAGAACTCATCTATAAAGCACTTCTAGGATTAATGAGACTGAAACCTAGTGGAGAATGAATCACCCTCTCATCAAAGTACTTGATGAAGATTGCATAACTGGATCATAAGATAGGAGTTAGGATAAAAGGCTAGTTACTACTAAGCCGTTGCCACTTCCCTGGGAGTACGATAATTATTTAATAAAATCGTAGATACTTTCCAACAGACTAGCTACACGATAGGTACTCTGCCTTAGGTTCTGGCTGATTAAGTGACACCATAGAGACTAAATGTGACAATTAGTCAATCACAGTCCTTAATTATTCATAATCAACATAGGGTAAAATAACACCTATTTAGCACATCGGTCGGAAACCGCATCAGATTTTTGGCGCCGTTGCCGGGGAAATATCATAATGAATTTAGGATTAAAGGCCACAATTCTAGAGACTTATATGATAGGTAACGGTAGTAACCTAGACCTTAGACCTAACACTTGTTTTATACTAGTTAGACAATCACTTTCCTAAATATAGGATTATCATAACTAATTAATTTTAGATAATATCTGGAATTAAGACACTGAGGATAATCAAATTTTAGAAAATCATTCTAGAACCATATTGAGGAAATTTACCTGCTTTCCAAATTAAACATATAAAGAAAAAAAATGTTAAAATTTTAAAATCCCAAAAAGAATGTATCTTTCTTGCTCAACGGTGAGTTGTTCCTTTTCCCTATCTCTTGTTTTTTTTAGTTGTTTTCTTAGTTGCTCTTTTTCGTGTTTTTCTTCTATTATTTAATTTCGAATAAAAATGGAAATGAGGATAAAATATATTTTCTTATGAGTTGTAAAATATTTGGCTTAGATTTTTATTGGGAAGAAATTCCATTTTAGAATTTTTAGAGTCATGACTGCTTTATTAGGATGAGTTATGAAATAATTTTTCCTTAATAGCCAGACCTTTGAATGTTCTATTGAAAAATGATGTTCCTTTTGTTTTTCTGATAATTGCATGAGATCTTTTAAACCAAAAGGAACTACTGCACCCATTATGACATCACCTGATTGAAATATGCTTTTTGAATGAATATGTGATGTAATCATGTTGTAAGAATTGTTTTAGGACAGAAACATGATAAGAAAGTTCATATGTGATAAAATTCCGATCTTATCTGGTCTTGTCTAAAAACAATAGGTTTCTTATGAAAATAATTACATCATAGTAGTCGTGGAACACTTTTCGAAAATAGCCTGAACCACAGGCATTACCTACTAATGATGTTAAAGTCATGTGCAGATTCTAGTTGTTTTCCAGATTCAGAGTGCCAATGTTTTAGGAAGAATTGTTCAGCCTGTGTATCAAATCTGTGAAGTCTGCTAAGTACCACACTTTAGCAGGGATTGCTATGGGAATGACTGACCATTCCAAAGGAGGTAGGAGTAGGTTACTGCAGAATACTGCTCCAATGGGAAACGCATACAATCCCAACTAGAGGAATCGTACGGGATTTAGCTGAGGAGTAATTCGGAAGCTGGAAACTTTCAGAAGACACCACCACAGCAAAACCCACACTCGCAGAATCAATAGCTGAGATACTGGCAACAATTAAAGCCAGATCAGTGCAAGCAAGTGATCTACCAAGAGGTAACGAACGGTCGGCAGATATAGAGGAATTTGGCATTGTGTCGGGAGCATAGCAATGGAGGAGCTTGCATTCCCTGCATACCAATCAGCTGTGAGAAACTTCCTCGAGGAAGTCTCAAATACTTGGGCCCAGATCTACACAACTGGAGCCCCCTACCACCACAGCTTCGCCAAAACTTCAGGTATCGTTTCTTCCATTTGAGACTTGCATGCAATACCTTTACTAACATTGGCAGATAGGCACACCAATCCAAAGAAGTCTCATTCCTAGACACGTTCCTTCTGGACACGTTGCTACAATTACGAGAAACTTTGTAGATGATTCGAGGAAACAGTCCTTGGGGCTTGAGTCATTCATCAAATGGATATGCCACTACCTAGAGCTCGACAATGAAGGATCGGAGCTAGCGTCATCCGTTCCAATATCTAGAGCTTGTAGAGTCAAGAACACCTCAGCAATAGCACATGGCTAAGGTGAAGAGCCAATTGACAGATCAGAGAAGACCCTTCTGCTCGCGACATGAAGGGAGTTTTTCTAATCCTCATGATCCTTTACTTTTGTTTTCTTTGTTTTGTGTTTTGTTTTGCTATTTCTATTATCCTTCTTGTTTTATTTTCTCTCTTACCCTGAATTAGTCAAATAAGTGTGGGGTAAGAGTTCTTTGTTTTATTTTCATTTCTTCTTGTTTGCAAATAAGTGTGGGGTAGTTTAGCTATGCATGAACACTGAGGACAGTGTCAGACTTAAGTGTGGGGTAGCAGTGCACGGTGCACTGTAGCAGAGTGCAAAATTTTTCGCATGATTTTGCTTGTTTTTCACATACTTTCACACCCTTCCAAAAAAAATTTCAAAAATTTTCCGTCTTTCAGACGTCTAAATGCAGTATGCTTGGTTAAACAATTGCTTATGTCTATGATATGTAGGTAGTATGTTATGGTTAGTAGGAGATAATTGATAGCTATCTTGGACTAATTGATTAGGAAAAGGAAATTCCTGATAACTGAGCACAACTTTGTCTGGATTAGAGACCTCAACCAATTACCCGTTCGAGACTTAACTAGATAAAATTAGACCAGTTGTGGATATATTGGCAGTTAGGATGACTAGATGAGACTCTGAGCTAGAAGTGAAAAGAAATTAAAAGAAGTTAATCAAATAAGGGTAGTTTGCCAGCGGCCTTCGCTACTCGAGCACCACTCCTTCGGGGAATTTAAAGCCTGATGCCCTAAGGTCGTATAGATCTGGGAGTCATCGGAGTGGGACTCGCTACATGGGTAGTTGAAGTTGACGTGTTCTAAGCAGACTCAAAATACCCTGAATCTATAAAATAACTAAATGCTAAAACATTAAAAATCTGATCACCAAAGCTCAGAACTCAAAAAGTTGTCTGTTGTTAATATGTCTAGCGATAGGTCGAAGTGTTATCTGGTAGTAGTTAAGACAAGAGTACATTGTGTTGACTATCTGGTCTGGACTAGTACACACACTACACATCAGGAAGACCCTGTGACTAAGAAAAAAGACCAACCTAGTTGTTGATTTGTTTTCTGCCTGATCATAACAAGCTACTAAAAACATCTGAGACCTTGTCATAGCAACCTAACCAGACAGACCTGTATTAAGACTTGTCTGAAGAATTTTTGGAATAAAAACATGACTAGGAATTTAAGTAACTTCAGGTAGACTTTTCTTGAGGACAAGCAAAAGGCTAAGTGTGGGGTTATTTGATACGCGAAAATCGTATCACCTTTTTAGCATGTTTTTACGTATGAATTTGGGTGAAATCAAGGGCAATTTGATCTTGATTGTGCATTATTCACTTAATTTCACAGTTTTTATGATTTTGGAAGTGTCAGGTGCAAAGTAGACGAAAACAGCAAATTTTGGGGCAAAAACGCAATTTTTGGAAATGTTGACTCGGTCAGAGGTCCGGGACGGGCGTCCCGACCAATTCAAGGCACCTGGACGAGCGTCCCGAACCCGGGACGGGCGTCCCAAGACGCCAGAAGCTGTCCCACATCGAAGTTTTCAGAGATTTTCACTCCGGGAAGCTGCTCTAAATACCCCAGGCCTCCAGCAGTTGAATTCATTCCTCTCCACTCGATCTGAGTCATTTAGTGGTGTCTAGTGTACAATTCTCTCGTACACAACTCACTCAAAGACTCGGATCTCAGTTTCTTTCTTATTAGTGTTTTGTTTTAGTTTCTGAGAAATAGTCTCAGATCTTAGGTTTATATAGATAGGTTCGTTTCCGGTATTCATAGAATACCCGGGATTTCGTTAGGAGATCCTAAGAGGGCTCTAGGCGTTCGAAGAGTCAGTCCACAGGGCTGGGCTTAAGCTGGGTATTAAGGTAAAGCCCAGTTACTAGGTTGAGGAAGCGTCCACCGAAGGTTCTGGTGAGCAGAGTCAGAGGAAGCAGTACGACATATACAGCAGTATGCTCTGCGGCGAGACTACGTAAAGGGTGATTTCTTTATGGCATCAGTCCCCATACCCCTCTCTTATATGTTGTTATTGTTTTTACTCTAAATACTTATTATGAACATCAGATTACGATTTTTATGAATAGTTGTTTTATATGTTGAAGTTGTTATGTTTTTCCGGAAATAGCCACCTGCTAAATATTCACTATGTCTGCATGTTTAATGTGCTCTTTTAAACTAAAGTTAGGGTTATAGACAATTCCTAACCACGGTCTAATCATAACCTGTTAGTTTAACAGGCATCAATTAGTATTGGTGTCTGCCATGCTAGATAAAATAACATGTTGAACACCCTGCCTGTTAAAGTAGTCTAGGTAGGGGCCGAGCTGAGTCCGATTATGCCGGCAGCTAGGGCAAGCGGTATGATCCCCGAAGTGACATAGGGCTTTCATGGATGCCTTCGTCCCGAACCATGAGTAGGGCCGTCATTAAGGTAGGGCGGTTTATTAGAGACCTCGGATGTGGTACGCCTTTAGACACAGAACATAGTTGCAATCCAGGCTAAGATATATCTAAAATACTCGAATATAGGTCAATCAACATATAGGAACAGTATAACATAGAATTAGAACTCATCTATAAATCACTTCTAGGATTAATGAGACTGAAACCTAGTGGAGAATGAATCACCCTCTCATCAAAGTACTTGATGAAGATTGCATAACTGGATCATAGGATAGGAGTTAGGATAAAAGGCTAGTTACTACTAAGCCGTTGCCACTTCCCTGGGAGTACGATAATTATTTAATAAAATCGTAGATACTTTCCAACAGACTAGCTACACGATAGGTACTCTGCCTTAAGTTCTGGCTGATTAAGTGACACCATAGAGACTAAATGTGACAATTAGTCAATCACAGTCCTTAATTATTCATAATCAACATAGGGTAAAATAACACCTATTTAGCACATCGGTCGGAAACCGCATCAGCGACGACTTCAAAGTCGTTGCTTATAGCGACAGAATTTGCAATCACCTACTAAGTCATCGCTAATGGCGACAGAATGTGCGGTGCCTACGATGTCGTCGGTAATTGCGACAAAATGTGTAAACGCCTACTAAGCCATTGCTAATTGTGAGAGAATTTGTGACAGCCTACTAAGTCGTTGCTAATTGCTATAGAATTGCGACCGCTTTCTTAATCCTCACCATTTGCGACGAATGTGGCGAAAAAAATCCCTTAATTATCGCAATTAAAGACCCGCATTTGCAACGTACTTCAAAGTCGTCGCAATTAGTGACACACATTTGCATCCGACTTTTGAGTCATCATAATTAGGAACACACATTTGTGAAAAACTTCTGAGTTGTCCCAATTAGAGGCACACATTTGAGAGAAATTTTGGGTCATCGCAATTAGCAAAACACATTTGCGATGGATTTTTGAGTTGTCGTAATTATCGACAAATATTTGTGACAGGATTTTTAGTTGTTGGCATTTGCAATGGAATTCACAAAGGCCTTCTAAGTCGTTGCAATTAGTAATGAACATTTGCTATTGCCTTCTAAATCATCGCCATTTTTTACAAATTTTGCGACCACCTTCTGAATCGCTGCAATTAGCAACACACATTTGTGATGACCTTCTTAGTTTCATTGCGAATTGCAAGGACTAAAACGGTTGTCGCAAATGTGTGTTGCTAATTGTAAATCCCTCTTGTTATTCAAAATATCCTTCAAAAATTTAGCATATGTAGGAATGAAAAGTAGTTCAAGCAAGACTTTATCAACTTGTACTTGAGTATGCAATTTAATGAAATTCTTAAGTTGCACCCTCTCTTCTTCGCGTTTTACTTTTCCAAGATACGGAATGACATTTGTAACTCCCTTAGATGAACCTTTATTCTTAGGGATGTGATACGCGAAAATCGTATCACCTTTTTAGCATGTTTTTATATATGTTTTAGGGTGAAATTGAGAGTAAATTGATGTTAATTGTTTATTATTTACTTGATTTCACGGTTTTTATAATTTTGGAAGTGTCAGGTGAAAAGTAGACGAAAATAGCAAATTTTGGGGAAAAACGCAATTTTTGGAAATGTTGACTTGGTCAACTGTCCGGGACGGGCGTCCTTCGGGACGGGCATCCCGAACCTGGTCAACAAATCAGGACGGGCGTCCTGAGCCGCCAGAAGCTGTCCCACATCGAATTTTTCAGAGATTTTCACTCCGGGAAGCTGCTATAAATACCCCAGGCCTCCAGCAGTTGAATTCATCCCTCTCCACTCGATCTAAGTCATTAAGTGGTTTCCAGTGTACAATTCTCTAGTACACAACTCACTCAGAGACTCGGATCTCAGTTTTCTTTCTTATTAGTGTTTGTTTTAGTTTCTGAGAAATAGTCTCAGATCTTAGGCTTCTATAGATAGGTTCGTTTCTGGTATTCCTAGAATACCCGGGATTTCGTTAGGAGATCCTAAGAGGGCTCGAGGCGTTCTAAGAGTCAGTCCACAGGGCTGGGCTTAAGCCGGGTTGTTAAGTAAAGCCCAGCTACTAGGCTGAGGAAGCGTCCTCCGAAGGTTCTGACGAGCAGAGTCGGGTCAAGCAATACGACATATACAGCAGTACGCTCCATCGGCGAGACTTCGTAAAGGGTGAATTCTTTATGGCATCGGTCCCCCTGTCCCTCTCTTATATGTTGTTATTGTGTTTGTCCAAATACTGATTGGAATACCAGATTATGTTTTTATGAATATTTGTGATATACGTTGAAGTTATTATGTTTTTCTAGAAATGGCCACCTGCTTAAATATCCATTATGTCTGCATGTCTATTGCCGTTCTTTTAAACTGAAATTAGGGTTATAGACAATTCCTAACCACGGTCTATTCATAACCTGTTTAGTTTAACAGACATCAATTAGTATTGGTGTCTACCATACTAGATAAAATAATCTGCGGAACACCCTGTTGGTTGAAAGTAGTCTAGGTAGGCTAAGGTGAGTATTATGCCGGCGGTTATGAGACGAGCAGTATGATCCCCAAAGTGACATAGGGCGGTCATTGCTGACTTTAGTCCGAGCCGTGAGTAGGGCTGTTACCCTTAACGATGGGGCGGTAGCGTAGAAACTCAGATGTGGTAACCTTTAGACACAGAACATAGTTGCAATCCAGGCCAAGACATGTCTAAAATACTCGAATATAAGTCAATCAATGTATAGTAACAGTATAACATAGAATCAGAACTCATCTTTAAAACACTTTTAGGATTAATTGGACTTGAACCTAGTGGAGAATGGATCACCCTCTCATCAAAGTATTTGATGAAGATTGCATAACTGGATCATAAGATAGGAGTTAGGATAAAAGGCTAGTTACTACTAAGCCGTTTCCACTTCCCTGGGAGTACGATAATTATTTAATAAAATCGTAGATACTTTCCAATAGACTAGCTACACGATAGGTACTCTGCCTTAGGTTCTGGCTGATTAAGTGACACCATAGACTAAATGTGACAATTAGTTAATTCACAGTCCTTAATTATTCATAATCAACATAAGGTAAATAAACTCTATCTTTTAGCACACCAATCGGAACGCATCAGATTTTTGGCACCGTTGCCGGGGAAATATCATAATGAATTTAGGATTCCTGATCAAAATTCTAGAGGCTTATGATAGGTAACGGTAGTAACCTAGACCTTAGACTAACACTTATGTTATACCAGTTAGACAATCAGTTTCTGAAATATAGGATTATCATAACTAATTAATTTTAGATGTTATCTGGAATTAAGACATTTAGGATAATCAAATTTTAGAAAATTATTCTAGAACCATATTGAGGGAATTTACGTGCTTTCAAAATATTAAAAAAAAATTTCTAAAAATCCGAAAAAAAAATTGTACTTTTTCTTGTTTAAACGGTAAGTTATTCTCTTTTCCCTATCCTTTGTGTTTTCTCCTTGTGAGTAGTTGTTTTGTTTATTTTTCTCTTCCTTCCAATTTTTAAGTTTTCACTTTCCCTGTAACCTCACTAACCAGTTTGCTCAGGCTAAAACGTGTTCTTCTCTGTAGTTGCATGACTCGATCTTCAGAAGCTAATCTTGAAACACCAGTTGAAAATCCTGAACGAATCATCCGCACAGCTAATAGGCGAAGAACAGAAATGGCTGCTGAAAGACCTACCCTTGAATCCTACATCCAGCCACAGACTATCCCAGTCTCATCTGCCATCCGAATCCCTGGGAACCCTTGCTATGATCTTAAACCGAATGTGATCCAGCTGATTATAAATCGGGTTCAGTTTGGAGGAACTGCAGCCGAGAATCCGCTGGAACACCTATCTGATTTCTCTTCTCTCTGCGAAGGCCTCAAGGGTGATCATACTGTAGAAATAACTAAACTCAACCTTTTTCCCTACTCACTTAGGGACAGAGCTAAGAGATGGTTGGCCTAGCTACCTACTAACTCCATCACCTCTTGGGACGAGTTAAGCAAAGCCTTCCTAGAAGAGTACTACTCTGCAGCAAGAGTCCTAGAATATCGAAGGGCTCTGTCTAGTTTCACTCAAGCTGCTGATGAGACAGTAATCGAAGCTTGGGACAGATTCAAGGAGCTACTCAGGCTCTGCCCCCA
The DNA here is from genome assembly GCA_027405835.1 of Asclepias syriaca. Classification (NCBI taxonomy): domain Eukaryota; kingdom Viridiplantae; phylum Streptophyta; class Magnoliopsida; order Gentianales; family Apocynaceae; genus Asclepias; species Asclepias syriaca. The sequence continues at coordinate 11,362,350 of CM049928.1, read as the reverse complement.
ACATGGACTTACCAAGGCCTTGCTGATTCAGCAATTTTACGGGGGTATGTCGGACATGGGTAAGCAAATTCTCGATGGACTCAACCCCCAGAGCGGTTTCAATGGAATGAGTGATGTAGATGCTAGAAACGCTCTGGAGAGACTCTACAGGAACAGCAAGAATTGGCGCACAAGTGGCCGAGCTAAGAAGCAACCAGTAAATGCCGTCGTTGCCTCCACTGATGATCAGAAGGTGTGTATCTCAAGAAGAAGGTTTCCAAATTCTGGAACATTGTCACTGCGGACCAACAGGCTGTCACTTAGCTGCAGCTAATACCGCCCGAAAAGTATTAGAAGCAGGCTTTTACTGGCCTACCATATTCAAAGATGCCGCAGCATTTACAGGATCGTGCGATGCCTGTCAGAAAGCGGGAACCATATCTTCTCGAGACAGTCTACCCCAACAGGTAATCCAAAGTGTAGAAATATTTGACATATGGGGTATAGACTTCATGGGTCCGTTTCCTCCCTCTTTTGGTATGAAGTACATCATAGTAGCTGTAGAATATTTTTCAAAATGGCCTGAGGCACAGGCCCTACCTACTAATGATTCTAGAGCTGTATGCAGATTCCTTAAGCAGATTTTCGCCAGGTTTGGATGTCCAAAAGCCCTAATCAGTGATCGAGGTACGCACTTCTGCAACTCTCAATTGCAGAAGGTACTTCATCATTACGGAGTTCAGCATCGCGTTTCCACAGCCTACCACCCTCAAACCAATGGGCAGGCTGAGGTAACCAATAGGGGAATAAAGAATCTTAGAAAAGACTGTGGGTGTTAACCGTAAGGATTGGGCCAATAAACTGGAGGATGCATTATGGGCCTTCCGTACAGCATACAAGACCACTACAGGATTCTCACCCTATCGATTAGTCTATGGAAAAGCATGTCACCTTCCAGTTGAACTTGAACACAGAGCTTATTGGGCAGTACAAAAATGCAACCTCGACGATAATTTAACTAAGGAACGCCGGATTCTACAACTCAATGAATTGGATGAGTGGAGGCTCAAAGCCTATGAAAACTCACACCAATTCAAGATGACAAGTAAACTCCGTCATGACAGGCGACTCAGAACCCAGAAGAATTTTGAACCAGGAGATAAGGTATTGCTATACAACTCACGGTTAAGATTGTTCCCAGGAAAGCTGCGTAGCTGCTGGTCAGGACCATTCACAATCACGAAAGTATCACCTTTCGGAGCATGTGACATCATGGATTCCGACGGCATTATTCAAAAAGTAAACGGACAACGCCTAAAGATTTACAAAGAGCCGTTTGACTCGTCCGAACAGACTGTGGACTTCACAGACTAAGGGAGTATCTCTCTTTCATTTCATTTTTTTTTCTTTCTTTCTTCTTTTGTGTTGTTATGTCTATGTGTCTTCTTACCCGTAGTTAGTTGAATAAGTTTGGGGTAAGAATTTTTTTTTTTATTTCCTTTGTGTTTTATTTCTTGTTTCAAATAAGTGTGGGGTACTTAGATATGCATGAACACTGAGGACAGTGCCAGACTTAAGTGTGGGGTAGCAGTGCACGGTGCACTGTAGCACTTTGCAAAATTTTTGCATGCTTTTGCTTGTTTTCCCCGTATTTTCACACCCTTCCAAAATTTTTTCAAAAATTTTTCCGTCTTTCAGACTTCTAATTGCAGTATGCTTGGTTAAACAAATTGCTTATGTCTATGATATGTAGGTAGTATGTTATGGTTAGTAGGAGATAATTGATAGCTATCTTGGACTAATTGATTAGGAATAGGGAATTCTTGATAACTGAGCACAACCTTGTTTGGATTAGAGACCTCAACCAATTGCCTATTCGAGACTTAACTAGATAAAATTAGACCAGTTGTGGATATATTGGCAGTTAGAATGACTAGATGAGACTCTGAGCTAAAAGTGAAAGGAACATTAAGGAAGTTAATTACAATAGGGTAGTTTGCCAGCGGCCTTCGCTACTCGAGCACCACTCCTTCGGGGAACTTAAAGTCTGATGCCCTAAGGTCGTGTAGATCTGGGAGTCATCGGAGTGGGACTCGCTACATGGGTAGTTGAAGTTGACGTGTTCTAAGCAGACTCGAAATACCCTGAATCTATAAAGACAATAACTAAATGCTGAAACATTGAAAATCTAATCACCAAAGCTCAGAACTCAGAAAGCTATCTGTTGTCAGTATGTCTAGCGATAGGTCGAAGTGTTATCTGGTAACAGTTAAGATAAGAGTTCATTGTGTTGACTATCTGGTCTGGACTAGTACACACACTACACATCAGGAAGACCTTATGACTAAGAGAAAGGTCCAACCTAGTTGTTGATTTGTTTTCTGCCTGATCATAACAAGCTACTAAAAACATCTGAGACCTTGTCATAGCAACCTAACTAGTCAGACCTGTGTTAAGAATTGTCTGAAGAATTTTTGGAATAAAAATATGACTAGGAATTTAAGTGACTGCACTACGGTTTAGAATCACTAACTCCATGTAGACTTTGCTTGAGGACAAGCAAAAAGCTAAGTGTGGGGTTATCTGATACGCGAAAATCGTATCACCTTTTTAGCATGTTTTTATATATGTTTTAGGGTGAAATTGAGAGTAAATTGATGTTAATTGTTTATTATTTACTTGATTTCATGGTTTTTATAATTTTGGAAGTGTCAGGTGAAAAGTAGACGAAAATAGCAAATTTTGGGGCAAAAACGCAATGTTTGGAAATGTTGACTTGGTCAACGGTCCGGGACGGGCATCCCTAAGGACGGGCATCCCTCAGGACGGGCGTCCTTCGGGACGGGCGTCCCGAACCTGGTCAACAAATCAGGACGGGCGTCCCGAGCCGCCAGAAGCTGTCCCACATCGAATTTTTCAGAGATTTTCACTCCGGGAAGCTGCTATAAATACCCCAGGCCTCCAGCAGTTGAATTCATCCCTCTCCACTCGATCTGAGTCATTAAGTGGTTTCCAGTGTACAATTCTCTAGTACATAACTCACTCAGAGACTCGGATCTCAGTTTTCTTTCTTATTAGTGTTTGTTTTAGTTTCTGAGAAATAGTCTCAGATCTTAGGCTTCTATAGATAGGTTCGTTTCTGGTATTCCTAGAATACCCGGGATTTCGTTAGGAGATCCTAAGAGGGCTCGAGGCGTTCGAAGAGTCAGTCCACAGGGCTGGGCTTAAGCCGGGTTGTTAAGTAAAGCCCAGCTACTAGGCTGAGGAAGCATCCTCCGAAGGTTCTGACGAGCAGAGTCGGGTCAAGCAATACGACATATACAGCAGTACGCTCCATCGGCGAGACTTCGTAAAGGGTGAATTCTTTATGGCATCGGTCCCCCTGTCCCTCTCTTATATGTTGTTATTGTGTTTGTCCAAATACTGATTGGAATACCAGATTATGTTTTTATGAATATTTGTGATATACGTTGAAGTTATTATGTTTTTCTAGAAATGGCCACCTGCTTAAATATCCATTATGTCTGCATGTCTATTGCCGTTCTTTTAAACTGAAATTAGGGTTATAGACAATTCCTAACCACGGTCTATTCATAACCTGTTTAGTTTAACAGACATCAATTAGTATTGGTGTCTACCATACTAGATAAAATAATCTGCGGAACACCCTGTTGGTGGAAAGTAGTCTAGGTAGGCTGAGTTGAGTATTATGCCGGCGGTTATGAGACGAGCAGTATGATCCCCAAAGTGACATAGGGCGGTCATTGCTGACTTTAGTCCGAGCCGTGAGTAGGGACGTTATCCTTAACGATGGGGCGGTAGCGTAGAAACTCAGATGTGGTAACCTTTAGACACAGAACATAGTTGCAATCCAGGCCAAGACATGTCTAAAATACTCGAATATAGGTCAATCAATGTATAGTAACAGTATAACATAGAATCAGAACTCATCTTTAAAACACTTTTAGGATTAATTGGACTTGAACCTAGTGGAGAATGGATCACCCTCTCATCAAAGTATTTGATGAAGATTGCATAACTGGATCATAAGATAGGAGTTAGGATAAAAGGCTAGTTACTACTAAGCCGTTGCCACTTCCCTGGGAGTACGATAATTATTTAATAAAATCGTAGATACTTTCCAATAGACTAGCTACACGATAGGTACTCTGCCTTAGGTTCTGGCTGATTAAGTGACACCATAGACTAAATGTGACAATTAGTTAATTCACAGTCCTTAATTATTCATAATCAACATAGGGTAAAATAACACCTATTTAGCACGTCAACCGGAATCCCAATCAGGATGTCTTCTTCATCTACTTTTTGTGTTTCATCTCTTGATTTATGATGCACTAAGAGATATTAGTATCTTGAAATTTTGACACTGTAGGCAATTCAATAGAAGATATATTAGAAATATTGCACTCTCTAGATGTATTCATCTTGGCAAAAGCTTTTTCATCATTGTGATTGATAATGTGAGTCACTTGCTTCTCAAGGTTGACAATGGATTCTTGGTGGAGCAACGAGGAGTATTCCGATTTGTTAAACCTTTCTTAGAGCCCTTTCGTTCTTTCTTCTTGATATTCTTCAAGTTTAAGGTTGGGATTAACTATACCTTGATTGGACTCCATCTTACTATTCATCATATTTTTCAGTTCTTCAAAGTGGTCAAGAGAAATGAAAGACTTATCCATGAATAATTCTTGTAACACACCCCTACAATATAGGATAGAAATCAACCAAATGAAGGATGAAATAAATGCCAATAAATTCAATTAAGAGAAATGGTTAAAATGTATACCTATTGATAAATATAATTTAAATTTTAGTGTATAGTGGTGTACAACACGAAGGTGGGAAAAAAAATAAAGTAACCTCCATTCCTAATTTTCTTACCTTAATTAGAAAACATTTCACTATTAATGAACGTTTATCTAATCACCAAATATTTCTCCTATAAATAACTGACCTTAATCATTCGAAATTACATTTTTTCTTGTTTTTTTTGTAAACTATATTTTAAATTTTATTTATATTTTATTATCATATTATATATATATATATATATATATATATATATATATGAAAAATAAAGTAGAAAACACTATTAAAAATTTTGGATCTAGTGACTAACATTTGTGACGGCTTCAATGCCGTTGCTAATAGCGATGAATTTGCAATCAATTGCTAAGTCGTCGCTAATTGAGACAGAATGTGGGACCGCCTACTAAGTCGTCGGTAATTGCGACAAAATGTGTGATTGTCTACTAAGTCATTGCTAATTGCGAGAGAATTTGCAGCTGCCTACTAAGTTGTTGCTAATTGCAACATAATTGCGACTGCTTTCTTAATCCTCACCATTTGCGAGGAATGTGGTGAAAAATCTCTTAATTGTCGCAATTAACGACACCCATTTACAACGGACTTCTAAGTTGTCGAAATTAGCTACACACGTTTGCATCGAACTATTGAGTTGTCGAAATTAGGAGCACACATTTGCGAGAAATTCTGAGTCGTTGCAATTAGAAACACACATTTGCGATGGATTTTTAGTTGTTGCCATTTTCAATGGAATTTGCAACTGCCTTCTAAGTAGTTGCAATTAGCGATGAACATTTGCGATTACCTTCTAAATCATCACCATTTTTACAGACTTCGCGACAACCTTCTGAATCGTCGCAATTAGGAACGCACATTTCTGACGACCTTCTTAGTTTTGTTGCTAATCATAATTAGGAGCACACATTTGTGACGAACTTCTGAGTCGTCGCAATTAGCAACACACATTTGCAATGGAATTTGCAACTGCCTTCTAAGTCGTTGCAATTAGCGATGAACATTTGCGATTGCCTTCTAAATCATCGCCATTTTTTACAAACTTTGCGACCACCTACTGAATCATCGCAATTAGCAACGCACATTTGCAACGACCTTCTTAGTTTCATTGCTAATTGCAACGACTAAGAAGGTCATCGCAAATGTGCGTTGCTAATTTTAAATCCCTCTTGTTATTCAAAATATCCTCCAAAAAATTAGCATATATAGGAATGAAAAGTAGTTCAAGCAAGAGTGTATCAACTTGTACTTGATGCAATTTAATGAAATTCTTAAGTCTCACCTTTTCTTCTTCAGGTTTTACTTTTCCAAGATACGGAATGACATTTATAACTCCCTTAGATGAACCTTGATTCTTGGGAATGTCTTCTTCATCTACTTTTTGTGGCTCATCTCTTGATTTATCATGTACTAAGAGATATTAGTATCTTGAAATTATGACACTTTAGGCAATTCAATAGAAGAGATATTAGAAATATTGCACTCTCTAGATGTATTCTTCTTGGTAGAAGCTTTTTATCATTGTGATTGATAATGTGAGTCACTTGCTTATTCATTTTGACAATGAATTATTGTTGGAGCAACAAGGAGTATTCGGTTTTGTTCAACCTGTCTTCAAGCCCTTTCATTCTTTCTTCATGATATTTATTCTTGAAGTTTAAGGTTGGAATTAACTATATCTTGATTGGACTTCATCTTACTCTTCATCATATTTTTTAATTCTTCGAAGTGGTCAAGAGAAATGATAGACTTATCCATGAATAATTCTTTTAACACACCCCTACAATATAGGATAGAAATCAACCAAATGAAGGATGAAATAAATGCCAATAAATTCAATTAAGATAAATGGTTAAAATGTATACCTATTGATAAATATAATTTAAATTTAAGTGTATAGTGGTGTACAACACGATGTTGGGAAAAAAATAAAGTAACCTTCATTCCTAATTTTCTTACCTTAATAAAATAAAATTGTAGTATTAATGAACCTTTACCTAATCACCCAATATTTCCCCTATAAATAACTGACCTTAATAATTCCAAATTACATTTTTTCTGTTTTTTTTTTGTAAACTATATTTTAAATTTTATTTATATTTTATTATCATATTATATATATATATATATGAAAAATAAACTAGAAAACACTATTAGAAAAATTGGATCTAGTGACCAACATTTGCGACGGCTTCAAGCCATTGTTAAGAGCGACAGAATTTGCAATAACCTACTAAGTCGTCGCTAATTGTGACAGAATGTGCGACTGCCTTCTAAGTTGTCGGTAATTGCAACAAAATATGTGATCGCCTACTAAGCCATATCTAATTGCGAGAGAATTTGTGACAGCTTACTAAGTTGTTGCTAATTGTGACAGAATTGCGACCGCTTTCTTAATCCTCGCCATTTGTGACGAATGTGGCAAAAAATCTCTTCATTATCACAATTAACGACGCACATTTGCAATGAACTTCCAAGTCGTCGCAATTAGCGACACACGTTTGCATCGAACTTTTGAGTCGTCGCAATTAGGAACCCACATTTGTGACGAAATTATGATTTGTCTCAATTAGAGGCACACATTTGCTAGAAATTCTGAGTCGTCGCAATTAGCAAAACACATTTGCAATGGATTTTTTGAGTTGTCGTAATTAGCAACAAATATTTGCGACAGACTTTTTAGTTGTTTCCATTTGCAATGGAATTCGCAAAGGCCTTCTAAGTTGTTGCAATTATCGATGACCATTTGCGATTGCCTTCTAAATCATCGCCATTTTTTTACAGATTTTGACACCACCTTATGAATCGCCGCAATTAGCAACGCACATTTGCAATGAAATTCTTAATTTCGTTGCTAATTGCAACGACTAAGAAGGTCGTCACAAATGATGTTGCTAATTGTAAATCCCTCTTGTTATTCAAAATATCCTTAAAAATTTTAGCATATGTAGGAATGAAAAGTAGTTCAAGCAAGAGTGTATCAACTTGTACTTGAGTTAGCAATTAAATGAAATTCTTAAGTTGCACCCTTTCTTCACGTTTTACTTTTCCATGATACAGAATGACATTTGTAACTCCCTTAGATGAACCTTGATTCTTGGTAATGTCTTCTTCATCTACTTTTTGTGGTTCATCTCTTGATTTATCATGTACTAAGAGATATTAGTATCTTGAAATTTTGACACTTTAGGCAATTCAATAGAAGAGATATTAGAAATATTGCACTCTCTAGATGTATTCATCTTGGTAAAAGCTTTTTCATCATTGTGATTCATAATGTGAGTCACTTGCTTCTCAAGGTTGACAATGGATTCTTGTTGGAGCAACAAGGAGTATTCCGATTTGTTAAACCTTTCTTAGAGCCCTTTCATTCTTTCTTCTTGATATTCTTCAAGTTTATGGTTGGGATTAACTATATCTTTATTGGACTCCATCTTACTCTTCATCATACTTTTCAGTTCTTCAAAGTGGTCAAGAGAAATGATAGATTTATCCATGAATAATTCTTTTAACACACCCCTACAATATAGGATAGAAATCAACCAAATGAAGGATGAAATAAATGCCAATAAATCCAATTAAGAGAAATGGTTAAAATGTATACCTATTGATAAATATAATTTAAATTTTAGTGTATAGTGGTATACAACACGAAGGTTGGAAAAAAAATAAAGTAACCTCCATTCCTAATTCTTTTACCTTAATAGAAAAACATTGCACTATTAATGAACATTTACCTAATCACCCAATATTTCTCCTATAAATAACTGACCTAATCATTCCAAATTACATTTTTTTCCTTTTTGTTTTTTGTAAACTATAATTTTAATTTTATTTATATTTTATTTATATTTTATTTATATTTTATTATCATATTATATATATATATATATGAAAAATAAACTAGAAAACACTACTAGAAAATTTTGATCTAGTGACCAATATTTGCGACGGCTTCAAAGTCGTTGCTAATACCGACGAATTTGCAATCGCCTACTAAGTCGTTGCTAATTGAGATAGAATGTGTGACCGTCTATTAAGTCGTCAGTAATTGCGACAAAATGTGTGATTGCCTACTAAGCCATTGCTAATTGCGAGAGAATTTGCAACGGCCTACTAAGCCATTGCTAATTGCGATAGAATTGCGACCGCTTTCTTAATCCTCGCCATTTGCAAGGAATGTGGCAAAACATCTTTTAATTGTCGCAATTAACGACACACATTTGCAACGGACTTCTAAGTCGTCGCAATTAGCGACACACGTTTGCATCCGACTTCTGAGTCATCGCAATTAGGAGCACACATTTGTGACGAACTTATGAGACATTGCAATTAGAGACACACATTTGCAAGTGATAATGCTAAATTATTCATATATTTTAGTGACATTTTGTGATTTATTCTTCATTAATTTTAATCACTTTTGGTTTGAATTTACTAATTCTTTGAAAAAAGTGATTCCAGGAAGTTGTTGGGGCAAAATTGCACAAAACAGCAAGTTTTGGGGTCAAAATGCAATTATTTGTGAAGAGTCACCGAGATGCCACATCGCAACGTCGTAGCGTGCCACGTGGAGGGCGGGTGTCAAGAACACCTCATCCAGATTTTTTATTTTTTTTAAAATTTTTTTATTTGGTAAATTTCCACTTTTACCCCATTTAATTTACCTATATAGTTGAATTTTTCCACCGATGTAATAGGTGTAGAACCACAAATCATAGAGAGAATTATAGGTTTTATTTCATTGTATTCTTTGTACTTTGAAACTTCTCAATACAAGATTTATTTTGCTTTCATAGCCATTCTCTTCTTCTATTCCTCTTTAAATTCTTGTTCATACACCAAGGAGAGAGTTTAGAGAGTTCTTCAAGTTGAGAGTGAGAGTCCAATCTTCTCTTTAGAAGTTAAGCGTTTGACACTCATACACCAAGAGGTTCTTGGAGTGAGGTTGGTAATCAATATCAAACCTCCTCTTATAGATTAGTGAATTGGATAGTCTGCGACCTCACGGAGTTCAAGGATCTAATTTCCCTTGGAGGAGTGTGTTGATGTGTTGAAGAGGAAGAACATATACAAGAGCTTGGAGATTCCAAAGAGACCTAGTTTTACTTGTACACATCTCTTACCTCTTTGATTTCCTATGATCTTGTATGTATGTGTTTCAACAATAATTCTCATTTAGGATCTCCTTTTGTTCTACATTACTTTAGATATAATTGTTGAGAACTCTTTAATGTCTTGTGATTTGAGTGTTTTTATATTATCTACATCTTGTGTTTTTTTACATTTTTATCATTATTCTAAGGCGTGAGAGTGAGAGTGAGAGTCCAATTACTTGCTTTCTTTACTTGCTTTCTAGATTAGATCTCTTTCCTATCTCATTTGTTGGAACCTAAACTTTAGTTTTCTCTAAGTCCGTCATTAGTAGAGGAATCCTAACTACCTTGGGAAACGATTTATAAATTTTTAAAACAAATGGTGTTTAATACTCCCCTAAGATGGCATGATAAGCACATCCAAGAAAAGAATTTTGAAATCGGACAGGAAGTGCTTATATTCAATTCGAAGGTGAAATTGTTTCTGGAAAAATTGAAATCGAGATGGTCGGGACCATTCACAGTTGAAGAAGTATTACCCTACGGAGTGGTTTTGGTAATAGGAGAAAATGGTGTGGCATTCAAAATTAATGGCCATACACTAAAGCCATATTGGGGAGGCAGCATTGTGCAAAATTCATCACCACTAACGCTTGTCGACTCCACATAATTCGTGGACCAAACCAATATTTTTAAGACACATAAGTGAACACTTCTGAATTTCTTTCTTATTGTTATTTCTTGATTTGTTTTTCTTTTCTTTGAGTTCTATTCGATTTGACTTTACTTTCTGAATACCAGATGTTTTTAGCTTAATTTCTTCAGTTTCTTGTTTTGTTTTTGATTCTGCACGAATCTGTCAAAGGATGAAAAGGTAAATTGAAGTGCCAGGAATTTAGGAAACTGTATAGTTGACTTGTGAGAAAGACTTTTTGGGCTGGTCAAAGTCAAGGAAGATTGTATTTCTGGGAGGCGAAGTATAACCCTTGGAGAGCAGTACTTCGCTGAGCGCACTTGGTACTTCTGGATATTATACTTAGCGTCTCGAGAGCCTGCAAAACAAATAAGTTCAATAGGGAGTTTGTACCCCGTGAACTCTCCGATGCTTAAGTCAGTAGAGTATTTTTGGATATCTGGAAAATTGGAAAAAAGTCCTTACCTTATGCTCAGATCTCTCTTTTATAGGAGTCTGATAATGAGATTACCGTTGTGGTTTTGGACCGTTTTGACCGTTGTGAGTAACGGGTTATAAATGTGGAATTAAGGATGTAACGTCTGGCCTTGATGAGGCCCATTATTTTGTGTTTATGACGTCAGGTGAGATCAGGGGTAATTAAGGTGTGACAAAATTACTGTTTTACCCCTCAGTTATTTTTCTGACTACTCAGTGGCCCCTCGTCGAAGTTCCGTCTGACGAAGTAGGGGAGCTCTGGCGGGATAAGCGTGTTGAGTACTTTGACTTGTGGCTGAAGTTAGGGTCTTTGATTGGACTGGCTATCTTTTCATCTTCTGCGTCTGTCATTAATTGCAGAATGTCAGCCGTCAGAAGTACTTTTTTGCTTTCCCCGGTGCATCGATTCTGGCAAGTAATCATTTAAAAAAAGTTTTCCCTCGTTTATTTAGTGATCTTCTCCCCTTCATAAGCTTTTTCTTTTACATTTGCTTCCTTGCCTTTATAGTTTTTTGCCATTAACGCTTTCTGAAGATTCCTTTGTCTCCATAGTTTTCCACCATTAAAGTTTTCTGAAGATTCCTTTTGCCTTCGTTTTCTTCGTGAATTCAATCACATTCCTTCAGATTTTCCCTCAAGTTCAAACACAAAAAAGGTAAGTTTTGTCTTCTTATGGTATGGTTTCTGTTTGCTTCCTCCTTGCTGCCTCTCGGTTGTCTGTTGTGTTTCTTCTGTATGATCTATTTTTTCTGTGGGTTAATAAGGGTAGAACTGTGTTTATTCTGGGTTTAGGGTTTATCTTTCTGGGTAGCTCCTTTGTTTGAATGGGGTTCTAAATGTTGGACTTCCATTCGCAGGTAATGGCTGTCCAGAGAGAAGATGAAAGGGAGGTTGAGGATCTTATGAATGAGGGTTTTGGTGATCCTCAACCTGCCCAGCCAGAAGTGACAGTAGCGGCTAGGGATGGTGAGGGTGAGGTTCATGACGGAGTGTCGTTCCAGCCCTCTATGCCACCTCCTCCTCCTGACTTTCCCTTAGATCGAAATAGGATTACCCGTGAGCAAGCAGAGTCTTTTGCCCGTAGGTATAGTATAGACCCTAGGACTTATAGAGTCTCCGTTGCTCCTTTGCCAGGGAGAATGTCCCTTCGTTGTATTCCTATTCCTCTGGCTCATTTCGAAGTAGGTCTTCGTTTTCCCTTGGACCCTGCTTTAGTCGACTTTCTAGTTTTTGCTCGAATTCAGCCCGGGCAGGTGCACCCAAATGCTATCAGCACCATTTTTTGTCTTATCTATCTTTGTCGTAGATTAGGCTTCGAGTTATTTTCTAACATTCTTAGAATGTTTTTTCTTCACTTCGGATGTTGGACAATACTCTTTCTCTTCGTCCACGCCGAAATAAGGTTGTTCTTTTTGACTCCCCGCCTAATAAGGTAGATTTTAAGGGTATGTGGATGAATGCTGAGTCACGTATATGTTTTCCTTTCCGTCCCTGTGTTAGTGAAAACTTCCAGTGGACTCAAATAGAGGGTCCTTTTTCCCTTAGCCACTCCGAGAAAGCCTTTCTAGAGGTCATTACCCGGGATTTAGGAGATAGCCATCAGAACCAAACCCGGGTGTACTCCTCTGTCGATTTATTGAGTGAAGCCAGTTTGAAGTGGTGCGGTATAGGGGCTAGTTTGGCTGAGAGGAAGAGAGAGCTGGGGTTTGCTGAGGAAAGTCCAAATGAAGATTGGACTATGCATCCCGGAACTATTTTTTCTTTTCAGTGTGATCCATGCAATCTTACTAGTCGTGGGTGTGGAAGAGGCCGAGGTAATGTGTTGGTTGTTTGTGTTTTTTTTTTTGTTGTTGTTCTTCGTACTTCGTAAGGGAACTACTTAGTTGTTTTGTTGTAGGTCCCACCATGTTCAGCTAGGCCTGGGTGAATCGAGTTGAGGAAAGGGATGTCCAGAAGTCACATCTGGACTCCTTACCTCAATTTCCCCCACATCAAATAGATCGGGGTGCAGTGGGGGAGACACGCCTTACTTACCCATCCTCCGCCAGTCCGCGCAGGTGGGGTAGGACTCTTCGCCGAGCGAGGGATGGGGAAGTAAGAGGTAGGACTCCTCGTTCTGCACTCGGACCTCGCCGGGAAGCCACTCCCGAGGTGGCAGAAGATGAGGAGGAGCAAGTCCATCCTCGTCAAAGGCGGAGGACTTCTCCTCGTCGTCTTTCGATCGAGGTAACTTCTTCTCCTTCTCTTCCTTCTCCTGCTTCAACGGATGTCTTGGATGATGTCCCCTTGGCATCCTGAAGGAACTCAGAGCCGTCTCCTATGGAAGAGTCTGCTCCAACGGCCGAAGCTGAGGCTGCTCCTGCTGCCAAAGCCAAGGTGAACTCTGGAAGCTCCGGTCCTTCCTGGCTCCAGCAGGGTTTCGAGCTGCCGACTGAGGAAGAGCCCTTGAGGGCTTTGGCTTCCGAAATCACTGCCAGAACACGTCCCCTCAACAACCTCTGCTTTAACAAGTATGCTGCTGCCATGCTTGGAGGTGCTGTCCTGGATCAAGCTGATGACCCCGAGAGCTTGATCGGGATGAAGGAGATGGGGGTTGAGGAGGCCACCAACCGAGTTGGCGCCTTGATAGCTAGGGTACGTCTCCTTCTACTTCTTTCTTCAGTCCTTAGGAAATGTTTTGTAGCCTTTATCTCACTTCATATATATATATATATATATATATTTTAAGGTTTCCTCCTTAGTTAAGCACATCTCTAAGTGCCAAACCTCGGAGCAATCCGGGCGAGCAGCGGAGAACGCTGAGTGGCGGGCAGCCAATGAACGTCGCCTGGCTGTTCTGGAGTCAGAAGTGGCTGACCAAGCTTGGCGCTTGGAGTTAGCCAATTCTGAAAAACTTTAGATGGTCAGCGAGCTGGCGGAGTTGAAGGAGCGGCTAGCCAAAGTAGAAGAGGAAAATTCGGAGTTGAAAACGGCCAACACCAGTCTGAATTCGGCCAGGGATGAAGCTGTGGCAAGTCAGATATCCATGCAGGAGGAGTTGGAGTATTGTCGTTCTGAGGATTACAAGAAGAAGGTTGTTGACGACTTCAAGAGCTCCCTTGCATTCAATGAAGAGATCGGTCGCGAGGCTGGTTCCTTTTTGGACAAAGGATGTGTTCACATCATCCGGCAGCTTCACCCATACTTCGAAGACAAGTCCATCCTTCTGCAAGCCTTCAAATCAAACTTCGACAATGACTTGTGCAGGCGAGGAGCGGACTTTGTCCCTTTCACTACTGAAGAGCTAGAGGCACTCCGGGAGAGGGACGAGAAGAGAAGGAGGCCTTTTTGGTGGATGTCGCGGCCTACTACTCCCACCTTGACTTTTTGAAGTTTAGGCCTTAGATATTTTTTGTACTTAAACTTTTAACGTAATTCTTTTGTACTTTGTACTTCTTCTTTGAAAACTTCAATGAAATTTTCTCAACTTATGAACCTCGCGTCTTCAGGGCTTTTTGAATCTTGAATTCTTCTAACTTCATACTTCGTAATAATAAATACTTTCTGTCTTCACTGCCTGACTACATACTTCGTAATAACAGAATTTCTTTAAGTCTTCATCGCCTGACTTCATACTTCGTAATGACAAACAATTTTTTTTTAAGTCTTCAACTTGGTACCTAGTAGCAATGAATTATCTCGTATTTCAAGTTTCCAAGTATACTTTTAACTTGGTATAACCACGACCTTTCTTCGTGGTACTTTAATTTTCCAAGTCTTAACTTGGTATTTTGTTACCACGACCTTTCTCGTGGATTTCTTCCAAGTTTTAACTTGGTATTTCTTAACCACGACCTTACTCGTTGGTTTTCAATTTTCCAAGCCTTAACTTGGTACTTTGTAATCATGACCTTTCTCGTGGATTTTTCCAAGTCTTAACTTGGTATTTCGTCACCACGACCTTACTCGTGGGTTTTTTTTATATCTTTCGAGATCGTGCTCGAATTTAAACTTGAATAATAATCGAGATCGCGCTCGAAATTGTACTTGAATAATAATCGAGATCGTGCTCAAAATTGTACTTGAATAATAACTTTATTTCTCAGCAGATCATTCCCAGAAATTGAATTAATAAATTACTTTCATGATGACTTGATATTCAAAACAATGTTTGCCCAAATGTACCTCATACATAGTACCTTTTTAGATGATTTACGTGCCACGGGTTTGGTAGGAGAACACCATCCTTATTCATGAGTTTGTAGGTGTCGGGTCTTACTTCGTGTTTCACGAGGTACGGTCCTTCCCAGTTTGGGGTCAGCTTGTTTTCCTTTATATGTCTTGCCGTGCCTTCTATCTTTCAAGTACCCAGTCCCCAATCTTTATTGGCCGCTTGAATAATTTTTTATCATGGGCCCTTTTTGTCTTCTCCTTGAATGACTACGACCTTAGGCGGCTTGCTATTCTCCTTTCTTCTAGCAAATCTAGCTCCGTGCTTCTTCTTTTTTTGTTGGCATCCTCGCTATACATCGCTACTCTGGCTGTGGGTAATGCGACTTCGGCTGGTGCTACTGCATCAGAACCGTACACTAGTGCATAGGCTGTTTCTCCCGTGGGGCCCCTAGTCGAAGTGCGGATTGCCCACAGGGTTGGGTTTAGCTCATCAGCCCACTTGTTGGATTTTCCCTCCAAATTTTTCCTTAGCGCTGTCAACACTAGTTTGTTGGCCGCTTCTGCCAGACCATTTCCCTGAGGGTGTGCTACTGACGACTTCCAGTGCTTGATGTGTAGTCTTTGGCATTCTGCGGTGAATTTTGCTGAAAATTACACTCCGTGATCTGTGATGACTGCCCTTGGTATCCCGAAGCGACATAAAACATGCTCTCGGAAGAACTTAGAAACATTTTCCTCTGTTGGATGTGTGAGGACTTTTGCTTCTATCCATTTTGAAAAATAATTCACCGCAATGACCAAGTATTCACATCCATTTCTTATCTTCGGGAATTTTCCCATTAAATCCATACCTCACATGTCGAATGGCCAGACTGCCACTACCGGGGTTTGTTCTACTGAGGGTAGTTGTGGAATAGTTCCGAAAATTTGGCATGTCTCGCATTTTTTGACATATTTTATGGCGTCCTCTCTAAGTGTTGGCCAGTAATATCCTTGGTTTATCACTCTTTCGGCCAAAGCTCGGGCCCTTGGATGCCCTCCACATACTCCCTCATGTATTTCAGCTAACAAATTGTCGACTTGAGAGGGAGGGATGCAGCGGAGTAAAGGTCTTGAAAAGGATCGCCTGTACAATATGTCTTCGTGGATAGTATACCTCGCAGATTGTCTTTTGACTTGTTGGGCCCGAGTAGCATCATCCGGAAGGGTTCCATGTTGGATGAAGTTTTTTATTTCTTCATCCCAATTCTCCGAAGTAGCACGCAAACATTGAATGAACTCTAGTTCCTCGACGTTAGCTGGGATCCTTTCGATGGGAATGCCCTCCTCATTTGGTGTTTCGCCTGAGGCGATTTTTTCCAGTCGATCTGCTTGCTGATTATCCTTTCTGCTGATCAAGGATAGCGAGAAAGGAGAAAATTTCTCTCTCCACTTTCGTGCTTCGTCCACATAGGGTTGTAAGCCCTCTGCTTGTACTGTGTAGGTCCCCTGGACCTGATTCACCACCAACTGCGAGTCGATGTATACCCTCAGCGCTCTGATGCTTGCCCCATGGGCCCATTCTAATCCCTTCAATAGTGCTTCATACTCCGCCTGGTTGCTTGATAGGTTTGGTTTTAACTCGATGGCTCGCATCTCTGTATATTCCTTGTTGGGCGAGGTCAAAACAAGCCTAGCCCCAACTCCGCTGGAGTTAACTGCTCCGTCGACTCTCAATTCCCACGACTCTTTTGTATGTTCTGCAGCTTGGAGGCTTGACTCTGTGTAAGACCCTTCTGCGAGGAAGTCTGCCAAAGCCTGTGCTTTGATTGCTGTCCAGGGTTTAAATATGATTTCTTGCCCGCATAGCTCGATGGACCATCTTAACATTCTTCCGGATTGATCCAATTTATGAAAAACTAGTTTGAGTGGGGCGTTGGTATAGACCACAATAGGATGAGATTCGAAGTATGGCCTCAGTTTCCGTGCGGAAATCACCAAGGTGTAGGCTAACTTCTCAATATTAGAATACCTGGATTCCGCATCATTTAATACTTTGCTGACGAAGTATACGGGGTGCTGCTTTGTTCCTTCCTCCTTTAAGAGTACTGATGCTACGATCACGTCTGAGAAGGACAAATATAGGCAGAGTGTTTCCCCGCAGCTCGGAGGTCATAGCAAGGGAAGATCTAAGAGATGATCTTTTAGATCTTTCCAGGAGCGGCTGCATTCCGGATTGGCTTCGAATTGTTCTTCGAATTCTTCAGGGCTTTGAAGAAAGGAAGGTATCTTTCTGCCGATTTTGAGATAAATCGGCGCAGTGCTGCAATACACCCGTTTAGCCTTTGGATGTCTTTGACACATCGGGGCTCAGTGAGCCGAGCTATGGCCTCCAATTTCTCCGGATTGGCTTCGATTCCCCGCTCTGATGTCATGAAGCCCAGAAATTTACCGGATTTCACTCCAAATGTTCACTTCGTCGGATTGAGTTTGAGGTTGTACTTCACCAAGTTGGAGAAGGTTTCCTCTAAGTCCTCCAGATGTGAGGTGCCATGCTTGGTCTTAACCACCATATCATCGACATACGCCTCTATGTTCCTTCCGATTTGGCTTCAGAGGATATGATTCATCATTCGCTGGTATGTCGCTCCTGCATTCTTCAATCCGAATGGCATAACATTATAACAATAAATGGCCCCTGCCGCTCGGAACGAAGTATGTACCTGATCACTTGGCTTCATTTTTATCTGGTGGTATCCTGAAAAGGCGTCCATGAAGCTCAGGTACTCGTACCCCGATGTTGAATCTACTAGTGCATCGATTAGGGGTAATGGGTAACAGTCTTTGGGGCATACTTTATTGGTCGGTATAGTCCACACACATTCTCCATTTGCCAGTGGACTTTTTAACCATTACCACATTAGCGAACCATGTGGGATATTTGATCTCGCGGATAAACCCTACTTTCAAGAGTTTATTTACCTCCTCTTTCATGCCTTGTATTTTTTCCTCACCGAATTGCCTAGACTTCTGTTTTATCGGGCTGCAAGTCAGGCTTATGTTCAGGGCATGCTCGGCGATGGAGGTGTCAATGCCCGGCATATCTTCTGTACACCAGGCGAAGCTATCTTGGTGATCTTTCAAAAATCGGATGATATCTTGCCGGAGTTGATTTGGCATCTCCCTTCCAATTTTGACAAGTTGTTGAGGATACTCCGGATTTATCGACACTTTGTCGAACTCGCTCTCTCGTGATACTTCGCGGACAAGGTCGCAGATTTGCTTTTCCATGATCCATTGTTGATATACATAAATCATATCACATTTTTAGCATGTTTTTAGGCATGATTTAGGGTGAAATTGAGGGTAAATTGGTCTTAATTGTTCATTATTAACTCAATTTCACAGTTTTTATGATTTTGGAAGTGTCAGGTGAAAAGTGGAAGAAAATGGCAAATTTCGGGACAAAAACGCAATTTTTCAGAAGTTTAGACTTCGGGGAGGGCGTCCCGGTTCAGGACGGGCGTCCTGACCTGGTCAACAAGTCGGGACGGGCGTCCAGGACTTGGGACGGCCGTCCTGACCTGGTCAACAAACCGGGGCGGGCGTCCCGAACCAGAAAGTCAAGTCCCACATCGAATTTTTGAGAGAAAATCGCTCCAGAAAGCTGCTATAAATACCCCAGGCCTTCCTCAGTTGAATTCATCCCTCTCCACTCGATCTGAGTCATTCAGTGGTTTCCAGTGTACAATTCTCGAGTACACAACTCACTCGGAGACTCCGATTTCAGTAGAAGTTTTATTTCTTTCCTTTTTGTGTTTCGTTTTTCTAGTTTCTGAGAAATAGTCTCAGATCCTAGGGTTTGATAGATAGGTTCGTTTCTGGTGTTCATAGAATACCCGGGATTTCGTTAGGAGATCCTAAGAGGGCTCTAGGCGTTCGAAGAGTCAGTGCATAAGGCTGGGCTTAAGCTGGGTATTAAGGTAAAGCCCAGTTACTAGGCTGAGGAAGCATCCTCTGAAGGTTCTGGCGAGTAGAGTCGGGTCAAGCAGTACGACATATATAGCAGTACGCTCCAACGGCGCGACTACGTAAAGGGTGATTTCTTTATGGCATCAGTCCCCCATGTCCCTCTCTTTATATGTTGTTATTGTGTTTGTCCAAATACTGATTTGAATACGAGATTATGATTATTATGAATATTTTTTTATATGTTGAAGTTGTTATGTTTTTCCGGAAATAGCCACCTGCTTAAATATTCATTATGTCTGCATGTCTAATGTAGTTTCTTTTAAACTAAAATTAGGATTATAGACAATTCCTAACCACGGTCTATTCATAACCTGTTTAGTTTAACAGGCATCAATTAGTATTGGTGTCTGTCATACTAGATAAAATAACCTACGGAACACCCTGTTTGTTAGAGTAGTCTAGGTAGGCTGAGTAGAGCGTTTATGCATGCGGTTATGGGCAAGCGGCATGATCCCCGAAGTGACATAGGCTTTCATAGCTGTCTTTAGTAGTAACCGTGAGTAGGGTCGTTTACCTTGGCGATGGGGCGGTATATCAGATTGCTCAGATGTGGTACACCTTTGGACTCAGAACATAGTTGCAATCCAGGCTAAGATATATCTAAAACACTCAAATATAGGTCAATTAACATATAGGAACAGTATAACATAAAATCAGAACTTTGTCTATAAACACTTTTAGGCTTAATTAAACTTAAACCTAGTGGAGAATGGATCACCCTCTCATCAAAGTCATTGATGAAGATTGCATAACTGGATCATAAGATAGGAGTTAGGATAAAAGGCTAGTTACTACTAAGCCGTTACCACTTCCCTGGGAGTACGATAATTATTTAATAAAATCGTAGATACTTTCCAACAGACTAGCTACACGATAGGTACTCTGCCTTAGGTTCTGGCTGATTAAGTGACACCTTAGAGACTAAATGTGACAATTAGTCAATCACAGTCCTTAATTACTCATAATCAACATAGGGTAAAATAACACCTATTTAGCATATCAGTCTGGAAGCCATCAGTTGTATCCTCAGGTCGGGGTCCTCTATCACCATGTTGACATTTCCGACTTTGTCGGGAGAGTCCCTTTTCCTTTTTATTTTCATTATTTGTCCCAGCAGACTCCGTGGGTTGCTCTTTACAAAACCAACTCCTCGCGAAGTGTTGAACTTCACCTGTTGGTGGGATGTAGAGATGACTAGGTCGAAAGCCGCGTGGAAAGGCATCCCTACGATGACATTGTAGGGTGATTCTAAGTCCACGACATAGAATTTGACCTCTTCAGTCCTGATTTTATCCCCCTCACCTAGGGTGACCTGCACTCTCACTGTTCCTTTAACGGGCACCTTGTGAGGTGTGAATCCCTCCAATACCATTCTGCTGGTTTTGAGATGTTCCTCCTTCAGGCCCATTTCCTCGAAACATCTCCAGTACATGATATTCCTTGTGGCTCCAGTGTCGACTAGAACCCTTCTGACTGTACATTTGTCAATCCCTTCTCTGGTCATCCGCATCTCGATGACTATAGGACTGACTCTGGCTTCCTCATTACTTTCTAGCTCCTCATTGGTGAAAGTAATGACTTCCTTTTGCTCAAATTCATACTTCGAGATGAGGTATGATTTGGTGAGATTGTAGATTCTTTTCTTAATTCTCCTCACCGAGCTCAACTCCGGGTTAATCATGTTGATTACCCTTTCCCCTTGTCTTTCTGCTATTGCATACCAGCAATGTACTCCTTCAAGCATCCTTCCTGAATGAGCTTTTCGATGGCTCTCTTCAGTTGGAAGCATTCCTCCGTTGTGTGACCGTAATCTCTGTGGAATCCACAAAACTTGGTCTTATCCCGTGAGGCGTATGTTTGTGCCTTCATCGGAGCGGGATCCCTTACTCCGTACTTCTCCTTTATAACTGCAATCAAACTTTCCTTTGGAACATTCAAAGGTGTGAAAGTTTCAAATTTCTTACCTTGATTTTTGTCCCTTCGTTCTGGGAAATTCGAGGCCACCTGTTTTGGTTGCTCGGGTTGTTTATCCTTTCTTCTGGTGGTGGATTCAAGCGCATTGCTCTCCGCTAGTGCTACTTTCCGAGCAACACTGAACATTTCTCCGATGGTTTCCAGCTTCCTCAACTGAAGCTCGGTGTACAGCATCCTGGATCTGAATCCTCCTTCGAAGCAGGTGATGACGGTATCTTGGCTAATTCCCTCGACGTCATCATAGGTTTTCTTGAATCTTTCCAAGAAAGAGAGGAGAGTCTCATCCTCTCGCTGCTTGATGTTAGCCAAGTCTCATCTGGCCTTGGGTATGGTTCATGCAGTGCTGAACTTGTCCAGGAACATTTTCTCTAAAGCGTGCCAAGAGTCGATGGTACCCACCTTGAGAGACGTGAACCAGGTCAGAGCTTTGTCTAATAGCGTGCTCGGGAACGCCTTGCATAAGATGGCTTCGTCATTTGTGACTAGCCCCATGGCCGATTTGTAACGGCATACGTGCTCGAGGGGTCAGGATGACCCCAAGTACATGACGAACTGTGGGATTTTAAGGCCTGGATTAGGGGAGACATTTTGAATCCATTTGGCGAAAGGCCCCAGTTCAATTGATCTGGATTTATGAACTTTGGTGAGGTTCTTTCCATTCTCTGGGCTATATTAGGAGAACGCTTCCTAGCCCCTCGTTTGTGAATAGGCTTAGAGGAAGGATGGCTTTCCCCTACTTTGCTGACTGCCTATTTCCTGCTCGTCCGCGTTCCACGCCTTTCATCTTTCCTGGTGGCTGTTTGTGTTCGCTGTGGAAGCTCCGAGGGATCTCCGGAAAATCTTGGTGGGGGGAGATCCGCGCCAGCCTTTCTGAATTCAGCCCTCAGTTTTAGCCATTTCTGTGAGAGCTCTTGATCCAGCTTCAATTGTTCGTTTTCTCGTTGCAGTCGCTGTAATTCCCTTTCTGTTTCCACAATTCTTTTAGAATTGAGTTGTTCCCTTAGATCTTGGGAACGTCGGGAAGTCTCCGGTTGTGGTCCCAACCTCTCGGAGATGGGACGGCGACTGGAGCTGGGTGATGACGAGGAACGTGATATTCTCGTCCCAGTCTCACGGAAAGAGGATTGTCGCACGGTGCGTCGGTCTCCTGATTATCTAGACATATTTTGCAAAAATGAGATTTCTAGCTAAAGTTCCCGGTAACGGAACCAAACTAATTCTGCACGAATCTGTCAAAGGATAAAAAGGTAAATTGAAGTGCCGGGAATTTAGGAAACTATATAGTTGACTTGTGAGAAAGACTTTTTGGGCTGGTCAAAGTCAAGGAAGATTGTATTTCTGGGAGGCGAAGTATAACCCTTGGAGAGCGGTACTTCGTTGAGCGCACTTGGTACTTCGAGATATTATACTTAGCGTCTCGAGAGCCTGCAAAACAAATAAGTTCAATGGCGTGTTTGTACCCCATGAACTCTCCGATGCTTAAGTCAGTAGAGTATTTTTGGATATCTGAAAAATTAGAAAAAAGTCCTTACCTTATGCTCAGATCTCTCTTTTATAGGAGTCTGATAATGAGATTACCGTTGTGGTTTCTGACCGTTTTGACCGTTGTAAATAACGGGTTATGAATGTGGAATTAAGGATGTAACGTCTGGCCTTGATGAGACCCATTAATTTGTGTTTATGACGTCAGGTGAGATCAGGGGTAATTAAGGTGTGACAAAATTACTGTTTTACCCCTGAGGTATTTTTCTGACTGCTCAGTTTTATATTTGCTTTCGGGTGTTTAATTATTGCTTTTATTATTTTCTAGACTTAAATCGCTTTTCATACTTCATTTATTGGTATTAATTTAAATTCTGCAATTAACTTTTTTCTGTGCCTTGGATTTAGCTGGGTTATTTGAGGAAAAAGTTAAAGAGAAAATCGCAGGAAGAAGAAGAGATGAGACATTAACTCACCTAGGGTAGAAGCGCGTCGGCAGATTTGGGGAAGAGGAAAAGCCGAGAATGATGCGCTATTTCAGACTAAAGGCGCAGCCTTTTTCCAATGGTAAGGTCAAAAATCGGGGATTTGAATTGTTACATTTGAATGGGAAATTGAAGCGGTTGGATGGGTGCGAGAAGTAAAACAGAACTGAAAAGGGTATAACTCTCTTAGTTACATTTAGGTAAACGGAAGTTATGGAATATATTTTATAACTGTTGTGAACTATTCAACTTCTTTCCCTTTAAATAACTTCCTTCCTCTCAATCCTCTACCACTCTCCATATTCTCATAACATTTCTATAAAAAAAAGAGAAAAGAGCTCTCGGAAATCCCTTCACAGTCGCAAGAACAAAACGGTTAGTATCCTTTCTCATCAGTTTTTCTTTTTATGATTCTGGTTCTTTATGCTTATGCTTAGTTGACATTTTGGGTTGCATTTCTGGTATGGTAGGAAACATGAACAATAGCTATTTGTATTCTTATCATAAGATCACAAGCACAAATTATTATTTTTTTGGGATATTTAATTCTTATAGTCAGTGTGTTTGACATGAGGAAGTCACATGTGTGAATTGAGTATAATTTCTACTTTCACTGAGCATGTGATTTACTGATTTCAAAGAAGCATGTTATGAATATGAGAAGTGTTCATTTGGGGAGGCAGACTGACGGGAAGTTGAAATCCTTGATTCTTAAATCACTTGAACTTTGCCAGGGGTCTTTTGTCTCGGGTAAGATGTTTTTGCTTAGTAAGTTCAGTGGGCTTGATTAGTCCTACAATTTAAGTACTCTGATCAAACATTCAGATAGGTCATAGCTCTATGGGTTTGTTTATATGATTGGTTACTACCCTTGATAATGTGATTTCTTAATTTCGGATATGGTATTATGTGCTTTGCTTGCGTTATGCTTTTCTTTTACTAATGTCATTTTACAAAGATGTCGAGAACCAAGCAGGTGGCCAAGAAATTTAAAATGGAAAAGTTTGCCTCCCTAGATGCTGAAACCCGCTATGAAGAGTTATACAGTGAGAAGCAGTACCTAGCAGATTTGGATTTTATTTTAACCGGTGAATCACCATATCCATTGCCAACTGAGTGCCGAGACATGATGAGGGCACTCAACTAGGAAAAGTTCTGCAATCAACGGATTGAACCTGACCCGTCAGTAGTCCGGGAATCCTACGCCAACTTGTGGCCCAACAACGTTTACTCTGTTTTTGTAAGGGAGAGGCAAGTACCTCTCAACCCGAGAGCAATCAACCAGTTGTTCGACCTTCCTAACTACAACAATGATGACGACTACTCCTCTTTATTTGCCAACCTAACCGATGAACTGAGTGCCAAGTTACTGCAGGAAGTAACGATACCGGGTACGTAGTGGATCCAGTCGAAGTAGGGTAACCTGACATGCTGTAGGGAATTTTTGACTACGAAAGCCAAAGTGTGGCTCTACTTCATCCTCCACTCCCTGATGCCCACGAGGCATACGTCTTCCCTCAACATGGAATGAATTTTTATGATAGCCTGCATAGTAAAGGGTAGATCCATCAACATGGGCCGCATCATTTGTGAGCAGATCTGAGCTTGTGCCAATAAGAAGAGTGGGGAAATATTTTTCCCTACTTTAATCTGCCTGTTGTGCAGAGCCTCCAGTGATGTGATGGCCATGGTGGACGATGATTATTATTCACAAGGCACTATTTCTGCTTACGACTTAAGTAGAATCTTGCCCACACCACCAACACACCCCCCACGTGCCAGCTCACAAACACCCTCGGCTCAAACTCCGTTCACGCCTTCCTCCAGTTCCTTCCCACCTGCTAAACCATCCGCCCAAGCTGCTGCTTCGGCATTCACCCTTTCCCAGTTGCATGAACACCAACAGCTGTACTGGGAATATGCCCGTAATCGAGATGACGCGCACTTCTGCTCATTGTCGCGGCAACGCTAACAGGCTGGTACCCCATGACCAACGTTTCCCCACCAGATTTTGCCAGAAGGTCCTCACACTATGGAGGATGATGGCGACAATGCTTAACACTCCCTGCACATCGGGAGTGGTTCTATCCCTTTATCCCTTCTCTAATGAACTGATTTTCCCTGTCCCATTGGATTCTTTATGCTTTTGTTGTACTGTTGTTATTGTCCCGCATCGCTGGATTAGACTATTTTCTGTTATTGCCCCGCCTGTTTGATTTATTATCTTTTCTGTTTGTTGGGTCCCTTTCTGTTGCAATGGGGACATTGATCCTCTTTAAGTTTGGGGGAGGGTGTCCCTTTGCCAGACCGATTTGCCAGATTGAATTGTTGAATGTTGATTAATCAATGTTTATAATGCTTGAATGTTGAAGGTTTGAATGTTAAAATCAATTGCAATGATGAATGATTGTTCTCCTATTCCATCTAGTGATTATAGCATATTTATGTTAAATCTGGGAAACTTATTTGTGATGATAATTCTTAGTGATGATTGTTATTCTTGTATGATAGTGAACCATTTTTTTATAGAATATATGGATATTAGCTAGAATTAGGTGATAATTTTTGCTCCCACAAAACAATTTCCGCACATAGTCTTACTTGGACATTTCTTACTTATAGAACAGATAAATTATGGTATAAAGATTCATAATTTTTAGACTCGTCTATTATATCCCTTGAGGCGAAATCCTAGTACAATTTGGTAATTTAGAAATGATTAAGACATGTTCTTGAATCATTTGAGTCTTTCTAGCTTACCTTGATGCATTGTTTTTCCTTAGTTAAACCAAGTTGAGCTTAACCTAATTTCTTGACACCCTTATTGAATGACAACCACTTATCCTAAATATTTTGCATGTATCCATCCATTCTTTGCTTTCCCTAAACTTGATCCTAGTTTGCTATGAACACCGCTGAACATAAGTTTGGGGGTATGTTGAGAATGTTGTATTGAAGAGCATAACAATGTTGAAGCCTAATGTTGTGGCAATTTCATTTCTATTGGACCAGTGGCAGTTGATCGAATTTTAAACTATGTATTGAGGGTATGTGTATAAAGGAAGATTAGATGATGAAAAATGAACAACCCTCTTTACACAAAAAAAAAGGAAAAGAGCAAAGAGAGGATAGAACAATTTACATATTATGCTTTGCTACGATCATGTATGCTGATATCTATAGTTGTATGCTTCATCTACTAGTGAAGTAGGGGTGAACATTTATGCTCACTACGTTTAAGGAAGTTGAAAAAGAGAAAAAATGATAGCATTGGGTTTAGTTCAAGGTAAATTAGGACTAAGTTTTAAGCCTACTTTATACCTATATTTCCTACCTTAGCCTTAGCCTACATTACAACCAAATTAAGACATTTTTTATCTTTATTGCTGAATTTGCTACATTAGGGGAGAGTGGTGTGATAGATTGAGTTTGAAGATACAAAATGCATCTTAAGATTACCGTACGTTGATTTATGAATTAGAAATAGAAAGGGACAGACTATTCATGAACACACGGGAGTAAAATTTTTTTGAACTTGATTTTAATTAATGTTTTGTTATTTGAGGAAATTTGGGTCATGATTCAGATTTGAATTTTTGATCAACATCTTTGATCTGAAAGTACGAGTCCCAAGTTTGACCATGATTGCTGGATGAATTGGAATTTAAATGTTGAACTAATTGATAGATTGGTTTACTCTTCTGTCTGCTATAGCATTGCTCAGGACGAGCTATGACTTAAGTTTGGGGTTGTGGTGGGGTTGTGGTAACTCTAAATTAGTAGAGTTATTCACATCTATTTTACCTTTGTTTTGGCCTTAATTGTATGATTTGTTTATGAAATTTGGATTAAATGTATTAATTTGTATATCTCTCTTCCTAATTTCAATTTTAGTGATTAAATACCAAAAGACCCGAATTTATTAGGAAAAATTCCAAATTTTATTGAAATTGAATTTTAATCCTTTGTGATTAAAAATCTATTGCAGTGAGCTGAAGGAAATAGAATTATTGGACCAAATTGTTAAGGGCGGAAAGGTAATTTCGTTGGCTTGAATTTAGTAAAAGAAATTGAAGAATAAAAGAAGATGCAAGTGACCGATTGATGAAGAAGTATCGGGAATAGCTGGGAGATTATTTGGCCAAATTATTTGAGGGAATTTGGATATGCTGAGCTGGAATTTATTTTAATAAATTCCAGAAATTCAAAGGCTATTTTTGATAAAGAATTCCAGCTGGATGTGAGATACTCAAGGAATATTCTACAGCAAAGAGGTAAACAACAAAAATTCTGGAAGAAAGGAGAAAAAAAAGAGGAGAGTAATTGGGAATAAGAGAGGGAGACTCAATCAGAAAAAAGAGAAGAGGGGGATCAGAAAACAAACGCACTAGAGAGAAATTAGGATTTAACATTAGACTATCTGTAGACTAATTTCTTGGAGAAAACCCGAGAGAAGAGAAGAAGGAATTTGCTGTGGAAATTTGTGGGCTGAGAGAGAAGGAGTTTCAGCACAATTTGGAAGAGGAAAACCAGTGGGTCTTGTGATTAAATTGATTTGGGCAGCAGAATTGTCTAAGAACTTAGTAATTCTCTATTCATTTCTTTATTTTATCTACTATTGTTAATGAATTTATACTTCAATTTTTTGTATGAATTTGAGAAGCATTTGGGGTAATTAAATTTGTTTTGGATTAGATTACTCACTAAGACATTAGGGGTTTCTTACCCATTACTTTAGCCTATGTACTTCATTATTTCCAGTCTTGTAGAGCATTTTTATAGTCTGAATTTTGTTGTTGCTTAGTTAAGTATGAACAGATTCTTACGTTGTTATAAATGTTGATGAACTTGCTGTGATAATGAACTCAGTTTTTATGGTTAATACTTGTATGGAGCATGCTTGATTTACTCACTTAATTACTTAAAAGTTTAGTGTTATTTGCGGTCACGACTATCCAAATTACACATCGAATTAGTGTCTATCATTCGAGAGAAAGGAAGCTAATTGACAAGATAATTAAGTGGCATTAGTTTGGGTAGCAAGACCTTGTGCTCAAATTTGCAGGGAGATGGACCAAATCCTCTGCCTAATGTTGCTTTAGACCACGGTACGTCTTACTCCATGAGACGATGACATTTGTGCTCTGAACTAGTACGTCGAGTATTTGTTGTAGCATTGATCTAACAACTGGAGATATTTTCTAATGTATTCTGATTCACTTCTGGTTTGTACTTACAATTTAGGCTTGTGTTCCTCTGCCATTTTATTATCTATACTACTCTTGTTGTTATCTCTAATGCAGAGTACCTATCGTGCAGCTAGTATGTTGAAAAGTATCTACGATTTTAAATTTATAATATCGTAATCCTAAGAAACTGGTAACGACTTAGTAGTAACTATAACATAATCCTAACAATCATCTTATCAGGAATTAATTAAAGTAATATCAAATCTTGAGAGAGGTTTTATCACAACAATACATGCAAGTATCAGGCATTCGAGAGTAATTAAATAGACATGCATTCTGATGTATACCCATGTTTATACAATTTGATTGACCTATCTTCGAATATTTTAGATTATCTTAGTTTGGAATGAAATTATGAACTATATCCGGTTACTACCATATCTGAGTTACATGGCGTATTCACCCCTAAAGAGGGATGACCCTACTCATCTTTCGGGTTAAAGTATCAATGAAATTCCTATGTCACTTCGGTATCATGTCACTCACCCTAGATCAGCCTAGCATGCAAACTCAGCTTTATTAGGGTATTCTAACAAACATGGTGATCTGTTTTGTTATTTCTTCCTAATCTGGCATACCTTTAGAGTCTGTTAAACTAAAACAGGTTATGAATTAGACCGTGGTTAGGAGTTGTTTATAACCTTAGATTTAGTTTAAAAGTGCAAACAGATTATCAGCACATAATGAAAGTTTAGTTCTATGACCTTTCTGAAAAAATGAGCAGAACCTCAACTTAAAAAATATGTATAATATAGCAATCATAATTCATTACTCAAATAGATATTTAGATGACACAACTCAAAATAATACATAAAGAGTCTAGGGGACCATTTTCATAGAGTAGTCACCACTTTATGAGGTCCGTCGGCGCTGCCGATCTTGTATGCTTTGGGTTGCTCGATCCTACTCTGGACGGCAGAGCCTTCGGAGAACACTTCTTTAGCCTAGTAACAATTGCTTTACCTTACGTCCTAGGCTCCCTATTGACTAAGTCTACACTAACCTATTGCTCTCTTAGGATCTCCTAACGAAATATCGGTATTCTATGAATACCAAAGACGAATAATTATCTAATAAAATTTCCGAAATCTGAGATAAACACTCAGAGAATAGAGAAAACGAGACTCGAAGTTGCTAGATGACTTGTGTTGAGTGTTGAGGGATGATTTCAATGCTCTGGAACCTGAGTATTTATAGATGGTTTTTGGAGTGAAATTCTCAAGAATTTCCGATGTGGGACAACATTTTGGGCGAGGACGCCCATCCTTGGCCTTGACTTGGTCAGGGTGGGCGTCCCATGCATAAGGACGGTCACCCTTGGCTCAAATCTTCCAAAATTCGCACTTTTGTCACAATATTTGATGTTTTCATGCAATTTATTTCTGAAACTTCTTAAATCACAAATTACGCAATTTATATCAATTTAATTCAATTAAGATCAAATATATTCCAATATTGCCCTAATTTGTATCTAAAAATAAGTTTAAAATGTGATATGATTTTTGTATATCAATAGTCATACTTGTATATGGTAATATTTTATTTTTATGAACACTTAGTCCCTAAGTTTACAAAAAAAAAAGGAAAAAAAATCAAAGATTATGTTATTAATTGAATTACAACTCAAACTCTATTATGTTTGTAAATATTAATTTTTTCACAAGTTTAACATGAAAAGACCTTAATGTCTTGCTAGCCTCACTTATTATAAAAGTCAAAAGTTGGAGATCCAGTAAATATAAAATATTTTTTTAAAAAAATTCTATAAGGTGTTTTAAACTCGTGAACCTCACCTGAAGTGAGCTAAAGAGGATAATATCATTGGGATACTTATAATATGTGTTGTGACCTGAAGTCTCACGTCGCTCGCATAAGAAATCTTTAAGCGGTTATTAAATATGGGTTTGAAGCCCTTTACTCAGTGATGTGTTTTAAACTCATAAGACCCACTTGAAGGGATCCAAAATGCTCAAAATAATATTTGATATTATTCAAAATTTGCTGGATTCTTTTAATATACAACTCTAATTAATAATTGTTTAAGAATATAAAAAACTAATTTATTAGATAAGGATTCTAAAAAGAAAAAAGGGAAAAAAACTAATTTATTAGATAAGGATTCTCCAAAAGAAAAAAGGCAAAAAAACTAATTTATTATATAAGGATTCTCCAAAAGAAAAAAGGCAAAAAACTAATTTATTATATAAGGATTCTCCAAAAGAAAAAAGGCAAATTAGTGTGAATGTTCACAAAGATTTTTTAGGACAAAATCTTTGACTAGAATTGACTAAAATTTTAGGACAAAATCTTTGACTAAAAGTTTAGGGCAAAATCTTTTTGAATTTTCCCCCTCTATAAAAGAAAGCATCCGTGGAGAAAATGTATGAACAAAAAAGCAATGGAGTTCTTCAGTATCCATAAACTTAGAAGAATAACTGTTGTATTGTTTTTATTCTCAATATCATGCCACCATGGTATCATGGCTCTTGACCGTTCATCCAACACTATTGGCATTCAAGTTAAGCAGCAAGCTCCTAACCAGCCAAATCAAACACAATCATTTGATTCTCTATCACATCATCAAGCTACAAATGAATTTCAATTGAAGAGAACTGTTCCTAAAGGACCAAATCCAACAAAATCACCCGATACTCCACCACATTCTCAACATGCAAATGAATTTCTATTGAAGAGAACTGTTCCTAAAGGCCCAAATCCAACAAAATCACCCGATACTCCACCACATTCTCAGTATGCAAATGAATTTCTATTGAAGAGATTTGTTCCTAAAGGGCCAAATCCAACAAGATCACCCGATACTCCACCACATTCTCAACATGCAAATGAATTTCTATTGAAGAGATCTGTTCCTAAAGGGCCAAATCCAACAAGATCACCCGATACTCCACCACATTCTCAACATGCAAATGAATTTCTATTGAAGAGAACTGTTCCTAAAGGCCCAAATCCAACAAGATCACCCGATACTCCACCACATTCTCAGCATGCAAATGAATTTCTATTGAAGAGAACTGTTCCTAAAGGCCCAAAAACAAAATCACCCGATACTCCACCACATTCTCAGCATGCAAATGAATTTCTATTGAAGAGATCTGTTCCTAAAGGGCCAAATCCAACAAGATCACCCGATACTCCACCACATTCTCAGCATGCAAATGAATTTCTATTGAAGAGAACTGTTCCTAAAGGCCCAAATCCAACAAGATCACCCGATACTCCACCACATTCTCAACATGCAAATGAATTTCTATTGAAGAGAATTGTTCCTAAAGGCCCAAATCCAACAAGATCACCCGATACTCCACCACATTCTCAGCATGAAAATGAATTTCTATTGAAGAGAACTATTCCTAAAGGGCCAAATCCAACAAAATCACCCGATACTCCACCACATTCTCAGTATACAAATGAATTTCTATTGAAGAGACGTGTTCCTACAGGGCCAAATCCAGCAAAATCACCCGATACTCCACCACATTCTCAGCATGCAAATGAATTTCTATTGAAGAGATCTGTTCCTAAAGGGCCAAATCCAACAAAATCACCCGATACTCCACCACATTCTCAGTATCCAAATGAATTTCTATTGAAGAGACGTGTTCCTACAGGGCCAAATCCAGTAAAATCACATGATACTCCACCACATTCTCAGCATGCAAATGAATTTCTATTGAAGAGGTCTGTTCCTAAAGGGCCAAATCCAACAAAATCACCCGATTCTCCACCAAATTTTTAGTATGCATATTAATTTTAATTGAAGTGAATTTTTCCTAGAAAGCTGAATGTTGCAAAATCTCATGATTCTTCATCTCATCTGCTAGTAAAAATTGTAATTTAAGTATTTTCATTTATGTTGAGGTGCATGTTTTATCAACTAATGAGTGGTATAAAATACTGAACTTTGTTACTGATAAAAATTAAAATATCACTGGAAAAAGAAACAAAAAAGTTATAAATTAAAATTTTATTATTATTATAACAAATTCCTCAAACCGTCTCAAACATAAACTCTCAAGACTTTTAGTTACTCAAACCCAAACCCCCTCACTTAAAAAACCTTAACAGATTTAGAAAATTCTTATATCATTTATGAGACTCCAATCCACTATGACCATTTGCGCCTCTCTTCTCACGACACTTCTCATCCGGGAGATTTGCACTTTTCTTTTTCTTTTTTTTTCTTTTTTTTTTATGGCAGGGGAACGTATAAAAGAAGGTTGGAGATGTAATGCCAATTGCAACTGGTCATGTAAAGATTCAAGTGAGTTCATATATATGTTATGTGGACTTGAATTTGTATTTAGAATATATACGATGATTTAATGCTATGAAATTGCTGGAAAGATTTGACCTTTTTTTTTCTGGCTGATTAAGGAAAGGATATCTTGAGTATTAACTATCCTGTGGGTCCTTTTGTTACAAAGGTTTTTTTTTTTTTTTTTTTTTTGTTTATGTAATATTTATGGTTAATGATTATGCAGTTTTTTGTAGCCTAAAATTTATTCCGTTTGACCTAGTTTTTTGGTCCTGCTTTTACTTGGTCAACCCAATTGACTTATGTAAAATTGATATAAGCATTTTCCCTTGTTTTCTTAATATTAGTGAAATTAGGATTGATAAATGATAGTAATTGCTTTAACCATCTATCAAATTAACAAGTGACCAATCAAATATTCACCTACTTCCTTCAAACCTACTTATGATTGTTTACCAAATTCTGGGCCTGGACCTTGGATGGATGGTACGGTAGTCCAGTGTAAAAAGTCCAATTTTTCTAACCAAAAAAAGAAACCCCCACCATTCGTCTTTTTTCAATATGGACCAAACTTCATATTCAAAAAAGCAAAAATGGGCTCCAAAGTCCACTATCTCTACTAATACTTTTGACTTATTCGTCTTTTTCCTCTTGATCCTTCGCGTCATCAATCATTTATAATTCCTTTACACTCTCATAATACTGCTCCCAAATCCGTCCTTGAAAAGAATACAAGTATTAATTCTTAGGCCTACTCCAACAATTAGTCCACAAGAGCCAAACTTATCTTCTCATCCCTCTGACCAAGGTGATAAATAACCTTTTCCTTCTGGAACTCTGCAAAATAATAATAAGTTACATATTAGTCAGTCTAATACCTTTCCTTATTTACAAAAATTTAATCTTTGTCACCACACCACATTAATATGATATTATTAATATTATCTGTTTTGATTTTTAGTCATCACAATTTTATTTTTAAATATCTATCTAAAAGACTTCATACTAATAGAATTAATAAAATTAGTAAACTATATCATTATCTTTGAATGATAGTGAACTCTAGCATTATCTCTAAAAAAACAGCTCCACTTCATCCCAGCCCATCTATGCTCCCTCAACTTCTAACCTGAAATAGTCAATCTTAGTAGTAATCCCATGAATATTATGTTTTGGAACTGTCGTGGTATCAATAATTCTCAATTTTCACTTAACGTTAAGGATTTAATAAGTTGTCACAGACCTGAAATAGTCATTCTAATTGAAACCAAACAACACATAGAAATAGTCATGCAAACGGCTCGTTAATCAAGTGGGATTCAAGCATGGGATGAGTAAAACATGGCTAGTGTTCAATGTGCCAATATTTCCAATAAATTTTTATTTCATACAATCATGGAGGTTTGTGTTGTTCAATACAATAGATGAGATGAAATAACATATGACAAAATTGTATATCTACTTGGGACTAAAATAAAGAAATCTACATTATTTTGTATAATGCATTTTTTTGTTATTTAAATATTTCTTGTTTATATTGTATAAATATATTGAAATTAGTTGTTTAATCGTTTTTATGATTTGAAAATGTCTTAATGAAAAGATATTGGATGGAAACATGCAATTTTTATAGGTGGCAATAAAAAATTAAAAAAAATAATAATGAAAAAAACTCATGCAGTAAAGTGGCTCGTGATGGTATCACTAGAATGAAATAACAACTAGTTCATGTAATCGGACAAATAAAATAAATGATAAAAAAAAAAACCCTTCTTAATATAATTAGCAAATCATGAATACGAATACATGAAGTGATCATGATATTGATGATGATAAATTGAATTTTAATAAGGATGAATTGTCAGTATTTGAGAGAAAGAATTTGAATCAAGCAACAAAAGATAGTAGACACATAGCTTACATCCAAGAGCAATAGGGTGAATATATAAATTTTTATTTGATGTATTTTTATTCTTTTTTTAAAAAAAATTATTTTATTTTATTATAATTAATTTTAAGTAATAAACATACATCTGAAATGTTGGTAGTAGGTCTTCAAAAGAGAAAGAATTACCTAGTCGTGCTATTGATCCATTTTTATTTCCATCAAAATAAAAATAAGTTAAACAAATATTTTTAAATGATTATGCAAAAAGAGTCAGTAAGGCTATTTAGAAAGTTTTTCTCTTTAATGATATACCTTTAATGTAATTGATAGTAAACCACATTTTTTATCAATGATTGATGAAATTGTGAAACCATGGCTGGGGTTAAAGGTTCTTCAGTGTGGGAGCCTTTATTTAGATGAAGAGATAAATGAACTTACGAATTATATAAGTTCTTTTAAGCTAAGGTGGCCTACTTAAGGATGCTCACGGTTGGAGTACATGGTGCAATTTCGATTGGTATACTAAAAAATAAGATTTATTTACTTATGTTGATTATGAGTAATTACGGACTTAGTCTTACTAACTGTCATTTTAGCATTTAATTGTTGTTACTTAATCAATCAGAACCTAAGGTATAGTACCTATTGTGTAGCTAATTCTTGGAAAGTACCTAAGATTTTAATTTATTAATATCGTACTCCCAAAAATTGGTAACGACTTAGTAGCAACAAACCATTAATCCTAACAATTATCTTATTTATTCAATTAATCAATCGTTCATCAATATCTTTGATGGATTGGTGATTCCAACCACACATAACATGTATTCATTGAGCATGCAAGAGTTATCTTATAGATATGTGTTCTGATGTATGTTCTACTGTTTCTATATGTTGATTGAGCTATCTTTGAATATTTTAAATATATCTTGGTCTAGAAAGCAATTATGTATTGTATCTTGCTTGTGTGCCACATCTGAGTTACCTGATGTATTCACCCTACCTTAATAATGACCCTACTCACGGTTCGAGTTAAAGGTATCCATGAAAACCTGTGTCACTCAAGAATTCATGTCACTCACCCTAACGCCGGCATAGAGACCAAACTCAGCCTCATTAGGTTACTTTAACAAACATGGTGATCTGTAGGTTATTTTACCTAATATGACAGACCTTAATATATTCTACCCTAACTTAAGGCTTGTTAAACTAAACAGGTTATAATTAAACCATAGTTAGGAATTGTCTATAACCGTTCATTTAGTTTAAAAGAGCAAACATATATTCAGTCATAATGTTAATTTAGCAGGTGACCTTTCCAGAAAAATGAGAATAACTTCAACATGCAAAACACATATAACATGCAATCATAGTTTAGTATTCAAATTAGTATTTAGATGAACACAACACAAAATATACAGAGAGGATCTAGGGGACCACCATCATAAAGTATTCACCCTTTATCAGGTCCACCGGTGGAGCGACTACTTGTATACTTTGGGTTGCTCGACCTGACTCTGATCACCAGAACCTTCGGAGAACTCTTCCTTAGACTAGTAGTGATTGCTTTACCTTACATCCTGGACTTAGGCAATACTCTGTTGACTAGCTATTCGCTCACCTAATGCTCTCTTAGGATCTCCTAACGACATCTCGAGTATTCTAATCGAATTCTCAAAGAACAGAGAAAACGAGACACTCGAAGTTGCTAGATGACTTGTATTGAGTGTTAAGGGAGGAATTGAACAATTGAAGGTTTGGAGTATTTATACCAGGTTTCTAGAGTGAATTTCTCCAAAATTTTCGATGTGGGACAAGTTTTGGACTTGGGACACCAGTCCCTAGCTAAGGACGCCCTTCCTTGACCTTGACATGGTCAAGGTGGGCGTCTCAACCATAGGGACATCCACCTCGAATCCAACTTTTCCAAAAATTACACGTTTGCCCCAAATTTTGCTATTTTCATGCAATTTACTGCTAAAACATCCAAAATTACAAATTACGCAATTTCATGTCAATTTGATTCAATTAAGATCAAATACATTCAAATATTGTCCTAATTTGTGTCTAAAAATATGCTAAAAGTTTGATATGATTTGTGCATATCACATAACCCCACACTTAGCTTTTTACTTGTCCTCAAGCAAAACTTATATGAAATTAGTGAATGACTAAATCATAAGTGCAATCACAACAAGGTTTTTAGCAATGTTTTTAGCAAAATCCTTCAAGGAGTCAGATAATTCAGAAAATAGATATGGACTGATAGAGTTGCTATGTAAATGTCTCAATTATTCAGTAAAGGTGTCATGACCTTATAGGCTGAAAAAGTTCAAAAGCCTGACTGAGTTCTAGCTCTACTTTAGTCACATAGTTTTCCTGAAGTGGAGTGTGTGAATTGGTCTAGACTAGA
Organism: Asclepias syriaca; assembly: GCA_027405835.1. NCBI lineage: Eukaryota > Viridiplantae > Streptophyta > Magnoliopsida > Gentianales > Apocynaceae > Asclepias > Asclepias syriaca. Next base: position 11,325,332 of record CM049928.1, on the reverse strand, counting down.
TTGTCAACTCAGAATAATCTTTTTAGGAAGTTACCAAATAATAATTCAACCAGTTATTCCGAATATAAATAGCATAATAAACGACCTTCCAGGCTCTGAGCTTTGGTGCCAGAACTTTCTTGTTACGATTCTCAAATACAAATACACTGGGTGTATGTTTTAATTGATTTCTAGGGTATTTTTGTGTTTGCTTTCACACATCAACTTTAACTACCCAGGTATCGAGCCCCACTCTGATGACTCCCAGATCTACACGACCTTAGGGCACCAAGTATTAAATTTCCTTCAGAAGGGGTGCTCGAGTAGCAAATGATACTTGCAAACTACCCCTTTTACATTTAAGCTATGGCACTTTCAGCTCAGAATTCCATCTAGTTATTCAAGTTGCTCTCACATTCTCAAATGGTCTAATATTATTTAGTTCTAGCTTGAACAGTTGTGCTAAAAAATCAGGAATTCCCTACTTCTAATTTATGAATTCAGTAAAGCAATTAAAATATTTCCTAATGGTCATAACACTCTACTGAACATATATCACAGACAGGAGCAGTTTTCAATCAATCGATACTGATTTTGAAATCTGAAAGAGTGAAAATTTTACAATTTTTTTGGAAGGGTGAATTTTCAGTGAAAAACATAGGAAAAACATGCAAATATTTGAAACATGAGTGCACTGTGCACTACTATCCCACACTTAAGATTTACACTGTCCTCAGTGTTCATGCATATCCTATCACTCCACACTTATTTGAAGAATAAGAATTTAAAAATAAAAGCAAGAAAAGCAAACAAAACACGAAATGAAGATAAAAATAAAAAGAAAACAAAACAAAATAAAAGTAGAGAAAGATGAGGAATAGAAAAACTCCCTTCATGTATCGAGTAGAAGAATCTGCTCTGATTTGTCAATTGGCTGTTCACCTCAGCCATGTGCTATTGTTGAAGTGTCTTTGACTCTATAAGCTCTGGGTTTGATGATTCTGCAGTGTGCTCTGTATGGAGGGTGTACCTACCATGTGATCCCCATGTTTCGAAGAACAGTTAGGTCGGTGGAAATGGTAGGTAGAGTTATCCTCGTCAGCTCTGATTCCTCAATGTTGAACTCCAGGTAGTGGCTTATCCATGTGATGAATAGCTCGAGCCCCAAGGACTGCTTCCTCGAATCATTTGCAAAGTTTCTCGCAATCAGAGCAACGTGTCCAGGAGGAATGTGTCCAGGAGCATGACGTTCCCTGAAGCTTTAGCGAAGTCGTGATGGTAGGGGCCTCCAGTAGTGCAGATCTGGGCCCAAGTAGTTTAGACTTCCTCGGGGAAGTTTCACACAACTGACTAGTTTGCAGGGGGCGCAGGCTCCTCCTCTGCTATACTCTTGATACAATGCCAAACTCTTCTATATCCATCGACCGGTCGATACTACTTGGTCGATAGGTCACTTGCTCGCAATTGTATAGCTTTAATTATTGCCCATTTACCTTTTGAGTAGTGTCGTCGTGATCCATTATAACACAGGCTCCATACGGCGACACTTCTGTAATAGTAAACGGGCCTGACCAATAACATCAGCTCATCTGTTGATTCTGCAGATAGGGACTTTGCTGTGGTGGTATCTTCTGGAAGTTTTCAGCTCCAGAATTATTCCTCAAACTAAATCTCGGATGATTTCTTCAGTTGGGATTATATGTGTTTCCCATTGGAGCAGCATTGACTGTAGCAAGCTCCTGCCTCTTTTGCAATGGTCAATTTTCCATTCCCATAGCAATCCCCGCTAAAGTGAGGTACTTGGCAGACTTCACAGATTTGATACACAGGCTAACGTTTCTTCCTTATTGAAAGGCGTTAATTTGACTGTTGTTATTAGCCTTTAATGTCTCCAATTGCTCATCACAAGAAGTGTTAGCTGTGTTAACTGGCTGATACCCCTTTATTGCTTATCAAGATATTGGCACATCTGAATCTGGAAAATAGTTTCTCAAGGAATCTGCACATGACTTTAACATTATTAGTAGGTAATGCTTGTGCTTCAGGCTATTTTGAAAAGTGTTCTACAGCTACTATGATGTAATTGTTTTCAAAGGAAGAAGGGAAAAGGATTCAATCAATACCTCAGATATCAAAGATTGCAACACTCTGTATACCTCGCTGGGGTAGACGATCTCTGGAAGATGTGTTACCTGTTAATTGGCAAGCATCGCGGGACTGTATCAAGGATACCAATTCTTTGAATATCGTAGGCCAATAAGAACCTTCTTCCAACACTTTTCGGACAGTGTTGATAGCAGTCAAATGGTCTCCCGTATATCTTTGATGGCAATGCTCCAGAATCTTGTGGCCTTCGTCTTCTAATACACATCATCTGATCAATTACTATGCAACAATTCGAAATAGAAAAGGGATCTTCCTAGTAGTAATGTTTCAAATCAACAAAGAATCTCTTCTTTTGTTGATAAGTCATATCACTCGGGAATATTTAAGCGACTAGATGAATTGTAATATCGACAAATCACGGAAGAGGATTATTATACATAGAAAACAATGAAAATAAATTCTCATATAAAAATTTATCAGATTTTTTTTTTCGAATTTAATTTCCTTAGTATGATTTTAGAATAATTTTCTAAAATTTGATTAACTTAAATTTATTAATTTCAGATAATTTCTAAAATTAATTATTTAAGATAACCATATAGTTCAGGAAATTGATTGACTAATTTCAAATAAGTGTGATTGTCTATTAAGATATAGATTACTACCTTTACTTATCATAAGCTTCTAGAATTTTGATTAGGAATCCTAAAATTTTATGAATGTTCCCCGGCAACGGCGCCAAAAATCTGGTGCAGTTCCGATTTGTATGCTAAAAGATAGGATTTATTTACCTATGTTAATTATGAGTGATTAAGGACTTAGTCTTACTAACTGCCACTTTAGCATTTAATTATTATCACTTAATTAATCATAACCTAAGGCAGAGTACCTATCGTGTAGCTAGTTCTTGGAAAGTATCTACGATTTTAATTTATTAATATCGTACTCCCAGGGAACTAGTAACGGCTTAGTAGCAACAAACCCTTAATCCTAACAATTATCTTATTTATTCAATTAATCAATCGTTCATCAATGTCTTTGATGGATTGGTGATCCCAACCACACATAACACGTATTCATTGAGCATGCAAGAGTTATCTTATAGACATGTGTTTTGATGTATGTTCTACTGTTTCTACATGTTGATTGACCTATCTTTGAATATTTTAGATATATCTTGGTCTAGAATGCAATTATGTATAGTATCTTGTCTGTGTACCACATTTGAGTTACCTGATGTATTCGCCCTACCTAAATCATGACCCTACTCAAGGTTCGAGTTAAAGGTATCCATGAAAATCTGTGTCACTCAAGAATTCATGTCACTCACCCTAACGCCGGCATAGAGACCAAACTCAGCCTCATTAGGTTACTTTAACAAACATGGTGATCTGTAGGTTATTTTACCTAATATGACAGACCTTAATATATTATACCCTAACTTAAGGCCCGTTAAACTAAACAAGTTATGATTAGACCATGGTTAGGAATTGTTTATAACCGTTCATTTAGTTTAAAAGAGCAATCATATATTCAGTCATAATGTTAATTTAGCAGGTGACCTTTCCAAAACAATGAGAATAACTTCAACATGCAAAACACATTTAACATGCAATCATAGTTTAGTATTCAAATTAGTATTTAGACGAACACAACACAAAATATACAGAGAGAATCTAGGGGACCACCACCATAAAGTATTCACCCTTTATCAGGTCCGCCATCGGAGCGACTACTTGTATACTTTGGGTTGCTCGACCTGACTCTGATCAGAAAAACCTTTGTAGAACGCTTCCTTAGACTAGTAGCTATTACTTTACCTTACATCCTAGGCTTAAGCAATGCCTTGTTGACTAGTTATTCGCTCACCTAATGATCTCTTAGGATCTCCTCACGAAATCTTGGGTATTCTATGAATACAAAAAACGAACACTATCTAATCAAATTCTCAAAATCTGAGATAAACACTTAGAGAACATAGAAAACGAGGCACTCAAAGTTTCTAGATGACTTTTATTGAGTGTTGAGGGATGAATTAAACTATTGGAGGCATGGGGTATTTATAGCGGGTTTTTTGAGTGAATTTCTCCAAAATTTCCGATGTGGGACAAGTTTTGGACTTGGGACGCCCGTCCCTAGCTAAGGACACCCGTCCTTGACCTTGACTTGGTCAGGGTAGGCGCCCCAACCATAGGGACGGCCACCTCGAAGCTAACTTTTTCAAAAATTGTACTTTTGCCCCAAATTTTACTATTTTAATACAATTTACTTCGAAAACTTCCAAAATCACAAATTACGTAATTTTATGTCAATTTGATTCAATTAAGATCAATTACATTCAAATATTGCCCTAATTTGTGTCTAAAACATGCTAAAAAATTGATATGATTTGTGCATATCTGTACACATACAAAGTATCCTATCATTAATTTTATGATATATTGTGATAGATATATGACATTTCATAGTTAGTCTATTGAAAAAATAAGGAAAAAAAGCCAGTCAATTTGTCTTTTCATATATGGTTAAAATAGTTGATTAGATTCGTGAAGAAATATAGTTCACATTGTCATTGATAATGAATCTAGTATGAAAGTTGTTGGAGAAATGTTAATGCGAAAAAAAGAAGCATTTGTTTTGGTCTCTTTGTGCTGCCTATTGCATAAATCTAATATTGGTGACATGAGCAAGATAAAAGTCATGATTGAAGATACAAAAAAAAAACAAGTTTTATGTATAACACTGATGAAGTAGTCAATTTAATGAAACAATGATGAAGTAGCTAATCTAATGAAACAATATACCAAAGGTAGAGTATCACTAGATGTACTACTATATTCATTAGAAAGACTTGTTAGATATTCTGTGTGCAATTGGAGAGTAGTTAGAATTCAATAATAATTTCAAAAGGATTGAGGCAAAAAAAGGTGAAATTTTATATTGTCAAAATCTTTTGGAAAAAAATAAAAATTTTTGAAGATTGTTGATCAAGATAAAAAGTCCACTTTATTTGTTATAAATGAAGCAATGGATAGAGTAAAAATGAAAATCAAATAAACAATGTGTAGGGGTTACAGAGTGCGGAAGCGTAATAGATTCAACCAAAGATTACGAGAAATTAATAAAGACAGTAAAAATGACACCAAAGTTTTAGGTGGAAAAACCCTCTTTAAATAGAGGTAAAAAACCACCGGCGAGAGTGCCAAAAATTCTACTAATATTGACAGGAGTACAAAATATTTTCTTCAGGCTAACAAGATAAAATAGTCCGTTACAGATTCTCTACGAGTATAGAAATACTCAAACAAGAAGTAGAGAAAAGAAGAAAATATAAGGGGAGGAGAATTTCTTTGAAAAGGAAGGAAAAACGGAAAACTTATGTGTCAATAAAAGTATAGATATAAGCCGTATATATATATACATATATATAACCACTTCACGTACTATTCTCCTTTTTGACCGCATCAGTTGTTGACCAGATATATATATATATATATATATAACCACTTCACGTACTATTCTCCTTTTTTTTACCGCAACAGTTGTTGACCAAAGAAAAGGAGAGCAGCCAACAAATCTCCACATTGATCTCCTTTTGACCGGAAATACTCTCTCGCCATGAAGTCCTGTTAACAATGAATGATACCTGCTAAGTCCAAGCAATGATCGAACTTAGCGGCTCTGGAGGGAATTCTCGATGGACCCCAAAGATCTGAATGGATGTAATCCAAGGTACCTTTGGTCCTGTGAATGGCTTTTGAAGAACTAATCTTTCTCTGCTTACTAAAAATGCAATGCTTGCAGAAATCGACCTTACCGGTACAATGGTTGTCAAGATAGCCTTTCCTTTTGAGAATTTGGATTCCCTTCTCACTCATGTGGCCCAACATCAAATGCCACAACTTCGTGTTGTCTTTGTTGGATGAGGCGACGACTGTAGACCCTGTAACAGTTGAACCCTGCAGTAAATACGAACTACCAGATCGAACTGCCTTTAGTAACACAAGAGCTCCTTTTGATACTTTTAAAACTCCACCTTCAGTTGAGTATCTACACCCTTGAGATTCAAGAGTGCCTAGGGAAATGAGATTCTGTTTCAAATCAGGGACATGTCTGACACCGGTCAAAGTTCTAACGACTCCATCATGTGTCTTGATTTTGATTGTGCCTTTTCCGACAACTTTGCATTGAGTATCGTTGCCCATTAAGACAAAACCACCATTAAGAGATTCATAAGTGGTAACCAGTCTCTATTAGGAGACATATGAAATGTACAACCAGAATCAAGAACTCATTCATTTTTTGACCTTTGTTCAGTACTAGAAGCAATAAAACACTCCCCATCAGATTCGGTTTCTACAAAACTAGCTTCGGCAGATTTTTCGGGTTGCTTCCCCTTATCTTCTCTGTTTTGATTATTTTTCAATTTATAGCACTCAGAGATTTCATGATTCTTTTTCTTGCAATAACGGCAAAATTTAGAGTTTCTCCCTCTAACTACTAGTCCCTCACCCGAACTCTCAGAATGAATTTGGGTATCAAATTTTCTTTGGACAGTAGGTTAGACTTGACATCATCAAAGCTCAAGGTAACATTATTACCATATAGCATAATTTCTTTGAAGTGTTTATATGAGGGTGGCAAAGAAACAATAAGTAGTATGGCTTTATCCTCATCATCAACTTTGACATCTAAATTTTCCAAATCAATTATGATGGAATTAAATTCACCAAGATGAGATTGGATGGGAGTACCTTCAGACATACGAAGTGTGAAAAGTCGCTCCTTTAACCGAAGTTTATTTGCAAGACTTTTGGTCATGTACAGAGACTCCAATTTACTCCATATGTCGGCTGCAGTTTTCTCATTGATGACTTCACGTAACACCTCACGGGACAAACATAATTGGATTGTGGATAATGCCTTTTCATCTATCTCTTCCCACTACTCCTCCGTTGTAGTGGCTGGCTTCGCTGATTTGCCGGACAGAACCTTCTTTAGGCCATTCTGGGTAAGAACAGCCAGCATCTGGACTCGCCAGATAGCAAAAGAAATTTTACCATCAAATTTCTCAATATCGAATTTCATCGACATTTTTAATAGAAAATCCCGGTTGAATTATTGTGGCTCTGATACCAATTTGTAGGGGTTATAGAGTGTGGAAGCGTAATAGATTCAACCAAAGATTACGAGAAATTAATAAAGACAATAAAAATGACACCAAAGTTTTAGGTGGAAAAACCCTCTTTAAATAGAGGTAAAAAACCACCGGCGAGTGAGCAAAAAATTCCACTAATACTGACAGGAGTACAAAATATTTTCTTCAGGCTAACAAGATAAAATAGCCCGTTACAGATTCTCTACGAGTATAGAAATACTCAAACAAGAAGTAGAGAAAAGAAGAAAATATAACGGGAGGAGAATTTCTTTGAAAAGGAAGGAAAAACGGAAAACTTATGTGTCAATAAAAGTATAGATATAAGCCGTATATATATATACATATATATAACCACTTCACGTACTATTCTCCTTTTTGACCGCATCAGTTGTTGACCATATATATATATATATATATATATATATATACAGTTGTTGACCAGAGAAAAGGAGAGCAGCCACGTTCACCGCACCAATTGTTGGAGTGTCAACCCATGTCCCACATCTGAAGATAATGCTAGATGTGACTAGCATATAAGAGTTTCACTAACTCCATTAGTATGAGGCCTTTTGGGATGTTGCCCAAGAACAAAACTGTGAGGGTTTAAGGCCCAGAGCGGACAATATCATACTAATGTGGAGTTAAGTAGTAGAAGCTCAATCATGTGGGTATATTTGGGCCCAACACAATAAAAGGTTACAAAAAATATTGAAATATCATTGATAATAGATGGTACAAGCAGCAGGTAATACTTATTTTTAATTTGTGTTTAATTTTAAATCTAATTGAAATATTATTGTAGAATATACAAATATTTAGAATATTGTTATTTATAGCATACTTATTAAATCCACTCTTTCAATATCCGAATACATTTCAATACAAATGTTCAAAAAAACTTAAAAAATGTTATTAAGAGGCTTGAACTAGATATTAAAGTACAGGTGACTACCATTAATGAGGCAAGACAATAAAATATATATATATATATATATATATATATATATTATGTGTGTGTGTGTGTGTGTAATTTAATATTAGTAGTTATTGTTTTCAAAGAAAGAGAAAGTATGAATTTTTTGAATTTTTTTCTTTCACATCAAAATATTTATTGAAACAAGAGAGTTTGGGAGTCATCTTGCACAAACAGTAGTAAAAGAATTACTTCCAAATTTAAAATTATATTGTTTATAATTTAATATAATTACTCAAAATAATAAAAATTTATTTTTTTATTTTAATAAATTGTAATTGATTGGTGGAATAATTATGGTAAAGATGCATCTAATCTTAAAAAATATTGTCATAAAAGTTTGAAGTCAAACATGCTCATTTTCTGGTCGCGAAAGAAATTGGAGCACATAGTCACTAATTCATCCAAAACCTCGCAAACGTTTAATAATTGATAAATTACATAAGTTGGTGAATGTGCATTACAATATGAGATTGCCAATAAAAAATTTGATATATCATAAATTATGAAAGTTAGAATTATAACCTAATTAATTTGAATCATATATTTCATGATAATGATATCTTGGAAGAATATATTATAAATATTGATCAACCAACTGTAACAATAAATGATTTAAGATTGTTAGATGAACATATATTTACTGACAGTAATAATGTTGGAAATGAAGGCAATAATGAAAATAATGATACAAAGAATTTGCAATATCCCAACTTATTTAAGGAAGACAAATAGATAAAGGCAAGAGGAGTGAAAATATTTAATTAATTTGTATGTTTTAAAATAAAAAATAAAATTAATTGTTAATTGTTAACAGTTTCTCAAACATATTTATTTACCTTCAAAACATTATTATATATTCAAACTCAGATAAAAATAATTGGTATATATTATCATCTATATATAATTTGCCAGAAACTTTAACAGGATTTATTTATCAGAACCTAATTTATAAGATCTCTAAAACATGGAACTGTATTTACAAGATAACCGTACTATACTGTCTTCACCTTGTTTAATATCCTGTAGATTAATTCATAATCGAGCTGAGTTGACTCAGAATTGTAATCCGAGTTAATACAGTTCATCTTTTTTGGTTTATACCTTTTGGTAACATTTTTTCATGGCTGAAAAAGATTGTTCTATCTTGCCTGTGACAATTGAATAGCTTCTTGATCATGTGTAGTAGTAGATTCATCAGGCCAAAGAAATTGGTGTGACATTAGTCTGTTGAAGTCTTGATTTCTTACTTCTTCCATCTGCTCCCATTCTGCCCATCTCTCCGATAATCCGACTCCTCCTTGCAGCATGTTCACAACTTGTGCCATTTTTGGACGATCTTCCGGTGATGTTTGGGTACAAAGCAATGCAACCTGAAGAATTGTCTCCACTTCTTTTGTAATGTATCTGTTCATGTTTTTATCCACAATGTCTTCCAGTCTTTTTTCTCTCAGCAATTTCTTGATCTTCAGATAAAATAGAGATTAAAACGGTCAATTTTCCATCAAAAAAAACTTTCTGATGCATAGTAAAGTAAGGGCAGTTGCAGAAAATGTTGTTACTCACATGATCCAGAAGCAGAACATCTTCCTCGTCTTCAAGCCGAGAGAAATCGATGGCACGTTGTCCGGTTACAAGCTCAAGAAGAGTTATACCGTATCCAAAAACATCTGTCTTTTCTGATGACTTACCAGTAGACAAATATTCTGGAGCAATATGTCCCATAGTTCCACGAACTTGCGTGGTGATATGTGTCAGTTCTGTATCCACTAGTTTTGCTAACCCGAAATCTCCTAGAAAAGGTTCGTATTCATCGTTGAGAAGGATATTTGCAGCTTTGAGATCACGATGTATTATCTTCGGATTGCAATACTCGTGTAAGTACTCAAGGCCGTGCGCTGTACCAAAAGCAATTTTCTTCCTTGTTGGCCAGTCCAAAACTTTTTCTCCAGGTTTCAGATCTATCACAATCACACAACGACCAAACTCATTTTTACCACAATAATGCATATACTTTTCTGCCCTTCATGTGTAAAGGAGCACAAGAAAAGACTAAAAGCAAAGACTAACAGTATATAATATAGATATACATAAGATTGTAATAGTACTAACTACAGCCCCTAAGTAATTACTATACATCATAACACTCTTCCTCAAGTTCAAGCATAGATAATCAACTCATAATCTTATCGCTACTTTTGTAAGCAAATTTGAAAGTACATATTAGATTTTGTGTTTTCGTGCAAACAAAGTGACAATAATCTAGGTTGTCACACCATATACTTTTACGAGGATCGGAGATCGTTCAAGTATGAGAAGATGAATCCACATTATTTCACTAAATTTGCTTTGTGTCAATCAAAGAGGAGATGATAAAGATAAAAGATAGTGAAGGACAGGAATCATACCCCTTAACCGATATGCAACACTGAGATTTTGCATAAATGGATAAACCAGAATTCTTTCAGATGCGGTGGTACAAAATCCGATCAAACGGAGTAGATTTTTGTGAACTGCAGCACTTATTAATTGAACTTCTCTGAGGAATGCAGCCTCTCCACCGGGATTGTTATAAACTGTCAAGCGTTTAACAGCAATTCTTGTGTTGTCTGCAAGAATACCTTTGTAGACCTTTCCAAAACCTCCTTGTCCAATAACGTTATTCTCACTAAAATTTTCTGTTGCAAGCTGAATTTCTCTCCAAGAAAATCTTCTGAGTTGTCCAAAAGAAAACTTGCCTTCGTCCTCGCCTATACAGGAGGGTATAGACACATATTTAAAAGCCTAGTAGACAACAATTGCCACATCCAAAGTACATCTAATAGAAAAGAAACAAAAAAATTATACATAATACATATAACAAATATAAGGTTCTCGTAAGACATTTCAATACCAAGATCAGAAAAGTGCCCAAAAAAAACTAAATATGCATGCTTATTTGGTCAAACCACAACAAATTGTTGCAACTAGATGCATGTGTCTGTATATAGAGGAAACAAAATGCTATTTTTCACTCAGAACAAATACATACGAAGAAACGATTCTTCATCAGATTATAAAAATAAGCAAAACCAGAAAAGCTAAATATACCTTCAACATCCACAAATACTTCATGTCTGAGTTTGCCTACTTTACGTAATCGATATACAAAAGCACCCACAAGTAGTAGAAGAACGAATGCACCACAAGTAGCAGCTGTAATAACCACCTCAATTTTCTTCTTCTTCCTTGAAGCTGCAGAATAATACATATATAAAGCTAAGTTCGCCTTGTTTGAAACCGCACTTGCAGAATTAGTAAAATCCAACTATGAAAAGCAATACCGAATACCTGGAACAGAGGAACTTGAAACACAAGGTCGCTGGAAACCAGTACTACATATAAGCTGAGTTCCTGAGAAACTGATCCATGTGATTCATAAGAGAAGGTATATAATAAACCTGGTGAAGGGACAAAACCAACAGATATAGATAGCCAAAACTCTTTGATTTAAGAAATTAGAATGATAATACTAGGACTTGATTTGTAAACATGTTAATTGACATGAAACCCTCTTCACATTCTACTTTCTCCACTAGAGAAACAAAGAAAAGAAGGCTATGAACTGCGGATAAATTTATACATTTAACAGAAAATGAAGAAAACATCTACTAGGTATGTAAAATTTGCACGTACTTGTATGTTGGTATTGAGAACAATTGTGCTGGAATTTTCCCAGTTAGCGCATTGGATGAGAGATCCCTGCAATCCAAATAACCATGACAATAAGAACTAGGAATAGGTGCAAATTCAAAAAATGTAAATTTTGTCAAAAGAAATTAATAGCTTACAAATATTTCAGATTTGAGAGTCCTCCCCAAGAGTTTGGTATGGAACCATTAAATTTGTTTTTTGAAAGATCAAGATTCTGTAGATGTAACATGTGACCCAGAAAATCAGGCAGATCACCAGATAGATCATTATCATGCAGATCCCTGCAAAATTTCTTTTACTGCAATTAGATTGATAATCTTTAAAAATAGTTGAGAAGTAGAAGATGTGAAAGACTTAATAACAAACATCTAGTAAAAAGAAATTAGAATCTGAAAAAAAGAAAACTTACAAGCTAATGAGATATTCTAATTTGGTTATTGATGGTGAGAGGGTTCCTGAAAATCCATTAGACGCCAAGCTCCTACAGAATTAATATTATCTGAAGTGAATTCAACAGAATACATAATAATATATGTTTGCCTTGTTTCCAAAAAGTTCGTTATTTTTTTTTACTTTATTCGATGTAACAGCGAATAGGAAATGTACATTACACCGTTTAAAAATTGTATATGCAAGAAACATCTTACACAGTTACAACATGTCCATCTACACATGTCACATGAGACCAACTGTAACAAGGGCTTACTAAATGAACATCCCAATCCCTAATTCTGCGATTGGAATCATTCAAGGCATTTAATAAGTCACCCAGCGCTTCACCTGAAATATGATCAGAGATGGTAAAGTTTCTGCAGACATGAGTGTGAAATTGCAAAAAAGTTAACCACTTTATAATGGTGCAGACTATACATTTCAAAAATAAATTAGAAATTGAATCTTTACAGCAGATCATGGAAAAGCACTTGAGATATTCGAACCTAAAGTTTTCTTTTATAGACCTCTCAAACGATAAATGCACTAAAAACCTGTAAAATCTAAAATTTTACAAGAGAAATGGAAAGTTCTAGAAAACAGGTAAGCTACCAAGAAAACAAGGTAAATGAATAATCTCCACAAAAGATTTACAGTCAACAGCGCTGAAAATAAAATTGCATTTTCTTGCAACTACATTAGTTTAATAAACAGTATTGGACCATTATTACTAGTCCTAAAACCCTTGTAAAATCTAAAATTAAGTTCACCTTGAATATCAGGCTTATTGGATGAGTGAGTGCCACTGGACCAAAATAAAAGCATAAGCATATTAGCCAATAGCTTCAGATGCAGATTGTGGAGAGAGATATCCCTAGTCATTAGATTCGCTCGAATTTGTGATGGAAACAGTGCCAGTGATCTTTTGCCTTTATTGAGATATTCTGTGTGAAAGGAAACTTTAGAATGGATAAACAACAAGAAGATTGTTAGCTTATGCTTTCAGTAAAATATCAGTCTGCATAGTTATCCACATCATGCTAATCCATGTTTTCCCTACTGAAATTTGAACATATTTCTAGCCTAAACATAAAACATTCACAATTCTTGTTTGAATGATTTAATCAACTTACACTCACGTTGGGATGAAATGGACACAGATTCATACCATTTTCCACGTTAAAAGAGATTATGGTACAAGATTTAATACATCTTTAACGAATTTTTATCTGCTTAACTGTTAGGAAATAGCTGCTCTTTTCATCCATTGTAAACCTGTCTATTTAAAACTTTCTGTAAATTGTCCTTAACATTATTGCAAGACAGAGACACTGACTTCTGCAGAGGGATACAGACATATGTTTTTCACCTCCTCCCCTCACAAAAAAAAGAAAGAAAAAGAATTGAATCAACCCCTTCCCAGTAAAAGACAGGATACAGTAGCAAACCTATTTCAAAATCTCCTTAGTGCTTAATATCTATACACATACAATGTTTAGAGTTGAGAGTGCATTATCGACTACTCGCTTTAATTTCTCTTTAGTTTGGGATGTGAGGTTGCCATTCATAGCCAGCTAATTTATATTCCAATTGCAAACTTCAAATGAAACAGAGAAACACATGATTACTGCCTTAATCTCTCTTCTTTCACCAATAAAGGATGAAACTAACAAAAAAACCAAGAAAGCCAACTGTGAGATCTCACGGGTCACTCTAAAGTTTCTTCTTTCATTGCCTGTTTCATAAACACTCTTCAATTACATATTAACAACAAAGAAGCTTCCAGACAACAACTTTTTTTAAAGATTCTAGCCTCCTGTTTTCCATAAGGGAAAGAGTTTGTTTTTTGTTTTTTGTTTGTGTGTGTGTGTTTGTGCATGGTCAATTTTATTGCTTCATACTTTTCAATGACTGTGATACAAGTGAAATTATGTCCGTTTTACTGAATACATCACTCCTCAAAGTAGATCTAGAACTAGAACAACCAAATAGAAACAAATTCCAGAAGAAATTTGATTAATAACAATAATAATAATAGCTTAAACAAATCATGGTTAAAGAAACATAATCCAGTATCTTGTAACTAAAATAAACAGTAGGGATGCATCAATAAAAATCTAAACAATAAAAATATAATTAAAGATGGAAAACTGACCAGGCTTAGCCATTCTTGTTGGGGTTTAGAATGGATCATCAAGAAATACAACTGAAAATGTTAAAAAAGAAGATGATATTTCCATCATGAAGATTATTATTGATGGGATTAGTGTTTGGGACCCACAAAGCATTCATTCTGTAAAGGAGGCACAAAAAAGGAAAAGGTTAGGAATTGAAATTTCAGAAAAAGGGGAAGTTCTTGGAAGGCCAGTGGGTGAGTGGAAAGATGAAGGTCCCAACAGAGAGGGAAAGAAAGCATGTGATGTGAATGAATAAGTGAGTGAGTTGGTGTTGAATGAGAATCCCACTACTTAATACGAAACAAATAAAAATGTTCCCTTTTCTTTCTTTTTACACACGCCATTTTGATCTTCTAAATTCTGATGCCAAGATGCAACCAATGTCTCAAGAATCATCTTTATCATCATTTTATTCCCCTCAACCGCAACCCCCTGTTTATATATACATATACATATATATATATATATCACAAAGTGCCACATTTTACTCTAATAATGATGATAAGAGAGAATAATAACAACACGTATCTAAAGCAAGAATTTCAGGAAAAACATAAAAGAAAATTAAAGAAGAAAGAAAATCTCTGTTGGGTTAATTCGTTCTTTTTCTTCCTTCCCTATTGACCCTTTCTCCTGTGCTCCACTATACCCAATCAAATCAAACAGTCTACATCTTTTCGCATCTGATATAAAGTTCATAATTTTTTCTTTCTTTTTCCTTTGTTTTTTTTTTTCTTTGGGATAATGGATTTCAGAGACATCAACTTCTTCTTAGTTGTATTTCTTATCTCTAGGGTCAAGAACTCAATTATTGGGGAAAAAAAAGTAAGTGTTGAGAATGGATTTTGGTCTTTTGGTGAGATTTAAAGATAAAATCTTTGTCGAACTCGATTATTGGGGAAAACAAAGAAAATGTTGAATGGTTTTTGGTGTTCAGTGGGATTTACAGATAAAATCTTTGACGAAAGAATGAACTTTTCCGTATAAGTGAATATAGAAACAAAGGATTAATACTGCTTTGCCCTGAAATCACGTGATAAATTCATTCAAAGGATCACAAATTCTCAGCTGAGATAAGAACACTACAAAACAATTTTATAGTCAATAGAAAGGAAGACATGACAGGTCCATCATCTCCAGCACTTTTAATTCACATTTCTATGTCTCCGTTTCAAAAATTATGCCAAATATACATACATACACATACACATACACACACACAGATATATATATATATATATATATATATATATATATATATATATATATCATTAGAAAATAATGGTTATCCTGCAATGTATTTTTACATTTCTTTTTTATTATTTAATGAGGGTTTTTAAATTAATTATACACTTTTTCATAAAAACATATAAAAATTATAACTCTTATAAAACTATTACTAACAAAACCAAACTAGTAAAAAATATAATATAAAGATTAAAAGGAAGAGATCATTCTATTCTTTTTTTGTATATTTCAAGTCTATTAAAACATACAAACTAACTCTTATTTATTGGGATGAATCATATGTAACTTATATGCTCACATACATACATATATAACTATATACATAACTCTCCATTATACTAAAGATGTTACAAACTTAATTCATGGAGATTATATGATAGTATTGAAAGTTATATGATGATAGTGGAGGTTATATGAAAGTAGTGGATGTTATATGAAGATGGGGTAGTGAGAAGTTATATCGACATACAAAACAATAATAGGATTTATAAAACTCCCCTTTGATATTCATTGTACAAGGAATATATCTCATTAAAACTTTATTAGAGAAAAACCCAGTGGGATAAACCCCAGTGAAGGAAAAAGAGTACATTGTTCCTTATACACTCCCCTTGATCATTACATAATATATTTATATCGGTGGGTTCTTATATTATGGACCAGTCTTTCAAATGTTGAAGTTGGTAATTCTTTTGTAAACAAATCTACCAAATTATCACTTGAACGGATCTTTTGTACATCAATATCACCATATTCCTGAAGATCATGCGTAAAAGAAAATTTTGGTAAAATATGCTTTTTGTGATTTTTTTTATATATTCTTCTTGTAATTGAGCTATACATGCAGTGTTATCTTCATAAATTTTGTTGGAAGTTCGTTGCCTGAAGATAAACCACATGTCTCTCGGATGTATTGAGACATGGATCTTAACCAAACACATTCACAACTTGTTTCATGGATTGCTATAATTTTTGCATGATTTGAAGAATGAGCAACTAATGTTTGCTTTGTAGAACGCCATGAAACAACAACTTTTCCACATGTAAAATCATAGTCTGTTTGAGAACTGGCTTTATGTGAATCAGATAAGTAACCAATATCAGCATAACCAACAAGTTGTGGTTTAGAACTAGAGAGATATAATACTCCCGTATCAATTATACCTCGAAGGTATCGAAAAACATTTTTAAATGTCTTTTTTCACATCAAGTGATTGAACAACCATTGGAGTACTCAATGGATGTGCCTTGTCCATGTAGATTCTTTTAAGTTCCTTTTCAATATAATTTGATTGATGAACAAAAATTCCAGTTTCATCTTTTAAATGCTTGATCTGTAGGTCGAGATAAAACTTTGTTTTCCCCAGATCTTTCATCTCAAATTCTTTCTTCAAAGAATCTACTACTTTAAAATTTCTTCAGGGGTTCCAATAATATTTAAATCATCAACATAAACAACAATTATAGCAAATCCTAATTTTTCTTTCTTAATAAATACACACAGACAAATTTGGTTATTTTGATAACCTTCTTTGAATAAATATTCACTAAGACGGTTATACCACATTCATCTCGATTATTTTAAACCATACAAAGATCTTTGTAATTTTATTGAATATAATTCTTGAGAATCTGATTTATATGCTTCAGGCATTTTAAATCCTTTAGAGATTTTCATATAGATATCACTATCCAGTGAGCCATATAAATAGGCTATAACTACATCCATAAGACACATATTAAATAGGCTGTCAGACTAAGGAGATAACTAAATGTAATTGCATCCACCACTGGAGAACAAGTGACCTCATAATCAATCTCGGTCTTTGAGAAAAATCTTATGCAATAAGACATGCTTTATATCTCACAATTTCATTTTTCTCATTTCTTTTCCATACAAATACCCATTTATACCCTACAAGTATGACATCTTTAGGTGTTCGGGCTATGAGTTAAAAAACTTCACGTTTTTCAAGTGAGTTTACTTCTGCTTGAATTACAGCTTTCCATTTCAGCCAATCACTTCTATGTTGACATTCGTCAATGGATGTAGGCTCATTATAATCATTTTCATTTATAATACCTAATGCTATATTATATACAAAAATACTATCGATAGTTATTTCTTCTTGGTTCAATCGTTTTTCCATTAAGACATAATTTATTGAGATCTCATCATTATATATTTTTTCAATATTTTCAATATCTTTAGGTACATGAACTTCTTCCGGAGTTATTTTATTTATTATATCTCCTAAATCTCTTATGTGTTCCGATTGGTATACTAAAAGATAGGATTTATTTAACTATATTAATTATGAGTAATTAAGGACTTAGTCTTACTAACTGTCACTTAATCAATCAGAACCTAAGATAGAGTACCTATCGTGTAGCTAGTTCTTGAAAAGTATCTACGATTTTAAAATATAAATATCATACTCCTAGGGAACTAGTAACGGCTTAGTAGCAACTATCCCTTAATCATAACAATCCTCTTATTATTCAATCAGTCAATCAATTATCAATCTTTTGGAGATTGATTGGTGATCCCAATCACACATAACAAGCACTTATCAAGCATGCAAGAGTTGTCCTCTAGACATATATTCTGATGTATATTTACTGTTTCTACAAGTTGATTGACCTATCTTTGAACATTTTAGATATATCTTGGTCTGGAATGCAATTATGAACTGTATCTGCCTGTGTACCATATCTGAGTTACCTTATGTATTCACCCTACTTTAATGATGACCCTTCTCACGTTTCAGGTTAAAGTATCCTTGAAAGCCCGTGTCACTAAAAAAATCATACCACTCACCCTAATGCCGGCATAGCGCCCAAACTCAACTTCATTACGCTACTCTAACAAACATGGTGATCTGTAAGTTATTTTACCTAATATGGCAGACCTTAATATATTCTACCCTAACTTAAGGCTTGTTAAACTAAACAGGTTATGATGTAGACCATAGTTAAGAATTATCTATAACCGTCCATTTAGTTTAAAAGAGCAAACAGATAATCAGGCATAATGTTAATTTAGCATGTGACCTTTCCAAAAAAATGAGTATAACCTCAACGTGCAAAACACGTATAATATAGCAATCATAATTCAGTACTTAAATAAATATTTAGACAACCACAACACAAAGATATGCAGAGAGGATCTAGGGGACCACCACCATAAAGTATTCACCCTTTATCAGGTCCACAGGCGTTGCCAATACTTTGGGTTGCTCGACCTGACTCTAATCGGCAGAACCTTCGGAGAACGCTTTCTTAACCTAGTAGCAATTGCTTTACCTTACATCCTGGGCTTAAGCAATGCCCTGTTGACTAGCTATTCGCTCACTTAATGTTCTCTTAGAATCTCTTAACGAAATTCCAAGTATGCTATGAATAAAAAAATGAACACTATCTAATCGAATTCTCAGAATCTGAGATAAACACTCAGAAAACAGAGAAAATGAGACACTCTTTATTTCTAGATGGCTTGTGTTGAGTGTTGAGGGATATCTCTAACCTTCCAACCCCTAGGGTATTTATAGGGGTGAAAAGAAAGAGGTTTTACATGAATTTTCGATGTGGGACAAAACTTTTCTACTCGGGACGCTCGTCCCAAAGCTTTGACCGGGTCAGGACTCCCATCCTAGCTTGGGACGCCCGCCCCGAGCCCTTGACTCGGTCAAGGCGGGCGTTCTGGCTTGGGGACGCCCACCCGGAGCTCAGAACTTCCAAAAATCGCATTTTCCCCCCGATATTTGCTATTTTCTTGCAATTTACTCCTGAAACTTCCAAAATCACAAATTATGCAAAAAGATATCAATTTCAATCAATTAAGATTAATTTGGTTCCAATTATGCCCTAATTTATATCTAAAAACATGCTAAAAAAGTAATATAATTTGTGCATATCACTCTTCTGGAGTATTAAACTCGAGTTCATTATTAACATTTGCTCCTTTCTTTTCACGAGGATTTTTATCTTTTGAACCAATTGGTCTACCACGCTTCTGGCGTGCTATAGACTGATTTGCTATTTCATTTATAGATTGTCCTTCTGGGACATCAATCCGTATATGAGCATTTTCAACTGGTATATGTGACTTAGTCACTCTCTTTAGGTCTGTAAATGCATATGGCAATTGATTTGTTATACTTTGCAAATATATTATCTTTTGAACTTCAAGTTCACACTGATTTGTACGAGTATCAAGATGTTGCAAAATATTCTATGTAATATATTTACCAAGCTGTTTTTCTCTTTCTCCCCTTAATCCCGGGAACATTGAGTCATCAAAATGACAATCAACAAGTCGTGGAAGGAGAATCAAAATCAACATATATTCTCAATCTTCTTTTAGGACTCATTTATGTGCATTATGGTGGAGCAATAGAAACATATACCGCACATAAAACAAATTCTAAAATGGGAAATATTTTGCTCCGACCATAAGCCAATTGTAATGGAAAATATTTATGATAACTTGTTGATCTAACATATACAAGTGTTGTTGCATGCAAATTGCACGACCCCATGCTGAAATGGGTAATTTTGTTCTCCTAAGTATAGGTCTAGCTATCAATTGAAGTCTTCTAATAAAAGATTCAGCTAACCCCTTATGTGTATGAACATGAGCTATAGGATGTTCAACACTTATATTAATAGACTTACAATAATCATTGAAAGCTTGAGATAAGAACTCACCAATATTATCCAAATATATTATTTTAATTGTATAATCTAGAAATTGTGCTTGTAATTTAATAAGCTGAGCAAACAATCTCGCAAATGCAAGGTTACGAGTTGATAGTAAGCTAACATGAGACCATCTACTAGATGCGTCTATTAGAACCATAAAATATCGAAATGTTTTGCATGATGGGTGCATTGGTCTACATATGTCACCTTGAATTCTTTCTAAAAAATGTTAGAGATTCAATTCCAACTTTAGCTGGTGATGACTTAATAATGAATTTTTCTTGAGAACAAGCATCACAAGAAAATTCTTTCGATTGAAAAATTTTCAAGTTTTTCAATGATTGTCCATGCGAATTTTCAATAATATTTCGCATCATGCTTGAATCGGAATGCCCCAATCAGTCATGCCAAATAGTGAATGTTTTTGAATCAATAAACTTCTGGTTTATTAAATGTATTTCAATTGCATTTATTCTTGTGTAGTACAATCCCGAAGAAAATATATTCAATTTTGTTCCATTGGGTAACATTATAATTGCTCATCTGGAGTCTTCAATTATTTTTGTACTACCCAAAATTGTAGTAACATATGCATCATTCATCTTGATTGCAATGAAATATTTTTTTAAAAAAAATAGTGTGAGTAGTTGCACTATCGGCAAGACATATATCTTCATCCATATTTTTTCAGGTAAATAAATAAATTATAATTAAAGAAAATATAATAAGATATAAGTAACCTAAAAAATAATGATAACGATAACAACAAAATTTGAGTTAAATAGCATTTATCTAACATAATTACACACATCTTGTTTAAGTGGTGTAGTGGAGCAATATTTTCTTTCGAAACTTATAGGTCATGGATTCAAAACTTAGTTCAAATTAATATAATATCTTTTCATTAGTACTTTAAGACTAATTAGCAAGATATACACTTTATTATAATATTATATGTATATTTATACAAAATAATTAATAGAATAATATAATGCAACACACACACACACACACACACACACACATATATATATATATATATATATATATATATATATATATATATAATACTGCAATCTATAAGCAATATATATAGTAGTAAACAAGTGTATATATATATATATATATATACTAGCACAATACACAAATAATAGCATATACATAGCAACAATATAAGTTGTTCATGTGTTTTATTATTATATAGCAGGTGTATATATATAATTTATAACGATAATGAACAATATAAGTTGTTCATGTATTTTATTATTATATAGGAGGTGCATATATATAATTTATAAGGATAATGAACAATATACAAGAAATAATAATTTTATCAACCAATTTATAAATTATTATTTGTCCTACTTCCAGTGGTTATTAATATTATTTGATATTTAGATCAAATTTATCCCGATCATATGTATCTTTTTATATTGAAAACCATTACCATGAATATAAACATGATATCTTTTGGGATCAGAAAATTTAGCAACTTTTTCTTCAAGAAAAGTATATTGGACGACTTTTCAAGTCCAAATTTTGTTATCATGGTATAATTTATTCATTTACGAATTATAATCTTGTAATCTCATACTTTCGCGGGAAAAATGATCATCTTCAGGTGGTCAAAGTTTTCTTTTAAATAATTTTTCCGATGATTGAATATTTTACATCAATGGTGTCTTTCAAACCCATCATTGCTAGATGATTCTCAAGATCTAATTTTCATAACAAATAATTTCATCTAGTAACTTCAAGAGTTACGAATTTAAGATTAATAAGAATTGACATTAGAAGAAATAATATACCTATTTATTCTTTAATTCAACTTCAAAAATATCTTAAACTAGTACAGATTCGTGCTGATAACGTGTTATAAAACTATTATTGACAAAAACAAATTAGTAAGAAATATAATATAAAAGATCAAATGAAATAGAACATTCTTTTTTTTCTTGTATATTTCAAGTCTATCAAAACATACAAACTAATCCCTATTTATAGGGATGTATCATATGTAACTTATATCCCCACATACATACATATATAACTATATACATAACTCTCCATTATAATAAAGATGTTACAAACTTAATTCATTGGTGTTATATAAAGGTAATGAATAGTATATGAAAATAGTAGAGGTACTGAGAAGTTATATTGACATACAAAATGATAATAGGATTTATAAAATAACTTAAATATATTGTATTTTTCGGAGGCCATATAACGTGTTTCATTTGATCTTAATAAATTAAATTTTTTTTTAAAAAAATTGTAACTTTTAATAAAAATTTTAAACATAAATAAAAACCCCTAAATGCCCTCGATGTTTTTATTAGTTAGTTTCCCTCTATTTATATTTTTTTAAAAAAATATTAAAAGTTACGATTTTCTTTCTAAAAATAACCGTGATTTTTTTGTTTGGTTACTTATTGATATATTATAGTTATTGTAACATTTATATACTCTTTTAATCATTATAGAATAATAATAATAATAAACATTATATTCATCTCATTATTTTGTTTTTCTTTGTATAATTTCATAATATTATATCTGTTTTCACTTTTCTTTTTCTCCTCAGGTGGTTACTATTTTCTACAAATTTGCATACAAATGTTACAAACATATACACCATTTATTACAATTAAATATAAATTAAAAATATAGCATCGAAAATATAAATTCAATTTTTCAAAAATATACACAAATCATTAAATTATTTTAATTTTTAATTATAACCCTTAACTTGACAATTTAAGTTGAATTTCCATTCTAAGAAACCCATAATTTAATATTTTTATATATATTATCATTATTAATAAATATTATTTTTATATTTTGAAATTTGAGGTCTTTTGTGTCCTTTGGATGTGTACCACATCGAGTTTGCTTAAAGGAGAATGGGTTTAGACATGGCTATAAAAGCACCGAAGAAGCCATCTTTCAACTCATACCTTTCTCGGCCTTTTGGCTAAGATCAAGTGTAGTATTTGTTCTTATCGGTTTAATATCTGATACGTGGGCCATCGACCCACACGATATTAACTCTATTTTTCTAGGGGAAGGGCCCATTGGATAGCTTGCTATTCGGGCTCTTGAGCGTCGCCTAGGCATTGCACTACAGCCTCTGCCAGGTGCACCCCTTCAAATTAAGTCCAAATCTGCTGTAGCTTTGTGTTTTTTTGTTTTTGTTTTTTTTGTTTTGTTGTTGTGAAATAGGAGAATATTTAACAATCCAGAAAAGCCAAAAAAAAAAGAAAAAGAAAAAAGAAGAAAAAAAAATGATACCATAAAAGAAAAAAAACAAATCCAACAAACCCAGAATAACTGCTGCTTAGCCATCCCAATCTTGCGAAAATGAATTGTAGCCCCGGTCCGTTATAAAAAAACCATCAATTTTACCATGGATTCAGTTGGGACTCTGATCAGAGTTGTTGAGCTGCAAGTTTGAATTGCAAGTTTGAATTCTCCTCATAGTCGCTAGACAATCCGCAATCATATTTCCTTCCTTGATTGTTATAGCAAGTAGAGTCAAATTTCCAGTTTTTTTTTGTAATATTCCTTTTTTGATTGAGAAGGGACTGAAGTTGCAGCAAGAACCATATATGGAGAAGTGAGATTGCACTCAACTTGAAGAGTGTTAATATGAGTTTTTTTCAGAAATTAGTTCTCGAATTACTATGTCCACGTTAGAAAATGGGTTGTGATGAATAAGAGTCCCACAAATTGACTCAAGATCAGTGTTAAGAGTCATAAGCAAATGCCAAACATGCCGACGTTCAAAAAGATCAACATAAATACTTGTAGAGGCTTTTATCAGGCAAGATAGGATCACCAGTAGATAACTGATCCAATAAAGTTTGTAACTCATAAACATAACTGTGAATAGTCTGACCTGATTGTTCATGCATGAGATGAAGGTGTCGATAGAGCTGAAACTGATGAATATCATCTGAAACTGCATATCGATTCTTTAAAAAAATCCTAAACATCTTTAGCATAATCAAAATGATGAAATTCCAATTTAATATTAAGTTAACAAGTATTACGAAACCAAGTTAAAATTTGATGATTTTTGCTATTCCATTAGTCTAACCTTTCAATAAACTTATCTTCAGTCTTAGAATGTTCTTTAGTGGGTTGTTTAGTTTCACTAGTAACATTACGCCAAAGAAGTCTACCTTTCAGAAAACTACGCATTTCTTGAGCCCATAAATCATAATTGGAACCATAAAAAATTACAGTAATAGGATGTGTTACAAAATAAGAATTACCCGAAGTAGCCATAATGATAATAAGAAATTGTGAAAAACAAAAGTACTCAAATCTGGATCGAATAATAAAAAAGAAGCAGAATATGAAAAATAGACCTCACAAATGAGTTCAGAAGGGTCAAAACCTTTGGGAACCAATCTATGCTATTAGAGAACCGATCGAAAGATGACTAAATCAAATAGTTAAGTCAATCAAAACTAGTTTAATTCCAAAGTGAACCAAATCTGATGTAAAGTGCAGTTTGGAGTGAACTAATGCATTAGACAATATTCCCAATAAACAAGGCAAGCTTATGAAAATCTTAGCTATGATACCAAAACAAAGTAAATAATATTTGAATGTTATAATAACTTGTGTATATTTACAATAGAAGTAATGACTACTTATACTACATAAGCTACCTAGAATCGGAAATATAATTACGTTAATTAAATCTACGATCAAGCCTACAACAATAACAATAAATTTGGGCTCGGGCGTAATGATAAAAATTTGATAAAAACATCCACTATTACATTAGAATTGAATTTTTTAATCTGATATTACGTTATAAATGTCCTAATTTATACCCATTAATTAAGAGAGAATAAGAAGTAATTTGTTGAAGGAGAATCTCTATTGAGAATCTTACTTCTTTCTTTTCTTTTCTTTTTTTTTAGAACGTGTAATATAATCTCCCTTTAAAATTGTCTATTCTTTTTCTGTTGGTTTCTTTTCACCAATAGCATTTATTCCAAGTGTGCCCATGTACACTACATTTTCATTAAGATATGTAACATCTTTGTATATTTGTATATGTAATATCTCTATAAATTCAGTTAAAAATTAGACTTGATTGTAGACTTGATCGTAGATTTAATTAACGTAATTAGATTTCTGATTCTAGGTAGCTTATGTAGTATAAATAGCCATTACTTCTATTGTAAACATACACAAGTTATTATAACATTCATATATTATTTACTTTTGGGTACTTTTGTTTTCTACAATTTCTTATTATTATTATGCCTGCTACGGGTAATTCTCATTTTGTAACACATCCTATTACTGTATTTTTTGATGGTTCCAATTATGATTTATGGACTCAAAAAATGTGTAGTTTTCTTAAAGGTAGACTTCTTTGGCGTAATGTTACTGGTGAAACTAAACAACCCACTAAAGAACCTTCTAAGACTGAAGATAAGTTTATTGAAAGGTTAGACCAATGGGATAGCAAAAATCATCAAATTTTAACTTGGTTTCGTAATACTTGTCAACCTAACATTAAATTGGAATTTCATCAT
Organism: Asclepias syriaca; assembly: GCA_027405835.1. Taxonomy (NCBI): domain Eukaryota; kingdom Viridiplantae; phylum Streptophyta; class Magnoliopsida; order Gentianales; family Apocynaceae; genus Asclepias; species Asclepias syriaca. The sequence continues at coordinate 11,299,298 of CM049928.1, read as the reverse complement.
TTTGATTGTGCTAAAGATGTTTGGGATTTTTTAAAGAATTGGTTTACTAGTTTTAGATGATATTCATCAGTTTCAGCTCTAACGACACCTTCATTTCATGCATCAACAATCAGGCCAGGCCATTCACTGTTATGTTTATGAGTTACAAACTTTATTGGATAAGTTATCTACTAGAGATCCTATCTTGCCTGATAAAGCCTCTGCAAGTATTTATGTCGATCTTCTTGAACGTCGACATGTTTGGCATTTACTTATGACTCTTAACAGTGATCTCAAGTCCTTTTGTGGTACTCTTATTCATCACAAACCTTTTCCTAACATGGACATAGTAATTCGGGAGCTGATTTATGAAGAAACTCGTATTAATACTCTTTGAGCTGAGTGCAATCTCACTTCTCCACATATGGTTCTTACTGCAACTTCAGTCCTTTCTTAGTCAAAAAAGGAATATTGCAATTATTGCAAAAAAAACCTGGACATTTGATCTCCACTTGCTATAAACTTGAGGCAAAACGTAAGAATTCTGGTAAAAGCATTTCAACCAACTCATCTACTATATCTTGGGGTACTTCTTCTATTGCTGTCTCTACCACAGAGATCTCTAAAGCTGATGATAAGTCACTTCGTTTTTCCCTAAAGGATATCCAGTCTCTTCTTGACCATATACCATCTAATTCTAGGACTCTCAATTCTTCTGCATTGTCTGTCATTTCAGGTACACATACGTCTTTGTTCTTCGATTCTAATTGTTGTAATCATATAACTCCCGAGTCTAAGAATTTTCATTCTATCTCTATCCCTTCTCATGCACCTATTGTTCACACATCTAATAACTCTACATTAGATATTCAACACATAGGTAATGTTTTCACATCTTCCTTGTCGTTACCTAATACTTTTCATGTACTAAAATTATCTCTCAATCTTATATCTGTTGGTCAGTTAGTTGAACTTGGTGTAGATGTAATCTTTTAAGAGTAATGGTTGTATTGTGCAGGATTCTCATATGGGCATGGTTCTTGAGATAGGGGGTAAGGTTGGTCGGTTGTTTGAGCTTGTTTCTCTCCAAATACCACTAAAAGTTGTTGTTGTTGTTTCTTCTAGTCTTTGGCATTCATGCATTGGTCATGTTTCTTCTTCTAGATTAGGATGTTTGATTTCTAATGGTTGTTTAGGTTTTGTTAAAACTAGTCAGATTGGTTGTGTTTCTTGTGAACTTTCTAAACATCATGCTTTGTCTTTTACTGATAGTACTTCTATTTCTTTTACACCTTTTGATCTTATTCATTTTGATATTTTGGGGTCTGATCCTAATGTTACTATGGGTGGTTCTAGATATTTTGTCATTTTTGTTGATGATTATTCTTGATACACATGGATTTACCTTATGAACAATTGTTCTAAGTTACCCAAAATTTACATTCAATTTGCTACTATGATAAAATCTCAGTTTTGTCATAACATAAAATTCTTTTGTGCAGATAATGCTATGGAATATTGAATTACTACCCTTTGTCAATTCTTTTCTAGCAATGGTACGCTTGTTCAACGTTCATGTCCTGGAACTTCACCACAAAATGGTCGTGATGAACGTTAACATAGACACATTCTAGATATTTTTCGTGCTCTTCTTATGTCATCTTCTTGTCTTGAATCTTTTTGGGGTGAAGCTGCTCTTACATCAATTTACATTATCAATCACATTCCTTCTCTCATCATAAAAAATATATCTTCTTATGAGTGTCTCTATGGTCATTGTCCTAACTATCAAAATCTTCGGGTTTTTGGATTGACTTGTTTTGTTCATTTGCAGTCCCATGAGTATACCAAATTGGAACCACGAGCTCGATTGTGTTGTTTTTTGGGTCATTGTATTGAACATAAGGGTTATCGGTGTTGGGATCCTTATTCTCAAGCTATTTACTTTTCACGTCATGTCACCTTCTCGGAACATAAGATGTTTTCTTCCTCATCCAACTTCTGTGTCACCTCATCTCCTCCATTCTTTTCTGATCCGACTATCTCTTTGTTTCTTAAAGATATTTTGATAGGTATTGATAACTCAAATAACATAGACCTTCCTCCACCCTTGCTTGAAGATCGTCTGTTTGAGGATCCTAGTTCTTCCTCTCCTAGTATTTCTCTAAATTCTAGTCTTGAAACTCGTGAGTTTTCTCGTATTCATTATCCTTCTGTCACTCTTCAAGGTTATCATTGTTACTCTACCATTGTTTCTCTTTATGAGCCTTCTGCTTATCGTGAAGCTAACCTAACCCTTTGTGGCAGAAAGCAATGGCAGAAGAGCTTAATGCACTTGTTAACACACATACTTGGGATTTGGCTGACTTACCTCCAAATAAATCAATGGACCGTAAATGGGTGTATAAAATCAAGACTAAGGCTGATAGTTCAGTTGAACATTATAAAGCTCGTCTTGTGGCTAAGAATTTCACCCAAGAATACGGAATTGATTATGAGGAGACATTTGCTCCAATCGCTCGTATCACATCGATACATACACTTATAGCAATTGCAACAATCAAATAGTGGACCTTGTTTCAGATGGATGTTAAGAATGCATTTTTAAATGGGGATGCCACTGAAGAAGTTTACATGAAACCTCCTCTCGGTTATGATCATCTTCCTGGACATGTTTGTCTCTTATGAAAGACTTTATATGGACTTAAACAAGCTAATTGGGCTTGGTTTGCTAAATTCAGCTCCACCATTTGTCAATTTGGCTTTTAGTCCAATCCTATGATCATGCCTTATTTCTTCAAAAGACTCGATTATTACGAGAGATGATATATAGGGTATCCATGATGTCAAACAATTTCCTAGTCGCCAATTTGAGATGAAAGATCTTGGTCATTTAAGCTATTTTTTGGGCCTAGAGATTACTTCTTCTTCAATAAGGTATTATTTATCTCAAGCTAAATATGTTACTGCTATTATCTCTCGTGCAGGTCTTACGGATGATAAAATTGCTAACACTCCAATTGAAGCCAATGTTCATCTATCTGCTTTTGATGGTTCTCCTCTTTCTGACTGTACTTTGTATCGTCAACTTGTTGGTAGTCTTATATATCTCACTGTTACTCAACTTGACATTGCTTATGTTGTTCATGTTGGTAGTCATGACAGCTCCTCTCACAACTCATCATGCAATCGTACTTCGCATTCTTTGCTACATTAAATGCACTTTGTTTCGTGGTATCCATTACTCCAACTCATCTTCTCTACAGCTGCAAGGTTATTCAAATTCTAACTGGGCTAGTGATCACACTAATCGACGCTCTACTACATGTTATTGCTTCTTATTTGGTGATTCCCTTATCTCTAGGCGAAGTAAGAAGCAAACTGTCATCTCTCATTCTAGCACTGAAGCTGAATGAATATAGGGCTCTTGCTAACACCTCTTTTGAGCTCATATGGCTTCACTGGTTAGTTGACAGCATGTGCATTTCCTCTTCATCTGCTACTTCACTTCATTCTGACAATCAAAGTGCCATGAAGATTGTCCACAATGATGTTTTTCATGAGCGCACCAAACATATTGAGATTGATTGTTACTTTGTTCGTCATCATGTTCTTCATCATACAATTGATCTTCATTATATTTCTACTCATGACCAGCTTGTAGATATCTTCACCAAAGCTCATTCAGCTCCTCGATTTTGTGATCTTATTTCCAAACTCAAAATGTCTAGTTCCTTATTATCTTGAGTTTGAGGGGATGTTAAGATATGCAATATCTATGTATATTTGTATCTCTAATATGTTTGTATATTCGGTCAAAGATTAAGCTTGATTGTAGGTTTAATTAATGTAATTATAATTCCGATTTTAGGTAGCTTATGTAGTATAAATAGTCATTACTTCTATTGTAAACATATAGAAATTGTACATAACATTCATATATTGTTTACTTCGTCTGAATGTGTTATCCCGACCCACAAAAATTAAGTAATATAATAAGTCTAGGGATTAACCTAAATAGCTATTAACTAACTAATATGAGTTTTAGTCATTTTGATAGCCACGAAAACAAAAAAAAAAGAGAAAAGAAAATAAAAGAGAGATAAAATGAGAGAGAGACGATAGTGGTAGTGCATTATAAGTAGTAAGAATTTTTTCTTTCTTATTAAAAATTTAAAGAATTATCGATTATAGTTGATGATTAAATTTATTATGGATATAATTAATAATTATGTTTATCTGATTAAGATTTAGAACTAAAAACTCAAGACAAGCAGCTATAATGAGATTATTTCGAAACATTCTAGGTTTAAGGTAATTAGAAATAATTCCTTTTATCATTTTTCATGGTTTTTGGATATATATATTGAGTAGCAAATGATAACTGTCAAGGGCAAAAGTGTCATTTGTCCAGGCGGTTAACTACTCCACACTTTGGTTATGAATAAAACGCCATGATTGTTGACCAAAAATCAATAATTAGCATGGAAAGCCGCATTCATAACCGCACCACTCTAAATCGTTGGTTCTCCAACCTCTCCACGATCTAGCTCGTTCTTCATAACGGCTGTAACAAAAACACGACCTCATGTCCATTACAAGGACTTTTTCGGGAAGGACGAACCTATAAGGAGGGAGTAAGTCGAAGGTAAAAGGCATTTAATTCCAGATATCCTAACACATTTATACTATATTCTCCTATACTGACTTGATCGTCGGAGAGTTCGCGGGGAATCTATGTCCCCATTGAACCTTCTCAATTTTGCAGGTACCCGATACCTCAAGATTCTCGAAGAGCGATCAGTACGAATTTACCTTTATAGTTCTCAAATTATCCTAACCACTTTTTGACGAATCAGTTTGGTTCCGTTACCGGGAAACAGATTCTTTCCCATACAAATCATCATGTCCAGATACTCTGGCGAAAGAGGACACACAGTCTGACACACATCACCTTGCGAAACCGCGATGAGGATAGCACAGTCCTTAGCCATGCTTTTCCCCAGCGCCGCTCAGTCACTGAGAGGTTAGGTCCACAACCTGAAGCCTCAAGGCACTCTCAAGACTTGAGAGAGCAAATAAACTCTAAAAGGATGAACGATGCAGAAAGAGAGTTGGAAAGATTGCAGAGAGAAAACGAATGACTGAGACAAGAGCAGGAGCTCTCAAGGCAGTGGCTGAAATTAAGGTTCGAATTCCTTAAAGCGGGAGTGAAATTACCATCACCGACATTTCTAGACGATCCTTCTGAGAAACTCCCACAACGTTCGCAAACTTTGTACAGGTAGAGACCATCATGAAAGCTCCTATGGGAGCCAGCTTAATCCAAACTTTACAACCCGCATCAGAAGATTGGGTAGACGAAATGATGAGATTCATCCAACAAGGATTATTGTCGGACGATATGATACGTGCCAAGCAAATACGACGACAATCGACAAGATATATGGTCTATAATGACATCTTGTACCGATGTTCATTCTCCAGACCACTACTCCGGTGCATACCTCCATCCCAAACGAGGGACTTACTTGTCGAAATGCATGAGGGTGTGCGTAGGGGACACCTTGGAGCTCGCTCATTGGCAGAACGAGTAATCAATCAAGGTTATTACTGGCCAACACTTAGAGAGGACGCCAGATTGTATGTTAAAAGTTGTGACACTTGTCAAATTTTTGGAAACACACCACAATTGCCATCTATAGAACAAACCCCAGTAATAGCGGTTAGGCCATTCGATATGTGGGGAATGGATTTAATGGGGAGATTTCTAAGAACGCGGAACAGTTACGAATACTTAGTGGTCGTAGTTGACTATTTCTCAAGATGGATCGAAGCAAAACCCTTGACAAATCCTACGGAAGAAAACGTATCCAAGTTCTTTCGGGAAAACATCTTATGCCGTTTTGGTGTTCCTAGAGTAATAATCACTAATCATGGAGTTCAATTTTCATCAAAATTTACCTCGGAATGCCATCAGCTGCATATCAAGAATTGGAAGTCTTCGTTTGTGCATCCTCAAGGAAATGGTCAAGCAGAGGCTGCAAACAAATTGGTTCTTCTCGCCTTAAGGAAAAACCTAGAAGGGAAATCCAATAAGTAGGCTGATGAGGTAAGCTCCGCCCTGTGGTCAGTCTGAGAGACAACATAGGCGCTTGTCTATGTTCCGAAGCAATAGCACCAGCCGAAGTCACACTTCCCACAGCTAGAGTTTCAATGTACAACGAGGACGTCAACAAGGCAAGAAGAAGCATGGATTTGGATCTATTGGTAGAATGGAGGATTGCAAGTCGCCTGAAATCCCAATCGTTCAAGGAAAAGTCTCAAAAAGCTCACAACAACAAAGTCTTTAGGAGACCAATCAAGATTGGAGATCGAGTCCTTCGAAAAATTGAAGCCACAACAAGGCACATAAAAGCGAATAAACTGACACCAAATTGGGAAGGCGCATACCTCATCAAAGACGAAGTCCGACCTGGGACGTACAGACTCATGAACAAAGAAGGCATCACGTGTAACTCGTGCCCTGAAAAACGTTGGTGGAAATCATCCACTTGAGTACCAAGTCAACCTTGGGAAGATTTTAATTCAGTTAATTGCAGAATAAAAAAGTATCGAGTTAACCTCGGGAAAAAGAAGCTTATTTTGTTCACACTCGAGTTAATCTTGAAATAAAAGTATCGAGTTAACCTTGGGAAGACTTCGAAGTACCGAGTTAAACTCGGGAAAATTACAAATAAAAAACCATTGAGTTAATCTTAAAGTTTCGAAGTACCGAGTTAAACTCGGGAAAATTACAAGTAAAAAACCATTGAGTTAATCTTAAGGTTTCGAAGTACCGAGTTAAACTCGGGAAAATTACAAGTAAAAAACCATTGAGTTAATCTTAAGGTTTCAAAGTATCGAGTTAAACTTGAGAAAATAACAAATGAAAACCGTTAGTTAATCTTAAGGATCCGAAGCACCGAGTCAAAATTGGGAAATATTAATCAAGGTTACACCGAAGTTGCTGATTGACAAGTTGGTTTTATAAGATGAAGATTTACAGTTCAAAGAATGCAAAGAGAAGAAACAAAATGGAAGTATTCATTATATTGAAAAGTTAAGTACAAAAAATAATAAGTACAGAAAATTTAAGTACAAAAAGTTAAGGAGTAGGAGCACTTGATCCATCAAGCATATCTCAGAAGGTAGGATTTGATGGAGGAGGAGGATTCTAGACAGGTCTCCCTCTTTGCCCGTCCCTCTCTCGAAGTGAGTCCTTCTCTTAGGTGGTAAAGGGAACAAAGTCTGCATATTGTCTACAAACTTCATTGTCAAAATTAGCTTCAAACGCTCGTAAGAGAATAGATTAGTCTTCAAAATATGGGTGGAGTTGGCGGATGATATGAATACAACCCTTATCCAAAAAGGACCCAACTTCACGACCTATCTCTTCATTGAAATCCACTGAACTTTTGAAGTCATCAATTATGTTTTTCTTATATCTGCCCGACTTGCAAAAGTTCAGCTCCTCTTGTATGGCAATTCGGCTCGCTATAGCCTCGTCCCGAGCTGTGTTCAAATTACGTTAGCAGCTTCCAACTCCGCTAACCCTTCCTCTGCATGAACCAACTTCTCTCGCAAGTCAGCCATCTTGCCTGTCATCTGAGATTTTTCTCCTTCAAACAACTCTAGACGAGTGGCCTGCTCTGCAACTTCAGTTTCTAAGGCAGCCAAGCAAGATTCATTGGCGGCCCGCCATTCTTCATTTGCAGCAGCTCGCTAGCTGCCTCAGGGGATCGGGAGTTGGCAATAAAAATAATATGGGCAGATATCTGTCAAGGACAGACTGATGTTAGGAAGAAAAAAGAAGTGAAGAGATTTGAAAATAAAGTCTTGAACTTACCCGAGTAAGGAGGGCGCCAACACGATTGGTAGCTTCGTCTACCCCCATTTCTCCCATTGAAGATAGGGACTCAATGTCCACAGACCGGTCAAAAATTGTCCCTCCAATGTAGGAAGCCGCATACCTGTTGGTAAAAAGTATGTTGTTGAGTGGGGGGTGCGAGTTGAGATTTCAACTGCCAAGGCCCTCAGGGCCTCCTCCTCAGTGGGCATAACGAAGCCCGGTTGAAGCCAAGAAGGACCTTGGCAGCTCATTCCTTCTTCAGTAGGAACCAAAGTGGCTGGAGCGTCCTACCTCACCTCCAACGAGACTTCGTGTCCTACCAAAGCCTAGGCCGAAGCAACGGGAGATAGTGCCTCCATGGGTATAGACGACCTTTGAGGGGATGTTCTTCGTCTCCGTCTGGGGCGGAGTTGTTCTTCTTCATCCTCACCACCCTCTGAAAGGATGATGTCTGGAATTTCTTCCACCTCCACTCTCCTCTTTGAAGGAGCAGAGCGCGGAGTCAGGGTCCTCTCTTTCCTATTCCTTCTTTTGCGGGGATTCCTTCCCCGTTGAGAGGAAGAGTGCGCGAAAGCCGCTCTAGGGGGAGCAATGTCCCCTGACTCACCTCGATCCACTAACCTAGGGGGGAACCTATGCAGTGAATCTAAGTGCGACTGGTGCACATTCCTACCCCCTTCACGGTTTCCCCAAGCAATACTGAACATAGTGGGACCTGCGACAAAACATTAAGTGTTAGCAAGCAAAAAAAAAAAAAGGGAACAACAACGAAGTAAAAAAAAAGTCAAGGAAGATAAACGAGGTTACCCCGGCCAGTACTGCAACCCCGAGCAGTGGAGTTGCAAAGTTCACAATGAGTTGAGAAAACACCCCCGGGGTGTATTGTCCAATCGTGGTTAGGGTGTTCTACTTCGAATCCCAACTCTCTCTTTTGGGCGTCAAGGCCTGCCCCGATGCCGCACCACCTCAAGCTTTCCTCACTTAGCAGGTCGATAGTCGAGTATACTCGAGTTTGGCTTTGGCGACTATTACCTAAATCGCGGGTAATGGTTTCTAAGAAAGTTCGCTCATGATGGTCAAGGGAGGAAGAATGCTGAATTTGCGTCCATTGATAATCTTCCCTGACACTAGGGCAAAATGGGAATCCTATCTTAGACTCTACCATTAGCCATCTCCCTTTGAAATCTATTTTGTTAGGGAGTCAAAAAGTTGGACTTTGTTTCTACGAGAGCGAAGAGACAAAGTATTATCAGACATCCTTAGAGAAGAAAAAAAATTCTAAGGATGTCACAGAAAATTCGAAGTCTAGCCTATGACCTAATCAAATGAAGGCAAAAAGGGTCCGAACAGCATTAGGATGAATATGTTCGGGTTGTACTCGGGTAAATACTAAAAAGTCTACAAAGGCAGGATCCATGGGGAGCCTATGTCCTACCTCGAAGTGGGCTAAAGGAAGGGGAATATAGCAAAGGGACATCCTACCCACTTCGGGAACTACAAAAACTCTATATATACTTGGGTCTATGCTATAACTACGGGCAAAGGAATCCGCTTGGGCCTGGGTAAGCCTACTCCACCAAAAAGCAAAGTCAGAAGTGAGGGGTAAAGGCATGGGGGGTTGAAAGGGCACGCCCACAGGGACCTCGACCACTTGGTCCTGTCTAATTACAGCCACCGTTACTTCGCCTCCCCTGCGGTGACGAGCAAGAGAAGGGCCACCAAAACCTTCGGCCATCAAATTTTCAACCATCTCCTCCTCACCAGCTATGTTTTCCACCTGAGTAGACATTATGACCTGCGAATGGAAATTCAATTCTTAGAACCCTATTCCAGAAATCTACCCAGCCAAAAAAGAAAAACATAACTACCCCATGAAACACAGAGCAAGTTTGATTACTAAACCCTAGATCAAGAATATGAAGATAATGATAAGAAAATAGCATAAACCCATAATCGGTTTTATTCATCAGGTCCTAGTTCATGAATGGAAAGGATAATCAACTACCTAAACCCGAGGAAAAAATGTTTATAAAGATTCAATTATCACCTTTGTACCACCAACAACCCACACAAAGAGAGATCATATCACATTTTTCCATATCATCTAAAGAATGCAAGTGAAAAGAAACTGAACGGCCTGAAAATATTCAAGCATTGCCTATAAAGAACGATAAGCAAAGCCACACGACAAAGCTTAAATACAGGGTAACAATGGCGGAAACAAGAAGAATGGTAAAACAAGTTGTTAAGAAGAAGACAAAATGTACCTTTTTAGTAGTTGAAGAGTCTGAAATAAAAACCGGACTGAACTCATGACAACAACAAAGATGACGGAATCTACAGAAAATGCAGAGGCAGTAATGGCAGAAAGCTCTGAAGAAGAAGGAAAAGAAAGGTTCTAAGAAATGCAATAGACGTATTCTTATAAGAATCAAAGAATTATGAACGTTAATAGAAAGTTAATGCTCACAAGTTACTTGTTGGGTTCAATGCATCGGGGAAGGTGAAAAGCATCCTGTCGACTGACAGAAATTCTGGCATTAATGGCAGAAATGCAGAAGGTGAAGTGACAGCAGTCACCATCAGAAACCCTAAAAACGCTTCGAGAATGAATGAAGCCCCATATACATACAAAGTCTAATAACTTGACGAAGTATGGATTATCCAACGAAGCACAATGCCCGTCTACATTGTACTTCGCTAAGGGGCTACTGAGTAGCAAATGATAACTGTCAAGGGCAAAAGCGTCATTTGTCCAGGCGGTTAACCGCTCCACACTTCAATTATCAATAAAACGCCATGATTGTTGACCAGAAGTCAATAATTAGCATGGCAAGCGGCATTCATAACCGCACCACTCTAAATCATGGGTTCCCCAACCTCTCCACGATCTAGCTTGTTCTCCATAACGCCTGTAACAAAAACACCTCATGTCCGTTACAAGGACTTTTCCTGGAAGGACGAACCTATAAAGAGAGAGTAAGTCAAAGGTAAAATACATTCAATTCCAGATATCCTAAATCATTTATACTATATTCTCCTAAACTGACTTGATCGTCAGAGAGTTCAATGGGAATCTACATCCCCATTAAACCTTCTCAATTTTACAGGTACCCGATACCTCGAGATTCCCGAAGAGCGACCAATACGAATTTACCTTCTTAGTCCTCAAATTATCCTAACCAATTTTTTACTAATCAATATATATAATTAATATATAATATATATATATATATATATATATTTATTTATTTATTGTCATTAATGAATTTGAATTTTAAAGTTAATCAAATACTTTATGAAATTTTTGCTATATAATTTTATAATATATATTAATTTTGAATTTTATTTATTATTAAATTTAAGTTGATATATATATATATATATATATATATATTATATAATATTGTTTAGTAAGTTCATAATCACGTAACCTTTCACTACTTTTATTATGTTCATATAACTTATACTACCTTAATATAACGTTCGTGAAATTAAGTTTCTAACATATGTATACATTTATATTTGTATGTCTATGTGTATGTATGTTACACTTATTTATTGCTATAAATATGAGATAATTTGTATGTTTTTATACAACGTTAACATATATATACAAGATTATATTATTTTGATTTTTATAATTTTAGTCTTGTTATATTATTGTTATTATAGTTATTTAATAATAGTTTTTAATTATTATAAGTAATTTTTCTATATTCAGTTTCTATTTAATTAAATATTAATTATTTAATAACAATTTTGAATAAAGTCTAGAATTATTCAAAAGATTTAAAAGGTGATATTTAATAAATATGTATACTATGGTATACATTTTGTCCCGTGGGGGCGGAATGTATATATAACAAATTTTAAGTTATATTTCTTTTCAAAAAAAAAATTCAATTTTTCTATAAGTTATATATTATAGCATAGAATCTATAATCCAAACCATTGAGTATAACTCTTACACAAAAAGTTAGAATTATTTTGTGTTCTTTTTCACAGTTTTAGCTTAGACATCATTTTGATCTTCAAAAAAAAATTGAAAATTTATCAAATAAGTAGATACCTATCTTATAATTGTTATTTATTTTAAATTTGAAATAATTACGAATTTAATGACACGTGTTACATGATATTTATGTCTAAAGTGACACATACCACCCAATACTTATTTCTTTAGTGACCACCGTCACCCTTAATACATATTCTTTATTTTTTTCACAAAATTATATAATAATATTCTCTACATTTTTTTTAAATTTTTTTTCCGTTAGTTTGTTGTTTTTAATTATATAATTTTATAATAAAAAATTAAATTATCTCCCATTGTTGAAATTCATCAATTTCCCGAACCCTCTAATCTTCCGTTTCATTTAAAAAAAAGAAAAAGAAAACATATTTGATGCGCGTGTTTAGGGAAACATCCACATGTATTTGATGTTGCATTTCTTTCCCAAAGAGATGATGTAGAAATTTCTGAGATTGAATCTCATTTGGTTCTATAGCAAAACGATAAAAGAAAACAATGAGATTTCTCCTAACTCTTCACTTAGGAGTTGAATGATCTACAGACTTCCATAAGCAATGGTCCCCAGTCTTATCTCTTTATTGAGGATTTCTTCTTATGGAAATGTGGATTATAATTTGTTAACTCTTTAGGAATGAAATAATATAAAAATTATATATAATTTAAGATTTTGTTTTCCAATTTGTCTATATGTATATATATATTTAAAGGAAGATGTGATGATTCACTCCAGCATTTTGCATCTGGACATATGGAGGTGATCATGCTCATTTGCTTGTGCTCACATGAAGAAGGATGGGATGAATTTAAAGAGTTTAAAATAGTTTAACGATTTGTGCATATATTTTCTATATATGCACAAAATATTCAATGTAATATATTTTATTTGCTTATAAATTTTAAATTCACACTGATTTGTAGGAGTATTAAGATGTTACAAAGTATTTCATGTAATATATTTACTAAGTTATTTTTCCTTTTCTCCCTCTAATCCCAGGAACATCGATTCATCAAAATGACAATATGCAAATAGTGCGGTAAAAATATCTCCTGTCATACGCTCAAAATATCTTATAATATAAGGAGAATTAAAATCAACATATATCCCTAATTTTCTTTGAGAACACATTTTTGTGCGTTGTGGTGGAGTAATCGGAACATATACCGCAGATCCAAAAATTCTAAAAAGGGAAATATTTGGCTCCCGACCATAAGTTAATTGCAATGATAAATATTTATGATAACTTGTTGATCTAACACATACAAGTGCTGCTGCATGCAAAATTGTAACCCCTAGCTAAAATGGATAATTTAGTTCTTATAAGTATAAGTCTAGATATCAATTGAAGTCTTTTAATAAAAGATTCAACTAACCCATTTTGTGTATGAACATGAGCTACATGACGTTCAACACTTATATCAATAGACTTACAATAATCATTGAAAGCTTGAGATGAGAACTCACCAGCATTATCCACACGTATTGATTTAATTGCATAATTTGAAAATTGTACTCGTAATCTAATAATCTGAGCAAACAATCTCGCAAATGCTAGGTTGCGAGTTGATAGTAAGCTAACATGAAACCATCTGCTAGACGTGTCTAATAGAACCATAAAATATCAAAATAGTCCACATGAAGGGTGAATTGGTCTACATATGTCATCCATAATTCTTTCTAAAAATGTTGGAGTTTCAATTCCAACTTTAGCTAGTGATGGCTTAATAATCAATTTTCCTTGAAAACAAGCAGCACAGGAAAATTCTTCCGATTAAAAAGCTTCATGTTTTTCAATGAGTGTCCATGCAAATTTTCAATGATATTTCGCATCATACTTGAACCGAGATACCCCAACCAGTCATACCAAATAGTGAACGTTTTTTAATCAATAATCTTCTGGTTTATTGAATGTATTTCAATTGCATTTATATTTGTGTAGTACAAACCCGAAGAAAACATATTCAATTTTTCTAATATGACTTTCTTACTCAAAACAATGCTTGTAATATGAAGGTACTTGATATACACAAATCATATCACTTTTTAGCATGTTTTTAGGCACAATTTAGGGCGAAATTGGAGTTAAATCGTTTTCAATTGACTGTTATTAACGCAATTTCGTAGTTTTTGTGATTTTGGAAGTGTCAGGTGAAATGTGCAAGAAAATAGCAAATTTTGGGTAAAAAACGTAATTTTCAGAAGTTCAGAAGTCAGGACGGGCGTCCCAAAACCAGAACGGGCGTCCTGACCCGGTCAACCGGTCGGGACGGGCGTCCCAGACTCGGGACGGGTGTCTCGAATTCGTGAACAGTATCCCACATCGATTTCTGAAGAGAAATTCACTCAGTTCCCCTGCTATAAATACCCCAGGCCTTTCACAGTTGAAATCATTCCTCTCCACTCGATTTGAGTCATTCAGTGACTTCCTGTACACAGTTTTCTACTATTTACTAGTCATTCAGTGATTTCAGGTGTCTTCGTTCAAGTAGATATTTTTAGTTTTCGAGAGTGTCTCGTGTTCTTCGTTTCTGAGAGTCTGTCTCAGATCTTAGAATACGACTAGATAGGTTCTTTTTAATATTCATAGAATACCCGGGATTTCATTAGGAGATCCTAAGAGAGCACTAGGCGTTCGAAGAGTTAGTCAACAGGGTTTTGCTTAAGCCCGGAAAGTAAGGTAAAGCAATAGCTACTAGGCTGAGGAAGCATCCTCCAAAGGTTCTGTCGAGCAGAGTCGGGTCAAGAAGTCCAAAATATACAAGTAGTTGCTCCATCAGTGGACCTAATAAAGGGTGAATAATTTATGGCGGTGGTCCCCTTGTCCCTCTCTTTATATGTTTGTACTGTGTTTGTCCAAAAATATATTTGAATATTAAATTATGATACTATGAATATGTGTTATGCATGTTGAAGCTATTTACATTTTTCCGGAAAGGTCACTAGCTTAATTAACATTATGTCTGTATATCTATTAGCTCTTTTAAATTAGATGAACGGTTATAGACAACTCCTAACCACGGTCTAATCATAACCTATCTAGTTTATCAGACCTTAATTTAGGGCTTTGTGTGCGGACGGAAGCATTAAGGTCTGCCATATTAGATGAAATAACCTATAGATCACCATGTTTGTTAAAGTAGTCTAAGTAGGCTGAGTTCGTGTGTTTATGCCAGCGTTAGGGCGAGCGGCATGATCTCCTGAGTGACACAGGACTTTCATGGATGCCTTTAGCTCGAACCGTGAGTAGGGTCGTCAATGGCGATGGGGCAGTTTATTAGATAACTCAGATGTGGTACACAAGTAGAATCAGTATATAATTGCAATCTAGACCAAGATATATCTAAAATACTCGAAGATAGGTCAATCAACATGTAGGAACAATATAACATATATCAGAACACTGTTTGTAAAACACTCTTGTCTGCTTAAGTAAACTTGAACCTAGTGTAGAGTGAATCAACCTCTCATCAAAGATTTTGATGAACGATTGCATAACTGGATAATAAAATAGGAGTTAGGGTAAAAGGATAGTTACTACTAAGCCGTTACCACTTCCCTGGGAGTACGATAAAATTCTTAAATTAAAATCGTAGGTACTTTCCAACATACTAGCTACACGATAGGTACTTTGCCTTAGGTTCTGATTGATTAAGTGACAACATAGATGCTAAATGTGACAATTAATAATTCTAAGTCTTTAGTTATTCATAATCGATATAGGGTAAATAAAACCTATTTTTAGCATATCAGTCGGAATCACACCAGTACTCGTCATTTCCTTCGCTTACAATCTCCACGTGATATTTGATATGCATAAATCATATCACTTTTTAGCATGTTTTAGGCACAATTTAGGGCAAAATTGGAGTTAAATGGTTCTTAATTGACTGTTATTCACACAATTTTGCAATTTTTGTGATTTTGGAAGTTCCAAGTGAAATGTGCAAGAAAATGGTAAATTTCGGGGCAAAAATGTAATTTTTGGAAGTTCGTAGATCAGGACGGGCGTCCCAACCCGGTCAAAGACCCGGGATGAGCATCCCGATCTGGTCAAAGACACAGAACGAGCATCCCGACCCGGTCAAAGACCCGGTTGATCTGAATCATTCAGTGACTTCAAGTATACATTTTCCTACTGTATATGAGTCATTTAGTGATCTCAGGTGTTTTCTTTCAAGTAGGTTTAGTATACGAGAGTTTCTCGTGTTCTTTGCTTTCTGAGAGTCTATCCAGGATCTTAGAATACGAATAGATAGGATTCGTTTTTGGTATTCATAGAATACCCAGGATTTCGTTAGGGGATCCTAAGAGGGCATTAGGTGAGGGAAGAGTTAGTCAACAGGGCTTTGCTTAAGCCCGGGACGTAAGGTAAAGTAATAGCTGCTAGGCTGAGGAAGCATTCTCCTAAGGTTCTGTCGAGCAAAGTCAGGTCAAGCAGTCCAGGATATAAAAGTAGTTGCTCCATCAGCGAACCTAATAAAGGGTGAATACTTTATGGTGGTGGTCCCCTTGTCCCTCTCTTTATATTTTGTACTATGTTTGTCCAAAGACCCATTTGAATATTAAATTATGATGTTATGAATATGTGTTTTGCATGCTGAAGATATTGACATTTTTTCAGAAATATATTTACATTAATGTGTTATAAATTGACTGTTATTCACACAATTTTGCAATTTTTGTGATTTTGGAAGTTTCAGGTGAAATGTGCAAGAAAATGGTAAATTTCGGGGCAAAAACATAATTTTCTAAAGTTCGTAGATCAGGACGAGCGTCCCAACCCAGTCAAAGACCCGAGACGAGCATCTTGATCCGGTCAAAGACACTGGACAGGCATCCCGACTCGGTCAAAGTACCAGGACGGGCGTCCTGACCCGATCAATAGATCGGGAAGGGCGTCCTGAACCCCTGAACAGTATCCCACATCAATTTCTGCATCAAAATTCACTCAGCTTCCCTGCTATAAATACCCTAGGCCTTCCTCAGTTGAAATCATCCCTCTCCACTTGATCTGAATCATTCAGTGGCTTCAAGTATACATTTTCCTACTGTATATGACTCATTTAGTGATCTCAGGTGTTTTCTTTCAAGTAGGTTTAGTATACAAGAGTTTCTCGTGTTCTTTGCTTTCTGAGAGTCTGTCCAGGATCTTAGAATACGAATAGATAGGATTCATTTTTGGTATTCATAGAATACCCAGGATTTCGTTAGTAGATCCTAAGAGGGCATTAGGTGAGCGAAGAGTTAGTCAACAAGGCTTTGCTTAAGCCCGGGACGTAAGGTAAAGCAATAGCTGCTAGCCTGAGGAAGCGTTATCCTAAGGTTCTGTCGAGCAGAGTCGGGTCAAGCAGTCCAGGATATACAAGTAGTTGCTCCATCAGCGGACCTAATAAAGGGTGAATACTTTATGGTGGTGGTCCCCTAGTCCCTCTCTTTATATTTTGTACTGTGTTTGTCCAAAGACCCATTTGAATATTAAATTATGATGCTATGAATATGTTTTTTGCATGCTGAAGATATTTACATTTTTTCGGAAAGATATTTACATTAATATGTGTTATAAATTGACTATTATTCACATAATTTTGCAATTTTTGTGATTTTGGAAGTTTGAGGTGAAATGTGCAAGAAAATGGTAAATTTCGGGGTTAAAATGTAACTTTCAGAAGTTCGTAGATAAGGACGGGCGTCCCAACCCGGTCAAAGACACAGGATGGGCATCCCGACTCGGTCAAAGACACAGGACGGGCATCCCGACTCGGTCAAAGTACCGGGACGGGCGTCCTGACCCGATCAACAAATCGGGATGGGCGTCCCGAACCCCTGAACAGTATCCCACGTCAATTTCTGCATCAAAATTCACTCAGATTCCCTGCTATAAATACCCTAGGCCTTCCTCAGTTGAAATCATCCCTCCCCACTTGATCTGAATCATTAGGGCTTTGTGTGAGGACAGAAGCATTAAGGTCTGCCATATTAGATAAAATAACCTATAGATCACCATGTTTGTTAGGCATGATCACCAGAGTGACACAGGACTTTCATGGATGCTTTTAGCTCGAACCGTGAGTAGGGCCGTCAATGGCGATGGGGCGGTTTATCAGATAACTCAGATGTGGTACACAAGTAGAATCAGTATATAATTGCAATCTAGACAAAGATATATCTAAAATACTCAAAGATAGGCCAGTCAACATGTGGAAACAATATAACATACATCAGAACACCGTCTACAAACTACTCTTGCATGCTTAATGAACTTGAATCTTGTGTAGAATGGATCACCCTCTCATCAAATAATTGATGAACGATTGCATAACTAGGTAATAAAATGAGAGTTAGGGTAAAATGATAGTTGCTACCAAGCCGTTACCACTTCCTTGGGAGTACGATAAATTCTTTAATTAAAATCGTAGATATTTTCCAATAGACTAGCTACACGATAGGTACTCTGCCTTAGGTTTTGATTGATTAAGTAACAACATAGATGCTAAATGTGACAATTAGTAAGTCTCAGTCCTTAATTATTCATAATCGATATAGGATAAATAAAACCTATTTTTAGCATATCAATCGGAAACCCATCAAATGTTTTGCGCAGTTACCGGGGAAATATCATAAAAGTTTAGGATACCTGATCAAAATTCTAGAGGCTTATGATAGGTAGCGGTAGTAATCTATACCTTAGACATAACACTCACTTTATTCTAGTTAGACAATCAATTTCATGAAATATAGGGTTATCATAACTAATTAATTTTAGAAATTATCAGAAAATAAGAAATTTAGGATAATCAAATTTTAGAAAATTATTCTAATACTTTATTGAGGAAATTTACAATGCTTTTGAAAAAAACAATTTTTAATTTTTTTTAAAAAGTTTAGAAATCTAAAAATTTAAATTAAATTCTTTTCTTTTCTTTTCTTCTATAAACTTTATTTTCTGAAAAATATTATTTTCCACAAAATAAAAGAAATAATTTTTTTCTGTTTACAGTTTTCATGTTTGTTATTTATTTATTTATTTTATTTAATTAAAAAAAAGTATGGAAGTGAGGAGAAAATATTTGCTTCTGAGTTGTCAAATGCTGGCTTTATTAGACGAGCTATGAAATAGTTTTTTTAGCCAGGCCTTGATAACTCTAGAATAATAGAGTTATTCACATCTAATTTACCACATTTTATTCGGGAATTAATTGACTTTATTTGGAAAATGGAATAAAAATGTGTTGATTTGATATTTTCTCTCTTTTTACCTAAAAATGTGGATTTATGGTTAAAAGTCAATTTAATTGAATAAATTTCTCAACATGTGGATAAGTTGTATTATTTGTTATTTGAGAATTTATTTGAATTGACTTATTGTGACAAGGGTAAAAAGGGAATGTGGATGGTTGACATTGTTGTATAAAAGTGACCAAGAGGAAAGTGAAGAATGTGTGGAAAATTTGCATCTCTACATATATGTATCTATACGTATCTATATGTATATATATATATTACACACCCACACACCATTTGTCATTTAAAAATCCAGCTGGGCATATTTAAAGATGCACACTTTCGGTCCTATGTATTCATTTCTTTGGTCCCATCCATTATACACACATATATAAATACATATATATATATATAAGGTACACATGTTGAAATCTTTGTTATATTTATATATATATATATATATTTGTGGGAGTACAAGTTGGCAAGGTAGACAAAAAGATAGAAGATAGTTGTTGTCCAACAATATATATATATATATATATATACATATATATACATACATATGATAAGATTCCTCTCAATTTTCTAGCAGATTTTCAGGAAAAAAAGGTGCAGTGGCAGCTGCATTATACAAAAAAGAAGAAGCATATTTCTTAGTGGGTATATATATATATGTATGTATATATATTCACATGATGACAACTCTCAATTGCTGGCTGGTTTTGTGAGAGTAGGTGGGGAAAAGGGGCAGCATTCGGTGGAAAAATTCCAGAAGGCAGTTGCAAAATTAATTTTTTATTTTGCTGGAATCTTTGGGAAGAAAAATAAGAGCATTATGGGCAGTGGGCACGGTAGAGAAGAGTGACGGGAAGAGAGGAGGAGAAATATTGTTTTGTGTTTAGTTACGGGCAGCTTAGGACTTAGGCAGTAGGTAGTTTGTTTTGAAGTTGTTTTTGAGCTTAGATTAGGGTGGAAAATAATGTTTGTATGTTTGTATGTGTGTATCTAGTATTAGCTTAGAATTTAGGCAGTGGGTAGTGTGTTTTAGAGTGTTTTAGAGTCTAGATCGAGTGGAAACGAACCTGAGAAAGCTGGGGCGACTTTGCTGGAATTTTTCGGGCTGTTCATGATCGAAGGCAGCAGCATCACGTAGAGGAAACGAAGGACAACAGCAGCTTGATTAAATCCGATTTGGGGCAGTAGGGTGATCTCCAACCCGAGTAACCCTCTTTCCATTTCTTCAAGTTGTTTACTGTTTTGTAATTGAATGTTCTTCAATTTATTACTGTTTTGTAATTTAAAGATCTTTGTAATATGAGAATGTTTACATGTGTTCAAGGATTGATTAAAATGTTTTGGAGTAATATGTTTTCCGTCTTAGGCTTGACTCCGTTGATTGGTGTCACTACGGACCTAGGGACTATTTTTCCTATTACGTTAGTCCTTGTCTTTCATGATTCTTGGTTCAAGGGTTGATTAAAAATGTTTTGGGAGTGATTTGTTTTCCGTCTTAGGCTTGACTCTGTTGATTGGTGTCACTACGGACCTAGGGACTATCTTTCCTATTACGTTGATTCTTGTTTTCCATGATTCGTTTCAGCATAATACATATTCTTAAC
Source organism: Asclepias syriaca (assembly GCA_027405835.1). Taxonomy (NCBI): domain Eukaryota; kingdom Viridiplantae; phylum Streptophyta; class Magnoliopsida; order Gentianales; family Apocynaceae; genus Asclepias; species Asclepias syriaca. The sequence goes on along the minus strand of CM049928.1, from coordinate 11,278,554 downwards.
CTGAAGATGTTGTGGTGTAGTTAAGTATGAGCATGTTGAATACACTGTTTTAACTATGATGATAGGTATGCTGCAGCATTACTTTCTGTTTTTTTATGTTTAATGCTTGTATGGAGCAATGCTTGGTTTATTCATGTAATCACATTAGGATTATGTGGCGCTATATTTGAGAACTGCGTGAACATCGGTAATCATATAGCAGTGGATTTGATAACTGCGTGAACATCGGTACATTCACTGCTGCGTGCGCTAGGTCCAAGGTTAGTTAGGGGGATCTAGACTAGTAGATCAAGTAGTCTGGGTGAAACCAGACATGTAGCATTGATATGGAACTGAAAGCATGCTTTGTATACTTACATTCACCTCTGGTTTGTACTTACATTTTTGGCTTGATTTTTACAGCATTGTATTACCTGTTGTATTCTCATGGTGATTTTCCAGTAGGTTGACCTGTAGTAGTAGTTAGGTAGAATTGCTGCGGCATTGGTGATGCTGCAGCATTTCCGTTGCTGCAGCAATATCTTAGCAGTAGCTTAACCTCCGAATCTCCACCCAATATTCATCATTCTTTATTCTTTTAATCTTTTAACCAAATGTAAATCATGTTTGCATGTATAATTGGCATACAAAATCTCTGTGGGATCGATAATCTTGTACTTAGGTACATATATTACTTGTTGACCGGTGTATACTTGCACTTGTTAAGATTGCGTTGATTTATTCTATTTTCTTTATCTTTACAAATTGTGACACACGCACACAACGCAACAAGTTTTTGGCGCCGTTGCCGGGGATTTTGGTGTCAATTGATTGTAAATATTGTTTGTATTTGGTTATATTTTTATTGTTTTATGTTATACTCATTCTTGAGCTTATAGGATTATTGAAATGATTGAATGAGGGACGAATAAACTATGCATGGGCTGAACTGTTTTTGTGAGTTTATTGATCTGAATTATTTGTCAAATTTCAGCTTGTGTATATCATATATTTCTTAACGTGTGCTGATTTTTGCATGAGTAAAACGCGAAAGGACTCTCAATCTACATTGCTGCTACTAGATCCAGAAATTGAGAGAACAACTAAATCGTTAAGAAAGAAGAAGCAAACTACAGATAAGGCGGTCATGGCAGAATAATGAGTTCCCAAGCTGAACCCGTCTACAATCCTGTAGTAATGGCAGATGATGGGGACAATGCTATCTGACAGTATGTTGTCCCTATGTTTAATGAATTGAATCCAAACATTGGAAGACCAGAGATGACTGCAGCCCAGTTCGAGCGGAAACCAGTGATGTTTCAAATGTTGAAAACGGGATAGCATATGAAGTGTAGAGGCTGAAATTGTTCCCGTACTCCCTAAGACTTCTACAATAACCACCACCTTCAACGCTTTAGAAACATGATGAGAGACTTCATGGCAAGAACGAAAATAACCATATAGGGATTATCCTCTATTGTGCGAAACTTGGAAAGCCAAATGGGGCAGTTAGCTCAGGAGATGAGGAGCAGCCCACAAGGATCACTCCCAAGTGATACAAAAAAATCCAAGGAGAGAAGAAACGAACATTGCAAAGTGGTAACACTACGAAGTGGCAGAATACTGGACGAGCCAAAAATGAAGTCTGGAGAAGCTGAGAAGACCAGTGAGTCCAGACAGAATGCAGAAATTCCAGTAGCTGAAAAAAAAAATTCAGTGGAGCCAAATGCTGCAGCATCGCAAATGCTGCAGCAAAACAGCATTCCAGAACAGCCGAATGCTGTAGCATCGCAAATGCTGCAGCAAAACAGTGTTCCAGAACAGCCGAATGCTGCAGCAATGCAAAATTCCAGAGAGCAAACCAGTACAACCACGCATGCCTTTTCCACAGAGGTTTGCCAAAAAGAAACAAGATGAGCAGTTCAAGAAGTTCTTGGACATTTTAAAGCAGCTGCACATCAACATTCCATTGGTAGAAGCAATCGAACAAATGCCCAACTACGCCAAATTTATGAAGGATATCCTTACAAAGAAGAGAAAGTTGGGAGAATATGAAATTGTTGCACTAACTAAAGAATGTAGTTTCTTTTTGCAGGATAAATTGCCCCCTAAAATGAAAGATCCGGGGAGTTTCAATATTCCTTGTTCTATTGGAGAATCCTATTGTGGTATGACCTTGTGTGATCTTGGTGCTAGCATCAACTTGATGCCTATGTCATTTTTCAAACAATTGGGCATAGGAAAGGTAAGACCTACGACGGTAACTTTGCAATTGGCGGATAGGTCTCTAGCTCACCCCGATGGGAAAATTGAGGATGTCCTGGTAAGAGTGGATAAGTTTATTTTTCCAGCTGACTTTATTGTTCTTGATTATGAAGCAGACAGGGAAGTTCCCATTATTTTAGGAAGACCTTTCCTAGCTACAGGAAGGACTCTTATTGATGTGCAGAAAGGGGAGCTAACCATGAGATTTCGGGACGATAAAGTCACATTCAACGTATTCAAAGCCATGAAATTCCATGATGAAGGTGAGGAGTGTTTTCAGATCACCACCAATGATTCTTGGGAAGAAAAAGATGAAGAGCAAGATGAGGATGCCACGGATGCATTGATGGAGGAAAGTCTACATGATGATGGCAATGTGGAGACCAAAGCACATTCAGCTTGGGTAGAAGCAAACCCCCAAAGGTTCAGATTTCGAGCTCAATTTGAATCCTTGGAGATGGCTTCTCGAGATTTCAAGATAACAAACCTTCAGTTGAAGAACCACCACAACTGGAATTAAAGCAATTTCCGCAGCATTTGAAGTATGGTTTTCTAGGGGCAGAATCTACACTGCCAATAATCATTTCAGCACTGCTGAGTGCGAAACAGGAGGAGAATTGCTTGGAGCTTTGCAGCAGCATAAGCGAGCTATGTGCTGGACCATAGCTTACATCAAAGGTATATGACTAACCTTATGCATGCACAAGATAATTTTGGAAGACAATTCCAAATATTTAATAGAAGGGCAGAAATGATTAAATCCAATTACGAAGGAAGTGGTAAAGGAGCAAAATTATCAAGTGGCTAGATTTTGGCATTATTTATCCTATATCTAACAGCGCTAGGGATGGAGAATTTGCATGGATTACAAGAAGATAAACAAAGCCACAAGAAACGACCACTTCCCACTGCCTTTTATTAATCAAATGTTGGATAGGTTGGCTGGACGGGATTCTTATTGCTTTCTGGATGGGTATTCTGGCTACAATCGGATTGCTATAGCACCAGAGGACTAGAACAAAACGACCATCACTTGTCCTTATGGTACTTTAGCATTCAGAAGAATGCCATTCAGACTGTGTAATGCTCCAACAATGTTCCAACGATATATGATGGCCATTTTCACAGATATGGGAAGCAATATTTAGAGGTTTTCATGAATGACTTCTCCATATTTGGGGACTCTTTTGAAAAATGCTTAGAGAATATGGCCAAGGTGCTTAAACGTTGCGAGGACACCAACCTAGTCCTCAATTGGAAGAAGTGTCACTTCATGGTTAAAGAAGACATTGTGCAAAACTCTTCACTTATAATACTTATCGATGATAAGTAGTTAATTGAGCACAATCTATAAGTGAACACTTTCATCTATTATTTATTGCATTTCTTTTATTTCGTTTTTCTTATTTCTTCTTGTTTGTTTTTTTTAGCTTTCGATTTCTTTTCCTTGTTTGTTTTAATTGTTGTTCTTTTATTTTCAGGTGCCTCAATTCGGAATTAATGGTTGTTTACTCCTGAGTTTCTTTCAGAATTTTCAGAATTGGTTTTGAGACTTCAATTTCATATTGCACTGCCATTTTCTTTCTCTCTTATCGGTACTCTTCTGCTTGTTAATACAGGTATGCCTACGGTCAAAGAGCAAAAGGAGTCAAGGCTATTTTATTAAAGAAATGGGACTTGCCACTGCCTCTCGACAGAAATGTTGTGACAACAGGCTGCCACACACCTACAAAGCCATTCAAGGCAGCCTTAGTCCAATTTCAATTTCAAATTTCAAGCGGTGCAATTCAACAAGGGACTGCCATGAATTGACTACTTATGCAAGCAGCCCTAGTTCCTTTCAATTTCAAAATTTTCAATGGGTGGCATACAACTAGAACTTGTTGGGAAACCAAAAAGGTTAGTTTATTATTTTTTTATTTGTGGAGAATGTGTGTGAATTGAAAAGACAAAGAGAGAAAGAATGGGGGAGTTATCTAAAGAACACAAATTTCTCTACATACACGGTCTTCTACTCTCCTTCTCTTCAAACTCACTTTTCAGCCTTCAACAAACCAGAAGATTCCAGGTTAGTACTCACTTTTCTACATTTTTATTTCTTCTCGGTAATGTGAGTTGGTGTATGGTACTTGCAAAAAAAAAAAAATTCTGGTTCATTTCTCTTATCTTAATGTGAGTATACACTCCTTGAGTAGCATGTATAAAATTTATGGAGTACAATTTTTGCATTACCAATGGATAGAGGATTGTATTGGCTGTATTTAGGGTTCTAGTTATACTTGAGTTCTTGTGTGTGAGCATGCTTGTAGAAATGATAGATCTGCCAATTGATGTGTATCTCGGTTTATTGTGTTGGGCAAAAGGGTGGTTATGATTCAAAATGAATTCATGTCTTAATGGTCTTCATGTTTTACTTAGTAACAATGACGCCTAAACTGTTGGTATATTTGTGTTTGCTTTCTTCTCACCCGGGAATTGAGAACTTATGTGCCACTAATGCGTTTGTTTCCCATGCTTCATGTTGAACTAGTTTTCCCTTTTTATGATCAGTCCAATGGCTTGTTTTCCCCCTGTTGCTACAGCAATGAGGACATTGCTCCTCTTAAGTTTGGGGGAGGGTGTCCTCTTGTGGCAAAAAGTTCAAAAATGGTGCTAAATTTAAAATTTTTCCTGCTGTCTTTTAAATGCATAAACATCCTCTTTGCTGAAATTCTGAGTGATCTATTTGAATGCATGGACGCCTTGTCTGAATAACTGTTTTAGGATGCCTTATAAATTGATTGATCTGGCATAGAAGACCTGTTTGCATGAATGTGGCAGCATTTTTCATATGACCCATTAGAACCTTAGTTTAGCAGGATTAGCGTAGACTTTTGGGACCCGATTTATGATGATATCTTAAAAACAAAAGTACATTCTCGTAGACTTTGTACCTTCTTTCAGAATAATTAGGTATTAGTTGACTCTAAGTGAGAATTATTTCAACTCCCTATCTTTTGCACATAGTCTTACTTGGAAATTTCATGTTTATAAAAAGAGTCACTTTGGTATGAAGGTTCAGAATTTTTAGACTCATCTGTTATAGTCCTTGAGGCGAAATCCTAGTAGATTTGGTACTAAAGAAATGATTGAGGCATGTTCTTGAACCGTTTGAGCCTTTCTAGCTTAACCCTAATGCATTTTACTTCCTTAGTTAACCCAAATTGAGCCTAAGCCTAATTTCTTGACACCCTTATTAAATAGCCACATCCTAAATGCTTTGCATGTATCCATTCTTGTTTTCCCTAAACTTGATCTTAGTCTGCAATGAACACTGTTAAACATAAGTTTGGGGGTATACTAAGAATGCTATGAGGAGGAACATAGGAATGCCGCAGCTCAATGCTACACAGCATTATCATTTTTATGGGGTTAGTGGTATTTAAGGAAAATTTGAACTTCTGATATAAATGCTCTACGTATTGAGGGTATGTATATGAAAACATGTGTGAAAAAATGAAAGCACCCTCGTTACTTTAAAAAGAAAAAGAAGAACAAAGAGAAGAGCAAAAAGGAAATACGTGTTATGCTTCTTTGAGGTCAAATGTTATATGTTGATTGTGGTTAAATGTTGCACGTATTTCTGAAACAGGGTGTAAATGTTTATGCTCCTTGAGTTGAAAAAAAAATAGAAATGTTGTAGAATTGCTGCAGCATTGGTGTTGCTGCAGCATTTTTATTCACTGAAAAAAAAATTCTTTTGGGAAGTGATAGCATTGGGAGAAGCTCATGGCAGACTAGGACTAAGTTTTGAGCCACTTTTTATCCATTTTTCCTACCTTAGCCCTAGCCTACATTACAACCAAATTAAGACCTCTTTGATCTTTATTGCTAAATTTGCTACATTAGTGGAGAGGGGTGTAATAGATTGAGTTTGAGGATACAAAATGAACCTTAGGATTACCATATGTTGACTTATGAATGAGAGATTAAAAAGGAAAGACTATTCACACACACACTGGAGTGGAAATTCTTTGAACTTGGGTTAGTTAATATTTGGTTATTCACTAAGGATGGAACATTATGTCTACTCGAATTTTTAATTTTCTCTTTCTGAAATCATTGGTCCCAGTTTGGCTGAAACTGCTGAACAAAGTTTTTATGTGGGTATGTATATTTCTGGTTGCTTCTGCATTGCTGCAGCATTGCTCGGGACGAGCAATGACCTAAGTTTGGGGGTGTGATAACTCTAGAATAATAGAGTTATTCACATCTAATTTACCACATTTTATTCGGGAATTAATTGACTTTATTTGGAAAATGGAATAAAAATGTGTTGATTTGATATTTTCTCTCTTTTTACCTAAAAATGTGGATTTATGGTTAAAAGTCAATTTAATTGAATAAATTTCTCAACATGTGGATAAGTTGTATTATTTGTTATTTGGAATTTATTTGAATTGACTTATTGTGACAAGGGTAAAAAGGGAATGTGGATGGTTGACATTGTTGGATAAAAGTGACCAAGAGAGGAAAGTGAAGAATGTGTGGAAAATTTGCATCTCTACATATATGTATCTATACGTATCTATATATATATATATATATTACACACCCACACACCATTTGTCATTTAAAATCCAGCTGGGCATATTTAAAGATGCACACTTTCGGTCCTATGTATTCATTTCTTTGGTCCCATCCATTATACATATATATAAATACATATATATATATATAAGGTACACATGTTGAAATCTTTGTTATATTTATATATATATATATATATATTTGTGGGAGTACAAGTTGGCAAGGTAGACAAAAAGATAGAAGATAGTTGTTGTCCAACAATATATATATATATATATATATACATATATATACATACATATGATAAGATTCCTCTCAATTTTCTAGCAGATTTTCAGGAAAAAAAGGTGCAGTGGCAGCTGCATTATACAAAAAAGAAGAAGCATATTTCCTAGTGGGTATATATATATGTATGTATATATATTCACATGATGACAACTCTCAATTGCTGCTGGTTTTGTGAGAGTAGGTGGGGAAAAGGGGCAGCATTCGGTGGAAAAATTCCAGAAGGCAGTTGCAAAATTAATTTTTTATTTTGCTGGAATCTTTGGGAAGAAAAATAAGAGCATTATGGACAGTGGGCACGGTAGAGAAGAGTGACGGGAAGAGAGGAGGAGAAATATTGTTTTGTGTTTAGTTACGGGCAGCTTAGGACTTAGGCAGTAGGTAGTTTGTTTTGAAGTTGTTTTTGAGCTTAGATTAGGGTGGAAAATAATGTTTGTATGTTTGTATGTGTGTATCTAGTATTAGCTTAGAATTTAGGCAGTGGGTAGTGTGTTTTAGAGTGTTTTAGAGTATAGATCGAGTGGAAACGAACCTGAGAAAGCTGGGGCGACTTTGCTGGAATTTTTTGGGCTGTTCATGATCGAAGGCAGCAGCATCACGCAGAGGAAACGAAGGACAACAGCAGCTTGATTAAATCCGATTTGGGGCAGTAGGGTGATCTCCAACCCGAGTAACCCTCTTTCCATTTCTTCAAGTTGTTTACTGTTTTGTAATTGAATGTTCTTCAATTTATTACTGTTTTGTAATTTAAAGATCTTTGTAATATGAGAATGTTTACATGTGTTCAAGGATTGATTAAAAATGTTTTGGGAGTAATATGTTTTCCGTCTTAGGCTTGACTCCGTTGATTGGTGTCACTACGGACCTAGGGACTATTTTTCCTATTACGTTAGTCCTTGTCTTTCATGATTCTTGGTTCAAGGGTTGATTAAAAATGTTTTGGGAGTGATTTGTTTTCCGTCTTAGGCTTGACTCTGTTGATTGGTGTCACTACGGACCTAGGGACTATCTTTCCTATTACGTTGATTCTTGTTTTCCATGATTCGTTTCAGCATAATACATATTCTTAACCTGAAGATGTTGTGGTGTAGTTAAGTATGAGCATGTTGAATACACTGTTTTAACTATGATGATAGGTATGCTGCAACATTACTTTCTGTTTTTTTATGTTTAATGCTTGTATGGAGCAATGCTTGGTTTATTCATGTAATCACATTAGGATTATGTGGCACTATATTTGAGAACTGCGTGAACATCGGTAATCATATAGCAGTGGATTTGATAACTGCGTGAACAGCGGTACATTCACTGCCTAGCGTTGCGCTAGGTCCAAGGTATGTTATTGGGGATCTAGACTAGTAGATCAAGTAGTCTGGGTGAAACCAGACATGCTGTAGCATTGATATGGAACTGAAAGCATGCTTTGTATACTTACATTCACCTCTGGTTTGTACTTACATTTTTGGCTTGATTTTTACAGCATTGTATTACCTGTTGTATTCTCATGGTGATTTTCCAGTAGGTTGACCTGTAGTAGTAGTTAGGTAGAATTGCTGCGGCATTGGTGATGCTGCAGCAATATCTTAGCAGTAGCTTAACCTCCGAATCTCCACCCAATATTCATCATTCTTTATTCTTTTAATCTTTTAACCAAATGTAAATCATGTTTGCATGTATAATTGGCATACAAAATCTCTGTGGGATCGATAATCTTGTACTTAGGTACATATATTACTTGTTGACCGGTGTATACTTGCACTTGTTAAGATTGCGTTGATTTATTCTATTTTCTTTATCTTTACAAATTGTGACACACGCACACAACGCAACAGGCCTCTAAATATTCTATTGAAAAAGGATGTTCCTTTTTGTTTTTGCTGATAACTGCAAGATATCTTTTTACTGAAGGAACTGTTTATTACTGCACCCATTATAACATAACTGGATTGAAGTTTTCCTTTTGAACTGATATGTGATGCTAGTGACCATGTAGTAATGATTGTTTTAGGAAAAATGCATGATTAGAAATTTCATGTTATATACTATGCAAGTAAAACCTTTACTGATGCCCAGTAGAACCATACCACTACTGAAAAGGGATTACTAGTTGTTGTATATGCTAATTGATAAAGTCATATCATACCTAGTTTCATCTAAAACGATAGTACACACTGATCTCTCTGAGATATCTGTTCAATAAAACTTATACTAAACCATGATTGATTAATCGAGTTTTATTGAATTTGCTATAGAAAGAAGGGATAAGAAAAAGGGCTGAATATCTGGAAAGCAAACAATTGGTCTAGACTAGAAAACCCTGAGTTAGAGGCCATGGATGAGATAGTATATCTGATAAATTATTTTTGGTTGAGAATTTATTTGCATTGTTTGCAATGTATGATAAAATCTCCTCCGTAGTTTACCGATATTACAAAGTACCTAGTCGCTGAACTATTCCCAAGTGATATGACTTATCAGTAGAAGAAGAAATTCTTTGTTGATTTGAAATATTACTACTGGGAAGATCCCTTTTCTATTTTGAATCGTTGCAGAGTAAGTGATCAAAAGATGTGTCTCAGAAAACGAAGGCCACAAGATTATGGAGCATTGCCCTAAAGAATCTACGAGAGACCAATTGACTGCTATCAACACTGTCCGGAAAGTGTTGGAAGCAGGATATATTTGGCCCACAATATTCAAAGGTTTCTGTATCCTTGATACAGTCCATCAATGCTTGACAATTAAAGGTAACACGTCTTCCCGAGATCATCTACCCCAACAAGGTATACAGATTACTGAAATCTTTTATCTGGGGTATTGATTTTATTAATCCTTTTTCTTCCTTCCTTTTGGCAACAAGTACATCATAGAAGCTGTAGAACGCTTTCAAAATGGCATGAACCACAAGCATTACCTACTAATGATGTTAAAGTCATGTGCAGATTCTGTGAGAAACTGTTTTCTAGATTCAGATGTGCTAATGTCTTGATAATTGATAAAGGGTTGTCCACCAGTTAACGCAGCTAATGCTTCCTCTGATGAGCAGTTAGAGGCGCTAATAACCAATGATAACAGTCAAATTAATGCCTTTCAGCAAAGAAGAAACGTTCAGCCTATGTATCAAATCTGTGAAGTCTGCCAAGTACCACACTTCAGCAGGGATTGCTATGGGAATAGAATACTGACCATTCCAAAAGAGGTAGGAGTAGGTTGCTGCAGAATGTTGCTCCAATGGGAAACACATACAATCCCTACCGAAGAAATCATCCAGGATTTAGTGGAGGAATAACTCTGGAGCTAAAAACTTCCAGAAAATACCACCACAACAAAGTCCCTAGCCGCAGAATCAACAAAGGAGATGTTGTTAATGGTCAGACCCGTTTATTGTTACAGAAGTGTCGTCATGGGAAGTTTGTGTTATAATGGATCAAGACAACACTACTAAAAAGGTGAACGGGCAACAATTAAAGTTGTACAAGTGCGAGCAAGTGACCTACAGACCAAGTTGTATCAATCGATCGATATATATAGAGGAGTTTGGTGTTGTATCAGGAGTATAGCTGTGGAGGAGCTTGCGTCCCCTACATACTAGTCAGCTGTGTGAAACTTCCCCGAGGAAGTCTCAACTATTTGGGCCCAGATATGCACCATTGGAGCCCCCTACCACCACGGCTTTGCCAAATCTTCAAGTATCATTTTTGCCCTTCGATACTTGCATACAATACCATCACAGGTAGGTGCACCACTCCAGAGAAGTCATGATCCTAGACACGTTGCTCTGATTGCGAGAAAACTTCGCAAATAATTTGAGGAAGCAGTTCATGGGGCTCGGGCCATTCATCACACTAATAGCCACTACTTGGAGCTTGACATTGAAGGATCGGAGCTGACAAGGATAGCTCCATCTACTAGACCCACCGACTTGAATGTTCTTCAGAAAATGGGGATGGTAGTTTGCGAACCAGAAGGTAGACACACCCTCCATACGAAGCACACTGCAGAGTCAGTAGCTCCAACATTCATAACTTACAGAGTCGAGGACATTTCAGCAATATCACATGGCTAAGGTGAAGAGCCAATTGACAGATCAGAGAAGACCCTTCTGCTCGAGACATGAAGGGAGTTTTTCTAATCCTCATCTTCCTCTACTTTTATTTTGTTTTCTTTTAATTTTTATCTTTATTTTGTGTTCTTTTTTGTTATTTCTATTACCCTTATTGTTTTGTTGGTTCCTTTCTTTCTCTTCCTCTTAGTTAGTCAAATACGTGTGGGGTAAGAGTTTTATATGTTTTTCCAGCTTTTGTTTTTCAAATAAGTGTGGGGTAATAGGATATGCATGAACACTGAGGACAGTGTAAACTTTAAGTGTGGGGTAGCAGTGCACTGTGCACTATAGTAGTCAAAATTTGCATGTTTTCACATATTTCTCACTAAAATTGTACCCTTCCAAAAAAATTTCAAAATTTTTCACTCTTTCAGACTTCAAATTCAGTAGTGATTGGTATAAGAAATGCTTATGTCTATGATATATGTTGAGTAGAACATTATGATCAGTAGGAAACAAGTTGATAACTTTATTGAATTCCTCGATTAGAAATAGGGAATTCCTGATAATTGAGCACAACCTAGTTTGGATTAGAGACATCAACCAAATACCTTTTCGATACTTAACTAAATAATATTAGACCGGTTGAGGATGTATTAGCAATTTGAATGACTAGATGATACTCTGAGCTGGAAGTGAAAAAGTTAAAAAAATAGGGTAGTTTGCAAGCGTCCTTTGCTACTCGAGCACCATTTCTTAAGGGAACTTAAAGCCTGATGCCTTAAGGTCTTGTAGATCTGGGAGTCATCGGAGTGGGACTCGCTACATGGGTAGTTAAAGTTGATGTGTGAAAGCGAACTAAAAAATACACTGAACAATCAATCTAAAAATACATTGCCCAGTGTGTTCTTTTATTAAAAATATAATTGAAAAGCCTTGACACCAAAGCTCAGAACTAAGAAGGTTGTTTGTTGCTGTTATGTCCAGTGACTGGTCGAAGTATTATCTGGTAAAAGTTAAGAGAAGACTATATTGTGTTGACAATCTAGTCTAGACTAATACACACACTACACATCAGGAAGACCTTGTGACTATGAGTAGAGTTCAGTCTAGTTATTAAATTGCTAAACCTGCATGACCATGATAATCTACTATGACATTTGAGACCTTGTCATAGCAACTTGACCAGTCAGACCTGTTTTGTGAATCATCTGACTCAGTGATTAATTTTGGCTAAAAACATTGCTAGAAATTTTAAGTGACTACACCTGTGATTTAAATTATCAATAGTTTCATATAGACTTTACTTGAGGACAAGCAAAAAGCTAAGTATGTGGTTATATGATATGCATAAATCATATAACTTTTTTAGCATATTTTTACGCATAATTTAGGGCAAAATTGGAGTTAAATCGTTCTTAATTGACTGTTATTAACACAATTTTGCAGTTTTTGTGATTTTGGAAGTTTCAGGTGAAATGTGCAAGAAAATGGCAAATTTTGGGGCAAAAATGTGATTTTTGGAAGTTTGTGGATCAGGACGGGCATCCCGACCTGGTCAAAGACCCAGGACTAGCATCCCGGACTCGGGACGAGCATCCTAACCCGGTTAAAGCACCGGGACGGGCGTCCTAACCCGGTCAATAGATCGGGATGGGCGTTCTAAACCCCTAAACAGTATCCCGCATCGATTTCTGCATTAAAATTCACTCGGCTTCCCTGCTATAAATACCCTAGGCCTTCCTTAGTTGAAATAATCCCTCTCCACTTGACCTGAATCATTCAGTGGCTTCAAGTATACATTTTCCTACTGTATATGAGTCATTTAGTGATCTCAGATGTTTTCTTTCAAGTAGGTTTAGTATACGAGAGTTTCTCGTGTTCTTTGCTTTCTGAGAGTCTGTCTCAGGATCTTAGAATACGAATAGATAGAATTCATTTTTGGTATTCATAGAATACCCGGGATTTCGTTAGGAGATCCTAAGAGGGCATTAGGTGAGCGAAGAGGTAGTCAACAAGGCTTTGGTTAAGCCCAGGACGTAAGGTAAAGTAATAGCTCTAGGCTGAGGAAGCTTTCTCCGAAGGTTCTGTCAAGCAGAGTCGGGTCAAGCAGTCCAGGATATACAAGTAGTTGCTCCATCAGTGGACCTAATAAAGGGTGAATACTTTATGGTGGTGTGGTCCCCTAGATCCTCTATGTATATCTTTGTGTTGTGTTCACTATAAAGAGTTATTTGAATACTAAATTATGATTGCTATGTTATACATGTTTTGCATGTTGAAGTTCTATTCATTTTTCCGAAAAGGTCACCTGCTAAATTAACATTATGACTGATTATCTGTTTGCTCTTTTAAACTAAATGAAAAGTTACAGAAAATTCCTAACCATGGTCTACATCATAACTTGTTTAGTTTAACAGGCCTTAAGTTAGAGTAGAATATATTAAGGTTTGCCATATTAGGTCAAATAACCTACATATCATCATGTTTGTTAAAGTAACCTATTGAGGCTGAGTTTGGGCGCTATGCCGACGTTAGGGTGAGTGGCATGATTTCCTGAGTGACACAGGCTTTCATGGATACTTTAACTCGAATTGTGAGTAGGGTCATCATTAAGGTAGGGTGAATACATCAGGTAACTCAGATGTGGTACACAGGCAGATACAGTACATAATTGCATTCCAGACCAAGATATATCTAAAATATTCGAAGATAGGTCAATCAAATTGTAAAAACAGTAAATATACATCAGAACATGTGTCTAGAGAATACCTCTTATATGCTTGCTGAGTGCTTGTTATGTGTGATTGGGATCACCAATCCATCAAAGATATTGATGAATGATTGATTAATTGAACAAATAAGATGAATGTTAGGATTAAGGGATAGTTGCTATTAAGCCGTTACCAGTTCCCTGGGAGTACGATATTTATATTTTTAAAATCGTAGATACTTTCTAAGAACTAGCTACACGATAGGTACTCTGTCTTAGGTTCTGATTGATTAAGTGACAACAATTAATGCTAAGTGACAATTAGTAAGACTAAGTCCTTAATTACTCATAATCAACATAGGTAAATAAATCCTATCTTTTAGCATACCAATCGGAACGCATCAGATTTTTGGCGCCGTTGGCGGGGACATTCATAAAATTTTAGGATTCCTGATCAAAATTCTAGAAAGTTATGATAGGTAACAGTAGCAATCTATATCTTAATAGACAATCACACTTATTGCAATTAGTTAATCAATTTCCTGAACTATAAGATTATTGTAAATAATTAATTTTAGAAATCATCTAAAATAAAGAAATTTAGGTTAATGAAATTTTATAAAATTATTCTAAAACCATACTTAGGAAATCAAACTGAAAAAATAATATTAAAATTTTAAAAAACAAAATAATTTCTTTTCTTGTTTACACCTTTATTTCCTATTATTTTGCTAATTTCTGAAAAATATTATTTTTCAGAAATCAATCTAATAAAGTTTTCCTATTTACAATTTTCCTGTTTGTTTGTTTATATTATTTTTCTAATTTATGAATTGTTATTATTAGTAATTAATCTTACCTAGACTTTGCACTTATAGATGATGAGGACAAGAGCAGCTACTAACAAAGTAGTAGAACAATTCCCGAAGGTCTTGTTCGAAACAAAAAGAAACCGGAAGGACCATCAAACCCTATAAACGAGGCACCTCTGAGGATTAACCCTCCACAAGCAATAGAAATAAACTCGAGCCAAGATACTAGTGCTCTTGTGAACCAATTCCTAAACGCATGTGTGCCAAGTTCTGTAGAAGAAGAGGATCCCTCTGAAGACACTTTTCCTCCAAGGAACGAACAACCAAAATCTCCAGTTCACACTCCTATCCAAATAGCTCCTGAAAATTTACCAACTTTTGTTGACCGTATCCCGAATTCACCCAAGTCTCCAGAATTTACACCAACTCCTAACGATAACACACCTTCATCAGGGGGTAGCACTAACAGTTTCCAATCAGTCTTACTTGTGCAGATAGATAATCTGACCAACAGGATCTATTCTACGGATCAGATGATAGCAGGCAGATTCTGTCACTCAGATCAAGTTATACTGAATATCACCACAAGTGTAGATCAACTCAGAGCTTTGGTGAATCTCCAGGAAGATAGAAATGCACTCATGTTACGAGAATTAAGCGAAATACGAGATGAGCAAAGGAGGCAGCGAGAAGAGATGAAAGCAATAATAGAGGAAATGAGGGAAATGAGAAAATAATGGCGAATAAAAAGGGAAGATTTCTTTTCATACGCAAATAAATTAGATGTTCAGAATCATTGTGGAAATTAATAACTTATTCATTGTCTTAATCCTTATTTCAAAAATATTAAATGAATTTTTATTAGTTTTCCAAAATTATAACCAAATGTTTTCTGAATTTTTTTGTTGTATGAAAGATGAAGAATGATTACGGCAAAAGAAATTTTGAATGGAAAAAAAATAATTTTAGAGATTTCTGCGGAAATTTTTCAAAAACAAATTCTGTATCAGTATGCTTCACTATAATAATTTGTTAACGATTATTTTTAGAAGATAATTTTTGTGTAAATGAGTTTACAGGATATTGAAAAACGAAAAGAAGCTCAGAAAAATGATAAAAATCGAGAACAAGCTTGGCACGCACCCTGAGGCAATCGGGTCGGGCATACAGAACGAGACAGGCGTCCCGAGGAATGAAAATCCTCTATAAGTAGAGGCATTCCCCCACATAATTTTTACACCAAAAAGTATTATCCTATAAAAAAAAAATTCTCTCTAAATTTTTCCCTCCAAAAATATTTAAAAATTTTTGAATTTTCAAATTTTCCCTCCTATAATTTGAATTTTTGAATTTCTTCTTAAATTTGAATTTTCCCGCCAAAAGTCAAATCTTCGTCTTAGCCAAATCCTTCCTTCTAAATTCGAATTTGCCTCTAGAATTCAAATTTGAAAATTTTCCCGCCAAATTTCGAATTTTCCCGCTAATTTTCAAAAAATTTAAATTTTCAAATGGCTCCCGAACGTGCACGTGTCACTCCAACGATGACTGTCACCGCTATGGCACATCCATTCATACTCTTCCCTACAGTCCGGACTTACCAGGAGAGGAGTCAGGGGTTGATCGGGCGGAGCATTCTAGCAGGCAAGACTCTTGACTGGACTGCAGTCCGGACACTTGGAGTGGAGCAGGAGATTCGGCGCATGCAGGATAATTTTAGAAGATAATTTTTGTGTAAATGAGTTTGCAAGATATTGCAAAATGAAAAGAAGCTCGAAAAAATGATAAAAATCGAGAACGAGCATGACACGCACCCCGAGGCAACCGGTGTGGGCGTCCCGTTGGCTGGACGGTCGTCCAGACCGGGATGGGCGTCCCGAGGAAAGAAAATCCTCTATAAATAGAGGCATTCCCCCTCATAATTTTGACACCAAAAATTATTATCCTATAAAAAAAATTCTCTCTAAATTTTTTCCTCCAAAAACATTCAAAATTTTTTGAATTTTCAAATTTTCCCTCTAAAAATTTGAATTTTTGAATTTCTTCTTAAATTTTATTTTCCCTCCAAAATTAGAATTTTCCCACCAAAAGTCAAAATCTTCACCTAAGCCAAATCTTTCCTTCAAAAAAATTTGCCTCTAGAATTCGAATTTGACAATTTTCCCGCCAAATTTCGAATTTTCGTGCCAATTTTCAAAAATTTCATATTTTTCAGATGACTCCCAAACGTGCACGTGTCACTCCAACGATGACGGTCACCGCTGTGACAAATCCATTCATACTCTTCCCTGCAATCCAGACATACCTAGAAAGGAGCCAGGGGTTGATCGGGCGGAGCATTCTGGCAGGCAGGATGCTTGACTGGACTGCAGTCCGAAAACTTGGAGTGGAGCTAGAGATTCGACGTATGCTTGACATCCTTCCCTACAATCGAGTCTTCATCGTCATCGAGCCTACCTATCTAGAGCTGGTATGTGAGTTTTATGCTTCCTTTACATTCCAGCGAGAGTAGGTTACCTTCTGACTGGATGGAATAGATCGGTCGATGAGTATAGCCAAGTTCGGCATTGCGCTTGGAGTCTAGCAGCGGGAGGAGCTGGAGACTCCTGCCTACTTGATGGTTGTGCGAGATTTCACTACTGATGATGTCTCCACTACTTGGGTCTAGATCTGCACAATTAGAGCCCCCTACAATCACGGCCTCACGAAGGCCACAGGTATCTTTCCAGCCCTCCGCTATTTACATACTATCATAGCTAATACACTTGCAAGTCGCTGGACCGCTCCGGGGAATGTCACTCAGACGGAGACAAATTCTTCTGGCCCATATGCACAGAGGTATCAATGTGGATATGGGTAGGTTCATCACCCTCGCCATGCGGAGCTTTGCGACAGACATTCATAAGCAATGTCTAGGGCTCGGGCCGTTCATCACCCGGATAGTCCATTATCTAGAGCTAGACATCGAGGGCTCGGAGTTGACCCAGATAGCTCCGTCCACCATCCCCACCGATTTGGCTGTTCTCCAAAACATGGGGATGGTAGTACGGGATGTAGAGGATAGATACTCCATCCACACAGAGCAACCAGAAGAGTCATCGGCATCGGAGCAGTCCATGCAGCAGGCACCACTAGCCCCGACATTTGTACAATGCACCGCCTTCGAGCGGCATATGACACAAGGGTTTGCAGACTTGCGAGCCAGGCATAGCCAGGATATGGTGGACATCCGTAGGCAGCTGGCGAACGGTAGATGATAAGGTCATCAGGATCAGTAGTCGGATAGAGGAACTGTATCAGTATTACGCTAGCAACCGTGCTACTGACGACCACGAGATCTACTTCTTTGTGCCAGATGATGATCCGGGTTCTTAGTTTTTCTTTTCTTTTATGTTACAAATTTAATTTTATGGACATTATATAGAGGTAGTAGTGTAAGTTATATAAAGATAGTAGAAGTAGTAGGAGGTTACATAAATATGGACATATAAAACAATAGTAAAATTTATATATAAAAAAAACTATAATATCAACTGAAATTTAATAAAAAATCAATATAAATAAAAATATTTCAAACATAATATATATTAGAAAATTATAAAGCAAAACATTTCATAAAGTATTTGATAACATTAAAATTTAATTCATTAATGACAATATATATATATATATGTGTGTGTGTGTGTGTGTGTATTGATAACACATGAATCATTCTCACCGATTTGTGGAGATTTTACTCAATGTGTATGATAACTTGCAAAATAATCAAGTTCAAGCAGAGGTGATTCTTTTATGAACCCTTCGACGATCAAGTTAGAAAAGGTGAATGGTTTTAGTAAAGAGCTATTTCTGATATGAGTTCAATCTATCTATCTTTTATGCTTATCTTTCTTGTATAGTCTTTGAGAAAGGAAAAAGAACCTATCGTTGAAATGATTGTGGGGTTCATCGTGAGTCATGGTTTTGACCAGTTGAAGCGAGATGGAGTCACACAATCGAGAAGTTGCGAGATATGTGGGCATGTGAATTATGTTCTCGCATTCTTCGTGACTTAGTGGCTTTACGCTCCTTGTGTAACGACATTCTCTCTGATAAATCATTGATCGAAGTGTGTATTACTTCGTAATAAGTCCAATCGGCAAGGACTTGGTGGTTTTCTTATGTCACTTTGTTGGATACTTCGGCAAAAAGTTATACTTCCCTAAGTGGCCCCTCATCCAAGTGGGAATGTATTCGCACTTTGATGTATACTCGTGTTTTTTGAAATAGAGGGTTTCTGAGGTTGACTGCTAACGCTTCACTTTCTATTGCTCTATTGTTATTGCTAGAGTTACTACCACCCGACAAGAAACTTTTTGTATTACCCGATGCATTGAACCTTTCAAATAATCATGTTCATTTAACTTGTACAAATTAATTTCCATCATTTATTCCAGATGATCCACATCCTATAAAAGGTCATCTTTCATGATCCACATCCTATAAAAGGTCATCTTACATTAATCGTTTTTCCTTCTTTGTCAACTCGACTCTTATTTTCTCTCTCTCCAACCTCGCTACCTCCAATTCTACGGATACTGAGAAAGCGAAGGAGAACAAAGAATGGAGGGCTTTGAATGAGCCTTGCTTGGTTGCTTTGGAAGTCGAATCTTCTTCGAAGTCTTCTTGTTTGGAGGATTTGGAGAGGGAGAAGAAGAGGCTCGAGGTGGAGGTGGCTACTTTGAAGGAGACCCTTGCAAAATATGAGGGCAAGGTCTTGGAGTTGGAGGCAAGCAACGTTGGGCTGAACACAGCTCATCATTAAGTCATTGCTCAGCAGATCTATGTTCAAGAGGAGTGATAACACTAAAATATTCTGATATTTTAGTGACAATTTATGCTTAATTGTGTTCCAATTTGATGATAATTAATTATTTTTTATTTAAATTGATTATTTTTGTGATTAAAGTGATTTCATGAAGTTTTTGGAGTAAATTCGCGTGAAATTACAACTCTAGGGACTCAATTGAAAAATCTGAAGATTCTATACACGTCGTGCTTGACGCTCGTCAAGATCTTGTTTTGACGGCCGTCAAGCACCATTCATCAGATTTTTTATTTGTGAAATTTTATTTTTACCCCATGTAATTCACCTATAAATATGTGGAATTTCCTAGAGATGCATATAGGAATTGTTAAGGCTAGTGAAACTCTACCACTTTTGATATTCATCTTGTATATTTCTCTCAATTACTCTAATATTGTCTCAAATTCTCTTAGAGTTTTGTCTAAGCCAAGAAGGATTCTTTGAGAGTTTGTTGTTGTGTGTTGAGTGGTTTTTAATATTCTCTTTGAGTGTTGTGAGTTTGAGAATTGTCTAAACTAAGAAGCTCTTGGATTCATATACTTGGAGTCAGTTTGATTGTTAATATCACTATTCCACCAAGATTGTGATATAGTGAGTTGCCTCAACCACAAGGAATTTACTACATCAAGGTTTTGGAGATAAGTTGGTGATTGTTGAAGGTTTTTTCATCACATCTACAAACGTTTTTGGAGATCAAGAGATTGTTGCTATTATTGTACATCTTCTTCCTCTTAATTTTCATTAAATTTTGTATTGATTTTATTTAGCACAATTCCCATTCTAGGATCTCTATCTTCTACCATTCTTTTAGGATTGAATATGGGAATATTAATTTGAATCATCTATTTGATATTCATGTGTATTTTATGTTTATGTTTCTTAGTTGCTTGCATCATATCCTTTGAGATTACATCTTATGGATGTGAGTTTCAAGGAGATATAGACATAGCTATCATGTATCTTTGGTCATAGATATGTGGTAGGATTTGAGGTAAAACATATGAGAGTCAACCATAGTTAATCATGTACTCCTTGGATCAAACATATGAGTTCTCAATTGATGAGAACCTACTTGTTTAGAACCACTCATAGTCATGTGTGCTAAAAGAAGATCCTAATCATTTACTACTTGTTTTAATTGCTTTCTGATAACTCTAAAATAATAGAGTTATTCACATTTGTTTTTCACTTAATTTGAACCCAATTTCATGACTTGTGCAAAGGTTTTTGAGTTAAAATGCACCAAATTGATTAATTCCTTTCTCCAACTCAATTTTGTGATTTGAATACCAAAAGAACCGATTTGATTTAAGAAATTTCAGTTTTCAGTGCAATTGTGTTCAATTACTTTTACGTCTGAAATTTATGAGGATTATGACAATTTGTGATTAAAAAATACCGAGGGCAGAATAAGTATTTACTGGCTGAAAGTGGTGTGGCAAATGCAAAGACTTAAGTTGACCAATTGATGACATTGTTGGTTGGAATAATTTGAAATTATTTGACCATTTGATTGATTAATTTTTGAATTTGTTTCAATTTTCCAGCCGGTTAAAACCAGCAGAATGCTCACTGATTTAGTGACAAAAAGGGCAGAAGGAAGTACACATGCTGAAATCTTTGCTATATATATATATATATATATATATATGTTTGTGAGAGTGCATGACAGCAAGGTGGACAAGAAGACAAAAGAAAGTGGGCAGAATCATTTTATATATATATTGAAAGGAAAAATATATCCGCCAAGGGCAGATACGTCCACTCAACAAATAAAACCGCATACTGCCACGTATACTACAGTTTGACTCAAAGTCAAAACCACCAAGCATAAAAAGTAGAACGAACAAATCACTCAATCAAACGTGGATCTCCACTCTCCCACTAAAAAGGACCGTTTTCCCACAACGGTAACCACAAAACCCACGAGCTGAATGTACACGATCCCGTCCTCCACCGCCCCTCGAGGAGGTTATAAAAAGGAGAGATCAAACGAAGGTAAGGCACAAGCCAGATATTCTAAAACAATTACCAATTCAATACTAAACTAACTTGATCGTCGGAGAGTTCTCGGGGATCCACGTCCCCTCCGAACATTCTTTGTTTTGCAGGTCACTACAATTCTGGGATTCTCCAAGATTCTTGGAGTCATATTTTACCTTTTTACCCTCAAGATATCCTTACCGAATTTTGACAAATCAGTTTGGTTCTGTTACCGGGAACGAGTTTTATTCTTTACTTTGACCTTTTCCAAAAAAAAACTATGATGTCCCGACAATCAGGAAATCACGAAAATCATCCCGACGCAACACTCCTGATGTCTCACCCTGAGATTCACCTGGCCGCTCACTCCTTGGCACCCGTCAATCCCCATCGTCGCTCCACCATGGAGCGACTGGGACCCAACGGGTCGCCTCGCCGAACAACCGACCTTCGCGACCATTTAAGTGAGAAACGAGCCACTGACGATGGGCGAGCAAAGGAGGTAGAGGAGCTGCAGAGGAAAGTTGAGAGGCTTCAAAAGGAGCGAGACCTCGCGGAACAATGGAGACAGCTTCACGCGGAGTATGCTAGAGAGGGCCTAACCCCTCCGATGCTCCCAAACGGAGGAGTACACTCGGACGCCTCGCCGCCGAGGTCCCGCACCCTGATTAGCAAGCAGACTGAAGCCACCAAAAAGACCGATAGACACGGCAGACAAACAAGTAGAAAGCCCCGCCCAGCGGCCATCGAAGTAGGAGAAAGCCACCATACCTCCAAACCCACTTCGAAGCTCGCCGAGAGGAAGCGAGGTGTCGAGCGAAGTCCAGAAAAGGCCAAGAGTTCAACAAAAATTCCAAGGACGAGATCAATTGGATTAGGCCCGTTCACAAAATGGACTTAGGACATAACACCTGACCCTTCTCTCCAACTGCCGAAGTTTGTCCCATATATCGAACAGACACGGCCTCAAGAACACATATGCCATTACCAAACGCTCATGAGTCTAGTCACAAGCGATGAGGCGGTCTTGTGCAAAGCATTCCCAAGCACCTTGACCAACAAGGCGCTCACGTGGTTCACCTCCTTACAATCGGGCACAATAGATTCCTGGAACACCTTAGAAAAGATCTTTCTGGACAAGTTCAGCACGGGGGGAACAATCCCAAAAATGAGAGGAGACCTGGCGAATATCAAACAGCGAGATGACGAGTCTCTACTGTCGTTCCTTGAGCGATTTAAGAAGACTTATGACGAGATAGAGGGAATTAGCCAGGACACGGTCATCACATGCTTTGAAGGAGGCTTCCGCTCCAGAATGCTCTATACGGAGCTCCAATTGAGGAGGCCAGGGACCTTAGGCGAAATGTTTGACGTAGCACGAAAAGTCGCATTGGCTGAGGGCAGCACACCCGACTCTGCCAGAACAAAGGATAAGCCGTCCAACCTCCGAAAAAGTCCCCCGAGCTTTGCAGAGAAAAAAGAGAAAGTTTGGTTCAAGAAGCTGGAGACGTTTACACCCTTGAACGTCTCAAAAGAGAGCCTCGTAGTAGTCATAAAGGACAAGTACGGGGTCCAAGACCCCGCACCGATGAGACAATAATCTTACCCCGCAAGGGACAAGTCCAAATTTTGTGGGTTCCACCGTGATTGTGGGCATACCACAGAAGACTGCTTCCAATTGAAGAGGGCCATAGAGCGCCTCATCAAAGAGGGATGCTTAAAGGAGTACGTCGCTAACGCCTAGTAGCAAAAGGACAAAGGCGAAAGAGTGATTGACATGATCAATCCCGACATCTCCTCGGTCAAGAAGATCAAAAAGAAAATCTATAACCTCACAAAGTCGTACCTCGTTCCTGAATACGAGTTCGAACAGCGTGAGGTTATCTCCTTCTCAAATGAGGAGATAGAACACAACGAGGAAGCAAGAATCACGCCCATTGTCCTCGAAGCACGAATGACGAAGGACAACATCGACAAATGCATAGTCAGGAGGATTATGATCGATACAGGAGCTGCCAAGAACATCATATACCTCCAGTGTTTCAAGGAAATGGGCCTAAGTGATGCCGACCTCAAGGCCAGTGGGATGGTCCTCGAAGGCTTCTCTACCCACAAGGTGCCGGTAAAAGGAACTATCCGGATACAGGTGACTCTCGGGGAGGGAGAACGACAGCGGACCGAAGAGGTCAAATTTTACGTGGTGGACCTAGATTCCCCGTACAATGCGATACTGGGTACCCCCTGCCACGCGGCATTCAACCTCGTAATATCCACCTCGCACCAACAGGTAAAATTCTATACTCCGCAAGGCGTAGGCTTTGTTAAAAGCCATCCTCGCAGCCTCTTAGGGCAAATCATGAAAATCAAAAGGAAAAGGGGCGGATTGGACGGTGCCGTGACAATTAACTCGATAACCGTTCCCAATGACCAAAGGATACGGAAAGTCCTCGAAAAGCAAATTTACGATCTGGTCATAGAAGGATCGGGTACCCGAGAGTTCGACGAGGAAATCATTAACCCGAAGTACCCACAATAAACCGTCAAAGTCGGCAGGGAAATACCCAACACACTCCGGCGAAGTATCATCGACTTCCTTAAAAATCACCAAGACAGCTTCGCCTGGTGCACGGAGGGCATGCCCGGCATCGACGCGTCGGTGGCCGAGGACGCACTCAGTATAAGTGCCAAATGCCCACCGGTGAGGAAAAGGAGCAAGGCATGAAAGAGGAAGTAGAGAAGTTACTCAAAGCGGGCTTCATTCGCGAGGTCAAATATCCCATGTGGCTGGCAAACGTGGTAATGGTTAAAAAAGCCAATGGAAAGTGGAGAATGTGCGTCGATTACACCGATCTCAACAAAGCCTGTCCCAAGGATTGTTACCCGCTACCCCAGATCGACGCCCTCGTTAACTCAACTTCGGGGTATGAACTTTTGAGTTTTATGGACGCTTTCTCGGGATACCACCAGATCAGGATGAAGCCGAGCGACCAACTCCACACTTCATTCCGGGCTGCAGGAGCCATATACTGCTACAATGTGATGCCCTTCGGCCTCAAGAATGCAGGGGCCACATACCAACGGATGATGAATTACATCCTTCGGCGGCAAATAGGAAGAAACGTGGAAGCCTACGTAGACGATATGGTAATTAAAACCAAGCATGGGGAATCACACCTAGACGACCTGGAGGAGACTTTCTCCAGCCTAGCCGAGTACAACTTGAAGTTGAACCCCACGAAGTGTGCGTTTGGGGTCAAGTTTGGGAAATTCCTTGGGTTCATGACATCCGAGAGGGGGATCGAAGCCAACTTGGAGAAATTGGCAGCAGTGGCACGGCTTGCCGAGCCACGATGTGTAAAGGACGTTCAACGCTTAAACGGATGCATCGCTGCCCTCGGTCGCTTTGTCTCAAAGTCGGCAGAAAGATGCTTGTCATTTTTCAAAACACTAAAGAGCTCAAAAAATGGTTTCGAATGGACTCCGGAGTGCAGCAAAGCATGGAAAGACCTTAGGGCCCACTTGTCACAATTACCTCTGCTGCGGCCACTAGACATGGGCGAGACACTATTCTTGTACCTCTCATTCTGGGACTTCGTGGTAGCATCCGTACTGATAAAAGAGGAGGGATCGAAGCAGTACCCCATTTACTTAGTCAGCAAAGCCCTGAACGGTGCCGAATCTAGATACTCCAACATAGAAAATCTAGCGTACGCGCTGGTAATCTCATCCCAGAAGCTGAGACCATACTTCGAGTCCCATCCGATCATTGTTTACACCGATGCTCCACTAAAGCAGGTCTTTCATAAGTTAGATCAATCGGGGAGACTACTCCGGTGGTCTATAGAGCTGTGCGGCCAGGATGTCACCTTCAAACCCCGGATAGCCATCAAGGCCCAAGCCCTGGCCGACTTCCTCGTGGAAGGATCATTCACAGAGGAAAAACATAGCCAGCAGACGATGGACCCATGGGAGT
This sequence comes from Asclepias syriaca, assembly GCA_027405835.1. Classification (NCBI taxonomy): domain Eukaryota; kingdom Viridiplantae; phylum Streptophyta; class Magnoliopsida; order Gentianales; family Apocynaceae; genus Asclepias; species Asclepias syriaca. The sequence goes on along the minus strand of CM049928.1, from coordinate 11,253,087 downwards.
TATGGGTAGATGGGGCGGTCAACGCCAGTGGAGTGGGCATCGGCGTAGCCTTAATCTCGCCAAACAAAAAATACACAGAGATGCGAGCTGCAAGACTTGAGGCTGATTTATCGAACAATCAGGCGGAGTACGAAGCCCTACTCATGGGGGTCGAATGGGCTCATGCCGTGAACATAACGACCCTCAAAGTCTTCAGCGACTCACAACTCGTCGTTAACCAGGTGCAAGGCACATATGCTGTACACTCGGAGAACCTCCAAAATTACGCTGAAAAAGCCAGACAATGGAGGGAGAAGTTCGATTCTTTCAAATTATCCCTGGTCAGCCGGAACGATAATAAAACAGTGGACCGCTTGGCAAAAATAGCCTCGGGCGAAACTCCCAACGAAGAGGGGATCCCGGTAGAGATAAAGACAAGCCCTAGAGAAACGAGGATGGTGCAGCCCATACTCCGCGCATCAGAAGACTGGGTGGATGAAATAGCAAAGTACATCCAGAGCGGGGCACTGCCAGAAGACGCCACCCATGCATGACAGATAAAACGGCAGTCCGCCAGGTATGTCCTCTACAATAATGTCCTATACCTCCGATCTTTCTCCAAACCTTTACTCCGTTGCATCCCGCCGTCCCAAGTTGGCGACTTACTCGCCGAGATGCATGAGGGGGAGTGCGGAGGGCACCCAGGGGCCCGAGCCCTGGCGGAAAGAATAATCAATCAAGGATATTACTGGCCGACATTAAGGGAGGATGCCAGGCGATATGTCAAAAACTGCAACACCTGCCAAATCTTTGGGAACATACCGCAGCTACCCTCCATAGAACAAACCCCGGTCGTGACAGCATGGCCGTTCGACATGTGGGGTATGGACCTAATGGGAAAATTCCCAAAAACGAGGAACGGGTATGAATACCTAGTGGTGGCAGTAGACTACTTTTCAAAATGGATAGAGGCTAAGGCCTTGAGAAACCCCACAGAGGAAAACATCACAAATTTCCTCAAAGAGCAAGTTATATGCCGCTTCGGAGTTCCCAGGGCAGTGGTGACCGACCACGGAGTTCAATTCTTGGCCAAATTTACCTCGGAGTGCCATCGGTTGCACATCAAGTATTGGAAATTCTCAGTCGCGCACCCACAGGGTAATGGCCAGGCAGAGGCCGCGAACAAGCTAGTATTACGGGCCCTACGACGAAATTTAGAGGGGATATCAAACAAATAGGCCGACGAATTGCATCCCACCCTATGGACAGTCCGCACCTAGATTAGGGGCCCCACAGGCGAGACTGCGTTTGCACTAGTATATGGCTCGGAGGCCGTCGCCCCAGCCGAGGTGGTCGTACAAACAGCGAGGGTCGCGATGTATGACCAAGTAAACAACGAGTGAGCGAGAAACATAGACCTCAACTTGCTAGAGGAGCGGCGAATCGCAAGTCGCCTAAAGTCCCAATCCTTCAAGGAAAGAATGAAATGGACCCACGATAAGAAAGTATCCGAGCGCCCAATTAGGATCAGAGACTGGGTACTTCGTAAGATCGAGGGGACGGCAAGGCACATCCAGGCGAATAAGTTAACTCCAAATTGGGAAGGACCACACCTCGTCAACAGCGAAGTAAGGCCGGACACATACAGCCTCATGAACAAAAATGGTATCCTCTTACCGAACTCGTGGCACGCCAATCATTTGAAGAGATATTACACTTGAGGCATTTTTACTCCAGTACCAAGTCGACATTGGGAAGTCTTTCTTTTATTTCCTTTCATCGCAGTATTAATAAAGTACCGAGCTACGGCTCGGGAAGTTTCCCGAATTTTATAAGTACCGGGCTACGGCTAGGGAAGAATTTCTATTAATGTAAGTACCGAGGTACGGCTCGGAAAGTTTTCTGAATTTTATAGGTGCCGGGCTATGGCTAGGGAAGAATTTCTATTAATGTAAGTACCGAGCTACGGCTCGGGAAGACTTCTGAATTTTATAAGTACCGGGCTACGGCTAGGGAAGAATTTCTATTAATGTAAGTACCGAGCAATGGCTCGGGAAGTTTTCCGAATTTTATAAGTACCGGGCTACGGCTAGGGAAGAATTTCTATTAATGTAAGTACCGAGCTACGGCTCGGGAAGACTTCCAAATTTTATAAGTACTGGGCTACGGCTAGGGAAGAATTTCTATTAATTTAAGTACCGAGCTACGGCTCGGGAAGTTTTCTGAATTTTATAAGTACCGAGCTACGGCTCAGAATTTCTGAATTGCCTAAGTACGGTCATGAAAGAGCTTCTTAATGCGAGCACCGAGCTACGGCTCGGAGAGATCCCCGAAAGACCAAGTCAAATTAGGTACCCGTTTTTAACTTATGCCTAAAGCTTGGCGAGGTACCGAGCTTCGCCTCAGGAAATTAAAGACTTGACTACTGAATTGAAGACTGGTCGTGGTCTCGAAGTTAAAATCGCGGAGTAAAGACTTTGCATATTTTACATACGCTTAGTTCGAAGTATTAAGATATATGCTGAACATATTAAGTGGTGACTTAGCATACTCCTCGGAAGACAAAGTCAAATAAAATAAAGTTTCATTTCATCAAAAAGAGAAGATACAATGTTACAAGGGGTCAAGACGAGCCAGCCCCATCTAACAACTCCCAGAAAGTCAGAGCAGAAGGTTGAGGAGCTTCCCAAAACAGCTTTCCCCTCTCTTCGTCACGCTCCCGAAGTGCCTCAAGCTCCATCTTGTCTGCAAGCTTCGTTGTCGAAGTTCGATTGATATGCCCGCACCAAGACACCCTTATCTTCGAAGTGATGGTGAAGTTGCCGGATCATGTGAACACAACCCCTATCCAAATAGGAGCCAGCTTCGCGCCCAATCTCGTGAAATTTGGCCGAACTCTTGTAATCGTCGATGATGTTCTTTCTGAATCTCACCGACTTGCAATGTTTGAGCACTTCCTCGATGGAAAGCTTACTCGCTACCGCCTCATCCCGGGCCGTGTTCAACTCGGCATTTGCGGCCCGCAACTTTGCCATCTCTTCCTCAGCCCTCAGCATCTTCTCTTTCCAGTCAGATACTTCACTGACGAGCTACAACTTCTCTGTCTCTAGCAGCTCAACCTTAGTAGCCTGATCCCTGACCTCAGTTTCTAGAGCAGCCAGACGTGGCTCATTGGCAGCCCGCCACTCAACATTGGCTGCCCCTCCTTCCTCAGCCAAAGAATAAGCTCGGGAGATGTACATGAGGAAGGTAGTAATCTGCGAAGATAAGGAAAGGGGTTAACAAAAAAGAAGGGCTAAAAAGAAGAAAGAAAAAGGGGTCAAGTCCCTTACCCGAGCTAGGAGAGCGCCATCCCGGTTGGTAGCCTCACCAACACTTAGCTCGCCCATGCTGAGCAGGGATTCTAAGTCCACTGCTCGATCTAAGATAGCTCCACCAATGAACGACGCCGCATACCAGTTGGTAAAATGCAGGTTGTTAAGGGGAGGAGTCCTGTGGGAGATCTCGGTGGCTAACTCCCGCAGAGCACCCTCTTCCGAGGGCATCACGAACCCCGGTCTCAGCCACGACGGATCGAGGTCCCCTTCAATTTCCCCACCTTCAGCTGATGGAGTGGTAGTCACCTCCTCCCGCACCTCTGTTGGCGGAGTGACAACAGGTATAACCTCGGGGGCGGGAGGACTTTGTACAATCTCCGTGGAGCGAGACGGAGATGAAGTGCGTTGGCGTCGACGAGGTCTGAGCTGCTCCTCGTCCATCTCCTCCACCTCATCCGTGGGATCTCGAATAAGCGGCGGGCGAGTCCTTGATGGGGCAGATTGAATGGACTTCGCCATTGACCTTTCCTTCCTCGGACGACGGGGGGACCCACCCTGACGAGAAGTTTGGCCCGCTGAGGACGGGTAAGACAAAGGTGTGTCCCCAGATGCACCCCGATCAATTAGCCGATGTGGGAAGCGTAGAAGGGAATCTAAGTGAGATTGGCGCACACTTCGACCTACTTCACGCTCTTTCCAATCCGCCTTGAAAGTAGCGGGCTCTAAAAAAAAAGAGAAAAAATGGTTAAGTGCCCCAGCAATATGCGAAGTTAAAAGGAAATAACGAAGTAAAGGTTACCCCAGCTTGGTTGACAACCCGGTAATGAAGACGGACGACACCTGTCACACTCGAAGAAGAAGAGCCCCCGGGGTGGACAGCCCATTCGTCATTTGGCACCTCGGGACTAATGCCTAACTCCCTCTTCCTAGGCTCTAAACCCGGCCCCATACCGCACCATTCCAGACTTGGTCTGCTCAACAAATCTTTTGAGGAGTATACCCGGGACTGTCTATCACGATTTACCCCTAAATCTTGAGTAATGAGGTCAAAAAAGGATTTCTCGGAAGGGTTCAAAGAAGAAGGGTGGACGGGAAGCAACGACCTACCCTCATTAACACAAGGCTGAAAGGGGAAACCCACCTTGGACTCCACCATCACCCACCTACTTTTGAAATCCACCTTGTTGGGGGGGGGGAATCAAAAAGTTGTACCATATTCCTATGGGGCCTAAGGGAGAGGGTGTTGTCTGACATACGGAGTGCACAAAAGAACATCCCCAAGATATCCATGGTCAGTTCGAAGCCTAAGCGGCGACCCAGGCAAATGAAGGAAAGAAGGGTTCGAACAGCATTCGGATGGAGTTGCCCGGGCTGTATACGAGTATAAACAAGGAAGTCAACAAAAGCTGGGTCCAGGGGGAGCCTGAGTCCCACTTCGAAGTGTGCTAGGGGAAACGGGGTGTATCGGGTTGACATCTTGCCTAGACCAAAAGGCACACTAATCCTATACAGACTCCTATCTATACTATACTTGCGAATGATGAACTTAAGTTGGTCATAGGTTACTTTACTTCGGTGAAGGCAAAACTCCGTACTTAATGGCCCTAACACGACGGGCCCGGAAGAGGAAGCGGCGGGGTCCTCTTCAGTCGCCGGCTCTTCACGGGTAGGCTGTGGGTCCCCAAAGCCCTCTGCCATCAGTTTGAGAACCTCATCACCAGCAACGTCCCTTTGTTGATCAGCCATTGTTCAAGCTGCAAACAAACAAAGAAATCTAAGGATTCAAAACACCACCTAAAGAGATCACCCGGAGACAACCTAAGGCTATACCTAAACCAGACCAGACCAGAACACACCAGTCTCAAAACCTTCACACAAACGACCCAACAACCAAACAAAAGCATGAAGCTTCACAGCCATTGCCCCAAGCAACAAGGAAAAAGTACACTCAAATAGAAAACTAGGCAAGAACAAAAAGAAGAACACCGATAAAATTGAGGCTGCCTACAGCGAGTTTGACAAAACATACCTCTTAAGAATACCGCAGACGTTTGAAATGGCGGGTGTAGGACTGAGCGTACGACTGAGACGAGAGGAGAAACTTCAGAGAGCTTGCACGACAGCAATGGCAGAAAGAGTTTTTCGAAAGGAAAAAGTCTGGAAGAAGAAGACGAAAGCAAAGGGTGCGTGAGGAAGAAAAGAAAAAAGTTTAATTACAAAGGCGTCATGATTACGCACAAGGATCAACGCCTCGGGTCTACAAAAAGGACGCCTCGGAACTGACAAAATTAAAAATGAAGCGACAGCCGTCACCTTCACAAGTAACCCCATCCACGCGCTTTCCTTCACTGACCGAAGCACGCTGAACCACAGCGGGATCTCGAGGAAATGGTCGTCGGATGCCTGTAGACCAAAGCCAGAAACTCGGCAACTCGGTCTCTCCAGCGAAGTCTGCACCAAGTCGTGCTATACTTCGCTGAGGGGCTACTGAAAGGAAAAATATATCCGCCAAGGGCAGATACGTCCACTCAACAAATAAAACCGCATACTGCCACGTATACTATAGTTTGACTCAAAGTCAAAACCACCAAGCATAAAAAGCGGAACGAACAAATCACTCAATCAAACGTGGATCTCCACTCTCCCACTAAAAAGGATCGTTTTCCCACAACGGTAACCACAAAACCCACGAGCTGAATGTACACAATCCCATCCTCCACCGCCCCTCGAGGAGGTTATAAAAAGGAGAGATCGAACGAAGGTAAGGCTCAAGCCAGATATTTTAAAACAATTACCAATTCAATACTAAACTAACTTGATCGTCGGAGAGTTCTCGGGGATCCACGTCCCCTCCGAACTTTCTTTGTTTTGCAGGTCACTACAATTCTGGGATTCTCCAAGATTCCTAGAGTCATATTTTACCTTTTTACCCTCAAGATATCCTTACCGAATTTTGACAAATCAATATATATATGTACTAATTCCAGCTGGAGATAAAACAAAGAAATACACACATTGCAACTGAAATTTCCAGACGCTAAGCATTCGGTGAAATCCTGCAGAATTAAATTGGAATTTCTGAATTGCTACTCTTACAAGATTCAGAAATCAGTTGAGAAAATCCAGCTGGCGTCGTGACTCACCACTGGAAGGACCGACATCAGCACAAAAATACTGGGCAGATGTAGGTTGTTTTGGGAGAATTATGGACAGTTGTCAATTATGCACAACAAGTTCGGAAAGCCAAGAAAAAAGAAATTCGGGAGGTTAAAATAGAGAAAGAAAACAGAAGAGAAAGTTTGGGGGAGAGGAGAAGAGGAGAAATATTGTAAGTACCGTAGAGATAGTTTGTTTGTGTTTAGTTTCGAGTAGCTTAGAATATAGGCAGTGGGTAGTGTGTTTTAGAGTATTTTAGAGTCTAGATCGAGTGGAAACGAACCTGAGAAAGCTGGGGCGACCTTGCTGGAATTTTTCGGGCTGTTCATGACCGAGGGCAGCAGCACCACGCAGAGGGAACGAAGGGCAGCAACACGTTGATTAAATTTGATTTGGGCAGTGGGGTGATCTCCGACCCAAAGTAATCCTCTCTCCATTTCTTCAATTTGCTACTGTTTTGTAATTGAATGTTCTTCAATTTGCTACTGTTTTGTAATTGAATGTTCTTGGTGATATGAGAATATTTACATGGATTCAAGGATTAATAAAAAATGTTTTGGGATTGATATGTTTTCCGTCTTGGGATTGACTGGTGTCACTATGGACTGTTTTTCCTATTACGTTGATCTTTGTCTTTCATGATTCGTTTTAGCAAAATATATATTCATAACCTGAAGGTGTTGTAGTCTAGTCAATTATAAACATGTGGAAAAACGTAGTGTGGCATAAGATGAATAGAATGCATAAGTTTTGTGAATCGTTTTCTTTATTGATGCTTGTATGGGGCATGCTTAGTTTATTCATGCAATTACTTAAACGGAGTAGGAATAACTTGTGGTTACGACTGTCCAAGTTATGTATCGAACTAGTATCTGGCTTTCTAACCGGAAGGTGTCTAGTTGACACGTTAATTGCATGGCACTTGCTTGGGGCGCATGACCGTGAGGTCAATATTGCAGGGGACACGACCAATTTCACTGCCTTGTGTTGTTCTAGGTTCACGGTACTTCGTACTCCATGAGACGATGTTATCGGGGGTTTAGACTAGTAGGCTAAGTAGTCTGGGTAGAACCAGACCGCTGTAGTGTTAATTTGGAAACCGAAAGGCATGCTTAGCATTCTTGGATTCTCTACTGGTTTATGTTTGCATTTTTGGCTTGATTTTTACAGCATTGTATTACCTGTCATATTCTTATGGTGATTTTCTAGTAGGCTGTCCTATAGTAGTAGTTAGGTAGAATTGCTGCGGCATTGGTGATGCTGCAGCAATATCTTAGCAGTAGCTTAACCTCGGAATCTCCAGTCAATATTCATCATTCTTTATTCTTTTAACCAGATGTAAATCATGTTTGCATGTATAATTGGCATACAAAATCTCTGTGGGATCGATAATCTTGTACTTAGGTACATATATTACTTGTTGACCGGTGTATACTTGCACTTGTTAAGATTGCGTTGATTTATTCTATTTTATTATCTTTACAAATTGTGACACACGCACACAACGCAACACTTTCCTAGATTAGAAGTAGTTTAGATCTCAACCTTTGAACAATTTGCTTGGAACTTTAATTTTCATTTCATAGTTTAACATTTATGTAATTCAACCATTCTTCCCTTGGGAAATAATGATATTAAATTTTAAAATCTAAAACTCACTCAACGATGGGTACTCTGCCCAACTCTTTGATATTCTTAAATGACCACAAAATTTTCTTAATTCAATTAATTGTATAATCAACTTTAATCAAAGAGTTTTAGTACACCATAAAGTGCCCTATTAGATTTTTGGCGCCGTTGTCAGGGAAGCCAAATGATTTTTATAATGAATCTAGGTTTTAATTGACTTAGTTACTTTAAAATTTGGTTATGGTTTGAATTTACTTGAACATAATGAATGAACTATGAGATATAAGTTTAGGTTCCTTTTACCTTGCTTTCTTTTGTTTTTGACTTTAGTTTTTTTGTTTAGTTTAGGTTTAACCTTTAGTTTCTCTTGTCTTTAGATGTTTTTAAACTTCCTTAGTTTAGTTTAGGTTATTAAGTTTTGTTAGTTTAGCTTAGTTTAGATGTAGAATATTGTTTGGATTTTAATAGCTTTGATATAATATTTTCTAACTAGTAACATGTACCTATTCTAATCTAATGTTCTAATTCTCTAATCAACCTTAATTCTAATGTGATTTTAGACTTAGATAACATCTAAAACTTGACCTAACTATGTTTAATTGACTCTAATTAGGTTTAGTTTTGTAAATCTCTTGATTCTAACTTCATTAACTTGTTTCTAGTTTGTTTTGTTCATCAACGGTTGACAATCACTTTTATGACGTGATTTAACTCTTTGCTTAAACATTGATATTTTGATTAACTTGATTTAAAAGGATAGGTTGTCACTATAGAAGTATCAAAGAGTTGGGCAGAGTACCCATCGTTGAGTGAGTTTAGATTTTACATTTATTATCGTTATATTCCAAGGAAGTAGGGTTGAATTCAATAATCGATAAACTATGAAATTTATAGACATAAGCTCCAAGCAAATGATTGAAGAGGTTGAAAACTATCTAGATCTAATCTAAGAAAGCAATAAAAACAAGTCAAAAATGAATATGATCTTCATTAAGCACACATGAACTGAGAGGTTCTAAGCAATGGATTCTCGTCACTTAAGAATTCATATGCTAGATCCAAGGGTCAACATGATTAATTATGGTTGGTTCTCACATGTTTACCTAAAACCCTATCATATAGGTATGCACAAAGGTGTATAGTTCCTATACTATATGATGCAAGTAACTAAGAAACAATATCATAAATTACACATGAATAATCAAATAGATGAATCATATTATTATTCCCATATCCAATCCTATATGAAATGTAGAAGATAGAGATCTTAAAAATGGGAATTGTGTTCTAAATCATCAATACAAGATTAATGAAAATAAAAGAGGTAGAAGATATACAACAAAAGTAACAACTCTTGAATCTCCAAGGACTTTGTAGATGTAGTCGTAAACCTTCAACAATCACCAAATCTTCTCCAAAATATCGATGTAGCCAATTCCTTGGTCTATGGTAACTTGCTATATCAACAACTTGGAGGATTAGTGATATAATGATCAATATCACTCCAAGAATGTGATTAAGAGAGCTTCTTGGTCTATAATAACTCTCAATCTCACAACACTCAAAGAGAAATGATAATCACTCACACAGAACAACACAATTTCTCAAGGAATCCTCCTTGGTCTATGGTAAGACTCCAAGAGGAAAAGAGAGAGTATGGAAGTAATTCAAAGTACAAAAACAGTGTTGAAGATCAAAAGTGATAAAGTTTCACTAGCCTTAACAATTCCTCATCTTCTACTATGGGAATTTCCAACTATTTATAGGTGAATTACATGGGGACAAAATAAGAATATCACAAATAAAAAATCTGATGAATAGTTTTAGATGGTCGTCAAGAACAAGGTCTTGACAATCGTCAAGGCGCGGCGTGTAAAATATCTTCAATTTTTGCAATTGAGTCCCTGAACTTGTAATTTCTCGTGAATTCGCCCCAAAAACTTCCTAAAGTCACTTAAATCATTAAATTAGTCAAATCAAGTCAAAAGTAATTAATAATCTTCAAATTAGTATTCAATTAGGCACAATTAGTCACTAAAATATTGGAATATTAGTGTTATCAACGGTTTGCCTAGTTTGTTTTGTTTTGCATGATTTACTTTGATTTTAATTTTCCAGCACCTTAGCTCTGTTTTTGCCCTGTTTCTTAGCAACTCTCGGCGTAGGATTTTATGGAATTTAGGTTTTGTAGTTTGTAGGTTTATTATGTTTAATCTATGCATCTTAGGTATATTTTAAGTTTGGTTTAGTTTAATGATGATTTTAAGTCACTTCCAATTTCATTTAATGCAGATTTAATGTTTTGTTTAGGTTAGTTTACATGTTTTATGATGTAGTTAGTTTGATTAGTTTTGATATGTTTTAGGTTTAGGATATCTTGTTTAGGGTTTTAGGTTACTTAGTTTTGAATTTTCATTAACTAGTTTGCTTATTTTTCATATAGTAACTAGGTTTTACTTTTGATGGTTGATCTATACCTATGTGAGATCTTAAATGTTATGGTTAAGTTTACTCAATACTTCTTGATTGTATTTAATCCTCTAAGCATGTTTTAATTGATCTTAGATGTTATGTTTTAGGTTTTAAGTGTTAGTTTTACCTAATCAAGCATATACAACTCTATACTCTACATTACTTAGCATATAATATGATTAATTCTTACTTGTTTCTTGTTTAGATTTCACGTCTATAGGTTTATTTTGTTTTCAATAACATGTTTTACATGGCTTATGTGATCTAATTGAATATATGTTCTATAATGTTTTACATGTTTTCACTTAGTTAAACCTAAGAGACATAGTACTTAGATTTTCAATTTTTGTAAGTACTTGAACTTTTCTTGTTTTCTATGTTTAGTTTTACTTAGTTGATGCGATTCCGGTTGACGTACTAAATAGGTGTTATTTTACCCTATGTCGATTATGATTAATTAAGGACTGTGATTGACTAATTGTCACGTTTAGTCTTATGGTGTCACTTAATCAGCCAGAATCTAAGGCAGAGTACCTATCGTGTAGCTAGTCTATTGGAAAGTATCTACGATTTTACTAAGTTAATTATCGTACTCCCAGGGAAGTGGCAACGGCTTAGTAGTAACTAGCCTCTTATCCTAACTCTTATCTTATGATCCAGTTATGCAATCTTCATCAAATACTTTGATGAGAAGGTGATCCATTCTCCACTAGGTTCAAGTCTAATTAACCCTAGAAGTGTTTTAAAGATAAGTTCTGATTCTATGTTATACTGTTCCTATATGTTGATTGACCTATATTCGAGTGTTTTAGATATATCTTAGCCTGGAATGCAACTATGTTCTGTGTCTAAAGGTGTACCACATCTGAGTCTCTATGCTACCGCCCCCTATCATTAAGGTAAACGGCCCTACTCACGGTTCGAACAAAGACAGTTATGAAAGCCCTATGTCACTTTCGGGGATCACTCTGAAGGCTCGTAATCGCTGGCATAACGCTCTACTCAGCCTACCTAGACTACTCTAACAAGCCAGGTGTTCAGCATGTTATTTTATCTAGTATGACAGACACTAATACTAATTGATGCCTGTTAAACTAAACAGGTTATGAATAGACCGTGGTTAGGAATTGTCTATAACCCTATTTTAGTTTAAAAGAAACTACATTAGACATGCAGACATAATGATTATTTAGCAGGTGGCTATTTCCGGAAAAACATAATAACTTCAACATACAAAACAACTATTCATAAAATCATAATCTGATGTTCATAATTGATGTTTAGGACAAAGCAATAAAACATATAAGAGAGGGGTATGGGGACTGATGCCATAAAGAAATCACCCTTTACTTAGTCTCGCCTACAGAGCGTACTGCTGTATACGTCGTATTGCCCGCCCTGACTCTGCTCGCCAGAACCTTCGGAGGACGCTTCCTCAGCCTAGTAGCTAGACTTCACCTTACGTCTTGGGCTTAAGCCTAGCCCTGTGGACTGACTCTTCGAACGCCTAGAGCTCTCTTAGGGTCTCCTAACGAAACCCCGGGTATTCTATGAATACCGGAAACGAACCTATCTATAGAAACCTAAGATCTGAGACTATTTCTCAGAAACTAAAACAAAACACTAATAAGAAAGAAAACTGAGATCCGAGTCTCTGAGTGAGTTGTGTACTGGAAAACTGTACACTGGAAACCACTTAATGACTCAGATCGAGTGGAGAAGGATGAATTCAACTGCTGGAGGCCTGGGGTATTTATAGCAGCTTCCCGGAGTGAAAAATTCTGAAAAATTCGATGTGGGACAGCTTCTGGCGGCTCGGGACGCCCGTCCTGATTCGTTGACCAGGTTCGGGACGCCCATCCCGGTTCAGGACGCCCGTCCTGGCGGTTTGACCGGGTTGGGACGCCCGTCCCGGACCTTTGACCGGGTCAACATTTCCAAAAATTGCATTTTTGCCCCAGAATTTGCAGTTTTCGTCTACTTTTCACCTGACACTTCCAAAATCATAAAAACCGTGAAATCAAGTAAATAGTAAACAATTAATGTCAATTTACTCTCAATTTCACATTAAAACATATATAAAAACATGCTAAAAATGTGATACGATTTTCGCGTATCATTAGTATATGATTTCTTTTACCTATTTGCACGTCTTCAAGATTTTAGGTTAGATATTTTTGAACATTACTTGAATTTTCATGTCTTAGAAATTTGATATCTTTAGAATTTATGCTTTAGGTGTTCTTCATTAACATAATTTTCATGTCTTTTGCTATATGAGTTTTTGAACATTTTTGTTCTATTAAATGATCAAATTAGGGTTTTGAGCTAAATAGTTCAATACTTAGTATACTCATTTACATGTCTTTTGCATTTCATTTTTAGGTTTCAAAGTATCTAGTATCATTATATTTGAAATTGACATGAGCTCACCTGCTGGAATGTTTTGTGCAATAGTGACTAGTTTGATTTTCTTTAGTTTTCTCATCTTTTTGAAATTTAATAAAATGTAATTTTTTATTTATCTTCATGATCTTAGGATTTAGATGATATAATTTTTATTAATTTAGGTTTTAAATTGAATTTTATATCTCGATTTTAAAAATACTGTCATAATTGACTTTCTATGTTCTTGTTTTCATAAAATTTTGACTTACATAGTGTTTTTCATGATTTCTTTTGTTTTTTATTTTCCTTAATTTTTTAGGTTTAGTTGAGTTTATTTTTACTGTATTTAAGTGATTTTTAGTAATTACATGATATTAGTATTTTTAGAAACTATTTCATTGCAATTTTGCTATAGTTTTTTCTCACTGTTTTTCTTAGTTAATTGCATGACTTTAGGCACTAGTTTTTTTATTAATTTAATCTTCTTTTAAGTATATTTAAGTCTTAAAAACTTTCAGTAGTTTTTAATTTGCCTTAATTATGTAATTTAAATGAATTTTTTATGTGTTTAATACCAGTAACTCTTAAGTATCATTTTGATGCATTTTACCATATTTTGTTTCTACAATTTGCTGCATCTTTTGCCATGTTTTAGGTCTGCATTTTTTATGATATAATTATGATTTGAACATATTTAATGTTATTTTACATTCAGTAGATTTACATCTTCTAGTATGATTAATTAGGATTAGTTTTTAGTCATTAATCATGAGCATTGTTTAGTGCATAACCAGTTGACCTTTTCTATTAAGAATCATCAATATATATACAATAGAGTCCTACATAAAAGATAGAAAAATAAGGAAAAATATTTTCGAGATCAGATCAAATCAAATCCTACGAGATATTTAAAGATAAATAAAGATAATATTAAATAATAATAATTTAGGATATCCTCATAGTCGAAACGAAAGTAAGATGAACGTCCAGACTATCCTGGAAATCAAGAAAGAGTTACAGTGGAAAACCTTTGGTGAAAATATCAGCAATCTAAATATGTTTGGTACGCTGATGTTGAATAGGATTATTAGGCAGATACACAACACTGACATTATCACAATAAACAAGAGTGGCTTTGGTGATAGGACAGTGAAGTTCCAAAAGAAGATTACGAAGCCAGCAAGATTCAGAGACAACATTAGCAGCACCACAATATTCAGCTTCAACACTAGAACAGGACAAAGTAGGTTGACGTTTGGCAAACCAAGAAATGAGATTATCTCCAAGATAAACACAATATCCTGAAGTAGAACGACGGGTATCCGGATAGTCACCCCAGTCAGCATCAGTATAGGATAATAAAGTATGAGCAGAATTGGAGTATATATGAAGTCCATAATGAAGAGTGTTATGAAGATAGCAAATGATGTGTTTTAAGGCAGTCATGTGAGGAGTACGGGGAACATGCATAAAAAGACACACTTGTTGAACAGCATAGCAGATATCAGGTCTGGTGAAAGTCAAATATTGAAGAGCACTAGCAAGATCAATAATTTCTTAAGCATAATTTTGTTGGGATAAAAATAATCCAAAGGAAGTACGAGTAACAGAAATTCCCAAAAAACAACTCAAGGGACTCAAGTCCTTCATAGCAAATTCAGAAGTCAAAAGTTTTATCATAGAGTCACGAAGCGTTAGAAAAGAGGTAATGAGAATGATATCATCAACATAAAGAAGAATATAAGGCATATCAGTACCTTGACGAAAAATAATAAAGAATGATCCGAGAGAATATGATAAACCCCAATATATGAACATAATCAGCAAAATGCTAATACCATGCACGAGGAGCCTATTTGAGACCATAGAGAGATTTTCTAAGTAAACATACATAATCAGGATGACGGGGCTCACAAAAACCAAGTGGTTGCAGCATGTAAACAATATTAGAGAGGTGGTCATGGAGAAAAGCATTCTTGACATCTAGTTGATGAATACACCAAGATTTAGAAAGAGCAAGAGTGAGCACTGTACGAATGGTGGCAAGCTTGACCACGAGACTGGAAGTTTTACCACAGTCAACACCAGTTTGTTGTCTAGCACCATCACCAATAAGGCGAGCTTTGTGACACTCCAAAGAACAATTAGATTTGGTTTCGTGCTTGAAAATCCATAAACTACTGATGACATTAGCATGAGAAGGACGAGGAACAAGTTCCCACTTCTTATTTTCAATAAGAGCATTAAACTCATTCCAATTTCCAATTAGGATCCTGAAGAGCCTATAGGGGATTTTTAGGTAAAGGAGAAATAGAAAAAGATATAGAACTAAGATTAAATAATTGTTTGGGTTTAAAAATACCATTATGGGCTCTAGTCTCATTTGGGGACAAAAGTAGAAGGTCTGATATGAGTATTTAGATCCATGGAGGAAAGAGGAGGCGGATCGGGCCGCTGGTCAGGATGCGGCTCAAGGATTGAAGACGGATTCAGGTCAGGTAGAGAAACCAGGTCGGGCCGCGGGTTAAGCATTAGGACAGAACCGGGTTGGGTTGTGGGTGACCCAACACCAGACGAGTCAAGGCTTGAGGAAACATGATCTGTGTGTTGGACTGGGAAAAAAATAACGGAGAAATTTGTATAGAGAAAGAAGGTTGTTGCATAGACGAAAAACGATTAGGAAAAGAAGCAGATAAGAAAAACAGAAATTTAGACTCGTTAAATAAGAGATGGTCGAAAATAAAAATTTTATTAGTAGATAAATCTAAACATTTATAACCTCTGTGATTCAAAGAGTATCCCAAAAGACACATGGAGTGGAACAAGCCTGTAATTTATTACGAGAGGCAGAGGGAATAAGAGGAAAACAGAGACAACCAAAAACACGTAAATGATGATAAGTTAGAATTTTATGATAAAGAAGGTGAGTAGGAGTAAGATAATCTTTAGTGTGAGAGGGAAGAATATGTGACAAAAAGAGGAGGGAACAAAAGCGTGAGTGAAAAGAGTGCGGATAATATTATTTATGGTGCAGATTTTGTGTTCAGCTTTGCCATTTTGGGAGGAGGTATGAGGGTAGGAAAAAACAAAAATTAATGTCATATGAATGACAAAAATGATGCAAAGTAATATTATGAAATTCTTTACCATTATCACATTACATGGATTTAATACGACGTTCAAATTGAGTAAAAGTATAGGAATGGAAATTAAGAAAACTTGATATTTATGAGAAATAGCAAAGGTCCATAAAACAAATTGTAAAATCATCCAGAAATAACAAATAATAACGATGACCACTAGAACTAACTTGTGGAAATATCGTATTAAATAAAAAAGCATTTGAGTAGAAGTAACTTGTGGAAAAAATGGAAGTTTAGTAAATTTTCCTAAACAACAAGAGGAATATAAAGGTTCTTGATTATTAGAACATGAAATAAATCGATATTGACGAAAGGAGCGAAGAATAGCGGGACCTGGATGACCAAACTTGTTATGCCACATTGGATGACCAAGCTTGTTATGCTACAACGCATGAGAAATAGCAGCAAAGGAAGAGGATAATTACGGACCAAAGGAAGGACTATGCATGAGAGGGTAGAGATCACCAAAGTTGTTACATCATAGGAGGGGGAGTCCTATTTGAAAATTCTTCACATAAAAAACCAAAAGGATCAAATTCAACAGAAACATTATTGTCCATAGTGAATTGACATTGACGGACAGAAATAAGATTTTTAATTAAATGAGGAGTATGTCAAATATTATTTAAAGATACAGGAGGGAGAAGAATTTAGTAAGACAGCCCAAAACCCTTAACTGGAATAGTATGACCGTTACCAATAATAATATGATGAAGATTGCTCAAATTGAAATAAGATGAGAGAATACCTCAATTGAAAATTATATGAGAGGTGGCCCTAGTATCCATGTACCACTGATTAGATGGAGGAGAGAGATAATGTGTGAACTACTACAAAGACATCGGTGGGTGTAAATTGAGAAGACACACCTGACCCACTAGCCAAATGGGCTTGAGTCTGGGTTGGTGGACGTGGGCCCAAACTATTGGGGGCATGTGGAGAAGGACCAGACGGCCCAACCCAAAGAGCAGCCTAAGGAGCAATTGGATAAGGGCAAGGTGGACTGGGCCAGGAGGCTTGCGAAGAGAGCCAAGAAGAGGGTGAAGCCCACATGAAGGAGAAAGCCCAAGGTGGAGGCTGAGTCTATTGATGTGGATAAGATGGGCGACCCATGAACGAAGACCACCCGGATCAGGGTCCTGAAGGATTAGATGGGCGAGTCGACTTGTGTGCTGCTCTACTAGGTTGACGTCGGCCCCTGCCAAAACAGCCACCACCACAGGAGTTTCAACTGCCGCTTCTGAAGCGGCCACCGCCGTGATAAATGGACAGACCACCGGAGTTGTGGCTAGAAAATTTACCGGAAGGATCAGGGGAGGAAACCAAGAAAGTAGATTGGCCCGCCAGTGGATCGAATCTTTTTGAACAAGTTGTTTCTTCTAGAACTAACATAAAACGAGCCTTATAAAATAAAGGCAACGTGTCCCCATGGCGGATTTGAGTACCTACATTAGCATAGGCATCAGTTAAACCAGCAATTAACTAAAGGACTAACCGATCATTAGAAACAGGAGCGCCAATGTTGGATAATTGATCCACCAAGGATTTGAGATGCTGACAATAAGAGGAAGCATCAGCAAAATTATCCATATGAACGTTGGAAAATTCTTGTTCAAGGTAAAGAGCTCGTGAATTTTTGTTGTTAGAAAAAATATCACGTAAGCGATTCCAGACAATTTCTGCTGTGGTGTCTTTCTCCAATACAGTGTTGAGAAGATCATTGGAGATGGTGCCATAAATCTATTGTAAAACTATAGCATCAATACGGAACCAAAGATCATAATTAAAAGTGGAAGACGACGAGACCTCGAAAGAAGAGGTTGGAATTATGTGATCCAACACCTGATAAGCCCGAGCATGAATTTTAAAAAGGGTAGATTACGTGATGTATTGACTGGTCTGAAGATCCAAGGTAATTTTAATAAAATTGGTAATATAAGGAACTGCAAGAGCAGGATGAGCAATAAGAGAGGAAGATTTTGAGTTTTTTGCGCCGGACATTATATCAATGTCGAAAATAACAAACAAAATAAAAAATAAAAGAAAAACAATGAAAAGAACTCTAAGGCTCTGATATCATGAAAGAATATAATCAGTTGACGTTTTCTATTAAGAATGGTCAATATATATACAACAAAGTCCTAGATAAAAGATAGGAAAATAAGGAAAAATATTATTAGAAGCAAATCAAATCTAATGGTTCTTTTGAGTGTCACAAAACTCACCTCGTTATTGCTCAGATGATAAGCACCTTCACTTATGATCAAGAGGTAATGAATTCGAGATATAATAGAGACAAAAGTCGTCGCATAGATAGAGATGAAAATCATCGCACAAGTATTTTTCAAAAATAAATAAATATAATATTAAATAATAATAATCTAAGAATCTATGTAAACAAGTTTTATTTCTTTTCTTTGGATGTGTGATGATCAAAATTCCTGTAAAGATAAGTTCAAACTAGAGAATATAAATATGGTTACAAAGCAAACATTCAATGGTTCTGGTTTGAAATTTTGAGAACGAAAAATGACGAGTTAGTTACGTGATGTTGTCAAACCAATTTTTCAATGCTAAGTTAAGGTTCTATTTATATGATATATTAGTACAAATTTTAATTCTAAAAGTAAAGATATATATCTTAATGTTATTAAATAATATCTCTACACTATTATGTAAATATGTTAATTTTCCTTTTTTTTTTCCTTTTCTTTTGTACTCTTCTCTTGCCGTTTAATTTTAAAGAGTACCAAACGGGGGCGATTGATATGTTTCCGAAACCACAAATTTTCTTGTTATAAAATCTGAACTTGTATTTGTGCGTCTGGGTGTGGCTACTTAATGTTTAAAAAAAAAAATTTAATTGAGTTTTTGATGATTGAAATTTTTACAAAGACAAGTTTAAAATAGAAATAGATCTTCTAATGCTTAATTTAGCACAGATTAGATAAAGTTTAGAGGATTTCAAATATATTTGAATGTTATATAATAAGAAGATATTTGCAAAGAATAAGTGTGTATGAGTATAATAATTTTCATTTTATGTTCTTTTATGTATGACATTATTTTATTCATATGAAATTTAGGTTATGAAAATTAAGAATTCACCAATATTCTATCTCTAATGTCTTAGTAGACAAAACTAGTGGCATCACATTGTTACTCTTCACTTTTTATGGTAGCATTAACGGTAGATCAAATGATTTTAATGATGAAAATTTTCAAAAAAGAAATAGAGTAAATATTCAAAATGATTTCATTTAAAAAAAAAAAAGGTTATTCACTTGAAGAGTTAGTAAACATAACAAATAAAATAACTTCAAGTACTTGAAAATACTGAAGAATTATAGAAAGATGAGATTTCAATAAGTTATATATCTCTATAAAAATAATTGAACAAGAAATAAATATTTTTCAATAATATTTTTATATATGTTTATATGTAGAGTAAGTTGCTGTGAATAATAATGATCTATTAATGAAAATGATAATCATGAGTCAACATATGATTGACTAAATAGAAATATGCAATTGAAGTAAAATTATGTTTACTTTTAATTCAATATAATACATATGGGTACAAAATAAAAAAGAAAAAAAAAGGTTATTTTTATTGCACAAGTTTTTTTGCAAAAGATTAAAATAAACTACAAGGTCATTTACTCTTGGTGGATATAATTATATTTTGACATCTATTGTTAATGATAATTTTAATATGAATATTGTGAACGTAATTAAAATTATATATACGGCTTATTTAATAATCATATTTCTATGAATTCTTTGGAAAATTTAAAATATGCATGCAGCATATATATTTATATATATATAACTGATATTTTCAAAAATTATATTTAATAAAATTATAAAGTATATTTAATAGAAGGCTAGATAATTAAATTTAATTATATATTTAAAATATATAATTAAATCTTATTTTCATATTTTAATATATAAAATTTTTATATAGTAAGATATTGACAGATTTATCTTTCAGATTAGTGATACTTGACACCCTAATAGTCATTGATTATCATCATTTCCATCTATAAATAGAGGGCTAAATTTTCTTAGAAAAGAAGAGAGAAAAAGTTGAGAGAATTATATAGAAACTCTGCAAATATCATCGTCTCGTCAGTCTTCCTATTGAACGGTGTTTTATCTTCAAATATAAAGTAATGGAGTTGGTGCGCAAAGAAAAGATAGCATTGGAGGAAGAACAGGTAACTGTTCATAAAACAAGTGCATGTTTTACTATTCATGCAGAAAATGCCAACAATGCTGATGGAATGCTCTTGGTAAATGTTTAACAAAAAAAGATACTCCTCTGGAGCTTGAGGAAGATGTGAAAGCCACCATTAACGAGTTTAAAAAATCAAGGTAGAGTATGTTGAACAACAAAAATATCAGATTAGGAGCAATATTCCCTCTAAAAATGAAGAGTCAACTTCAAATGTTGACGATGATTAAAATAAAATTGTGAAGATCCTCCTAGATGTACGAGGTTAAACTGCACGTTACTCCTTAATACAAGTATAATTTGTTTACCGTTGATGAAGACTCTTTGACACGAGTATAAACTGTCTGCATAATAAAATGATGAAGCAAAAATCCTCCTAGACGCACGAGGTTAAACTGCATTGTTACTCCCTGACATGAGTGTAAACTGTCTACAATTGAAGTGAAGACTCCCTGACATGAGTGTAAACTGTCTACAATTGAAGTGAAAACTCCTTGACATGAGTGTAAACTGTCTACAATTGAAATAAAGTCTCCTTGACACGAGTGTAAACTGTATGCAATATTGAAAAAATGCTTCTTGACGCACGAGATAAAACTACATTGTCACTCTTTTGATGCACGAGTTTAAACTACAATTTTAAACTACGTTCGACTTGATTCCTTTGCTGGATACATAGACAGCTTAGATAAATTTTAAATTTAGTCATAATCATAAAAAATTATTTTTCATGTAAAAAAACATTATGTAGCAAAAGAGAGTAATATATATATATATATATATATATATATATATATATATATAATGCACGCACTGTTTAAAAAAAAGCAGTGGAAAGAATTGAAAAAGAAAAGAGTAAAAAAAAAATTGCGAAAAAATTGTGAAAAAAAAGGTTGCGGGAATTATGGCACAAAAACATTTAAAGTACGGGAAGTTAAAGATCTACTGCAATTAAAAAGGTTATCAAAAAAAATTATTATGATTTGATGAAACAAATAATAATAAGCTTACATGATTCCCCAAAGTTTCAGGAGACATAATGGAACTTGAAACACCCTCCTCCAAAGCAGGAATATCTTGCAAAGAATCCACAGGCACAATTGGAGTATTTGAGGGTTTCTTTTTCTTCCAAGGACGATCTTGCTCTTCGTCACTTGTTGAAATACTTTGGTTCAATTCATGATCATTTGAATTACAAGCAATCATTGGAGTTGGAGCTTCCTTTGTGGTTCGAGGAGTATTCGGGGAAATGGTTAAAAAGTTACCTCTACCATTGTAAGTCAGAGATTTTCACCACGTGACATATTCTTGTGTACAAAAATGAGGAATATAATTAGTTGCTATAGTTACCTTAGATTGTGACCCATGACTCATAGACAAGTGCCACATGGGTAATAATTCCCTCAATGACTCACAAGAAGAGAATGATTTCAATTTGCCACGAACGTCTTAACAAAATCCGAATTGTCTGCAAAATCGACGAGGGTTGTATGGAGCAATCAAATAAACTTTATCTTGTCTAAGTGTCATATAGCTTGAACGAATGTTGGTCAAAAGAGTAAAATCGCGTGAAGTATGCTTTCCGTCATAAAAAAGGACTATCTTGTCTTTATCAAAGGAAAGGAATGTACGAAAGGTGGGATCTGGACTTTCAAAAAAGCTTATTGCGTCTGTTCGAGAAAAGAATTTTGCCATCTTTTCGCCATGGAATAGAACCATTCTAGCCAAAGGTTGTATCTTTGTATGTCGAAAGTGCGAACCAAAGTGTTGTGCTATCCAGGTGTAGACAAAGTGAATGGGAAATGCAGCTCGACAAGTTGCTAAGGAGGATGAGTGAACTATCTCATTAAGATCATTGTGAATACTTGATAAGACTGGAATTGCAAGATAAATACGTTGACCATTAACCAAGAGACTCACAACTTTGAATACATTTGGCCAAACGTAATGAAATTTGTCTGCAGGAAAAAGAAACTTACATATCTAACATGAAAGGAACGCCGCTAATTCTGTCTCTGCACGCATAGCTTCTGGAATTTGGAGATCTCCAACATCTTTGTTGAGATTTGTTGCAGATCTTGAGGAATCCGTAGTGAAGGAAGGGCTTGGATTGTGAGTCACTTTAGGTTGTGAATGCTTTCGTATTAGGGGGAGGGACATATTTTTCTTAGCCTTTAAACCAGAATTGACTCCATTGTTTGAATGACACATTGTCTGGATCAACATCAGCAAGTTTACTTAATGCAAAAAATAAATACTTACAACTTGGAGGAGTTCACTTGTCAAAAAGCTCTCTGAAAGATGGAATAACTTCATCGTAGAAGCCATTAGTAGATAAGCCAGAAAGCAAAAATAAGTCCCAAATTGAAATTTACAATTCTCCAAGGAATGTGTGTAAAGTATTGGTTGAAGGACACCACAGGTTGCAAAAGGCACGCATCACATTCTCACATGATCGTAAGTAAACAACGACACGTACACAACCTCATAGGCTTCTACGTTCTTCAATGTTCACTCATAGTTTGTGAGAATATACTTGGCCCATTCCCAGTAAAGTTTTGTATAGCTTACCTCGCCAAAATTATCTGGATGAACAAGCCATGAAGACTTCTTCACATTCTTGATGATAAAGGGAAGAAAGAACTCGTGTGACTAAGAATCTGCTACATAGGTTGTGGACACTAGCAAACTTACCTCTTTAGGGGACGACGCTAAAGATGAAGAATAAATGTTTCAAGTTACCGTTGGAGACCATTCATTAATACGATGATAGTCCGCAGCTCTTCGAGACACAAGTGCATATGGATCAGATCCATCTTCATGTATTCGCAAATTCAATGGTTTAATGCGAGATTAGTTGCAATAATAAAAAATAACGATGTGTCGATAAGGATAGTCAACATCTCTGATCCTTAGCTTAAAAAAAGTCAAAGTTAAAAAAAAGCAAAGGAAAAGAGACCGAAAGGAGGGATTAAAGTCTCTCTAAAAAAATTAGTTAAAAAAATAAAAGAAAAATTCAAAGAAAGAGACAGAAGCTTTCTTTAAAAAAAATTTGAAATTTTCTTGGTAATTCACGTGAGACAAGTTCTCTTGCATTTTTTCGAAAGACAAATTTTCTGACTCTTCAACTTGATGTTGAAAGAATGAGACCCACTTTGTTTTTTATAGACTCAAGTTTTATCACAAATCCTTGATTAAGTCAAATTTGATTTTAAATTCTTGATTAGTTCGAATTTGATTTTTTTTAAAAAGTATAATATATATATATATATATATATATTCAAATTGATATAGTTATAATAAAAAATAAAAAAAATTGAAATTTATTACCAATTCAAAGTTTTTGAGTCACGGGGATAAATTGAAAGAGGCAATTTGTAGACAATTAAATTTAATTATATATTTAAGATATATAATTAAATCTTATTTAAATATTTTAATATATAAAATTTTTATATATTAAGATATTAATATATTTATCTGCTAAAACAAAGCTATTGGAATCTTTCTTCTCTTTCTTATCCCATTCTTGACAACATTCTTAGGCAAATAGAAGACACTCCTATTCCTTCAACTAACTTCCTTTACATAGTCTAATTCTCCATTTTGGATTGTTTCACCCTAAGAAAATTTCTCAATGGCTTTGAAGGAAAGTGAAATTAAAATAGTTGACATGAAATGCGTAACAAAATTTCCTTATAAAGTATCATATCAAAGAAATTTTGAAGTATCGAAGCGAATTCATAGAGGCCTCGCAAAATATGGGTATGCGGCAAAGTATATAAGACGAACTTTAAGCACATCTTACACGACGATGTGACCTATAAATAGTATAACAGTTTATCAAATTCTGAAGATTAGGAAAGGTTGTGTACACATTAAGAGAAATCTGACATTGTGATGCCCATATTTGGTGCACTTAATGCAGATCATGTACTGCTTTGTACGAGATTAGACACTTGTTGAACATCCAAGCGCTTATCACAAATACACAAATAAGATAATTCTCCTATAAATAGGAGAATGAACTTATCTTCTTGGTAACATCTTTTTAATATTCTAGCATCTACTTTGTCATTTGTATATATTCCTTGAAGCATTCATATCTTTCAATTAACTTTAAAAACTCTTAGACAGTTATTTAGGTATATATATGTGTCGTATCTTCTGCATTTAAAAGCTTCATAAGAAGAATATTTCTTTTATCTTATTATTTTTCGAACACTTTACTGACTTCATTGTCCGAGGGTTCGAACGGAAACAAAAACTCTGTTCTAAAAGCTTTTTTGCAAGATCAGACAACTGTAAAGAATTTTAGCTCACATTTAAATCCTATCGTATTTCTATACAATCATCCTTGACACAAATATTTAACAATTTTTCCATTTTTTTTATTACGAGGCTTCTTGTTATAATTCTTACTTTAGTAAAAACCAACCTCTCCTCAATTAAGGTTTGGAAAACTAGAGTTCCCCATAAGATTAACACCTTTATCTCTAAATTCTGCTACTCTTATTTGGAAAAACATAAATAAATCTAGCATAAAAACCCGCAAACACCATCCCTCCATCACATCCTTAGTTTAGCGATTTCAATAAGCTCTTTTTGTCCTATATATCTCTATATTAAATGACAGCCACCAAAGCCTTCTTTTGTCAAGCAAACCCTAAATCTTAAACCCTAATAATTTAAAAATATAATAGTATAGAAATAATTTATAATTATGACTAAATTTGCCGCATTGTGGAAGAATAACTAGTTTGCTAAATTTTTTTTAAACATCAATCGGATGGTATGGATAAAACATCAGGACAATCTGACGGGAAAATCTGTCACTAGCGTCACCGATATCTCTATGGTTGTAAATAACTGTCGCATTGCATTAAAATAATAATAATAATAATAATATAAAAATAATAAGGTTAGAGTTTAATTTTATTCAAAGTGACAAAATTACCCTAAATGACAAAAATTCTCTTACCTTAAACGACATTGTTTTGTCCAAAGATTTGAAAGGTCAATTTTTTTATAAAAATAAATTGTCTTGCAGCATTTTTTTGGACAAAAATGTCTCTGGCGAAAACAATAAAAAATGATAGTTAACGATCAAAATTTAAGGAATGCAACTTTATGAGAAAAAAAAAGTTTAGAGGTTACTAAAATTATTTACCCTTAAAATAATTATAAAAATATCATTATAGACATTACTATTTAAAAAATTGTATATAATTTTTTTTTTATTTAAAACCGCATATAAAGCTATAATAGTATAAAATTATCATATTATAGATAATTTTGAAATGTGGTATAATATTATAAAATCACTTAGAACTTTTAGTCATTTAAATGATGTATAAGAAAATTTATAATATTTTATGTAAACTTTTTTTTTTATCCTTATTATCAATTAAAGTAGAGATTTATAAATAGAAAACGACATTTGCTCCAAAACTATGTTAAAAAATTTATAGTAAAATAAATTGTGGGAGATATTTATGTAATGTGTTTTATTTATATATTTGTAAATTTAAAATTCAAAATTATATAAGTCTTAATTATAAGTTTTTCGTAATTATCATTATTTTATGAAAATAATAATATTATTATTATTTAAAATAATAATAATATTGTTGTAAAACTATTTACTCTTTATACGTTTATATAGATTATAAATTCAAAATATGTGTCAAATAAAAAAATTAATAATATTTGTTATAATAATATAACAATTTTATCGATTTTCATTACTTTATCAAACTCAGAATCATATTTATTATTGTAATATTACAATTTTATGAGTTTTAATCCCATTATCAATTTTTATTACTTTATCAAATTGATAATGATATTTATTATTGTAATATCATAATAAATTGTTTCAATTTAATAAAGTGTCCAAAGGTTATTTTGAGTTTGGAGTTAGGCTTTGATCCATTGGGAATTGAATCAAAGGCTTAGTAAGAGAATATAAATAAATATTATGACAAGAAAAATGTTATTAAATTATTTATAATATTATATAAAAATTGAAAATTATTATTTTTAACGACAACAAAAATTAAATAAAGAAAATTTAATCTATTAGTATATAAAGTAAACAATATAGTTTAAGATAATAAAGACATAATAAAAGGATAACAAAATGAAAATAATAATAAAAATTGTAAAATTAGAATAACTTTTTACTATATTTCAATTTTATAAATCAAGTGTTACCAATTAAATTATATTTTTTTTAATATTTTTTAATTATTATTATATAAAACTTATAAATACTAAATATCTAAATTTAATAAACAAATATATTTGTGTATATAATGAATATATATAACTACATTTAAATATGTATATATATATAATAAAAACAATAAATATACAAACTTTAAATTTATAATAAAAATTTCAAGATTTTTATGCACTCACAATATTGATTTAAAAATACTAATTAATCTTAAAAGTAATTTACAAATATTAAAATTGTAATAGTACAAATTGAGAAAAATTAAGGAAGTGAAAAAAAAATCAAAAGTCATAATACGATATTTTTTAAAAAATTATGAGTAATTATATGATTATTGTTTGAAACATGTAATATTTACATATACTGTCTAATAATTATTAAAAATAAAATAAAATAATTATATTTAAAAATTTTTAATTTAAAAAAAGTGATTATAATAAATGTGGAATTCATAATTTTACTTAATATTTCTTTATCTTAATTGAAATTGGAGATGCAATTTTTTAAATTTATAACAAATTTATTTTCATAAGCAACATTAACTTTTATAAAAGAATCTTTTATTATTTAAAATTCAAATGTAAAAGTGTAAAAATGTAAGTTTTTTTTTTTTTTGAAAGAGAAAAAAAAAACCCTTACATTTTTATTTAATTTTGTTCAATATTTAAACACAATATATACATTTTCGCCAAATGGACCCTAAGTCACTTTTATAAGGCTGCTCCGACGCTATCTATGACCTCCCGGACCCTGCGATTTCTGAGCCACCACCGGTGAGTTCCTTTCTTCACATTTTCTCCCGCTTTGATCCTCCTTTTGACAAATCGTCTGCATTACATTGTTGTAATTTCACACAAATTCAAGTTCTGCTTATGATTTTCTGCACTAATTTTTAATGGATGAGCTTCTTCATGAATTATTAGCGAAGGTATGAATTTGTATTATAATAAAGCTAGTTTTGTAGTTCGTTATTCAGATTTTTTTGTTTATTAAAATTTTCTGTTTGATGCTAAAAGTTGATGTTAGTTAGAATGTTGCTTTTAATGTAATCTGATTGCAATTTGTTAGTGTAGGCTCCATGGTTTCCTTACGTTGAGAGAATGCTTTTTGTACATAACAAGAGTTAGGATATGGCGGTTGGTGTATATTTACTTTAGTGCATGTTATTATGAAACGAAAAGATAATTTACTAATTGGGATTATTTCTTTCGTAGCACTAGATACGAGAACAGAAAATCAGTTTTAATTAGACAATCAAATGGCTTCGGAATCCCCATCTGAAGTAGTTGACAATGTTGCTGAACCAGAACAAGTTCTGAATCCTTGGGAGGTATCTGGTAAAGATGGTGGTAAAATTGATTATGACAAACTCATAGACAAGTTTGGTTGTCAAAGACTGGAAAACTCTTTAATTGATCGTGTGCAAAAACTGACGAATCGTTCTCCTCATGTTTTCCTTCGCCGTGGTGTCTTCTTTGCCCATCGAGATTTTAATGAGATTCTTGATGCATATGAGAAAGGAGAAAAATTTTATTTATACACAGGTCGTGGACCTTCTTCTGAAGCTTTGCATCTTGGCCATGGTACCCTTTATGTTCACCAAGTACGTCATTTTATTGCTTTATTATGTTGAATATTTATCAAATTCATTTTTCTTTGCTTTGTCTGTAGATGTTTTCAGAAAATTAATATTATACTAAATTGATGATTTTGTTAATATGCCCAATTCTTGTCAACTAAAAGATTAAGCTTATGTATAGGGGATAAATTTATACCCTTAACACACTCTTTGATATTCACAATGAGCTTGATAGCTCATATCTAATATTCAAAATATTCAAAATTTATCTCGATTTAGTACCGTTCTTGTGGTTCGCATCGGAACAATACTTTACCTCTAGTAGTCCAATCAACGGTTGCACCTCAATGCCTTTCTGGAAGAACCAGCCAACTCTGGGTTCGAGTGGCATTTCACTCCTAACCGCAATTCATTTGCTGATTCTTCAACATTAGTCGGTTCAGATCTCCACTTAGTTCTATTCAAACTTAATCTTGGTCATGGATAAATCATTCACGTTGGAGTCCATAAACAATGACAATTACCCTATGAAGACTCATTTTTGCTAAGACTCTCATGAGTTTTCTTAACTAAGACATGATAAAAACAAAAATATATTTTAAAAAAAAAATTATCTTACTTAAATGTCTCATTTATCTTAAATTTAAAAATTTTATAATTAAATATATATATATATAAAGTATATATTCTATAAAATAAATATTGAGAATATTAGGAGAATTTTTTAACCCACGTCAAAAAATACAATTATAAAATATTTATTTATTACACAAACGAGAAAAGAGAAAAAAAAACAAAAAAAAAAATGAAACAAATTGCGAGGAAGGGTTTAAACAAATAATTGTTGCGTCCTTATCTCAAGATGGTTCGTAGCTAGCAAGCACTCCTTACTGCCCACACTTCCAATCAAGTCACGGACCGAAAGTGGGTCCCACTCAATACGTCCGACAATTTGTTTTTTCTTTATCAATTATTACAAGGTTATATTTATTTATTTATTATAATTTTATTATTTCTAAAGTAAAATTTAATTTAATAGAAACTATAATATAATTAAACAAGCGGAGGTTAGCCAACCCCCAAGTCATTATCAAACTTAATTAAACTTAACTGTTTAGGTCAAACATTTTTTTTCTGCTCTTTTTCCCTTTTTTAAATACTTTCTAATTTCTTACTTAAATACATTGATTAGTTTTCAAATCAAGATATGTTTTCAGAAGGGTGTACACGTGAATCCAGCTCCTTGTAAACTATAACATTGACAATATATATTTTACTTATCCTAACATAATATTTATTCATATTTTTTCTTTACACTTTATATACTTAATTAAATTTTAATTCAATTATTACATTTAATTAAAATAGTTTGATCAGACGTCCAAAATGGGATTAAAAGTCCCCTTCTACTATCAAGTTCTCCATTGAAATGTCCTTCTCGAACCCTACAACAAGAACCATATATATATTTTTTTAAGAAAATTGGGATTTAATTTAAGCTAAAAATTTAGTGAAATAATATTTAATTTTTATCCATCCTGAATTTTAAATAAATAAAGTAAACCAAATTTGTTGTGAGATTTTCAACATCCCACCAATAAAATTATTTATTATATATTAAAAAGAATTTATACCATCCAAGAATAACCAAATCCACACATGAAAAAGATTCTTCTTGAAAAGAACTATTTGTCCCCGCAATATTTTTTAGAGATGCAAAGTTTAGCACCTAAAGCATCCACTAATAAATATTTTAGGTAATATATATATATATATATATATATATATATATATATATATATATATATATATATATATCTATATATATATTCCAAAATATAAACCACTCGAAAACTACGCACCAGCTTTATGAGGCCCATGAATTTGGACTTGAAACGTCCGGTGAGGTCAGGGGCAGTTATTACGTGGTAAAAATACTGTTTTGCCCCTGAGGTATTTTTTCTGGATGTTCAGTGGCCCTTCGTCGAAGTGTCGCATGACGAAGTATGGGGGCTTCGGCGGAGTAGTTGTATATCGAGTACTTTGACTTGTGGCTGAAACCAGGGTTTTTTATGGTGACCAGCTGTCTTTTCGTCTTCTGCCTCTGTCATTAATGGCAGAATGTCAGCTAGCAGAAGCACCCTTTCACCTTTCCCGATGCATTGGTTCTGGCAAGTAATGATTTTGCCAGAGGTCCTTTTCGGCTATTTAATAGTCCCTTCCTCCATATACGCCTTTTTTCTTACTTTTGCTTCCTTGCTTTATAACTTTCTGCCATTAACGTCTTCTGAAGATTCCTTCGCCTTTATTTTTGTCGTGAGTTCAGTCACGTTTTTCAGACTTTCATCTCAGATTTAGATACAAAAAGAGGTATGTTTTTCCTTCTTATTAATGACTGGTTTTTGTTTATTCCACCATTGTTGATATGCCATCTTCGACTATTTTTTATGCTTCCTCTGTTTATTCTGTGGGAAGGGTATTTTCTATTCTGTTTTTCTGTGGGGTAGTAGTAGTATCATGTATGTTTTTTGGCTAGGGTTTAGACATGATTTAGGCTTCTCTTACTGGGTACCTTTTTGTTTGAATGGAGTTCTAAATGTTGAACTTCCGTTCGCAGGTAGGAAATGGCTGCCCATAGAGAAGATGAAAGGGTGGCTGAGGAGCTCATGATTGAGGGTTTTGGTGATCCTCAGCCTGCCCAACCAGAGGTTACTGTAGCGCTTAGGGAAGGCTAGGGTGAGGTTCTTGAGGGTATCCCCTTTCAGTCGCCCATGCCTGCTCCTCCTGCCTCAGATTTTGCTTTGGGGCGAAGTAGGATTACCCGTGAACAGGCGGAGTCCTTTGCCCGTAGGTATAGTGTAGATCCTAGGACTTATAGGGTTTTTGTAGCTCCCGGGGTAGGTAAAATGTCAATCCATAACATCCCCCTTCCTTTAGCTCATTTTGAAGTGGGACTTCGACTACCTTTGGATCCCGCATTTGTAGATTTCTTAGTTTTTGCCCGAGTTCAGCCTGGACAAGTTCATCCAAATGCTGTTCGTACCATTTTTTGTTTGATCTGCCTTTGTCGTAGACTTGGTTTTGAACTTACCTCTAACAAACTTAGGATGTTCTTCTCTTCTCTTCGAATGTCGGACAATACTCTTTCTCTTCGTCCGCGTTGAAATAAAGTTCACCTTTTTTATTCTCCACCTAATAAGATAGATTTCAAGGGGAGGTGGTTAATAGTAGAGTCCCGAATAGGTTTCCCCTTTTGTCCATGTGCTAGTGAAGACTATCAATGGTCCCAAATCCAAAATCTTTCTTCCCTTAGTCATTCTGAAAAATCTTTCTTAGAGACCATTACCCGGGATTTAGGGGATAGTCGCCAACACCAATCCCGGGTATACTCTTCTGCCAACCTGCTTAGTGAATCCAGTTTGAAGTGGTGTGGCATAGGGGCTGGTTTGGCCTTTTGAGGAGGAAAAACCGAATCGGGACTAGACCATACACCCCGGGGGTGTTTTTTCCTTCCAGTGTGATCTGTGTACTTCCACTACCCGTGGATGTCGCAACGGCAGGGGTAACTAGATCAATTTTTTTTTACTTCGTAAAGATTTTAACTTGGTTGTTTTGTTGCAAGTCCCACTATGTTTAGCAAGGCTTGGGGGAACCGTGTGGAGGGTAGGGATGTCCGTCAATCACACGTGGACTCCTTACCCCGATTTCCTCCACGTTTGATAGATCGGGGTGAAGAGGAAGATACCCCTCTCACTTATCCATCCTCTGTCGGTCCTTCGTCTAGGCGAAGTAGAAATCTTCGTCGAGCAAGGGATGGGGGAGTGAGAGACAGGACTCTCCGCTCTGCTCCCGTGTCTCGTAGGGAGGCAACTCCTGAGGTTTCGGTGGGGGAAGACGAAGAACAGCTCCACCCGCGTCGGCGGAGGACTTCGCCTCGGCGCCCCTCCACCGAATGTGCTGCAATCTCTCTTGCACCTTCGCCTACTCCGACGGATGCTTTGGAGGCTTTACCCTTGGCGGTTCGAAGAGAACCTGAGCCCATTCCTGCTGCCAAAGCTGAGGCCATTCCTGCCGCTGAAGCTGAATTGGGTACTGGGAGCCTCGACCCTTCATGGCTTCGGCCGGGGTTCGAACTGCCTACTGAGGAGGAAACCTTATGGGCATTGGCCTCTGAAATTTCTTCCAGAACCCCTCCCCTCACCAACCTTCGCTTCAACAATATGTATGTTGCATCTTTCCTCGGAGGTACCATACTGAACCGGGCTGCGGACGCAAAGAGCTTGGCCGGGATGGGTGAGATGGGAGTTGAGGAGGCTACTAACAGGTTTTGTGCTCTTCTGGCACGGGTAAGTATTCTTAATGATATTTTTTTTTTACTTAAGTGTTTTACCTCATATGTGAAATACTTCCCCTTTTGAGCAGGTTTCATCTCTAATTCTCTACATCTCAAACTCTCGCTCTTCGGAGCAAGCTGGTCGAGCAGCAGCCAACGAAGAGTGGTGAGCAGCTAATGAACCTCGCCTAGCCGCCCTTGAATCCGAAGTTGCTGACAAGGCTAGCCGCTTGGAGTTAGTTACCTCTGAAAAGCTCCAACTGGTTAGCGAGGTTGCTGAGTTGAAGGGAAAGTTGGCCAAGGTTGAGGAGAAAGTTGTCAAGTTGCAGTCTACTAATACTGATCTGAATACAGCCCGGGATGAGGCTATTGCGGCTCAGCTTTCTGTCCAAGGGGAACTCAAATACTGTAAGTCAGAAGGCTTCAAGAAAAATATTATTGATGACTTTAGGAGTTCCTCTGCCTATCATGAGGAGATTGGTCGTGAAGCCGGGTCCTTTTTAGATAAGGGTTGTATTCATATCATTCGCCAACTTTATCTGTATTTTGAAGACGTCCTTCTTCTGAGTGCGTTTCAGTCTAACTTTGACAATGAGGCATGTCGCAGGGTGCAGACTTCGTCCCTTTTATACCGCAGAGGAGATGGACGCTCTTCGAGAGCGATGATAAGAGAGGAAAGCCTGCCTGGGATCCCCCTACTCCATCTGAGCCAAATTTCTGGGATATGCTGGGTAGTTCATCCTCTGCTCCCTGACTTTGTAATTCTTGTAGAGATTTTTTAATGTACATTTTTTTTTTGTAAAGTTTGTATTCTGTCTCTTGAAAACTTCAATAGAATACTCAGTTCTTTATGCTTCTGTTTAACTTTTTCCAATGTCAAAACAAAGTTTTTCAACTCGATACTTCGTAACCACGAGCTATTACGTGTTATTTTAAATCTTTCCAAGTTTCTTTTAACTTGATACTTCGTAACCATGCACTATTACGTGGTATTTTATCTCTCCAAGTTTCTTTTAACTTGGCACTTCGTAACCACGCATCACGTGGCTTTTTAAATCTCCAAGTTTCTTTTAACTTGGTACTTCGTAACCACGAACTGTCACGTGGCATTTTAAATCTCCAAGTTTCTTTTAACTTGGTACTTCGTAACCACGAGATTCTACTCAATGGTAATTTATTTTGAAATTTTATCCAGATGCTTTATGAAGTTGTTCAACAAATTTTGTTTCCAAGATAACTTGGTACTTAAGAAGATGCTTCCTAGGTGCTACTATACATAGTACCTTTTCAAGTAATTTGCGTGCCACGGGTTTGGTAGGAGAAGGCCGTCTTTGTTCATGAGCTTGTAAGTGCCGGGTCTTACTTCGTATTTCACGAGGTATGGTCCTTCCCAGTTTTGGTGATCCTCAGCCTGCCCAACCAGAGGTTACTGTAGCACTTAGGGAAGGCCAGGGTGAGGTTCTTGAGGGTATCCCCTTTCAGTCGCCCATGCCTGCTCCTCCTGCCTCAGATTTTGCTTTGGGGCGAAGTAGGATTACCCGTGAATAGGCGGAGTCCTTTGCCCGTAGGTATAGTGTAGATCCTAGGACTTATAGGGTTTTTGTAGCTCCCGGGGTAGGTAAAATGTCAATCCATAACATCCCCCTTCCTTTAGCTCATTTTGAAGTGGGACTTCGACTTCCTTTGGATCCCGCATTTGTAGATTTCTTAGTTTTTGCCCGAGTTCAGCCTGGACAAGTTCATCCAAATGCTGTTCGTACCATTTTTTGTTTGATCTGCCTTTGCCGTAGACTTGGTTTTGAACTTACCTCTAACATACTTAGGATGTTCTTCTCTTCTCTTCGAATGTCGGACAATACTCTTTCTCTTCGTCCGCGTCGAAATAAAGTTCACCTTTTTTATTCTCCACCTAATAAGATAGATTTCAAGGGGAGGTGGTTAATAGTAGAGTCCCGAATAGGTTTCCCCTTTTGTCCATGTGCTAGTGAAGACTATCAATGGTCCCAAATCCAAAATCTTTCTTCCCTTAGTCATTCTGAAAAATCTTTCTTAGAGACCATTACCCGGGATTTAGGGGATAGTCGCCAACACCAATCCCGGGTATACTCTTCTGCCAACCTGCTTAGTGAATCCAGTTTGAAGTGGTGTGGCATAGGGGCTGGTTTGGCTTTTTGAGGAGGAAAAACCGAATCGGGACTAGACCATACACCCCGGGGGTGTTTTTTCCTTCCAGTGTGATCTGTGTACTTCCACTACCCGTGGATGTCGCAACGGCAGGGGCAACTAGATCAATTTTTTTTTACTTCGTAAAGATTTTAACTTGGTTGTTTTGTTGCAAGTCCCACTATGTTTAGCAAGGCTTGGGGGAACCGTGTGGAGGGTAGGGATGTCCGTCAATCACACGTGGACTCCTTACCCCGATTTCCTCCACGTTTGATAGATCGGGGTGAAGAGGGAGATACCCCTCTCACTTATCCATCCTCTGTCGGTCCTTCGTCTGGGCGAAGTAGAAATCTTCGTCGAGCAAGGGATGGGGGAGTGAGAGGCAGGACTCTCCGCTCTGCTCCCGTGTCTCGTAGGGAGGCAACTCCTGAGGTTTCGGTGGGGGAAGACGAAGAACAGCTCCGCCCGCGTCAAAGGCTGAGGACTTCGCCTCGGCGCCCCTCCACCGAATGTGCTGCAATCTCTCATGCACCTTCGCCTACTCCGACGGATGCTTTGGAGGCTTTACCCTTGGCGGTTCGAAGAGAACCTGAGCCCATTCCTGCTGCCAAAGCTGAGGTCATTCCTGCCGCTGAAGCTGAATTGGGTACTGGGAGCCCCGACCCTTCATGGCTTCGGCCGGGGTTCAAACTGCCTACTGAGGAGGAAACCTTATGGGCATTGGCCTCTGAAATTTCTTCCAGAACCCCTCCCCTCACCAACCTTCGCTTCAACAATATGTATGTTGCATCTTTCCTCGGAGGTACCATTCTGAACCGGGCTGCGGACGCAAAGAGCTTGGCCGGGATGGGTGAGATGGGAGTTGAGGAGGCTACTAACAGGTTTTGTGCTCTTCTGGCACGGGTAAGTATTCTTAATGATATTTTTTTTTACTTAAGTGTTTTACCCCATATGTGAAATACTTCCCCTTTTGAGCAGGTTTCATCTCTAATTCTCTACATCTCAAACTCTCGCTCTTTGGAGCAAGCTGGTCGAGCAGCAGCCAACGAAGAGTGGTGAGCAGCTAATGAACCTCGCCTAGCCGCCCTTGAATCCGAAGTTGCTGACAAGGCTAGCCGCTTGGAGTTAGTTGCCTCTGAAAAGCTCCAACTGGTTAGCGAGGTTACTGAGTTGAAGGGAAAGTTGGCCAAGGTTGAGGAGAAAGTTGTCAAGTTGCAGTCTGCTAATACTGATCTGAATACAGCCCGGGATGAGGCTATTGCGGCTCAGCTTTCTGTCCAAGAGGAACTCAAATACTGTAAGTCAGAAGGCTTCAAGAAAAATATTATTGATGACTTTAGGAGTTCCTCTGCCTATCATGAGTAGATTGGTCGTGAAGCCGGGTCCTTTTTAGATAAGGGTTGTATTCATATCATTCGCCAACTTTATCTGTATTTTGAAGACAAGTCCGTTCTTCTGAGTGCGTTTCAGTCTAACTTTGACAATGAGGCATGTCGGCAGGGTGCAGACTTCGTCCCTTTTACCGCAGAGGAGATGGACGCTCTTCGAGAGCGAGATGAGAAGAGAGGAAAGCCTGCCTGGGATCCCCCTACTCCATCTGAGCCAAATTTCTGGGATATGCTGGGTAGTTCATCCTCTGCTCCCTGACTTTGTAATTATTGTAGAGATTTTTGAATGTACATTTTTTTTTTGTAAAGTTTGTATTCTGTCTCTTGAAAACTTCAATAGAATACTCAGTTCTTTATGCTTCTGTTTAACTTTTTCCAATGTCAAAACAAAGTTTTTAAACTCGATACTTCGTAACCACGAGCTATTACGTGTTATTTTAAATCTTTCCAAGTTTATTTTAACTTGATACTTCGTAACCATGCACTATTACGTGGTATTTTATCTCTCCAAGTTTCTTTTAACTTGGCACTTCGTAACCACCCATCACGTGGCTTTTTAAATCTCCAAGTTTCTTTTAACTTGGTACTTCGTAACCACGAACTGTCACGTGGCATTTTAAACCTCCAAGTTTCTTTTAACTTGGTACTTCGTAACCACGAGATTCTACTCAATGGTAATTTATTTTGAAATTTTATCCAGATGCTTTATGAAGTTGTTCAACAAATTTTGTTTCCAAGATAACTTGGTACTTAAGAAGATGCTTCCTGGGTGCTACTGTACATAGTACCTTTTCAAGTAATTTGCGTGCCACGGGTTTGGTAGGAGAACGCCGTCTTTGTTCATGAGCTTGTAAGTGCCGGGTCTTACTTCGTATTTCACGAGGTATGGTCCTTCCAGTTTTAAATCGTCGTGTCTTCTATCTTACGGAGTACTCAATCCCCAATCTTTATTATCATTGGCTTTTTTGGCTTTTTGCTTAAACGACTCTAATCTTAGGCGGCTTGCTATTCTTTTTTCTTCTAGCAGATCTAGTTCCATGCTTCTCCTTTCTTTATTACCGTCTTCATTGTACATCGATACTCTTGCTGTGGGTAATGCGACTTCGGTTGGTGCTACTACTTCGGAACCATATACCAGTGCGTATGTTGTTTCTCTCGTGGGGCCCCTAGTCGAAGTGCGAATTGCCCACAGAGGTGGATTCAACTCGTCAGCCCATTTGTTGGATTTTCCTTCCAAGTTTTTCCTTAGGGCCATTAGTACCAGTTTGTTAGCCGCTTATGTTTGATCATTTCCCTGAGGGTGTGCTACTGATGATTTCCAATGTTTGATGTACTACCTTTGACATTATGCGGTGAACTTGGTTGAAAATTGGACTCCGTGATCAGTCACCACTGCTCTGGGTATTCCAAAACAACACAGGACGTTTTCGCTGAAAAATTTAGAAATATTTCCTCTATGGGGTGTGTGAGAGCTTTTGCTTCTACCCATTTTGAGAAATAATCCACCGCTACTACTAGGTATTCATAACCATTCCTTGTTTTTGGGAACTTTCCCATTAAGTCCATTCCCCACATGTCGAATGGCCAAGCTGCCACCACTGGGGTTTGCTCAATGGAAGGCATTTGTGGAATACTTCCAAAAATTTGGCATGTCTCGCATTTCTTGACATATCTTTTTGCGTCATCCCTAAGTGTTGGCCAGTAATACCCTTGGTTGATTACTCTTTCAGCCAGAGCTCGGGCTCCGGGATGTCCTCCACATACTCCCTCCTGTATCTCGGCGAGCAGCTCGTTGATTTGAGATGGGGGAATGCAGCGAAGCAAAAGGCCTTGAGAAAGACCGTCTGTACAAGATATTGTCATGAATCGTGTACCTGGCAGACTTCCATCGTATTTGCCTGTCTCGGGTAGCGTCATTTGGGAGGCTCCCTTGTTGAATGAAATTCTTTATTTCCTCGTCCCATTTCTTCGAAGTGGAATGTAGGCATTGAATTAAGTCTGTTTCTTTCGAACTTGCTACTGCTCTTTCTATTGGGACGCCTTCCTTGTTTGGAGTTTCTCTGGAGGCAATTTTTGCAAGTTTGTTTGCTTGCTGATCAAAGATAATGTGAAAGGGCAGAATTTCTCTCTCCATTTTCTAACCTCGTCCACATATGGTTGTAGACCCTTCGATTGTACTGCATAGGTGCCTTGGACCTGATTTACCACTTACTGTGAATCACTATATACCTTCAAAGCTTTTATGTTAGCTCCATGGGCCCACTCTAATCCAATCAGCAACGCTTCATACTCCGCTTGGTTGTTGGAAAGATTGGGCTTCAATTTGATGGCCCGCACTTCTATGTATTCTTTGTTGGGCGAAGTTAAGGCAATGCCTGCTCCAACTCCGCTAGAGTTGACCGCTCTGTCTACTCTTAGTTCCCATGCTTCTTTTGTTGACTCAGCCACTTCTATGCTCAATTCCGTGAAGGACCCCTCTGCGAGGAAGTCTGTAAGAGCCTATGCCTTGATTGTTGTTCGGGGCTTAAATGTGATTTCTTGCCCGCATAATTCAATAGACCATCGCAACATTCTTCCGGATTGATCCAGTTTATGAAATATTTACTTGAGCGGGGCATTAGTGTAGACCACAATAGGGTGAGATTCGAAGTATGGTCTGAGTTTCCATGTGGAAATCACTAATGTGTACGCTAGCTTTTCAATATTTGAATACCAGGACTCAGCGTCATTCAGCACTTTGCTGACGAAGTATACGGGATACTGCTTCGTTCCTTCCTCTTTTATTAATACTGATGCCACGATCAAATCTGAGAAGGATAAGTATAGGAAGAGTGTTTCCCCTGTGTTTGGAGGTCGTAGCAGGGGAAGATCTAATAGATGGTCCTTCAGACTTTTCCAAGAATGACTGCATTCCTGAGTCCACACAAAGTCATTCTTCGAATTTTTCAAGGCTTTGAAGAATGGAAGACACTTCTCTGCTAATTTTGAAATGAAGCGTCCTAATGCAGCAATACACTCGTTTAGCCTCTGGATGTCTTTGACACATCGGGGATCGGTGAGCCGAGATATAGCCTCTAATTTCTCCAGATTGGCTTTGATTCCTCGCTCAGATGTCATAAAACCCAGAAATTTACTAGATTTCACTCCAAACGTGCACTTCGTCTGGTTAAGATTGAGGTTGAACTTCTCCAGGTTAGGAAAGGTTTCTTCCAGATCTTCTAGGTGCGAAGTGCCATGTTTGGTTTTGACAACCATATCATCGACATATTCTTCTATGTTCCTTCCAATTTGGCTTCGGAGGATGTGATTCATCATTCGTTGGTATGTGGCCCCTGCATTCTTCAATCCAAATGGTATAACATTATAGCAATATATGGCCCCTGCAGCTCGAAACGAAGTGTGTACCTAATCACTTGGCCTCATTTTTATTTGATGGTATCCTGAAAAGGCGTCCATGGAGCTTAGAAACTCGTATCCCGCTGTTGAATCTACCAGTGCATCAATTCGAGGCAGCGGGTAGCAGTCTTTAGGACATGCCTTGTTGAGGTCGGTATAATCAACGCACATTCTCCATTTTCCGGTGGACTTTTTGACCATCACTACGTTGGCCAACCATGTGGGATATTTTACCTCACATATGAATCCTGCTTTCAGAAGTTTATCTACCTTTTCCTCCATGCCTTGTAGTTTCTCCTCTCCGAACTGCCTTGTCTATTACTTCACAGGGCAACACGTCGGGCTTATGTCTAGTGCATGTTCATCAATGGAAGTATCGATGTCTGGCATATCCTTTGTACACCAGGCGAAGCTGTGTTGATGATCTTTTAAGAACTTGATGATGTCTTGCCGAAGTTGGTCCGGCATCTCCCTTCCAATTTTGACAAGTTGTTGAGGATAGTTTGGATTTATTGCTACCTCATCAAACTCGCTCTCTCGCGATACTTCGATGACTAGGTCGCAGATTTGCTTTTCCAGTATCCTTTGTATCCTCAGGTCATGATCTTTAGTCACTAAATTGATGTACCCGACTTCTGATGGAGAATCCCTTTTCCTTTTTAACTTCATGATTTGCCCTAACAGACATCGCGGGCTGCTCTTCACAAAACCAACACCTCGCGAAGTATTGAACTTCACTTGTTGGTGAGATGTGGAAATTACTAAGTCAAAAGTTGCATGGAAAGGTGATACGCGAAAATCGTATCACCTTTTTAGCATGTTTTTACGTATGAATTTGGGTGAAATCAAGGGCAATTTGATCTTGATTGTGCATTATTCACTTAATTTCGCAGTTTTTATAATTTTGGAAGTGTCAGGTGCAAAGTAGACGAAAACAGCAAATTTTGGTGCAAAAACGCAATTTTTGGAAATGTTGACTCGGTCAAAGGTCCGGGACGGGCGTCCAGCACCAGGGACGGGCGTCCCAATCCGGGACGGGCGTCCCGAGCCGCCAGAAGCTGTCCCACATCGAATTTTTCAGAGATTTTCACTCCGGGAAGCTGCTATAAATACCCCAGGCCTCCAGCAGTTGAATTCATTCCTCTCCACTCGATCTGAGTCATTTAGTGGTGTCTAGTGTACAATTCTCTCGTACACAACTCACTCAGAGACTCGGATCTCAGTTTCTTTCTTATTAGTGTTTTGTTTTAGTTTCTGAGAAATAGTCTCAGATCTTAGGTTTCTATAGATAGGTTCGTTTCCGGTGTTCATAGAATACCCGGGATTTCGTTAGGAGATCCTAAGAGGGCTCTAGGAGTTCGAAGAGTCAGTCCACAGGGATGGGCTTAAGCTGGGTATTAAGGTAAAACCCAGTTACTAGGCTGAGGAAGCGTCCTCCGAAGGTTCTGGTGAGCAGAGTCAGAGGAAGCAGTACGACATATACAGCAGTACGCTCTGCAGCGAGACTACGTAAATGGTGATTTCTTTATGGCATCAGTCCCCATACCCTTCTCTTATATGTTGTTATTGTTTTTACTCTAAATACATATTATGAACATCAGATTACGATTTTTATGAATAGTTGTTTTATATGTTGAAGTTGTTACATTTTTCCGAAAATAGCCACCTGCTAAATATTCACTATGTCTGCATGTTTAATGTGCTCTTTTAAACTAAAGTTAGGGTTATAGACAATTCCTAACCACGGTCTAATCATAACCTGTTTAGTTTAACAGGCATCAATTAGTATTGGTGTCTGCCATGCTAGATAAAATAACATGTTGAACACCATGCCTGTTAAAGTAGTCTAGGTAGGGGCCGAGCTGAGTCCGATTATGCCGGCGGCTAGGGCAAGCGGTATGATCCCCGAAGTGACATAGGGCTTTCATGGATGCCTTCGTCCCGAACCGTGAGTAGGGCCGTCATTAAGGTAGGGCGGTTTATTAGAGACCTCGGATGTGGTACGCCTTTAGACACAGAACATAGTTGCAATCCAGGCTAAGATATATCTAAAATACTCGAATATAGGTCAATCAACATATAGGAACAGTATAACATAGAATCAGAACTCATCTATAAAGCACTTCTAGGATTAATGAGACTGAAACCTAGTGGAGAATGAATCACCCTCTCATCAAAGTATTTGATGAAGATTGCATAACTGGATCATAAGATAGGAGTTAGGATAAAAGGCTAGTTACTACTAAGCCGTTGCCACTTCCCTGGGAGTACGATAATTATTTAATAAAATCGTAGATACTTTCCAACAGACTAGCTACACGATAGGTACTCTGCCTTAG
The DNA here is from genome assembly GCA_027405835.1 of Asclepias syriaca. NCBI lineage: Eukaryota > Viridiplantae > Streptophyta > Magnoliopsida > Gentianales > Apocynaceae > Asclepias > Asclepias syriaca. Next base: position 11,211,324 of record CM049928.1, on the reverse strand, counting down.
GTTCTGGCTGATTAAGTGACACCATAGACTAAATGTGACAATTAGTCAATCACAGTCCTTAATTATTCATAATCAACATAGGGTAAAATAATACCTATTTAGCACGTCAACCGGAATCGCATCAAAAGGTGTCCCCACTATGACATTGTATGGGGATTCCAAGTCTACAACATAGAACTTGACCTCCTCTGTTCGCGCTTTATCCCTTTCGTCGAGGGTGACTTGCATCCTTACTGTTCCTTTAATTGGTACCTTGTGTGGTGTGAATCCCTCTAGTACCATTCTGCTTGTCTTGAGATGTTCTTCTTTCAAGCCCATTTCTTCGAAGCATCGCAAGTACATAATGTTCTTTGTAGCTCCAGTGTCGACTAGAACCCTCTTCACTGTGCACTTGTCAATTCCTTCTCGTGTCATACGTATTTCGAGAACAATAGGAGTGACTTTGGCCTCCTCACTATTCTCTAACTCCTCATTGGTGAAAGTAATGACTTCCGTTTGTTCAAATTCATACTTCGGAACAAGGTATGATTTGGTGAGGTTTTATATCCTCTTCTTGATCTTCTTGACTGAGGTCAGTTCCGGGTTAATCATGTTGACCACCCTCTCTCCTTTATCCTTCTGTAGTTGCATACCAGCAACGTACTCTTTCAAACATCCTTCCTGAATGAGCTTTTCAATTGCTCTTTTCAGTTGGAAGCATTCATCCGTGGTGTGACCGTAGTCTCTGTGGAATCCACAGAACTTGGTCTTATCTCGCGTAGAGAATGAGCGCGACTTCATCGGGGCAGGATCCCTTACTCCGTATTTTTCCTTGATTACTACTATCAGAGTTTCTTTTGGAACATTCAAGGGCATCAAAGTTTCGAATTTCTTACCTCGATTTTTCTCTCTTCGTTCTGAGAAGCTCGAGGTGACATCCTTTGGATGCTCGTGTTGCTTATCCTTTCTTTTTGTAGTGGATTCGAGCGCACTGCTTTCAGCTAATGCTACTTTTCAAGCAACACTGAACATTTCACCAATGGTTTCTGGCTTTCTCAGTTGAAGCTCGGTGTATAGCATCCTAGATCTGAATCCTCCTTCGAAATAGGTGATGACCGTGTCTTGGCTAATTCCTTCGATGTCATCATAAGTCTTCTTGAATCTTTCCAAGAAGGAGAGCAGAGTTTCATCTTCTCGCTGTTTGATGTTAGCCAAGTCTCCTCTCATTTTCAGTATGGTTCCTGCAGTACTAAATTTATCCAGGAATACTTTCTCCTGGGTGTGCCAAGAATCAATGGTACCTGCTTTTAGAGATGTAAAACAGGTCAGAGCTTTGTCGGACAGAGTGCTCGGGAACGCTTTGCATAAGATGGCTTCGTCATTTGTGACTAGCCACATGGCCGATTTGTAATGGCACACGTGCTCGAGGGGTCGAGATAGCCCTGGATATAGGACTACGGAATTTTGAGACTTGGGTCGGGGGAGACATTTTGGATCCACTTGGTGAAAGGTCACAATTCAATCGACCTTGATTTATGAACTTTAGTTGTGTTTTTTCCTTTTTCCGGACTATATTAGGGGGAACGCTTTCTGGCCCCTCTCTTATGAACATGTTTCGAGGAATGATGACTTTCCCCTACTTCGCTGACAGTTTGTTTTCTGCCAGTTCGTGTACCACGCCTTTCATCTCTTTTGGTGGCTGTTTGTGTTCGTTTTGGAAGTTCCGAGGGATCCCCTGAGAATCTTGGAGGGGGTAGATCCGCGCCGGCCTTCTGAAATTCAGCCCTCAACTTTAACCATTGTCGTGAAAGCTCTTGATCCTGTTTTAATTGTTCATTTTCTCTTTGCAACCTCTGTAACTCTTTTTCTGTATCCTCAATTCTCTTTGAATTGAGTTGTTCTCTTAGATCCTGAGAACGTCTGGAAGCTTTTAGCTGTGGTCCCAATCTTTTTTAGACAAGACTGCGACTAGAACTAGGTGAGGACGAAGAATGTGATATTCTTGTCCTAGTTCCTCGAAATGATGATTGTTGGGCAGTGCATCCCTCTCCTGAATGTCTAGACATTTTGATTCGTTTCCCGGTAACGGAACCAAACTGATTCTGCAAAAATATGTCAAGGGTAAAAAAGTAATTTGAAAGGGTAAGAATTCGGGAGATATTTGAATGGATTGGTCTTTGGGGAGATTTAGAGTCGGTCAAAGTCAATGAAAGCGGTACTTCGGGGAGTGGACCCTCGAAGAGCTATACTTCGGGAAGGGACACTTTGTGGAGCAACGCATTGGTGGCTGTACTTTGCGATGTCGAGTACCTACAAAAGAAGTAAGTTCGATGGAGGGTGTGCTCCCCGTGAACTCTCCGATGCTTAAGTTAGTAGAGTATTATATGAGTATGTTGGATATCTAGAACTTGTTTTACCTTTTGTTCAGATCTCCCTTTTATAGGAGTTTGTTTTGAGGGTGTCTCATTTATTCATTAGTTTCCCGTTGAAGTTTTGGGCTGTTTTGACCGTTGTAGAAAACGGGCTTTGAATATGGTATTTAAAGAGTGGTAACGTCTGCTCTTTATGAGGCCCATGAATTTGGACTTGTGACGTCCGGTGAGGTCAGGGGCAATTATTACGTAGTAAAAATACTATTTTGCTCCTGAGATATTTTTCCAGGATGTTCAATATATATATAAAAAAAAGGAAAAGAAAAAGAAAAAGGGATGCATTGAATTGTGAGTCTTATCTTATCAGACGAGGAGTAATGTGCCCAAAAATATTGTCGACCGCAATATAAATGAGTGTCCTTGAATTTTCGAACCTCTTTTTATTTGGGGAAGGTTTCTTCTGGGTCGGGTTTTATTCGCAATATATTATGTATATATATTTGAAATTTTTGAAATGTTTTTTGTTCATTTATTTTCATGAAAAAATTCTTCCATATTTGTCATATAAATAAAGAGTTTTAGTTCTCTAATATATATATATATATATATATATATATATATATATATATGATCCTAAATTTTTATTTTATTTTAAAATCAGTTTTTATTAAATATTTTAAGATTAAATTTAAAAAATATAAATTTATTTAAGGATAAATTGACGAATTAATCTAGAATACTTAAATCAATCTAATTTTAAATAATGTATTATAGATGATAAAAAATTTCTTGTTAAATATTGCTTAATGTATATTTTGTTGTTGTTAAAGATTATGAATTTAACATCAATGATTTGATAATGATATTATTTATTTATATATCTATTTATATATTCGAATAATGTACCAAATGAAATTTTAAAATAATAATTATTCTTTAAAAAAAGTTATGAATATATATATATATATATATATATATATATATATATACATGTGAAAGGGATGGAGAGTACAAGGTTAAAGAATGGAACACACGAATTTTTTGTATTTGAGGGAATAATATATGTGGTAAAGTTTAAGTCCATATTCGATTCATTTATTGCCGCAACTTTGTTCATCAAACCTTCGCCATACAACAGATATGGTTAAAAACTCATTATTTAAATTTCTGCATAAAATAGTTGAAGTTTAGAAATAAATACTTTTTTTAATTTAATGCTATGATATTTAAATATAGGAGTTTAATAATGACATGTATTATTTGTATGATTCCATCAATCTCTACTGGCTTCGTATTGAATTGAAGTAGACCTAATAGGCCACCAATCTTCCAAATCTTAGGCCACCAATTTGAGCTCTAATGGGTAGGTTACTGATGGTAATAATTTCTTTTTTAGTAAAAAAGACAGTTTCATTTATTATTGAAGAAAGGTTGACGCAGGTACATCAAAAGCATCGTTACTAGAGCCCTCGGGAAATAGTGAGCCTTTTCCTAAAATGACCTAACTTTTTAAAAATTGTCTCGGTTTAACCTAGTTTATAAAACTATTTCCCAAACTAATTTGAACTCATTCGCAAAATGAGTTCTAATGGGACATACTAAAAAAATTTTAAAATTTTCTATTTTCTCTTTTTTTTTTCTTAAATTCTCTCCGTTTCTCCTCTCCGTTTCCCCTTTCCGTTTCCCCTCTCCTTCCCTTTTCTTTTCATTTTTTTTATTTCTTTTCCCTTCCAAACCCACCTTCCCCCCACTTTCCCTTTTCTTTTCATTTTTTTCTCTTCTCCATTCTACCTCTCCACAGAAACTCTAGCCCACTCAAGTCAACAAAACACTCAGCATAGGATGAATTCTGAGCATGAGTCCTAATGTTCCACATAATTTTCAAACCAGTACTAAATTGTAGAACGCATTCTGGCCACGAGTCATAATTTTCCAGATAATTTTGTGGAACATTAGGACTCATCTTCACGTTTGAAAATTATGTGGAACATTAGGACTCATCTTCAAAATGCGTCATATAATTCAGTACTGGAATTCATCACGTTTAAAAATTGTGTGGAACATTAGGACTCATCTTCAAAATGCGTCCTATAATTCAATACTGAAATTCATCACGTTTAAAAATTATGTGGAACATTAGGACTCATCTTCAAAATGCATCCTATAATTCAGTATTGGAATTCATCACGTTTGAAAATTATGTGGAATATTAGGACTCATCTTCAAAATGCGTCCTATAATTCAGTAAATTATGTGGAACATTAGGACTCATCTTCAAAATGCGTCCTATAATTCAGTATTGGAATTCATCACGTTTGAAAATTATGTGGAACATTAGGACTCATCTTCAAACTGCGTCCTATAATTTAGTACTGGAATTCATCACGTTTAAAAATTATGTGGAACATTAGGACTCATCTGCAAAATGCGTCCTATAATTCTGTATTAGAATTCATCACGTTTGAAAATTATGTGGAATATTAAGACTCATCTTCAAACTGCGTCCTATAATTCAGTACTGGAATTCATCACGTTTAAAAATTATGTGGAACATTAGGACTCATCTTCAAAATGCGTCCTATAATTCAGTATTAGAATTCTTCACGTTTGAAAATTATGTGGAACATTAGAACTCATCTTCAAACTACGTCCTATAATTCAGTATTGGAATTCATCACGTTTAGAAATTAGCTGGAACATTATGACTCATGGCCAGAATGCGTTCTATAATTCATTACTGGAATTTATCACGTTTGAAAATTATGTGGAACATTAGGACTCATCTTCTCAATGTGTCATATAATTAAGTACTGGAATTCATCACGTTTAAAAATTATCTGAAACATTATGACTCGTGGCCAGAATGCGTTCTACAATTTAGTACTGGAATTTATCACATTTAAAAATTATGTGGAACATTTGGACTCATCTTCAAAATGCGTTTTATAATTCAGTACTGAAATTTATCACGTTTGAAAATTATGTGGAACATTAGGACTCATTCTCAAAATGCATCCTATGCTGAGTGTTTTGTTGACTTGAGTGGGCTAGAGTTTCTATGGAGAGGTGGAATGGAGAAGAGAAAAAAATGAAAAGAAAAGGGAGAGTGGGGGAAAGGTGGGTTTGGAAGGGAAAAGAAATAAAAAAAATAAAAAGAAAAGGGAAGGAGAGGGGAAACGGAGAGGAGAAACGGAGAGAAGTTAAAAAATAAAAAAAGAGAGAGAGAAAAATAGAAAAAGAGAAAAAGAGAAAAGAGAAAATTTAAAATTTTTTTAGTATGTCCCATTAGAACTCATTTTTCCAATGAGTTTAAGTTAGTTTGGAAAATAGTTTTATAAATTAGGTTAAACCGGGACAATTTTTAAAAAGTTAGGTCATTTTAGGAAAAGACTCGAAAATAGTAGAAATAGTCCTGGAATACAATGTATTTCAAGTTCCAACCGCTACTTTTTTAAGCGAAAAATGTTTGTAAATTTGCTGTGTCATACTTCATTCATATATATATATTATATAATATATATATATATATATATATATTATATTAATTAAAATTCGTATACGATCCGTTTCGAACATATAATCTCTAAGGAACTTAATTAAAATAAAAATCTGTGAGGAATGAAATTGATATTTATTGTACCTTGATAGTAATTTTAGTAAAAGAAAAAATCAGATATAATACACTGAGAATCTATATATATATATATATATATATATATATATATATATATATAGGGGTCAGGTGAGGATTGGAAAATCCTAATAAAAATATAAAGCATTCTATTGTGTTTGTTATCCGCTGCTCTCTCTCTCTCTCTCTTCTATAATATCAAGAAATTTGCAGAAAAAAAGCAGCATTGAATTTGGACATCATTATGGATTTAAATTATAAGATGCACTTGCATATAAGATTTTTGTTAATATTCTCTCAACTATCTTTTCATTAACTTTTTCGTTTGGTTAATCAAAATTGCCTGAAATTTTATTTGATTTCTTTCTTCTTTTTTTTTTTTTTTTTGTGAATTGTGAAAAAACATGGGCTGGAGTAGGGAAAAGTATTTTCACATGGAAAGAATCGACAATCACAATTTCTTTGTATATTTTCGCGGAGTTAAGAACAGTAAGTCTATCTTATAAAATATTTTTCCTCTCATCATATTATATATATATATATATATATATATATATATATATATATATATATATATAGAACGATGATGATACATGGAAATTGAGCAGCTCTGCATTATGGTGTGATTTTGCACGAATCTGTCGAAGGGTAAAAAAGTAATTTAGAGTGCCAGGAACTTAGAGAGCTTTGTGATTGAGTTTGCTAAGAAGGCTTTTTTGAGAGGGCGAAGTATGAATGTCTGGATGCGGTACTTCGCTGAGTGTGTGTGATACTTCGGGGTAGCACACTTAGTCTCTGATCATCCTGCGAAACAAGTTCGGTGGGGAGTTTGTACCCCGTGAACTCTCCGATGCTTAAGTCAGTAGAGTATATTTAGGATATCTGGAAATTCGGAAAAGATCCTTACCTTGTCTTCAGATCTCTCTTTTATAGGAGTCTGATATTGATTGTACCGTTATGATTCTGGACTGTTTCGACCGTTATGGATAATGAGTATCCATTTTAACCGTTTAGGGGTAATGGAGTATAAATGGGGGAGTAATTGTGTAACGTCCCTCGTTTATGAGGCTCATAAAGTGGTATTTATGTCACCATGGAGGTTTTCTTGGCCTCCCGGATCAGTTACTTTCTCGGAGAAGTTTATGTCGGCTCAGTGGCCCCTCGTCGAAGTATCGAAGGGCAAAGTGGGAGATGCTTCGGTGCAATGTCGACACTTAGCAATTTTCGAATGTTGGAATGGTTAGGGCTTCTGACGTGGACCAGCCGTCTTTTCGATTAGCTGCCTTTTCATCTGCCTCCAGCCATAAATGTCAGAATGTCAGCCGATAGAAAACTTTTTACCTTCCCAATGTCTTGATCCTGGTAAGTAATCATTGCAGAGACTTCCTCAAAGCGTTTTAGTTTCTTCTTTCCCCTATATTTTTTATTTACACTTACTTGCATAACCTTTTCTGCCATTAACGCTCTGAAGATTCCTCTGTTTTCTGATATCTTCATCTTTTTCCTTCGGCTTTCTTCTCGGATTCAGATTTTTTAAAAAGGTAAGCTTTGTCTGTTTATGGTTTTGGGTTCAATATTGTATGGATTTGAACTGCTTGTTTATGTTTTTTGGGATGGTATTGGTTCTGTATTTTTGTAAGATTTGAGGGGTTTAGGATGTTAGTTTCGGGTAGCTTTGTACTTACATGGAGTTCTAAGTATTGGGCTTCCATTCGCAGGTAGGATATGGCTGCTCGAAAGGGAAATGATAGGGAGGTTGAGGATTTAATGGAGGAAGGTTTTGGGAACCCTCGACCTGTTCGACCAAAAGTGACAGTGGCCAAGAGGGCAACCCGGGGTGAAATTTCGGAAGGGGTTCCTTTCCAACCACCCATGCCTGGTCCTCCTTCATCTGATTTTCCCTTAAGTAGGAATAGGATTACTAGGGAAGAAGCTGTATCTTTTGCCCGCAAGTATAGTATTGACCCTAGAGTTTATAGAGTCTATGTTGAGCCTTTAGCCGGAAAGATGTCCCTTTATCACATTCCTGTTCCCTTGGCCTATTTCGAAGTGGGGTTCCATCTTCCTATGGACCCTGCTTTTGCAGATTTTCTGATTTTTGCTCGAGTCCAACCTGGGCAGGTTCATCCGAACACCGTTCGGACATTGTTTTGTTTGATTTGTCTCTGTCGTCGTCTAGGCTTCGAATTAACTGACAACATCCTTAGTATATTTTTCACCTCACTTTGGATGTCCGATAATACACTTTCTATTTGCCCCCATAGGAATAGGGTCTTGCTCTTCGATTCACCTCCTAACAAAGTAGATTTTAAGGAGAGATGGATGATGGTAGAGTCTCGTATCAGTTTCCCCTTCCGCCCATTTGTAAATGAAAACTTCCAGTGGCCTCAAATCTAATATCCCTCTACCCTTAGTCACTCTGAGAAATCTTTTTTGGAGATCATTACTCGAGACTTAGGGGATGACCGTCAGAAACAAACCCGGGTGTATTCCTCCACAGACTTACTTAGTGAGTCGAGTTTGAAATGGTGTGGGATAGGCCCTGGTCTGTCGGAGAGGAAAAAGTAATTAGGCTTCACGAAGGAGGAGCCGAATGAAGACTGGACTATACACCCTGGGGGTGTTTTCTCTTTTCAGTGTGATGCATGTTCCCTTGCTCGGGGTTGTCGGACTGGCAAGGGTATAACTTGTATATTTCTCCTTTTCTTGCTTTCCTCTTACTTCGGTATTGACTTCTGGTTGTGTTTGCAGGTCCGACGATGTTTAAGACTGTGTAGGGAGACCGGGAGGAGGAGAGAGATGTTCACCAAACTCATCTGAACTCTCTGCCTCGGTTTCCTCAACGACTTATAGACTGGGGTACTTCTGGTGACACTCCCCTTTCCTACCCCTCTTCTACTGAACCTCCTAAGCGGAGTAGGGGAGTGCGCAGGCCCCGGGAGGAGTTTAGGGACGAGACTCCACGTTCGGCCCACGAACCTCGCATGGAGGCTTCTCCGGAGGAGGGAGAGGATGAAGAACAGCTTCGTCCTCGTCGAAAACGGAGGGTTTCACCTGCTGAAGACTCACCTCGGCGCCCTGCTGAAGACTTACCCACTTCTCCCCCGGTTTCACCTTCTGCCGAGGACGTGCTGGACGCAGTTCCTTTGGCAGCCCGCATGTCTTCTGGGTCCACTCCGGCTGAGCCCTCTCCAGCTGATGACGTAGGGGATGCTCCTGCGGCTGATCCTGAGGTGAGCTTGAAGTCTCCCGGTCCTTCCTGGCTTCAACCGGGATTTGAGCTGCCCACCGAAGAGGAGGATTTCAAATCTTTGGCCTTGGAGATTGTTGAGAAGACTCCGCCCCTCACCAACCTTCGGTTCAACAATCCTTACGTTGCGGCTTTGGTTGGCGGAGCCATTTTGAAGCGGGCTCATGATCAGAGCAGTTTAGCTGGGATGAGCGAAATGGGGGTGGAGGAAGCAATCAATAGAATTGGGGCTTTGTTTGCTCGGGTAAGTTCCTTGGTTTATTCTCTTTTGCCTCTACTTGGGATGGTTTTTGACTTGTTTCTTTTTGTAGGCTTCCTCTTTAGTTCTTCATGTGTCTAAGTCCCGAGCAACAAAGCAAACTGAGCAGGCGGCAGTTGATGCAGAATGGTGGAGTGTCAACGAGCCTCGACTGCTTTCATTGGAGCAAGAAGTAGCTAAACAAGTTGAACTTATAGAGTCGCTGACTGCTGAGAAGCAGTATTACTCCAAAGAAGCAGAAGAGGTGAGGAGGTTGTTGGCTGGTCTGAAGGCGCAACCTATGATTTGAGGGTTGACAATGGCAAGTTGCAGGCTGAGAAAGCTAAGCTGAGCTCGGCTAGAGATGAAGCTGTTGCCAGCCGGCTTTCCCTGCAGGAGGAACTTGATTGCTGCCGATCAGAAGAGTTTAAAAAGAAAATCATTGACGACTTCAAGAACTCTTCTGAGTATCAGGCAGAGGTTAGCCGCGAAGCCAGTTCTTTCCTGGACAAGGGATGCATCCATGTCATTAGGCAGCTGCATCCGTACTTCGAAGATAAGTCTGTTCTCCTTCAGGCCTTGAAATCCAATTTTGACAATGATTTCTGTTGCCAGGGAGCTGACTTCGTCCCCTTCACTTCTGAAGAGTTAGAGGCGCTTCGGGAAAGGGATGAAAGGAAAGGAAAACCTGTTTGGACCCCGCCACAACCTTCTACCCCCACTTTCTGGGATTTGTTGGGCGAAGGACCCAGTTCTGCTGCCCCGGGCTCCAGCTCTGCTGCCCCTTGAACTTGTAATCAATTTTTTTAACTGTTTACTTGATTTTTGTTTCAACACCACAATTTTTCCAAGTGTTGTTTATTTTGACTCTTCGATCTTGATAATTTTGTAGCAATAAAATTTACCATGTAACAAGCCTGAATCCGATACTTCGAATCGTGATACATCTACCACGATAAAATTTACCAAGTATAAACTTGGACTCGATACTTCGTAATGGACAATGCCTTCTAACTTTATATTTCGTACTAGTTAGTATTTATTTCAAGTACTTACCATAATTCCTGGTAGCCGAAGGTTACTTCGTGCTTCAGAAGTCCGAGTATGTTTTTAACTCGGTGTTTATGTTCAACTTTCCAAGCCTTGACTTGGTACTTTGTAACCACGACATTTCTCGTGGATTTCTTTCAGGCCTTAGCCTAGTAGCCTTACCGCGACTCTACTCGCGGATTTCGGCATCTTTTCGAGATCGTGCTCGAGTTTAGACTTGAATAACAACTGAGATCATGCTCAGAGTTAAGTTTAAATGACAAACTTCACCTTTTGGAAATTCAAGGACTTGCCTTGATGGACGATTTGATATTCAGGACAAGGTTTTCCCAAATGTATTTCATACAAAGTACCTTTTTAGGTGATTTACATGCCAGGGATTTGGGAGAAGAATACCTTCCTTGTTCATGAGTTTGTAGGTGTTGGGCCTTACTTCATGCTTCACGAGGTACGGGCCTTCCCAATTTGGGGTCAGCTTGTTTGCTTGTATGTGTCGTGTCGTGCCTTCAATTTTCCGAAGTACCCAATCTCCGACTTTTATGGGTCGTTTGAACAACCTCTTGTCATGAACTTTTTTGGTCCTTTCTTTGAATGATTGTGACCTTAGGCAGCTGGCTATCCTTCTTTCCTCTAGTAGGTCTAGCTCTAGACTTCTTCTTTCTTTATTGGTATCTTCGCTGTACATGGCTACTCTGGCTGTGGGTAGTGCTACTTCGGCTGGTGCTACTGCTTCTGATCCGTATACCAAGGCGTAGGCCGTTTCTCCAGTGGGGCCCCTAGCCGAAGTACGTACTACCCATAGAGCAGAGTTCAATTCGTCAGCCCATTTGTTAGACTTTCCTTCTAAATTCTTCCTTAGTGCTGCTAATACTAACTTATTGGCAGCTTCTGCCTGTCCATTCCCTTGAGGGTGTGCTACGGATGACTTCCAGTGTTTGATGTGCAACCGTTGGCATTCTGTTGTGAACTTTGTAGAAAATTGCACCCCGTGATCTGTGATGACTGCCCTTGGTATTCCGAAGCGACATAAGACCTGTTCTCGGAAGAACTTAGAGACATTTTCTTCCGTTGGATGTGTGAGGGCTTTCGCTTCAATCCACTTCGAAAAGTAGTCCACCGCTACCAGTAAATATTCGCATCCATTCCTTGTCCTTGGGAATTTTCCCATCAAATCCATGCCACACATGTCGAATGGCCAAGCTGCCACTACCGGGGTTTGTTCAATCGAGGGTAGTTGAGGAATAGTTCCAAAAATTTGACAAGTTTCACATTTTTTAACATACTTCTTGGCATCCTCCCGGAGCGTCGGCCAGTAATAACCTTGGCTAATTACTCGTTCTGCCAGAGCTCGGGCCCTTGGGTGTCCTCCATACACTCCCTCGTGTACTTCGGCTAACAGGTCCTCTACTTGAGACGGAGGGATACAACGAAGTAGAGGTCTTGTGAAGGATCATTTGTATAATACATCTTTGTGAACTGTGTACCATGCAGATTATCTTTTGACTTGACGTGCCCGTGTAGCGTCGTTTGGAAGATTCCCATGTTGGATGAAGTTTTTTATTTCCTCATCCCAGCTTGCCGAGGTAGGGTGTAGACACTGGATAGCTTCTGGCTCATCATCTGTGGCTGTTACTTCGATAGGAATGTCCTCTTCGTTGGGCGTTTCTCCTGACGCAATCTTTGCCAGTCTATCTGCTTGCTGATTATCTTTCCTGCTGATTAGGGACAGCGAGAAAGAAGGAAACTTATCTTTCCAGTTCCTGGCCTTGTCTACATAAGGCTGTAATCCTTTTGATTGTACTGCATAAGTTCCTTGGACTTGATTCACCACCAGTTGTGAATCGCTGTATACTTGGAGGGATCAGATATTTGCCTCATGGGCCCATTCTAGTCCCTTCAGCAGTGATTCGTACTCTACTTGGTTGTTTGACAGATCGGGCTTTAATTTGATAGCCCGCATTTCTGAGTACTATTTGTTTGGTGATGTCAATACAAGTCCAGCCCCAACTCCGCTGGAGTTTAGTGCCCCATCCACTCTTAACTCCCATGGCTCTTTGGTAGGCCCTGCCATCTCCAAGCTGTTTTATGTGAACGAGCCTTCTGCGAGGAAATCTGCCAGGGCTTGTGCTTTGATGGTTGTACGAGGCTTGAATGTAATATCTTGTCCGCACAGCTCCATGGACCAGCGCAGCATTCTTCCAGATTGGTCCAATTTATGGAAGACTTGCTTTAACAGAGCATTAGTGTATACCACGATATGATGGGACTCAAAGTATGGTCTCAATTTCTGTGCGGAAATAACTAAGGCATACGCTAATTTCTCAATGTTGGAGTATCTGGACTCTGCTTCATTCAACACTTTGCTGACGAAGTATACATGATGTTGTTTCGTCCCCTCTTCCTTGATTAAAACTGATGCCACGATCACATACGAAAATGATAGATACAAGAAGAGCGTTTCTCCGCAGCTCGGAGGTCGTAGCAAAGGAAGCTTTAGCAGATAATCTTTCAGATTTTTCCAGGCTTGGCTGCACTCTGGGGTCCATACGAAGTCATTCTTCGAATTCTTCAAAGCTTTGAAGAAAGGGAGGCATCTTTCTGCCGATTTTAAAATAAATCTCCCCAATGTTGCGATGCATCCATTCAGCCTTTAGATGTCTTTGACACATTTGGGCTCAGTGAGCCGGGCTATGGCCTCCATTTTCTCTGGGTTAGCCTTAATTCCTCGTTCGGAGGTCATGAAGCCTAAAAACTTACCGGATTTTACCCCAAACGTGCACTTCGTGGGGTTGAGCTTGAGATTGTACCTCGCCAGGTTGGAGAAGGTTTCCTCTAAGTCCTCCGAGTGCGAAGTGCCGTGCTTGGTTTTAACCACCATGTCATCAACATATGCCTCTATATTCCTTCCAATTTGACTCCGAATGATATAATTCATCATTCGCTGATACATTGCCCCTGTATTCTTTAATCCGAAGGGCATGACGTTATAGCAGTAAACGCCCCCTGCAGCTCGGAACGAAGTATGTACCTGGTCGCTGGGCTTCATTTTAATTTAATGGTACCCCGAAAAAGCGTCCATGAAGCTCAGGTACTCGTATCCTGCCGTTGAGTCCACCAGTGTGTCGATCCGAGGTAGGGGGTAGCAATCCTTGGGGCAAGCCTTGTTGAGATCCGTGTAGTCTACGCACATCCTCCATTTGTCGGTAGACTTTTTAACCATTACCACGTTGGCGAGCCAAGTGGGGTATTTTATCTCGCGAATGAACCCCGCTTGCAAGAGTTTATTTATCTCTTCCTTCATGCCTTGTATTTTATCTTTGCCAAATTGTCTGGACTTTTGCTTAATTGGGCGATATGTCAGATCAATGTTCAAGGCATGCTCGGCTATCGAGGTGTCAATTCCGGGCATATCCTCCGTGCACCATGCGAAGCTCTGTTGGTGCTCTTTGAGAAATTTGATGAGGTCTTGCATGAGTTGATCTGGCATGTCTCTCCCGATTTTGACGAGTTGCTTGGGATAGTCGGGATTTATTTCCACCTCATCATATTCCTTTTCCCGTGCTACTTCGGAGACTGGATTGCAATTTTGTTTCTCCGCATCTCCTTGCTCCCCTGGATCGCGATCTTTTGTCACCATGTTGACTCTTTCAATTTTTTCGGGAGAGTCTCTCTTTCTTTTTATTTTCATTATCTGCCCTAGTAGACTTCGAGGGTTGCTCCTCACAAATCCAACACCTCGCGAAGTATGAAACTTCACTTGCTGGTGTGAGGTAGAGATTACCAAATCAAAAGCCGCGTGGAATGGTGTTCCCACTATGGCGTTGTAAGGAGATTCTAGATCCACCACGTAAAATTTGACCTCCTCTGTTCGTGCCTTGTCCCCTTCACCAAGGGTGACGTGCAGTCTTACTGTTCCCTTCACTGGTACTTTTTGAGGTGTAAATCCTTCCAGTACCATTCTGCTTGTCTTGAGATGTTCTTCTCTCAAGCCCATTTCTTCGAAACATCTCCAGTACATGATGTTTCTCGTTGCTCCAGTGTCGACTAGTACTCTTTTTACCGTGCATTTGTCAATCCCTTCTCGGGTCATCCGCACTTCAATGACTATGGGACTGACTTTAGCTTCCTCATTACTTTCTAGCTCTTCGTTGGTGAAAGTAATGACTTCCTGATGCTCGAACTCATACTTCGGGACGAGGTATGATTTGGTGAGATTGTAGATTCTTTTCTTTATTTTCCTCACCGAGCCTAACTCCGGGTTAATCATGTTGATTACCCTTTTTCCCTTATCTTTTTGTTGTTGTACACCCGCAATGTTTCCTTCAAACATCCTTTCTGAATGAGCTTTTGGATAGCTCGCTTCAGTTGGAAGCACTCCTCCGTCGTGTGGCCATAGTCTCTGTGGAATCCACAGAACTTGGTTTTATCCCGCGAAGCGTATGTTTGTGCCTTCATCAGTGCGGGGTCCCTGACACTGTGCTTCTCTTTCATGACTGCAATTAAACTTTCCTTTGGAACATTCAAAGGTGTAAATGCTTCAGATTTCTTACCTCAATTTTTGTCTTTCCGTTCTGGGAAATTCGAGGCCACCTATTTCGACTGCTCAGGCTGTTTATCCTTTATTCTCCAAGTTGGGTCAGTCGCACTGCCTTCAGCCAGGGCTACTTTCCTGGCTACGTTGAACATCTCTCCAATTGTTTCCGGCTTGCGGAGTTGGAGTTCGATGTATAACATTCGCGACCTGAACCCTCCTTCAAAACACGTGATCACCGTGTCCTGACTGATTCCTTCAATCTCCTCGTAGGTTTTCTTGAACCTATCCAAAAATGAAAGCAATGATTCGCCTTCCCGTTGCTTGATGTTGGCAAGATCTCCCCTGGTTTTTGGAATCGTTCTTGCAGTGCTGAATTTGTCCAGGAACAGCTTCTCCATTGTATTCCAAGAATCAATAGAATCCTTTTTAAGAGATGTGAACCAAGTTACCACCTTGTCAGATAAGGTAGTCGGGAAAGCTCGGCATAGGATAACCTCTTCATTTATGACTAGTCCCATGGCCGATTTGTACCGACATATGTGCTCGATGGGTTTTGATGAACCCGAGTATAGAACAAACTGTGGAAGCTTAAGGTTTGAATCTGGGGTAACGTCTTGGATCCATTTGACGAAAGGTCCCAGTTCAATTGATCTGGACTTGTGAACCTTTGTGGGATTCTTTCCGGTCACTGGGCTGCCTTCTGGGGATCGCTTTTTAGTAGACTTCTTATGAACTGGCTTCGAGGAATGGTGACTTTCCCCTACTTCGCTAACGGCTGGCTTTCTGCTCGTGCGTGCTCCACGCCTGTCATCTTTCCTGGTTGTCGTGTGGGTCTGTTGTGGAAGCTCTGAGGCCCCGGATAATCTTGGTGGGGGAAGATCTGCTCTAGCCTTCCTGAATTCAGCTCTCAGCTTTAGCTATTTTTGTGAGAGCTCATGATCCCGCTTTGCTTCCTGATCTTGCTTGAGCTATTCGTTTTCTTTCTGCAACCTTCTCAATTCTTTTTCTGTATCTTCTATCCGCTTGGAATTGAGTTTCTCTCGCAAATCTGAGGAATGCCTGGAAGTTCCTGGTTGTGGCCCCAACCTTTCCGATATCGGACGGCGACCGAAACTTGGAGAACTAGAGGAGACGGACATCCTCGTCCTCTCTTGTCGGAGAGAAGACTGACGAACAGTACGCCCTTCAGATCGAGACATGATGATTGAAGATTGGTGAATGAAGATTGTGAAAGTAAAAATAAATGGTTCCCGGTAACGGAACCAAACTGATTCTGCACGAATCTGTCGAAGGGTAAAAAAGTAATTTAGAGTGTCGGGAACTCGGAGAGCTTCGTGATTGGGTTTGCTAAGAAGGCTTTTTTGAGAGGGCGAAGTATGAATGTCTGGATGCAGTACTTCGCTGAGTGTGTGTGATACTTCGGGGTAGCACACTTAGTCTCTGATCATCCTACGAAACAAGTTCGGTGGGGAGTTTGTACCCTGTGAACTCTTCGATGCTTAAGTCAGTAGAGTATATTTAGGATATCTAGAAATTCAGAAAAGATCCTTACCTTGTCTTCAGATCTCTCTTTTATAGGAGTCTGATATTGATTGTACCGTTATGATTCTGGACTGTTTCGACCGTTATGGATAATAAGTATCCGTTTTAACTGTTTAGGGGTAATGGAGTATAAATGGGAGAGTAATTGTGTAATGTCCCCCGTTTATGAGGCTCATAAAGTGGTATTTATGTCACCATGGAGATTTTCTTGGCCTCCCGGATCAGTTACTTTCTTGGAGAAGTTTATGTCGGCTCAGGTGATATATGGAAAATAAAGGTGACGTTGCCTGAATTATATCCTAAAAAATGTCCGCGCTTACAATTTGATGATACGATCTTTCACCCAAATATTCCTTTCACGATTTTTGGTTTGATACCACTCTCCTTTCTTTTTTACAAATAAGATCTTAAAGATCGAAGAAACAATTAAGTTTGTTTTGTTTCAAAAGTGGTTTGAAACCCAAGTCGCGTTTCGCTGAGCTGTAAGACCCGATAGACAGGAGGCCGTTGGGCTAGTTGCGATTTAATCGTTGACAGTGATAACCACTAATGAGATGAACCGACTTTTTTGTTCTAGATCTAGAAGATCTGAAAGATCTGAGAATCCTATGGATAAATCCAGAGCTAAAAGCTCAACACTCAATCAAGAGATTTTTATCTCTAATGATTTGGAAGGAAATCTCCAGAGATGGAAATTGCCAAAATATAAACCGCTTCATGTTTATGAAATAGGCTCTTTCAACTTTAAGTCTAATTACATAATCAAGACTGTTGAAAAGAGAATACCTCTTAAAAGAGGAGACGAAACAATTCATATGCTCTCCCAAAAATTAATTGAGGAGCATAGGAAGAAATACAGTTACCTACATATTGGATTAATCCAAGTAGGGCTGCAAGCGCTAACAAAGCGAGACTTAAAGACAGCCGCACTTATTATTGTTAGAGACAAATGACATAATAAGTTTAATGATTCCTTATTAGGAGTTGTGGAAATATCTTTATGTGAGGGCCCATCCCACTTTAAATGTTTCCCAGATTTCTCCATGGCAATCCATGACAGTAATGTTTTGGATGCATTGGTGTTAAACATCAAAACCACGGATATGACATGCCGGAAGAAACAAGCAATGTTTCTCTGGTATATCAAGTTCATTATAAAGTAATGAACACGATCATCCCGAGACTAAGGATCAACCCAGAAGTCCTTAGTGCAAAGAAGGGAGAAACAACTATGTTTATAACAGACGTAAGAAGTAACTTGGTTGTTCCAAAGACAGTCGTCTGGAGCCAAGTACAACTTTCCGATGTATGGAAGTTAGAGAGTATAGCTGAACCAGAACCCGTAGAAATGAGGGAACTGGATCAGATTATACAACATCCCGATGGTGACATTGAGATTAAATTCTCCAACGATCGAAAGTTTAAGTTAACCTTAAATAGAACCCCATCAAACAGATCAAGGTCCTCGACCTCCGAGGTACCGCTCTCTGAAAGAGAGATATCAAACGCTGAAGTTCTTAGAGTTAGAAGGACTCAAGAGTAGGTTATTCAACCTATGTATAAGGTTGACATACCGGAAAGCAGCAGAGGTTATACCTCGCCAACAGCCTCCGATATGGGCAACGAAGTCAATATGATCTCAGTCGATGATATTGACCTAGAAATCCATGAGGCAATACGAAAATCATGGGACAAGAATAGTAACAAGACCATGAAGAAGTGGTTCTTGAGTTACTACCCTCTTTCTCAACAAGGTTGGTATATAAGCCAATACATGGAAGATCGACAGAAGACACTTACCTTTTTCAAGTGGATTAAAGTCAGATGGGAAAGTAAGGGACTCGAGCTTCCAAACTTTAACAGTCAGCCATTTGTCAACTTCATCGAAGTGGCATACCGAGAGTATTTAAGTGACAACAGAAAGACATTCAAGTCTATCCATCCACCAAATACTTGGGTGAAGGTCTCTCACAACGAGAGAACGACAAATGCTATTCCTTTCAAAGGAAAGATGGAGGAGTTAAACTCCAACCACTTGGCTGAGCAGAACAACTATACAAATTTGTTCTTGCAGTCTATTGGAGAACAGACTTCTCGAATAGAAGAGAAGATATCCAATATGGCTTACGATCCAACCAAGATAAAATCTGAAGTATCGACTTCAGGTAGCAAGGAGGATTCGATTCCCTTCAAACCTCCGCTGAATTTAAAAGATTTCCGATTCCAGGCCAAGCCAGACAACGAGTTCGTGGAAGAACTCAGGGTGAGGCTAAAAAAGCTGAAGATTTCAGAGGGAAAGAATAAAGAAACAGTATCAGCCCTTAAAGGGAACAAGAGCAGTTCAAACACAGAGGAAAGTCCTATGGAAGTCAATAAAATGACGTTCTGGAGGAATACTTCTCTGGTAAAACCATTTTATCTGAAGCCTACTCCAATGGACATGCAGATCGAGGATAGAATAGAGTTTGCCTAATTCGACGAAAAATCTCTAGTAGAGTGGAATATTGACAGACTCTCTGAGTACAATATCAAGATGGTCCTGAAATACATGCTCATGTTTGCTAAGGCAAGCCAAGCCAATGGCAACAATCAGAGGTAGATTGCATATGCCATTGTGGCTGGATTCAACGGTCAATTGTCCGGATGGTGGGACTTCAACATGTCTGAGATTGCAAAAAATCATATGTGGAACGCAACGACCACCAATCCAGATACAGGTGAAACCACCGAAGAGATTGTAAATACTTATGATATGGACAATCGATTTGCACTTCATTGGAAAAAAATGATTTACAAAGGGACATATCCCAAGAACAGCTCTTGAACCTAAAGTGTCCAACTCTGGGTCACATCACGTGGCACAAGGACGTGTTCTTCACAAAAGTCATGCAGAGGCCCGACAGCCACATGGACTTTTGGAAAGAGAAATTCATAGCCGAACTGCCTGCTCTATTTGTAGAAAGGCTACGAATTAAGCTTAAGGCCAAGTATTCGGGTATAATACCCTACTCTAACTTGACGTAAGGAGATCTAGCTTCAGAGGTGATTTTGGAAGGAATCAATCTCTGCAACGACGTCAAGTTGAAGCAGCAACTAGAAGAGCCAAGAGCAGAGGCTCCACCAAAAGGAAACTTTGGGTAACTTCTGCGACTAGATCGGTTATGCACCGATCAAGTATCCCAAAAGAGAAAAGAAGAAGAAATTCTCTAAAAGGGAAAATCACTTCTTCAAGAAGAAAAGAAAGAAAAGATTCTTCGAAGAAGAATCAAAAGTCCCTAACCAAGGGAAGAAGTTCAACAAGAAGAGATCCTCGAAGAAGGATCTTGTCTGTTGGAGATGTGGCAAGAAAGGCCACTACGCAAACAAGTGTCTGGTCAAGAAGAAGATACAATCACTTGACATAGACGAGGAACAAAAGAAATCTTTATGTCAGGCTCTGTTGAACGAGACTGAAGAAGATTTCGTACAAAATCTTGGATATTCTTCTAGCGAAGAATCAACAAGTTCATCTCAGAGCACGAGCGAAGATGAACCTGAGCTCTGTAACTGCAATGACGACGAATGCGATGTGTGCATCATCAAAGACCTTGGGTTTAGTGTGAACGTGCTAACCCAAGAAGAAAGCTTTATTTTGGATATTATCGATCATATTTTGAATCAAGAAAAGAGAAGGAAAGCTTTGGAAAGTTATTTGGTTGAAAAACCAAGAGAGCAACCTACGAGGCTCTCTAAACAAATTAATTCCTTTAGTATTGTTTCCCTAGATTAGTTGATCGAGAGGATGCATATGACTAATGAGAAAGAACCTACGGTTCAAGATCCGAGGAGAGAAATCAATCAGATTAAATCTGAAATTTCTCAAATTAAGAAAACGATCGAGAAAGTTGAGGCCAACCAGCCATCAAAGATAGTCTCGTCTGGAGCCAAGTACAACTTCCTGATGAAAATAACTTGTTATTTCAAAATAAAGTGTAGTTGATCGAACGTACTTGTGTTGAAATTCCAACGAAATTTGACTACTTTGAAACATTACATTCGTTATATTTGATTCATTTTAATGTTATTTAACTACTTTTATGCTCAAAATGTCGAAAAAGTAATCAGATAACTTGTTATTTAAAGATAATGTGTAGTGGATCGAATGTACTTGTGTTGAAATTGTAACGAAATTTAACCAAAATTTGTTAACTTTGAAACATTAGATTCGTTAAATTTTATTCCTTTTTTTATTATTTAACTACTTTTGTACCCTAAATGTCGAAAAAGTAATCAAATAACTTGTTATTTCAAAATAAAGTGTAGTTGATCGAATGTACTTGTGTAGAAATTCCAATGAAATTTGACCAAAATCTGATTACTTTGAAACATTACATTCGTCATATTTGATTCATTTTTTAATTTTATTTAACTACTTTTGTGCCCTAAATGTTGAAAAAGTAATCAAATAAATTGTTATTTAAAGATAAAGTGTAGTTGATCGAATGTACATGTGTTGAAATTCTAATTAAATTTTACAAAAATTTGATAACTTTGAAACGTTTCATTCGTTAAATTTGATTTATTTTTTTATTATTTAACTACTTTTGTGCCCTAAATATCGAAAAAGCAATCAAATAACTTGTTATTTCAAAATAAAATGTAGTTGATCGAATGTACTTGGGTAGAAATTCTAACGAAATTTGACCAAAATCTGATTACTTTGAAACATTACATTCGTCATATTTGATTCATTTTTTCATGTTATTTAACTACTTTAGTGCCCTAAATGTTGAAGAAGTAATCAAATAAATTGTTATTTAAAGATAAAGTGTAGTTGATAGAATGTACATGTGTTGAAATTCCAACGAAAGTTTACAAAAATTTGATTACTTTGAAACGTTTCATTCGTTATATTTGATTCATTTTTAATGTTATTTAACTACTTTTGTGTCCTAAATGTTGAAAAAGTAATCAAATAACATGTTATTTTAAGATAAAGTGTAGTTGATCGAATGTACCTGTGTTGAAATTCCAACGAAATTTGACCAAAATTTGATTACTTTGAAACGTTACCTTCGTTATATTTGATTTATTTTAATATTATTTAACTACTCTTGTGCCCTAAATGTCGAAAAGGTAATCAAATAACTTGTTATTTCATGATAAAGTGTAGCTGATCGATTTTACTTGTGTTGAAATCGTAACGAAATTAGACCTAAATTTGAAGCTTCCAAACGTTCTCAAGATCTAAGAGAACAACTCAATTAAAAAAGAATAGAGGATACAGAAAGAGAGTTACAGATGTTACAAAAAGAAAATGAACAATTAAAACAGGATCAAGAGCTTTTGCGACAATGGTTGAAGTTAAGGGCTGAATTTCGGAAGGCCGGTGCAGATCTACCTCCTCCAAGATTCTCAGGGGATCCCTCGGAACTTCCACAACGAATGCAGACAGCCACCAAAAGAGATGAAAGGCGTGGTACGCGAACTGGCAGAAAACAAATGATCAGCGAAGTAGGGAAAAGTCATCATTCCTCGAAACTTGTTCCTAAACGAGGGGCCAGAAAGCGTTCCCCTGAATATAGTTCAGAAAAAGGAAAAAGCACGACCAAGGTTCATAAAACAAGGTCAATGAGTTAGGACCTTTCGCCAAGTGGATCCAAAATGTCTCCCCCGATCCAAGTCTCAAAATTTCGTAATTCGTCTTTTATTTAGGACTATCTCTACCCCTCGAGCACGTGTGCCGCTACAAATCGGCCATGGGGCTAGTCACAAATAACGAAGCCATCTTATGCAAAGCGTTCCGAGCACTCTGTCCGATAAAGCTCTAACCTGGTTTACATCTCTAAAAGAAGGTACCATTGATTCTTGGCACACATTGGAGAAAGTGTTCCTGGACAAATTC
This sequence comes from Asclepias syriaca, assembly GCA_027405835.1. Taxonomy (NCBI): domain Eukaryota; kingdom Viridiplantae; phylum Streptophyta; class Magnoliopsida; order Gentianales; family Apocynaceae; genus Asclepias; species Asclepias syriaca. The sequence goes on along the minus strand of CM049928.1, from coordinate 11,188,844 downwards.
AGTAATGCAGGAACCATACGGAAAACAAGAGGAGACTTGGCTAACATCAAACAGCGAGAGGATGAGACTCTGCTCTCCTTCTTGGAAAGATTCAAAACGACTTATGATGACATCGAAGGAATTAGCCAAGACACGGTCATCACCTGCTTCGAAGGAGGATTCCAATCTAGGATGCTATACACCGAGCTTCAACTGAGAAAGCCAGAAAACATAAGTGAAATGTTCAGCATTGCTCGAAAAGTAGCACTAGCCGTAAGCAGTGCAATTGAATCCACCTCAAAAAGAAAGGATAAGCAGCACGAGCATCCAAAAGATGTCGCCTCGAGCTTCTCAGAACAAAGAGACAAAAGTCGAGGTAAGAAATTCGAAACTTTCACTCCCCTCAATGTCCCAAAAGAAAGTCTCATAGCAGTAATCAAAGAAAAATATGGAGTAAGAGATCCTGCCCCGATGAGGCCACACTCATTCTCTACGCGGGACAAGACCAAATTCTGCGGATTCCACAGAGACTACGGGCACACCACGAACGAATGCTTCCAACTAAAGAGAGCAATTGAAAAGCTCATCCAAGAAGGATGTTTGAAAGAGTATGTTGCCGGTATGCAGCAACAGAAGGATAAAGGGGAAAGGGTGATCAACATGATTAACCCAGAGCTGTCCTCCGTCAAGAAAATCAAGAAGAGGATATACAATCTTACCAAATCATACATCGTTCCGAAGTATGAGTTTGAACAGACGGAAGTCATTACTTTCATGAATGAGAAGTTGGAGAATAATGAGGAGGCCAAAGTTACTCCTATTGTCCTCGAAATTTGTATGACACGAGAAGGAATCGACAAGTGCACAGTGAAAAGAGTTCTAGTCGACACTGGAGCTACAAAGAATATTATGTACTTGCGATGTTTAGAAGAAATGGGCTTGAAAGAAGAACATCTCAAGACTAGCAGAATGTACTGGAGGGATTCACGCCACACAAGGTACCCGTCAAAGGAACAGTAAGGATGCAAGTCACCCTTGGCGAAGGGGACAAAGCACAAACAGAGGAGGTCAAGTTCTATGTTGTGGACTTGGAATCCCCCTATAATGTCATAGTGGGGACACCTTTCCATGCAGCTTTTGACTTAGTAATTTCTACATCTCACCAACAAGTGAAGTTCAACACTTCGCGATGTGTTGGTTTTGTGAAAAGCAGCCCACGAAGTCTGTTAGGGCAAATCATAAAGATAAAAAGGAAAAGGGACTCTTCCACCGAAGTCCGGTACATCAATTCAGTGACGGGGGATCATGATCTAAGGATACAAAGGGTACTGGAAAAGCAAATCTGCGATCTAGTCATCGAAGTATCGCGAGAGAGCGAGTTTGACGAAGTAGCGATAAATCCCAGGTATCCTCAGCAACTTATCAAAATCGGAAGAGAAATGCCAGAAAAACTCCGGCAAGACATCATCAAGTTCCTAAAAGATCATCAACATAGCTTCGCCTGGTGTACCGAAGATATGCTAGGCATTGACACCTCCATTGCTGAGCACGCACTGAACATAAGCCCGACGTGTCACCCGATAAAACAGAAATCCAAACAAATTGGAGAGGAGAAAATACAAGGCATGAAGGAAGAAGTAGATAAACTTCTAAAAGCAGAATTCATACGCGAAGTACCCCACATGGCTGGTCAATGTGGTAATGGTCAAGAAGTCCACGAGAAAATGGAGAATGTGTGTTGATTATACTGACCTCAACAAGGCTTGTCCTAAAGATTGTTACCCGCTACCTCGGATTGATGCACTAGTAGATTCAACAGCGGGATACGAATTTCTAAGCTTCATGGATGCCTTTTTAGGATACCATCAAATAAAAATGAGGCCAAGTGATCAGGTACGCACTTCGTTTCGAGCTGCAGGGGCCATATATTACTATAATGTTATGCCATTTGGACTGAAGAATGCAGGGGCCACATACCAACGAATGATGAATCACATCCTTCGAAGTCAAATTGGAAGGAACATAGAAGTATATGTTGATGATATGGTTGTCAAAACCAAACATGGTACATCGCACCTAGAAGATCTAGAGGAAACTTTCTCCAACCTGGCGAAGTTCAACCTCAAGCTCAATCCAACGAAGTGTACGTTTGGAGTGAAATCTGGTAAATTTCTGGGCTTTATGACATCCGAGAGGGGAATCGAAGCCATTCCGAAGCAATTGGAGGTCATAGCTCGGCTCACCAAACCCCGATGTGTCAAAGACATCTAGAGGTTAAACGGATGTATTGCTGCATTAGGACGCTTCATTTCGAAATCGGCAGAGAAATGTCTTCCATTCTTCAAAGCATTGAAAAACTCGAAGAATGACTTTGCTTGGACTCCAGAATGCAGCTACTCCTGGAGGAGCCTGAAGGACCATCTGCTAGATCTTCCCCTGCTACGACCTCCAAACACAGGGGAAACACTCTTCCTTCTCAGATTTGATCGTTGCATCAGTATTAGTAAAAGAGGAAAGAATGAAGCAGTATCCCGTATACTTCGTCACCAAAGTGCGGAATGACGCTGAATCCTGGTATTCAAATATTGAAAAGCTAGCGTACGCGTTAGTGATTTCCACACAGAAACTTAGACCATACTTCGAATCTCATCCTATTGTGGTCTACACTAATGCCCCGCTTAAGCAAATTTTTCATAAACTGGATCAATCCGGAAGAATGCTGCGATGGTCTATCAAATTATGCGGGCAAGAAATCACATTTAAACCCCGAACAGCTATCAAAGCACAGGCTCTCGCAGACTCCCTCATAGAGGGGTCCTTCACAGAATTGAACATGGTAGTAGTTGAGTCAATGAAAGAACCATGGGAACTAAGAGTGGACGGAGCGGTCAACTCCAGCGGAGTCGGAGCTGGAGTTGTCTTAACTTCGCCCAACAAAGAATACACCAAAATGCGGGCTATCAAATTAAAGCCCCATCTTTCGAATAACCAAGCGGAGTAAGAAGTGTTGCTGATTGGATTAGAGTGGGCCCATGGAGCTAACATAAAAGCTTTAAAGGTATTGTTGCATTGTGTGTGTGTGTCACAATTTGTAAAGATAAGAAAATGAAGTAAACCAACACAATCTTAACAAGTGCAAGTATACACCGGTCAACAACTAATATATGTACCAAAGTACAAGATTATCGATCCCACAAGGACTAAGTGTGCCAATCACAAATGCAAATACGATTGTACAATTGGTTAAAAGAATAAAAGAATAAAGAATGATGAATGATGAATAGAGATTGGTCGAATGCTACGGCAATGCTACTGCTACAATAAAACTAAACTAACAGTTAAGGGTCAACCTATTGGAAATAACCACAAGAGTACTGCAGGTAATACAATGTTGCGGCATTCACGCCCAAAATGTAAATACAAACCAGAGATGAATCTAAATATACAGAGCATGCTTTTAGTTTCCAGATTAATGCTACAGCGATCTGGTGCTACCCAGATTACTTGATCTACTAGTCTAGATCCTCGATAACTTCGTCTCATGGAGTACGAAGTATTGTTGACCTAGAACAACACTATTCAGTGAATTTGGTCATGTCCCCTACAATGTTGAGTGCACGGTCATGCTTCTCAATCTAGTGCCACATAATTATCTTGTCCACTAGCTCCCTTCCGTTAGACAGCCAGATACTAGTTCGATACATAACTTGGACAATTGTAACCGCAAGTGATGCTAAATCAATTTAAGTAATTACATGAATAAACCAAGCATGCCCCACACAAGCAGTAAACATAAAAACAGAAAACAATGCTACATCATATTCATCATCGTATTCCAAACAGTGTAATCAACATGTTCATACTTAACTATGCCACAGCACCTTCAGGTTATAAAAGTATATCTTCAGTACAGAGAATAACGAAATCCAGGAATTAAAGTAATGTAATAAAATACTCCTATTGTCATAGTGAATAATTCTATTACAAAACAAGTTTAATTAATCCATAAATTCGCCTTCAACTCGTGCCTAATACTCAAGCAAGAATCTATACAAGACAATGAACAATAATGAGGAAATGGGCAGAGAATTACTCGGGTCTGAGATCACGCTACTGCCCAGATCAGTTTAATCACGATTGCCCAGTGCTATTCTCCTCTGACTGATGCCGCGACATCTTTTCTGCTCAGCTGATGAACACTCAGCAAGTCACCCTGCTTCCTCTCGGGTTTTTCCCTACAGAAATTAATCTAAAGCTACAAAGAAATGCTAAACTCTACTGCCGAAATTCTACTACACTATCTAAAAGTGAATAAAAACCAATCTCCTCTTCAAAAGTCTAAAAATCTAATCTCTTCTTCTCTCGATTTTTCAATTATATATAGTGCCTCTTCTTGCTCCTGAGATTCAGCCCCTACACGCCATCTATCCAAAATTCTGGAATTTTCTTATAATATTCAGCAAATAAAATGAATAATCCAGAAATTAATTCCAGTTGCCTTTGTCTTTTTCCTCCCTGTTGCAGGATTCCCTTCGGGTTTCAAGCTACAGCTGCCACATATTTAAGTAATTAAAACATAAAAATGTTTGAAAATAACTGAATAATAATTCGGTTAATCTCATTCCCTTTTTACCCTTGTTACAATAAATCAATTCAAATTAAATCCCATATAATAATTTAATAAATGCAACTCGTAACAAATATTTGGAAATTAATTAAATTAATTAAATTAAATTAAATTGACCTATTGACATTAAAACCACATTTTTCGTAAAAAGAGAGAATATCAACTAGACTCATTTTTACACCAATTTTTGAATAATTTCAGTCAAATTAAAAACCAAACGTGGGCAAAGCTTATGTGAATAACTCTATTATTTTAGAGTTATCATACCCCCAAACTTAAACCATTGCTCGTCCCGAGCAATGCTGCAGCAAAGTTAAGATAAAATGAAATATGCATACCCACTAGAAGATTTGGCTCAGCAGTTTTAGCTAAACTCGGGACCAATGATTTCAGAGAGAAAAATTCAAAATTCAAGCAGGCATCACGTTCCATCTCTCGTTAAATAGCCAAATATTAGTCAACCCAAGCTCAAAGAATTTCTACTCCAGTGTGTGTGAATAGTCCAGCTTATTGGTTTCTTTCATTCATGAATTAGCAGTTGATAATCCTAAGATACATTTTGTATTGCCAGAATTCAATTTATTATACCACTCTCCACTAACGTAGCAAACTCATTAACAAAGATCAAGAAGGTCTTACTTTGGTTGTAATGTGAGCTGGGGCTGAGGTATGATAAATATAGGTACAAAGTGGGCTTGAACTCAGTCCCAATCTGCCCAGAACATATTAATGCAAGTATTTCACTTTTTTCTCCTGTTGAGGATCTACCCTATTTCTTCCTCTTTGCTCCAGCAAATAATTTATCATTTAGTCACATTTTTTATAGGTATCCTCAATAATGAGCTTTGCTCTTTCTCATTCTTTTTCACTTCTGTATTCAGAGAGTTTTACTCTCCTTTTCAAACATTTAAATACATCACCCATATTATTCTTAATTTTAGAATTTAACTGCCACAGTTCTAGGATGCTGCAGCATTTTGCTACAGTATTTCGAAGATTTGTTTTTCAGAAATTCTTCTTGTTCTCTCTTTCTCGCACCCCTAAACTTATTTTTAAACATATTCTAAGCAGACTGAGATTAAGTTTTTAGGCGGCAAAGAAAGGATATAAACAAATATTTTGGTAAAAGTGGCTCATCTATTCGATGTGGGTGTCAAAAAATTTAAGCTAGGCTCAACTTGGTTTACTAGGGAAAGTGAAAGCATCATGGTCAGGCTTGAAAGGCTCAATCGTTTAAAAAAAAAATGTGCCTTAATCATTTCAATGCTACTGAGTTTACTAGAATTTCGCCTCAAGGGGTATATAAATGAACATAAAAATTTTGTTTCTTCATACCAAGCTAATTCTTTTTTATGAATAAAGAAATTTGTCTAAGTCTAGACTATTATGTAAAAGATGGGGAGTAAAAATGGTTTCACTTAGAGTCAACTAATACCTAAATATATAAAAAAATGGTGCATGGTATACAAGAATATACTTTAGTTTTAAGAACTCATCATTAATCGGGTCCCAAAGTCTGTCGTAATCCTGCTTAAGCCTATTTTTCTAATGGAACAAATTCAAATGCTACCGCATTCATGCTATCAGCTCTTTTATGCTAAGCCATTCATTCAATAAAACACATTCAAATGTTAACACATTCATATCAGAATGCTATAGCATAACACAAATCATTTCGAAATAGATATAGCAGAAAGGAGATGTCATTATATCTTCAGGACAAAGATTTTAGCTTTTGGCCAAGGGACACCCTCCCCCAAACTGAAGGAGAAGCAATGTCCCTATTGCAAAACAAACAAAAAGAGATATAGGCAGCAAGATAGTCCAGATAGCAAAATAAAGAAAGAAAACAAATTATTTTGCCCTGCACAGCAGATTAATAATACAAAATGAGGTACAATCAAAAGTAAGGAGTTTAGAGAAAGAACCACTCCCATTGTGCCGGGAGTGCCTCAAAGAATATCAATGTCATCATCCATGTTGTGTAGGTCTTCAGGCAGTAACTGTTGTGGAAAAGTTGGCCAGGGTGCTCCAGATTGTAGTCGTTGCCGCGGCAATGATCTGAAGTGGGCAGCATCCCGGTTTCTGGCATACTTCCAGTACAGCTGCTGTTGTGCGTACAATTGTGCCACAGTCATTGCCAGAGTATCCATTGAAGAAGTTGTTGGAGCATCAGGTGTGGCCAAAAATGGATTTTGCGTAGAAGGAGTTTGGGTGCTGTCCCTCAGAGGCTGTGGTGATGCAGTGGGGAGTATCCTACTTAAGTCGTAAGCAGAGATAGTCCCCTGTGGATAATAATCTGTGTCTTCCATGGCTACCACCACGCCAGCAGCCCTGCAAAGCATACAAATCAAAGTGGGGAAAAACATTTCCCCACTCTTTTTATTAGCACAAGCTCGAATTTGTTCACAAACAAGTTTTCCAACGTTAATGGGACGACCTTTTACGATACAAGCCAGTAAGATAATTCATTCAACGTTTAGAGAAGATGTGTGCCCCGTGGGCATCAAGGAGTGTCTGACAAAATAGAACCAGACTTTCGCTTCATCAGTCAAAAATTCCCTGCGGCAGGTCTTGTTGCCTTGCTTTGAGAGGGTCCATTGGGTGCCTGGAACTGTTACTTCTCGTAGCAGCTTGTCGCATGTCTCGTCACTGAGGTTTGCAAGGAAGGAGAAGAAATCATCAACGTCGTTAATGTAGTCGCTTAAACCGAACAGTTGGTTGATGGCCTTCGGATTTAACGAGATGTGCCTCTCTCTGACGAACACCGAGTAGACATTGTTTGGCCACAAATTAGAGTAGAATGCATGCACAATGGAAGAGTCTGGTTCAAGATGTTGACTACAGAATCTCTCCCATCCTAGGATTCGGATAACATCGCGGCATTCAGAGGGAAGGGGATAAGGACATTCCCCGTCCAGTACAAAACCCAAATCAGGAAGGGACTGTTTCTCGATGTACAACTCTTGGAATCGAGACTCTGCATCCATGGATGCAAAGAGTTCCTTGGTGCATTTTTGTGCCACTTGCTTAAGTCGAGGCATCTAAAAAAAATAAGTGTAAGAACAATCGCGTACATAAGCTGTAGCCAAAACAGAAAAAAATAAATCCCCAATTTTAAAAGCAAACATGACCGGCATGACCTTTTCACAAATGAAAATGCTTGCGACTCAACTTATCACAACAAAAGAAACAAAACAAAACTGAAATTTTCTTTCCAAAACTTTTAGTAGGTTCAACGCACCCCCATTTCTAACAGAATGTACTGTCCCAAGAACATATTTCACAGACGGTTACAGAAATAGAAAATGTAACCCTAATTCCAAAAAAAAACTTAAATCTGATTCTTCTAGAAATTTAACGAAGTACTGCTCAGAAATAGACTTAAATGAAGAGGAATGATGTCGTCCCACAGAAAGAAAGTGTAGAGTCGAGAACATACCTTGTTTCGTAGGGTTCCAAAAAGTCGATTCTGAAAATTACACCTTGCTTACCTTCTGTTCTTGGCGGTCGGATGGAAATGTAGGAGAATTTAAGTTTCAGGGAGATATCACTAAAGGGGTAGGACTTCAAGTGCAGTAGTTAAAAATCTTTTAATTCCCCACTCCTTTACTTACAGAGATGTTTTGGAAATGGATGTGTCCCTTCGGTTGTCCAGATGGTTTTTCTTTTTCTGTATTCAAACCAAAAATTTAAAGAAGAAAAGAAAACGTCTCACCTTCCCATGTACTGATTGTGTCTGAGTGGTCTTTTCCGCAGACTGGGTGGTTGCTTTAAATCCTGACGCGTCTCTTCCCAACGTCTGACGCCGCCTGATGAAGTTTACCTGTCCACGTTACCCATAGTCAACTCACCTCATAAATGCTGTTGTACCCTAATGCTATTACTTACAAAAAGAATTATGTAAGTAATGCTGAATAAAATAATAAAAACAAAGAAAATAAATAAAAAAAAATGTGGCCGGTTACCAACAATAACCGCCATTGCCAAAAACAAAATTGAAAGTACAAAAATAAAAATAAAATAAAATTGGAAAGTGTTCGCTTTGGAATTTTTGTACTTATGTCGGGTCTATTTAATTACTCGTCCGCGCCCAATGTTAGAGATACAAAGTTTTGCTCGAGATCACCATCTCTGTAAAGTTTCAATCTGTGCCTGTTGACCTTGAATTTGACACTATTTTTGCCTGCGACCAAGACCACTCCATAAGGATATATCTGTTCAATTGTGAATGACCTTGTCCATCTCGATTTTAATTTGCCCAGAAATAATTTCAACCTTGAATTAAATATTAGAACTTGTTGTCCAATTTCAAAGTTTATTGCTTGGATGTGTTTGTCATGCCATTTCTTAGTTTTTTCCTTGTACAACTTGGCATTTTCATAAGAAAATAGTCTCAGTTCATCCAATTCCGGAAGCTGTAGCATTCTCTTATCTCTGGCAGCATTCATGTCCAAATTAAGATGCTGCAATGCCCAGTATGCCTTGTGCTCTAATTCCATTGGTAGATGGCAAGCTTTCCCGAAAACAAGTCTATAAGGAGATATTCCAATTGAAGTTTTGAAAGCTGTTATATAGGCCCATAGAGCATCATCTAACCTTTTTGACCAATCTTTACTATTAGGGTTTACCACCTTCTCAAGTATACCTTTAATGATTCGATTGAAAAATTCTACTTGTCCGTTGGTCTGAGGATGATACGGTAGAGCAATTTTGTGACGAACATTATATTTGGCTAACATGACACTTAGCCACCTGTTAACAAAGTGAGATCCTTCATCGCATGTCTCGTCACTGAGGTTCGCAAGGAAGGAGAAGAAATCATCAACGTCGTTAATGTAGTCGCTTAAACCGAACAGTTGGTTGATGGCCTTCGGATTTAACGAGATGTGCCTCTCTCTGACGAACACCGAGTAGACATTGTTTGGCCACAAATTAGAGTAGAATTCATGCACAATGGAAGAGTCTGGTTCAAGATGTTGACTACAGAATCTCTCCCATCCTAGGATTCGGATAACATCGCGGCATTCAGAGGGAAGGGGATAAGGAGATTCCCCGTCCAGTACAAAACCCAAATCAGGAAGGGACTGTTTCTCGATGTACAACTCTTGGAATCGAGACTCTGCATCCATGGATGCAAAGAGTTCCTTGGTGCATTTTTGTGCCACTTGCTTAAGTCGAGGCATCTAAAAAAAATAAGTGTAAGAACAATCGCGTACATAAGCTGTAGCCAAAACAGAAAAAAATAAATCCCCAATTTTAAAAGCAAACATGACCGGCATGACCTTTTCACAAATGAAAATGCTTGCGACTCAACTTATCACAACAAAAGAAACAAAACAAAACTGAAATTTTCTTTCCAAAACTTTTAGTAGGTTCAACGCACCCCCATTTCTAATAGAATGTACTGTCCCAAGAACATATTTCACAGACGGTTACAGAAATAGCAAATGTAACCCTAATTCCAAAAAAAAACTTAAATCTGATTCTTCTAGAAATTTAACGAAGTACTGCTCAGAAATAGACTTAAATGAAGAGGAATGATGTCGTCCCACAGAAAGAAAGTGTAGAGTCGAGAACATACCTTGTTTCGTAGGGTTCCAAAAAGTCGATTCTGAAAATTACACCTTGCTTACCTTCTGTTCTTGGCGGTCGGATGGAAATGTAGGAGAATTTAAGTTTCAGGGAGATATCACTAAAGGGGTAGGACTTCAAGTGCAGTAGTTAAAAATCTTTTAATTCCCCACTCCTTTACTTACAGAGATGTTTTGGAAATGGATGTGTCCCTTCGGTTGTCCAGATGGTTTTTCTTTTTCTGTATTCAAACCAAAAATTTAAAGAAGAAAAGAAAACGTCTCACCTTCCCATGTACTGATTGTGTCTGAGTGGTCTTTTCCGCAGACTGGGTGGTTGCTTTAAATCCTGACGCGTCTCTTCCCAACGTCTGACGCCGCCTGATGAAGTTTACCTGTCCACGTTACCCATAGTCAACTCACCCCATAAATGCTGTTGTACCCTAATGCTATTACTTACAAAAAGAATTATGTAAGTAATGCTGAATAAAATAATAAAAACAAAGAAAATAAATAAAAAAAATGTGGCCGGTTACCAACAATAACCGCCATTGCCAAAAACAAAATTGAAAGTACGAAAATAAAAATAAAATAAAATTGGAAAGTGTTCGCTTTGGAATTTTTGTACTTATGTCGGGTCTATTTAATTACTCGTCTGCGCCCAATGTTAGAGATACAAAGTTTTGCTCGATATCACCATATCTGTAAAGTTTCAATCTGTGCCCGTTGACCTTGAATTTGACACTATTTTTGCCTGCGACCAAGACCACTCCATAAGGATATATATGTTCAATTGTGAATGACCCTGTCCATCTCGATTTTAATTTGCCCGGAAATAATTTCAACCTTGAATTAAATATTAGAACTTGTTGTCCAATTTCAAAGTTTCTTGCTTGGATGTGTTTGTCATGCCATTTCTTAGTTTTTTCCTTGTACAACTTGGCATTTTCATAAGAAAATAGTCTCAGTTCATCCAATTCCGGAAGCTGTAGCATTCTCTTATCTCTGGCAGCATTCATGTCCAAATTAAGATGCTGCAATGCCCAGTATGCCTTGTGCTCTAATTCCATTGGTAGATGGCAAGCTTTCCCGAAAACAAGTCTATAAGGAGACATTCCAATTGAAGTTTTGAAAGCTGTTATATAGGCCCATAGAGCATCATCTAACCTTTTTGACCAATCTTTACTATTAGGGTTTACCACCTTCTCAAGTATACCTTTAATGATTCGATTGAAAAATTCTACTTGTCCGTTGGTCTGAGGATGATATGGTAGAGCAATTTTGTGACGAACATTATATTTGGCTAACATGTCACTTAGCCACCTGTTAACAAAGTGAGATCCTTCATCACTAATAATTGCTCGTGGAGTTCCAAATCGTGTGAAAATATTTTTCCGTAGAAAGTTCATCACGACTTTGGAATCATTGGTGGGGAATGTTGCGGCTTCCACCCACTTTGATACATAGTCCACTCCATTAAGATGTACGATTTTCCGAAATAAGGGGGGAAAGGTCCCATGAAGTCAATACCCCATACATAAAAAAGTTCAACTTCCAAAATGTTGGTAAGAGGCATTTCTTTTCTCCGTGAGATGTTTCCTACCCTTTGGCAGCAGTCACACTTTGCCACAAACTCATAGCAATCCTTAAATAATGAAGGCCAAAAGTAACCAGATTGTAGCACCTTTGCTGCAGTTCTTGACCCTCCAAAATGTCCTCCACAAGGTGAGTTGTGACATTGAAACATGATATCCTCAATTTCATCGTCGTTTACACATCTCCGAATCATTTGGTCTTTACATTGTTTGAACAAAAAGGGTTCCTCCCAAAAATAACTCTTTACATCATGGAGGAACTTCTTCCTTTCTTGATATGAGAAATCTGGCGGCATTTCACCATTGGCCAAATAGTTTGCAAAGTCAGCATACCATGGCATTTTCATATCTTCTTGAATTTCCAGCAATTGTTCATCTGGAAAATGTTCATTAATGGGGATTTGAAATCCCTCTTGTTGTTCCAATCGAGATAGATGGTCGGCTACTTAATTTTCTACTCCTTTCTTGTCCTTGATTTCCACATCAAATTCTTGTAGGAGTAGAATCCATCTAATGAGCCTTGGTTTAGAGTCCTTCTTTGAAATTAAATATTTGATGGTAGAATGATCGGTGTAGACTATTACTTTCATGCCCACCAAATAGGACCTGAATTTATCAAAGGTAAATACAACAACAAGCAACTCTTTTTCAGTAACAATGTAATTTACATGAGCCTCAGTGATGCGGTTTCCGACCAATATGCTAAATAGGTGTTATTTTACCCTATGTTGATTATGAATAATTAAGGACTGTGATTGACTAATTGTCACATTTAGTCTTTATGGTGTCACTTAATCAGCCAGAACCTAAGGCGGAGTACCTATCGTGTAGCTAGTCTATTGGAAAGTATCTACGATTTTATTAATTTAATTATCGTACTCCCAGGGAAGTGGCAACGGCTTAGTAGTAACTAGCCTTTTATCCTAACTCCTATCTTATAATCCAGTTATGCAATCTTCATCAAATACTTTGATGAGAGGGTGATCCATTCTCCACTAGGTTTAAGTCTAATTAATCCTAAAAGTGTTTTAAAGATGAGTTCTGATTCTATGTTATAGTGTTCCTATATGTTGATTGACCTATATTCGAGTGTTTTAGATATATCTTAGCCTGTAATGCAACTATGTTCTGTGTCTAAAGGTGTACCACATCTGAGGTCTCTACGCTACCACCCCATCGTTAAGGTAAACGGCCCTACTCACGGCCCGGACTAAAGTCAGCAATGAACGGTACCCTATGTCACTTCGGGGTCATGCTGCTCGTCGCAAAACCGCCGCCATAACTCTCTACTCAGCCTACCTTGACTACTCTAACAAACAAGGTGTTCCGTTGGTTATTTTATCTAGTATGGCAGACACCAATACTAATTGATGCCTGTTAAACTAAACAGGTTATGGATAGACCGTGGTTAGGAATTGTCTATAACCCTAGTTTTAGTTTAAAAGAGACTTACATTAGACATGCAGACATAATGAATATTTAGCAGGTGGCTATTTCCGGAAAAACATAAAAACTTCAACATATAACACAACTATTCATAAAATCGTAATCTGATATTCATAATTCATATTTAGAACAAAGCAATAACACATATAAGAGAGGGACATGGGGACAGATGCCATAAAGAAATCACCCTTTACGAAGTCTCGCCTACGGAGCGTACTGCTGTATATGTCGTATTGCTCGCCCTGACTCTGCTCACCAGAACCTTCGGAGGACGCTTCCTCAGCCTAGTAGCTAGACTTTACCTTACGTCCTAGGCTTAAGCCTAGCCCTGTGGACTGACTCTTCGAACGCCTAGAGCTCTCTTAGAAACACTAATAAGAAAGAAAACTGAGATCCGAGCCGCCAGAAGCTGTCCCACATCGAATGTTTTGGAGATTTTCACTCCAGGAAGCTGCTATAAATACCCCAGGCCTCCAGCAGTTGAAATCATCCCTCTCCACTCGATCTGAGTCATTAAGTGGTTTCCAGTGTACAATTTTCCAATACACAACTCACTCAGAGACTCGGATCTCAGTTTTCTTTCTTATTAGTGTTGTTTTAGTTTCTGAGAAATAATCTCAAATCTTAGGTTTCTATAGATAGGTTCGTTTCCGGTATTCATAGAATACCCGGGGTTTCGTTAGGAGACCCTAAGAGAGCTCTAGGCGTTCGAAGAGTCAGTCCACAGGGCTGGGCTTAAGCTGGGTATTAAGGTAAAGCCCAGTTACTAGGCTGAGGAAGCGTCCTCCGAAGGTTCTAGCGAGCAGGGTCAGGGCGAGCAATACGACGTATACAGCAGTACGCTCTGTCGGCGAGACTACGTAAAGGGTGATTTCTTTATGGCATCAGTCCCCATACCCCTCTCTTATATGTTTTTGCTTTGTCCTAAACATCAATTATGAATATCAGATTACGGTTTTTATGAATAGTTGTTTGTATGTTGAAGTTATTATGTTTTTCTGGAAATAGCCACCTGCTAAATATTCACTATGTCTGCATGTTTAATGTGCTCTTTTAAACTAACGTTAGGGTTATAGACAATTCCTAACCACGGTCTAATCATAACCTGTTTAGTTTAACAGGCATCAATTAGTATTGGTGTCTGCCATGCTAGATAAAATAACATGCTGAACACCCTGCTTGTTAAAGTAGTCTAGGTAGGAGTCGAGCTGAGTCCGATTATGCCGGCGGCTAGGGCAAGCGGTATGATCCCCGAAGTGACATAGGGCTTTCATGGATGCCTTCGTCCCGAACCGTGAGTAGGGCCGTCATTAAGGTAGGGCGGTTTATTAGAGACCTCGGATGTGGTACGCCTTTAGACACAGAACATAGTTGCAATCCAGGCTAAGATGCATCTAAAACTCGAAGACAGGTCAATCAACATATAGGAACAGTATAGCATAGAATCAGAACTCATCTTTAAAACACTTTTAGGATTAATTAGACTTGAACCTAGTGGAGAATGGATCACCCTCTCATCAAAGATATTGATGAAGATTGCATAACTGGATCATAAGATAAGAGTTAGGATAAGAGGCTAGTTACTACTAAGCCGTTGCCACTTCCCTGGGAGTACGATATTTATTTAATAAAATCGTAGATACTTTCCAATAGACTAGCTACACGATAGGTACTCTGCCTTAGGTTCTGGCTGATTAAGTGACACCATAGAGACTAAATGTGACAATTAGTCAATCACAGTCCTTAATTATTCATAATCAACATAGGCTAAAATAACACCTATTTAGCATGTCAACCGGAATCGCATCAGGTTGCTATGACAAGGTCTCAGATGTTTTTAGTAGCTTGTTATGATCAGACAGAAAACAAATCAACAACTAGGTTGGTCTTTTTTCTTAGTCACAGGGTCTTCCTGATGTGTAGTGTGTGTACTAGTCCAGACCAGATAGTCAACACAATGTACTCTTGTCTTAACTACTACCAGATAACACTTTGACCTATCGCTAGACATATTAACAACAGACAACTTTTTGACTTCTGAGCTTTGGTGATCAGATTTTTAATGTTTTAGCATTTAGTTATTTTATAGATTCAGGGTATTTTGAGTCTGCTTAGAATACGTCAACTTCAACTACCCATGTAGCGAGTCCCACTCCGATGACTCCCAGATCTACACGACCTTAGGGCATCAGGCTTTAAATTCCCCGAAGGAGTGGTGCTCGAGTAGCGAAGGCCGCTGGCAAACTACCCTTATTTGATTAACTATCTTTTGTTTCCTTTCACTTTTAGCTCAGAGTCTCATCTAGTTATTCTAATTGTCAAAACATCCACAACTGGTCTAATTTCATCTAGTTCAGTCTTGAAAAGGTAATTGGTTGAGGTCTCTAATCCAGACAAAGCTGTGCTCAGTTATCAGGAATTCCCTATTCCTAATCAATTAGTCCAAGATAGCTATCAACTATCTCCTACTAACCATAGCATACTACCTACATATCATAGACATAAGCAATTGTTTAACCAAGCATACTGCATTTAGAAGTCTGAAAGACGGAAAAAGTTTGAAAAAATTTTGGAAGGGTGTGAAAATACGGGGAAAACAAGAAAAAGCATGCAAAAAATTTTGCAAACTGCTACAGTGCACCGTGCACTGCTACCCCACACTTAAGTCTGACACTGTCCTCAGTGTTCATGCATATCTAAACTACCCACACTTATTTGAAGACAAGAAGAAATGAAAACAAAATAGAAAACTCTTACCCCACACTTATTTGACTAACTAAGGGTAAGAGAGAAAATAAAACAACCAACAAAACAAGACACAAAAATGAAGAAAATAAAGTAAAGGAAGATGAGATTAGAAAAACTCCCTTCTTGCCTCGAAGAAGGGTTTTCTCTGATATGTCAATTGGCTCTTCACCTTAGCCATGTGCTATTGCTGAGGCATTCTTGACTCTGTAAGCTCTAGATACTGGAATGGATGACGTCAGCTTCGATCCTTCATCGTCGAGCTCTATGTAGTGGCCTATTCATTTGATGAATGGCTCGAGCCCCACGGACTGCTTCCTCGAATCATTTGTAAGATTTCTCACAATCATAGCAACGTGTCCAGAAGGAACGTGTCTAGGAATGAGATTTCTTGGGATTTGTGTGCCTTCCTGCCAATGTTAGTAAAGGTATTGCATGCAAGTCTCGAATGGAAGAAAAGATACCTGAAGTTTTGGCGAAGCTGTGGTGGTAGAGGGCTCCAGTTGTGTAGATCTGGGCCCAAGTATTTGAGACTTCCTCGGGGAAGTTTCTCACAGCTGATTGGTATGCAAGGAATGCAAGCTCCTTCATTGCTATGCTCCTGATACAACGCCAAATTCCTCTATATCCTTCGACCCTTCGTTACCTCTTGGTAGATCACTTGCTTGCATTGGTCTGTCTTTACTTGTTGCCAGTATCTCATCTGTTGATTCTATGGGTAGGGGTTTTGCTGTGGTGGTATCTTCTGAAAGTTTCCAGCTTCCGAATTATTCCTCAGCTAAATCTCGTATCATTCCTCCAGCTGGGATTGTATGCGTTTCCCATTGGAGCAGCATTCTGCAGTAACTTGCTCCAACCACTTTTGGAATGGTCAGTCATTCCCATAGCAATCCCTGCTAAAGTGTGGTACTTAGCAGACTTCACAGATTTGATACATAGACTGAACGTTTCTTCCTAAGACATCGGCACTCTGAATCTGGAAAACAACTAGAATCTGCACATGACTCTAACATCATTAGTAGGTAATGCCTGTGGTTCAGGCTATTTTCGAAAAGTGTTCCACGACTACTATGATGTAATTATGTTCAAAGGAAGAAAGGAAAAGGATTCGAAATACCCCTGATATCAACGGTTGCAACATTCTGTGTACGTCGCTGGGGTAGATGATCTCTGGAAGATGTGTTACCTGTTATTTGGCAAGCATCGCAGGACTGTATCAGAGATACAAAATCCTTGAATATGGTGGGTCAACAAGATCCTGCTTTCAACACTTTCCGGACAGTGTTGATAGTAGTCAATTGGTCTCCCATAGATTCTTTAGGGCAATGCTCCAAACTCTTGTGGCCTTCGTCTTCTGAGACACATCTTCTGATCAACTCATCTGCAAAAATTTGAAATATAAGAGAAACTGCCCAGTAGTAATATTTCAAATCAGCAAAGAATTTCTTCTTTTGCTGATAAGTCATATCACTTGGAACTTATTCAGTGACTAGATAATTTGAAATAAACCACAGATGAGAATTATTATACATAGCAAACAATGCAAATAAGTTTTCATCCAAAATTTATCAGTATTACACTAGCCTCTAACTCGGGGTTTTCTAATCTAGACCAATGGTTTGCTTTCTAGATTTTCAACCCTTTTTCTTATCCGTTTATTCTATATCAAGTTCAAGTAACAATAAAACTTAACTAAATCAAGTATGGTTCAGCATTAGTTTTATTGAACACAGATATCATAGATTGATCAGTGTCACATATTGTTTCTAGACAAGACTAGATAAGATTAGGATTTATCATACACGAACTTTCTTATCATGTTTCTGTCCTAAAACAATTCTTATTACATCACATATTCATTCAAAAAGCAGATTTCAATCAGGTGATGTCATAATGGGTGCAATAATTCCTTTTGGTTTAAAAGATCTCATGCAATTATCAACATAACAAAAGGAACATCCTTTTTTTTTTCATAGAACATTCAAAGGTCTAGCTATTAAGGAAAAATTATTTCATAACTCGTCCTAATAAAGCCGGTATGACTCTAAGAAAATTCTAAAATGGAGTTTCTTCCCAATAAAAATCTAAGCCAAAATTTTACAACTAAGAAGAAAACATATTTTATCCTCATTTCCATTTTTATTCGAAATTGAATAATAGAAGAAAAACACGAAAAAGAGCAACTAAGAAAACAATTAAGAAAGAACAAGAGATGGGGAAAAGAACAACTTATCATTGAGCAAGAAAAATACATTTTTTTTTTGTTTTTAAATTTTAATTTTTAAAGCAGGTAAATTTCCTTAATATGGTTTTAGAATAATTTTCTAAAATTTGATTATCCTAAATGTCTTAATTCCAGATGACATCTAGAATTAATTAGTTATGATAACCCTATATTTCGGAAAGTGATTGCCTAACTAGTATAAGACAAGTGTTGGGTCTAAGGTCTAGGTTACTACCGTTACCTATCATAAGTCTCTAGAATTTTGATCAGGAATCCTAAATTCATTATGATATTTCCCCGGCAACGGCGCCAAAAATCTGATGCGGTTTCCGACCAATATGCTAAATAGGTGTTATTTTACCCTATGTTGATTATGAATAATTAAGGACTGTGATTGACTAATTGTCACATTTAGTCTTTATGGTGTCACTTAATCAGCCAGAACCTAAGGCAGAGTACCTATCGTGTAGCTAGTCTATTGGAAAGTATCTACGATTTTATTAATTTAATTATCGTACTCCCAGGGAAGTGGCAACGGCTTAGTAGTAACTAGCCTTTTATCCTAACTCCTATCTTATAATCCAGTTATGCAATCTTCATCAAATACTTTGATGAGAGGGTGATCCATTCTCCACTAGGTTTAAGTCTAATTAATCCTAAAAGTGTTTTAAAGATGAGTTCTGATTCTATGTTATACTGTTCCTATATGTTGATTGACCTATATTCGAGTGTTTTAGATATATCTTAGCCTGGAATGCAACTATGTTCTGTGTCTAAAGGTGTACCACATCTGAGGTCTCTACGCTACCACCCCATCGTTAAGGTAAACGGCCCTACTCACGGCCCGGACTAAAGTCAGCAATGAACGGTACCCTATGTCACTTCGGGGTCATGCTGCTCGTCGCAAAACCGCCGGCGTAACTCTCTACTCAGCCTACCTAGACTACTCTAACAAACAAGGTGTTCCGTTGGTTATTTTATCTAGTATGGCAGACACCAATACTAATTGATGCCTGTTAAACTAAACAGGTTATGGATAGACCGTGGTTAGGAATTGTCTATAACCCTAGTTTTAGTTTAAAAGAGACTTACATTAGACATGCAGACATAATGAATATTTAGCAGGTGGCTATTTCCGGAAAAAGATAAAAACTTCAACATATAACACAACTATTCATAAAATCGTAATCTGATATTCATAATTCATATTTAGAACAAAGCAATAACACATATAAGAGAGGGACATGGGGACCGATGCCATAAAGTCTCGCCTACGGAGCGTACTGCTGTATATGTCGTATTGCTCGCCCTGACTCTGCTCACCAGAACCTTCGGAGGACGCTTCCTCAGCCTAGTAGCTAGACTTTACCTTACGTCCTGGGCTTAAGCCTAGCCCTGTGGACTGACTCTTCGAATGCCTAGAGCTCTCTTAGGATCTCCTAACGAAATCCCGGGTATTCTATGAATACCAGAAACGAACCTATCTATAGAAACCTAAGATCTGAGACTATTTCTCAGAAACTAAAACAAACACTAATAAGAAAGAAAACTGAGATCCGAGTCTCTGAGTGAGTTGTGTACTGGAAAATTGTACACTGGAAACCACTTAATGACTCAGATCGAGTGGGGAGGGATGAATTCAACTGTTGGAGGCCTGGGGTATTTATAGCAGCTTCCCGGAGTGAAAATCTCTGAAAAATTCGATGTGGGACAGCTTCTGGCGGCTCGGGACGCCCGTCCCGGATTGGGACGCCCGTCCTGGTCTGTTGACCAGGTCGGGACGCCCATCCCTGGTTCTGGACGCCTGTCCCAAATCTTTGACCGAGTCAACATTTCCAAAAATTGCATTTTTGCCCCAAAATTTGCTGTTTTCGTCTACTTTGCACCTGACACTTCCAAAATCATAAAAACTGTGAAATTAAGTGAATAATACACAATCAAGATCAAATTGCCCTTGATTTCACCCAAATTCATACGTAAAAACATGCTAAAAAGGTGATACGATTTTCGCGTATCACTCAGTGAGTGTCTTGCTGGCGTAATAGATGGAATGAAACATTTTATTTCCCCGCTATCCCAAAACTGCACCAACTGCATAGTCACTAGCATCACACATTAGTTCAAATGGCAGACTCCAGTCCGGTGCTATGATAATGGGGGCTGAGATTAGCTTCTGCTTAAGCTCCTCGAATGTTGCGGCACAGGCTGCATCAAAAGAAAACACATTATCTTTTTCTAATAATTTACATAATGGCTTGGATACTTTTGAAAAATCTTTGATGAATCTTCGATAGAAGCCCACATGTCCCAAAAAACTTCTAATGTGCTTTACGGTCGTAGGGGTTGGTAATTTCTCGATCACCTCTATCTTTGCTTGGTCCACTTCAAGGCCTTTCTTCGAAATCCGATGACCCAATACAATACCTTCTCGAACCATGAAGTGATACTTTTCCCAGTTGAGGACTAAGTTGGTGTCCTCGCATCGTTTAAGCACCTTGGCCAAATTCTCTAAACATTCATCCAAAGAATCCCCAAATATGGAGAAGTCATCCATGAAAACTTCTAAGTATTGCTCCACCATATCTGTGAAAATATCCATCATACAGCATTGGAACGTTGCTGGAGCATTGCATAATCCGAACAACATTCTTCTAAATGCAAATGTACCATAGGGACAAGTGAAAGTTATTTTGTCCTGGTCCCCTGGTGCTACAGCAATATGGTTGTAACCAGAATAACCATCCAGAAAATAATAATAATCACGTCCAGCCAGTCTATCCAATATTTCATCAATGAAGGGCAATGGGAAGTAGTCTTTTCTTGTGGCTTTGTTGAGCTTTCTATAGTCAATGCAAATTCTCCATCCCGTGACGGTCCTAGTGGGAATTAATTCATTGTCTTCATTCTTCACCACTGTAATTCCCCCTTTTTTGGGCACACAATGTACAAGACTTACCCAAGAACTGTCAGAGATAGGATAAATTATGCCAAAATGTAACCACTTAATAATTTGCTCCTTTACCACTGTCTTCATAATAGGGTTTAATCTTCTCTGCCCCTCAATTGAATTTTTGGAATATTCTTCCAAAATGATTTTATGCATGCATAAGGTTGGACTTATACCATTTATATCAGCTATGGTCCAGCCCATAGCTCTCTTATGCTGCTTTAGAACTCCAAGCAATTTTTCTTCTTGTTCAGCATCCAGCAATGCTGAAATAATCACAAGCAGAGTTGAGTCTGCTCCTAGAAATTTGTACTTTAAATGTTGCAGCAATGACTTCAGTTCCAGCTTAGGTGGTTCTTCCATAGAAGGTTTTATTACTTTGATTTCCCGAGAAGACAAGTCCAAGGATTCAAATTGCGTGCTAAATTTGAAACCCTGGGAATTGCTTCTAGCTACGCTGAATATTCCTCTTCCTCCTCATTGCCATCATCATGCAACATTTCCTCCATCAACACTCTTTTCAATGCATCATCTCAATATTTCTTCCGCTCTTCATCTTCCTTTGTCAAAGAATCATTGGTAGATATTTGAAAACAATCCTCACCTTCATCATGAAAATTTCATGGCCTTGAACACATTAAACGTGACTTTGTCATCTTGAACTCTCATGGTGAGTTTCCCTTTTTGAACATCAATGAGAGTCCTTCCCGTAGCAAGGAAAGGTCTCCCTAGAATAATAGGAACTTCCCTATCTGCTTCATAATCTAAAACAATAAAGTCAGCTGGAAAAATAAATCTATCCACTCTTACCAAGACATCCTCAATTTTCCCATCCGGATGGGCTATAGACCTGTCTACTAGTTGCAATGTCAATATTGTAGGTCTTACCTCACCAATGTCTAATTGTTTAAAAACTGACATGGGCATTAGGTTGATGCTGGCGCCAAGATCGCATAATGCCATGCCACAATACGAGTCTCCAATAGAACAAGGAATGTTGAAGCTCCCCGGATCTTTCATTTTGGGGGGAAGCTTATCCTGCAAAAAGAAACTACATTTTTGGTTAGTGCAACAATTTCATACTCACCCAACCTCATTTTCTTTGTAAGAATATCTTTCATGAATTTCGCGTAGTTGGGCATTTGCTCTATTGCTTCTACCAAAGGAATGTTGATATGCAGTTGTTTCAAATGTCCAGAAACTTCTTGAACTGCTCATCCTGTTAATTTTTAGCAAACCTCTGCGGAAAAGGCATCTTTTGTTGTACTAGTTTGCTCTCTGGAACTTTACTTTGTTGAGGCAATTGCGATACTACAGCATCGGGCTCCACTTTGGCTAGTTCAACTACTGGAAGTTCTTCTTCTTTGTCCTCCTTGCTGGGCCCGCTGGATTTCTCCACTGCTCCAAGCTTGATCGTTGGTTCTTCCAGTATTTTCCCACTCCGTAGAGTCATCGCTTTGCAATGTTCCTTTCCTTCTCTCCTCGAATTCTCGGAGTCACTTAGGAGTGACCCTTGTGGTCTGTTCTTCAATTCTTGGGCCAATTGCCCCATTTGGGTTTCAAGGTTTCGTACAGTTGATGTCAAGCCTTGAATGGTTGTCTCCGTTCTTGCCATAAAATCTCTCATCATATTTTCCAATGAATTTGAATGTGGTGGTGGTTGTTGTTGAGGCCTTTGCTGAAGTTGTTGTTGCTGCTGGGGGTACTGCTGTTGCTGGAACATTGGCCTCTGGTTCATACCTTGGCTGTTTTGCATCCCCTGGTCTCTCCAAGAAAAGTTGGGATGCTACTACCAAGTAGGATTGTAAGAGTTTGACTGTAAACCATTGCCTCTGTTCTAGTTCCCCATGTAGCATACTGATGCTGGATTGTGAACACAATCCTCAAAAGAGTGTCCTTCACCACAGTAGACACAACACACATCTTGCACCTGGCTTACATTAGACAGGTTTGGTTGCTCAGCCGTCTGTCTGCTATGCTGCTGCATACTCAGTGTTTTCAGCATATTAGACATGGATGATACTTGGGCTGAAAGTGAAGTTATTGGGTCTAACTCCAACACTCCAGCCACCCTTCTTCCACTTGGCAGTCTTGTTGTAGGCCATTGATAGTTGTTATTGGGAATTCTCTCGATTAATTCATAAGCTTCATTGTAAGTTTTTGCCAATAATGCACCATTTGCTGAAGCATCAACTATCATTCGTGTGTGTGCATTTAACCCATTGTAAAATGTTTCCATTTGAATACAGTGTGGGATTCCGTGGTGTGGACATCTTCTTAACAACTCTAGTTGATGAAAAGAAGTAATTTCGTTTCTTAACCAAGCATTTTTTGTAGGAGGAAAATATTTCATTAAAAATCTTTCCGTAAGCTGCTGCCATGTAGTTACACTACCCGAGGGTAGAGAGTTAAGCCATGCTCTAGCTTTGTCTCTCGGGGAATATGGAAACAATTTCAGCCTCAAAGCATCGTCTGTCACCTCTGGCAACTTAAAACAGTCGCTTACTTCCATAAATAATCGTAGGTGCAAGTGTGGATCCTCAGCAGGTAGTCCACCAAACTGCCCTACTGTTTGCAACATTTGAAATATTACTGGTTTCAACTCGAGCTGTGCTGCGGAAATCTCCGGTCGCACAATGCTTGGGTTAAGTTCATTGAACATAGGGATAGCATACTGCCGAATGGCATGGTCCCTATCATCTGCCATTACCACAGGATTGTAGACAGGTTCAGGTTGAATTTCACGTTGTTCCGCCATAGCTGCCTTATTCGTGGTTTGTTTCTTCTTCCTTAACGCCTTGGTTGTTCTCTCAATTTCTGGATCTAATGGCAGCAATGTAGCTTGAGAGCCCTTGCGTGTTTTACTCATGCAAAATAGCACATGTTAAGGAATGAATGATATACACAAGCTGAAAATTAACAAATGGTCAATATCAATAATGTTTAAATAAAATTCAGCCTATGCACAAATATCACTCATACACTAAATCAATAGACTATTAAGCACAAGTATGAGTATAAAAAAATTGAAAAATAAAAGTAACCAAATGCAAACAATCAATATTTACAAACAATTGACTCGAAAGTCCACGACAACGGCGCCAAAAACTTGTTGTGTTGTGTGCGTGTGTCACAATTTGTGAAGATAAGAAAATGATGTAAACCAACGCAATCTTAACAAGTGCAAGTATACACCGGTCAACAAGTACTATATGTACCTAAGTACAAGATTATCGATCCCACAGGGACTAAGTGTGCCAATCACAAATGCAAATACGATTGTACAATTGGTTAAAAGAATAAAAGAATAAAGAATGATGAATGATGAATAGAGATTGGTCTAATGCTACGGCAATGCTACTGCTACAGTAAAACTAAACTAACAGTTAAGGGTCAGCCGACTGGAAAAAACCACAAGAGTACTGCAGGTAATACAATGTTGTGGCATTCACGCCCAAAATGTAAATACAAACCAAAGATGAATCTAAATATACAGAACATGCTTTCAGTTTCCAGATTAATGCTACAGCGATCTAGTGCTCCCCAGATTACTTGATCTACTAATCTAGATCCCCGATAACATCGTCTCATGGAGTACGAAGTACCGTTGACCTAGAAAACACTAGTCAGTGAATTTGGTCATGTCCCCTGCAATGTTGAGCGCACGGTCATGCGTCTCAATCTAGTGCCACATAATTATCTTGTCCACTAGCTCCCTTCCGTTAGAAAGCCAGATACTAGTTTGATACATAACTTGGACAGTCGTAACCGCAAGTGATGCTAAATCAATTTAAGTAATTACATAAATAAACCAAGCATGCCCCATACAAGTAGTAAACATAAAAACAGAAAACAATGCTATAGTATATTCATCATCGTATTCCAAACAGTGTAATCAACATGTTCATACTTATCTTTGCCATAACATCTTCAGGTTATAAAAGTATATCTTCAGTACAGAGAATAACGAAATCCAGGAATTAAAGTAATGTAATAAAATACTCCTATCGTCATAGTGAATAATTCTATTACAAAACAAGTTTAATTAATCCATAAATTCGCCTTCAACTTGTGCCCAATACTCAAGCAAGAATCTATACAAGACAATGAACAATAATGAGGAAATGGGCAGAGAATTACTCGAGTCTGAGATCACGCTACTGCCCAGATTAGTTTAATCACGATTGCCCAGTGCTATTCTCCTCTGACTGATGTCGCGGCGTCTTTTCTGCTCAGCTGATGAACACTCAGCAAGTCACCCTGCTTCCTCTCGGGTTTTTCCCTACAGAAATTAATCTAAAGCTAAAAAGAAATGCTAAACTCTACTGCCGAAATTCTACTGCACTATCTAAAAGTGAATAAAAACCAATCTCCTCTTCAAAAGTCTAAAAATCTAATCTCTTCTTCTCTCGGTTTTTCAATTATATATAGTGCCTCATCTTGCTCCCGAGATTCAGCCCCTTCATGCCATCTGTCCAGAATTCTGGAATTTTCTTATAATATTCAACAAATAAAATGAATAATCCAGAAATTAATTCGAGCTGCCTTTGTCTTTTTCCTCCCTGCTGCAGGATTCTCTTCGGGTTTCAAGCTACAGCTGCCACGTATTTAAGTAATTAAAACATAAAAATTTCTGAAAATAACTGAATAATAATTCGGTTAATCTCATTCCCTTTTTACCCTTGTTATAATAAATCAATTCAAATTAAATCCCCAAATAATAATTTAATAACTGCAACTCGTAACAAATATTTGGAAATTAATTAAATTAAATTGACCTATTGACATTAAACCCACATGTTTCGTAAAAAGAGAAAGAATATCAACTAGACTCGTTTTTACACCAATTTCTGAATAATTCCAGTCAAATTAAAAACCAAATGTGGGCAAAGCTTATGTGAATAACTCTATTATTTTAGAGTTATCTAGTATACAGCGATTCACAGTTGGTGGTAAATCAGGTCCAAGGCACCTATGCAGTACAATCGGAGGGTCTACAACCATATGTGGACTAGGCCAGAAAATGGAGAGAGAAATTCTGCCTTTTCACGTTATCTTTGATCAGCAGAAAAGAAAATCAGCAAGTAGACAAACTTGCAAAAATTGCTTCTGGAGAAACTCCAAACGAGGAAGGCATCCCAATAGAAAGAGCAGCAGCAAGTTCGAAAGAAACGGACTTAATACAATGCCTACATTCCACTTCAGAAAATTGGGATGAGGAAATAAAGGATTTCATTCAGCAAGGGAGCCTCCCAAATGACGCTACCCAGGCTAGGCAAATACGACGGCAGTTTTCCAGGTACACAATTCATGACGGTGTATTGTATAGACGGTCTTTTTCAAGGCCTTTACTTCGTTGCATTCCTCCACCTCAAACCAACGAGTTCCTCGCCAAGATACACGAGGGAGTATGCAGAGGACACCCCAGTGCCCGAGCTCTGGCCGAAAGAGTAATCAACCAAGGGTATTACTGGCCAACGCTTAGAGAAGATGCCAAAAGATATGTCAAGAAATGCGAGACATGTCAAATTTTTGGAACTATTCCACAACTGCCTTCCATTGAACAAACCCCAGTGGTGGCAACCTGGCCATTCAACATGTGGGGAATGGATTTAATGGGAAAGTTCTTGAAAACAAGGAATGGCTATGAATACTTGGTAGTGGCGGTGGATTATTTCTCAAAATGGGTAGAAGCAAAAGCCCTCACACATCCAACAGAGGAAAATGTTTCTAAATTCTTCCGGGAAAATGTCCTATGTCGTTTTGGAATACCTAGGGTAGTGATTACCGATCATGGAGTTCAATTTTCAATCAAGTTCACTGCAGAATGTCAAAGGTTGTACATCAAACATTGGAAATCATCAGTAGCACACCCTCAGGGGAATGATCAAGTAGAAGCTGCTAACAAACTGGTACTAATGGCCCTAAGGAAAAACTTGGAGGGAAAATCCAACAAATGGGATGACGAGTTGAATCCAGCTCTGTGGGCAATTCGCACTTCGACTAGGGGCCCCACAGGAGAAACGACATACCCACTGGTGTATGGTTCTGAAGCAGTAGCACCAGCCGAAGTTACATTACCCACAGCAAGAGTATCGATGTACAACGAGGATGTTAACAAAGAAAGAAGAGGCATGGAACTAGATCTGTTAGAGGAAAGGAGAATAGCAAGCCGCCTAAGATCGCAGTCATTCAAGCAAAAAGCCAAAAAAACCCATGATAAGAAAGTATTCAAACGACCAATAAAGATTGGGGATTGGATACTCCGGAAGATAGAAGGCACGGCGCGGCATATAAAAGCAAACAAGTTGACTCCAAATTGGGAAGGACCATACCTCGTGAATCACGAAGTAAGACCCTGCACTTACAGGCTCATGAACAAAGACAGCATTCTCCTACCAAACCCATGGCACACAAATCACTTGAAAAGGTACTATGTATAAATAGCACATAGAAAGCATTGTTTTGAATACCAAGTCATCTTGGAAACAAATTTGTTGAACAGCTTCAGAAAGTACCGTGTTGAAATTTCGAAATAAAAGAACCAAGCTAGAACTTGGTAATAAATTACCATGAGTGAAATCTCGTGGTTCCGAAGTACCAAGACCAAACTCGGAAGAATAAATTACCATGAGTGAAATCTCGTGGTTACGAAGTACCGGGATCAGTCTCGGGAGAATGAATTACCATGAGTAAAATCTCATAGTTACGAAGTACCGGGATCAGTATCAGGAGAATGAATTACCATGAGTAAAATATCATGGTTACGAAGTGCTGAGATCAAACTCGGAAGAATAAGTGAACACGAGTGAAATCTCATGGTTACGAAGTACCGAGATCAAACTCGGAAGAATAAATTAACACGAGTGAAATCTCGTTGGTTACGAAGTGCCGAGACAACTTGGGGGAAATTAAAATACCACGTAATAGCTCGTGGTTATGAAGCACCGAGTGGAAGGACTTAGAAGAATTAAAACTATCAAGTATGCAACCTAGTGATCGCGAAGTATCAAGTTAGAAAGTGTCGACAAATTGGAAAAAATCAAAGGTATAAAGACATTGAGAATTCTATTGAAGCTTTCAAAAGATGAAGTACAAAAAGTTTACAAAAAAAACAAAGTTTACATTCAAAAAATCCCTACAAGAATGACAAAGTCAAGGAGCAGAGGATGAACCACCCAGCATATCCCAAAAGTTTGGCTCAGAGGGAGTAGGGGGATCGCAAGCAGGCTTTCCTCTCTTCTCATCTCTATCTCGAAGAGCATCCATCTCCTCTGCGGTAAAAGGAACGAAGTCTGCATCTTGCTGGCAGGCCTCGTTATCGAAGTTAGACTGAAACGCACGCAGAAGAACGGACTTGTCTTCAAAATACGGATGAAGCTGGCGAATGATATGAATACAACCTTTATCTAAAAAGGACCCGGCTTCGCGACCAATCTCCTCATGATAGTCAGAGGAACTCTTAAATTCATCAATAATGTTTTTCTTGAAGCTTTCTGACTTACAATACTTGAGTTCCCCTTGGGCAGAAAACTGAGCCGTAATAGCCTCATCCCGAGCTGTATTCAGATTAGTGTTAGCAGACTGCAACTCGGCAACTTTTTCCTCAACCTCGGCCAACTTTCCCTTCAACTCAGCAACCTCGCTAACTAGTTGGAGCTTTTTCGAGGCAGCTAACTCCAAGCGGCTAATCTTATCAACAACTTCAAATTCAAGGGAGGCCAAACGAGGTTCATTAGTTGTCCACCATTCCTCGTTAACTGTTGCTCGTCCAGCTTGCTCCGAAGAACGAGAGTTGGAGATGTAAAGTACCAAAGAGGAAACCTGCTCAAAAGGAGGTGTTTCACAAACAAGATAAGAGAAGTGTTTCACAAACGAAATAAGGCACTTGGAAATATAATATACATATACATATACATACATAGTACTTACCCGTGCCAGAAGAGCGCCAACCCGGTTAGTGGCCTCTTCAACTCCCATCTCGCCCATCCTAGCCAAGCCCTCCGTATCCGCGGCCCGGTTTAAGAGGGTACCTCCAAGGAAAGAAGCAACATACCGGTTGGTGAAACGGATGTTATTGAGAGGAGGGGTCCTGGCTGTAATCTCAGAAGCCAATGCCTGCAGAGCTTCCTCCTCAGTAGGCAATTCGAACCCCGGCCGAAGCCATAAAGGCCTAGGGCTCCCAGTGTCCACCTCAACTTTGGCGGCAAGAACTGACTCAGGTTCTCCCTGAACCTCCAGCAGTAAAGCTTCCTCTAAAGTATCTGTTGGAGTGGGCAGAGACGAAGGGGGGATGGTAGCAAATTTGGTAGAGGGGCGTCGAGGCGAAGTCCTCCGTCTTTGACGTGGGCAGAGTTGTTCCTCGTCTTCCCCCATCGAAGCCTCGGGAGTTGCCTCCCTGCGAGACTCGGGAGCAGAACGGGGAGTCCCACCTCTCACTCCCTCATCCCTTGCTTGACAAAGATTTCTACTTCGCCTAGACGAAGGACCGGCAGAGGATGGATAAGTGAGAGGGGTATCCCCTGCGGTACCTCAATCTATCAACCTTGGAGGAAACCGGGGTAAAGAGTCCAAGTGGGATTGACAGACTTCCCTACCCTCTACTCGGTTTCCCCAAGCCTTGCTAAACATAGTTGGTCCTGCAACAAAAAAGCCCAAGTCAAAACCTTTACGAACTAAAAAAACCCCTTTTTCTAGTTACCCCGGCCATTGGGACATCCACGGGCAGTGGAAGTACACAGATCACACTGGAAGGAAAAAACACCTCCGGGGTGTATAGTCTAGTCTCGATTCGGCCTTTCCTCCTCAAAACCCAACTCTTTCTTCCGCTCAGCCAAACCAGCCCCTATGCCACACCACTTTAAACTCAACTCACTCAGCAGGTCAGCAGAAGAGTATACTCGGGATTGGTATTGGTGACTATCTCCTAAATCCCGGGTAATGGTTTCTAGGAAGGACTTCTCAGGCTGAGGGAAGAAGGGTTCTGGATTCGGGACCACTGGTAGTCCTCACTAACACATGGACGGAAAGGAAAACCTATTCGGTACTCGACCATCAACCACCTTCCCTTGAAATCTATCTTATTTGGCGGAGAATCGAAGAAAATGACTTTATTTCGACGCGGACGAAGAGAAAGAGTGTTGTCCGACATTCGAAGAGAAGAGAAAAACATCCTAAGTATATTGGGGGTAAGCTCAAAGCCAAATCTATGACAAAGGCAGATCAAACAAAAAATAGTACGAACGACATTTGGATGGACTTGCCCAGGTTGAACCCGGGTGAAAACTAAAAAATCTGTAAAGGCAGGATCTATGGGAAGCCGAAGTCCCACTTCAAAATGGGCTAAAGGAAGAGGGATGTTATGGATTGACATTTTGCCTACCTCGGGAGCTACGGAAACCCTATAAGTCCTAGGATCTACACTATATCTACGGGTAAAGGACTCCGCCTGCTCACGGGTAATCCTACTTCGCCCCAAAGCAAAGTCCGAGGCAGGAGGTGCAGGCATAGGCGGCTGAAAGGGAATACTCACAGGAACCTCGCCTTGACCTTCCCTAACCGCTACAGTAACCTCTGGCTAGGCAGCCTGAGGATCACCGAACCCCTCAGCCATAAGATCCTCAACTTCCTTATTGTTCCCACTCTGGGCAACCATTTCCTACCTGCGAATGGAAGTTGGACATTTAGAACCCCATTCAAAAAAAGTCACCCAGAAAAAGAAACCTAAGACTCCTAAAACACCCTCATACCAAGGTCACAAGAAGCAATCATATTTTTTCCCCAAAAATAAACAGAAACTGAGAAAGCAGTAAAAAAAGTCAGAGACGGCACATTAAGTCCAAAAATGGCGGAATAGATAAGAAATAGTCATCAATAAAAAGATAAAACATACCTTTTTAGTATCTAAGATGGAAGTCTGGGAAAAAGCGTGACTGAACTCATGATGAAATAAAGACGAAGGAATCTTCAAAGGTCGTTAATGGTAGGAAAATGTGGAAGCAAGAAAGTAAAGATATGGAAAAGAGCTTCTGTGGAGGAAAGGACTGTTAAATAGCCGAAAAGGCGCCCTTGCGGAATGATTATTTGCCAGAACCAAGACGTCAGGGAAGGTAAATGGGTGTTTCTGTTGGCTGACATTCTGCATTAATGATAGAGGCAGAAGAAGAAAAGACAACCGGTCACTGTCAAAGACCCTAAATTCAGCCATAGGTCAAAGTGCTCGAGATACAACTATCCCGCCGAAGCCCCCATACTTCGTCATGTGGCACTTCGACGAGGAGCCACTGAACAACCAGAGAAATACCTCAGGGGTAAAACAATATGTTTACCACGAAGTAACTGCCCCTGACCTCACCGGACGTCATAAGTCCAAATTTATGGGCCTCATAAAGAGAAGACGTTACCACTCTTTAAACACCCTATTCAAAGCCTATTTTCTACAATGGTCAAAATGGCCCAAAACTCCAACGGGAAACTCATGAATAAATGAGACACCCTCAAACAAACTCCTATAAAGGGGAGATCCGAACAGAAGGTAAGACAAATTCCAGATATCCAAAATACTCATATAATACTCTTCTGACTTAAGCATCAGAGAGTTCACGGGAAATACATCTCCCCATCGAACTTACTTGTTTTGTAGGTACTCAACATCTCGAAGTGTAGCCATCACAGTGCCACTCCATGAAGTGCCGCTTGCCGAAGTATAGTTCCCCTAGGGGCCACTCCCCAAAGTACCATTTTCATTGACTTTGACCGGCTCTAGATCTCCCAAAGACCAATCCATTCAAATATCTCCCAAATTCTTACCCTTTCAAATTACTTTTTTACCCTTGACAGATTTTTGCATAATCAATATATAAAGTATTATTAGATTAAAAATAAAATTAAAAGAACATATATCCTATCATCAACATACACTCTAAAGAACACTTCCACCTTTTAAGAAGAAAGCTTTGAATATTAGTTCAAAATTTTTAGCTTATTGTATATTATTTCAATAAAATTTGAAAGGTCAAATAGTGATCAAATTCAATATATAACTTGTGAATTTGAGCTCTGAATATTTAGTTTCTAGTAAATAAAAAATGAATGTTTAGAGCCTCATCACAACATAAACTAATTCCCAATTAACATTATCCATATGTGTGCTTGTGATTATGACACAAAAGCACAAGAAATATATAAGAGAGTTCTAACTTAGAGAGAGAGAAACACAGTACATTAATTGAAGTGTGTTTGATTGTTTGTTTTCTCAGGAAAATACAGATGACAAATTAGGTTTTGTTTTGATCATTCATTAGTATTTTAAACCCAAAAGGGGACATATGAGATTGAAAATACAAAATGTTTTCTTTTGAAAACAATATTAAAAATAAAAAATATTTTAATATTATCTTCATTCTACCTTAAAAATTAAATAAAAAGTTTTCCTTTAGTAAAAATAGTGAGAATAATTTTCTATATGTGGGGATGTAACTTAGATGGTAGAATACTCACTTAGCATACCAGAGGTAAGGGGACTGATAGCTTGCATCTCCATTTGTTTTTTTTATATATGTGGGAATGTAGCTTAGATGGAAAAGGGCCAAATTGGAATTGGTATAAATAGTTTATAAACTATAGATGTTTGATGACATTGATCTCTAAACTTTAAAAAATTGTGACTTGTCATTCTAAAAATTTCGTTAAATCATAGTTATGTTTTCTATAAGAAAATGGCCAAATTGGAATTGGTATAAATAGTCTATAAATTATAAAAGTTTGATGACATTGATCCCTAAACTATAAAAACTTTGTGACTATCATTTCAAAAATTTCATTAAATTATCGTTAAGTAAAAAAATTTTAAAGATATTTATGTCACTATACTATTTAAATATATTTAATATTTTTTCTGTTTTTTGTTTTTTGTCTAAGATGGATTTCATGTGGTGTGAGTAATTGATTCTTCTAACTCGAATTATAATATATATTTTGTATGTTTCTATGAGAATTGTACTTTCTTGTAAAAGATCTAGTACAAAAAAACAAATAATTAATATTATTGTTAAGAGGATAAGGTCATTAGAATAGATCCATACCTCCAAATTATAATTTTAGTTTCAAATCTAATAAAGTTCAAGATAAAATTGGAAGATTGATTCTTATTTCCAATACCTAGTTCTTAATTTTGTGAATCATAAAATTAAAATTGTAATCGATTTTTTTGAATTGAATATGAGAAAATTAATGAAGAAGCAAATGCAATTGTTGTCCGAACATAAAACCTAGCACTAATAATATAGGTTTTTGGAAGAAGTTAATCGTATTTGATCAATGATACTTCTTGTGACTAAACGATTTATACTCGTCCTTATTTAAAATATTATGTTGTATTTCCAACTTCACGTAATTGAAAATAGGTCAATTGTAGCTTTTTAAGTGGTGTATCTATGTAAACAAAATTTACATTTTGGACAAAAAAAAGTCATATTTAAAGTCAAAATTTTTAATATTTTAATGGTAGGTAATTCAATTACAATGAAAAAAGTTTGTAATTCAAAATAAGGTATGTTGTCTAGTATTGAGGTTCCTAGGATTGTATAATGAACGGATTTTCGACTCCCTTCAAAATAAAATATTCTTTCTCTAATTGTTATAGTCTCCCAATGAATTGTGTTAAATATTACAAGGGTAAATATACTAGTAAAAGCTAATATTTTTTTATACATAAGGTAAGTTGATTAATTGTTGTACTTTTAAGTATTTTTAACTTATTAAACAATCATTTTCTTCCATCTTCATAAAAAAATAAAGTTTTTTGTCATACTGTTATCTAAAGCTGAAGTGCTTAAAGGATTTAATATCGATATTAGATTGTGACAACAAAATAATTCATGCAATAAATCTATTCATAGGTGAGTAAACTAAAATATATCAAAATTTCGTTTTGAATTTTGTTTGCTTCGAAACAAGAGATCAATACCAAAGCAAGGTATTGCATTTCCTACAAAAATATACAATAAATAAAGTTTAATTATTGTACTGAATTTTTGTCTCAATAATTATATATACACTAAAATATATAAAAAATTTTGTATTGAATTTGTTTGCTCTATTAAAAGATATCAACACCAAAGCAAGTTACTGTTATCCAACATATTAATTTTTCAAAGAAAACGTTTTTATAACTCGTGATCCCAAAAGAGGTGATGTATATATAATCATGGTAATAATTATTGGTATGGAAAGATACATATGATCGAGATAAATTTGATTTACATGTCAAATAATATTAATAACCACCAGAAGTGGAACAAATGATAAGGTATAAATTCAATGATAACATTTTTATCTCTTGTATATTGTTTATTAACGGTATAAATTATATATATATATACTTGTTTACTGTATTAGATATATATATATATATATATGTTATATATATTGGATATATATATATATATATATATATATATATATATATATGTGTGTGTGTGTGTGTGTGTACTGTTTTGTATTTATATAATTTATGGATATATATATTACACACATCTCCTCTCCAGTTTTATGGAAACTGATCATCTTTCAGATATTGATAGATTTATCTGTCAGATGAGTGACACATCTCTCCACCTATAAATAGAGTGCTAACTTTTCTTAGAAAAGAAGAGATAAAAAGCTGAGAAAAAGCTGAGAGAATTATACAAAAACTTTGTCAAAATTATGAAGAAAGAAAAATCTAGAAGCCCTCGGAAGAAATTCATAGTTGTTCAACAGATTGAGATCAAACCAACGGCCCTCAAAGTTGAATCCAGTCCGATATTAACCGAAAATAGTTCTTCAACGGATCAAGATCAAGCCAACGACCCTCAAAGTTGAATCCAGTTCGAGATCAGCCCAAAACACCCCTCGGATAAATTAGAATTCATTGGATCAAGATCAAACTAAAAACAAAACCCTCGAGCCCACGACGGATCGAATCAGTGAATCGATAGAAATAAGACCTCTTTAAAATTATTAAAATTTTATTACATGAAACCTATTTTCTCAGTAATTTTCAAAAAATTACATAAGGAAAACGAAATTTGTTTACACTATGATTATTATTATATATGTGATTGAAATTCAAGAGATTTCAATAGCAAAAGATTTTGTTGGAAGAATTTGAGATGAAAGAATTTTAAAAAATAAAACTTCGTCTAAACTAGTAAACCAAACACTTGAGACCTGCAGTTCCTACTAAATAGATGGAAAGGAAAAATGGTTTAACGAAAACAATGTCTTTTGAAATAATGATTTTTTAACTAGACAAATCAAGAACTTTGTAAGTTTTTTGAGTAATAGGATATCCTATGAAAATATAGGTTGAGTCCTTTGGTTGCAATATATCTCTTCCTTGTTTAATACTGCTAACATAGCAAAGACATCCAAAACTTTTAAGATGAGAATAAGAGGGTTTTTTGTTGAACAAAAGCTTATAAAGAGTTTTCCCATTCAAGATAAAAGAAGGAAATATATTGATTAGATAGGTAGTAGTAAAAATACAATATTCATAATGTTTCATAAGCAGATTAGATTGAAAACAAAAGAGTTCTACAAACTTCTAAAAGATACATATGCTTTCTTTCAACTATATCATTCTATCGAGGAGTGTATCTAATAGACGTTTGATGGATAATTTCCTTTTGTTGAAAATATTTTGTAGATTCTTTGCTCAATCCTAGCTCAAGACCATTGTCGATTCTAAAGATTTTGATACTGGAAGAAAAGTGATTTTTCACCATAATGACAAAAGATTTTATTAATGTTAGAACATTACTTCAATTACTTAAGAGGTGTGTCTATGATCATCAACGAAGGTAAGGAAATATTTTCATTCCTTAAAAGTTGGGAGTATGATAAGGTCGCCATATATCTAAGTGAAGAAGTTCAAAAGGATGATTAGATTCAGTATTACTCAAACTGAAAGAAAGTTTAGTTTGCTTTGCCATAGGACAAACAACACAAGGATCATGAAGCTTATTACTGGTATCACAAGAAAGATCAAGAATAAAAATTTTCTCAATATGTAAATGACCTATTCTATAATGACAAGGTTCACTCTCATTTTCACAATTGATGTGTTCTGTTTAAGTGTGCTAAAGATAGAGTTTATATTCTATGTAGATTTGTAAAGAATTAAGGATTGATGTTAAAACACATAGCAAATAAGATTGTCACTTAACTAAACAAAACCTGAGGTAGAGTACCTATCGTGTATATAGTAATATGGTAGCATCAACGATTTTGTATTTGTAAATATCGTTTGTCCCACATCGATTTGCTTCCTATTTTTGCTCAGTTTCACCCCTATATATTGTACAAACCTCTGCACTACTCCATCATTCCTTCCTACTCAACACGGAGCATCTATGTAATACCCTAATGTAATTTTGGGGCTTTCTGTATAATTTAAATAGTGTGAGGACTAAGTAATAAATAAATATTTATAAATAAGAAATAAAAAAATAGAGGTGGAAATAGGCTGAAATAAGAATGATTATTAAGTTTTAATTTAGGGTTATTATTCATTTCAGAACCCGAAAGTCGCCAGAGAGGGATTAGGATTTTCTTAATTTTGAGAAGTTGGTAAAAAAGGTAAGTTATTTTAGTATTTTTTATTATGATGAGACATTATGATCTTATGATTAAGATATAGTTACGAATTTTGTCCTAATTTTTATTATATGGATTGTTGGAAGAGTTTAAAAGGGGTTTTAGGAGCAGAATATTTAAGCTAATTAGAATTTACACAAGTGATCAATCCAGTTAGGCAGACTATCCTTCTCCATTTTTTAAATTTCCTATTTTATTAGAATATATATATTTTTTTTAAAAGTATTGAATTTGAAGGTTACGTATGTGAAATCATTTATTTGATATTTTTGAATATGCGCATTAGAATTCTGAGCAAGTTTTAGTTTTTAGAAAGTTTAGGATTTTGAATTAGTTTATGGTTTATGAAATCGTGTGATTTTTACTGTTAGGTAAAAGCTTATTTTTTAAAGTTCTGGTTATTAAAAATATAGGATTTTATAAATTTTAAGTTTTATGATGTTTTGATCAATATTTTGAAATATTTTTTTGAAATATATTTTTAATTTAATATATTTTTTGAAATTCATTTACAGATGGTATTATGAATCGTTCTGACCAAATTTTTATTAAATATATATATATTTTTAAATTAAGTTTTAAATTACAAAGAGTCTAATTTTTTATATAGTTTTGATTAAGTTATTATAAAGGCTATGTTTTTTCTTATTTTCATTATGTTACTCTGTATTGTTAAATATTTTAAAATGTGAAATATTTTACATTGAAGTTTTATAAAAGTAAGTTATATGTTTATAATTTCTATTTTATTAGAGATTAACTTGATGGACAACAATAGGAGGAACATGTTCCACCATATATAAATAAGATCATCAATTGGCATGGACAAAAAGTCACCCAAATTAGATGTAAGGTCATTTCCTAACGGGTATATAGTTAGGAACTAATATCAATTAAGACCCATTTGCGAATCATTCAGATTATTCCCCAATAGTCAAAGAAAAGAATTGATTAAATGATTATTTTCTGTTGATTTGCTCAATGTAGATTTAAATGATTGTTTTCTATTGATTTGCTCAATTTAGATTTAAATGATTGTTTTATGTTGATTTGATCAATGTAGATTTTAAATGATTTTTTTTATTGAATATTTAATCCCTATTTGTCCTTTTTTGATTTAAAGATAATGGTACGGTAAGGTTTTTTTATTATTATTATTTAAAGATATTTATGTTTTTCATTTTAAATTGGAAGATTGTTTTTAAAAGGAAATGATGTTCTTCCTACTGAGTATTTTATACTCACTCCCTATGTTTTCCACCTTGCAGATGACAGTGAAGATATTAAATTAGAGGATGGTTACTGAACGGATGACTTTGAATAAGAGTTTAGAGTATTTTTAGTTTGTTTTCTTTTAGAATAAACTTCATGTTGTTACTGGAAGTTTGAACTTTTAAGTTGAGGATTTGTTATTGAATATAGTTAAAAATTTTGGATGATATTTTATAGATTGTTTCAAATAAATAGTTTATTAATTGTTTTAATTAATTGAAAGTAAGTGGTTCGACATTCTCTGGAGAAATTTAAGAAATGTAGTTGTGTTATGTTTTAAATTTGAGAATTTAGGTTACAAACTAAACCCGGATTTGGGGCGTGACAATCTATTAGCTTAGAATCACTCGATTCTCTTAGTTGGTGATGCGGTTTCCGACCGATATGCTAAATAGGTGTTATTTTACCCTATGTTGATTATGAATAATTAAGGACTATGATTGACTAATTGTCAAATTTAGTCTTTATGGTGTCACTTAATCAGCCAGAACCTAAGGCAGAGTACCTATCGTGTAGCTAGTCTATTGGAAAGTATCTACGATTTTATTAATTTAATTATCGTACTCCCAGGGAAGTGGCAACGGCTTAGTAGTAACTAGCCTTTTATCCTAACTCCTATCTTATAATCCAGTTATGCAATCTTCATCAAATACTTTGATGAGAGGGTGATCCATTCTCCACTAGGTTTAAGTCTAATTAATCCTAAAAGTGTTTTAAAGATGAGTTCTGATTCTATGTTATACTGTTCCTATATGTTGATTGACCTATATTCGAGTGTTTTAGATATATCTTAGCCTGGAATGCAACTATGTTATGTGTCTAAAGGTGTACCACATCTGAGGTCTCTACGCTACCGCCCCATCGTTAAGGTAAAAGGCCCTACTCACGGCCCGGACTAAAGTCAGCAATGAACGGTACCCTATGTCACTTCGGGGTCATGCTGCTCGTCGCAAAACTGCCGGCATAACTCTCTACTCAGCCTACCTAGACTACTCTAACAAACAAGGTGTTCCGTTGGTTATTTTATCTAGTATGGCAGACACCAATACTAATTGATGTCTGTTAAACTAAACAGGTTATAGATAGACCGTGGTTAGGAATTGTCTATAACCCTAGTTTTAGTTTAAAAGAGACTTACATTAGACATGCAGACATAATGAATATTTAGCAGGTGGCTATTTCCGGAAAAACATAAAAACTTCAACTTATAACACAACTATTCATAAAATCGTAATCTGATATTCATAATTCATATTTAGAACAAAGCAATAACACATATAAGAGAGGGACATGGGGACCGATGCCATAAAGAAATCACCCTTTACGAAGTCTCGCCTACGGAGCGTACTGCTGTATATGTCGTATTGCTCGCCCTGACTCTGCTGACCAGAACCTTCGGAGGACGCTTCCTCAGCCTAGTAGCTAGACTTTACCTTACGTCCTGGGCTTAAGCCTAGCCCTGTGGACTGACTCTTCGAACGCCTAGAGCTCTCTTAGGATCTCCTAACGAAATCCCGGGTATTCTATGAATACCAAAAACGAACCTATCTATAGAAACCTAAGATCTGAGACTATTTCTCAGAAACTAAAACAAACACTAATAAGAAAGAAAACTGAGATCCGAGTCTCTGAGTGAGTTGTGTACTGGAAAATTGTACACTGGAAACCACTTAATGACTCAGATCGAGTGGAGAGGGATGAATTCAACTGCTGGAGGCCTGGGGTATTTATAGCAGCTTCCCAGAGTGAAAATCTCTGAAAAATTCGATGTGGGACAGCTTCTGGCGGCTCGGGACGCCCGTCCTGGTCTGTTGACCAGGTCGGGACGCCCGTCCCTGGTTCTGGACGCCCGTCCCTCTGGCTTGGCTTGGTCGGGACGCCCGTCCCTGGTTCGGGATGCCCGTCCCTGGTTCGGGACGCCCGTCCCGGACCTTTGACCGAGTCAACATTTCCAAAAATTGCGTTTTTGCCCCAAAATTTGCTGTTTTCGTCTACTTTGCACCTGACACTTCCAAAATCATAAAAACTGTGAAATTAAGTGAATAATGCACAATCAAGATCAAATTGCCCTTGATTTCACCCAAATTCATACGTAAAAATATGCTAAAAAGGTGATACGATTTTCGCGTATCAGATAACCCCACACTTAGCCTTTTGCTTGTCCTCAAGCAAAGTCTACCTGAAGTTACTTAAATTCTTAGTCATGTTTTTATTCCAAAAATTCTTCAGACAAGTCTTAATACAGGTCTGTCTGGTTAGGTTGCTATGACAAGGTCTCAGATGTTTTTAGTAGCTTGTTATGATCTGGCAGAAAACAAATCAACAACTAGGTTGGTCTTTTTTCTTAGTCACAGGGTCTTCCTGATGTGTAGTGTGTGTACTAGTCCAGACCAGATAGTCAACACAATGTACTCTTGTCTTAACTACTACCAGATAACACTTCGACCTATCGCTAGACATATTAACAACAGACAACTTTTTGAGTTCTGAGCTTTGGTGATCAGATTTTTAATGTTTTAGCATTTAGTTATTTTATAGATTCAGGGTATTTTGAGTCTGCTTAGAATACGTCAACTTCAACTACCCATGTAGCGAGTCCCACTCCGATGACTCCCAGATCTACACGACCTTAGGGCATCAGGCTTTAAATTCCCCGAAGGAGTGGTGCTCGAGTAGCGAAGGCCGCTGGCAAACTACCCTTATTTGATTAACTATCTTTTGTTTCCTTTCACTTTTAGCTCAGAGTCTCATCTAGTTATTCTAATTGTCAAAACATCCACAACTGGTCTAATTTCATCTAGTTCAGTCTTGAAAAGGTAATTGGTTGAGGTCTCTAATCCAGACAAAGTTGTGCTCAGTTATCAGGAATTCCCTATTCCTAATCAATTAGTCCAAGATAGCTATCAACTATCTCCTACTAACCATAGCATACTACCTACATATCATAGACATAAGCAATTGTTTAACCAAGCATACTGCATTTAGAAGTCTGAAAGACGGAAAAAGTTTGAAAAATTTTTGGAAGGGTGTGAAAATACGGGGAAAACAAGAAAAAGCATGCAAAAAATTTTGCAAACTGCTACAGTGCACCGTGCACTGCTACCCCACACTTAAGTCTGACACTGTCCTCAGTGTTCATGCATATCTAAACTACCCCACACTTATTTGAAGACATGAAGAAATGAAAACAAAATAGAAAACTCTTACCCCACACTTATTTGACTAACTAAGGGTAAGAGAGAAAATAAAACAACCAACAAAACAAGACACAAAAATGAAGAAAATAAAGTAAAGGAAGATGAGATTAGAAAAACTCCATTCTTGCCTCGAAGAAGGGTTTTCTCTTATATGTCAATTGGCTCTTCACCTTAGCCATGTGCTATTGCTGAGGCATTCTTGACTCTGTAAGCTCTAGATACTGGAATGGATGACGTCAGCTTCGATCCTTCATCGTCGAGCTCTATGTAGTGGCCTATTCATTTGATGAATGACTCGAGCCCCACGGACTGCTTCCTCGAATCATTTGTAAGATTTCTCACAATCATAGCAACGTGTCCAGAAGGAACGTGTCTAGGAATGAGATTTCTTGGGATTTGTGTGCCTTCCTGCCAATGTTAGTAAAGGTATTGCATGCAAGTCTCGAATGGAAGAAAAGAAACCTGAAGTTTTGGCGAAGCTGTGGTGGTAGGGGGCTCCAGTTGTGTAGATCTGGGCCCAAGTATTTGAGACTTCCTCGGGGAAGTTTCTCACAGCTGATTGGTATGCAGGGAATGCAAGCTCCTCCATTGCTATGCTCCTGATACAACGCCAAATTCCTCTATATCCTTCGACCCTTCGTTACCTCTTGGTAGATCACTTGCTTGCATTGGTCTGGCTTTAATTGTTGCCAGTATCTCATCTGTTGATTCTATGGGTAGGGGTTTTGCTGTGGTGGTATCTTCTGAAAGTTTCCAGCTTCCGAATTATTCCTCAGCTAAATCTCATATCATTCCTCCAGCTGGGATTGTATGCGTTTCCCATTGGAGCAGCATTCTGCAGTAACTTGCTCCAACCACTTTTGGAATGGTCAGTCATTCCCATAGCAATCCCTACTAAAGTGTGGTACTTAGCAGACTTCACAGATTTGATACACAGACTGAACGTTTCTTCCTAAGACATCGGCACTCTGAATCTGGAAAACAACTAGAATCTGCACATGACTCTAACATCATTAGTAGGTAATGCCTGTGGTTCAGGCTATTTTCGAAAAGTGTTCCACGACTACTATGATGTAATTATGTTCAAAGGAAGAAAGGAAAAGGATTCGAAATACCCCTGATATCAACAGTTGCAACATTCTGTGTACGTCGCTGGGGTAGATGATCTCTGGAAGATGTGTTACCTATTATTTGGCAAGCATCGCAGGACTGTATCAGAGATACAAAATCCTTGAATATGGTGGGTCAACAAGATCCTGCTTTCAACACTTTCCGGACAGTGTTGATAGTAGTCAATTGGTCTCCCATAGATTCTTTAGGGCAATGCTCCAAACTCTTGTGGCCTTCGTCTTCTGAGACACATCTTCTGATCAACTCATCTGCAAAAATTTGAAATAGAAGAGAAACTGCCCAGTAGTAATATTTCAAATCAGCAAAGAATTTCTTCTTTTGCTGATAAGTCATATCACTTGGAACTTATTCAGTGACTAGATAATTTGAAATAAACCACAGATGAGAATTATTATACATAGCAAACAATGCAAATAAGTTTTCATCCAAAATTTATCAGTATTACACTAGCCTCTAACTCGGGGTTTTCTAATCTAGACCAATGGTTTGCTTTCTAGATTTTCAACCCTTTTTCTTATCCCTTTATTCTATATCAAGTTCAAGTAACAATAAAACTTAACTAAATCAAGTATGGTTCAGCATTAGTTTTATTGAACACAGATATCATGGATTGATCAGTGTCACATATTGTTTCTAGACAAGACTAGATAAGATTAGGATTTATCATACATGAACTTTCTTATCATGTTTCTGTCCTAAAACAATTCTTATTACATCACATATTCATTCAAAAAGCAGATTTCAATGGTGATGTCATAATGGGTGCAATAATTCCTTTTGGTTTAAAAGATCTCATGCAATTATCAACATAACAAAAGGAACATCCTTTTTTTTTCATAGAACATTCAAAGGTCTAGCTATTAAGGAAAAATTATTTCATAAC
Organism: Asclepias syriaca; assembly: GCA_027405835.1. Taxonomy (NCBI): domain Eukaryota; kingdom Viridiplantae; phylum Streptophyta; class Magnoliopsida; order Gentianales; family Apocynaceae; genus Asclepias; species Asclepias syriaca. The sequence goes on along the minus strand of CM049928.1, from coordinate 11,145,586 downwards.
TCGTCCTAATAAAGCCGGTATGACTCTAAGAAAATTCTAAAATGGAGTTTCTTCCCAATAAAAATCTAAGCCAAAATTTTACAACTCAGAAGAAAACATATTTTATCCTCATTTCCATTTTTATTCGAAATTGAATAATAGAAGAAAAACACGAAAAAGAGCAACTAAGAAAACAATTAAGAAAGAACAAGAGATGGGGAAAAGAACAACTTACCATTGAGCAAGAAAAATACATTTTTTTTTGTTTTTAAATTTTAATTTTTAAAGCATGTAAATTTCCTTAATATGGTTTTAGAATAATTTTCTAAAATTTGATTATCCTAAATGTCTTAATTCCAGATGACATCTAGAATTAATTAGTTATGATAACCCTATATTTCGGAAAGTGATTGCCTAACTAGTATAAGACAAGTGTTGGGTCTAAGGTCTAGGTTACTACCGTTACCTATCATAAGTCTCTAGAATTTTGATCAGGAATCCTAAATTCATTATGATATTTCCCCGGCAACGGCGCCAAAAATCTGATGCGGTTTCCGACCGATATGCTAAATAGGTGTTATTTTACCCTATGTTGATTATGAATAATTAAGGACTGTGATTGACTAATTGTCACATTTAGTCTTTATGGTGTCACTTAATCAGCCAGAACCTAAGGCAGAGTACCTATCGTGTAGCTAGTCTATTGGAAAGTATCTACGATTTTATTAATTTAATTATCGTACTCCCAGGGAAGTGGCAACGGCTTAGTAGTAACTAGCCTTTTATCCTAACTCCTATTATAATCCAGTTATGCAATCTTCATCAAATACTTTGATGAGAGGGTGATCCATTCTCCACTAGGTTTAAGTCTAATTAATCCTAAAAGTGTTTTAAAGATGAGTTCTGATTCTATGTTATACTGTTCCTATATGTTGATTGACCTATATTCGAGTGTTTTAGATATATCTTAGCCTGGAATACAACTATGTTCTGTGTCTAAAGGTGTACCACATCTGAGGTCTCTACGCTACCGCCCCATCGTTAAGGTAAACGGCCCTACTCACGGCCCGGACTAAAGTCAGCAATGAACGGTACCCTATGTCACTTCGGGGTCATGCTGCTCGTCGCAAAACCGCCGGCGTAACTCTCTACTCAGCCTACCTAGACTACTCTAACAAACAAGGTGTTCCGTTGGTTATTTTATCTAGTATGGCAGATACCAATACTAATTGATGCCTGTTAAACTAAACAGGTTATGGATAGACCGTGGTTAGGAATTGGCTATAACCCTAGTTTTAGTTTAAAAGAGACTTACATTAGACATGCAGACATAATGAATATTTAGCAGGTGGCTATTTTCGGAAAAACATAAAAACTTCAACATATAACACAACTATTCATAAAATCGTAATCTGATATTCATAATTCATATTTAGAACAAAGCAATAGCACATATAAGAGAGGGACATGGGGACCGATGCCATAAAGAAATCACCCTTTACGAAGTCTCGCCTACGGAGCGTACTGCTGTATATGTCGTATTGCTCGCCCTGACTCTGCTCACCAGAACCTTCGGAGGACGCTTCCTCAGCCTAGTAGCTAGACTTTACCTTACGTCCTGGGCTTAAGCCTAGCCCTGTGGACTGACTCTTCGAACGCCTAGAGCTCTCTTAGGATCTCCTAACGAAATCCCGGGTATTCTATGAATACCAGAAACGAACCTATCTATAGAAACCTAAGATCTGAGACTATTTCTCATAAACTAAAACAAACACTAATAAGAAAGAAAACTGAGATCCGAGTCTCTGAGTGAGTTGTGTACTGGAAAATTGTACACTAGAAACCACTTAATGACTCAGATCGAGTGGGGAGGGATGAATTCAACTGCTGGAGGCCTGGGGTATTTATAGCAGCTTCCCGGAGTGAAAATCTCTGAAAAATTCGATGTGGGACAGCTTCTGGTGGCTCGGGACGCCCGTCCTGGTCTGTTGACCAGGTCGGGATGCCCGTCCCTCTGGCTTGGCTTGGTTGGGACTCCCGTCCCTGGTTCGGGACGCCCGTCCCGGACCTTTGACCGAGTCAACATTTCCAAAAATTGCGTTTTTGCCCCAAAATTTGCTGTTTTCGTCTACTTTGCACCTGACACTTCCAAAATCATAAAAACTGTGAAATTAAGTGAATAATGCACAATCAAGATCAAATTGCCCTTGATTTCACCCAAATTCATACGTAAAAACATGCTAAAAAGGTGATACGATTTTCGCGTATCAGTTGGAGTCTCAATCTCATATTTGAAAAGTCAAACAGTGAGATATTATGAGTCTGATTTTCATAGAATTTCAAAATTTCATTAGAAAATCCCCGAGAATACTAGGTTCTTGTTGTCTTGGTTCATAGGGTAGCACTTGAGCCCAAACCAAGAAGGAGAAGTGCCTCTACTAGTTCAAAGAGGCGCATTCTAAAGGTTCTAATGATTAGATTAGGATAAATTTTCAAGAGTCGAGGAGATTGCAGGTGCAAGGATATCGTAAAGTAGTGACAACTTTACAACAATTATTCTCTATTCTCTTTCTTTTAAGTTTCCTTGTTATTCCCTGAATATTTATTTGAATTTTGAAACTTGAGAATTTTATATTAAATGTTTTACAATTTGAGGTTATGGATTATTATACCCTAGGGTGATCATGAAGCTAAACTTACATTATGTTTTGCTTATCTATTTGTACTTTTAAATTAAACTTTAAATTATGAGCATGTTATAATAGTTTAATTTAACAATTAATTACTCTAGGTTTAGCCATAGGAAATTATAATTAATTTCCAAATTAGGATAATTAACATAGTCGACACTAGATATGTTAAGAACTCTAATAACACTGAATTAGGTCTTTATGTCAATCTTAGAGGTATTTAATAATACGATGCTTGTTAATAAACTCGAAAGATAATTAGGATTGCTTTTGCTGACTAGACCAGGGTAATCGACTTAGGTAAGTCATATATGGTAACAAGTAAATAACAATTCATAATTGTTTTAGATCTATTATAGTAAATCTTCTAGCACAAGTCAAACAAATTGTCTAAAATGAGGTTAATCAAAATTCTTTATGAATGAATGCTCTCCAATTTTGATTAACTTTGTCTAATATTTATCTGTATGATTGGGGATGAGATCAACCTTTTCCAAACACTTGGAAACCTTGAATAATTCAAGTTAGGTTAATTATGGATTAAGTAATAGATCAACGTTCTTGGGACATATGACATTTACAAGTGTAAATTTGTTGATGCTATGTTATTGTTATTTACACGATAGGTACTCTACTTAAATTTTGTTTAATTAAGTGACAATGTTATCTTTAGCGCACTTAACAAAACCGCATTAAATTTTTGGCGTTGTTGCCAAAAAACCAAATTCATAAAATTTTAGAATTGTTGATCAAAATTTTAGAAACTTTATGATAGATAACAGTAATAATATATTCCTTATGACATAATTGGTTAAGTGGAATTAATAAACATTTCCTGAAATATAGAATTTCCTTAAATAATTAATTTTAGAAATTATATAGAATTAAGACATTTAAGGTAATCAAATTTTAGAAAATTCATTCTAAAACCATAATAGGAGAATCATATTAAAATTTCTAAAAACTATAAAATCAAAAACTTAAAAATATATATATTACAAAAAAAAAGGAAAATTCTAAAGTTTTCCTATCTTTGATCTCTCCATGTTTATAACTTTGATGCTCGTTTATTTTTGCTATTATGGTTAAATTTTATCTAATTACTCTTTTTCTTTTTTTAGCACCCAACACCGACGAATGTCGCAAAAGAGGCCCGTGAAGGAGCAGCTGTCTAGAATTCCATACCCTACAAAATTGAAGCAAAATAAAGAAAATGATCAATTGAGAAGTTGTATAAATCTTTTAATCAAATTCTTGCTAATTCACCATTGTTTGAAGTTATTTCTGAAATGCTTAAATATGCAAAATTTTTAGGACATTATTAGTAATAAGCGGAAACATTACATGAATAAAGTAGTTTTAAATGATGGTTGTTCTGCTATTTTTGTTGAAAACCTTAGTTGTTTTACTTTGCCATGTATTATATGCATGTCTTAGTTGATATAGGAGCTAGTATTAATTTGATGTGGAGTAATAGTGCATTCGCAATCATTTGTTATTTTTATGTGTTATTTTCCAAAATGTTGCACACTCTTGAAAAATCATTAAAAATTTTAAAAACATTTCACTTTTTTATTCTTGTAGATTGTTCGATAAAGCAATAATTAATGTCTAATGATTTTTTAGTTGCTCTGCCGATGATATATATAACTAGTTGTCTACTCAGATCTTAATAATCTCATTTCTTATGTCTTACTCAAGTTTGATATTAGTCTAGACATAGAAAATTCTTAATATTTGAATTTATTTCGAGATTAGTTCAAAATGCCTTTAAGAGAATTTAAATTCATTAAATCGAGATTAAGTTCAAAAAGACCCTCAAGCCTATGATGGATTGAATCAGCGGATTCATAGAAATACGATCTTATAAAATTATTTGTAATTTTTATTACAGGTAATTCATTTTTTGTAATTTTCAATTTTACATGAAATACAAGAAAATTTATTTACAAATTTTGACACGTCTAGTGGGATAATTTCTATCGCTCATCTCTTTCCGTCAAGATCATCATCAATGGAGTCAAAGAACGTTGTTGCAGACAATCAACCTCAAAATTGAAGGAGTAGCGACGATGACAATAAAAAGTCCTCTGCAAACATCTTTGTCATGCCTGCAACGATAAAAGAGAAGTTGACAAATTTGACAAAGTTGGTGGAAGACCTTGTAATGCAGAGTAAAGCAAGATCGCATCTTCGCTCAAATGATGAACCACAATGATAAGTCAAGTCAAGCTGCATAAAAACGCACGGAGGAGGCAAACAAAGGTATCATCTTCAATCGAAAAATAAAATCCAATGATCTTGGAGCATTCAAGGTTGCTGAGAAACAATCCCAAGTTGGTTATAGATCTAAAACAAATCGAGGAGGCAAATAGAGTACTATTGCCAAACAAACAAAGTAGGGGCAATATTTCCTCAAAATCTGAAGATGAATAGTCAATTTCATTTGTGGTGATGCTTAAAACTAAATCATCAAAATCCTCCTAGACGCCCGAGGTTAAACTGCATTGTTGCTCCTTGATACGAGTGTAAACTGTCTGCAATGATAAAATAAAGGCTCCTTGGCACAAGTGTAAAGTATTTGCAGTGATGAAATGAAATCTCCTTGATAGGATTTTGAGGAGAGTGCCACAAATTTAATAAAATTTTATTTATTTATGTCTAAATAATGGTAGTCTACGAGTATTTTTTGTTACTCGAGTACGTCTCATGAAATGAATTGAATGTCTGGTGCCCTAAGGTCGTGTATATCTAGGAGTCATCGAAACAGGACTTGCTAAATGGTAATAAAAGTTAATATGTGTAGGTAGACAATAACACCCAAGAAATAATAAACATACACAAGTGTGTATTTTAAAATATATATATATATATATATATATATATTTGAATAAAGTTTTGTTGCATTTGACTTGAGTTATTGACGAGTTGCTATATCTGGTGTAGATGATGAAATTTTATTTATATATTTTAAATATATATATCAAGATAATGATAGATTCAAGTTCTTAGATGAGTGGAACATGATAACTTAATAGTCATTGATTGGCACTCTCTTCACCTATAAATAGAAGAAAAAATTTCTCAAGAAAAGGACAGAAACTGAGATGTAGAAACTCTTAGACAAGAAGCTCTGAAGTTGAGAAAAATATGAAGAATACGAAAACTCTGTTAGTTGGCTCTTCCTCTCATTGAAGTCCATTCTGAAAAATTCAAAGACCTCTAAAGAAAAATTCAGAAGCCCTCAGAAGAAATCTATTGTTGTTTGACAGATCGAGATAAAGCCAACGACTATATAGAAGTTGAATCTATTCCGAGATCAGCCTAAAATGCCCCTCAAAGAAGTTCAAATCCATTAGATCAAGATTAAGTCCAAAAAGGCCTTCAAGCTCACGACGGATTGAATAAGCAAATCCATGGAAATTGGAACCTATAAAATTATTTGTAATTTTTATTACAGGTAATATATTTTCTTTGTAATTTTGGATTTTATAGGAAATACAAGAAAATTAATTTACAAATTTTGGCACGCCCAGTGGGACAATTTCTACCGCTCATCTTTTTCCGTCAAGATTATCAATAGAGTCAAAGAACGTTGTTGCAGACAATCAACCTCAAGATCAAGGAGTAGCGACGATCACAATAAAGAGTCCTCTACAAACAACTTTGTCATGCCGCGATAAATGCTTCAACGATAAAAGAGAAGTTGACAAATTTAACAAAATTGATGGAAGGTCTCGCAATGCAGTCAGCACAGCAAGATCACATCTTCACTCAATTTATGAACAATAATAGTAATTCAAATCAACATGCACAAAAACGCATAGAGGAAGCAAACAAAGGTATCACCTTCAATCAAAAAGAAGAATCCAATGATCTTGGAGTAGTCAAGGTTGTTGAGAAACTATCCCAAGTTGTTAATAGATCCAAAAAAATCAAGGAGTGAAACAAAGTATCATCGCGAAACAAAAGCAAAGTAGGGGCAATATTTCCTCAAAATTTGAAGATTAAGAGTCAATTTCAATTGTTGGCGATGCTTGAAACCAAATCATCAAAATCCTCCTAGATGTACGAAGTTAAACTGCATTGTTACTCCTTGATACGAATATAAACTGATACGAACATAAACTATCTCCATGTAATTGGTAAAAGATCCTTTGAGGCACGATATTAAACTGCATTGTTACTCCTTGACACGATGTAAACTATGTAGAATGATGAAATGAAGCCTCATTGGCACGAGTGTAAACTATCTGCAATGATGAAAAGAAGGCTCCTTGGTAGGAGTGTAAACTATCTGCAGTGATGAAGGCTTCTTGACACAAGTATAAATTGTCTGCATGATAAAATGAAGATGTTCTTTGATGCACGAGCTAAAACGACATTGTCACTCCTTTGATGCATGAGTTTAAACTACAACTTTGAATTACGTTCGACTTGATTCCTTCTTAGGATACGTAGGCAGTTTAGATAAATTCTATGTTTAGTCATAAAAAACTAAGGCATGGTCACGAAAGAATAGAGGATGTGGTTGATGCGGATAAAGGGCATAATTGTTGACAACGATAAAGATCAATACTGTTGGCAACGATAAAAACCAACACTGTTGGCAAAGATAAAAATCAACATTGTTGGTGACGATAAAGAACAACATTGTTAACGATAAAGAGCAACACTATTGATGACCATAAAGAGCAGCAATGTTGGCGATCATTTAGTTACACATGGCATCTTAATAGTCATTGATTGGCACCCTCTTCACCTATAAATAGATGAAAAATTCCTTTAAGGAAAGGATAAAAACTGAGATGTAGAAGCTCTAAGGTTGAGAAAAATCTAAAAAATACCAAAACTCTATCATTTTAGCTCTTCCTCTCATCGAAGTCCATTCCAAGAAATGCAAAGGCCTCTGAAGAAAAATTTAGATATCCTCGGAAGAAATCCATTGTTGTTTAACGGATCAAGATCAAGTCAACAACCTTGTTTAACGGATCAAGATCAAGTCAACAACCTTGTTTAACGGATCAAGATCAAGTCAACAACCTTGAAAAAGTTGAATCTATTCCGAAATCAGCCCAAAATGCCCCTCACAAAAAGTTCAAATCTTTAGATCAAGATTAAACCCAAAAATACCCTCGAGCCCATTCCGAATTAAATCAGTTGATCTATAGAAATAGGACCCTATAAAATTATTTGTAATTTTTATTACACGTAATATATTTCTTTATAATTTTTTATTTTACAAAAAATTCAAGAAAATTTACTTACACCTGGAAAGTATGAGTTTTAATTGGTTAAAGTGCTATTTTCCTAATTGCTTAGGAAGAAACCTGTGAGTTGAAGGAATAGTCGGAATTAATTCACATACTATACATCAAGAAAAATCTGTGAATAGATGTTTATTGAATGGAAGTAGATAGATTAAATTGCCTTCTGCTTGGTTTATACATGAGACTACTTAATGAGGCATTTCATGAATCATTCATTTCTTGTAGCACATGTTGATTAGCTTTCATATCTCAATCTAGATAGTGAAGAGTGAAAAATCTATTAAATCCTTGTTAAACAATTTTTGTGATTGCACCTATAATTTGGGTTATCAGAATTTATCTGTCTCATATTTAGTATTTTGCTTGGGACAAACAAAAAGCTAAGTGTGGGCAAAAAGCTATGAGTAGTCCTAAAGCACCTTATTGGAAGGAAGTGATTATTTTGATGTATATTCACTAATCACTAGAATAACATCAATTAGGTTAGTAATAGTTATAACATCTATTTATAACCTTGAGATACATCAAATAGTTGTAAAGATAGCTTTTATAAATGGAATTTTACAAGAAGAAATTTATATGGAATAACCTGAAAGATTTGTTGTTCCTTTACAAGAGAAGGTGTGTAAATTAGTAAAATCTTTATATGGTTTGAGACAAGCACCTAAACAGTGGCATGAAAGATTTGACAAAGTTATGATGTCAAGTGGATTCAAAATAAATGAATGTGATAAATGTGTGTATGTTAAAGGCACTTAAGAAAGCTTTGTCATCGTATGTCTTTATGTTGGTGATATGTTAACAACATGAAGCGATTTAGATATTATAAAGTCAACTAAAATGTTATTAGCAAGTAAATTTGATATAAAAGATATGGCAATTGCATATGTGATTTTAGGAATTAAAATCATAAAATTATCTGAAGGGTATGCCTTGTCACAATCTCATTATGTTGGAAAAGTATTACAAAAGTTTAATAAATGTGACACTAACTTTGCTAAAATTCCTATAGATGTAAATTTACATCTAACTAAAAATAATAGAGAAGAAGTAGCACAGTTAGAATATTCTAGAAATAATAGGAAGTTTAATGTACATTATGAATTGTACTAGACCAGATATAGCATGAGTTGTTAATAAACTAGGTCGATTTACTAACAACCCAGGAAAGATACATTGGGATGATATAATTAGAATATTGAGATACTTGAGATATACTCAATATTATGCTTTGCACTATTCTAGACTTCCTACCGTCTTAGAAGGGTATAGTGATGCAAATTGGATATCTGATTCGAGAGATACTAAGTCTAAAGTGGATATGTTCTTACATTAGGAAATGATGCAATTTCTTGGAAATCTTCTAAACAAACTTGCATAGCAAGATCAGCTATGGGAGTAGAGTTTATTACTTTAGATAAAGTTGGAGAAGAAGCATAATGACTTCAAAATTTTGTAGAAGATATTCCAAAATGAAAAAGCCTATACCGTCTGTGTGTATACATTATGATAGCAAATCAACAATAGGTAGAGCTGAAAATGCTATGTATAATGGAAAGTCTCGACATATACGTTGAAGACACAATACTATTAGGAAGTTAATTTCTAACGAAATTATTTCCATTGATTATGTGAGCTCAAAACAAAATATTGTGGATCCGCTAATGAAAGGATTGCCTTAGAGATCAAGTATATAAATCATCGAAATGAATGGGTTTAAAAGCCTATTTTAAAAAATTCATCATAGCGAAAACTCAACCTAGTTGACTTGGAGATCCCAAGATCTAGGTTCAATGGGACAACGAAATTATGGTGAAGTTGTAAAGTCACTATGAAATTTATTTCCTACCCATTCCTAAGGTGAATAGAGTGACTTAATTTGTAATTAAGGATAAACTGTGCTTTTAATAATTTCAATGTTTTAAATGAGTCAAAAGAGTATAACAAAACACTTTAAATAGGAATTACCTATGTGAGTATGAATGTGGCCAATTCAAAGATAACTCATAGGGTAAGTTATCTAAGTACTCATTAAACCAGGCGATGTCCAAGGCTAAAATGGATAAAAGTGTGAGAATAAAGTTTATTAGAAAGTGATTATGTGTTTATAATTGTCTTGGTATATATTTGAAACTAAATAGTTCAAGGCATCATGTCTACTAATCAGTAAGTATATTCGATTGTAATACACTAAAAAAGGTTCAAAGCCGAAAGCTACCTATTTCGATATAGTTGTTTTCACAAGAGTACTATAAATCATGTTTTATTTTTAATCATACTGTTTTTGACGAAATTGTTATTCATGTGGGGGATTGTTGAAATGAAGGGTCATGAATTCCAATTTGAGCTACAACTGCTTACATGTAACCGAAAATTCCAATTTGAACTGTAACTTTTCATTTGAAGCTATCCTTTCATAAATAATAATATTAAAGTATTGTATTGTAAAAACTATTCATTTTTTTCGTAAATATTAATATTAAAATATTTCAATGGGTTGCTGTTAGGGATACGTTCTTTATGAACGATTCCCTACAAATCTATAAATAGCATATTGCTATTTTGTTTTCAAAATAATTTACAAATAATAGTATCTCCATTTTATATTTTAATTTTCTAAACTTAGTTTTTAGTACTCTAAATAAACTAGTTTGTGAACTTCTTGTTGTTGTGTTTCATCGGTAAGTGGAGATCGTTTTACTTTGGGAGATAGATATCTGGAAAACCTTAAGCATTGAGAAAAAGGAGGAAATCTATCTTAAGGGAATAGTATTTAGTATTATACTTGATTCAGATTGTCTATGTTTCTTTTAAAGTTCTTATTTTCAAGTTTTTAAAGTAAGTTTCCTATTATGTATTTGTTTTCTATGTTTGTTTAAGTAATAATATAATACTACTTTAGTTTCTGATAATTGTTGAATTATATTTGAACATTGTGATAAGTATAGAGATTACATTATTCAAACTTAATTTAATTGTAGATTGATATATTGTAATTTGAACATATTATATGATATATATATATATATATATATATATATATATATATACCATACAACCCTAAGATCTAACAAAACAAAACACAAAAATTAAACTGAATATAAGCAAAAGCCTGAAACAGAAAACAATTAATAGACAGTAATGGAAGTTTTACACTAAACACTTCCGTCTAGCATGCATATACACTACTCCTGTCATGCATAAACGCCTAAATCGCCATAAATCATCGGCATAAAATGGCTAAAAGCAGACCATGGAGACTTGACCTCTGCCAGTAATGTTTAATAACCCTACTTTTTTCTACAAATTATTTTCAAATTCTAGACATTTTTTTTAAGTTTAGAATCAGAGTACTTGGATAAATGCGGTAAACCGCCTCCATGGTGGATATGGTGATCCACCTGAGTACCGGATATACTTTGATTCTTTTAATTAACTAAATCATGATTATAAAGTCATGCAGTATATCACATAAAAAGTTAGTTATGTACTAACATGATTTAAAATATAAAAACTTTAAAAAACTTACAAAGATTTGGTGCGGACTCTCAAACCCGCCTAAGTTGTTGCGCGTAATATATTCTTATTTTATTTAGAACTTGGAGAAATTTACAAAGTAGAAAGAAGACTTGCAGAAATTCAGAAAGAAAAACTGAAAGGAAAACTAAAAACCCTCCGCTAAAGCCTGCCTCAACTGAGGAGAGGGAACTAATATTTATAGAATCCTAAGACCGGATTTGAAATGGGTCTTAGTTGTATTTGTCAAATGATTTTTGAAATCCACCTAATCTAGATAAGGATGACAACCAAGTCTGTTAGCCATAAATATAAGATGCCATTCATTATTAAAGCTGTCAGCTAATATAGACAAAATAAAGCGTCGATTTTGCTTTAATAAAAGCTGTCGGCCATGATGTGATAACTATCGACCACCTTTCTTGTCTTATTTGGTAGGGGAGTCTTACCCTTATCATTAGGGTCTATTATCGGTGTAGGTCCACCCACTGGCATTTTGTCCAATATATTCAAAAATTTCATTGTTTCTTCAAAAATTAGGTCTTCATCTTCTGGTGGTTGCCCTTCTCCGGCATATTCTGTTTCTTCGGTATTACCTTCAGAATTGGTTGTTGATCTGGTTGCCAGAGATGCATCTGATTCAACAATAGTGTGATAATTTTTTAACAAATCATCCTTGATTGCTTGTATGTAAGCATTTAACAAATTTGTCTTTGAGACAGTTCCTTGCTGTATTTTTAATCTCCTTGCCATTTGTTGGAATGGACTAGGGGCTTCTGGCTTGTCCATGTCTGATTGTTGTTGAGCGTAGATTTTAATCGTCTGCTGAATATGATCTATTGTTGATTTTCCTTCTTTACACCTTGTTCATTTGGCCTTAACATCTTCTTCTAGAATTTTGTTTCTGTCTTCCTTCTTATGCAAGGAATCCCTTGGGGAGTCTCTCCAATTGTTGGAAACCACTTCCAAATCCATGGTATACTGAATTTAGTAAAGAAAAGTAATGAAGGCATCCCTTCAACTAATTGGTCCTTAGCAGTGGCATCTATTAATGTCGGAGAAACTTTCACCCATTCTTGGTATAACCCTTGGTATGGTTCTGGTAAAATATTGATTTTAGGACTGTATTGATCCCACCATTGGTATAACCAATTGGGTAGTTCTGTTTTATAAACAGATGAGCATATCTTGAAAAACCAAGTATGCTTACAATGTCTATTTTCATAAAAGATAGCTTTTTCAAAAGCTTCTTTATAATCCCAGTAATTATATTTAACTACTGACTTTGTTCCTGGAACCGTGTATTCACGTTGTTTTAGGGTACAAATTCTCCAATCTTTAGCAGTTATAACCTGCTTTATGATAACCTTGCTGAAGTTATAAACACTTATCTGACATTGTGATGCAGAAGTAAAATGTTGAATTTCACATGCTCGTGAAATTTTTAGAATATGCTCATAATTGACCCTGCTCTTATAAGCAGTTTCAGCATATGATTTTGTATCTAAATATTTCTGCATAAGTTTCCAGTTATTATCTTTCCACTTGAGATTAGCAAATTCCAAGAGAAATATAATTTCTTGATAAGGATTTGTAACAAAAGGGAGATCCAGATTATTATCTGCTTCCTCCTCAGCGGTAATAGATGCATAGGATAGAGTATTACTTTGTTGGGCTTTAAAAGCCAAATATTCCTTATATAAAGGATCCTCATTATTTGTCAAGTTTGCAGCTATTAACTGTTTCTGACCATGTTGTATTATTGGGGTCCCAAGACCTCCTCTTCCTCTATAAGAGGAATTACCTCGACCTCTGCCCCTATAAGGGGTTGAAGAGGATTCTCCTCTATCCTGCATATCTGCAAAAGATATATTAGCCCTAGGCTAAATACTCTCGGGTTAAAAAGTCAGGCAGGCTATTATCAATACCTTGCTTATAAATTATTTCAAAATCAAAAGGGGCTAATTGAGCTTGCCACCTAGCAAACATCTGTTTGGATACATCATGTTTAAAATCCTTGTTATACATATATTTTGCAGCTTGGAAGTTAGTTCGTATAATGAATCTTTGATTATATAGGTCGTCCTGAAATTTGAGAACACATTTTAAAATAGCTAGGATTTCTTTAGCTATTGTTGCATAATTCTTTTGGCTAGAATTCCATTTCCCAGAATTAAATCTAACCGAGTATTCCTGATTATTATGGGGTGATTTTTGTTTGAGTATTCCCCCAAATCCTATTTCAGAGGCATCTGTCTCTACTATTTTCTCCCATGTATAATTGGCTAACATTAAACATGGTAATGTTTTTACCTTTTGTTTGATTTTTTGTATTGCCATAGTATGATCATCTGTCCAAGGCTTAGGTTTCTTTTTTAGTCTATCATATAAGATAGCTGCATCTATTGCTAAATTAGGATAATAGGGAGCTATATAATTTAGACTACCCAAAAACCTTTGTAATTGAGTTTTACCAGTAATTATGTTAGGAAATTTAGAAGTAAATTCTATGCTCCTTTGAATTGGGACTATTTGTCCTCCAAATATATGACCTAAAAACCTAACGGTTTCTTGAAATAAAACCATTTTAGGTTTAGAAATAACTAAACCATTATCTATGATAATTTGTTTAAATATTGATAAATGTTTAAAGTGTTGCTCAATATTCTAAGAGAATACTAAGATATCATCAATGTATACTATAATAAAATCTCTATAAGAATTAAATATGTCATTCATAATTTTTTGGAATTCAGAAGGGGCATTTTTAAGCCCAAAAGGCATTACCTTCCATTCGTATTGTCCAAAAGGTACATTAAATGTTGTTTTATAAATATCTGATTTTTGTATCTGGATTTGCCAATATCCAGATTTTAGGTCAAATTTAGAAAATATTATCGAGTTATAAAGTCGATCTAATAAATCCTTTTTATTAGGAATAGGATACCTAATCCATTTTAATGCTTTATTTAAAGGCTTGTAGTTTATTACCAACCTGGGTATACCTCTTTCTTTTTCTGCATTTTTATTAACATAAAATGCAGTACATGACCAAGGAGATTTAGAAGGTCTAATTAATCCTCTATTTTCCAAATTATGAATTTCTTGAATGCATAACTTCTGATATTCTGCATTCATCTGACAAGGTCTGGCCTTAGTGGAAATATTAGTCTTACTAAAATTATCCTCATATGGAAGAGAAACTATATGTTTCTTTCTGCTCCAAAAAGCATTTGGATGATCATTACAAATTTCTAAAGAAATCCTATGATGAATCATTTGTATTTTTTCCTGTAATTTAGAATTTTTAAGTTTATTAGATAATGATAAAATTTGAATTTCCTGTTTTAAGAAATTAATCTGATTTTGTTTATTCTTTATAAAAGAATCTTTAATTTGATTAAGAACTCTAGTTAAAAGTTCAGTTATGAAAGAAAACCTAATTTGTTTATTATCATAGGTACCTATAATACCTTCCTGATCTACCTTAACTAAAGGAAATATTTTCTTTAGAAAAGGAGTTCCAAGTATAACCATATTAGTTATATCCTTAACTAGTAAAAAACTAGTAGGTATACACTTCTGGTCTTTACAAATAAAAGTCTGAGGTATTTTATAACTTATTTTCATTCTTTGCCCATTTGCAGAACTAAGAGAATGGGTAGTTTTATGAAAATATCTAGTTGGAATTAACCCTTCCTGTATACAATTTAAATCTGCTCCACTATCAATCAAAGCAGTTAATTCTTTATGAAAATTTCCATCTATTATTAAGGAAATTCTAACAAACCATTTTTGAGAAGTTATTACTTCTAAGGTAGACTAAAAGTTGTCAGATTCCGTCATTGTGAATGGTGAGGGAATATTAGGAATTTCTATTATTTGTCTATCCTTTTCTAAGGATATGATATGATTTTCTAAATGGTGGTTATTCTTTTTTTAGATTCTGAATTTCAGATTTTAATTGTGCTATTTCACTGGCTAAGTCCTGTAATGTGGTTGGACTAAGATGGCTTTGTTTTTCTCTCAATAATTTTTTGACTTCTACCAAAGTATATGGTTCAGAATTTTGAACTGGTTCTATCAA
Source organism: Asclepias syriaca (assembly GCA_027405835.1). Lineage (NCBI taxonomy): Eukaryota > Viridiplantae > Streptophyta > Magnoliopsida > Gentianales > Apocynaceae > Asclepias > Asclepias syriaca. Next base: position 11,130,044 of record CM049928.1, on the reverse strand, counting down.
TTTAGGATAGGATGAAGTCGAAGGTATATTTACCTGATCTAAAATTTGAGACCTAATTTTAGGGTCCTTAATCATTTTTAATATTTCTAGGATATTATCCTGAGTTAACATATTAATTTCTTGAAACTGAGCCTCTAATTTATATATATTTTCTGATTCAGATTCTGAATCATCTAAGGTTTTAACACAACTTAATCCCTGTCTACATGGTTCACAGGAATCATCTCAAAAAGAGTCTGTTGATGTTGTTTCATCATTAATATTTTCTATATGATTATTTATAGAACTAGATTCACTATCAAAATCGTCAGATGTCATTAATATCTAACAGTTTTTTTTAATTCTTCTGAAATATTCAAATTATTAATTTTCTTTTTCTTTTTGGACCAACACTTATTAGCATAATGTCCAAATTTTCCACAATGTTTATAGGCAATAGGTTCTCTTGCCTGTTTTCTAAGAATTTTCTTTTCTATTCTTTTCTCTTTAGATTTTTTATGTTTTTTTCCTATAAGGAGGTTTTTTATTATCCTTACTCTTATACTTTTTAGGATGTTTATTTTTAGTAGATGAAATAGGTTCCATGCCAAATTGGCCACAGAATTCACCCAATTGATTTTTCTCAGTCAAATTATATTTTTTAAGTTGTTGATTCAACTTAATTTCATTACATAAGGCTAATCCTTCCTGAACACAAGTTCCAATTAACTTGTCATAGGTGTAATTGCTATAATCTATAGCAACTTTATCTTTTCTTAATGTTTTTCTTACTCTCTCAGTAAATAGAGAGGGTAGGCCGTCTATAAACTTAGACTTCCAATGAGCACTATTAGCCTCTGGAAGTTCCATGACTCTACTTAGGAAAGTATCTTTATACCACCTAAAAGATGTCAAAGTTGGACACCTCAAATTTTGTAACAAAGTCCTAATGGTCTCACTATTTTCTGACCATCGACCAGTAAAATGTTCTACAATACATATTATAAAAGTATAGACTACATGTTCCATAGGCCTATCTTCCCCTTCTGTTTTAAGGGCAGATAGAATTTGTTGTTGAGATTCTTTACCTAGATAATTATCCCACCAGCCTTTTAATTGGCGAGTAAAACCAACTATAATCATATTTGCAATAACTTTATCGGTATTACCATTTTGTTTACAGATAGTACTATACATTAGCATTTTATGAACATCATTATATATTTGTTTTTCAGTATAACCATCTATATTCCATTCATATATTTGTTTTCCACTATAAGAATTGGTATTTATCCAATCATGTTCCTCTAATAAGACATCTTGGGGTGTAGGACGTGGATAATAATACATTCTAGTAGTGGGTATATCCTGAAATTTTGAAATTTTATTAATTTCATTACTTATGATTTGTTTAAAATCAGAAGAATTACTAATTAATTTTTCAAATTCTTCTTCTAAATTTGTCTTCAAATAATTTCTCTAAATCTGATGTAGATTTTAATTTAAAATCTGATATTTGAGGTGGTGGCTGTATACTAGGTGTGGCTACGGCTACTGATTGGTTTTGAATTTCCTGATGTATATAACGTTTAAATTCTGCTAGAATTTTTTCTACCCTATCATGTAGAGACAAAATCTGTTCACCGAGAACATGAACATATAAGTTCATATGATTTTGTTGCCTTATGATGTTATTCAGATGATTTGTAGTGATAGATAAAATATCACTTTCAAATAGTTTTTGAAATACACTATAATGCCTAACTTCATTATTATGTTCTATATGATAAGGATGTAAAGGTGGTAAAATGGATCGAACTACCGAACCATTTTGTAATTGAAATGTTCTTTCTAGTACAAAAAGATAATTGTTAAAATAAGTGGTTAGAAACCAAGGTACAAATGAAATCATTTCATCTTATTCTGATAAATGTTTATAAAATTGTTCAACAAAATACTTTATATATATGAAGGAATAAAGCTTTCTAAAAACTATTTTTTAAATGGTTCCCATATGGACAAATTAAACTCTTGTTGGATTATGGCCCTAGCCGTAGACATTATGATAAGTATAGAGATTACATTGTTTAAACTTAATTTAATTGTAGATTGATATATTGTAATTTGAACATATTATATATATATATACTGATATTATGATATTTTAATTTATTATTTAAATAAATTTAAATAAATAATTTGACTGATATTTTTAAACAAAATTTCACATGTGTTATTTAACCTTCATATATATATATATAAAATATCTAACATATATTAACACGTACACCATCTGATACAACTTTCCCACTCTCAAAAGTTATCACATTTAATATCGAGCCAAAATCATCATTAAAACTGATCATTTGCATTTTCCAAGGCAGACCACCAGTCAATTTTTCAAATTTCAGAATCTGAAAAGATTTTTTCATATCAACAATCGATTTTAAAAACAAAAAAAAAAAAAAAGGCGTACGGTATATATACATTCAAAGGGTATTTTAGAAAACCCTCCACAAATATTTTTTCTTTAACAAAAAAAAAATTAAAATCCAATCAAAATTCTAATTACGTAAACAATATAAATACCCGTTTTTAATTAAAAGTAGAGGATTTAAAAGAGAGAATTATTATTATTATTTTAGAGAAATCTAGAGGATTCTCGGATCAGGGAACATCAAATTCAATCGACCCTCATCTGGAACTCTTAAAATAAAAAAGCCAAAACAGATTGTTTTTAAAAAATCAAGAACACAAAAATAGAAAGAAAAATAATATTTTACGTGGATAATTGTTGATGACATCACATTATTAAAACACTCATTATTACACTCCAAATATATGTATAATATTTAATCAAAATCTTATATAAAAGAAGAAATATAATCACGATAATCTTTCTGAATTCTCGGCAGTATCATATATATATATATATATATATATATATATATATAATAAAAAGAGTAATAAAAGAAAACATTTATAAATCAACTATTAATTTTAAGATCTTAAACTTTCAAAACTCTACTAAGCAAATAACAATTAATCAAACGATTTTTTTTGCATAGCAAAATCTTCAAATTCAATACTTAAAAAAATCATTCATACTATAAATAAAAGCAACGAGAGGGATAGTCCACCTACCTCGATTGAGCGCTTAATCGTACTTTCTGATACTTCTGTTAACTCAAATATTCCGCTTTTAAATTCTCTTCAAACTCTATCATAAATCCATAATACGAACACTGAAACTAAATTCATAGCTGATAACTTAATCTTACTATCCTAATAATCAAAATCACTAAAAATTACTTACATCTTTCAACAATTTCTCGATATTGAGAAAACTCTTGTCTCTTACGACTATCGCGTTCTGAGATAAAAAAAAAAACCCTAATAAAACCTAATAATCATGCTTATGCCTATATTTATAATTACTCTTATATCTCACTTATAACTATTTATCATTAAATCCTCACACTATTAAAATAATAAATAAAACCCCAAAAAATAAAATCAGGGTATTACAACCCTCCACAAATATTTTTCTTTAAAAAAAATTAAAATCCAATCAAAATTCTAATTACTAAACAATATAAATACCCGTCTTTAATTAAAAGAGGGGTACAGGATTTAAAAGAGAGAATTATTATTGTTATTTTAGAGAAATCTAGAGGATTCTGGGATCAGGGAACATCAAATTCAATCGACCCTCATCTGGAACTCTTAAAATAAAAAAGCCAAAAAAGATTTAAAAAAAAAAAAAAAAAACAAGAACACAAAAACAGAAAGAAAAATAATATTTTACGTGGATAATTGTTGATGACATCACATTATTAAAACACTCATTATTACACTCCAAATACATCTACTAAATTTTTTCTTTCTACTTAGAAAGAGATGCTAATAATAATAATGACAAAACTTTGAAACTTACCAATACTTTTAAAACATGAAAAACTTATTAATTTGTACGTCATAATAATGAGCATACACATAATTTGTACGTAGTAGGATCAAAATGGGAGGCCAAAACCATCAAATTTTTGCTTTGTAATGACATCTATTTTCTCTGCCATCTCTTTTGTCAAATAATTTTTCCAATCTCCAATCTCACCTTTTCTGAAGAATGTATTGTTGTCAACAATGATTCCTCCAGGGATACTCTTGTACTTTCCTGTCTTATTCACTTCCAAAGATTTCAAATTAGAAAAACTAGTTAATTCCATTATTTTTTGGGGCACTCCACTCTTTTCTTCCTCCTCAGAAAATGGCTGATTAAGGAAGTCAGCCAATCTCCTAATGTAAAACAACGTATCTTTCTTCACATCTTCATATTTCAAGAAAAGTACTTTCTTAGGGTTCACTAAACTTGCTTTCCAATAACCTAAAACATGTTCCCAAAATGGTCCGGACGTAACTTTTCCTTGACAATATTTCTCAAATTCTGTGTCAAAAAGATTAATCTTCCCTTCTTTATCTAACAACCCACCAAGAAATTTGAGAGGATAAAAATGCCAGAGGGAAACAAAAGTGTCCTTTGGATCCCTACATATGTAAATAATCTTGCAACCTTCGGTTTGTATTATGGATTTTGGTAAAGAAGTATACGACATGTGTGTAGCAAACAAAGGCAAATCCCTTGTACAAGTATCATCATTTACTGCTAATTCCATCTCCAAAAAGGGAACACAATCATGGGGTAGGGTAGTGAGCAGGGGATTAGTGGAAGATGATGGCGGATAAATTAAGCTTTCTGGTCACAATTGCAAAAGTGAGTGCCTTTAACCATGTCATTCCTGTTTTGGGAATGCTGCTCAACATAATATCTGTGGGTTGAGCTTTGAACTTCTCTTGAACTGACATTATTCTTTCCAAGGTGGGTTGACGGTACCAAAAGCCTTCGTATTCATACAAATCGAATTGATTTGTCAAGCTTTTTTCTTTAGCAAGTGTTGCTATTATTTCTTGGTATCTTTTGCTTGATTCCTCCCTCTCCTCTAATTCTTTATGGATGTCTGCACTAGGAAACTCACTCATTTTTCTTTGCTTTATTTGGAGACGAAATGAAGGAGTTCTAGCTGCTAAGTACAAAACAAAATCTTATCTATCAATGTAGCAGTAAGTTAGGAGGTTTGCCTTAATATATATATATAGAGTAATTAGGGTTTATCTTTAGAGTTTTTTAATTTTTTATTTGACCTAACAGTATAAATGTACGAATTGGTAGTTTTTGGATAAATAATATATATATATTAATTAATTAGAATTTATTTTTATCACAATAATATATATATATATATATATATAATATATATATTAAAAAAAAGTGACAGTCTATTTCATTAAAATTTATTTTCTCTAACAAAATATTTAGAGTGTAATTTAATAAAATAAATTCACAATAGTTTTTAAGGAAAAAATGAATTCTTTTATCGTTAATAATAACTCAGGTGACATGCATGACCCAAGCCAAGTATCTTAGGTTATATTTGGCCAAGTATTTTATTTCCAATTTTGGGGTATTATTTTCAGACAAAATGAAATTATGTTCTTTGTCCCCAAGCCAAAAAAAGATAAGATAATAATCCTATATTCTTAGGTCTTTTCTATTTCTTCCCTTACAACTCACCCACCACTGCCAGTGAACCAGGTTTTCAACCCTACCCATTTGCACTGTACTACAGAATAAAACAAAAAGAAGAAGAAAAAAAAATGGGCAAAATTTTATTTTACCAGATATAAAAATGGGCATTCTTCACTTTTTCTCATGCCTTTTTGTACTCCTTTGTCCAACTAACTCCTTTTGTTGCATCTTTTAAATATTTTAAAGCTTTAAAAAATAGTAAATGTCTCTTTGTTTATTTAATGCGACAATTAACCTATTCAATCTTAAAAATCAAAGGGAACGTATCATGATAATCGGAAAAAATTGTAGGAGTGGAAGATATGTAAAATAGTGATAACCTTACAACAAATGTCTTATTTCATCTTTCTTTTAGTTTCTTTGTTATTCTTCATTATTTATTTGAATTTCGAAACTCGAAATTTTTATATTGAATGTTTTACAATTTGAAGTTATAATTTATTTTACCTTTAGATCATGGAGCTAAATTTACATTTTGCATTGTTTGTCAATTTGTTAAGTTAAACTATACTTGATTATCGATGCAAGCATGTCATAATAATTTAATTTACCAATTAATTACTTTAGGTCACATCAGGAAATTGTAATTAATTTTTAGATTATGATAATTAATATAATCAAACCAAATATGTTAAGAACCCTAATAACACTGAGTTAGGTCTTTATGTCGATCATAAAGGGAGTTAATAACATGATGTTTATTGACAAACTCGACAAATTAAGGATTACTTGCGCACACTCATACCAAGGTAATTAATTTAGGTAACTTGGATATGGTAATAAGTAACAAGAATTTATAATTGCCTTAGAGTCTGCTATAATTAATCTTCGGTCAAATAAATTGTTTAAACTGAGGTTAATAAAAAATCTTAATGAATACTCTCTTTGTTTTATTGATATTTTTGTTTGATTATTATCTATTTGCTCGGGGACAAAATCAACCTCTTTCCACCATGTAGTAACCTTGATTAATTCTTGCTATGTTAATTATGGATTAAAGTAATAGATGCTAAACAAGTTGTTGCTAACGTTTTTGGGATAAACGATATTTACAAATGTAAAATCATTGATGTTACTATGTTGTTATCTACAAGATAGGTACTTTTCCTTAGATTTTGTTGAATTAAGTGACACCCTTATTTCCTATGTGATTTAATTGCAGTCCTTGATTGCTCGTAACTATACATAAATTATAAACCTTATCTATTAATATAAATTCACAACAAAACCACGCATCAGTGATAATGCTGAATTTCTTGAGGCATTAGCATTAATCCATGCAATCAAATGGATTTATCAGAATAATTATAAATCTGTCAACATGAGGGATGATTGTCAAATACTTATTTGTAAGGTAGCTTTGCAAGTGCGGGATCTGTTTGAGATCGGTCATGTTGTTGATTTGATTCTAAATGTTCTTAATTTTTTTGATGACTTTTTTTTAGACTTCGTTCCGAGGTCATGCAATGTGTTAAGCCCACTTGTTAGCATTTCATGGTTATCACTTCCATCTTTTAAGGAATGATTTGATTCTTTTCCATTAGATGTAATTACGGCTTTCCGCCTCCGATTGAATGAATTAATCACCTTTGGTTTAAAAAAGAAAAAAAACATTACTCCTAGTTCTTGAAGTGACTAAAATACATATCTCTAAAATTAAACAAAAATGTTTATAATTAATTATAATATTAACAATCAACTAAACAGTTTTATAACTTCTTCAAATATTATTTGAAATTTTTTTAAAAAAAATTATTTTTAAAAATAAAAAATAAAACCTAAATAAAAATGAGTTGAAATTTAGGATAATTTAAATTTTGGATGATGAAGGTTATGTCAGTACCTTTGGGGATGGACAATGCAAACTCGCTAAGGGTTCTCTTATTGTGGCTCGTGGGAAGAAGTGTTCAAGTTTATACTGGACCAATGCTTCAGATTCTATTGATTCAGTCAATGCAGTTGAGAGTGATAGTTGTTCAGAATTATGGCATAAAAGACTCAGTCACATCAGCAAGAAGGGACTTGATTGTTTAGCCAAGAAGAATGTTCTTTCAAGGGTGAAAGATGCAAATTTGAAAAGGCGCAGTCACTGTTTGGTCGGGAAACAGAACAGGGTATCCTTCAAGAGTCATCCATCTTTCAGAAAATCAGAGTTGCTTGAATTGTGATAAGCATAAATCATATCACGTTTTTAGCATGTTTTTAGGCATAATTTAGGGTGAAATTGATAGGAAATCGGTCTTAATTGATTGTTATTTACTCAATTTCACAATTTTTATGATTTTGGAAGTGTCAGGTGAAAAGTAGACGAAAACAGCAAATTTTGGGGCAAAAATGCAATTTTTGGAAATGCTGACCTGGTCAACGGGTCAGGACGGGCGTCCTGACCCAGTCAAAGCACCAGGACGGCCGTCCCGATCCAGGACGGCCATCCCGAAGCACCAGAAGTTGGCCCACATCGAATTTTTGAGAGAAAATCACTCCAGAAAGCTGCTATAAATACCTCAGGCCTTCCTCAGTTGAATCCATCCCTCTCCACTCGATCTGAGTCATTCAGTGGTTTCCAGTGTACAATTCTCGAGTACACAACTCACTCGGAGACTCAGATTTCAGTATAAGTTTTTTTTCTTTCCTTTTTGTGTTTCATTTTCTAGTTTCTGAGAAATAGTCTCAGATCCTAGGGTTCGATAGATAGGTTCCTTTCTGGTATTCATAGAATACCCGGGATTTCGTTAGGAGATCCTAAGAGGGCTCTAGGCGTTCGAAGAGTCAATCCACAGGGCTGGGCTTAAGCTGGGTATTAAGGTAAAGCCCAGTTACTAGGTTGAGGAAGCGTCCTCCGAAGGTTCTGACGAGCAGAGTCGGGTCAAACAGTACGACATATACAGCAGTACGCTCCATTGGCGAGACTAAGTAAAGGGTGATTTCTTTATGGCATCAGTCCCCCTGTCCCTCTCTTATATGTTGTTATTGTGTCTGTCCAAAGAATAATTTTGAATATCAGATTATGGTTGTTATGGATATTTGTTATATATGTTGAAGTTGTTATGTTTTTCCGGAAATAGCCACCTGCTTAAATATTCATTATGTCTGCATGTCTAATGCAGTTCCTTTTAAACTAAAATTAGGGTTATAGACAATTCCTAACCACGGTCTATTCATAACCTGTTTAGTTTAACAGGCATCAATTAGTATTGGTGTCTGCATACTAGATAAAATAACCTACGGAACACCCTGTTTGTTAGAGTAGTCTAGGTAGGCTGAGTAGAGCGTTTATGCCTGCGATTATGGGTAAGCGGCATGATCCCCGAAGTGACATAGGGCTTTCATAGCTGTCTTTAGTAGTAACCGTGAGTAGGGTCGTTTACCTTGGCGATGGGGCGGTATATCAGATTACTCAGATGTGGTACACCTTTAGACTCAGAACATAGTTGCATTCCAAGCTAAGATATATCTAAAACACTCGAAGATAGGTCAATCAACATATAGGAACAGTATAACATAGAATCAGAACTTTGTCTATAAACACTTTTAGGCCTGAATAGACTTAAACCTAGTGAAGAATGGATCACCCTCTCATCAAAGTTATTGATGAAGATTGCATAACTGGATTATAAGATAAGAGTTAGGATAAAAGGCTAGTTTCTACTAAGTCGTTACCACTTTCCTGGGAGTACGATAATTATTTAATAAAATCGTAGATACTTTCCAATAGACTAGCTACACGATAGGTACTCTGCCTTAGGTTCTGGCTGATTAAGTGACACCATAGAGACTAAATGTGACAATTAGTCAATCTCAGTCCTTAATTACTCATAATCAACATAGGGTAAAATAACACCTATTTAGCTTATCGGTTGGAAACCCATCAGATTTTTGGCGCCGTTGCCGGGGAAATATCATAATGAATTTAGGATTAAAAGCCACAATTCTAGAGACTTATGATAGGTAGCGGTAGTAACCTAAACCTTAGACCTACACTTATCTTATGCTAGTTAGACAATCACTTTCCGAAATATAGGGTTATCATAACTAATTGATTTTAGATATTATCTGAAATTAAGACACTTAGGATAATCAAATTTTAGAAAATTATTCTAGAACCATATTGAGGAAATTTAACTGCTTTCGAAAAAAAAGAAAAAAAAATTTAAAATTTAAAACCCGAAAAAAAAGTGTATTTTTTTTGCTCAATGGTAAGTTGTTCTTTTCCCTATCTCTTGTTCTTTCTTAGTTGTTTTCTTAGTTGCTCTTTTTTGTGTTTTTCTTCTATTATTTAATTTCGAATAAAAATGGAAATGAGGATAAAATATATTTTCTTCTGAGTTGTAAAATTTTGGCTTAGATTTGTTTTTTGGGAAGAAATTCCATTTTAGAATTTTCTTATAGTCATACCGGCTTTATTAGGACGAGTTATGAAATAATTTTTTCCTTAATAGCCAGACCTCTGAATGTTCTATTGAAAAAAGGATGTTCCTTTTGTTTTGCTGATAATTGCATGAGATCTTTTAAACCAAAAGGAATTACTGCACCCATCATGACATCACCTGATTGAAATCTGCTTTTTGAATGAATATGTGATGTAATGATGTAGTAAGAATTGTTTTAGGACAGAAACATGATAAGAAAGTTCATGTATGATAAATTCCGATCTTATCTAGTCTTGTCTAAAAACAATAGGTTACATTGATCACTCTGAGATGCATGTGTTCAATAAAACTGATACTGAACCATAATTGATTAAGTTAGGTTTTATTGTCACTTGAATTTGATATAGAATGAAGGGGTAAGAAAAAGGGTTAAGAATCTAGAAAGCAAGCCTTTGGTCTAGATTAGGAAACCCTGAGTTAGAGGCTATTGACGAGACAGTAGTATCTGATAAATTTCTGAATGAGGATCTATTTTCATTGTTTGATATGAGTAATGATTCGCCTCCGTGGTTTACTGATATTACTAATTATCTAGCTGCTAATTATTCCCAAGTGATATAACTTATCAGCAAAAGAAGAAATTCTTTGCTGATTTGAAATATTACTACTGGGAAGATTTCTCTTCTATTTCAAATTTTTGCAAATCAGTTGATCAGAAGTTGTATCTCGGAAGGCGAAGGCCACGTGATTCTGAAGCATTGCAGGAATCTATGGGAGACCAATTAACTGCTATCAACACTGTCCGAAAAGCGTTGGAAGTAGAATCTTGTTGACCCACCATATTCAAGGATTTTGTATCTCAGATATAGTCCTGCGATGCTTGCAAAATAAAAGGTAACACGTCTTTCCAGAGATCATCTACCCCAGCGACGTATACAGAGTATTGCAACCTTTGATATCTGGGGTATCGGATCCTTTTTTTTTCTTCCTGTGAAAATAATTACATCATAGTAGTCGTGGAACACTTTTCAAAAATGGCCTGAGCCACAGGCATTACCTACTAATGACGTTCAAGTCATGTGCAGATTCTATGAGAAGTTGTTTTCCAGATTTAGAATGCCAATGTCCTAGGAAGAAAGGCTCAGTCTATGTATCTAATTTGTGAAGTCTGCCAAGTACCACACTTTAGCAGGGATTGCTATGGGAATGAGATACGAACCATTCCAAAAAGAGGTAGGAGTAGGTCACTGCAGAGTGCTACTCCAATGGGAGACGCATACAATCCCAGCTGGAGGAATGATCAGGGATTTAGCTGAGGAATAATTCGGAAGCTGGAAACTTTCAGAAGATACTACCACAGCAAAACCCCTACCCGCAGAATCAACAGATGAGATACTAGTAACAATTAAAGCCAGACTAATGCAAGCAAGTGATCTACCAAGTGATATCGAAGGGTCGAAGGATATAGAGGAATTTGGCATTGTATCAGGAGCATAGCAATGGAGGAGCTTGCATCCCCTGCATACCAATCAGCTGTGAGAAACTTCCCCGAGGAAGTCTCAATTACTTGGGCCCAGATCTACACCACTGGAGCCTCCTACCACCACGGCTTCGCCAAAGCTTCAGGTATCTTTTCTGTCATTCGGAACTTGCATGCAATACCTTCACTGACATGGGCAGGTAGGCACACCAATCAAAAGAAGTCTCAGTCTTAGACACGTTCCTTTTGGACACGTTGCTTCGATTACGAGAAACTTTGTAAATGATTCGAGGAATCAATCCTTGGGCCTCGAGTCATTCATCAAATGGATAGGCCACTACCTAGAGCTCGACATTGAAGGATCGGAGCTGGCGTCATCCGTTCCAATATCTAGAGCTTGCAGAGTCAAGAACACCTTAGCAATAGCACATGGCTAAGGTGAAGAGCCAATTGACAGATCAGAGAAGACCCTTCTGCTCGCGACATGAAGGGAGTTTTTCTAATCCTCATATTCCTTTACTTTTATTTTATTTGTTTTGTGTTCTGTTTTGCTATCCTTCTTGTCTTGTTGCATTATTTTCTCTCTTACCCTTAGTTAGTCAAATAAGTGTGGGGTAAGATTTCTTTGTTTTGTTTTCATTTCTTCTTGTTTGCAAATAAGTGTGGGGTAGTTTAGGTATGCATGAACACTGAAGACAGTGTCAGACTTAAGTGTGGGGTAGCAGTGCACAGTGTACTGTAGTAGTTTGAAAATTTTTGCATGATTTTGCTTGTTTTCCCCATATTTTCACACCCGTCCAAAAAAATTTCAAAATTCTCATTCTTTCAGACTTCTAAATGCAGTATGATTGGTTAAACATTGCTTATGTCTAGGATATGTAGGTAGAATGTTATGGTTAGTAGGAGGCAATGTGATAGCTATCTTGAACTAATTGATTAGAAATAGGGGATTCCTGATAACTGAGCACAACTTAGTCTGGATTAGAGACCTCAGCCAAGTACCTTTTCAAGACTTAACTAGATAAAATTAGACCAGTTGTAGATATATTGGCAATTAGAATGACTAGATGAGACTCTGAGCTAAAAGTGAAAAGAAACAAAATAAAGTTAATTAAATAAGGGTAGTCTGCCAGCGGCCTTCGCTACTCGAGCACCACTCCTTCAGGGAACTTAAAGCCTGATGCCCTAAGGTCGTGTAGGTCTGGGAGTCATCGGAGTGGGACTCGCTACATGGGTAGTTGAAGTTGACGTGTTCTAAGCAGACTCAAAATACCCTGCATCTATAAAGAAAATCAATAAATGCTAAATCATTAAAAATCTGATCACCAAGGCTCAGAACTCAGAAAGTTGTCTATTGTTATTATGTCTAGCGACAGGGTCGAAGTATTATCTAGTAGCAGTTAAGATGAAAGTATATTGTGTTGACTATCTGGTCTAGACTAGTACACACACTACACGTCAGGAAGACCTTGTGACTAAGAAAGGAGTTCAACCTAGTTGTTAAGTTGTTTTCTACTTGACTATAACAATCTGCTAGAGACATTTGAGACCTTGTCATAGCAACCCAACCAGTCAGACCTGTGTTAAGAATTGTCTGAATAATTTTTGGAATAAAAACATGACTAAGAATTTAAGTGACGGCACATATCACTAACTTCAGGTAGACTTTGCTTGAGGACAAGCAAAAAGCTAAGTGTGGGGTTATCTGATATGCATAAATCATATCACGATTTTAGCATGTTTTTATGCATAATTTAGGGTGAAATTGATAGGAAATCGGTCTTAATTGATTGTTATTTACTCAATTTCACAATGTTTATGATTTTGGAAGTGTCAGGTGAAAAGTAGACGAAAATAGCAAATTTTGGGGCAAAAATGCAATTTTTGGAAATGCTGACTTGGTCAACGGGTCAGGACGGGCGTCCCGAATCAGGACGGGCGTCCTGACCCAGTCAAAGCACCAGGACGGCCGTCCCAATCCAGGACGGGCGTCCCGAAGCACCAGAAGTTGGTCCACATCGAATTTTTGAGAGAAAATCACTCCAGAAAGCTGCTATAAATACCCCAGGCCTTCCTCAGTTGAATTCATCCCTCTCCACTCGATCTAAGTCATTCAGTGGTTTCCAGTGTACAATTCTCGAGTACACAACTCACTCGGAGACTCAAATTTCAGTATAAGTTTTCTTTCTTTCCTTTTTGTGTTTCATTTTCTAGTTTCTGAGAAATAGTCTCAGATCCTAGGGTTCGATAGATAAGTTTGTTTTTGGTATTTATAGAATACCCGGGATTTCGTTAGGAGATCCTAAGAGGGCTCTAGGCGTTCGAAGAGTCAGTCTACAGGGCTGGGCTTAAGCTGGGTATTAAGGTAAAGCCCAGTTACTAGGTTGAGGAAGCGTCCTCCGAATGTTCTCGTGAGCAGAGTCGGGTCAAGCAGTACGACATATACAGCAGTACGCTCCATTGGCGAGACTAACTAAAGGGTGATTTCTTTATGGCATCAGTCCCCATGTCCCTCTCTTATATGTTGTTATTGTGTCTGTCCAAAGAATAATTTTGAATATCAGATTATGGTTGTTATAGATATTTGTTATATATGTTGAAGTTGTTATGTTTTTCCGGAAATAGCCACCTGCTTAAATATTCATTATGTCTGCATGTCTAATGTAATTCCTTTTAAACTAAAATTAGGGTTATAGACAATTCCTAACCACGGTCTATTCATAACCTGTTTAGTTTAACAGGCATCAATTAGTATTGGTGTCTTCCATACTAGATAAAATAACCTGCGGAACACCCTGTTTGTTAGAGTAATCTAGGTAGGTTGAGTAGAGCATTTATGTCTACGGTTATGGGCAAGCGGCATGATCCCCGAAGTGACATAGGGTTTTCATAGCTGTCTTTAGTAGTAACCGTGAGTAGGGCCGTTTACCTTGGCGATGGGGCGGTATATCAGATTACTCAGATGTGGTACACCTTTAGACTCAGAACATAGTTGCATTCCAGGCTAAGATATATCTAAAACACTCGAAGATAGGTCAATCAACATATAGGAACAATATAACATAGAATCATAACTTTGTCTATAAACACTTTTAGGCCTGATTAGACTTAAACCTAGTGAAGAATGGATCCTCTCATCAAAGTTATTGATGAAGATTGCATAACTGGATTATAAGATAAGAGTTAGGATAAAAGGCTAGTTACTACTAAGCCGTTACCACTTTCCTAGGAGTACGATAATTATTTAATAAAATCGTAGATACTTTTCAACAGACTAGCTACACGATATGTACTCTGCCTTAGGTTCTGGCTGATTAAGTGACACCATAGAGACTAAATGTGACAATTAGTCAATCTCAGTCCTTAATTACTCATAATTAACATAGGGTAAAATAACACCTATTTAGCATATCGGCTGGAAACCCATCAAATTGGTACATTCAGATGTTTGTGGTCCTATGAAGATAAAGACGCATGGTGGTGCACATTACTTTGTGACATTCATTGATGATTGCTCAAGGAAACTATGGGTGTATGCCTTGAGGTATAAAGACCAAGTTCTTGGGGTCTTTAAACATTTTCATGCTTCCGTTGAGAGAGAAATTAGAAAGAAGTTGAAGTGTATTCGCACAGATAATGGTGGTGAATACCTTGGACCGTTTGATGAGTATTGTAGACAACATGGTATCAAACATCAGAAGACGCCTCCCAAGACTCCACAGCTCAATGGCCTTGCAGAAAGGATGAACAGGACATTGGTGGAGGGAGTCAGATGTTTGCTTTCAGAAGCACATTTGGCCAAATTCTTTTGGGGTGAGGCTTTATATACTGCTGCACATGTGATTAACTTATCGCCTGCTACTGCTTTACATGGAAATGTTCCAAATCGAGTATGGTACGAGAAAGATGTTTCTTACGACCATTTGCGTGTATTTGGATGTAGAGCTTTTGTACATGTTCCAAAGGATGAGAGGTCCAAATTAGATGTCAAGACTAGGCAGTGCATCTTTGTTCGCTATGGTCATGATGAATTTGGCTATAGACTTTATGATTCTGTTGAGAAGAAGCTTGTCAGAAGCCGTGATGTTATCTTTATGGAGGATCAGAATATTGAAGATATTCAGAAAATGGAAAAGTCAGAGTCTCAAAGTTATGATGATCTTGTTAATTTGAATCCAGCTCCTCTATCTCATATACCTGATGCAACCAATGAAGATCGGAATGATGATAATAATCATGTCCCACATGATTCTGTTGATGGTAATGGAGTAGAAGATTCAAATGAGGTACAAAATCAACCAAATGTAGATAATAATGCACCTACAGTTGCTCTCAGGAGGTCTACAAGGGAGAGAATTCCCTCTACTCGTCATTCAGCTAATGAGTATGTGCTCCTTACTGACGGGGGAGAACCTGAGTGCTATGAGGAGACTATGGAGAACGAGGATAAAGATAAGTGGGTTGAGGTAATGAATGATGAAATGAAGTCATTGCATGATAATCATACTTTTGAGCTAGTCAAGTTACCCAAAGACAGAAAAGCTTTGAAGAATCGATGGCTTTATAAGTTGAAGCATGAACAGTGTGCTTTGTCTCCACGATACAAGGCTAAACTAGTAGTTAAAGGCTACAGTCAGAGAAACCGTATTGACTATGAGGAAATATTTTCTCCAGTTGTGAGGATGTCTTCAATTCGAGTTGTTTTGGGTCTTGCAGCCAGCCTTGATTTGGAAGTTGAACAGATGGATGTCAAAACAACATTCTTTCATGGTGATTTGGGGAAGGAAATCTACATGGAGCAACCGGAAGGCTTTGTGGTGAAGGGCAAGGAGAACTATGTTTGCAAGTTGAAGAAGAGCTTGTATGGCTTGAAACAAGCTCTGAGGCAATGGTACAAGAAGTTTGAGTCTGTGATGGTCCAGCAGGGATATAAGAATACTACTTCTGATTATTGTGCTTTTGTGCAAAAGTTCTCTGATAATAACTTCATTATTTTGTTGCTTTATGTTGATGACATGCTTATTGTTGGTCATAATTCTTCTAGAATTGCTGAGTTGAAAACAGAGCTTAGTAAGTCCTTCGCAATGAAGGATTTGGGACCAGCAAAACAAATTCTTGGCATGCAGATCACACGTGATAGAGAGGCAAGAAAGTTATGGTTGTCCCAAGAGAAGTACATTGAAAAAGTGCTTCAACGATTCCACATGGAAAGAGCTAAAGTGGTTAGCACACCACTTGCTACACACTTTAAGCTTAGCTCTAGACAGTCCCCATGTACTGATGTTAAGAAGGCAGAGATGCGACAGATTCCTTATGCATCTGCGGTTGGAAGTTTGATGTATGCAATGGTTTGCACGATACCAGATTTAGCTCATGCAGTTGGTACAGTTAGCCAATTTCTTTCAAACCCTAGCAAGGAACATTGGAGTGCAGTGAAGTGGATCATGAGATATCTCCGAGGCACATCCAGTTTAAAACTTTGTTTTGGAACTGGAAAACCTGTTTTGAATGTTTACATAGATTCTGATATGGCTGGAGATATTGATACCAGGAAGTCTACATCTGGTTATTTGGTTACTTTTGCAAGGGGAGCTGTTTCATGGCAGTCTAAGCTTCAGAAATGTGTTGCGTTGTCTACAACAGAGGTCGAGTTCATTGCAGCTGCAGAAGCTTGCAAAGAGTTCTTTGGATGAAGAAATATCTTCGTGAACTTGGTTTTGTGCAGAAGAGGTATGTCTTATATTGTGATAGTCAGAGTGCTATACATCTTAGCAAAAATCCTACTTTCCATAGCAAATCTAAACATATTGATGTTCGTTATCATTGGATTCGAGATGTGCTTGATTTGAAAAGATTCACACGGATGATAATGGTTCTGATATGATGACCAAGGCTTTGCCAAAGGGGAAGTTTGAAGTTTGTTGTTTGATTGCCAGTTTGGCAACCACCTCCACATAGTCGGGATGGGGGAGATTTGTTGGGATTATTGGGCTCCCAACTATGTGTGTGTTCTTAATGTGAAGGCTCAATTTGGAGAATTATTCTTGAGTTTTTTTTTTCCACTTTTAACTAATAAAAAAACAGAGAGAGAGAGAGAGTGAGAGGAAGAGGGTTTTCCTACTGCAACTGTTCTCCAAATCCCAGGTCTGGTTTTTCGGTCCATCTAACTCCAAATCTGGTCTGATCGAGCTGAAATTTTAAGAGGAATCTAAGGACTCGTGACGCTGCAATATGAACGGTGGAGATCGAATTCCAACGGTTCAATATCGATTTATGAGCTTCGGATCAGCTATAGGTTTTTTTGTGAGTTATTGCAATTTTGTTCCTCTATTTTGATTCTAGTGCTTTCGTAGTATTGTTAAAGGCTAGATATCATTGTGGTGCTGCTGTATTGTGCATTTTTACTCTCTTTTGGTGATAGTGGAGATGGTTAGACCAAAAGGTCTTGTGATTTTTTACTCTTTCACGTTGAAAGGGTTTTCCACATTAAAATCATGTGCCTCGTATCATTTTATTTTCTTGTTTGGATCATTTTGTTGCTTGGTGTTCTTTGGAGTGTTTGTTTTGTTGCTCCTCACACACAGGTTCTTTTTAAGTGAAAAAAGTATTGATCTTGGGTAAAACACATTCTTCTATGTTCTTGCTTTCCCAACAGTATTCTGATTAACTAACTCACCCATGTTTTCTATTTTTCAATCAAATTTAAAAGGTTATAGTAAAAAATTCAAGTGGCGCTTATTATTATATGAAATAAAGTCACCGAACCATATTGGTACAAGAAAATTTAAGTATTAGAAGATTTAAACAGAGTGAATCTATATCTTTACATAAATTTTGATCATAACACATCCAAGAAAAAGAAATAAAATTTGTTATGTAGATAAATAATATATGACATCATCACATAACATTTATTTTAAGAAAAAGAAAAAAAAGCAAAACAGTCATTTTGCTTTCTACTTGGAAAGAGATGGTAATAATAATACCAAACATTCTCAAAATGTGAGGCCAAAACCATCAAATATTTGCTTTGTAATGACATCTATTTTCTCTGCCATCTCTTTTGTCAAATAATTTTTCCAATCTCCAACCTCACCTTTTCTGAAGAATGTATTGTTATCGATAACTACGCCTCCAGGAACACTTTTGAACTTTCCAGTCTTGTTCACTTCCAAAGATCTCAACTTTGAAAAACTAGTCAACTCCATAATCTTTTGGGCCACTCCATTCGTTTCTTCCTCCTCAGAAAATGGCTGATTCATGAAGTCAGCCAATCTCCTAATGTAAAACAACGTATCTTTCTTCACATCTTCGTATTTCAAGAAAAGTACCCTTTTAGGGTTCTCTAAACTTGCTTTCCAATAACCAAGAACATGTTCCCAAAATGGTTCGGACATAATTTTTCCTTGACAATATTTCTCAAATTCTGACTCAAAGAAATTATTCTTCCCTTGTTTATCTAACAACCCACCAAGAAATTTGAGATGAAAAAAATGCCAAAGGGAAACGAAAGTGTCCTTTGGATCCCTACATATGTAAATAATCTTGCAACCTTGGGTTTGTAGTATGGATTTTGGTAAAGAAGTATACGACATGTGTGTAGCAAACAAAGGAAAATCCCTTGTAGGGTAGTGAGCAGGGGATTAGTGGAAGAAGAAGAAGAAGATGATGATGATTCATACTGATTTCTGGTCACAATTGCAAAAGTAAGGGCCTTTAACCATGTCATCCCAGTCTTGGGCATGCTGCACAACATAATATCTGTGGGTTGAGCTTTGAATTTCTCTTGAACTGACATTATTCTTTCTACAGTGGAAAGACGGTACCAAAACCCTTCATATTCATACAAATCGAATTCCTCATTTGTCCAACGTTTTTCTTTAGCAAGTGTTGCTATTATTTCTTGGTATCTTTTGCTTGATTTCTCCCTCTCCTCTAATTCCTTATGGATTTCTGCACTAGGTAAGTCACTCATTTTTCTTTGCTTTATTTGGAGACGAAATGAAGGAGTTCTATATACATATATAGAATAATTGGTGAGTTTGATCCCAAACAAATTTAGCTTTGGCAAGCTGAGTCCCAAACTATTTTTTTTAACTTTTAAGGTCCCAAACTTTTTTTTAGAGAATAATAAGGTCATTCTTGACGGATTCTATCAAAATTTCTGAAAATTTAACGGTTGTTTGTCTTTACTTAATTAAAGACAAGGATAAAAAAGTTATTACATGTGAAAATAAATAAATAAAATAATAAAAAAAATATATATTTAAACGCAGAGATAAAAATGTCCTCATATTTTTTTAATTTTTATTTTGAAAATGTTATCATATTTAAAATTTTAAAAATAAAAAATTTATCAAAATAGTGAGAATATCAAAAGTCATCGTCAATCTTTTTTTTCTCCGGTCAATCTTCTTCTTCTACGGTTAATCTTCTTCTTCTTCTCTCTGGCACAAGATTTTTATCTTTTTCTAACATCTTTGAATAAAGAAAAAAGAAAAAAAACCCTAAACCCTATATTCACTTAAAATGTAATATTTCAATATGTTCCATAACATTATTTAAAATAAGTAAATTTTTTGATAGCTTGAGTACACAATTATTGGATGAGTGGTGTCCGGTATCATCAATTTTGATGAAGAGTCAGTATCTTCCTTTGATGAACAGATCACAAGAGCTTCACGATTTATGGGTAAGAAGAGGATGAATCGAAATTTAAATTCAGATTCATATTAAAATTCATCTTCTTTTGTTTTTCTTTTTCTTTTTACAAAGACGCTCTTATTCTTTTTTATTTTTTTTCTTTTTTCTTTATTCAAAGATGTTAGAAAAAGATAAAAAATTTGTGTCAGAGAGAAGAAGAAGAAGATAATTAACCGGAGAAGAAGAATATTGACGACGACTTTTGATATTCTCACTATTTTCATAAATTTTTTATTTTTAAAATTTTAAATATGATGACATTTTCAAAATAAAAATTTAAAAAATATGAGGACATTTTTATCTCTGCGTTTAAATATTTTTTTTATTATTTTTTTTTTCTTCATTTTCACATGTAATGACTTTTTTATCATTGTCTTTAATTAACTAAAGACAAACAACCGTTAAATTTTTAGAAATTTTGACAGAATCCGTCAAGAAGGACCTTATTATTCTCTACAAAAAAAATTTGGGACCTTAAAAGTTAAAAAAAATTTGGGACTCAGCTTACCAAAACTAAATTTGTTTGGGATCAAACTCACCAATTATTCTACATATATATATATATTATCATATCGGCCGAGAGGCCTATAATATATGTAGTCACGTACTGTCTTTTTCTGACCGGCCGACCTTATTACATTTTTCTTTCTTTTTTTTTGGCCTTTTTCTTCCTATCTTTGTTTGATGTGTCACTTGTCACCCTAATAATCTCCATTATATATATGATGCGATTCCGGTTGACGTACTAAATAGGTGTTATTTTACCCTATGTCGATTATGATTAATTAAGGACTGTGATTGACTAATTGTCACGTTTAGTCTTATGGTGTCACTTAATCAGCCAGAATCTAAGGCAGAGTACCTATCGTATAGCTAGTCTATTGGAAAGTATCTACGATTTTACTAAGTTAATTATCGTACTCCCAAGGAAGTGGCAACGGCTTAGTAGTAACTAGCCTCTTATCCTAACTCTTATCTTATGATCCAGTTATGCAATCTTCATCAAATACTTTGATGAGAGGGTGATCCATTCTCCACTAGGTTCAAGTCTAATTAACCCTAGAAGTGTTTTAAGGATAAGTTCTGATTCTATGTTATACTGTTCCTATATGTTGATTGACCTATATTCGAGTGTTTTAGATATATCTTAGCCTGGAATGCAACTATGTTCTGTGTCTAAAGGTGTACCACATCTGAGTCTCTATGCTACCGCCCCCTATCATTAAGGTAAACGGCCCTACTCACGGTACGAACAAAGACAGTTATGAAGGCCCTATGTCACTTTCGGGGATCACTCTGAAGGCTCGTAATCGCTGGCATAACGCTCTACTCAGCCTACCTAGACTACTCTAACAAGCCAGGTGTTCAGCATGTTATTTTATCTAGTATGGCAGACACCAATACTAATTGATGCCTGTTAAACTAAACAGGTTATGAATAGACCGTGGTTAGGAATTGTCTATAACCCTATTTTAGTTTAAAAGAAACTACATTAGACATGCAGACATAATGATTATTTAGCAGGTGGCTATTTCCGGAAAAACATAATAACTTCAACATACAAAACAACTATTCATAAAATCATAATCTGATATTCATAATTGATGTTTAGGACAAAGCAATAAAACATATAAGAGAGGGGTATGGGGACTGATGCCATAAAGAAATCACCCTTTACTTAGTCTCGCCTACAGAGCGTACTGCTGTATACGTCGTATTGCCCGCCCTGACTCTGCTCGCCAGAACCTTCGGAGGACGCTTCCTCAGCCTAGTAGCTAGACTTTACCTTACGTCCTGGGCTTAAGCCTAGCCCTGTGGACTGACTCTTCGAACGCCTAGAGCTCTCTTAGGGTCTCCTAACGAAACCCCGGGTATTCTATGAATACCGGAAACGAACCTATCTATAGAAACCTAAGATCTGAGACTATTTCTCAGAAACTAAAACAAAACACTAATAAGAAAGAAAACTGAGATCTGAGTCTCTGAGTGAGTTGTGTACTGGAAAACTGTACACTGGAAACCACTTAATGACTCAGATCGAGTGGAGAGGGATGCATTCAACTGCTGGAGGCTTGGGGTATTTATAGCAGCTTCCCGGAGTGAAAAATTCTGAAAAATTCGATGTGGGACAGCTTCTGGCGGCTCGGGACGCCCGTCCCGGTTCGGGACGCCCGTCCTGATTCGTTGACCAGGTTCGGGACGCCCGTCCTGGCGGTTTGACCGGGTCGGGACGCTCGTCCCGGACCTTTGACCGGGTCAACATTTCCAAAAATTGCGTTTTTGCCCCAGAATTTGCTGTTTTCGTCTACTTTTCACCTGACACTTCAAAATCATAAAAACCGTGAAATCAAGTAAATAGTAAGCAATTAATGTCAATTTACTCTCAATTTCACATTAAAACATACATAAAAACATGCTAAAAATGTGATACGATTTTAGCGTATCAGATAACCCCACACTTAGCTTTTTGCTTGTCCTCAAGCAAAGTCTACATGGAGTTAGTGATTTTAAACCGTAGTGCAGTCACTTAAATTCCTAATCATGTTTTATTCCAAAAATTCTTCAGACAATTCTTAACACAGGTCTGATTGGTTAGGTTGCTATGACAAGGTCTCACATGTCTCTAGTAGTTTGTTATGATCAGGCAGAAAATAAATCAACAACTAGGTTGGACTTTTTTCTTAGTCACAGGGTCTTCCTGATGTGTAGTGTGTGTACTAGTCTAGACCAGATAGTCAACACAATGAACTTTATCTTAACTGCTACCAGATAATACTTCGACCTATCGCTAGACATACTGACAACAGATAACTTTCTGAGTTCTGAGCTTTGGTGATCAGATTTTTAAGTTTTAGCACTTAGTTATTTTCTTTATAGATTCAGGGTATTTCGAGTTTGCTTAGAACACGTCAACTTCAACTACCATGTAGCGAGAGTCCCACTCCGATGACTCCCAGATCTACACGACCTTAGGGCATCAGGCTTTAAGTTCCCCGAAGGAGTGGTGCTCGAGTAGCGAAGGCCGCTGGCAAACTACCCTATTGTAATTAACTTCCTTAAGTTCTTTTCACTTTTAGCTCAGAGTCTCATCTAGTCATTCTAACTGCCAATATATCCACAACTGGTCTAATTTTATCTAGTGGAGTCTCGAATGGGCAATTGGTTGAGGTCTCTAATCCAGACAAGGTTGTGCTCAGTTATCAGGAATTCCCTATTCCTAATCAATTAGTCCAAGATAGCTATCGACTATCTCCTACTAACCATAACATACTACCTACATATCATAGACATAAGCAATTTGTTTAACCAAGCATACTGCATTTAGAAGTCTGAAAGACGGAAAAGTTTTGAAAAAAATTTTGGAAGGGTGTGAAAATACAGGGAAAACAAGCAAAAGCATGCGAAAAAATTTTCAAACTGCTACAGTGCACTGTGCACTGCTACCCCACACTTAAGTTTGGCACTGTCCTCAGTGTTCATGCATAGCTAATTACCCCACACTTATTTGAAGACAAGAAATAAAAAATAATAAAAAAACAAGAAAAGACAGAATAATGCAACAATTCTGTATGTCATATAAATCAATTTTGTACAAAGATTCATAGTCATACAGCCCAGACATACACAAAGAACAAGATAAACAAAAGACAAAAGAAAAAGAAAGAAAAGAAGGGGAGAGAGAGACTAAGAACCCGGCGGGTCGCCATCCAGTGGACCGAGGTCTGTTAGGTCAAACTCGAAGTTCTCCGCTACTCGGGCAGTCTGCTGATGTATCTCCTCAATCCTACTGGTGATCATGGCGATCCTGTCATCCATCACCGCCAGTCGTCTGTCAATCCGGTCATCCATCATGGCCAGCCGGCTGTCAATCCGGTCCATGTCTCGACTGTATCGTGCCGATAGTTCTGCCAATCCGTGCGACATGTGTCGTTCGAAGGCAGTACGTGGCACGAACGTCTCGGATGGAGGGATATGCGGTGGAGCTGCTTCTGATGCCGAAGCCTGTCCTGGCTGCTCTGTGTGGATGGTGTAGCGGCCGCTCGCATCCCGGACAACCATTCCCATGTTCCGTAGGATGGTAACGTCTGTGGGAATAGTGGTTGGGGCGACCAGAGTAAGCTCCGAGCCCTCTATGTCCAACTCCAGGTAGCGGGCTATCCTGGTGATGAATGGCCCGAGCCCCAGACACTGTTTCCGAGTGTCCGTAGCAAAACCCCGCATGATGACTGTGATAAGTCGAGCCATCTCTACTGTGGATCCCATATGCATGTTGGCCAAGAGGAATGTCTCCATCTGGGTGACATTCCCGGGGGCCGTCCGTCGTCCTGACAAAGTGTGTGCAATAATGGCATGTAAGTAGCGAAGAGCAGGATAGATACCTGTGGCTTTCGCAAAGCCATGCTGGTAGGGAACACCTGTCATACAGATCTGAGCCCAAGCAGTGGAGACCTCTGCAGAAGTGAAGTCCCGAACTGCTGTGGTGTAGGCGGGCGTATCCAGCTCCTCTCTCTGCCAGATACCCAAAGCGATGCCGAACTCGGCCATGCTCATCGACCGATCTATTCCGCCTAAGCGGAATGTGATCTGCTCCTAATGGCATGCAAAGGATGCATAGAACTCACATACCAGCTCCAGGTACGTGGGCTCTGTGACGATGAATACTCGACTGTAAGGTAGTACATCGAGTATGCGTCTGACCTCAGCCTCTACTCCCAGTGTCTGTACTGCTGCCCAATCCAGCGTTCTGCCCGTCAGTATCGTGCGTCCGATGTATCCGTGACATCTCTCCTGATATGCTGTGCTGGAGGGAAACAATATAAAAGGATGTGTCACTGAGGTAACTGTCATAGTGGATGGGGTACGAGCATGTTTGGCAGCCATTTGGGTTGAAAGTGTTTGAGAGATTTTGGGAGTTTTAGGTAGGAAGGAAGGTTCGAATTCGAATTCTGGAGGTGAATTTGAATTCAAAAGGGTGAAATTAGGCTAGGGAAAGATTTCGAAATTTTTGGCGGGAAATTCGAATTTTGGAGGGAAATTCGAATTTGGAAGGAAATTTAAAATTTAAATTTTGGAGGGAAATTTGAAATTTTAAATTTGAAAAGTTTGCCAAAGGTAAAGAGAGAGAGTTATTTGAGAGAGGTGGATTTTTGGAAGTGAATTTTGAGGGAAAAATGAAAAAATTGAGATTTTATAGAAGGGGAAGCCTTCGGAACGCCCGTCCCGGAGGTAGGACTCCCGTCCCGCTGGACACCCGTCCAGAACCGGGACGCCCGTCCCGGGTTGCCTCGGGACGCGTGCTAATTCCGAAAATTTATTTGTTTTTTGTTTTTTTTAATTCCTGCAAATCTCAGTATACCAAAAATAATCATAATTTTTAACAAGGCTTCCTGTTTATCCAATGAAATTCAGAAGTTGTTAAAAAAACACTCTATGCAAAAATTCCTCAGTCTCACTTTTTCGAAAATCATACTACCCTAATTTTATTCCTATTTAAATTCAGCAAGAAAAACAAAAATTTGAATTTATACAATTTAGTTAATGAAAAATAAACTGCAATTGCAAACTTTTCGTTTTTCATAGAAATAAAATGTCTGAAGAAAATTGTTGAAAATAAAGGACCCTTTAAAAATGTTTGAAAAATAGAAAAATATGGGTCAATTATTCAAGTTTCAGTTCAAACGAATTATTTGCTGAAAATAAAAGTAAAAGAATCTTCCCTTTTTAACGAATCCTGTCTCTGATCTCCTGTAGTTCCGAATGCTTCGCATTTCTATGCGTATTGTTCGCATCTCATCCCTCTGCCTGTTTTGCTCACTGCGTAGATCAGCCATCTCTCGGAGTAGTTGTGCACCTTGGTTCTCCTGGAGATTGACCGTGGCTCTGAGTCGGTCTACGTTAGTTGTGATGTTCAGACTGAGTTGGTCTAAATGACACAGTCTGCTGGCAATCCCTTGGTCCATCTCATAGACCCTTTGAGTTAGTGTGTCTATCTGCACGGACAACAGTGAATAATAACCGTTAGTACTCCCCGCAGATGAAGGGGTGCGTCGTGAGGTGTTGGGGTGTATGCAGGAGAGGTCGGTGAATTCTGGGTTTGATCAGTAGGGGGTGGATTTAGAGGAACTCTCTGGGTAGGAGGGTGAATTGGAGATCTCTGGGGTACTTCTCTAGGAGGGAAGGTATCCTCAGAAGGATCTTCTTCCGTGGGACTATGCTCACGGGTGTTCAGGAATCGTCTCACTAGTTCACTGGCATCAGGGCTCGAGTTTACTTCTACTGGTTGTGAAGGAAGAGTCCCTCGTGGTACTTCTGGTGCGGGTCTAGAGGGGCCTTCTGGTTTCGTCTTCTTTGGTCCTGGAGTGTCAGGGTTTTCTGTTTTCTTTGCCTGGTTAGTAGCTGCTCTTGTTCTCTTCATCTCTGAGTGCAAAGTCTGGTTAAAATAACAAATAACAAACATAGGAAAGTGAAAAAGAAAGAGAAAAATATTTTTATGGATTTTTTATATTAGAAAGCAGGTAAATTTCCTCAATATGGTTCTAGAATAATTTTCTAAAATTTGATTATCCTAAGTCTCTTAATTTCAGATGACATCTAAAATTAATTAGTTATGATAATCCTATATTCAGGAAAGTGATTGTCTAACTGGTATAACATAAGTGTTAATCAAAAGTCTAGGTTACTACCGTTACCTATCATAAGTCTCTAGAATTGTGGCCAATAATCCTAAATTCATTATGATATTTCCCCGGCAACGGCGCCAAAAATCTGATGCGATTCCGGTTGACGTACTAAATAGGTGTTATTTTACCCTATGTCGATTATGATTAATTAAGGACTGTGATTGACTAATTGTCACGTTTAGTCTTATGGTGTCACTTAATCAGCCAGAATCTAAGGCAGAGTACCTATCGTGTAGCTAGTCTATTGGAAAGTATCTACGATTTTACTAAGTTAATTATCGTACTCCCAGGGAAGTGGCAACGGCTTAGTAGTAACTAGCCTCTTATCCTAACTCTTATCTTATGATCCAGTTATGCAATCTTCATCAAATACTTTGATGAGAGGGTGATCCATTCTCCACTAGGTTCAAGTCTAATTAACCCTAGAAGTGTTTTAAAGATAAGTTCTGATTCTATGTTATACTGTTCCTATATGTTGATTGACCTATATTCGAGTGTTTTAGATATATCTTAGCCTGGAATGCAACTATGTTCTGTGTCTAAAGGTGTACCACATCGAGTCTCTATGCTACCGCCCCCTATCATTAAGGTAAACGGCCCTACTCACGGTACGAACAAAGACAGTTATGAAAGCCCTATGTCACTTTCGGGGATCACTCTGAAGGCTCGTAATCGCTGGCAACGCTCTACTCAGCCTACCTAGACTACTCTAACAAGCCAGGTGTTCAGCATGTTATTTTATCTAGTATGGCAGACACCATACTAATTGATGCCTGTTAAACTAAACAGGTTATGAATAGACCGTGGGTTAGGAATTGTCTATAACCCTATTTAGTTTAAAAGAAACTACATTAGACATGCAGACATAATGATTATTTAGCAGGTGGCTATTTCCGGAAAAACATAATAACTTCAACATACAAAACAACTTTCATAAAATCATAATCTGTATTCATAATTGATGTTTAGGACAAAGCAATAAAACATATAAGAAGGGGTATGGGGACTGATGCCATAAAGAAATCACCCTTTACTTAGTCTCGCCTACAGAGCGTACTGCTGTATACGTCGTATTGCCCGCCCTGACTCTGCTCGCCAGAACCTTCGGAGGACGCTTCCTCAGCCTAGTAGCTAGACTTTACCTTACGTCCTGGGCTTAAGCCTAGCCTGTGGACTGACTCTCTCGAAGACTAGAGCTCTCTTAGGGTCTCTAACGAAACCCGGGTATTCTATGAATACCCGGAAACGAACCTCTCTAGAACCTAAGATCTGAGACTATTTCTCAGAAACTAAAACAAAACACTAATAAGAAAGAAAACTGAGATCTGAGTCTCTGAGTGAGTTGTGTACTGGAAAACTGTACACTGGAAACCACTTAATGACTCAGATCGAGTGGAGAGGGATGCATTCAACTGCTGGAGGCTTGGGGTATTTATAGCAGCTTCCCGGAGTGAAAAATTCTGAAAAATTCGATGTGGGACAGCTTCTGGCGGCTCGGGACGCCCGCCCCGGTTCGGGACGCCCGTCCTGATTCGTTGACCAGGTTCGGGACGCCCGTCCCGGACCTTTGACCGGGTCAACATTTCCAAAAATTGCGTTTTTGCCTTAGAATTTGCTGTTTTCGTCTACTTTTCACCTGACACTTTCAAAATCATAAAAATCGTGAAATCAAGTAAATAGTAAACAATTAATGTCAATTTACTCTCAATTTCACATTAAAACATACATAAAAACATGCTAAAAATGTGATACGATTTTAGCGTATCAATATACATTCTAGAATATTCTAGATTAATCAAATATAAAATTAATTTTTTTAAAAAATAAAATAGATGAATCTAGTGATGAATTGAAATAGATACACCTAGAATATATATATATATATATATATATATGAATGACATTAGATAGGATTTTATTGAAGAATTAAGTTTGTTTGCCACCAGGAATTTTCAAACTTCCAAGAATTTTCAAATTGCAATACTAAAATCAAAACAAAAAAAAAACTTATATCCATCAAAAATTATATGATATGAATGCAAAAATAATCTTCATATAAGAATAGTGCTCAAGTACTTTGAAAATTGCATTTTTTTTTTTAAAGAAACTATATATAACCATAGTTTTTAAAATGGATAATATGAATAATACGTTCGTTCAAGTTCTAAACAATATCCAAAATAAGGAAAAAACGGAAGTTCAAATTAAAAATAGTTGGGAAAGTTGACAAAATGGAGGATGATAGAAATAAGTTATTATTATTCTTTCTTTGATAGTTTTTATAATTGTTTAAATTATATCTATTTATAAAATAAACTTAATAATTTTCAATTGAATTGCACTTTTTTGACTAAATTTAAATAATATAAATATTTATTATATTAAAATGTTCAAAGAGTGACCCAATTCATGGAAAAAACTATAATGTAGGGATTATTTATATTAATTTACATAAATTATAAATTTAATATTTAAAAGGAAAATGAAAAAAGGAAAAGAAAATGGAAAAATGAAAGTGGAAACGCGATATTGCTGGAAGAAAGAATAAAACCAAGCATATAAGAGATCTCCCAACATTAACAGGTATCTCAGGTTATATTAAACTACATATTATTCCTATGTATTTTCTTATATATGTAAATTCTTGCCCATATATCAAATTAATTTTCTATTGTCTCATTACTTTTGGTTATTTGTATAGTGAAAGATGGAAATGCATATTATTTCAATATAGAATCGTTATTGAGTATTGAGTTAAGGTAATTTTAAGGTTGATTCTGCATTTTCTGTATGTATGTGGTTTATAATTTCGTTTCTTAATTTGGGTACCCTAGAAATGTTTTCAATTTCTCAATTTACTATACAATGATGGATGAGAGGGAGAAAGGAAGATGGGATAATAATATGTAGATATTTTAAAAAGATCTTATTAATTTAATATATTATAATTGTAGATATGATGATACTGTATTGAAATTTTTTTGATATGTTTTGAATTATGAAAATGATGAATTCTTGCATTGCCTATTTGATATGTGATATGATATCCATTTAAGTGTTTTCTATCTTCATTTTAATCTTTTTCTTCTATTTGTATCTCAATTTTGAAACAGGATTTCATGAACTTCTGTGCAGAGAAGCAAACTGCCTCCTCATGCAGTTTTTTTAGAATTGAAGTTTATGGCTATTACTTGTTTATCTGCCCAAGTTTAGATAAGCTAAGCTTTGTTGAAAATCCTTTCAAATGAAGGGAGGGAAATTTAACAGATATTGGGGAAGACAAGTTTCCTTCATACTTGCAGTACTTATTGCCACAACCATTCTCCTTTGGTCTTGGGAGAAAAACCCCCTTGTCACAACTTCATTCTCTGCACATGATCAGTTTTACATCCATGATTCAGGTTCATAAATTAACCTTCATTTCATTTCTCTACTTTGTTTATCTTAGGTACAAAATCAGTGAAGTAACAAACTACAAATTTTTGTTTTCCAGCTTGTCTACAAAGAATTAGATAATTCCTATTAGAAGATGTTACGTTGAGATGATTTGTCATGTTGAATATGGGGTTATTGTTGTTCATATATTATATGAGAAGGTCTCGTTAACTGTACCTAAATGTTTAACTTACATCTTTGGAAAATTTTCATTTTAGAAGGTACTGCTATTCTATAGTTCTGATGCTTGTTTAGTCATCTTGTATTTTGTCTAGTGATTTTTAGATTTTACATTTTCTTTAGAACCTTAATTATTGAAAAGATTTCATATTACAGATTTGTCGGAGGATGAATCCTTTGATTCTTCAAGAACAATGAAGCCTAAGAAGATAATTCAAAGTGAGGATATGGATTTACAAGCTAGTATTGAAGATACAAGAGAAATAGAAGGTTTTCATGGAATTGAGCAAATGACTTCAACTATCCATAATGATAGAAGAAATGATAATGCACTTGGAATATCTTTAGAGAATGAAGGTACAGATTAAAGAACTCCTTGTGACACTAACTTTATTTTTACATGTTCAATTATAATTTCATAAAAATCCCTCTAAACTTTGTTTGAACTGCAATTTACATGTTGTGCTCATAACAGTTTACAATTTTCAGGGCTCAAAGCTGAAAGCCAACTCTAAAGAAAATATAAACTTTTGATTCATTAAGAAATTCATGCATGTCATATTTTTACTCTTATGTGATGATCTGTATGTTTTGATGTACCTAATGCCTAATGTCATGTATGCAGTTTGTAATTATGCTAAAGGCAAGTGGGTGGCAGACAATCATCGACCACTTTATTCTGGTTTTGGTTGCAAACAATGGCTTTCAGACATGTGGGCATGTAGACTTACACAACGAACAAACTTTTCATATGAGGGATACCGTTGGCAACCACAATCTTGTGAAATGCCTGAGTTCGAACAATCAGAGTTCTTCAAGAGGTATATTGTTCAAAGAAGAGTGTTTTTCTTTGATCTAGTTTCAGTTAATGAATGGTTGTTTTGTGAGTATTTGTACATTGTGTAATTGCTCTAAAATGTGACAGTGATTCAGAATGCAGGACAAAACTCTTGCTTTCATAGGAGACTCATTAGGCAGACAACAATTTCAGTCTCTAATGTGCATGGCTTCTGGTGGAGAGGAGAAACCAGAAGTTGAAAATGTTGGATGGAAATATGGCCTGGTAAAGCCACGTGGAGCAGTTCGTCCCGAGGGTTGGGCATACCGATTCCCAAACACAAATACTACAATTTTGTATTATTGGTCATCAACTCTATGTGACATACAACCAATCAACAACAAGACTGGTAGCACAGATGAATTTGCTATGCATTTGGACAGAGCTCCAGCTTTCTTGAGGCATTTCATTGATCAATTTGATATCGTAGTTCTTAATACAGGCCATCATTGGAACAGAGGGAAGCTGAAAGAAAACAGATGGGTGATGTATGTAAATGGAGAGCCAAATGAAGATAGGATGATTGCAGAAATGGGAAATGCCAAGAATTACAGTATTAACAGCATTACCAGATGGATTAATTCAAAAATACACTTGAGACCAGAGCTAAAAGTTTTCTTTAGGACAATATCACCTAGACATTTCTCTAATGGTGATTGGGATACAGGTGGTAGTTGTGATAATACAATCCCATTGTCTAGAGGAAGTGAAATCTTGTTTGATGAATCAAATGATACTGTTATTTCACATGCAGTTAAGGGTACAAAAGTGAGATTGTTGGATATAACTGCAATTTCTGAACTCAGGGATGAGGCTCATATTTCACGTTATGGTAGATCAAATGGTGGTATAAATGATTGTCTGCATTGGTGTCTTCCTGGCATTCCTGATACATGGAATGAAATCCTTTGTGCACAAATATAGTGTCTCCTGCTTTTTTCAACACTGTGAGTAAAACTATTCTTGACATATAGAGTAGCTTTTTCCCTTTCTTCTCATGAAACTATTTTGGTAAGTAGTTTGGTTCTTATTTTACTTTGTATATAGAAAAATGGGTATTTGAAACAAAAATTACTTTAGAAAAGTAGCCATTTTTAAAGTAAATTGGAAAAAAGAAAGGCATGAAAATTATTCTATTTTGGTATAGCTATTGAAAGAAAAGAAAGAGAATTGTTAACAATTGGCCATTTTCAAATTGTATTAGTTTTTAGGTAATTGAAGTATTGAGTGTAGAGAATTTGAAGCTTATTATTTCAATGTATTAAGCTATGTTATGTTCACTCTCTTTTATTCTCCTCCATCTTCTTTTTAATTATTATTATTATTATAAAAGTATTATTAACAAAAATAAATTATAAGAAAAGTAATATAGAGATTCAAGAAACAGGAAGAGCATTCTATTTTTTTTGTATTTTTTATATATGTTTCATATATTCTCTAATACATATATCTAATATATATATATATATATATTATATATATATATATATTATATATATAATACATAAAAGACTTATATATACAATTAGAAAACAGGATTATATCCTTAGAAAAAGGAACAGAATTAATAGAAATTCCTAATGTTCCTTCACCATCTATAATGGCAGAACAGGATAATTTTTTATCTACCTTAGAAGTCAAAACTTCACAAAAATGGTTTGTAGAAATTTCTCTAATGATAGGTGAAAATTTTCATAAAAAATTAACTGCTTTAATAGACAATGGTGCAGATTTAAATTGCATACAAGAAGGGTTAATCCTGACTAGGTATTTTCATAATGAGCTCTGCTAATGGACAGAGAATGAAAATAAGTTATAAAATACTACAGGTCTTTGTATGTAAAGATCAAAGGTGTATACGTATTAGTTTTTTATTAGTTAAGGATATAACTAATCAAGAAATACTTAACAACCCTAACTTATCAGGCAAACTATTTTCATTCCAGCCTTTTTTTCACTATGCAGAGGACTCTCAAACATGCAGTGTCATATTATCACTATGCAGAGGTATTGTTTCTTCTGTAGTTTTAACTACCTGTGTAAAACTTAATTTATCAAACATTCCAAATTTATAAATTATTTTTGGATCTATCTTAGGGATAGTCCATCTATTCAAATCCTCTAGATTTCTAGGGATCTCTTGTTCCTCACAGATACTGTTTTTAACAATATCTTTATCCTTTCTTTTAATTGAATTCATTAAAAGAAATGTGATATACTATCATAACTTGATAACCATGGCTCTGATACCATACTTACCCAGAGATCTATACAAACATTAAACAAATAATTCAATATTATAAACAAGTAATAGATGATGAGATAAATAAAATCTCGAAATACCAGGATATACCTACTACCAGGATGTACTATTATCTCAGGCCTACTCCGCAGGATGTCTTATTAGAAGAACAGTATTGGAATAGTTACCCAGAGATCTAATATAAGAAAACCAGAAATTAAAATCACAGAAAATAAAAACATTATCTAAGCAAAAAGCCTGAAACAGAAAACAATTAGTAAATAATAATGGAAGTTTTACACTAAATACTTCCATCTAGCATGCATATACTCTACTCATGTCATGCAAAAACGCCTAAATCGCCATAAATCATCAGCATAAAATGACTAAAAGCAGACCATGGAGACTTGTATATGATTCTTTCAGAAATGTTTAATAACCCTACTTTTATCTACAGATTATTTTCAATTGCCAGACTTTTTTTAGTTAGAATCAGGGTACTTGGATATACGCGTATATACCCTGATTCTTATAAGAAAACCATGATTACGAGGTCATGCAGTATATCACTAATGAAGTTAGTTATAAACTAACATGATATAAAAAATTTAAAAACTTACAAAGATTTGTTGAGGACTCTCAAACCTGCGTAAGTTGTTGCGCGTAAAATATATTCTTCTTGATTTTTAAATTTGAAAGATTTACAAAATAGAGAGAAAACTTAAAAGAAATACAGAGAGAAAGAATACTAAAAACCCTCTGTTCCAGCCTGCCTCAAATGAGGAGAGGGGTTGCTTATTTATAGACTACTAAGGTCGGACTTAATGCAAGCCTTAGTTACAAAACTTTATTGGAATTTTGAAATCTGCTCAATCTGGATAAGATTAGAATAATTGTTGTCGGCCACCAATTGTCTGCCATAGAAGTCAAGATAAGATAATGATATTATTGCTTTATTAAAGCTTGTCGGTCATATGCTGTCTATCTGCCACTTCTTTTGTCTTTACTTGTTGGTGGCAACTTTGCCCTTATCATTGGAGCCCAGAGTTGGTGATGATCCACTATCTGGATTCTTTTCCCATTGATTCAGAAACTTCAATGTTTCTTCAAAGACCAGAGCTGCATCTTCTGGTGGTTGACCTCCAATGTAATCAACCTCATCGATATTATCTTCAGAGTTGGTTGCTGACTTTGATGGCATAGAAACATCTGTATCAACAACATGATAATTTTTTAACAGATCTTCTTTTATAGCTTTCATATAAGCTTTTGACATTTCTGTTGTCGAAATAGTCCCCTATTGAATTTTCAGCCTTCTTGCCATTTGTTGAAATGGACTTGGGATTTCTGGAGTTTCCGATTCTGATTGTTGTTCAGTGTATGCTTTGAAGTCCTGTTGAATATTATCAATGGTTGACTGGCCTTCTATAATTCCATGTTCATTGGGTTTGAACATTTTCTTCCAAAACTTGGTT
Organism: Asclepias syriaca; assembly: GCA_027405835.1. Lineage (NCBI taxonomy): Eukaryota > Viridiplantae > Streptophyta > Magnoliopsida > Gentianales > Apocynaceae > Asclepias > Asclepias syriaca. The sequence goes on along the minus strand of CM049928.1, from coordinate 11,095,015 downwards.
TCGGTTTTCCTTATTATGCAAGGAATTCCTTGTGATGTTTCTCCAATAGTTGGAGACCATTTCCAGATCCAGGGAATACCAAATTCAGTAAAAAATAAGAATGAAGGCATACCTTCAATTAATTGATCTTTAGTTGTAGCATGTATTAATGCTGGTGAGACTTTTACCCATTCTTGGTATAACCCTTTATATAGTTCAGGTAATATGTCTATTTTAGGACCGTATTGATCCTACCATTGGTATAACTAGTTTGGTATTTCTGTCTTATAAAGAGAAGAACATACCTTAAAAAACCACGTATGTTTGTGATTGCTATTTTCATAGAAGAAAAACCTTTATAAAAGGCTTTATAATTCCAGTAGTTGTATTTAACTACTGATTTTGTTTCAGGGACAGTATACTCCCTTTGTTTGAGGGTGCAAATTCCCTAGTCTTCAGCAGTTATTACCTGCTTGATAATGACTTTGCTAAAATTATGAATACTGACTGATTGTGCCGGATTAAAATGCTTAATTTCAGCCGCACTTGTGATTTTAAGGATGTGCTCATAATGCACTCTGCTTTTATAAGAAAGCTCAGAATATGATTCTGAGTCTAAATATTTTTGTATCAATTTCCAGACATTGTCCTTCCATTTGAGGTCTGAGAATTCCAAAAGAAATATAATTTCTTTGTAGGGATTTGTAATAAAAGGGAATTCCAGAATATCCGGATCCTCTTCATGAAGCATAGCTGCATAGGACAGAGTATTACTCTGTTGTGATGATTATTGAGTCTTATAGACCAGGAATTCCTTATATAAAGGATCCTCTTTGTTTGTGATATTAGCAACTACAAGTTGTCTTTGCCCATGTTGTATCAAGGGGGTACCACGACCTCCTCTTCCTCTATAAGAGGAATTACCTCTACTCCTGCCCCTATAAGGGGTTGAAGAGGATTCACCTCTTTCCTGCATATCTGTTATGAAATTGTTATGAGATAAACTCACAAGTTAAAAAATCAAGCAGACTATTATCAGTGCCTTTTTTATAAATTATCTCGAAATTGAATGGAGCTAATTGGGCTTGCCATCTGGCAAACATTTGTTTAGAAACATCATGTTTAAAATCTTTGTTAAACATATATTTGGCTGCTTGGCAGTCAGTTCATATAACAAATTTCTGATTATATAAATCATCTTGAAATTTTAACACGCATTTTAATATAATTAGTATTTCTTTGGCTATGGTTGCATAATTTTTCTAGCTAGAATTCCATTTACCTGAATGAAATCTGACCAAATACTCTTGATTATTATGAGGAGATTTCTGTTTTAGAATCCCTCCAAATCCTATCTCAGAGGCATCTGTTTCTACAATTTTTTCCCAATTATAATTGGTTAACATTAGGCATGGTAATGTTTTTACCTTTTGTTTAATTTTTTGTACAGCCTTAGTATGTTCATCTATCCAAGGCTTGGGTTTTTTCTTGAGCCTATCATATAAGATAGCAGCATCTATAGCCAGGTTTGGATAATAAGGGGCTATATAATTTAGGCTCCCTAAAAACCTCTGTAATTGAGTCTTATCTATTATAATATCAGGAAATTTTGAAGCAAATTCTATGCTTCTTTGGATTGGGACTATTTGTCCACCAGTATGTTATGTCCTAACAATCTAACAGTTTCCTAGAATAGTACCATCTTTGGCTTAGAAATAACTAAACCATTATTTATAATAATATGTTTAAACATAGATAAATGTTTAAAATGATGTTCTATATTTTGTGATAATACTAGAATATCATCAATATATACAATAATAAAATCCCTATAAGGGTTAAAAATGTAATTCATAATCTTCTGGAATTCAGAAGGTGCATTTTTCAAACCAAAGGGCATTACCTTCCATTCATATTGTCCGAAAGGTACATTAAATGTTGTTTTATAAACATCTGTTTCCTGTATCTAGATTTACCAGTAGCCAAATTTTAAATCAAATTTAGAAAATATGATAGAACTATGAAGTCTATCCAATAAATCTTTTTTGCTAGGTATAGGATACCTAATCCATTTTAAGGCTTTGTTTAAAGGCTTATAATTTATTACTAACCTAGGTATCCCTCTTTCTTTTTCCGCGTGTTTATTAACATAGAAAGTTGTACATGACCAAGGTGACTTAGAGGATCAAATTAATCCTCTATTTTCTAAATTGTGAATTTCCTAAATGCACAACTTTTGATATTCTGCATTCATTTGACAAGTCTATCAGATAAGGATAAGATTTGTATTTCTTGTTTTAAGAAATTAATTTGAGTTTGTTTATTCTTTATGAAAGAATCTTTAATCTGGTTTAATACTCTAGTCAAAGGTTCTGTTATAAACAAAAATTTAATTTGCTTATTATCATATGTTCCTATGATTTCTTCCTGGTCTACCTTAACAATAGGGAATATTTTCTTCAAAAAGGGAGTTCCAAATATTACGTGATTAGTTATATCCTTAACTAATAAAAAACTAGTAGGTATACACTTCTGATCTTTACATATAAAGGCATGTGGTATTTTATAACTTATTTTTCATTCTATGTCCATTAGCAGAGCTCAAAGAATGGGTCGTTTTATGAAATACTTAGTCGGGATTAACCCTTCTTGTATACAATTTAAATTTGCACCACTGTCTATTAAAGCAGTTAATTGTTTATGAAAATTTCTATCTATCATCAGAGAAATTTTTACAAACCATTTTTGTGAAGTTATGACTTCTAAGGTAGATAAACAATTATCATGTTCTGTCATTATAAATGGTGAAGGAACATTAGGAATTATTAATTCTCTTCCTTTTTCTAAGGATATAATCCTGTTTCTAAATCATTGTTATTATTTTTTAAATTCTGAATTTCAGATTTTAATTTTGCTATTTCATTTGCTAAGTCCTGTAATGTTGTAGGACTAAGATGGCTTTGTTTTTCTCTTAGCAGTCTTTTTACTTCTGCTAGTGTATATGGTTCAGAATTCTGGACGGGTTCTATCATTGTAGGCTGAGTTGAAGTTGAAGGTATATTTACTTGGTTTACAATTTTTGACCTGAGTACCGGGTCTTTAATCATTCTCAATATTTCTAAGATATTATCCTGAGTTAACATATTTATTTCTTGAAATTCCGCCTGTAACTTATATATGTTTTATGATTCAGATTCTGAATCTTCTAGGTTTTTAATACAACTTATTCCCTGTCTACATGGGCTACATTCAAATTCTGAAGAAGAGTCTAATGATGATGATGATTCATCATTTATATTTTTTTATTTGGTCATTTAAGGAACTAGATCCATTATCCAAATCTTTAGATGTCATTAATATATGATATAGACTATCTTTTAATTCTTCTGGAATATTAAGATTATTAATCTTCTTTTTCTTTTTGGACCAACAATTATTATCATAATGTCCTATTTTTCCACAATAATTGCAAGTAATAGGTTTACTAGATGATTTTCTAGCTTCTTTTCTATAGTTTTTCTTTTCTATCCTTTTTTCCTTGGATTTCTTATGTTTTCTCCTATAAGGATATTTTTTACTATCTTTATCTTTATATTTTTTAGGATGTTTTCCTTTACTGGACGAAATTTGTTCCATACCAAATTGGCCACCAAATTCTCCTAATTGGTTTCTCTCTGTTAATTTATGTCTTTTAAGTTGTTGATTCAACTTAATTTCATTACACAAGGATAGTCCTTCCTGGACACAAGTTCCTATTAACTTGTCGTAAGTATAATTACTATACTCTATAGAAGCTTTGTCTTTTCTTAATGTTTTCCTTACCCTTTCAGCTTTGTCTATAAACTTGGATTTCCAGTGAGCACTATTAGCTTCTGGAAGTTCCATAACCCTACTTAGGAAGGTATCTTTGTACCATCTAAAAGATGTCAAAGTTGGACACCTAAGGTTTTGTAATAGGGTTCTAATGGTCTCACTATTCTCAGACCACCTGCCTGTAAAATGTTCTACAATATTAACTATCAGTGTATAAACTGCATGTTCTACTGTTCTATTATATCCTTCTATTTTAACAGAAGTAAATATCTGTTGTTGATTTTCTTTGGTGAGGTAATTATCCCACCAACCTTTTAATTGGCCAGTAAAACCGGATGTAATCATGTTTGCTATTGCCTTATCAGTATTACCATTTTGTTTACAGATAGTGCTATACATTAGCATTGTGTGAACAGTATTATAAACCTGTTTCTCGGTATAATTGTCTATGTTCCACTCATATATTTGTTTTCCACTATAGGAATTGGTATTAATCCAATCCTATTCTTCTAATAAGACATCCTGTGGAGTAGGCCTGGGATAATAGTACATCCTGGTAGTAGGTATATCCTGGTATTTCGAGATTTTATTTATCTCATCATCTATTACTTGTTTATAATCAGAAGAATTACTAATTATATTTTCAAATTCTTCTCCTAAAGTATGAAGACTCAATTATTTTAATTTATCTTCTAAAAGTTTTTCTAAGTCTGATGTAGACTTTAATTTAAAATCTGATATTTCAAGTGGAGGCTGTATACTAGACGAGGCTACAGTTACTTACTGATCCTAGATTCCCTTGGTGTATATATTTTTTAAATTCTGCTAAAAAGTTTTCTACTCTATCATGTAGAGACAGAATTTGTTCACCGAGAACATGAACATATAAGTTCATATGATTTTGTTGTTTTATTATATTGTTTAAATGATTAGTAGTAATTGGTAATAAATCATTGTTAAATAACTTTTGAAAAGCATTATAATGCCTAACTTCATTATTATATTCCATATGATAAGGATGTAAAGGGGGAAAAACAGATTTGACTACAGAACCATTCTGTAGTTGAAATGTTCTTTCTAATACAAAAAGATAATTATTCACATGAGTGGTTAAAAACCAAGGTACAAATGAAATCATTTGATTTTTTTCTGATAAATGTTTATAAAACTGATTTGCAAAATATTTTCTATCTTCAGGATTAAAACTTTCTAAAAACCATTTTTTAAAAAGTTCCCATTTGGGCAAATTAAATTCTTGTTGAATTATGGCTCTAGCCTTAGAGCCTAGTCTAAAGTCTATTTTGGGTTTATAATCCATTAAACAGAAAAATTCATTTTAGACACAGATATATCTGGATCTACTGGGGTTGAATACAAACCTCTGACTATATTATCAGAAGATATGTGTAACTCTTCAACCCTTGAAGAGCTTTTAGGATTACTAGGACGAACACTAGAAGTGGATTTCCTAGAAGGTGATTTAACTTGATAATCTAATGGGGATATATGTGAGTGTGATGAGTGAGATCTATAAGATTTTGTTGACAGAAGGTTTCCATCATTTTCAAAATGTATTTGGACTCTACCATCTGGAGTCTGGGAAATATTAGTTGGAGTTCTGTTGTTGACTGGTTGAGCAGGTAATGCATGCTCAATAGTCCAAGATTCAGGGAATTCAATTTCTTCCCATTTAATGGTTCTTCTGGTCGTTATATTAGACCTATTGAAATTTGATTCTATAAGAATCGTTTCATTTTTAGGTTTATGTACCATTTTACATTGAGGATTAAGAGTATATAAAGGTTTATAGTAAACCCTATAACAAATAGCTTTTATTTCACTACCTGTGATATAATTATATCCATATGTCTGAATATTTAAAGTCAAAGCGTCTAATATATTTATGTCTGTTAAAGACAGTGATAAATTAGGATATACATTAAAATAAACTGCTCTGTGAGCAAGACTGGATTGCATAATTCCTATTAGGGATTGTTTCCAGTTTAAATTTTTACCGTCCCTTTAGGTTAGTAAAAACTCTCAGGTAAACCTTCTAACGTTAAAGGTTTAATGCTACCTGATCTAATCCAATATGAATAAATTTATGAGTTGATTTGTATTTATACAAATCATGTGTATTTAGAAGTTGCAGGGCCATATTATCACTATGCAGAGGTATTGTTTCTTCTGTAATTTTAACTACCTGTGTAAAACTTAATTTATCAAACACTTATTACCATAGATTATAGAGTATAGTAATTATTCATATACAAATAATTATAATGCCATATATAGAGATGAAGAGACTTGTATACATATACATATAAGTATATACATAAATATATAACTCTAATACAAGTAATTATAATTGGGCATAAGTTCAATAGATAATTTTTTTAAAAAAAAAATTATATTTTGGCATAGTCCACTTTATGTACAAAATCTAATTCTAGTAATAAAGTATGGACTAATTAAATTATAGCTTAAATTTGATTTCAAACAAATTTATATTTTTTTGAATGTAAGTCCTAAATTATTTTTTTTTCACTTTTAAAGTTTTAAAATTTTTTTATTTAAGAAAATAAAAGTTTTATTACAGGTAAAAAGATATATATATAATAAATTTCTTACACAAACCATTAATTTTTTTATTAAAAATGCGAAAAGGAAGAAGAGTTGTTTTTTCTTTTCTTTTTTTCTTTTTTAATTTGAAGATTAGTTATGTTGTTAATATTTTGTCTTAAACTTTGGGCCTCGTTAGACTCATAGTCATTATACCAATTAAAGAATCAACTATAAATTCAACCAGAATCAACTTAGAAAAAAAACAAACATCTAAATAATGCAACATACAAGCATATTAAAAAAGAATCAACTACAAAAATAAATAGCTTCACAAAAGCTATTTATTGGAAATAACATAACCACTCCATGCAAGTCAAAAAGAAGGAAATCAAAGAGGAAAGCACCGAGAGGAAAGACTAGCATTTCCTATGCCAAAACTTAAGAAAATAGCTTCCAAACTTTTATCAACCTTCCAAGTCTCTAAATCTTAGAATATCAAAGTCTCATAATCTCCCCAACTCTCAAAATCTCCACAAGATCTCCAACTCTCCAAATCTCAAAATCTTCAAATCTATTAAACCCCAAGTCTCATAATCTCCCCAACTCTCTAAATCTCAAAATCTTTAATTATTTGAATCTCTAAGTCTCGGTATCTTCAAGTCTTGGAATCTACCAACTCTCAAAATCTCCAAGTCTTAGAATCTTCGACTCTCAAAATCTTCAAGTCACTAAATCATCAATTTTCTCAATTTTAGAATATTCAAGTATCAAAATCTCCCAATTATCAAAATCTCCAACTTTCTAAATCTTCAATTCTCGGATTTTATCTCCAAGACTCAGAAATCTTGAAATCGAAGTCTTTGAATCTCCAAATCTTTTAAACTTCAAGTCTTAGTAAGTCCAGGTCTCATGATCTTCAAGTCTTGAAATCTCAAAATCTTTAAGTCAGTAAATCTCCGTGTCTTCGAATCTTCAAGTCTCAAAGCTTCAAGACATCAGAACTTTCAAGTCTAAGGATCTCCAAGTCTCATGATTTTCAAGACTTGAAATCTCAAAATCTTCAAGTCTCTAAATCTCCAAGTCTTTGAACCTTCAAGTCTTTAAATCTCCAAATCTTTTAATCTTCAAGTCTCTAAATCTCCAACTCTCGAAATCTTCAAGTCTATGAATCTCCAAATCTTTGAATCTCCAAGTATTTGAAATTTAAGTCTTTAAATCTTTATGTCTTTGAATCTTCAAGACTTAAGTCTTAGAATCTAACTCTCAAAATTCAAGTCTCACAACTCTCGAAATCTCCAACTCTTAGGATTTCAAAATTTTCAATTCTTTGAATCTCCGATTCTCAAGATCATGAAGTCTCTAAATTTCCAAATCTCTAAACCTATGTCTTTGAATCTTCAAGTCCCGAAATCTCAAAAAATCTTTGAATTTTCAAGTCTGAGGATCTCCAAGTTTCTAAATTTTTAAGTCTCGAAATCTCCAAATCTTTGAATTTTGATGCCTCAGAATCTTCAAGTCTTAGAATCTTGAAATCTCCAAGTTCCAAATCTCGAAACCTTCAAGTCTCCAATTCTCATGATCTCTAAGTTTTTTAATCTCCAAGTATTTGAATCTTCAAGTCTCATGATCTTCAAGTTTCTAAATATCAAAATCTTTGAATCTTCAACTCTCGAAATCTCCACTTCTCAAAATTTCGAAATCTCCATGTCTTTGAATCTTTTCTGGGAATCTCAAAATCTCAAAATCTCGAAATCTCGAAATCTTCAAGTCTTTGAATTTCCAAGTCTCTAAATCCCCAAATCTTTGAATATTCAACTATGAAAATCTCCACTTCTCAAAATCTCAAAATCTTCAAGTCTTTGAATTTCCAAATCTCTAAATCCCCAAGTCTCTAAATCTCTAAATCTTTGAATCTTCAAATCTCAAAATCTCCACTTTCTAAAATCTTGAAAACTCTAAGTATTTGAATCTTAAAGTCTCACAATCTTAGAATCTTCCAGTCTCTTAATCTCTTAATCTCCCAACTTTCGAAATCTCTAATTCTCAGAATCTTCGAGTTTGGAAATCTTGAAATTTCAAACATTTGAATCTCACAACTCTTAAAATCGCCAAGTCTTTCAATCTGCAAGTCTCAGAATTTGTAAATATCAAAATCTTAGAATCTTCATGTCTCAAAATAATCTTGAAATATAGTCTTGAAATCTTAAAGTCTCGAAATCTCTCCAAATCTAGAAATTTGTAAGTATCTCAAAATTTCAGTCTTCAAATCTCAAAGTCTTGATTCTCTAAGTCTTAAAATCTTCGAATCTTCAAAGAATAAATGGTAAATTTAGTCCTAAACAAATTTAGTTTAACAAGCTCACTCCATAATATTTTTTTAATTTTTAAAGTCTGAAACTTTTTTTATTAAAAAATCGTTAAGTTCATTTAAAGTCTCGACCAGCCTGTTTCATTTTTCTTCTTCTTCTTCTTTTTTATTTTATTTTCTTCCTTTTCATTTATGATGATTACCTTTAACAAAATAATATAAACTGTTAAATTTTTACATTTTTTAGTAGAATCTGTCTAAAATGATCTTATTTATCTCTAATAAAAAAATTATGATTTTAAAAAGTTTAAAAACTATATTTTAAAACCGAAATTGCTAAAACTAAATTTGTTTGTATCAAACTCACAAATTATTCATAATTCAAATCTTAATCTTCTTAATCCACGGAAATTTTGATCTCCCGGAATGGCTGCAGTTAAATTACTTTCCTAAAATTGTTTCTTTTATCCGATCCATGATTGCACCAAAGAAAGAAAGCCTCCTTTAAGAATCGCAACAATAAATAAGATTCAACTTATCAAATATATGTAACCATCACCAATAAATACCAAGATTCAATGAAGCATACAATAATAAATCTTTTCCCAATTAAATTCATTCAAAACTCACCAGAAAAAGAAAAGGAACAATTCCAAATTCATCATGAACAACTACAACAAAATTATCAAAGCCTTCATTAAAAATAATTAAGGAAATTTGTAACAGCCTAACCTTGTCCGAACCGAAAACAGAGGCCGAGCCCGAATGAGGGCTATTTATAGGAATTTGGGCGGCTGAGATACGCAAATAGATTTTTTTTAACAAAAAAATTAATTTTTATATTAAAAATATTTTAAAATAAATAAATAATTTTATATTATCATTTTTTTTTTAATTTATCTGTATCTAATAACTATTATAGACTTTAACTGACTCAGATTCAAATAACATCGACTAATTGAAACTCTTTGTACGCATTTTTTTATATTATAAACAAGTCGAACCTTGTCGATAGAAAACTAAACTCTTTTCATTTTGAAGCAACTAATAAACAACTCCTTTATATAATATGTATATATATATATTGATTCTGCACGAATCTGTTAAAGGGCAAAAAAGTAAATTAAGGTGTCGGGAACTCTGGGAGTTGTAAGGTTGACTTGTTAAGAAGGCTTTTTGAGTAGGTCAAGGTCAAAGGAAACTATTTTCTGAGGATGCGAAGTATAACTCTCGGGAGGTGGTACTTCGTTGGGCGCACTTGGTACTTCGGGGTACCACATTTAGCGTCTGGGAAGCCTGCAAAACAAGTTCAATGGGGAGTTTGTACCCCGTGAACTCTCCGATGCTTAAGTCAGTAGAGTATTTTGTGGATATCTAGAAATCAGGAAAAAAGTTCTTACCTCATCTTCAGATCTCTCTTTTGTAGGAGTCTGATAATGAATTTACCGTTGTGAATTTGGACCGTTATGACCGTTATGAGTAACGGGTCATAAATGTGGAATTAAGGAGGTAACGTCTCCACTTTATGAGACCCATAAAGCGGTATTTATGTCACTAGGGGTTTTCTTGACCCACGATTCTCCATTAATTCTTTGAGGAATTTTGTGGCGGCTCAGTGGCCCCTCGTCGAAGTATGGCGAAGCAAAGTGGAAGATGCTTCGGCGTAATGTCGACACTTAGCATTTTTTGGTGCTGGAATAGCTAGGGTTTCTGATGGAGACTAGCTGTCTTTTCACCTTTCTTCTGCCATAAATGGCAGAATGTCAGCCGGCAAAAAACCTTTTCTCTTCCCGGTGTCTTGATTCTAGTAAGTAATCATTTCAAAGACTTTTCTTCTGGGTATTTAATTTCTTCCTTCTCCTACACTTTTCTTTTACGCTCATTTGCATAATTCTTCTGCCATTAACGCACTCTGAAGATTCCTCTGTTTCCTTTTCATCTGATAGTTTAATCACTTTCCTTCAGTCTTTCTTCTCAGATTCAGGCGCTTAAAAAGGTATGTTTTGTCTTTTTGCTGTTATGGGTTTATTACTGTGCGGATTTGAACTGTTCGTTCTATTTTTGGGGATGGATTGGTTCTGTATTTTTGTAGGATTTGAGGGTTTTAGGATGTTAGTTTTGGGTAGCTTTATACTTGAGTGGGGTTCTAAATATTGAGCTTCCATTCGCAGGTAAGATATGGTTGCTCAAAGAGAAAATGATAGGGAAGTTGAGGATTTAATGGATGAGGGTTTTGGGAATCCTCGGCATGTTCAACCGAAGGTTACCGTAGCGGTGAGGGCAGCCCGAGGTGAAATTCCAGTAGGGGTCTCCTTTCAACCACCCATGCCTGGTCCCCCTCCATCTGACTTTCCCTTAGGTAGAAATAGAATCACTAGGGAACAAGCCGTCTCCTTTGCCCGCAAATATAGCCCCGACCCTAGGATTTATAGAGTTTTTGTTGCCCCTTTAGCTGGAAAGATGTCTCTTCATCACATTCCTGTTCCTTTGGCCCATTTTGAAGTGGGGTTCCATCTTCCTATGGACCCTGCTTTTGCAGATTTTTTAACTTTTGCCCGAGTCCAACCTGGGCAAGTTCATCCAAACACTATCCGTACTATATTTTGTTTAATTTGTCTTTGTCGTCGGTTAGGTTTTGAGTTATCCGATAACATCCTTAGGATGTTTTTCTCTTCACTTCGGATGGCGGATAACACACTTTCAATTCATCCCCGTAGGAATAAAGTTTTGCTCTTCGATTCTCCTCCTAACAAAGTAGATTTTAAGGAGAAATGACTGTTAGTAGAGTCTCGAATTGGTTTCCCTTTTTGTCCATCTGTTAATGAGAACTTCCAATGGTCCCAAGTCCAAAATCCTTCTTCCCTTAGCCACTCTGAGAAGTCCTTCTTGGAGATTATCACTCGAGACTTAGGAGAGGACCGTCAGAACCAGACCCGAGTGTATTCCTCTGTAGATTTACTTAGTGAATCAAGCATGAAATGGTGTGGAATAGGGGCTGGTTTATCTGAGAGGAAGAAGGAATTAGGCTTTACGAAGGAGGAACCGAATAGTGACTGGACGATACACCCTGGGGGTGTATTTTCTTTCCAGTGTGAACCATGCTCTCTTACTGCTCGGGGTTGTCTGACTGGCAAGGGTACAGTTTATATACTTCTCTTCTTTTGATTTTATCTTACTTCGATATTGACTTGTTGTTTTGCAGGTCCAACTATGTTTAAGACGGTGTGGGGAGATCGGGAGGAGGAAAGAGACGTTCGCTAGTCTCACCTAAATTCTTTACCCCGGTTTCCTCCACGTCTCATAGATCGAGGTGTCGTTGGTGATACTCCCCTCACCTACCCTTCTTCAGCTAAACCTTCAAAGCTAGGTAGGGGAGTGCGTAGATCCCGGGAGGAGGTAAGGGGTAAGACTCCTCATTCTACCCCTGAACCTCGTCGGGGTGCTACACCGGAGGTGGGGGAGGACAAAGAACAACTTCATCCTCGTCAAAGATGAAGAACCTCACCTCGGCAGCCTGTTGAGGACTTAACTTCACCCCTGGTTTTGCCTCCTTCCGAAGATGTGATGGATGTCGTTCCCCTGGCAGCTCGTCGGGCTTCTGGATCTACTCCAGTTGAGCCTTCTCCGGTTGACGATGTAGGGGATGCTCTTAAGCCTGAGGTAAGTTCGAGAACCCCCGGTCCTTCTTGGCTCCAACCGGGGTTCGAGCTGCCTACCGAAGAAGAGGTGTTTAAGTCCTTGGCCTTGGAGATTTCTGAAAGGACTCCGCCTCTGAATAATCTTCGGTTCAATAATCCCTATGTCGCGGCTTTGGTTGGCGGAGCCATTTTGGAGCGGGCTCATGATGCAGAAAGCTTGGCCGAGATGAGCGAGATGGGGGTTGAAGAAGCTGCTAATCGAATTGGGGCTTTACTTGCTCGGGTAAGTTTCTTTGTTTCTTTTGCTTCTCCTTGGAATAGTTTTTGAGTGTTTTTCTTTCTGTAGGTTTCTTCCTTAGTTCTTCATGTGTCTAAGTCCCGAGCAACGAAGCAGACTGAGCAAGCGGCGGCTAATGCAGAATGGCGCTCTGTCAATGAGCCTCGCCTACTCTCTTTGGAACAAGAAGTGACCAAGCAAGCTGCTAGTATAGAATTGCTTAACTATGAGAAACTGCAGATGTCCAGTGAGGTAGACGAGGTGAGGAAATTGTTGGCTAATATGAAGGAGCGGAATTCTGAACTGAAAGTGGAAAATAAGGAATTGAACTCGGCTAGGGATGCAGTTGTTGCTAGCCGGATTTCCCTGCAGGAGGAGCTTGAGTATTGTCGCTCAAAGGACTTTAAAAAGAAGATCATTGATGACTTTAGAAGCTCCCCTGAGTATCAAGAAGAGATTGGCCGTGAAGCTGGATCTTTTCTGGACAAGGGGTGTGTACATATCATTAGGCAACTGCATCCCTTTTTTGACAACAATTTTTGTCACCAAGGAGCTGACTTCATCCCATTTACTTCCGAGGAGTTAGAAGCACTCCGTGAAAGGGATGAAAAGAGGGGAAAGCCTTTTTGGACACCGCCCCAGCCTTCTTCTCCTACCTTCTGGGATATGCTGGGCGAAGGATCGAGCTCTGCTGCCCCGGGCTCCAGCTCTACTGCCCCATAACTTGTAATTATTTTTTTGTAAAACTGTTGAAATACTATCTTGAGTTTTGCCTGTTAATACTCCGAAATTTTACTCGACTGAATTTTTACCAAGTATTGTCCACTTTAATACTTTGAAACTACGAACATTTTATCTCCAAGTATATCTTAACTTGATACTTCGAACACACGATAACTCCATCGCAATAAAATTTACCAAGTATAATTTTTAACTTGAAACTTCGAACCCACGATACTCCATCGCAATAAAATTTACCAAGTATATTTTTTAACTTGATACTAACTTCATAGCGACAAAATTTGCTAAGTATTCTTTAGACCAGATACTTCGGAACTACGAACACTCGTAGAGGAATTTCAAGAACTCGACAGTTTTGATATTGTAGATTTGGTACTTATACCAACTTTTCTAGGAGACATTCATACATAGTACCTTTTCAAATGGTTTGCATGCCACGGATTTGGTAATAGAACACCGTCTTTATTCATGAGTTTGTAAGTACCAGGTCTTATCTCTTGCTCTACGAGGTATGGTCCTTCCCAGTTCGGGGTGAGTTTGTTTGCCGTTATATGTCTGGCAGTACCCTCTATTTTCCGAAGCACCCAATCTCCAATTTTTATTGGTCGCTTGAATACTTTTTTGTCGTGAGCTCTTTTGGTTTTTTGCTTGAATGATTCTGATCTCAGGCGACTTGCTATTCTTCTTTCTTCTAGGAGGTCCAATTCTGTACTTCTCCTTCTTTGTTGGTTTCTTCATTGTACATTGTCACCCTTGTCGTGGGTAATGCGACTTCGGCTGGTGCTACTGCTTCAGAACCATATACTAGTGCATATGTTATTTCACCGGTGGGGCCCCTAGTCGAAGTGCGGATTGCCCATAGAGCTGGATTCAGTTCATCAACCCACTTGTTGGATTTTCCTTCCAAGTTTTTTCTAAGTGTCATCAATACCATTTTGTTAGCGGCTTCTGCTTGACCATTACCCTACGGATGAGCTACTGACGACTTCCAGTGCTTTATATGTAATCGATGGCACTCGGCAGAAAATTTGGCTGAAAATTGTACTCCATGGTCTGTAACCACTGCCCTGGGTATTCCGAAGCGGCATATGACGTTTTCTCTGAAAACTTTTGAGACATTTTCTTCTGTGGGATGTGTAAGAGCTTTTGCTTCTACCCATTTTGATAAATAGTCAACTGCTACCACCAAGTATTCGTATCCATTTCTTGTTTTTGGGAACTTTCCCATCAGGTCCATGCCCCACATATCGAATGGCCATGCTGCGACGACCGGAGTTTGTTCGACGGTGGGTAGTTGAGGTATCGTCCCAAAAATTTGACAAGACTCGCATTTTTTGACATACTCCGCTGCATCTTTTCTGAGTGTTGGCTAATAGTACCCTTGGTTGATTACTCTTTCAGCCAATGCTTGGGCCCCGGGGTGTCCCCCGCATATGCCTTCATGAATTTCCACAAGGAGGTCATTGACTTGGGTAGGCGGTATACAACGAAGTAAGGACCTTGTGAAAGATAGTCGGTACAGTACATCGCCGTGCACGGTATACTGGGTTGACTGTCGCCTGACTTGCCTTGCTCAAACTTCGTCGTTCGGAAGGTCACCCTTCTAAATGAAATCTTTTATTTCTTTATCCCAGGACTCCGAGGTGGGGTGAAGGCAATGGATGAAATCCGTTTCTGTGAATTCCTCTATGTGAATGCCTTCATCATTTGGAGTTTCTCCAGAAGCGATCTTCGCTAGTCTGTTTGCTTGCTGATTTTTGTTTCGGTTAAGCAACGATAAAGTGAAAGGATGGAATTTTTCTTTCCAAACTTGAGCCTTTTCAACATATGGCAATAGGCCCTCTGACTGAACCGCATAAGTCCCCTGGATTTGGTTCACCACCAGCTGTGAGTCGGTGTAAACTCGTAGCGCTTCGATGTTGGCTCTGTGGGCCCATTCTAGCCCTCTTATCAGGGCTTCATACTCCGCTTGATTGTTTGAGAGATGAGGTTTAAGCCTGATTGCTTGCATCTCCGACTCCTTTAGAGTTGGCTGCACCATCCACCTTTAGTTCCCATGGTTCTTTGGCAGGCTCTGTTGTTGAACTAGGGTCTGTATAGGACCCTTTTGCTAGGAAATCTGCCAGAGCCTGGGCTTTAATAGTGGTTCGCGACTTGAAAGTGATCTCTTGTCCACATAGTTCGATGGACCATCTTAGCATCCTCCCTGATTGATCTAACTTATGGAAGATTTTCTTGAGAGGGGCATTAGTATAAACCACAATAGGATGGGATTCAAAATATGGCTTGAGTTTTCGTGTGGATATTACCAATGTGTATGCTAATTTTTCAATATTTGGGTATTTGGACTCCGCATCGTTCAAGACTTTACTGACGAAGTACACCGGGTGCTGCTTTGTTCCTTCCTCTTTTACTAATACGGACGCCACGATTGCATCAAAAAAGGACAAGTAGAGGAAAAGCGTTACTCCTACAGTAGGAGGCCGTAATAAGGGTAAGTTCAGCTGGTGATTTTTCAATTCGTTCCAGGAACGGCTGCACTCCGGAGTCCAAACAAAGGCATTTTTCAAATTTTTTAACGCCTTAAAGAAAGGAAGACACCTTTCTGCTGACTTCGAGACAAATCGCCCCAGAGCTGCGATACACCCGTTTAATCTTTGAATATCTTTGACACACCGGGGTTCGGTTAGTCTAGCTATTGCTTCCAACTTCTCTGGGTTGGCCTCGATACCTCGCTCTGACGTCATAAAGCCCAAAAACTTACCCGATTTTACTCCGAATGTGCATTTTGTCGGATTAAGCTTGAGTTTATGCTTCGCTAGGTTGTCAAATGTCTCCTTCAGATCGTCCAGGTGGGAAGCACCGCGTTTGGTCTTGACAACCATGTCATCCACGTAGGCTTCGATATTTCTTCCAATCTGATCTCGGAGGACATAGTTCATCATACGTTGGTACGTTGCGCCTGCGTTCTTAAGTCCGAATGGCATAACATTGTGACTGTATATGGCACCGGCTGCTCCGAATGAAGTGTGTACCTGGTCGCTTGGTTTCATCTTTATTTGATGATACCCCGAGAAAGCGTCCATGAAACTCAGGAATTCAAATCCCGTGGTGGAGTCTACCAATGCGTCTATCCGAGGTAACGGATAACAATCTTTCGGGCACGCTTTGTTAAGGTCAGTGTAATCCACGCACATTCTCCATTTCCCCGTGGATTTCTTAACCATCACTACATTGTCAAGCCACGTGGGGTACCTTACTTCGCGTATGAACCCGGCTTTCAGAAGCTTGCTTACTTCTTCTTTCATTCCTCGCATTTTGTCCTCCCCGAATTGTCGGGACTTTTGCTTGATTGGTTTGTACATCGGGCTTATATTTAGAGCATGCTCAGCAACCACCGTGTCGATTCCTGGCATATCCTCTGTACGCCAGGCGAAGCTATCCTAGTGTTCTTTTAGGAACTGGATGATACCCTGTCGAAGATGACTTGGCAGCTCCTTCCCGATCTTGACAAGCTGCTGAGGATACATCGGGTTTACCAACACTTCCTCGAACTCGTCCCCTTTTGATACTTCGACTACAAGGTCGCAGATCTGCTTTTCCAGCACCCGTTGTATTCTAAGGTCAGGATCTTCTGTTAGTGTTCTGATATGTCCCACTTCAGAAGAAGGATCCCTTTTCCTTTTGATTTTCATTATCTGGCCTAGCAGACTGCGAGGATTGCTTCTCACGAACCCCACACCTTGCGGAGTGTGAAACTTCACCTGCTGGTGAGACATTGATATGACAAGGTCAAACGCCCATGAAACGGGGTTCCGACGATGACGTTGTATGGAGACTCCAGGTCGACAACATAGAATTTTACTTCCTCAATCCGCTTCTTGTCTCCGCCTAGTGTAACTTGCATTCGTACTGTCCCCATGACCGGGACTTTATGGGGTGTAAATCCCTCCAACACCATCCTGCTGGTTTTGAGATGTTCATTTTTTAACCCCATTTCCTCGAAGCATCGCCGGTACATGATGTTCTTAGTGGCCCCCGTGTCAACCAACATCCTTTTCACGGTGCAGTTGTCGATCCCATCTCGCGTCATTTGCATTTCCATGACAATGGGTGTTATTTTAACCTCTTCATTGCTCTCTAACTCTTCAGTAGAAAAGGTGATGACTTCGGTTTGCTCAAGCTCATACTTGGGGATGAGGTATGACTTGGTGAGATTGTATATCCGTTTCTTGAGCTTTTTAACTGACGTGGAATCTGGGTTAATCATATTGATTACCCTTTCACCTTTTTCTTTCTGTTGTTGTACCCCCGCGACATATTCCTTCAGGCACCCCTCCTGAATTAGTTTTTCAATTGTTCTCTTGAGTTGAAAGCATTCTTCGGTGGTATGTCCATAGTCGCGATGGAATCCACAGAACTTGGATTTGTCTCTTGTGGAGTAGGACTTCATTGGGGCAGGATCTTTGACCCCATATTTGTCCTTGATCACAGTTATCAAACTCTCCTTAGCAACATTTAAAGGCATAAATGTTTCGAATTTCTTACCTCGATTTTTGTCTTTTCGGTCCAAGAAATTTGAAGTAACGTCCTTGTGTTGCTCGGGCTGCTTATCTTTTCTTCTCCACATTGGTTCAGTTGCGCTGCCTTCCGCCAGGGCTACTTTCCTGGCTACGTTGAACATTTCTCCAATTATCTCCGGCTTTCGGAGTTGGAGCTCGGTGTACAACATCCGCGACCTAAATCCTCCTTCAAAACACGTAATCACCGTGTCTTGACTGATTCCTTCAATTTTTTCGTAGGTCTTCTTGAACCTTTCCAAAAATGAAAGCAACGTTTCGCCTTCCCGTTGCTTGATGTTGGCTAAATCTCCTCTTGTTTTTGGGATTGTTCCTGCAGTGCTAAATTTATCAAGGAACATTTTTTCCAAAGTATACCATGAGTCGATGGTATCTTTTTTAAGAGATGTAAACCAAGTTACTGCTTTGTCGGATAAAGTAGTCGGGAAAGCTCTGCACAGGATAGCCTCGTCGTTTGTGACTAGTCCCATGGCCGACTTGTACCGACATATGTGCTCGATGGGCTTTGACGAGCCCGAGTATAGAACGAACTGTGGAAGTTTAAGATTTGGATCCAGGGAGACGTTTTGGATCCATTTGACGAATGGTCCCAATTCAATTGATCTCGATTGACGGGACTTGGAGGTATGTTTTCCATCCTCCGGGCTTCGTTCTGGAGAGCGTTTCCGGGCTCTTTCTTTATGAGCGGGTCTCGAAGAATGATGGCTCTCTCCAACCTCGCTAGTCGCTTGCTTTTTGCTGGTTCGGACGAATCTTTCATTCCTTTTCGCTGTGGTCCGAGTTCGTTGCAGATTTTCTGACGGGTTTGCTGAGACCCTCGGGGGTGGCAGCTCAACTCCAACTTTCCGAAACTCGTCCCTTAGTTTCAGCCATTGTTGGGAGAGCTCTTGATCACGCTTCGCCTCTTGATCTTGCCTGAGTTGATCATTCTCCCTTTGTAATCTTCTCAATTCTCTTTCCGTATCCTCTATTCGTTTTGAATTGAGTTGCTCTCGCAAGTCCGGGGAGCGCCTAGAAGTTCCTGGTTGTGGCCCCAACCTTTTCGATATCGGACGGCGACCAGAACTTGGAGTGGCAGAGGAAGCAGACAACCTCGTCCTCTCCCCTCGAAGAGAAGATTGGCGAACGGTGTGTCCTTCTGATCGAGACATGATGATTGATGATTGTAAAAGTAAAATAATTTAGTTCCCGGTAACGGAACCAAACTGATTCTACACGAATCTGTTAAAGGGCAAAAAAGTAGATTAAGGTGCTGGGAACTCTGGGAGTTGTATGGTTGACTTGTTAAGAAGGCTTTTTGAGTAGGTCAAGGTCAAAGGAAACTATTTTATGAGGATGCGAAGTATAACTCTCGGAAGGTGGTACTTCACTGGGCGCACTTGGTACTTCGGGGTACCACACTTAGCGTCTAGGAAGTCTGCAAAACAAGTATGTTCAATGGGGAGTTTGTACCCCGTGAACTCTCCGATGCTTAAGTCAGTAGAGTATTTTGTAGATATCTGGAAATCAGAAAAAAAGTCATTACCTCATCTTCATATCTCTCTTTTGTAGGAGTCTGATAATGAATTTACCGTTGTGGATTTAGACCGTTATGAGTAACAAGTCATAAATGTGAAATTAAGGAGGTAACGTCTCCACTTTATGAGACCCATAAAGCGGTATTTATGTCACTGGGGGTTTTCTTGACCCACGATTCTCCATTAATTCTTTGAGGAATTTTGTGATATATATATATATATATACACACACACACATATATATATATATATGGACTTTCTTTCCTTTTTCTTTTTTTTTCTTTTTTTTTTTTTTTTTTTTTGTCTTTTGTTGGGCTATGCTTTTCTCAATAATGGAACCTGCATAACCCATAATTTTCTGTACATTATATATATATATACATATATATGGACTTTCTTTCCTTTTTCTTTTTCTTTTTTTTTTTTTTGTCTTTTGTTGGGCTATGCTTTTCTCAATAATGGAACCTGCATAACCCATAATTTTCTGTACATTTCCATGGAGTCTCAATAATGCTATTTTCAAAAGAGTTTTCAAAATAATGCTATTTTTTACTTTTTTTTCATTTTTTTATATAAAAATTAAAAAATTTTAAATTTTTTATTTCTAATAATTATAATTTTTTAAAGGCTATAATTATTATATAAAAACAATTTTTTTTATAATCTTTAAACTTTATTTCCAACTTATAATTTTTTAAAAATTATAATAAAGTTACTAAGTTATACATCTTTTTAATATAAATTATTTTTAATTTTTTTATAATTACTATATAACATATTATATTTTTAATTTCGAAAACTTATATTTATTTTATTTTTTTTATATTTATTATTTATGTTATATTATATTATATAAAATAAATTTTTTTTATTAAGATAAAATTTTATTTAAGTACATATCTTATGATAACATTTTCATTTTATTTTATTATTAAAAATTATGCACTATAATTTAATTATTTATTATTTATAATTTATTATTATTTTAAAAAATTTTAAAATTTATTTACAAACTCCACTTCCATATAATAATAATGATAATTTAAAATAATGAAAAAAAATCACGAGATAATATAACAATAAATAGAAGAGATGGACAGGAACCCTAAAATTGCAGTGGCTAACAGTAACCAGGAGCTTCTCGTGTCCAATTAATAGAAAATTTTCTCATCACGTCAAATTGGTCATTTTTAACTACCAGAAATGCGCTGTAGTTTATATTTTATTTAATTCCCTTCTTCTTCTTCTTCCTCGAGGAAGCTTGAATCTTAAAAAAAATCCTATAATCTGAATCAAATGGTCAAAATTCTATAAATAAAACGCTATTTTTACTTGCAAAGTCAATTTAATTCCCTTTCCATATAGGCGGGAGGAAGAAGAATAATATTTCGTTCTAAAACAGAGAGGACCAAAATAGGCAAATTTTCTTTTTTTTGATACAAAATTGCACCACCAAGAGTTCTAACTTACAGAAACTTCTAACTTAAGAAATTTGATTAAATGGGTTGTTGCTTCACAATAGGTTGTGGATCAAATGGCTTGCTTGAGTTACCTGGCTCCAACTTAACATTTGTTCCATCAACAACAGCAGCAACTGGCATTTGGTGTGAATCCTGCTCACAAACAAAATTCAAATACTATCAAATTTACTGTTATCATATCATTGGATAGTTTGCAATACAAATTGGCTATAATAGGTTTAACACACACCTTCATGTCAGTTGAGTCAGTGACCATTCTGTCTACTTCCCTAGGCCGCTCGTCTTCTTCCATGTCATCCTGATGAATGGGTTTAAACCACAAGAAGCTATGAATTTTTGCAATTTTATAGGATGCATCACTAAACCGTAAAAAAGAACTAATAATATTTCCAAAGACAACTTTTCGAAGTAATTAGGAAGATGAAGAATCTAGATAAGAATGATTTGCAAAGGATAAACATCCACTTTCGAATCAAGAATAGAGACTAAAATCAAATATAGCACTTCCATTTCGCTTGCAAGTTTTGTTTTATAATAAAGCAAGAAACACTAAGTTCAACAAAAAGAAAATAGAAATGACACAGCTAGAGGAAAAGCAAAAGGTTATAGATCATCCATATGCAGAACGTACCCTTTCATTCGCTTCAGGCTCAACAAATTCTCTCTTGACTCTCCCAGGAACCGGACTACATTAAAGAACCAAGAAACCTTGTTAAAAGACACACATGATATAGAAATTTAATGCTTCCTATATCCCCTTAAATTAAAGAGGTTGATAATAGACCTTTATTTTTTTAAAAAAAATATATGTATATTATAGGAAAGAAACCAATCACTTCCAGATATTCAAAAATGAAAATGTGAACATTCAATTCTAGACCAAGATATACAAGTCAAGAAATATGTACCGATCATCAGGATCCATATTTATATCTGAATCAGGATCCCATCTTTCATCTGCATCATCATGATCTTCATCTCCCTGAAATACAATCCCAAGTATTCACACTTTGTTTAGTCATGAAAGTGAAATTTGCTCATGAACAGGAATAGGAAAAAAATAAATAAATAGAAAAGAAAGAGGATAACAGCTATCTCTTTGAAGATTCACACATTTTCTAATTAGTTGGAAAAAGTGCATATGATCACGTATGTGATCATGGTCGGTAGTACATAACTGAACAGAATAATATGCTGGGCTGAAATTACAAGATTAAAAGGAGGACAAGCAGATCTTTCCTTATTAAAATGTGCAATTTTTTTTTGGAAATTAATATATAGCAAAGAATGATCATGATTGGACCATCTTAACTTCTTGACATTGCAACATTCAAAAAGCATAAATAGACATGGATTCTTCTAAGCAGAATCACCATGCAGCATGGAACTAAAGCCTTCAAGATACATGTCTAACCCATGAAAGGAAAAACAAAATCAGCTCAATAGTAATCGTATTGGAATTAAGTGTTGCATCACTACCACCTTATATACAAAGAAATTAAATTATTAAAGAGTAGCTATTATATTAGCTACAATCAACTGTCCCATCCTCTTAGCATGAGCTAACCATAAGTGTCCTTGAGAAAATATCTACTAATTTAACAAAAAGAACAGCATACATAGAGAAAGAAACTATATGAAGCAAAAACAACTACAGAACATCTTTGAGAAGGTATTGTTCTATGCTCACTTTGTACTGAAATATAAACTTTTCCTAATCTAATAACATAATACTATTACTGACAGGAGAAGATGATAAAATAAGAGAAAACAATTTCATCACAACATGCGAAACAAACCTCCGGAAGTTCAGTATCTGGTGGTCGCTCATGAAATGGAACACTAGGAGCATGCTGAAGTTCTGAGAGATTCTCAAGAAGTTGTGCTTTTATATCCTCCAATATCTGACGGGAGTTCTTGTTTTCCATGTTACTTGGGGCAACATGAAGAGTATAGTCTGGACCAAAATATTCATAGTATTCATGCTGTGGCATCTTATCTTCAAGCTCAACCCCAAGTGCTACTCCAGTCTGAAAAGAATGCAGAACATAGAAAAGGATATCAGGATATATATTTCATTTGGATCACAAGAGATAGTCAATAAATTTGCAGAATAAATCCTCTGCATGTTGATCGTTGCCCAACTAGACAATGTTTTAACACCATCAAAAACGCAAAATGGTCATTTTTTGTACATGAAGTAGCATTATCTCCTATTCTTCAAGGTGACTAGTGGTGCCAAATTAAATAATCTCTAAAATTACTGTAGTGTTTTTACCATATATATCTGATGGTAAAAGATTACATCCATATAAAAACCTACAGAATAGAATCATGGCCTACTTGGGTGCATGAACCTTTTGAAGTAATTCATAATCTATAGAATCATATCATAAGCAGTAACAAACAGCACATGAAGTCGGTAGCAAAAGATGCAGAAAGGAAAAACTGATTTAAGTCTATACTCTCCACAAGTGGATGTTTGCAAAAATATCAAAATGAATAAATTACAGCTGTTTCTTATTAAGTAAGCCCAGTAAAGTACAAAGTTATAATTATGAATCATGAAGAACAAATGTATTACCTCATAGCACCAGCAACGAGCAACATTGCGTATTGTGTAGCCACCTCCGCCAACTAAAAGCAAGGGGACGTTAAAGGATCTCATATATTTGACGCATTCTGCATGACCTTTAATAGACAGATTAAAGCAGCCCAGCCTATCACCAGACAGGGAATCAGCACCACATTGCAAGACCACAGCACCTGGCCTGAAGACTTCCATGACTTTGCCCATTATTGGCTTGAATAAAAACTGATAGCTTTCATCATCAATTCCATCATCTAGTGGAACATTAAGAGAGTAATATTTCCCCTTGTCATATCCAACATCCCTCACATCTCCTGTACCAGGAAAATAATCCCCAAATTTATGGAATGAAACAGTCATGACTCTGTCTGTGGTATAAAAAGCCTCCTCAACACCATCACCATGGTGAATATCAATATCTACATATAAAACACGCTGCAACAGACAAAACAAGAGATAATATTAGGTAAGTTTAACCTTCATAAAAATCCAACTAAAAGGGTCAATCATCTCACTGTCCTCATTAAGCCAACAAATAAGACTATATGCATGCAAAAATGTATTCAGAAAGCCCAATAATCATGTGATAGGATCTGAAACTAGAAACTACCATGTAGAAAGTTACCCGCAAATGCGAATGTTTAATGTCAAAAGAAGTTGTAAGGTACTTCAGATGCTGAATGCAAGAAAATTCCAGTAGTAGCAACCACAAAATGTAGGAAGATAGCATGTCTGTCCTACTGTAATTATTATGTCAACACACAATACTTGTTTGCGCTTTGGCCACTGAAGCAACTTTCTGAACAAAGACCCAGGAATTCTAATAGCCACTTATTGAAATTGAACGTGAATGCAAACTAGCTCAATAAAAGAAAAAGTACAGAACAAACCAGTTATGGGACATCTTTAATACATGATTCTGGACAAAACTGAACCAATTATCTATAGATTTCTAACTACATTATACATACAAAACCTCACTTTCATGGTTAATTGTAAAGCAATAAAAATTGCAGCAATACAGAAACAACTAACCTCATGTGTCTTCAGAAGTTCCAGAATAGCCAGCACTATATCATTAACGTAGCAGAAACCAGAAGCCTCACATTTTTTTGCATGGTGTAATCCACCAGCCCAATTTATAGCAATATCACAATGGCCATAATTTAACTTCACTGCCCCACCCAAAGAGCCTCCTGCATATGCTTGACAGAAGGAGTAGAGACCATCAAAAACTGGGCAGTCTTCACCAACATTAAATCTCTTCAGTTGCCTCAACTGATCTTGTTGACTTTCAGGGGTTATTGTACGCAAAAAGCCAACATAATCATCAGCATGGAACCTACAAAGGTCCTTGTCTCTTGCAGGAAGGGGCTTAAGCACATGCATGTTCTGCAGTAATCCATAATGAGCAAGAAGAGCATGGGTCATCCGAATTCTATGAGGCTTCATTGGGTGACCTTGCCCATAATAGTAATTTCCAATCTCTGGGTCATAAAAATAGCTGACTTTCCTCTTTACCCCATCTGGACCAGATGGTAAGGAATTACCTCCTGTTTCCATTGACTGTTGTGCAACTAAATAACAAACGAAACCCTAAACAAAGATAAAAAGGAAAATCATAATCTTTAAAAGTATTATGAATTAAGCTAGAATACCAAACCAATCTTCATCCTAGTTTCTCAATAAAAACAATATTAGAAGAATTGTTATTTCACAAATTGAAAAGAAAAAAAAAAAAAAGACCCAAACTTCCACTGGCTTAGAAGTCAACAAATAAAGGAAAACGAAAACTGCAAGTTACAGCCTTGGAAGCAAATTCTTATGTGAAAACTGCTGTCCTCAACTTAAAACCCAATCCAAGTACACCTATAGACTGAAAAGATGCAATTCACTGTGAAATTTTCCATTGTCAGAATAAATTCACCTTCTTTCATACTTACAAACTAAAAGAAGTTTGGTTCCAAATTGAAAATAATAAAATAATTCAAACAAATAGACCAAAAAATTATAAAATTGAAAAATAAAAGTTTGGAACTTTTCAGCAAAAAAAAAACCAATCAAAACCATTAAAAACAAGATTGAAGTTCAAGAAACACCAACAGAAGATCAAAAACCCAATCCCAAGAAAAGACCTTACCGCCTACCAGCAAAAAGACCGATAAAAAAAATGATTACATATATTCATAAACCCTATAAACAACCTATATGCACAGTCAAGCGAAGAGTAGTTGCGCGAAAACTACTAGGTCATTTCAAAAATGAATTCGGAGGCAAACGAATTCAGAAGAAAACAAAAAAAGAAGGCCTGGATACAGATTTAGTGCATACACACAGATAACTACGAAAGCAAAATGCAAACTAAGTATAGAAGCAGAGTATTAAATTTGGGGCTGAAACTTAAATTAACTATTGAAATATAAATTTTATATAGAATTAAACCAAAAAGGTACAAGAATCCAAATTTCTATAGCAGAACATTCTTTATTTTGAGCAAGAAGGGGTAAAAATACATCTGAGACGGCAGAAAATTGAGAGAGAGGAATGGATACATACATTCGTTGCTCGGAGAAATCGGTAAGGAAGGCAACGAACTGAGGTCCAATTCTGGAGATTTCGGCACTCAGTCTCGTCTCGTCCAATTATTTTTACAATTGCTGTATGCTAAAGGCACCAATATATATATATATATATCTTATATTATATACCTTTTCTTTATATAAAAGATTACGAATTCTTACCTAAAATACACTTCTTTTTACAACGTTTCCAAATTATTAATTTTTTTTTTTTTCAAATTCGGAGCCTAAATTATAGAGGTGTTGGTTGTTAATTATTTTTTGTGAAATTGCTTTTAAAACTATAAAAAAATTGTGATATTGGTTTTTCAGTTAAAATTTTCGTTAAATTATCCGATAAATAAAAAAAAATTGATATTTATATCATTGCTTTTTTTAAAATATATTTAATGATAGGCAAATTAACATAAATAGTGTTCAAACTATAAATATTTTGTGATATTAATCTCTAAATTATTATTATTTTTGAAATTGGACCTCAAATTATAAAAAAAATTACAATATTGATCCTTTCGTTAAAATTTGTTAGTTAAGTAAAAAAATTTTAAATATATTTATATCGTTACACTATTTAAATATATTTAATATATATAATTTATGTACATATACATAAAATAATATTTTAATATTATTCTAAGATATTTTTTCATTACTTTTATCTTCTTCTTTTTTCTTCGTATTCTTTTTTTTAAAAAAAAATTCATCTACACTAATTAATTTTCTCCAACTTTTTATTTGGTGGAAAATTAAAAAAAAAATAGAAAAGAAAGAAAAAGAGAAAGAGGAAAACGAAAAAGAATAAATATAAAATAATTATTATATATATATTAATATTATTAAATATTTAAATAATATAATAACATAAATATATGAAGTATTTAAGGAAAGAGGAAAACGAAAAAGAATAAATATAAAATAATATTATATGTATATATATTATATATTATTAAATATATTTAAATAATATAATAACATAAATATATGAAGTATTTAAGGAAAGAAATACCTAATTTCATAATTTTTTTTATAATTTAAGGATCAATGACATCATATATCTGTAATTTAAGGATTATTAATCTCAATCTGTCTATTATTAAATATATTTAAATAATGTAGTGATGTAAATACTTTTCAAAAAAAAATTTATCGGATGATTTTTAGGAAAGATCAATATCATAATTTGTTTATAGTTCAGAGATTAATTTCATGGAAAATATAATTTGAGGACCAATATAACTAAATCTTTATAGTTTTGAGACTATTTATCTCAATTTATCAATCTAAAATGTAGATTTGTTTTTTAAATAAAATATGGAAAGTTTTTTAAAAAAATTAAATTCAATATTGAAAGTGTATTTTATCAAAATAGATAATTCTTTTTTAAAAAAATTATATATTTATAAAATAAACTCTCAATATTATATTAAATAAAATGTTTTATTATTTTTTTGAAAATATATATTAAACAAAATGCTTACTCTTTCTTTTTCTTTTGTTTTTTTTGTTTTTTAAAATTTTTCTCATTTTTTTTCTTTAAAAAAGTTATTTACACATTTTAATTTTTTACTCTAATAATTTATATTTAAAAATATTATTATTTTTATTTATACCTTTTTATTTATTTCATTTATTAATAATTAAAATTATAACATTAAAAAACATAAATATTATAATATTAAAATTTAATTCATACATGTTTAAAATATAGAATGATAATTATAGCTGTAAAACGAATCCAGTCGAACACAACATCAGATGTTTGAGTTTTGATGTTGTCGAATTAAAGATTTTTTAAATTATTTTTTTCAGAATTATTTCTAGGGTTCTTAAATCTCAAAACTCATTCTCCTCTTCTATCGATAGTATTTATAAATTAAGAATTAACATTATCTTGAATTCTAATTTTTTTTTATATAATTATTTCTTTTAAATAATAAATAAGTAATAAAATAATATAATTTTTTTAAATTACCCTTAAATAAAAGGATGTACACTAATAGAGTTGTTAACCAGTCGAGTACATAAGATATTTTGAGTTTGTTTAATTATTATTCGAGTATCTTTGAGTTCACTAGTTTAATATTTCTAACATAAATTTGTTTTCGAATTTGTTCAATTTTTTTTATTGTTTAAGTTCCAACTCGAGTTCCCTTGATGAAGTTTAAAAATTTTTAAATTTAAATTTAAATATTAATTTTTTTCAAAATTTTAAATTTATATAAATATATATATATATATAATTTAAATATTTAACTATTTAATAAATTCTTATAAAAATATTAAATCATCAATTTTTAAGAAAAAAATTTAAAAAATCTCTAATTTAAAAATTATATATTATTAAAAATAATATATATAAATATTTATAATTTGTTTGCAAATGCTCGCGAACAGTGTTTAAATAAGCTTTGTTCGAGCTTGTTTCTTTAATAAATGAACGAGCCCAATCGAACTCGAACGAGCTTTATTCGTGAACCATTTGGTTCATTTATAGCTGTAACTAAATATGTACTAAATTTGTTTAAATTTCGAGCATGGTTTGAGTTTGTAACTAAATATGTACTAAATTTGTTTAAATTTCGAGCATGGTTTGAGTTCCCTCGTTTAATATTTCAAACACAAAAATTTGTTTACAAGATCGAGCTCGAGAAAATTTGTTCAAGTTCATTTGAGGAATTTGTTTTGTTTACAAGATCGAGCTCGAGAAATTTATTCAAGTTCATTTGAGGAATTTCGCTCGTTTAAGTTTCAAATTTAAATTTGAATTTACTTTATTAAAAAAATTTTAAAAATTTAAAATTTTTTGAGTTGAATTAGGTCCTAAGAGTTAAGATTTAGTTAAGATTTTAGAGAAAGTTAAAAGAAAGTTGTTATAGTTAAGCATGCCCTTTTGATGGATTTTGATCATTTACAAGGAATTTGAAGTTGTTCATGAAATGAGCAAGACATTCATAAGTTTTCCAGTAAATCGCTCACAAAGAGTCAAGGCACAAAAAAAAAAAAAAAAAAAAAAAGAGTCCACATTCTGCAAGAAAACTCAGTTTACTTTGATTCTTCCAACATTCTGGTCAATATTCATCAACTTTGACATCTGGGCTTGAAAAGCTTAATTGATAAGAAGAAAAAAACAAAATTTTTAGTTGGTCAAATTCAGCTCATGTAACAATTAGACAAGTTAAACCTACCCAGATCACAAGAAAATACAGTGAGCACCTATAATTCATAGACAATGAATTATCAGTCAAAATTGATGTCCTCTCTTACAATACTTCTGAATCAATAGAAGCCTACTTTACCGGTCACAGCTTCAAAAAATTGTGTCACCCTCATAAGCAGGAAAGCTAGCTCCCCAGCCTGATGATCCCCTTCCTGGCCTTCAGTTTCAAAAGGAGAGCATTTTAGAAGACAAAGCATGTTTGTATTATAATAGTAAATAAAATAAAATGTGTGCCTAATGCATTTTCCATCAAGAGAATGTAACAAAAGAGCAACCTCACCAAACCAATAACAAATGTTTGCAGATTTCAACGAAATGAAGATAAAGAACAAAGCAATTTACAACAGCAGCAGAGTAGAAGGATACGTTTCTTATGGCACAAAGTCATAGAAATTAACAAGCTGCACACATTCCCAGCCAGTAGCTTAGAGACAATGAATTGAACCCTCACATGTATTTCCCTCAATGAGAAGATACTTCCTGAATCTTTGCCTCCTTACTCTAATACGAATTTACAGTTCTAATATGTTAAACTTGTCTTCAAGTAGCAGACCTGAAGTGTTTTCAAAGTACAAACTTATACAAACTTCTGGCAGAAACTCTATTGTTCAGATGCAGAAACCAAGATTCTACAATTGTATCCAGGAACAACATATGTGACTTTGTTTGAAGTCTGAGCAAGGACCCAAATTAAGAAAGAACAATAACAGTATACTGTTCACTGCAAAATTGTTATGTACAATATCAAGAGAGATATGAGAGATATTTCGATCTCCTACTATTGGAGAGAGGGATCAAAAAAACAAATACTAGTGAATTTTTGTTTGATGAAGCTTTAGAACAAATTAATAATAAGATATTAACTGTGATATAAGGAAGGCAAAAGTGGGAAACAAATTTTAAGAGGAAAAAAGATGAGGAATTGCGTTAAAACAATTTATCCACAAGGCAACAGGATGATAAAAATAATCCAAGGAAGGCACTGAAACTGAACAGATGATAATACACGTTATAAAAACAATATGAATACATGTATCTTAGTATCAGTACATAAAGAGGGGATTGTGTCCCACTCAGACTAGTACTGTATGAATGATCTTGAACTACATACACAAAGCTGAATTTGAGTTTCAAGTAAACTCTGAGCATACATTTATCCTCTAATTTTATATATATATATATATATATATATATATATATATTTTTTTTTTCCATGTTTACATCCTTAAAAGCTATAAACAGATTATATTGATTTATCTCCAAAACCAAAATTGCAAGTATATTACATTATTATTGAAAAACTTCTCTCTATATCATTAAGGATCATGAAACAAACATCCTCATTTTGAGATGCATTGCAAGTGGCACTCGACATTCTTAGAATTACCACAGCAACATCAGCAATGCAAATATTGCAAAGAAGTAACCAGTTGGGCACTGAACTATAGCTTCACAATTAAGTATAAGCTTTAATCTCAAGGTTCATGATCTCAACTCCTCAAACTCATCAACTCCTTTTTTAGGACAAGAACTAACTAAGAGCCCAAAAACACTCCCTCTAAGATGTCACACAACATATGATACAAAAGATAGGTAATAAAAAAATCTGATAATGCCTTCTTGTTCAGTTACAGGATAGTGAAATTGACATTTCAAGTCAGGTTGAATACAGACCAAACAAATAATACAAATGCTCACATAAAACGAATACTCTATATATGTGTCAGTGTATGCCTAAATAGATAGATAACCAAAGCCAGCCAAGTCAGTACCTGATATGCAAAGCAATGGCATCCAGTCATGATTTCTTTTTCTTCTCAGCTTTAGAAGGGATTTTCCCATATGCCAAAAGCCTTGAATTTGGTATTTTTAGTTCAGCTTTACGGAGCTTTCTCCTACCTTTCCGTGAAAGTTTATTTGTATTGTTATTCACTTCTTCAGCCTGTGGTGTCTCCCTCTCTGAATTTCTCTCTACTGACTTTTGTTGGTCATCAACACCCTTAAACTTATTGTGAGGCTTTGATGTCTCTCCTTGAAGAAGTTCCTTAATCCTTTGCTTTTGTTGGTATGCTTTCGTGTGTGGAACCTTCCATTCTTTATCCCTGTACGGGGCCAACTTTTTAAGCGGAATATATTGATTCAATTCTTTATCATCCAACATCATAATTTCTTCAGTAGTCAGTCCATATCTTTTAGGATTGACAGTTTTATACTTGAATCTTGTCTTCAAGTCTCCAACTGTATCTTCATAATCTAACTTATAATACTCCTCCAATAACTGATCTCTAACAGCCTTTTCCACTTCACTAGCCTGTCTTTTCCGTTTCTTCTTCCGCTTACCGTCTTCATCTTCCACATCTTCACCTACAGATTGTTCAATTTGTTCAACACCATTCTCTGCCTTTAGCTTCAATAATTTTTCCCTAGTCAATCGAAATCCATCACTGGACTTATTAACATCATCCCATCCCTTGGGAAGTCCAAGTAATTCATCTTCCTTGTCAAAATCTGGTTTCTCCAAATCACCATCTTCCTCCTTATCACTCCCAAACTCGGCGTCAATATCATCGGCCTCGTAATACTCCTCATCAAAGGTCTCCTTCATCTTCTTATCGTACTCTTCTTCGTCAAATTCATCCTCCAGGTCATGCTCATCAAACAACAGAGTCCCATCATCCCCTAGTCCAGCAGCTTCCTTAATCTTCTGAAGCTTCTCTTTTATCTCCTTCTTTTTTAAATTTTTCAAATGCTTTAGCTCCTCCTTTCTTTCAAACTCTGCTTGTTCCTTTCTCTCTTCCTTCCTCTCCCTTTGCAACTTCCTAGCATTTGCTTTCTTCCTGACTGAGCCCTCCATCACTCTAGAATGACCCATCACCCTATCCCCTGCATTCTCCTCAAACCTGAAATTAAACTCCCTTTCATAATCTTCCTGTTTCTCAATTTCCTCTTCATCCTCAGAAAATCTCAACGGAAACCCATCTTCATCCATACCTCCACTCTTATCACCATCATCACGCATCCACAATCTATTTTTAAAATAATCCTTCAAAAACATTGAACCTTCGTCCAACTTTTCATCTGACCCAAAATACTCATCCAATTTATTCCCTATGCCAAATTCATCATCTTCATCAACATCCTTCTTACTTTTTTCCTTCAGTAATTCTCCTTCATCTTCTTCTATATCTGCCTCCTCCACAGCCTTTAGAAACTCGTTTCTCAACTCCTCTTGCTCCTCCAAGTAGCTCTTACCCTTGTTTTGACCAGCCATATCTCCGTCACTATTATCCTCGCTATCTTCACTATCGTCAAACTCTGGCCCCTCCTCAATCAAATGTTTTGAAACCACATCTTTCAAATACGCTGGTTTCTTTTTATCATTATTACCATCCCTTTTCATCTTCGCTTTCTCGTTTCCATCATCACTATGACCAGATTCGTCATCAGATTCAAATAACTTGGCATCTTTCATTTTCAATACAGGGTCTTTATTTCTTACTTTTATCAATGCCTCAAAAAACTCGACGTCCTTCTTCTTACTTTCTTTAAGGTCATCCTCCTCTTCTTCCGATGACTCCTCTTCTTCCGAATCCTCATCATCTGATATCACACCTTTCTTCTTGAGCTCCTCCAGTCTTTGCAAATCCTCCCGCTTCTTATTATACTCGAGCCTCCGTGCATACTCTTCATTGATTTTAATTTGGTTCAGCTTCTCATCGTCATTACACGAATCTTCATCGTCAAAGAGCTTCCCACCCATTCTTTAGCAATTTAGGGCTTATCGATTATCGTTAGAAATTAGAAATTAGAAATTATAACAGAGACAATGGAAACACCTTACCAAATTAGGGTTACCAAATTTGGGATTTAGGGTTTTGTTAGAAGTAGAGAAAGTTGTTTCGAATTCTGACAGCCCAAATTAGTTTGCCGGGCTATTATCAAAATATCCTCCTTTTCTTTTTTTCTCTCCTTTTTTTTAACTTAAAAAAGACTATTTTTTAAAATGTGGAACTTAGAGTAGTTTTTTTATTTTAAAAAAGGATTTATATTAAAAAATAATTGGTGAGTTTAGTTTTAAATAAATTTTATTTAGGTAAGTTCAGTCCCAAAATATTTTTTTAACTTTTAAAGTTTTAAATTTTTTTTATTATAGATAAATAAAGTCATTTCTGACAAATTCCATTAAAAAAATTAAAAAACTTAAGATTTATTTTATTTAGTTAAGGTAAAACCGTTATTATATATATGAGAAAATAGATTTAATTAAACCAAGTAAAAAATGTCTATCACATATGAAATATGCTTATAATACTGAGAAAAAGAAAGGAAAAGAAGAAGAAGACACCACGAAAGAAAAAAAAAGAAAGAAAAAGACTCAATCTTGATAGAGATTAGGAAAAATTTAAAATCCTAGAACAACTTCAATTTGCTTAAATAGTTCCAACAACAACTTCAATTTGCTTAAATAGTTCCAACAATAAAGGATATATCGATAACTTCCATTTGCTAAAAGAATTTCAACAATGGAAGATTTTCTAATAATTTTAGTATTACTGTTGTCTTCGTCTTTCTCTTTCTCTGTTTTTTTTTAAATAAAAAAATCCTAATTATATGTAATTCAAAAAATTAGGGTTTAAAATTTTCATAAATCTTTATCAAAATACTTTCTTTTTTCTCACTTTTATAATCAAATTTTTATCAATTCTTTTTTCAATTGAACCAACGGTTAGAATAATATTAAAAAAATTTGTTGAATTCTAATTAAAATTCTGTATCTAAAAAGAAATTTCATCTATAAAATATTCAATCGCTGTTTGTATCATAAAATTTTAACTTGGATGAAAGAGAGGTTTGCTGACAACGCTAATGACCTCAATATAGTGATCCACATTCCTTGAGATACAACTTCTTCAATCCCACTCCGACTAAAATTTAGACAAAATAGAGTTTGACTTGGTCCATAAAGTTCGTCGAGAAGAGCAGTGGTGAAAGATTCAATCGACGTTAACTATTACTAGAGACAATAATAGTAGAGACAACTAATTGAGGACATATATTATGACAATTTTACCCTTTTTTATAATTAATTAAATAATATAAACCGTTAAATTTTTAATATTTTTAAAGAAATTCGTTAAAAATGACTTTATCTATCTCTAGTAAAAGAGTTTGAGATTTAAAAGTAAAAAAAAATAAAATATTTTGGGACTAAACTCATTAATTATTCTACATTAAAATTTTAAAAAATTACACAAAATATCTTAAAAGAAATATAACTATCTCTAGAAAAATATCTCACCTCTTCAGTCCGACGAAAGAAAAATCTTACCTCTTATTAGAGGCTTTTTTTTTTTTTTTTACTAAAAATCATTTCCTTTATTACTTATATTCTTTTGTAAATTTTTGCGGTTCAGGTCAAATTTTCTGTTATTTTTTATTGTTATTTTGCTCAAAAGATTTTTATCCATAATTAAAAATAATGAACATAAAATAATTTTGTAATTTTAAATAAAAATTGAACCCTAGAGTTTTTTTTTTATTTTTCTTCTTTCAACCGTACTATTAATTAAAGAAAAGAAAAAAATGTCATTATAATAAAAAAAAAGAAAAAAATGTCATTATAATAAAAGAAAGAGAAAAAAGAAACACAGACGAAACGAAAAAAGAAGAGAAAACAAGAAAGAGAAATTCAAAATTTCTGTAGTTCTAAAAATTGCGATTAAACAATTGAAAGAAATAAAATAAAAAATACTTTGTTTGAAAATAAAAGAAGACAACGACGGTAATGTTAAATCTCTGATAAATTTTTCAATCATTTATTCATTCATGTCATTTGACATTTAATTTCTCTAGGTTTTTTCTTTTTCTTTTTCTTTTAAATAATTTTTCACTCAATTGACTTTCTTAATATACATACAGAAGATTGGATTTTCATATTGTTTGAATTAAAATTTCAGTTAAGTTTCAGCAAATAACCCTTTCTTGTTTCTTATTTCATTCATTGTTCTTGACTTTCTTGATATATACATATATATATATATATATATATATATAGAAAATATTAGATTTTAATATTATTTGAATTGAATTTTCTTTTCAATTTTTTCCAAATTTTTCTTTCTTGTTTCTTCTTTTGTTTACTATTCTTGACTTCCTTTATATATATATACAAAAAATATTCGATTTTCATATTGTTTGAATTGAATAGTTCAAATTTCTTGTTTATTCTTTCGTCAATATTTCTTCTTCTTCATACTTTCATAATCAAATTAATTTTAATTTTTTAATTTCATAGACATAATGATATTTTTATCCTTAATTTTCAGAATTACAAACTTATAATTTTGAATTCCCCAAATTTATTTTTCTTATTTTTTCTTCCTTCCTCCTTTCATCTTCTTCTGTGTTTTTTTCTTTTTTTTTTCTATTGTAATGTCATTTTTTTACCTTTTTTTTATTGAAATTCGTCAAAAGAAACTTATTTTCCTCTAATAAAAAAATTTGGAACTTTAAAAGTTAAAAAAAAAAATTTTAAGATTGAGCTTGACAAATATAAATTTATTTAGACCAAACTCACTAATTATTAATATATAATATTTAAATAATTTTTTAAATTAAATATAAAATTTGTTGTATTACCTAATATGGTTATTGAGTCATACAGATATGGAAAGTCATTGGTCACCATATTGATATGGATCAGTGGTCACCGAGTGACGGATATTGGTTGATATCAATTTTCTTAAATATCAATGTCGTCACCATTGTTCATATGCTACGGTCACCGTGGAAGGTCATCGTGGAAGAAGAGGAATAGAAAAGAAAAAAATTAAAATTTTAATGTTTATTTTTATAATATTTTTTATAAAAATTACATTTTTTTAAAACAAATGAAAACATTTTTGTTTAAGAAGATTATCCATAAAAATTAATGAAAAAGTATATAATGATGTATTTAAAAAGTGTTATTAGAAAGTAAATATATTTAATTATTTATAAGTTGAATAATAAAATGAAAAATATTAATTTTTTTATTATTTTTTAATCATGTTCAATCAATTAAAATGATAATTTTTGTTAAGAAGACATAGTTCAATTATAATGGCATTTCACATGTAACTTTGAGAGATTATGAATTCAAAATATAATAGAGATTTATGATTTCATTGTTGGAGGAACATTTGTTTTCTAAAACTGAGAATTTAATTGAATTTTGAATAATAAACATCATA
This sequence comes from Asclepias syriaca, assembly GCA_027405835.1. NCBI lineage: Eukaryota > Viridiplantae > Streptophyta > Magnoliopsida > Gentianales > Apocynaceae > Asclepias > Asclepias syriaca. Next base: position 11,058,498 of record CM049928.1, on the reverse strand, counting down.
TGGGGATGTAGCTCAAATGGTAGAACACTCGCTTTGCATGCAAGAGGCATATAGTTTAATCTCCCGCATTTCCATAGTTTTATTATCATTTTTTCTTATAAAATAATATTTGCTATCAATAGCTGATTTGTTGTCGACTCTTGTTTCAGTTGCTTTATATTATTGTAGATTTAACTCATGTAGTAAGTTTCTTAGCTAAATTGTATGACATTTGTTTTAATCATTTTTTCTTGTTAATTGTGTTCAATTTTTTGCTATTATAAAATAATATTTGCTATCAATAGCTGATTTGTTGTCAACTCTTATTTCACTTGCTTCATATTATTGTAGATTTAACTCATGCAGTAAGTTTCTTAGCCAAATTGCATGACATACACACCAAGAAGCCACACATCTCCATAGTTTTTTATCATTTTTTCTTATTGATTGTATTCAATTTTTTGCTATTATAAAATAATATTTGCTATCAATAGCTGATTTATTGTTAACTCGTATTTCAGTTGCTTCATATTGTTGTAGATTTAACTCATGTAGTAAGTTTCTTAGCCAAATTGTATGACATACACACCAAGTAGCCGCCACATATTCTGCTTCACATGTTGACAACGCCACAATTGGTTGCTTTTTCGAAAGCCAAGTGAATGTCGTGTTCCCCATATAGAACACGTATCCTGCATAATTTTGCTATCTTAAACATCTCCACACCAATCACTATCAAAGTATCCCACTAGCTTGAATTCACTTACCTTTGAGTAAAGCAACCCGAGCGACTCTGCCCCTCGAATGTATCGAAGAATTCTCTTAATAGCTTTGAGATGTGATTGTCTTGGATCTTCCATATATTGACTTACCATGACAACACTATAGCAACCACATGGGTACATGAAACCCAGAGAGGAAAACAAAGAGATCCCTCTCGAATTGGTATCAAAGCCATGCCAAATTTTGGGAATACTTCGTTGGGGCACATGCAGCTGCCACGACTTACCAAGATAAAGTTATGATAACTGGAGTATTCAAATGCGTGCTTTGCTTGGTGCACAAGATGCATGGGATGTGGTTGAAAATGGGTACAACGAAACGGAAGTCGTTGGTACCTCCACAACTAACCAAGCAAGAGCATTGAGAGAAATGCAAATGAAGGATAAAATCGCTCTCTATCTCTTATTTCAAGCAGTAGATGAATCGGGTTTTGAGAAGATTGCTGGTGCATCAAATTCAAAGGAAGCATCGGACACTTTAGAAAAAGTGTTCAAAGGTGCCGAACGAGTTAAACAAGTGCGACTTCAAACTCGTAGAGGTGAGTTGGAGGCCATGAAGATGAAGGAGTCGGAAGAAAGCTACGTAACTCGTGTGCAAAGGGTGGTGAATCAACTCAAACGCAATGGAGAAAGTCTCACGGATGCAAGAGTTGTGGAGATCGGTCATTGACCGATGATTTTGAGAATGTTGTGTGTGCAATTGAGGAGTAAAAGAACTTGGAAGAAATGACCGTTGATGATCTTGCGAGTTCTCTTGAAGCACATGAACAATGGAAGAAGAAAAAGAAACAAGATAGCTTGGAGCAAGCATTACAGGCAAAGATGACCATCAAGGAAGATAAGGCGATGTATGCACAACACAATCGAGGAAGAGGACGTGGCCGTGGAAATCGTGATTTCAGTCGAGGTGGAGCTCGTAGTCATGGAAACAACAACGAAGAGAGAGGACAAACAAGCCAACAAAATTGGCGTGGCCGAGGAAGAGGTTGTGGTAGAGTAGACTAGTCAAATCGTCAAAATATGGAGTGTTACAACTGCGGCAAATATAGACACTATGCAAAAGATTGTTACTCCAAAAAGAAGGTGGAAGAAAAAGCAAATCTAGTCGCGGAAGATGAGAATAAAGATGATGGTATTCTCATGATGACCCATGAAGACACTATTTCGAAAAGTGACATGGTGTGGTATCTTGATACCGGTGCTAGCAATCACATGTGTGGACACAAAGATTTCTTTGTTGATATGCAAGAGATAGAAGATGGACATGTATCTTTCTGAGATGCATCCAAGGTTCAAGTCAAAGGCCAAGGAAAAATATGTTTTGCCCAAAAGATGGAAAAGAAGGTACAATGGAGGATGTTTATTATGTACCTGATTTGAAGAATAATATTCTTAGTATGGGTCAGTTGTTGGAAAAGGGATACTCGGTTTTTATGAAAAATTGAATGCTACAGTTGAAGGATAAAAATGACCGCTTGATCGCACATGTGGAGATGGCTAAAAATAGAATGTTCAAATTCAATTTAAAGAACCTGCAAGAGAGGTGTTTGCAAGTTGATATGAAAGGACAAAGCATGGTTATGGCATTTACAATTTGGACACTTACATTACGGTGGACTAAAAGAGTTAGCAAAAAAGGAAATGGTTCACGAACTACCAAACATTGACTACAACACAAGGTTTTGTGAAGTATGTATACTTGGCAAACAAGCAAGGACAACATTTCAAAAGAAGGCAAAATATCGTGCAAAGAGATCCCTCGAATTGGTACACACCGACATTTGTGGCCCAATCACACTAAATTCTTTCAATGATAGGAAAAGTACAGCAGGATATGTGTTCTATATGGGGAACACGACATTCACTTGGCTTTCGAAACCATAGGTCATACATTGAATTTGGTTATCATTTGACCTTTCAAATTTTATGTGAAACAATGCACCAAAAGCTGAAAGTTTTAAATGATAATCAAATTAAATGTATGACCTATGGTTTTGAAAACCAAGTAAATATCATTTTCCTCATGATATCATATGGGGATGTAGCTCATGGGGTTTGATCCCCCGCATCTCCATAGTTTTTTTATCATATTTTTATTGATTGTGTTCAAATTTTTGCTAGTACAAAATAATTATAATAGCAATAATATAACAAGACTAAAGTTAGTGAAATTAAAATAGTATAATTTTTTATATTTCTTGATGTTGTATAAACGAATTACCTCATATTCATAGAAATAAATATGTATAATCTACATACACGTATACATACAAATATAAATGTATACATATGTTACAAATTTAATTTCATGAAAGTTATATGGAGGTAGTGGAAGTAGTGAGAGGTTATAAGATTATGAACATACAAAACAATGGTAGGATTTATAAAACTCTCCCTTTTTTTGATGTCCATTGTACAAAAAATATGTCTCGTTAAAACCTTTCTAGTGAAAAACTTAGTGGAAAAATAACTATAGTGAAGGAAAAAGAGTAAATCATTCCTTGTACACTCCCCCTAATCATTACATAATATCTTTGTACCTACACATTCCAATATTATGGACTTATCTTTCAAATGTTGAAGTTAGTAATGCTTTTGTGAACATGTCTGCTAAATTATCACTTGAAAGGATCTATTGTATATCAATATCATCATTTTTTCGAAGATCTTGTGTAAAGAAAATTTTGGTGAAATAAGCTTTGTGCAATCTTGTTTGATGTATCCTTCATGTAATTGAACTATACATTCAGTTATCTTCATAAATTATTGTTGGAAGTTCTTTGTCTAAAGATAAACTACATGTCTCTTAGATATGTTGAGATATCGATATTAACCAAACACATTCACGACTTGCTTCATGAATTGCTATAATTTCTACGTGATTCAAAGAAGTAGGAACTAATGTTTGCTTTGTAGAAAGCCATGAAACAACCTTTCCTCCACATGTAAAAACATAGCTTGTTTTAGGTCTGGGTTTATGTGGATTAGACAATTAACCAGCATCAACATAACAAACAAGTTATAGTTTAGAACTATACGGATATAACAATCTCATATCAATTGTACCTCGAAAGTGTTGAAAGACATGTTTAATTCAATTCCAATGTCTTATAATTGGATTTGTTTCTAAAGATATTGTGCAAAGAAAATTTTGGTGAAATATGCTTTGTGCGATCTTATTTGATATATCATTCTTGTAATTGAGCTATACATGCAATGTTATCTTCATAAATTATTTTTGGAAGTTCTTTGCCTGAATATAAACCACATATCTCTCGATATGTTGAGACATGGATCTAAACCAAACACATTCACGACTTGCTTCATGAATTGCTATAATTTCTTCATGTTTCGAAGAAGTGGCCCCTAATATTTTCTTTTTAGAACGCCATGAAACAACCTTTCCTCCACATGTAAAAACAGAACTTGTTTGAGATATGACTTTATGTGGATCAGACAAGTAACCAACATCAACATAACTAATAAGTTATGGTTTAAAACAATGGGGATATAACAATCTCATATCAATTGTACCTCGAAGGTATCAAAAGATATGTTTAATTCAATTCTAATATCTTCTACTTGGATATGAACTAAACTTTGTTAACAGATTAACAGCAAAAGCTATATCATGTCTTGTATTATTAGCAAAATACATTAGTGCACCTATTGCACTAAGATATTGTACTTCTGGACCAAGAACTTCTTCATTATCCTCACGAGGTTGAAAAATGTCCTTTTTCACATCAAGTGATCGAACAACCATTGGGGTACTCAATGGATGTGTCTTGTTCATGTAGAATCTTTTAATGATCTTTTCAATATAATTTGATTGATGAACAAAACTTCCAATTTCTTCTTTTAAATGCTCGACTTATATTCACAAATCATATCACATTTTTAGCATATTTTTAGACACAAATTAGGGAAATATTGGAACCGATTTGATCATAATTGATTCAAATTAAGATCATCTTGCGTAATTTGTGATTTTGGAAGTCTCAGGAGTAAATTGCATAAAAATAACAAATATTGGGGCAAAAGCACGATTTTTGAAAGAGCTGAGCTCGAGGTGGCCGTCCCAGAGCTTGGGATGCCCACCGTGACTGAGTCAAGGCTCAGGGTGGCCATCCTAGAGGTCAGGACACCCACCATGACTTGATCAAAGCTAAGGAAGGGCATCCCAAGCCTTGGGACGGGTATCCCGAGTAACAGAACAGTGTCCCACGTTGGTTTTTCTAGCAAAACTTTCTCATCCCCTATAAATACCCTAGGGTCCAGAAGGTTGAAATCATCCCTCAACACTCAATACAAGTCATCTAACAACATCGAGTGTCTTGTTTTCTCCATTCTTTGAGTGTTTATCTCAGATTCTGGGAATTCTATTAGATTAGTGTTCGTCTTTGGTATTTATAGAATACCGAGATTTCTTTAGGAGATCTTAAGAGAGCAATAGGTTAGCGTAAACTTAGTCCACATGGCATTGCTTAAGCCCAGGATGTAAGGTAAAGCAATTACTACTAGGCCAAGGAAGCGTTCTCCGAAGGTAACTCAGATATGGTACACAAACAGATACAGTTCATAATTGTATTTCAAACCAAGATATATCTAAAATATTGGAAGTTAGGTCAACCAAATTGTAGAAACATGAGTATACATCAGAGTACATGTCTATGTGATATCTCCTACATGCTTGATACTTGCTTGTGCTGTTGTGATAAAACAACTCTACAACTAATGATAATTGATTGATTGATTTGATGATAAGATGATTGTTAGGATTAAGTGATAGTTACTACTAAGCCGTTGTCAGTTCCTTGGGAGTACGATATTATTATTTTAAAATTGTAGATACTTTCCAACAACTAGCTACACGATAGGTACTCTACCTTAGGTTCTGATTGATTAAGTTACAACAAATAAATACTAAAGTGACAGTTAGTAATGCTACATTCCTTAATTATTCATAATCAACATAGGTTAATAAACCCTATCTTTTAGTATACCAATCGGAACGCATCATTGACCTACAAGCCAAGACAAAACTTTGTTTTTTCGAGACCCATCATCTCAAATTCTTTCTTCAAAAAATCTACTACTTTTAAAATTTCTTCAGGGGTTCTAAAAATATTTAAATCATCAACATATAGAACAATTATAGCAAACCCTGATTTTTCTCTCTTAATAAATACACATGGACAAATTTGGTTATTTTAATAACATTCTTTCAATAAATATTCACTAAGATGATTGTACCACATTCGTCCAGACTGTTTTAAACCATACAAAGATCTTTGTAAGTTTATTGAATATAATTCTTGAGAATCTTATTTATATGCTTCATACATTTTAAATCATTCAGGGATTTTCATATAGATATCACTATCAAGTGAGTTGTATAAATAGATTGTAACTACATCCATAAGACGTATATCAAATTTCTCATCAGCTGCCAGACAAGGAGATAACAAATAGTAATTGCATCCACCAGTGGAGAATAAGTAACCCTATAGTCAATTCGTGGTCTTTGAGAAAATATTTGTGCAACAAGACGTGCTTTATATCTCACAATTTCATTTTTCTAATTTTTTCCATACAAATACCCATTTATACCCTATAGGTATGACATCTTCAAGTGTCTAGGCTATGGGTCAAAAAACTTCATGTTTTGTGTGTGAGTTTAATTCTACTTGAATTACATCTTTCCATTTTAGCCAATCACTTCTACGTTGATGCGTTTCGATTGATATGCTAAAAATAGGCTTTATTTACCATATATCGATTATGAATAATTAAGGACTGAGACTTACTAATTGTCACATTTAGCATCTATGTTGTCACTTAATCAATCAGAACCTAAGGCAGAGTACCTATCGTGTAGCTAGTCTGATGGAAAGTATCTACGATTTTAATTAAAGAATTTATTGTACTTCTAGGGAAGTGGTAACGGTTTAGTAGCAACTATCCTTTTACCCTAACTCTCATTTTATTACTTAGTTATGCAATCATTCGTCAATATCTTTGATGAGTGGGCGATCCTTTCTACATAAGATTCAAGTTCATTAGGCATGCAAGAGTATTTTAAAGACAAGTATTCTGATGTATGTCCTATTGTTTCTACATGTTGACTGACCTATCTTCGAATATTTTAGATATATCTTAGTCTAGATTGCAATTACGTACTGATTCTACCTGTGTACCACATCTGAGTTATCTGATAAACCGCCCATCGCCATTAACGGCCCTACTCATGGTTAGAGCTAAAGGCATCCATGAAAGTCCTGTGTCACTCAGGAGATCATGCCGCTCGCCCTAACGCCGGCATAAACACACGAACTCAGCCTCATTAGACTACTCTAACAAACATGGTGATCTATAAGTTATTTTATCTAATATGGCAGACCTTAATGCTTCCATTCTCACACAAAGCCCTAAATTAAGGCTTGTTAAACTAGACAGGTTATGATTAGACCGTGGTTAGGAATTGTCTATAACCGTTCATCTAATTTAAAAGAGCAAGTAGACATACAGTCATAATGATAATTAAGCTGGTGACCTTTCCGGAAAAATGTAAATAACTTCAGTATGCAAGACACATATTCATATCATCATAATTTAATATTCAAATAGAGTTTTAGACAAACACAATATAGAATATACAGAGAGGATCTAGGGAACCACCACCATAAAGTATTCACCCTTTATTAGGTCTGCCGATGGAGTGACTACTTGTATATCCTAGACTGCTTGGCCCGACTCTGCTTGACAGAACCTTCGGAGAACGCCTCCTTAGCCTATCAACTATTGCTTTACCTTACGTCCCGGGCTTAAGCAAAGCCCTATTGACTAGCTCTTCGCTCACCTAATGCCCTCTTAGGATCTCCTAACGAAATCTCGGGTATTCTATGAATACAAAAAACGAACCCTATCTAGTCGTATTCTAAGATTCTGAGACAGACTCTCAAAAAGCAAAGAACACGATAAACTCTCGTATGCTAAACTACTTGAATGAAACACCTGAGATCACTAAATGACTTGTATACTGTAGAAAAATGTATACTTGAAGTCACTGAATGATTCAGATCAAGTGGAGATGGATGATTTCAACTGAGGAAGGCCTGTGGTATTTATAGTAGGTAAGCTGAGTGATTTTTGACCGAGTCCAGGACGCCTGTCCTGATCCACGAACTTCCGAAAATCACGTTTTTGCCCCAATATTTGCCATTTTCTTGCATGTTTCACCTGAAACTTCCAAAATCACAAAACTGCAAAATTGTATTAATATCAAAAGAACGATTTATCTCCAATTTTGCCCTAATTTGTGCCTAAAAACATGCTAAAAAAGTGATATGATTTATGCACATCATACGTTGACATTCATCAACAGATATAGGTTCATTATAATCATTTTTATTTATAATAGTATATGCTACAATACATACAAAAGTACTATTGATAGTTATTTCTTCAAAGTTCAATCGTTTTCCCGTTGAGACATAATTTATTGAGATCTCATCATATCTACTTTTTTAATATTTTCAATATCTTTAGTTATCTAAACTTCTTTTGGAGTTATTTTATTTATTATGTCTCTTCACTCTTCTAGAGTATTAAGGCCGAATTTATTATTAATAGTTTCTCCAATCTTTTAAAGAAGATTTTTATCTTTTGAACTAATTAGTCTACTACATTTCTAATGTGCTATAGACTAATTTGCTATTTCATTTACAGATTGTCCTTCTAGGACATCAATCCATTGATAACACTAAAATATTCAGGTATTTTGGTGACAATTTTTGCTTAATTGTTGATTCAATTGTTAGTAAATAATCAATTTTGGTTTAATATTACTAATTTTTGATTAAATTGATTTCAGGAACTTTTTGGGGCAAAAACGCTAGGAATTACAAATTCAGGGACTCAATTACAAAATTTGAAGATATTTTACACGTCGCGTCTTGACACCCGTCAACACCTTGTTCTTGACGGAACGATCTGTTTACGACCGTCAAGATCTCATCATCAGATTTTTTTATTTGTGAATTTCCTAATTTACCCCTACGTTTTATATTTATAAATAGTGGAATTTCTCCACAGATGTAACATGTGTAGAACCACAATTCATAGAGAGAATTATAGGTTTTGTTTCATTGTATACTTTGTACTTTGAAACTTCTCAATACAAGATTTATTTTGCTTTCAATTGTCATTCTCTTCTTCTATTTCTCTTTGAATTTCTTTTCACAAACCCAGGATAGAGTTTAGGGAGTTCTTCAAGTAGAGAGTGAAATTCAATCTTCTTCTAAGAGTGTGAGAGTTCAAGGTCCACAAACCAAGGGATTGCACTTTTTCATTTATAGGAGTGAGGTTGATATCAATATCATCCCTCCTCCTAAAGATCAACAAATTGAAATGGTCCCAAACCCACAAGGACTTCAATCTTGTTGATTTCCCTTGGTGGAAGTGTGATGATGTATTGAAGAAAAGGTGGAGGAAGAACATATACAAGAGCTTGGAGATATCAAGAGTCCTAGTTTACTTGTACACATCTCTTACCTCTTTGATCTCCTATGATCTTGTATGTATGTGTTTCAACAATAATTCACATTTAGGATCCCTTCTTGTTCTACATTACTTTAGAGATAATTGTTGAGAACTCTTTGATGTTTCATGGTTGAGTATTTCCATGCTAATCTATATCAATTGATCTTTGATTTTTGCATCTATGTGTTTAAAGGATTCCATCTTAATAGATGTGAACTTCCTTAGAACTTTTGATATAGGCTACCATATCCCTAGAGGGCAATTTTGTGAGCTCTAAGGGTAGAGGTCAAGTCAACCTCGGGTTGGATATCTATGCCTTAGACCTAAGTTTGGAGACTCTAAATTCATGAGAGTTTATTATGCTAAAAATCTCTCAATAGTTATGTTGCTTGTGTAAATTCTTAAATATCCTAAGATTATTTTTCATCTATTGTTTTCTTTTCTTGCTTTCCTTTTTCTTGCTTTCTTTACTTGTGTTGAGTCCTTTTGGTTAATGCTTGTGTTATAATTGTTGGAACCTAATGCATTTGTTATATATTGGCATTCTTACTAATGACATGGAATGGATGAAGTGAAATACTTGGCTGAAATGGTATACATGATTAATGATGGTAATTTTAGTGTATTCATGGTGTGATCATTTTGATATATATATATATATATATATATATATATATATATATGATATAGATCAAGGGTGAAGATTACACTTCCATTAAAGAATCAAGGGTCAAGATCAAGGGTGGAGATTGAACTTTTATTAAAAGCATCAATGGTCAAGATTGTAGGGTTTTTGTGAATACAAATATGTGAATATATAGATATTCACGTTAGAAACAATATTCTTTTTAAGAGAGAAAATTTTTGGTGAATGCAAATATGTGAATATATAGATATTCACGTTAGAAAATATTTTTTTTAAAAAAAAGTGAGAGAAAAATTCTGGTGGTGGGCAGTAGAGATTTTTGAGAGAAAATTCAAGAAAAACATTCCACAACAATCCTCTCAAATCTTGGAGAAAAGGTCTATTCTTATCACTCATTCTTGAAGGTTTTGAAGAATAGTTTTGGAGGATACATCAAAGAAAGTTTATTCATCAACTTGGAGGTGACATATCATTCCTCATTTTTCTTTGATGTATTATACTATGTAAGGAAACTATGGGTTTCTTGAATTAGTTTGAAATATCATGTTGAACATTAAATTCTGGTCATATCTTTGGGGTATGTTTTGGATTTGTCTAACCTAAGTGATAGGGAAGGCATAGTTTCTATTGGGTAGAGTAGGAAGTGATTCTACTCATTATCTTAAGAAATTGTAATTGTGTGAGTAAGGGAGCGAGCCTTCTTTGTAGCTCTAGTGAAGAGCATTGTGATAAACAAGTAACTAGTGAAGTTGAAGTGAAAGGGTAGTGAACCCTATCACCGTGGATGTAGCCTACCTTGTTGGTAGTGAACCACGTAAATTGATTGTCTCTTTACTTTTATGCAAGTGTGTGTGTTAACATTTATATATGAACTAAAAGGACATCTCTCAAGAAATGGATCACAATAGTTGAATTACACACAAACAATTGCTTGTGTTGCTGAAATTTTGTATTAATCTTTGTTGGGGTGCTAAAATCTACAAAAACAGTGTGCTGAATTTTTGAAAAGAGTCAAGCACTGATTCACCCCCCCTCTCAGTGCATTTCTTGGGCATAACAATTGGTATTAGAGCTTGGTTTGATTGTGAGTTGGTTTAAACACCTATCCTGTGCATGCTGAGATTTATCTTGATTGCTAGCTGGTTTATTATCATTGTTCTTGAAGCAATTGTTGATATTATATTGCTGCTATTTGTCCTGAGTTTTAGCAACATTATTTGAGTGTTTATTGTGCATATTCTCTCTATTGGAGTATGGGTTCAAGTGTGGTAAACAACAAAGGAGTTCCTATCTTTGATGGTCAGAATTTTCAGTTTTGGAAAGCAAGAATGAATGTATATCTTCTATCCATGGGTCGTGCTGTTCAGAAAATTATTAAAGATGGTTATATAAAAGTTGAAGTAGATGGTTCTATGGTAGCAGCTGATATTAAAAATTTTGAGCTTGATGGGAAGGCAATCAATGCCTTATATGCTGCATTGACTCAAAAAGAACTTGCCAAAGTTATAAATTGCAAGACAACACATGATATATGGGAAAAGCTGAGGAATATTTATGAAGGAGACTCAAAGATAAAGGAAGTTAAACTACAAATTTACAGAAGTAAGTTTGAAGCTCTAAGTATGTCAAATGATGGGACCATTGAAGATTATTTTAACAGGGTTATTGACATTGTAAGTTCCATGACTGGACTTGGAGAAAAGGTTGAGGACTCTACAGTTGTGAAGAAGATTTGAGATCACTTCCTGATAAATATGATGCTGATGCTAAAGTTTCAGCCATTGAAGAAAGATACCTTGATTTTGTGTCCATGGATGATCTACAAAGTACTCTCATTGCATATGAAATGAGAACAAATAGCAAAAGAGAACAAACAACTAGGTCATCAAAAGAGGCTGCTTTCAAGACTATGATGTCTCTTAAAATTAAAGAGAATGAACATGATGTTGATGATGATGATGAGTTTGAAAGAGCAATGGCTTTTATCTCAAGAAAATTTAAAAGTAAAAGAGTAAAATACAAAGGAAAACTACCTTTGAAGTGTTTCAATTGTGGTGGCATAGTACACTTTGCATTGAAGTGCCTAAGAAAATTGAAGATGAAAATGATGATCATTCTTTTAAGAGAGCTGAAAAGAAGTTTGATTCGAGGAGTAAGGAGAAAACTTACTCTAAGGCAAATGGAAATACATCCTATAGAAAGAGAAACTACATGAGCAAGAAGTACAAGAAAATTTCAGATTCTGAAAGTGATTCATATTCAAGTGACATTGATGATTCAGAAGATGAAGAAAATCTTATGGTTGTAAAAGTTAATTCCACTTGTGAGGAAGAACAATCTGAAGAAGAAATAGAATGTAGAATTAATTTGAAACTTGAAATTGAATGAAGGTGCACTTAATGAATTGAGCAAACAAAGAAAGAAAGCCAAAAGAGCCACTGCTGCAATGAAAGATATACAATCTATTGCTGAGAGATTTGAAGATGAGAAGATAGTCCTTGAAGAGAAAGTGCATCAGCTTGAGCAAGAACTTGGTAAATTACAAAGTGAGGCTACTAATTTACAAAATTCTGAAGATATACTATCTATGATCAATGTAGAGAAAGAAATGCTTGAACAAGAAAACAAGATCTTGATAGAGAAAGTTGAAGAGTTAACTTTCAAACTTGAAGAACAAGTGAAGATCAATGATGACATGGCCATTGAAGTGGTTGCAAAAGCAAAACAAGTGGAAACTCTTGAACAGAAAGCAAAGAACAAAATGAAAACATTTTTGGAAACATCATTTGTTTCACCTTGTGGAAGAAAGTTCTAATATGTCAAATGATGAAGCTAGAAATGAGTCTTCAATGAAGCTAAAGAAGTGCATTGAAATGCAAAGGCCACATTCAATGGGAAAACAAGGTTTGAGGTTTGAAGAAAATATCATACCATTGATGGATGAAAACAGTGGGAAGACAAAAGTGGTTCATCCAACATTTGATATATGTGATTCCAATACTACAAAGGAAGGAAATAGAGAGGTACAATAGAAAATTAATGGAAATCAGTCTCTTAAATTTCAGTTTGGAAGACATGGAAGTTTTATGAGGTTCAATGGGTATTATTTCAGTTGTGGTAAGTATGGACATCGAGCAATTGTTTGTAGAAACAAGAACAGATCACAAGTTGGTTCATATCCCTTTTTGAGGCAGTTTGGTAATTGGTTTGGGTATAATTATCAATACAGAGGAAGATGGGGAAATCAATTTTTTCAGCATGTAAAACAAGATTCAAGATCGTTTACTACATGAAGGATTCACCCACACATGAGAAGAATGAAATCTGCTACATCATTTTCTTGTCCTTTGAAAAATAGTTTCCAAACTTTTGTTGGAATCTAGAGGGGGGGTGAATAGATTCTAACCGCTTTCTCACAACGCTTTCGTTCCCTCTAAAGCCCTCGGATCGATATATTGGAAGATACGCAGCGGAAATATATAAAGCACGAGAATAAGCAAAGGAATAGCAAACAAGCAATGCAATCAAGACAAGATATACGTGGTTCACCAACTCCCTGTTGGCTACATCCACGGCTGGAGACGACCTCTCCTCCTCAGGACCAACTAGTCCTGGTTCTACTAGAATTATCAGTGTTCAGTACAAGAGAAACTGTGATCTACTGTCCCAGACCCCAACGGATTCCCTGGCTCCGTCGACCCCGGTGACGCCTTCACCAACCTGGTCTGCACAGCAATCCAAATCTCCCTACTGCTTCCCAATAATCCAACAGTAATCTGGCTACTGTTAATCCAATCCAGCAGTAATTAGGCTACTGCAGATCCTTCAAACAACAAACAAACAATCAGTCACAAGAAGGAGTAGAATCAGAAAGCTTCTGCGAAGAACTCCTCCTCTTCTTCTCTCTGCAAACAGCTTGACCAATCTCGGATCTGCTCTGGCTTGCCTCGGAACTCGAACCGCAGAACGTAGGATTCGGCTTTGCTTCGCTGAACGGACTCCTCTCTGGATGAATTTGCTTTGAATCAGCTCTGCTAGAGTTCTCTCCACATTCTTTCTGGCTCTGCTAGGGTTTTTGGGTTCGCTCAAGCCTCGCTTAGTTGTTCCATCGTCTCTCGGGCCTTTTTCGCATTATTTTAATAGGCTTTTTGCAAAAGCACCTAAAACAGGCCCAAAACGGACTTAAACAACTTAAATACGGCTTTCTGAAATTCTGTAGTCGACTGCAGACACCTGCAGTATACTGTCAAATTAAACAATTCATAACTTTCACATATGATGTCCGATTGAGGTGATTCAAAAGCCTACAGAAAGCTTATGAAGTATAGTTTCTAATGACATATTAATCATGCAAAAATTCGACCTGTGGATCAAAAACTCAACATGGGTTATATCAGAATTCTGCAGAAATTTCAGATTGCACAGTCCCAACTTTGATAGTGCGTAACTTTCTCATTTTAAGTCTGATTCAAGTGATTCAAAAGCATACAGAAAGCTAATGAAATATAGTTTCTAATGACATATTAATCATACAAAAATTCAACCTGTGGAGAAGGTTATGCATCAAAAACTCAACATGGGTTATATCAGAATTCTGCAGAAATTTCAGATTGCAGAATTCTGCAGAAATTTCAGATTGCACAGTCCCAACTTTGATAGTGCGTAACTTTCTCATTTTTAGTCCGATTCAAGTGATTCAAAAGCATACAGAAAGCTAATGAAACCAAGAATCTCATGACATAGGGCTCAGACACAGAATCAGTATGCACAAAAATTATTGCATGCAAACCTATGCACATAGCATTTAGCACATTACACAGACTTATCTTTTCCAAGTTTGGTTTGCCATTCATCAAAACACAACAACAAGGTTTAGACACTCCTAAAACCCAACAACTTTGGATGAAAATGTTATTGAGTGTGAAAGATGCAACTTGATAGGTCATTGTGCTACAGAATGCATGACCATTCTGCCCAACCAAATTTCAAGACAAGTCAATTTGAATAATCAAGAAGGGAGAGGATATTTTAAGGGAAAGAAAGTGTACAGAAAAGTGGAAAGGACTGAACAAGCAAATGTTGTAGAACTTGCTTTGAAGATCAAAACAAAAGGAGCATCATGGGTCATGGATAGTGGTTGCACTTCTCATATGACAGGAGATAAAAAAGCTTCTGAAGAACACACAAGATGTTGATAAAGACTTTGTGAAATTTGCTGATAAAAGTGGTCTAAAGATTAAAGGTTTGGGTGAAGCTACTTTTGGAAGTGAAAAGTTATGTTCTAAAGAAGTTTTATTAGTTGATGAACTCAAATACAATTTGATGAGTGTGAGTCAACTTTGTGATTGCGGACATGAAGTATTATTTACACAACAAGGCTGTATTGTGAAGAGTTCCAAGAATGGTGAGATTGTTGCAAAAGGAACAAGGAACAAGAAGGACTTGTATCTCATTGATGAGAAAGAAAATTCTTGCTTGTTGTCTAGTTCAGATGAAAATACATTGTGGCACAAGAGATTGGGACACATCAATCAGAAAAGCATGAGAGAACTTGTGAAGAACAAAGCTGTTAGAAATTTTCCTGAATTAAAGAGAGACAAAGATTCAATTTGCTCTACATGTCAGAAAGGAAAGATTCAATTTGCTCTACATTTCTCATAACTTGAAAGAGCACAATTCAAAAGGAGTACTTGATATAATTCATTCAGATATTTGTGGTCCAATGAGACATAAGGGCACAAATGGAGAAAAGTATTTCATATTGCTTGTAGATGACTTCACTAGAATGATGTACCTCATGCACATTAAACACAAGAATGAAGCTCTTGGCTGTTTCAAAAGGTACTTGAGATTAATACAAAATTAGCATGACAAAAAGATCAAGGTGTTAAGAACTGATAATCGCAAGGAGTTTACCTCACATGAGTTTGAAGCCTATCTTGAGAAGCATGGTGTTAAACATCAAGTTTCAAGTGTTCGAACTCCTCAACAGAATGGAGTGGTAGAAAGGAAAAATAGAACAGTAGTAAAAATGGCTCGTTCAATGATGGTTGAAAACAAAATCTCACACAAATTCTGGAAAGAGGCAACCATTGCAGCTGTACAAGTGCAAAACAGAGCACTATTAAGACCACACTCCATGAAGACACCTTTTGAGCTTTGGTATGGAAGAAAGCCAAATGTAAAGTACTTTAGAGGTTTTGGCAGCAAATGTTTTATCAAGAACAAAGATCAAGCTCTAGGAAAATTTGAAGATGGAGCTGATGAAGGTATGTTTCTTGGCTATTCTAGTAAAAGTAAAGCATATTGTGTCTACAATAAAAGGCTTCAGAAAGTTATTGAAAGTTGTGATGTGAAAGTTGTGGAAGAACCTAATGCTTCAAAAGTAAGTGAATACTTGAAGAAATTTGATGTCAATGATAGTGACATAGAACTTGATGAAGAAGAAGAAGAAAGGAAAAGCGAGCAAGTTGTTGAAGATTCTGAAATTAGTAGCGATAAGTCACTTTCTCAAAATATGAGAAGCACAAAGAACTCCAACAAAAACAATTGGACTAGTGAATAGTTGGCAAACTCCAAATGGTGTGAAATTGGCGATTTTAACATTATTGGAGATCCCAAAGCACCAGTGAAAACACGAAGGTAATTTCAGAATATGTGTGCTACTTCCTTAATTTCACAAATAGAGCCACTCACTGTTGAGGATGCTCAAAATGATGCAGCATGGGTAGATGCTATGAATGAAGAGTTGGAGCAAATTGAAAAAAATAACACTTGGGAATTGGTAGAGAGACCATCTAACAAAAACATCATTGGTACCAAGTGGGTTTTCAAAAACAAGTTAAATGAGGATGGAAAAGTTGTTCGAAATAAAGTAAGGTTAGTATGCAAGGGGTATTCACAAATTGAAGGAGTTGATGTAGATGAAACTTTTACCCCGGTGGCTTGATTGGAAGCAATCAGAATGTTTCTTGATGTTGCAATTTCCAGAGGTTACACTATTTTTCAAATGGATGTCAAATCGGCATTTTTGAATGGTAACTTGAATGAAGAGGTCTACATAGAGCAGCCTAATGGTTTTGTACTTGGAAATGATGAGAACAAGGTGTGTCATTTAAAGAAAGCACTTTATGGATTGAAACAAGCACCTAGAGCATGGTATTCAAGACTGGATGCTTATTTGAAGAAGTTAAATTTCAAGAAGGGTAGTGTGGACAATAATCTATATGTATTGAATGGAAAAGAGGGACAACTTGTGATTGTAGTGTATGTTGATGACATTGTTTTCTGTGGTAACAAATAAAGCCTTTGTCAAGACTTTGCCTCAAAAATGCAAAGTGAATTTGAGATGTCCATGATTGGGGAGTTATCCTACTTCATAGGGCTGCAAGTTTTACAAAGGAAGGATGGTTTATTTGTGTCACAAACCAAATATACCAAGGAAATATTAAAGAATTTTGGTATGTTTGATTGCAAACCAGTAAGTACTCCTATGGTAGTGAATTGTAAATCGTTTAAAGATGAGAAAGGTAAAAGTGTGAGTCAAAAGGAATATCGAAGCATGATTGGTAGTCTCCTGTATTTGACAGCCACGAGACCAGATATTATGCATTCAGTTTATCAAGCCTCCAAATATCAATTTGATCCTAAGGAATCACATCTAATTACAGTGAAAAGAATTCTAAGATATCTTAAGGGGGCAACATATTTTAGGTTGTGGTATCCGAGATCAGATAGTATTGTTTTGAGGGCATTCACAGACGCAGATTGGGCTGGAAATATTGATGACAGAAAATCTACTTCAGGGGGAGTTTTCTTTTTGGGCAGCAAATGTGTATCATGGATAAGCAAGAAACAAGAATGCATTGCACTAAGCACTGCTGAGGCAGAGTATATTGCTGCAACTTTAGCTTGTACTCAAGTTTTGTGGATGAGATGTCAATTACTAAATTTAGTTGATGAAGTGTCACTTCCCATCTCTATCTTTTGTGATAATAAGAGTGTCATTGATCTTACCAAGAACTCAGTTCAACACTCTAAAGCTAAACACATTAAGCTTCGTTATCATTTCATCAAAGATAAAGTTGAAAAAGGTGAAGTAAAACTTGAGTTTGTGCCTAGTGGTGAGCAAGTGGCTGATATATTTACCAAACCACTCTCTCATGATGTATTTGAGATTCATAGATTGCACTTGGGTGTGCAACATGCTCCTTCACTTTGAAATGGTAAATCTCTTCTCTCCCACTCTTGCTTTTGAAATTATTGTCAAAGGGGGAGAATGACACATGAAAAGCTAATAGGGGATGAATATCATGGAAAGGGGGAGAGTATATCTTTAGGGGGAGCAGTACACTAAATCTGAATTTGATTTTGACTCTAAATTTAGTTTTCTGTTAATGTCATAGCTTCTCGTTATGGTTGGCAGCAATTCCAAAGGGGGAGATTGTTGAGTCCTTTTGGTTAATGCTTGTGTTGTAATTGTTGGAACCTAATGTATTTGTGATATATTGACATTCTTACTAATGACATGGAATGGATGAAGTGAAATACTTGGTTGAAATGGTATACATGATTAATGATGGTAATTTTGGTGTATTCATGGCGTGATCATTTTGAAATATATATATATATATATATAGATCGAGGGTGAAGATTACACTTCCATTAAAGAATCAAGGCTCAAGATCAAGGGTGGAAATTGAACTTTTATTAAAAGCATCAATGGTCAAGATGGTTTTTGTGAATACAAATATGTGAATATGTAGATATTCACGTTAGAAACAAGATTTTTTTTATGAGAGAAAAATTCTGGTGAATGCAAATATGTGAATATATAGATATTCACGTTAGAAAAGATTTTTTTTTTCAAAAAGTGAGAGAAAAATTCTAGTGGTGGGCAGTAGAGATTTTTGAGAGAAGAAAAAAAAACAAGATAGCTTGGAGCAAGCATTACAGACAAAGATGAGCATCAAGGAAGATAAGGTGATGTGTGCACAACACAATCGAGGAAGAGGACGTGGACGTGGAAATCGTGATTTTAGTTGAGGTGGAGCTCGTAGTCATGGAAACAACAATGAAGAGAGATGACAAACAAGCCAACAAAATTGGCGTGGACGAGGACACAGTTGTGGAAGAGGAGGCCAGTCAAATCGTCACAATATGGAGTGTTACAACTACGGCAAATATAGACACTATGCAAAAGATTGCTACTCCAAAAAGAAGGTGGAAGAAAATGCAAATCTAGTCGCGGAAGATGAGAATAAAGATGATGGTATTCTCATGATGACCCATGAAGACACTATTTCAGAAAGCGACATGGTGTGGTATCTTGATATCAGTGCTAGCAATCACATGTGTGGACACAGAAATCTCTTTGTTGATATGCAAGAGATAGAAGATGGACAAGTATCTTTCGGAGATGCATCCAAGGTTCAAGTCAAAGGCCAAGGAAAAATATGTTTTTACCAAAAAGATGGAAAAGAAGGTACGATGGAGGATGTTTATTATGTACCTGATTTGAAGAATAATATTCTTAGTATGGGTCAATTGTTGGAAAATGGATATTCAATTTTTATGAAAAATTGAATGCTACAGTTGAAGGATAAAAATGGCCGCTTAATTGCACATGTGGAGATGGCTAAAAATAGAATGTTCAAACTCAATTTAAAGAACCTGCAAGAGAGGTGTTTGCAAGTTGATATGAAGGACAAATCATGACTATGACATTTACGATTTGGACACTTACATTACGGTGGACTAAAAGAGTTAGCAAAAAAGGAAATGGTTCAGGGACTACCAAACATGGACTACAACACAAAGTTTTGTGAAGTATGTATACTTGGCAAACAAGCAAGGACAACATTTCAAAAGAAGGCAAAATATCGTGCAAAGAGATCCCTCAAATTGGTACACACCGACATTTGTGGCCCAATCACACCAAATTCTTTTAATGATAGGAAAAGTACAGTAGGATATGCGATCTATATGGGGAACACGACATTCACTTGGCTTTCGAAACCATAGGTCATACATTGAATTTGGTGATCATTTGACCTTTCAAATTCTATGTGAAACAATGCACCAAAAGTTGAAAGTTTTAAATGATAATCAAATTCAATGTATGACCTATGGTTTTAAAAGCCAAGTAAATATCATGTTCCTCATAATATCATATGGGGATGTAGCTCAAATGGTAGAGCGCTTGCTTTGCATGCGAGAGGCACGGGGTTCAATCCCTTGCATCTCCATAGTTTCTTTTATCATTTTTTCTTATTGATTGTGTTTAAATTTTTGCTAGTATAAAATAATTATAATAACAATAATATAACAAGACTAAAGTTAGAGAAATCAAAATAGTATAATTTTTTATATTTCTTGATGTTGTATAAAAACAAATTACCTCATATTCATAGAAATAAATATGTATAACCTACGTACACGTATACATACAAATATAAATGTATACATATGTTACAAATTTAATTTCATCAAAGTTATATGGAGGTAGTGTAAGTAGTGAGAGGTTATATGATTATGAACATACAAAACAATGGTAGGATTTATAAAACTCTCCTTTTTTTTTATGTCCATTGTACAAAAAATATGTCTCGTTAAAACCTTTCTAGAGAAAAAGCCAGTGGAAAAATAACTATAGTGAAGGAAAAAGAGTAAATCATTCCTTGTACACTCCCCCTAATCATTACATAATATCTTTGTACCGACATATTCCAATATTATGGACTTATATTTCAAATGTTAAAGTTGGTAATGCTTTTCTGAACAAGTCTGCCAAATTATCACTTGAATGGATCTATTGTATATCAATATCATCATTTTTCTGAAGATCATGTGTAAAGAAAATTTTGGTGAAATAAGCTTTATGCGATCTTTTTTTATGTATCCTTCATGTAATTGAACTATACATGCAATATTATTTTCATAAATTATTGTTAGAAGTTCTTTGCCTAAAGATAAACTACATGTCTTCAGATATGTTGAGATATCGATCTTAACCAAACACATTCACGACTTGCTTCATGAATTGCTATAATTTCTACATGATTCGAAGAAGTAGCAACTAATGTTTGCTTTGTAGAAAGCCATGAAACAACCTTTCCTCCACATGTAAAAATATTGCTTGTTTTAAGTCTGGCTTTATGTGGATCAGACAATTAATCAGCATCAACATAACAAACAAGTTATGGTTTAAAACTATAGGGATATAACCATCTCATATCAATTGTACCTTGAAAGTATTGTGATGTGATTCCAATTGGTATGCTAAAAAATAGGATTTATATACCTATTTTGATTATGAATAATTAAGGACCGAGAGAGGATCTAGGGGACCACCACCATAAAGTATTCACCCTTTATCAGGTCCGCCGATAGAGCGACTACTTGTATACCTGGGTTGCTCGACCTGACTCTGAATAGCAGAACCTTTGGAGAACGCTTCCTTAGACTAGTAACGATTGCTTTACCTTACATCCTGGGCTTAAGCAATGCCCTGTTGACTAGCTCTTTGCTCACCTAATGCCCTCTTAGGATCTCCTAACGAAATCCAGGGTATTCTATGAATACCAAAAATGAACCCTATCTATTCAAATTCTAAGAACCTGAGATAAACACTCAGAGAACAAAGAAAACGAGACACTCTTATACTACTATCTACTCCTGTGAGTACAGAAAAATGCACTTGAGTAACTGAATGACTTATATCGAGTGTAAAAATATACACTTGAAGTCACTAGATGACTCAGATCGAGTGATGAGGGATGATTACAACTGAGGAAGGCTTGGAGTATTTATAGTAGGGGAAATGAGGATTTTTCTCTTCCATTTCCGATATGGGACTGCTTTATCACGCTCGGGATGCCTGTCCCGAGTCCAAGATGCCCGTCCCAGTGCTTTGACAGGGCCAGGACACCCGTCTCGATGGTTTGACTTGGTCGGGATGCTTGTCCCGAACTCAGAAGTTCCAAAAATTACATTTTTGCCCCAATATTTGCTATTTTCTTGCACATTTTACTTGAAACTTCCAAAATCACAAATTCTACAAAAATATGTTAATATCAATCAATTAAGATCGATTTGGTTCCAATTTTGCCCTAATTTATGCCTAAAAACATGCTAAAAAAGTGATATGCTTTGTGCATATCATATAACCCGACGCTTAGCATTTTGCTCGTCCTCACGCAAAACCTATCTGGAATTAATGAAAGTTCAATCATAGGTGCAATCACACAAGGGTCTTAGCAATGTTTTTAGCAACATTTCTCACTGAGTCAGATGATTCAGAAAACAGACATGACTAATCGAGTTGCTATGGAAAGGTCTCAAATGTCCTAGTAAATGTGTCACGACCATGTAGCTAAAACATTTCAATAACTTGATTGAACTCTACGCTTAGTCATAGGGTTTTCCTGATGTGTAGTGTGTGAACTGGTCTAGACTAGATTGTCAACTCAAAATAAACTTTCTAAACAGTTACCACATAATAATTCGACCAGTTTTCAAATATAATAGCAAAACAAACGACCTTCTGGATTTTGAGCTTTGGTGCCAATGCTTTCTAGTTATGATTCCTAATAAAAGAATATACTAGGTGTAATTTTAAATTGATTTTCAGAGTATTTTTGTGTTTGCTTTTACACATCAACTTTGACTACCCAGGTATCGAGCCCCACTCCGATGACTCCTAGATCTACACGATCTTAGGGTATCAGGCATTAAACTCCCTTCAGAAGGGGTGCTCGAGTAGTAAAGGACACTTGCGAACTACTCTTTTGTTTATTTTTAAGCTTTACACTTTCAACTCAGAATATCATCTAGTCATTCAAGTTGCTAACACATTCTTGACTGGTCTAATATTATTTAGCTTTGGTTTTAAAATAATATTGGGTTGATTTTTCTAATCCAAACAAAGTTGTGCTCAAGAATAGTAGGAATTCCCTACTTTTAAGTGATGAATTCAATAAAGTTATCAAATGTTTTCCTAATGGTCTTAACATTTTACTAAACATATATCACAGACATAAGCAGTTCTTCAATCAATCAATACTGATTTTGAAGTCTGAAGAGTGAAAAATGTTGAATTGTTTTTGGAAGGGTGCAATTCTAGTGAAAAGTATGGAAAACATGCAAATTTTTACTTGAGTGCACTGTGCACTACTACCCCACACTTAAGATTTACACTTTCCTCAGTGTTCATGCATATCTTATCACCCCACACTTATTTGAAAAATAATGAAAATATAAATAAACAGTAAATAAAACAACATGAAATAGAAATAACGATGCTGTTATATAAATCCAAGTTTGTCATACAAAGAGATATATTTCATACAACCCAGACTATCATATAATCACATAAACAACTAGAGAAGGAAAGAAAAGAAACTAAGAACCCGGATCATCATCTGGCGCAAAGAAATAAACTTCATTGTCGTCCAGGTTGCTGGTATAATGTTGATACATCTCCTCTAGTCGACTGCTGTTTCTGCTGATCTTGTTGTCTAGCATCATCAACTGCCTCTGGATATTTGCCATATCCATGCTATGCCTGGCTTGCAGATCTACCAGCCCCTGTTTCATGTGCCGCCCGAATGTGGTGCGTGGTATATAAATCAGGGCCAGAGGTGTCTGCTACGTAGCCGGTCCTGATGCCGATGACTCCCCTGACTGCTCGGTATGGATGGAGTATCTTCCCTCTGCATCTCGTACTACCATCCCCATATTCTGTAGAACAGTCATATTAGTGGGGATGGTAGTCGGAGCTATCTGGGTCAACTCCGAACCCTCGATATCCAACTCCAAGTAGTGGGCTATCCTGGTGATGAACGGCCCGAGCCCCAGACACTGCTTCCTGGTGTCTGTCGCAAAACCCCGCATGATGAAGGTAATAAGTCTAGCCATCTCCACAGTGATGCCTCTGTGCATGTGGGCCATAAGGAATGTGTCCATTTGGGTGACATTCCCTGGAGCAGTTCGCCGCCCTGCTAGCTTATGGGCTACAATGGTATGTAAATAGCGGAGGTCTAGAAGAATACATGTGGCTTTCGTAAAGCCATGCTGATAGGGGACTCCAGTCGTACAGATCTGGGTCCAAGCGGAGGAGACATCAGTGGAAGTGAAGTCTCGTACAACCATCAAGTAAGTGGAGGTTTCCAGCTCCTCCCGCTGTCAGACCCCGAGTGCAATGCTGAACTCGGCCATGCTCATCGACCGGTCTATTCCACCCAGTCAGAATGTAACCTGCTCACGTTGGAATGTAAAAGACGCGTAGAACTCACATACCACCTCTAAGTAAGTCGGATCAGTGACGATGAAGACTCTGCTGTAAGGTAGGATGTCAAGCATGCGCCAAATCTCCGACTCTACTCCAAGCGTCCTGACTGTTGTCCAGTCAAGAGTCTAGCCTGCTAGAATAATGCGTCCTATCAACCCTTGGCTCCTCTCCTGATAAGCCGGGACGGTAGGAAAGAGTGTGAAAGGGTGTGTCACAGCTGTGACAGTCATAGATGGAGTGGCACGTGCACGTTTTGGAGCCATTTGAGAGATTTGAACTTTTTCTTAAAAGTGGCGGGAAAATTCAAAATTTGGCGGGAAAAATTTTAATTCGAATTTTGGAGGCAAATTCGAATTTAGAAGGAAGGAATTGGCTTAAGTGAAGATTTTGAATTTTGGAGGGAAATTTGAATTTCGGAAGAAATTCAAAAATTCAAATTTTTGGAAAGAAAATTTGAAATTTGAAATTTTAAATTTTTGGAGGAAAAATTGTAGTGAGAGAATTTTGAGAGAGAGGGAAAAATAATTTTTGGTGTAAAAATTATTAGGGAAAAAATGATAAATAGCCATTTATGCTCCCTCGGGACGCCCGTCTCGATTGCCTCGGGATGCGTGTTCGCGCTCGTTTTCGATCTTCATCGATTTTTCAAGCTTCTTTTGACTTTCTAATCTCCTGCAAACACTTTTACACAAAAAATTATATTCAAACAAATTATTATAGTAACTCAATTTAACACAGAAAAAATTCTCGAAAGAATTCTTGTTTCTCCCTTCTTTTCTCTTTTTTTCGTTAAAAAATTTCTTACACCATAATCATTCTCCACTTTTCCATACAACAAATATTCTTTGAAAAAGAAATAAATTTGAAAAGATAGTTCAAGAATGATAATCTTTCGCATAAAGTTTTCTCAAAGAATAAGAATTATTTGCATATAATTTGGAAATTAATAAACAACCAACTATTGATTTAGGAATAATAATAATAAAAAAATAAAAAT
Source organism: Asclepias syriaca (assembly GCA_027405835.1). NCBI lineage: Eukaryota > Viridiplantae > Streptophyta > Magnoliopsida > Gentianales > Apocynaceae > Asclepias > Asclepias syriaca. The sequence goes on along the minus strand of CM049928.1, from coordinate 11,033,260 downwards.
AATTGGGTAAATTATTAATTCAAATCATATTTCTAAACAAATAATTTATTTGCTGAATTCAAAAAGAAACCTTCCCTTTTAGTTGCCTTTATTTCTTATCTCTAGCATTTCGACTCGTATCGCTCTCATCTCTTCTCGCTGCCTCCTTTGCTCGTCTCAAATTTTGCTTAACTCCCATAGTATAAGTGCATTCTGATCCTCTTGGAGATTCACCATGGCTCTGAGTTGATCCACACTAGTGGTGACATTTAGTACTACTTGGTTTGAATGACAGAATTTGCCTGCTATCGTCTGATCCATCGAGTAGATCCTGTTAGTCAGATTATCTATCTGCACAACTAAAACTGACTGAAAATCATTAGTGCTTCCCCCGGATGAAGGTGTTTGATTGTTCGACGTTGGGGAAAACTTAGGAGATGTGGGTGAATTTGGGGTGTGATCGAAAGTTGGTAAATGTTCGGGAACTCTTTGGATTGGAGTATGAACTGGAGATTTTGGTGGTTCATCTCTTAGAGGAAATGTATCTTCGGACAGATCTTCCTCTCCCATAGAGCTAGGTACACATGCATTTAAAAATATATTCACTAAAGCACTCGTGTCCTGACTTGAGTTTATTTCTATTGCCTGTGGAGGGTTAATTCTCAGAGGTGCTTTGTTTACGAGATTTGATGGTCCTTCGGGTTTCGTTTTCTTCCGAACAAGAGCTTCGGGATTTTCTAATGGGTCTACTACTTTAATGGTAGATGCTCTAGTTCTCTTCATCTATAAGTGCAAAGTCTGGATTAGTTCAAAAATTTAATAAACAAATAAGAAAGCTGTAAACAGGAAAAATATTTTATTTTAAACTTTTTTATATTTTTATATTTTGTTTTTCAGTTTGATTTCCATAGTATGGTTTTAGAATGATTTTCCAAAGTTTGATTATCCTAAATTTCTTAATTTTAGATAATTTCTAAAATTAATTATCTAAGGTAACCCTATATTTCAGGAAGTTTGATTGACTAATTAGAATAAGCATAATTGTTAACTAAGTTATAGATTACTACTGTTACCTATCATAAGCCTCTAGAATTTTGATCAGGAATCCTAAAAGTTTATGATATGTCCCCGGCAACGGCACCAAAAATCTGATGCGTTTCCGATTGGTATGCTAAAAGATATGATTTATGTACCTATTTTGATTATGAATAATTAAGGACCGAGTCTTACTAATTGTCACTTTTAATAATATTTGTTGTCACTTAATCAATCAAAACATAAGACAGAGTACCTATCGTGTAGCTAGTTCTTGGAAAGTATCTACGATTTTAATTTATTAATATCGTACTCCCAGGGAACTGGTAACGACTTAGTAGTAACTATTCCTTAACCCTAACACTTATCTTATCATGCAATTAATCAATCAGTTAATTAATATTCTTGAGATTGATTGGTGATCCCAACCACACATAGCACATAAGTATTTAGCATGCAAGAGTATCGAATAGACATAAGTTCTTATGTATGTTCTATTGTTCCTACATGTTGATTGACCTATCTTCGAGTATTTTAGATATATCTTGGTCTAGAATGCAATTATGTAATGTATCTTGCCTGTGTACCACATCTGAGTTACCTGATAAATCACCCTACCTTAATGATGACCCTACTCACGGTTCGAGTTAAAGGTATCCATGAAAACCTGTGTCACTCAAGAATTCATGCCACTCACCCTAACGCCGGTATAAAGAACAAACTCGGCCTCATTAGATTACTCTAACAAACATGGTGATCTATAAGTTATTTCACCTAATATGACAGACCTTAATGCTTTTTTATCCTAAATTAAGGCCGGTTAAACTAAAAAGGTTATGATTAGTCCATGGTTAAGAATTTCCTATAACCATTCATTTAGTTTAAAAGAGTAAGCAGATAATTCAGTAATAATGTAAATTCACAGGTGACCTTTCCGAAAAAATGAACATTACTTCAACATACACAACATATATAACAGAGCAATCATAACTTGGTATTCAAATAAGTATTTAGACGAACACAAAATAAAGTATAGAGAGAGGATCTAGGGGACCACCACCATAAAGTATTCACCCTTTATCAGGTCCGCCGACAGAAAGACTACTTGTATACCATGGGTTGCTCGACCTGACACTGAACAGCAGAACGTTCGTAGAACGCTTCCTTAGACTAGTAGCGATTGCTTTACCTTACATCCTGGGCTTAAGCCATGCCCTGTTGATTAGCTCTTCGCTCACCTAATGCCCTCTTAGGATCTCCTAACGAAATCTCGGGTATTCTATGAATACCAAAGATGAAACCTATCTAATTGAATTCTAAGAACCTGAGATAAACACTCAGGGAACAAAGAAAATGAGACACTCTTATACTGCTATCTACTCGTGTGAGTGCAGAAAAATACACTTGAGTCACTGAATGACTTATATCGAGCGTAAAAATATACACTTGAAGTCACTAGATGACTTAGATCGAGTGATGAGGGATGATTATAACTGAGGAAGGCCTGGGGTATTTATAGTAGGGGAAATGAGGATTTTTCTCTTCCATTTCCGATGTGGAACTACTTCATCACGCTCGGGACGCCCGTCCTGTGTCCTAGATGCCCATCCCGGTGCTTTGACCGGGTTGGGACGCCCGTCTTGGTGTTTTGACTGGGTTGGGATGCATTTTTGCCCCAATATTTGCTATTTTCTTGCACATTTCATCTGAAACTTCCAAAATCACAAATTCTGTAAGAATATGTTAATATCAATCAATTAAGATCAATTTGGTTCCAATTTTGCCCTAATTTGTGCCTAAAAACATGCTAAAAAAGTGATATGATTTGTGCATATCATATTGAAAGACATGTTTAATTCAATTCCAATGTCTTATTATTGTAATTGTTTTTTTCTAAAGATCCTGTGCAAAGGAAATTTTGGTGAAATATGCTTTGTGCGATCTTGTTTGATATATCATTCTTGTAATTGAGCTATACATGCAATGCTATCTTCATAAATTATTGTTGGAAGTTCTTTGCCTGAAGATAAACCACATATCTCTCGATATGTTGAGACATGGATCTTAACCAAACACATGCACGACTTGCTTCATGAATTGCTATAATTTCTTCAAGATTCGAAGAAGTAGCCGCTAATATTTTCTTTGTAGAACGCCATGAAACAACCTTTCCTCCACATGTAAAAACATTGCTTGTTTGAGATATGGCTTTATGTGGATCAGACAAGTAACCAGCATTAACACAACTAATAAGTTACGGTTTAAAACTATGGGGATATAACAATCTCATATCAATTGTACCTCGAAGGTATCGAAAGATATGTTTAATTCAATTCCAATGTCTTCTAGTTGGATATGAACTCAACTTTGTTAATAGATTAACAACAAAAGCTATATCATGTCTTGTATTATTAGCAAAATACATTAGTGCACCTATTGCAATAAGATATTGTACTTCTGGACCAAGAACTTCTTCATTATCCTCACGAGGTCGAAAAATGTCTTTTTTCACATCTAGTGATCGAACAACCATTAGGGTACTCAATGGATGTGTCTTGTTCATGTATAATCTTTTAATGATCTTTTCAATGATTGATGAACAAAACTTCCAGTTTCTTCTTTTAAATGCTTGACTGATATTCACAAATCATATCACATTTTAGCACATTTTTAGACACAAATTAGGGCAATATTGGAACCGATTTGATCATAATTGATTCAAATTAACATCATCTTGCGTAATTTGTGATTTTGGAAGTCTCAGGAGTAAATTGCATAAAAACAACAAATATTGGGGTCAAAGTGCAATTTTTGAAAGAGCTGAGCTCGAGGTGGCCATCCCAGAGCTCGAGACGCCCACCGTGACTGAGTCAAGGCTCAGGGTGGCCATCCTAGAGGTCAGGACGCACACCCTGACCTGATCAAAGCTCAGGACGGGCATCCCAAGCCTCGGGACGGGCATCCCGAGCAACATAACAGTATCTCACATTGGGTTTTCAAGCAAAAATACTCCTCTCACCCACTATAAATACCCTAGGGTCTAAAAGGTTGAAATCATCCCTCAACACTCAATACAAGTCATCTAGCAACATCGAGTGTCTTGTTTTCTCCGTTCTCTGAGTGTTTATCTCAGATTCTAGGAATTCAATTAGATTAGTGTTCGTCTTTGGTATTCATAGAATACCGAGATTTTGTTAGGAGATCTTAAGAGAGCAATAGGTGACGTAAGGTAAATTAATTACTACTAGGCCAAGAAAGCGTTCTCCAAAGGTTCTGCCGATCAGAGTAGGATCGAGCAACACAAATGATACAAGTTTGGCAACGCCGGCGGACCTCTTAAAGTGGTGACTACTCTATGGACATGGTTCCCTAGATCCTGCATATCTTTGAGTTGTGTTCATCTAGATACCTATTTGAATACTGAATTATGATTGATATATTATGCATGTTTTGCAAGTTGAGGTTCTGTTCATTTTTTTGGAAAGGTCACCTGCTTAATTAACATTATGCCTGGTTATTTGTTTGCTCTTTTAAACTAAATGCATGGTTATAGACAACTCCTAACCACAGTCTAAATCATAACATGTTTAGTTTAATAAACCTTAAGGTCTGGCATATTAGGTAAAATAACATACAGATCACCATGTTTGTTAGAGTAACCTAATGAGGCTAAGTTTGTGCGCTAGGCCAGCCCTAGGGTGAGTGGTATGATTTCCTAAGTGACATAGGCTTTCATGGATACTTTAACCCGAAATGTGAGGAGGATCAACCTATAGTAGGGATGAATACATGAGGTAACTCAGATATGGTACACAAACAGATACAGTTCATAATTTCATTTCAGACCAAGATATATCTAAAATATTGGAAGATAGGTCAACCAAATTGTAGAAACATGAGTATACATCAGAATACATGTCTATGTGATATCTCCTACATGCTTGATACTTGCTGGTGCTGTTGTGATAAAACAACTCTCCAACAAATGATAATCGATTGATTGATTCAATGATAAGATGATTGTTAGGATTAAGTGATAGTTACCACTAAGCCGTTGTCAGTTCCTTGGGAGTACGTTATTATTATTTTAAAATCGTAGATACTTTCTGATGCGGTTTCTGACTGATGTGCTAAATAGGTGTTATTTTACCCTATGTTGATTATGAATAATTAAGGACTGTGATTGACTAATTGTCACATTTAGTCTCTATGGTGTCACTTAATCAACCAGAACCTAAGGCAGAGTACCTATCGTGTAGCTAGTCTGTTGGAAAGTATCTACGATTTTATTAAATAAATATCGTACTCCCAGGGAAGTGGCAACGACTTAGTAGTAACTAGCCTTTCTTCCTAACTCTTATCTTATAATCCAGTTATGCAATCTTCATCAATAATTTTGATGAGAGGGTGATTCATTCTCCACTAGGTTTAAGTCTAGCTAAACCTGAAAGTGTTTTAAAGATTAGATCCTGATTTTATGTTATACTGTTACTATACGTTGATTGACCTATATTCGAGTGTTTTAGACATGTCTTGGCCTGGATTGCAATTATGTTCTGTGTCTAAAGGCTACCACATCTGAGTTTCTACGCTACCGCCCCATCGTTAAGGGTAACGACCCTACTCACGGCTCGGACTAAAGTCAGCAATGACTGCCCTATGTCACTTTGGGGATCATACTGCTCGTCGCATAACCGCCGGCATAAGACTCTACTCAGCCTACCTAGACTACTTTCAACCAACGGGGTGTTCCGCAGATTATTTTATCTAGTATGGCAGACACCAATACTAATTGATGCCTGTTAAACTAAACAGGTTATGAATAGACCGTGGTTAGGAATTGTCTATAACCCTAATTTCAGTTTAAAAGAACGGCGATAGATATGCAGACATAATGGATATTTAAGCAAGTGGCCATTTCTAGAAAAACATAATACTTCAACATAAATAACAAATATTTATAAAAACATAATCTGGTATTCAAACAGTTATTTGGACAAACACAATAACAACATATAAGAGAGGGACAGGGGGACCGATGCCATAAAGAATTCACCCTTCACGAAGTCTCGCCGATGGAGCGTACTGCTGTATATGCCGTATTGCTTGACCCGACTCTGCTCGCCAGAACCGTCGGAGGACGCTTCCTCAGCCTAGTAATTGGGCTTTACCTTAATACCCAGCTTAAGCCTAGCCCTGTGGACTGACTCTTCGAACGCCTAGAGCCCTTTTAGGATCTCCTAACGAAATCCCAAGTATTCTATGAATACCAGAAACGAACCTATCTATAGAAACCTAAGATCTGAGACTATTTCTTAGAAACTAAAACAAAACACTAACAAGAAAGAAAACTGAGATCCGAGTCTCTGAGTGAGTTGTGTACTAGAGAATTGTACACTGGACACCACTTAATGACTCAGATCGAGTGGAGAGGAATGAATTCAACTGCTGGAGGCCTGGGGTATTTATAGCAGCTTCCTGGAGTGAAAATCTCTGAAAAATTCGATGTGGGACACCTTCTGGCGGCTCGGGACGCCCGTCCCGATCTGTTGACCAGGTCGGGACGCCCGTCCTGGTGCCTTGACTTGGTCGGGACGCCCGTCCCGGGTTCGGGACGCCTGTCCTGAACCTTTGACCGAGTCAACATTTCAAAAAATTGTGTTTTTGCCCCAAAATTTGCTGTTTTCGTCTACCTTTCACCTGACACTTCCAAAATCATAAAAACTGTGAAATTAAGTGAATAATGAACAATCAAGATCAAATTACCCTCGATTTCACCCAAATTCATACATAAAAACATGCTAAAAAAGTGATACGATTTTCGCGTACCACTTTCCAACAACTAGCTACATGATAGGTACTCTACCTTAGGTTCTGATTGATTAAGTGACAACAAATAAATGCTAAAGTGACAGTTAGTAATGCTACAGTCCTTAATTATTCATAATCAACATAGGTTAATAAACCCTATCTTTTAGTATACCAATTGGAACGCATCATCGACCCGCAAGCCAAGACAAAACTTTGTTTTTTCGAGACCTTTCATCTCAAATTCTTTCTTCAAAAAATCTACTGCTTTTAAAATTTCTTCAGGGGTTCCAATAATATTTAAATCATCAACATATACAATAATTATAGGAAACCCTGATTTTTCTCTATTAATAAATACACATGGACAAATTTGGTTATTTTAATAACATTCTTTCAATAAATATTCACCAAGATGATTGTACCACATTTGTCCAGACTGTTTTATACCATACAAAGATCTTTGTAAGTTTATTGAATATAATTCTCAAGAATCTGATTTATATGCTTCATACATTTTAAATCATTCAGGGATTTTCATATAGATATCACTATCAAGTGAGTTGTATAAATAGGCTGTAACTACATTCATAAGGCGCATATCAAATTTACTCATTAGCTGCCAGACAAGGAGATAACAAATAGTAATTGCATCCACCAGTGGAGAATAAGTAACCCCATAGTCAATTCGTGGTCTTTGAGAAAATATTTGTGCAACAAGACGTGCTTTATACCTCGCAATTTCATTTTTCTAATTTTTTCCATACAAATACCCATTTATACCCTATAGGTATGACATCTTCAAGTGTCTAGGCTATGGGTCCAAAAACTTCATGTTTTGTGTGAGTTTAATTCTACTTGAATTACATCTTTCCATTTTAACCAATCACTTCTACGTCGACATTCATCAATAGATAAATGTTCATTATAATCATTTTTATTTATAATAGTATATGCTACAATATATACAAAAGCACTATTGATAGTTATTTTTTCAAAGTTCAATCGTTTTCTCGTTGAGATATAATTTATTGAGATCTCATCATAGCTACCTTTTCAATATTTTCAATATCTTTAGTTATCTAAACTTCTTATGGAGTTATTTTATTTATTATGTCTCTTGACTCTTCTAGAGTATTAAGGCCGAGTTTATTATTAACAGTTGGTCCATTCTTTTAAAGAAGATTTTTATCTTTTGAACTAATTTGTCTACCAAATTTCTTACGTGCTACAGATTGATTTGCTATTTCATTTACATATTGTCCTTCTAGGACATCAATTTGTTGATAACACTAAAATATTTAGGTATTTTGGTGACAATTTGTGCTTAATTGTTGAATCAATTGTTAGTAAATAATAAATTTTGGTTTAATATTACTAATTCTTTGATTAAATTGATTTCAGGAACTTTTTGGGGCAAAAACGCGAGGAATTACAAATTCAGGGACTCAATTGCAAAATTTGAAGATATTTTACACGTCGCGTCTTGACGCCCGTCAACACCTTGTTCTTGACGGAACAATCTGTTGACGACCGTCAAGATCTCATCTTCAGATTTTTTTATTTGTGAATTTCCTAATTTACCCCTACGTTTTGTATATATAAATAGTGGAATTTCTCTACAGATGTAACATGTGTAGAACCACAATTCATAGAGAGAATTATAGGTTTTGTTTCATTGTATTCTTTGTACTTTGAAACTTCTCAATACAAGATTTATTTTGCTTTCAATTGTCCTTCTCTTCTTCTATTTCTCTTTGAATTTCTTTTCACAAACCAAGGAGAGAGTTTAGGGAGTTCTTCAAGTAGAGAATGAAATTCAATCTTCTTCTAAGAGTGTGAGAGTTCAAGGTCCACAAACCAAGGGGTTGCACTTTTTCATTCTTAGGAGTGAGATTGATATCAATATCATCCCTCCTCCTAAAGATCAACAAATTGAAATGGTCCCAAATCCACAAGGACTTCAGTCTTGTTGGTGGAAGTGTGATGATGTATTGAAGAAAAGGTGGAGGAAAAACATATACAAGAGCTTGTAGATATCAAGAGTCCTAGTTTACTTGTACACATATCTTACCTCTTTGATCTCCCATGATCTTGTATGTATGTGTTTCAACAATAATTCTCATTTAGGATCTCTTCTTGTTCTACATTACTTTAGAGATAATTGTTGAGAACTCTTTGATGTTTCATGGTTGAGTATTTCCATGCTAATCTATATCAATTGATCTTTGATTTTTGCATCTATGTGTTTAAAGGATTCCATCTTAATAGATATGAACTTCCTTAGAACTTTTGATATAGGCTACCATATCCCTAGAGGGCAATTTGGTGAGCTCTAAGGGTAGAGGTCAAGTCAACCTCGGGTTGGATATCTATGCCTTAGACCTAAGTTTGGAGACTCTCAATTCATGAGAGTTTATTATGCTAAAAATCTCTCAATAGTTATATGTGCTTGTGTAAATTCTTAAATATCCTAAGATTATTTTTCATCTATTGTTTTCTTTTATTGCTTTCCTTTTACTTGCTTTCTAGATTAGATCTCTTTCCTATCTCATTTGTTGGAACCTAAACTTTAGTTTTATCTAAGTCCATTATTAGTCGAGGAATCCTAACTTTGGGAACGATTATTAAAAGTTTAAAACAAACGGTGTTTAATACTCCACTAAGATGATAATCAAAAGCCTCAATTTAATATAAAAAATATAGGCTAGAAAACAACCATTACGTTTTTTGCGCCGTTGCCGGGGAACCAATCATAACTGAATTAGGAATCTAGAATTTCTAGGGTTCTAGATAATCTAATAATTGGTTTAGGATGAATTGAATGGATTTAATGGAACTTAGGATTTTTGAAGTATAGGTTTCCTTTACTTGCATTGTTCCTTTCTTGTTGGTTAGATAGTTTAGTGTAGATTCCTTAGACTTTAGTTTTCTTTGTTTCGTTAGGATAGGTTTAGCCTTAGGTTTTGGTTAGTTTAGGTTAGCTTAGATGTAGAGTTTAGCCTTAGAATAGGTTAATCTAGTTTAGTAATTAATAGCTTTAATCTAACTTCAACTAATTCTTAACTTTGTCTAATCTAGAGTAGTTTAATTCTTACTTTAACCTTAGAATAATTGAACTTTTTTTTAACATAACTCTTAACCTAGTATTAATTAGGTCTTTAGGTTTAGAATTTACCCTTCTTAACTTGTTTCTTTTGTTCTTGTTCTTGTTTTGATTCATTTTAGATTGCTTTTGTAGTAGTAGATGTTAATTTTTCAAAGTTGTGAAAAATTCTAGCAAGCTTCCTCTGCTTTGCTCTGTTTCTCCTCTGTTCTCCAGACGTCTGCTGTCTGATTTTTTTTTTTTTTAAATTTTGATAGTTTTATATTCTACTGCCTTTTAGCTTTAATTTGATATATTATATGTTTAATTTGGATATCGTTTGATTAGTTTTTAATTTTAATTAGTTTAGAGTGGTTGTCGAAAAAATTTGCTGCAATACCTTTTGTTTTATATGTATATATGTATGTATTTTTGTTGTATATTTTAGTAATTTAATTGAATTATATTTAGTATGTATGTATCTATAATTATAGTAGTTATTTTTGTGTTTAGTTTGATATTTTAATTAACTAATTTATTTTTACCATTTACGCATGATTGCATTCAAGAGAATAAGGTACACTTCTCTAAAAAAAACCTCTTGCAATTTTATTATCTATTTTTGGTTGTTTTGATTTATTTGTGCTTTTGTTTTTTTTAAGAGTTGTTTAGATTGATCTTGGGATAATCTATGTTGATTTTGAACTTTCAAAATATTTGGATTAAGCTAAGTCTCTTTATGCTAAAATATCCTTAATCTTGGCATTGCACCTTAAGTGTTTGATTAATTGCCTTTAGTTTAATTTTATGATTTTGGAGCATGATTTCTCTTATAAGTTAGTTCATTTGATGTTAAGTCTTTGCTCTTAGTTTCATGCCTTTAGTATAAGATATTGATCAATTGCCCTTAGACTTGGCATTAGTCCTTTGCTTAGTTGATGTGCATGTTCTACATGATCTTAGCATCTAAAAAAGTGCACAACTTGAATTAATTGATCAATATTAATTCCTTATGTTTGTTTTTTATTAGTATACTGTTCTTAATTATGTTTAGTACTTAATTGTCAAAGTATTTTGCATCTAGTTTATCATAATTATGCAAGTATGCATGCAAGCGCCTCACTGAAATTTTGGACAACATGCATTCTGTTTCGTTTTTGCCACTGATTTTTTATCGTTTTGAATTTCTGTGAGATTTTTTAACAGAAGAAACCCCTTGATCTTAGGATCGAGATGGAATAAGTTTCACTCCATTTGGATTTAAAACTAAGTTTTTATGATTTTTCTAAAATCACTGCCAGTTTTGAAACAACTTCTGCCTAGTTATCTTTGTTTCTTAACTTTTTAATCTTTTATTTTGCTTTGCTTTGTTTTTAATTTATCCTACCTTATATGCATTCTGTAATGTTGATATTTAATCTTGTTTTTAGGATTCCTTAATTAATTTGCTTGATCTTTAATTATATTAGAAGTCACTGGCATATCTTACCTATCTTGGCCCACTGTTTTGGCTAGTTTTTCTTGCATGCATGTTTAGTTTGTTTAATTAGTTTTTCCTTTCTTTTTAGCATGTCTAATGTTATCTAATTTCCAGTAGTGTTTCTTGCCTTTTTAAGCATCCTTTTAATGAAAATTTTGACTTGTTTTATTGCCATTAACCTTTAATGCCAACTTTGAAGCAAATTGCCTTATCTATGCCTATCAATTTGCTGCTTTATACCATAATTCCAATATGTATTTATGCTTGATCTTAATCATATTTATGCCTCTTTTGTTCCTTCTTTTGTATGACACCTTTTTTCACTTTATGATATGCCTATTTAGATTGCATTTTGGTCATATATTTTAGAAGCCTCTTTACTTAGTGCATAACTTATGTTTTAAGCATGAGTTTTTGTATGCTTCATGCATTTTAAATCCTCGAGAATTTGATTTATATGCTTCACTTGATAATTCTTGAGAATTTGATTTATATGCTTCATGCATTTTAAATCCTTTAGATATTTTCATATAAATATTATTATCAAGTGAGCCATATAAACAGACTGTAACTACATCCATAAGATGCATATTAAGTTTCTCATTAGCTGCCAGACTAAGGAGATAACGAAATGTAATTGCATCCACCACTAGAGAACAAGTGACCTCACAGTCAATCCCAATCTTTGAGAAAAATCTTGTACAACAAGACGTGCTTTATATCTCACAATTTCATTTTTCTCATTTCTTTTCCATACAAATACTCGGGCTATGTGTAAAAAAACTTCACATTTTGCAAGTGAGTTTAATTCTGCTTGAATTGCATCTTTCCATTTCAACCAATCACTTCTATGTCGACATTCATCATTGGATGTAGGCTCATTATAATCATTTTCATTTATAATAGGAGATGTTATATTATATACAAAAACACTATCGATAGTTATTTCTTCTTGGTTCAATCGTTTCCCTATTAAGACATAATTTATTGAGATCTCATCATTATCTTTTTTTTTTAATATTTTCAATATCTTTAGGTACCTGAACTTCTTTTGGAGTTATTTTATTTATTATGTCGGCTGAAACTTCTGGAGTATTAAACCCGGGTTCATTATTAAGATTTGCTACCTTCTTTTTACGGGGATTTTATCTTTTGAACCAATTGGTCTACCACGATTTTGGCATGCTATAGACTGATTTGCTATTTTATTTATAGATTGTCCTTTTGGGACATCAATTCGTATAGGAGCATTTTCAGCTGGTATATATGACTTAGTCACTCTCTTTAGGTCAGTAAATGCATCTGGTAGTTGATTTGCTATACTTTACAAATGTATTATCTTTTGAACTTCAAGTTCACACTGATTTGTACGAGTATCAAGATGTTACAAAGTATTCCATGTAATATTTTTACCAAACTGTTTTTCTTTTTCTCCCCCTAATCTCGGGAACATTGAGTCATCAAAATGACAATCGGAAAATTGTGGAAGGAGAATCAAAACTGACATATATTCTCAATCTTCTTTTAGGACCCTTTTTTTTGCGTTGTGGTGGAGCAATATAAACATATACCGCACGTTCAAAAATTCTAAATGGAAAATATTTGGCTCCGACCATAAGCCAATTGTAATGGGAAATATTTATGATAACTTATTGGTCTAACACATGCAAGTGCTGCTGCATGCAAAATTGTATGATCCTATGCCGAGATGAGTAATTTAGTTCTCATAAGTATAGGTCTAGCTATTAATTGAAGTCTTTTAATAAAAGATTCAGCTAACCCATTATGTGTATAAACATGAGCTATAAGATGTTCAACGCTTATATTAATAGACTTACAATAATCATTGAAAGCTTGATATGAGAACTAACCAATATTATCCAAACGTATTGTTTTAATTGTATAATCTGGAAATTGTGCTCGTAATTTAATAATCTGAGCAAGCAATCTCGCAAGCACCAGGTTGCGAGTTGATAGTAAGTTAACATGAGACCATCTACTAGATGCGTCAATTAGAACCATAAAATATCGAAATAGTTTGCATGATGGGTGAATTGGTCCACATATGTCACCTTGAATTCTTTTTTAAAATGTTGGAGATTCAATTCGAACTTTAGTTGGTGATAACTTAATAATCAATTTTCCTTAAGAACAAGCAGCACATGAAAATTCTTTTGATTGAAAAATCTTCAGGATTTTCAATGAGTGTCCATGAGAATTTTCAATAATATTTCGCATCATGTTTGAACCGGGATGCCCCAATTAGTCATGTTAAATAGTGAACGTTTTCGAATCAATAAACTTCTGGTTTATTGAATGTATTTCAATTGCATTTATTCTTGTGTAGTACAATCCCGAAGAAAACATATTCAATTTTGTTCCATTGGGTAACATTATAATGGCTCTTCCGAAGCCTTCAATTATTTTTGTACTACCCGAAATTGTAGTAGCATATGCATCATTCATCTTGATTGCAATGAAATATTTTTTATTTTTAATAATAGTGTGAGTAGTTGCTTGCACTATCAGCAATACATATATCTTCATCCATATTTTTTCAAGCAAATAAAAAATATTATAATTAAAAAAATAATAATAAGATATAAGTAACCTAAGAAATAATGATAATGATAACAACAAAATTTGAGTTAAATAGAATTTATCTAACATAATTACACACATCTTGTTTAAGTGGTGTAGTAGAGCAATGTTTTCTTTCGAAACTTATAGGTCATGGATTCAAAACCTAGATCAAATTAATATAATATCTTTTCATTAGTGCTTTAAGACTAACTAGCAAGATATACACTTTATTATAATATTATAAATATATATTTAACAAAAACATACAAAAACAATATATTATATAAACTATATATACAGTATATATATATATATATATATATATAATATATATATATATATATATATATATATATATATATTTATATGCATTATACATATTATATTTCTAATAAATAAAATATGTGTTATATTTGATGGTTTTAAGAATATTTAGTATATATTTAAATATATACTAAATATATATATATATATATGTTACACAATAGTTTTAAATCACAAATACACAAATAACAGTGTATACATAGTAAGAATATACGTTTTTCATGTATTTTATTATTATGTAGCAGGTGCATATATATAATTTATACTGATAATGAACAATATACAAGAAATAATAATTTTATCAACAAATTTATACATTATTATTTGTCCCACTTTCAGTGGTTATTAATATTATTTGATACTTAGATCAAATTTATCCCACTCATATGCATCTTTTCATATTGAAAACTATTACCATGAATACAAATATGATCTTTTCTGGGATAAAAAAATATAGCAACATTTTTTCGAGAAAAGCATATTGGACGACTTTTCAAGTCCAATTTTTTTTTATTATGGCATAATTTATACATTTACGGATTATAATCTTGTAATCTCGTACTTTACGAGAAAATGACCATCTTCAGGTGGTCAAAGTTTTCTTTTAAATAATTTTCCCGATGATTGAATATTTCACATCGATGTTGTCTTTCGGACCCATCATAGGTAGATGATTCTCGAGATCTAATTTTTATAACAAATAATTTCATATAATAACTTTAAGAGTTACAAATTCAAAATTAATAAGAATTGACATTAAAAGAAATAACATACCTATTTATTCTTGAATTCAACTTCAACAAATATATTAAACCAGTAGAGCTTCGTGCTGATAACGTATTTTAAAAATATAACTAACAAAAGCAAATTACTAAGAAATATAATATAAAGATCAAAGGAAAGAGAGCATTATTTCTCTTCTTGTATATTTTAACTCTATCAAAACATACAAAGTAACCCCTATTTATAGGGATGAATCATATGTAATTTATATCCCCACATACATACATATATAACTATATACATAACTCTTCATTATACTAAAATGTTACAAGTTTAATTCATGAAGGTTATATGGAGGTAGTGAAAGTTATATGATGGTAGTAGAGGTTATATGAAGTTAGTGGATGTTATATGAAGATAGTGGAGGTAGTGAGAGGTTATATGAACATACAAAACAATAGTAGGATTTATAAAACTCACATATTTTTTCTCTATTTTATGTTTTCTTCTTTTTCCTATTCTTTTTGTTTGAAAAAAAAATTCTTGATCTAATTTTCTTAGATGAAAACAAAGAAAGTGGAAGGGGAAAAGAAGGAGGAGGAAGACGAAGAGGAGTGATGAAAATAATATTATATGTATATATATTATTAAATATATTTAAATAACGTAATATCTTGAGTTTTTAAGGATCAATTTTACAAATGTTTTTATAATTTGTGGACCAATATCACCAAATTTAATTTGGGGACTATTTATGTCACCAATACCTATTATTAAATATATATATATATATATATATATATAGTGTTCAATTTTCTTTTTTTTAACCGATGATTTAGTAGAATTTTAAAGGGAAGACCAATGTCATAATGTTTTTTATAGTTCAAGCATCAATTCTATCCAAAAAATAATTTGGAAACCAATGTCACGAAACCTCAATAGTTTAAGATTATTTATGCTAATTTGTTTAGTAGGATTTTATAAAAATACTAATTATTTTATATTTTTTTGTATTATGAAAGATAAATATCTATTAAAATATCGTGCCATATTATGGGATTGGACAAATATATCTTAAAAATATCATCTAACGTAAGTTTCCAATAATTTTCTCCTTTTTTAATATAATAATATTAATTTTAATATAATTAAGAGATTTTTATTGTTAATTTACTTTTACATTTTTATTTTTATATTCAATACATATTACTTACCCGTAAATTTTTCTTCAAGAAAGATTTCAAATGCAAAACTATTCTAATAATAAGGGGCACGAATTGAGATGGAAATGCCAAACTAGAAGATTAACACCTGGTTGAAAGAAGTGAATTCAGAAGAACATGAAGGTGAATTTTTACAACAGCAACACAAATTTGTCAAATAGTATCATGTTCACCCTGCTATTTAGCATGCAAATGCACGCCAGGAAAAGAAAAAAAAACCACCACAAGTGGATAGGAAAAGAATTTCTCAGATCAGGCGAGCCCTACTACTTCACATGTCCAGGGATCAAATCCCCAAGTTTAGCTTAATTAGTTCTCGTGTTATTTCATGTCCTCCCTTAAACTTCAATATCTGCTTTCCACAGATCAAATCCCCAGCTTTATTGTGATAAATGTTGAGAGTTATACTAATTCCACGGATCTTTCCCTTTTGAATTTGCTATAATCAGCAAGCAAGCTGTTATTAACTTTATTCTTCATGTTATCCACTAATCTCTTTAAAACCTTGGAGCAAAAATTAAAAAGAAAAAGTGTCACAAACCTCTCTGCAATCTCCCTTCACTAACTTTCAGAATCAGAAGCAATTTGTTTTCTTTTTTTAAAGTAAAACTAGAGAGGAGATTAGGAACTAACCTGCTCTGCAACTTCTCGGCGAACTTCCTCAGGGACCAGAGAAAGCATAGCAGGTAATATGAAGCTGATACTCATCTGCAGTCTACCTATAAGCCTGCTTCTTGGCCCCCGTCTAAGAGGGTAAAGAACTCCTTTTACACCAAGGGAAAAATGAGATGGCTTAAGAATATCATCTAGCCCATTAAGCTTCCATCTGATCTGTATATTCGTAAAATGATGGTGCTATCAAGTTAACTCAAAAGTTCGAAGCACAATAAAAACAAAAGTAGCTAGAGAGTCAGGATAAGAATGTTTTTTATCTCCATGTTACTTACAATATCAAGCTCAATAACCCTTGTAATATTAGGAGGAACTTCAGGTGGATAGTCAAGTCCTTGAGACTTACACTTTAACCTCATATCAACTACTGGCCGGACAGTTAGGAATAGAAAGTCTATAGGTAGCATATGGATCCTCCATTCTTCCTGTATATATGGCAGTGATCATAGTCAACAATTAATTATATGGACTGGAGACATGGATACTGGTAATTACAGTATAGTATGACAAGTACAAGAACATAAATTATTACTTATAAAAAGGACACCCTTTATCCGTGGATTTACAGAGTAGCAATTGCATACTCCCCTGAACACCCCACTATAGTAATGGAAAAAAAAATCCAAATCTCTTTTTCCTTCTGTATGATCAAATACCAAGTACAATTGGACAAACTAATTAAGGAACTTGTCTAATTCTGAATATGCCATACTATGATAAAAAATTCTAATCTCAATTTGGCTTTTCCCTGAAACGGTAACCAAAGTTAATAAATGTGATACATCTAATATCAATTTTTCATATGAGAATTGAAATGAATATGACAAAAAGATAAATATTAAAGCTAATTTACATCCCCAATTTAAAATTTACATCAATTTTTGGTACTAGAGTTACCTCATTCAGTTGCTGGCTTCTCTGTTTCTCAGGAAACATGGCTTTGAAAACTCTAGGTTTATCCTCCAAATATTGGTCGAATGAAGCCTGTTGCATTTCACATAAGATATTCAAACTTCAATATATACATATATATATATATATAATTAGGTTTGTTTGCGATACCGAACAGAAGATTACGAAAGTGAATAAAGTGCGAAGAAAATTCTCATTACCCAAGGAACTTCGTAAAGTGGTATATCAGTTGACATTCTGGAAGCATAAGTAGAAGGATTCACCATCTTTCCTCTAACGAGCATAATCGATTTTAGCTTAACTCCAGTTGTCCACCGCGTTCGGCATTGCCAATAATTTGTAGCGATAACCTTCTGCTGCTTCCATTCACCGGCACCGGCACCGTGTTTAAAGCCGTTGCACAGTAAAATCCTATCGCAGCAAGAAGGAACCACCAGCACGTCACTCATTTTCGCTGCAGGATTGATCTGAACTCTGAAGGGAAGGAAGGTGCAATGATGGAGAGGGTTTCATAAGAGTTGGGAGAAAGAGAGAGAACGATTGATAGCGAGAACCACAACTTTGTCCCATTAAAAGTTAACTGAAATTTGGCTCTAATCTATCTGATGTGGCAGTATATTAGTGGTTTAAAAGCTCGAATCGGGTCCCATTTTTTTTGGATGGTTTCAAATTATGTACTATTTGTAATTTTTGGTTAAATGATTTTGTGAAAACTTTATTATCTTTTAAAAGTTATAAATGCTGTACTATAATTACTTTTTTTACCTTTTAACAAAAACAAATTTACTTAGATATAATTAGAAGTTTTTTTTTTATAATTAGAAAAAAATTGATTGTTTATAGATACTAAAGATATAATCTTTTGATGATAAAAAATATTAAATTTTACATAGAAATCTTCTTATTTCTTTAATGAAATTTATTGATATTAAATGAGAATAACTAATGCGAAAATGATTGTAGGAGTAAATATTATTAAATGTATTATATATAATATATATATATTAATTATTATCTATATATATATATATATATATAGAGTAAAGACGGCGTTGCTCTAATATGTTTTGCTTTTACACAAATAAGACCTTTATAATTTTTATTAACTTCATATTTTTGTAACAATTCCATACTCATCAATTTTTTCATCGTTTCAAAATTAATATATCCTGATCTACTATGTCAAACATCACATGACTCAAGCAAATAAATAACGGATTTATTTTTATTAGGATTTAATTTGCTTAAGAATCCCTTTCCAATGTACAAGCCATTTTTAGTAAGTACAAATAGAGCTGTAAACGAACCAAACGGCTCGCGAACAAAGCTCGTTTGAGTTCGTTTATACTCGATTCGAGCTCGTTTATTTATTAAACAAACAAACACGAACAAAATTTTAGGCTCGATTAAATTTCAAGCTTATTCAAACATTGTTCCCAAACATACGCGAACAAATTATAAATATTTATATATATCATTAAAAATAATATTTAATATTTAAATTAGAGTTTTTTTTAATTTTTTTTCCTAATTTCTAGAGGTGATTTAACTTCCATAACGTTTTTCAAAATGTTAAAGCAATTTGTTTCTCTCAGAACCATAAAAAGACTTTTGAGTTCTAACTAAACTCAATCAACTTTCTTTCTATACAAACCCTAAAAAGTTGACCGTTCTCCTTTCCTTACCTTTTCAAAGTCCAGACTCACCTGAAAAAATAAGTTTATCCTTTCATTACCTTCTCAAAATCCAGATTCAACTGAAAAAATAAGTTTATCATTCCCTTACCTTCTTTAATATTCTTTATATATTTAACATTTTTTTTGCAGACAGAGGATGATGATCTATCTTTTGAAAAAATTATTTTATCTTAGTTTGAAATTTAATCATTTTAATTATTATATTTAGATTTATCATTTAAAAGAATATTTTATTATTATTATTATTATTAAATAGTTAAATATTTAAATTCTATTTTTTTTATAAATTTGAAATTTTGAAAAAAAAATTAATATTTAAATTTGAAATTTTTTTAAACTTAATCGAGCGAACTCGAGCTCGAACTCGAACAATAAAAAAAATAGTCAAACAAATTCAAACAACTTTTTGTATTCGAAATATTAAAGGAGCGAACTGAAACGTGCTCGAATAATAATCAAACAAACTGAAATTATTTGATGTTCGGTTCGAATCGATTCGTTAACACCCGTTTGCAAGCGGCCTTTGCTACTCGAGCACCACTCCTTAAGGGAACTTAAAGCCTGATGCCCTAAGGTCGTGTAGGTCTGGGAGTCATCGGAGTGGGACTCGCTACATGGGTAGTTAAAGTTGACGTGTGAAAGCAAACACAAAATACCCTGAAAAATCAATCTAAAAATACATAGCCCAGTGTATTCTTATGTTGAAATGCCTAATTGAAAATCTTGTCACCAAAGCTCAGAACTCAGAAGGTTGTTTGTTGCTGGTATGTCTAGCGACGAGTAGAAGTATTATCTGGTAAGAGTCAAGATGAGAGTATATTGTGTTGACAATCTAGTTTGGACTAGTACACACACTACACATCAGGAAGACCTTGTGAATGAGAGAAGAGTTCAATCGAGTTATTAAGTTGTTAACCCTGCTTGACCATGATAATCTACTAGAGACATTTGAGACCTTGTCATGGCAACTTAACTAGTCAGACATGTGTTGTGAATTATCTGGTCCAGTGATAAATTTTGGAATAAAAACATGGCTAGAAATTTTAAGTGACTGCACCTATGATTTAAAATCAATAACTTCAGGTAGACTTTGCTTGAGGACAAGCAAAAAGCTAAGTGTGGGGTTATATGATATGCATAAATCATATCACTTTTTAGCATGTTTTTAGGCAGAATTTAGGGTGAAATTGGTGTTAAATCGTTATCAATTGACTGTTATTAACTCGATTTCGCAGTTTTTGTGATTTTGGAAATGTCAGGTGAAAAGTGCAAGAAAATGGCAAATTTCGGGGTAAAAACGTGATTTTCAGAAGTTCGGAAGTCGGGATGGGCATCCAGAACCCAGGACGGGCCTCCAGGACTTGGGACGGCAATCCTGACCTGGTCAACAAGCGGGACGGGCGTCCCAGATCCAGGACGGGCATCCCGAATGCCTGGTCAAAGTCCCACATCGAAATTTTGAGAGAAATTCACCCAGTTCCCCTACTATAAATACCCCAGGCCTTCCTCAGTTGAAATCATTCCTCTCCACTCGATCTGAGTCATCTAGTAACTTCAAGTATACAATTTTCTATAGTATACAAGTCACTTAGTGATCTCAGGTTTTAGTATAGGTATATTTAATGTCTTAGAGAGTGTCTCGTGTTCTTCGTTTCTGAGAGTCCGTCTTAGATCTTAGAATACGACTAGATAGGTTCGTTTTTGGTATTCATAGAATACCCGAGATTTCGTTAGGAAATCCTAAGAGGGCACTAGGCATTCGAAGAGTCAGTCAATAGGGTTGTTCTTAAGCTGGGTATTAAGGTAAAGCATAGCTACTAGGCTGAGGAAGCGTCCTCCGAAGGTTCTGTCAAGCAGAGTCGGGTCGAGCAGTCCAACATATATAAGCAGTTGCTCCATCAGCGGACTATGTAAAGGGTGAATACTTTATGTCATCGGTCCCCTTGTCCCTCTCTTTATATGTCTGTACTGTGTTCGTCCAAATAAATATGATGAATATTGAATTATGATTGTATGAATATGTGTTTTGCATGTTGAAGTTATTTATATTTTTCCTGAAATGGTCACCAGCTTAACTATCATTATGACTGCATGTCTACTGTAGTTTCTTTTAAACTAGATGAATGGTTATAGACAACTCCTAACTACGGTCTAATCATAACCTGTTTAGTTTAACAGGCATTAATTTAGGACTTCTCGTCGGAAGTATTAATGTCTGCCATATTAGATGAAATAACCTATAGATCACCATGTTTGTTAAAGTAGTCTAAGTAGGCTGAGTTTGTGCGTTTATGCCTGCGTTAGGGCGAGCGACATGGTCTCCTAAGTGACATAGGACTTTCATGGATGTCTTTAGCTCGAACCGTGAGTAGGGCCGTCATTAAGGTAGGGCGGTTTATCAGGTAACTCAGTCGTGGTACACCTTTAGACTCAGTACATAATTACAATCTAGACCAAGATATATATCTAAAATACTCGAAGATAGGTCAATCAACATGTAGGAACAGTACATAAAATCAGAACATGATCTGTAAAACACTCTTTTAGGCTTAAATAGACTTGAACCTAGTGGAGAATGAACCACCCTCTCATCAAAGGATTTGATGAACGATTGCATAACTGGATCATAAGATAAGAGTTAGGGTAAGAGGATAGTTACTACTAAGCCGTTACCACTTCCCTGGGAGTACGATAATTGATTTAATTAAAATCGTAGATACTTTCCAACAGACTAGCTACACGATAAGTACTCTGCCTTAGGTTCTGATTGATTAAGTGACAACATAGAGACTAAATGTGACAATTAGTCATTCTAAGTCCTTAATAATTCATAATCAACATAGGGTAAAATAACACCTATTTTAGCATATCAGTCGGAAACCCATGAGATTTTTGGCGCCGTTGCCGGGGAAATATCATAATGAATTTAGGATTCCTGATCAAAATTCTAGAGACTTATGATAGGTAACGGTAGTAATCTATACTTTAGACCGAACACTTATTTTATGCTAGTTAGACAATCAGTTTCCGAAATATAGGGTTATGATAACTAATTAATTTTAGATATTATCTGAAATTAAGACACTTAGGATAATCAAATTTTAGAAAATTATTCTAAAACTGTATTAAGGAAATTTAAATTGTTTTCGAAAAAAACAAAATATAAAAATATAAAAAGTTAAAAACAAAATAAATTCTTTTCTTGTTTACAATTTTGCTTTTAAAAATTTTATTTTCTGAAGAATATTATTTTCCAGAAAATTAAAGAAATAAATTTTTCCTGTTTACAGTTTTCGTGTTTGTTCGTTATTTCTATTATTTAATTTCGAAAAAAATAAAAATAGAAATGAGGAAAGAATATTTTTATTTTGAGCTGTCAATTTTGGCTTAGGTTTTAATTTGGAAGAAATGTCATTCTAGAATTTTCTTAGGTCATGCTGACTTTATTAGACGAACTATGAAATAGTTTTTCTTTAATAGCCAGACCTTTGAATATTCTATTGAGAAAGGATGTTCCTTTTATTTTTGCTGATAATTGCATGATATCTTTTTAAACAAATTAAAGGAACTATTTTTTACTGCACCCATTCTGACATCACTTGATTGGAAATTGCTTTTTGAATTAATGTTAGTAATTATGCAGTAAGAATTGTTTAGGACAAAGGAATGATTAGACATTATTCATATCATACCTAGTCTAAACAATATCATACCCTGATTACTCTACTCTGAGATATATGTTCAATAAAACGGATGCTGAACCAAGATTGATTAATTGAGTTTTATTGAATTTGATATAGAAAGACGAGATAAAGAAAAAGGGCTGAAAATCTAGAAAGCAAACCATTGGTCTAGATTAGAAAACCCCGAGTTAGAGGCTATTGACGAGACAGTAGTATCTGATAAATTTCTGAATGAGAATTTATTTTCACTGTTTGCTATGAATAATAATTCTCCTCCGTGGTTTACCGATACTACAAATTATCTAGTTGCTAATTATTCCCAAGTGATATGACTTATCAGCAAAAGAAGAAATTCTTTGTTGATTTGGAATATTACTACAAGGGAGATCCCTTTTTCTATTTCGAATTATTGCAGAGTAATTGATCAGAAGATGTGTCTCGGAAGACGAAGACCACAAGATTTTGGAGCATTGCCATAAAAAATCTACGGGAGACCAATTGACTGCTATCAACACTGTCTGGAAAGTGTTGAAAGCAGGATCTTATTGGTCCATGATATTCAAGAATTCTGTATCCTTGATACAATCCCGCGATGCTTGCCAAATAACAGGTAACACATCCTTCAGAGATCGTCCACCCCAGCGAGGTATACAGAGTGCTGCAATCTTTAATATCTGGGGTATTGATTAAATCCTTTTTCTTTCTTCCTTTTGGCAACAAGTACATCATAGTAGCTGTAGAACATTTTCAAAATGGCCTGAACCACAGGCATTACCTACTAATGATGTTAAAGTCATGTGCAGATTCTGTGAGAAACTATTTTTCAGATTCAGATGTGCCAATGTCTTGATAATTGATAAAGGGTTATCCGCCAGTTAACTCAGCTAACGCTTCCTCTGATGAGTAATTAGAGGCACTAGTAGCTAATGATAATAGTCAAATTAGTGCCTTTCAACAAAGAAGAAACGTTCAGCCTATGTATCAAATCTGTGAAGTCTGCTAAGTACCATACTTTAGTAGGGATTGCTATGGGAATGGAATACTGACCATTCCAAAAGAGGTAGGAGCAGGTTGCTGCAGAATGCTGCTCCAATAGGAAACACATACAATCCCTACCGAAGAAATCATCCGGGATTTAGTGGAGGAATAACTTTGGAGCTAAAAACTTCCAGAAAATACCACCACAACAAAGTCCCTAACCGCAGAATCAACAGAGGAGATGTTGTTAATGGTCAGACCCGTTTACTGTTACAGAAGTGTCGTCATGAGAAGCTTGTGTTATAATGTATTAAGACGACACTTCTCAAAAAAGTAAACAGGCACCAGTTAAAGCCAGACCAGTGCAAGCAAGTGATCTACCAAGTGGTATCGAACGGTCAAGGTATATAATTTGGCGTTGTATCAGGAGCATAGCAATGGAGGAGGTTGCATCCCCTGCATACCAATCAGCTCTGAGAAACTTCCCCGAGGAAGTCTCAAATACTTGGGCCCAGATCTACACCACTAGAGCCTCCTACCACCACGGCTTCGCCAAAGCTTCAGGTATCTTTTCTGTCATTTGAAACTTGCATGCAATACCTTCACTGACATTGGCAGTAGGCACACCAATCCAAAGAAGTCTCATTCCTAGACACGTTCCTCTTGGACACGTTGCTATGATTGTGAGAAACTTTACAAATGATTAGAGGAAGCAGTCCGTGGGGCTTGAGCCATTCATCAAACGGATAGGCCACTACCTGGAGCTCGACAATGAAGGATCGGAGCTGACGTCATCCGTTCCAATATCTAGAGCTTACAGAGTCAAGAACGCCTCAGCAATAGCACATGGCTAAGGTGAAGAGTCAATTGACAGCTCAAAGAAAATCCTTTTGCTCGAGACAAGAAGGGAGTTTGTCTAATCCTCATCTTCCTCTACTTTTATTTTGTTCTCTTTTAATTTTTATCTTCATCTTTTATTCTATTTTGTTATTTCTATTACCTTTTTGTTCTGTTGTTTTATTTTCTGTCTCTACCCCTTAGTTAATCAAATAAGTGTGGGGTAAGAGTTTATTGTTATGTTTTCCGATTTTTGTTTTTCAAATAAGTGTGGGGTAGTTAGATATGCATGAACACTGAGGACAGTGTCAGACTTAAGTGTGGGGTAGCAGTGCACAGTGCACTATAGCAGTAAAAAGTTTTGCATGTTTTCCCATATTTTCACTAGAATTACACCCTTCCAAAAAAAAATTCAAAAATTTTCACTCTTTCAGACTTCAAAATGCAGTTGTGATTGGTAGAGAAATGCTGATGTCTATGATACGTATGTAGAATATTATGATCAGTAGGAGACAACGTGATAACTTTCTTGAATTTATCGATTAGAAATAAGGAATTCCTGATACTTGAGCACAACTTAGTTTGGATTAGAGACCTCAACCAAATACCTTTTCGAGACTTAACTAAATAATATTAGACCAGTTGAGGATATATTAGCAGTCTAACTGACTAGATGTTCTCTGAGCTGAAAGTGAGAAAAAAAAGTTAAATAAATAGGGTAGTTTGCAAGCGGCCTTCGCTACTCGAGCACCACTCCTTAAGGGAACTTAAAGCCTGATGCCCTAAGGTCGTGTAGGTCTGGGAGTCATCGGAGTGGGACTCGCTACATGGGTAGTTAAAGTTGACGTGTGAAAGCAAACACAAAATACCCTGAAAAATCAATCTAAAAATACATAGCCCAGTGTATTCTTATGTTGAAATGCCTAATTGAAAATCTTGTCACCAAAGCTCAGAACTCAGAAGGTTGTTTGTTGCTGGTATGTCTAGCGACGGGTCGAAGTATTATCTGGTAAGAGTCGAGATGAGAGTATATTGTGTTGACAATCTAGTCTGGACTAGTACACACACTACACGTCAGGAAGACCTTGTGACTGAGAGAAGAGTTCAATCGAGTTATTAAGTTGTTAACCCTGCTTGACCATGATAATCTACTAGAGACATTTGAGACCTTGTCATGGAAACTTAACCAGTCAGACCCGTGTTGTGAATTATCTGGTTCAGTGATAAATTTTGGAATAAAAACATGGCTAGAAATTTTAAGTGACTGCACCTATGATTTAAAATCAATAACTTCAGGTAGACTTTGCTTGAGGACAAGCAAAAAGCTAAGTGTGGGGTTATATGATATGCATAAATCATATCACTTTTACCATGTTTTAGGCACAATTTAGGGCGAAATTGGTGTTAAATCGTTATCAATTGACTGTTATTAACTCGATTTCGCAGTTTTTGTGATTTTGGAAATGTCAGGTGAAAAGTGCAAGAAAATGGTAAATTTCGGGGTAAAAACGTGATTTTCAGAAGTTCGGAAGTCGGGATGGGCATCCAGAACCCAGGACGGGCCTCCAGGACTTGGGACGGCAATCCTGACCTGGTCAACAGGCCAAGACGGGCGTCCCGAATGCCTGGTCAAAGTCCCACATCAAATTTTTGAGAGAAATTCACCCAATTCCCCTGCTATAAATACCACAGGCCTTCCTCAGTTGAAATCATTCCTCTCCACTCGATCTGAGTTATCTAGTAACTTCAAGTATACAATTTTCTATAGTATACAAGTCACTTAGTGATCTCAGGTTTTAGTATAGGTATATTTATAGTCTTAGAGAGTGTCTCGTGTTCTTCGTTTCTGAGAGTCTGTCTCAAATCTCAGAATACGACTAGATAGGTTCGTTTTTTGTATTCATAGAATACCTGGGATTTCGTTGGGAGATCCTAAGAGGGCACTAGGCATTCGAAGAGTCAATCAACAGGGTTGTGCTTAAGATGGGTATTAAGGTAAAGCATAGCTACTAGGCTGAGGAAGCGTCCTCCGAAGGTTCTGTCAAGCAGAGTCGGGTCGAGCAGTCCAACATATATAAGCAGTTGCTCCATCAATGGACTACGTAAAGGGTGAATACTTTATGGCATCGGTCCCATTGTCCCTATCTTTATATGTCTGTACTGTGTTCGTCCAAATAAATATTATGAATATTGAATTATGATTGTATGAATATGTGTTTTGCATGTTGAAGTTATTTATATTTTTCCAGAAATGGTCACCAGCTTAACTATCATTATGACTGCATGTCTACTGTAGTTTCTTTTAAACTAGATGAATGGTTATAGACAACTCCTAACCACGGTCTAATCATAACTTGTTTAGTTTAATAGGCATTAATTTAGGACTTTCCGTCGGAAGTATTAATGTCTGCCATATTAGATGAAATAACCTATAGATCACCATGTTTGCTAAAGTAGTCTAAGTAGGCTGAGTTTGTGCGTTTATGCCTGCGTTAGGGCGAGCGGCATCATCTCCTAAGTGACATAGGACTTTCATGGATGCCTTTAGCTCGAACCGTGAGTAGGGTTGTCATTAAGGTAGGGCGGTTTATCAGGTAACTCAGATGTGGTACACCTTTAGACTCAGTACATAATTTCAATCTAGACCAAGATATATCTAAAATACTCGAAGATAGGTCAATCAACATGTAGGAACAATATAACATAAAATCAGAACATGATCTGTAAAACACTCTTTTAGGCTTAAATAGACTTGAACCTACTGGAGAATGAATCACCCTCTCATCAAAGGATTTGATGAACGATTTCATAACTGGATCATAAGATAAGAGTTAGGGTAAGAGGATAGTTACTACTAAGTCGTTACCACTTCTCTAGGAGTACGATAATTGATTTAATTAAAATCGTAGATACTTTCCAACAGACTAGCTATACGATAGGTACTCTGCCTTAGGTTCTAATTGATTAAGTGACAACATAGAGACTAAAT
Organism: Asclepias syriaca; assembly: GCA_027405835.1. Taxonomy (NCBI): domain Eukaryota; kingdom Viridiplantae; phylum Streptophyta; class Magnoliopsida; order Gentianales; family Apocynaceae; genus Asclepias; species Asclepias syriaca. Next base: position 11,005,252 of record CM049928.1, on the reverse strand, counting down.
GTGACAATTAGTCATTCTAAGTCCTTAATTATTCATAATCAACATAGGGTAAAATAACACCTATTTTAGCATATCAGTCAGAAACCCATCATGGGACAACTTCTGGTGCTCAGGACGCCTGTCCCGAGCTTGGGACGGCCGTCCTGGTGCTTTGACTGGGTCGGGACGCCCGTCCCGAACTCAGCATTTCCAAAAATTGTATTTTTGCCCCAAAATTTGCTGTTTTCGTGCAATTTACTCCTGAAACTTCCAAAATCAAAATTTAAGCAATTTTATGTCAATTTGATTCAATTAAGATCAAATACATTCAAATATTGCCATAATTTATGTCTAAAAACATGCTAAAAAAGTAATATGATTTGTGCATATCAGCCCCATGGGAGAAACAGCATACGCATTGGTGTACGGTTCCGAAGTAGTAGCACCAGCCGAAGTCGCATTACCCACAGCAAGAAGATCGATGTACAATGAAGATGTCAACAAAGAAAGAAGAGGCATGGAACTAGATCTGCTAGAGGAAAGGAGAATAGCAAGCTGCCTAAGATCGCAGTCATTCAAGCAAAAAGCCAAAAAAGCCCATGATAAGAAAGTATTCAAGCGACCAATAAAGATTGGGGATTGGGTACTCCGGAAGATAGAAGGCACGGTGAGGCATATAAAAGCAAACAAATTGACTCCGAACTAGGAAGGACCGTACCTCGTGAAACACGAAGTAAGGCCCGACACTTATAGGCTCATGAAAAAAGATGACATTCTCCTACCAAACCCCTGGCACGCAAATCACTTTAAAAGGTACTATGTATAAATAGCACCTAGAAAGTATTGTTTTGAGTACCAAGTCATCTTGGAAACGAGTTTGTTGAATAGCTTTAGAAAGCATCCTGTTGAAATTTTGAAATAAAGCTAGAACTTGGCAAATGAAAATACCATTGAGTAAAATCTCGTGGTTACGAAGTACCGGGATCAGTCTCGGGGAGTAAAAATATCACCACTGAGTAAAATCTCATGGTTACGAAGTACCGGGATCAGTCCCAGGAGTAAGAATGTTACCACCAAGTGAAATCTCGGGGTTACGAAGTACCGAGGACGATCTCGGAAGAAAACAAAATACCATTGAGTTAGATCTCGTGGTTACGAAGTACCAAGTTAAAAGAAACTTGGAAAAATAAAATACCACATTAAGGTTCGTGGTTATGAAGTACCAAGTTAAAAGAAACTTGGAGAAAAAGCTACCACGAATAAAAACTCGTGGTTACGAAGTACCAAGTTGGAAAAAACTCAAAAAAATTAAAATGCCATGCAATGGCTTGTGGTTACGAAGTGTCCAATTGAAGAACTTGGAGGAAATAAAATTATCAAGTACGCAACCTTTTGATCACGAAGTATCAAGTTGGAAAGTTTCGACAAATTGGAAAAATTAAACAAAGGCATAAAGAACTGAATATTCTATTGAAGTTTTCAAGAAACAGTACAAAGTTTACAAAAAAGCAAAAATCTACAATAAAAAATCTAAGTTCTAAATACAAAGATCTTCAGGGAGCAGCAGAACTTGAACCCTCATCCAACATATCCTAGAAGGAAGGAGTGGTAGGCTGAGGCGGCTTCTGAAAAGGCTTCCCTCTTTTTTCATCCCGTTCGCGGAGTGCCTCCAATTCTTCGGCAGTAAAGGGAACGAAGTCTGCTCCTTGCCTACATAGATCATTGTCAAAATTAGATTTGAAGGCCTGCAGGAAAAGGGACTTGTCCTCAAAAAAGGGATGAAGCTGTCGGATCACATGGATACATCCTTTGTCAAAAAAGGAACTGACCTCACGACCAATCTCTTCATGGTATGTAGGAAAACTCTTGAAGTCATCAATTATTTTCTTCTTGAAATCTTCATATCAGCATTGCTCCAACTCCTCCTGCATGAAGATCCGACTAGCCACAACCTCATCCCTAGCCGAATTCAAATCATTGTTGGCAGCCTGCAACTCGGCATTCTTTTCTTCTGCCTTGATCATCCGTTCCCTCAACTCTGCCATCTCTCTAGCCATCTGAAGCTTCTCATAATTAGCCAACTCAAAACAGGAAGCTTGATCGGCCACTTCTGACTCCAGAGCAGCTAAGCGATGTTCGTTGGCCACCCGCCACTCTTAGTTGGCCGCTGCTCGCTCGGTTTGCTCCGAGGCACGAGACTTGGAAATGTAGAGAATTAAGGAAGAAGTCTGTTGAAAAAAGAGTTATAAAAGATATTTCGTAAACACTTAAAAAGAGAAGCAAAAGACGAGGGATAGTACTTACCCGAGCCAGCAGAGCACCAACTCTGTTAGTGGCTTCATCCACACCCATCTCACCCATTGAAGCCAAAGAGTCTGAGTCAGCATCCCGGCTCAAAATGGTGCCACCAAGGTAGGAAGCAACATAAATTTTATTAAAGCGGAGATTGTGCAGAGGAGGAGTCCTGTTGATGATTTCTGAAGAATAAGCCCGCAAGGCTTCCTCCTCTGTTGGTAGCTGAAACCCTGGCTGCAACCAGGATGGACTAGACTCAGCAGGAGCTTCACCTGCAGCAGACGGAAGGGGAAGTGTCTCCTCGGGGGCCTCCAGAAGCAAAGTCTCTTCAGGGTCCTCGGCAGGTAAAGATGGCGTGGAGTCAGCAACAGTAAGACGGTGGGGCGAAGTTGCTCCTCCTCATCACCCCCGTCAGAGCGAGCCACATGAGTGGAAGCTACCTCCGCTTCCCTACGAGACTCGGGAGCAGATCAGGGAGTCCTATCTCTTACTCCCCCATCCCTTGTGCATCTGGGGTTCCTACTTCTCCCAGACAGGGTAGTAGCAGAGGGGTAGGTAAGAGGAGTATCCCCTGCTGCACCCCAATCTATCAAGCGCGGAGGAAACAGGGGTAAGGAGTCCAAGTGTGATTCGCGGACATCCCTACCCTCCACACGGTTTCCCCAGGCCTTGCTAAACATAGTTGGTCCTGCAACAAAATAACCAAGTCAAAACCTTTATGAAGTATTAAAAAACAAAATTTCCTATCTTACCCCGACCATTTCTACATCCCCGGGCGGTAAAAATGCATAAGTCACATTGAAAAGAAAAAATGCCCCCGGGGTGTATAGTCCAGTCTCGGTTCGGTCTCTCCTCCTCAAAACCCAACTCTTTCTTCCGCTCAGATAAACCAGCTCCTATGCCACACCACTTTAAACTGGACTCACTAAGTAAGTTGGCAGAAGAGTATACCCGAGATTGGTTCTGGCGACTATCTCCTAAATCTCGGGTAATAGTTTCTAGGAAGGCTTTCTCAGAATGGCTAAGGGAAGAAAGATTATTGATTTGGGACCACTGATAGTCCTCGCTAACACATGGATGAAAAGGGAAACCTATTCGAGACTCTACCATTAACTACCTCCCCTTGAAGTCTATCTTATTGGGTGGAGAGTCAAAAAGTCAAACTTTATTTCGACGCGGACGAAGTGAAAGAGTATTGTTCGACATACGAAGTGAAGAAAAAAACATCCTAAGTATATTTGGGGTAAGCTCAAAGCCAAATCTACGACAAAGGCAAATCAAACAAAAAATGGTACGAACTGCATTTGGGTGAATTTGTCCAGGCTGAACTCGGGCAAAAATTAAGAAATCTACAAATGCGAGATCCATGGGAAGGCGAAGTCCTACTTCAAAATGAGCTAAAGGAAGAGGGATGTTGTGGATTGACATTTTACCTACCTCGGGAACTACAAAAATCCTATAAGTCCTAGGATCTACACTATACCTACAAGCAAAGGACTCTGCCTGTTCACAAGTAATCCTACTTCGCCCCAAAGCAAAATCTGAGGCAGGAGGTGCAGGCATAGGCGGTTGAAAAGGGACACCCTCAAGAACCTCACCCTGGCCTTCCCTAATCGCTACAGTGACCTTTGGTTGGGCAGGCTGAGGTTCACCAAAACCCTCAGTCATGAGGGCCTCAACCTCCCTTTCATCTTCTCTCGGGGCAGCCATTTCCTACCTGCGAACGGAAGTTCAACATTTAGAACTCCATTCAAACAAAAAGCTACCAAGTAAGAGAAACCTAAACCCTAACCCAGAAGTATAGATGATACTACTACTACCCCACAGAAAAACAAAACAAGAAGCACCCTTCCCACAGAACAAACAGAGGAAGCATAAAAAACAATCGAAGATAGCATGTCAACAATGGTGGAATAAACAAAAATCAGTCAATAAAAAGACAAAACATACCTTTTTAAGTATCTGAATTTGAGATGGAAGTCTGAGAAAATGTGACTGAACTCGCGACGAAAATAAAGGCGAAGGAATCTTCAAAAGACGTTAATGGCAGAAAGTTATAAAGCAAGGAAGCAAAAGTAAGAAAAAGGGTGTATGTGAAGGAAGAAATTATTAAATAGCCGAAAAGGAGCTTTTGCAGAATGATTACTCGCCAGAACCAATGCATCGGGGAAGGTGAAGGATGCTTCTTCCGGCTGACATTCTGCCATTAATGACAGAGGCAGAAGGCGAAAAGACAGCCGGTCACTGTTAAAAACCCTAATTTCAGCCACAAGTCAAAGTACTCAAGACAACTATCCCGCCGAAGCCCACATACTTTGTCACGTGGCACTTCGACGAGGGGCCACTGAACAACCAGAAAAATACCTCAGGGGCAAAACAGTATTTTTACCACGTAATAACTGCTCCTAACTTCACCGGACGTCATAAGTCCAAATTCATGGGCCTCATAAAGAGCAGACGTTACCACTCTTAAAGGCCATATTCAAAACCCGTTATTTACAACGGTCAAAACAGCCCAAAACTCCAACGGGAAGCTCATGAATAAATGAGACACCTTCAAACAAACTCCTTTAAAAGGGAGATCTGAACAAGAGGTAAGACAAGTTTCAGATATCCAAAATACTCACATAAAACTCTATTGACTTAAGCATCAGAGAGTTCGCGGGGAACACACCCCCATCGAACTTACTTGTTTTGCAAGTACGCAGCATCGCGAAGTATCGTCATCCAAGCACCTCTCCACGAAGTGCCGCTTCCAGAATTATAGCTTGCCGAGGGGCCACCCCCCGAAGTATCGATTTCGTTGACTTTGACCAATTAAAAATCTTCCAAAGACCAATCCATTCAAACATTTCCTGAATTCCTGTCTCCTCAAATTACTTCTTTACCCCCGACATATTTTTGCTGAATCAATATATATATAATATGTTGAAACTACAATATATCTATTTACAATTAAATTAAGTTTAAAATATGTAATCTCTACTTTATTAGAAAGTTCAAATATAATTCAACATATATAAGAAACTAAACTATACGTAGTATTATATTACCACTTAACTAAATATAGAAAACAAATACAGAATAGAAAACTTACTTCTTTAAAAAAACACAAACAATCTGAATCACGTCTAGATTAAGTACATCCCCTTAAGATAGATTTCGTGATCCCTTTTTGGGTGATTAAAGTTTTTCGGACGTCAGCATGATAGGGTAAAACAATTTTCACTTACTGATGAAGCACACAAAAAGCAAGTACACAAACCAGTTTATTTAAAGTACTAAAAAACTAAGTTTGGAAAATTAAAATATAAAATGCAGATACTAGTGGTTGTAAATTATTTTGAATTGAAAACAAAATAGCAACCTGCTATTTATAGGGAATGATTCATAAAGAATATATCCCTAAACAATAACTAATTGAAATATTTTAATATTAATATTTACTAAAAAATAGCTATAAACGAATATCTATTGCAATACTTTAATATTATTACTCACGAGAGGATAGTTGAAATATTTTAATATTAATATTTACAAAAAATAGCTATAAACGAATAGTTATAATATTTTGATATTATTATTTACAAGAGAATAGCTGCGAATAAAAAATTACAACTTAAATTGGAATTCTCTGAGTACTTATAAGTTAGAATTCTCATATACTTTGTAACTCAAATTAAAATTCACTACTCTTCATTCAAACAATTTCTTATTGATTTCGACCTTCTTAAATATTAGTGTCGCCACCATTGTTCATATGCTATCGTTACTGTCACGGGGAACAAAAAAATTAGAAAAAAAAATATTTTTATTTTTATTTTATTTAAAATTATAAAATTATCTTTTAAGTTTTTTTAACGAATAAAAATGTTTTTAACTAAAACAGTAAAAATAAAGTTTATCGGTAAAAATTGTTGTAAAAACATAAAATGGACTTTAAAAAGTGTTATTAGGAAGAAAATTTATTTATTTATTTATTTATAAGTTGAATCAATAAAATAAAAAAATTTAAATTTTTATTATTTTCTAATTATGTTCAATCAATTAAAATTATAATTTTTTATTAGAAGACGTAGTTTAATTGTAACACTTTCACTTATAATTTAAAAAAATTATAAATTAGAAATATAGCAAAAATTTATAATTTATAATTTATAAAGTTTATCGGTAAAAATTGATGAAAAAGCATATAATGGACATTAAAAAGTGTTATTAGGAAGAAAATTTATTTTTTTATAAGTTGAATCAATAAAATAAAAAATTTTAAATTTTTTATTATTTTCTAATTATGTTTAATTAATTAAAATTATAAAAAAAATTTATTAGAAGACGTAATTTAATTATAAGTAAACTTATAATTTTAAAAAATTATGAATTAAAAATATAGCAAAAATCTATAAATGATTTGTTTGAGTGAGCAATAGAATATATTTCTAAAACTGAAATTGAAATGAATTTTAAATAATAAATATTATGGAAGGTAGTTTAAATGGTAGAGTTCTCACTTTTGCATGCGAGTCATGGGTTCAATCCCCGCATTTTTCCATTATTGGTATCATTGTTTTTACAAATTACTTATCCTTAAAAATTTCTTCAACAAATATTTATAATGCAAACGCCAGAGGAAAAAAAAAAAAAAAAAAACCACCACTAGTGGATAGGAAAAGAAAGTGAGCCCTACGACTTCACACGTTCACACGTCCAAGGATCAAATCCCCAAGTTTACCTTAAACTTCAATATCTGCTTTCCACACCAGGTAATCAGCTTTATTGTAAGATAAATAGTTGAGAAGTTATACTAATTCCCTCTTTCCCTTTTGAATTTGCTATAATCAGCAAGCAAGCTGTTATTAACTTTATTCTTCATTTTATCCACAAATGACTTTAAAACCTTGAAGCAAAAATTAAAAAGAAAAAAGTGTCACAAACCTCTCTATAATCTCCCTTCACTAACTTTCAGAATCAGAAGCAATTTCTTTTCTTCTTTTAAAGAAAAACTAGAGAGGAGATTAGGAACTAACCTGCTCTACAACTTCTCGGCGAACTTCCTCAGGGACCAGAGAAAGCATAGCAGGTAATATAAAGCTGGCATTCATCTGCAGTCTACCTATAAGCCTGCTTCTTGGCCCCCGTCTAAGAGGGTAAACAACTCCTTTTACACCAAGGGAAAAATGAGATGGGTTAAGAATATCATCTAACCCATCAAGCCTGCATCTGATCTGCATATTCATATATAGATGGTAATCTCAAGCTAACTCATAAGTTCGAAGCACAACAAAAACAAAAGTAGCTAGAGAGTCAGGATGAGAATGTTTTTTCTCTCCAAGTTGCTTACAGTATCAAGCTCAATAACCCTTGTAATATTAAGAGGAACTTCAGGTGGATAGTCAAGTCCTTGAGACTTACACTTTAAGCTCATATCAACTACTGGCCGGACAGTTTGGAATAGAAAGTCTATAGGTAGCATATGGATCCTCCATTCTTCCTGTATATACACAGTCAAGAATTAATTATATGGACTGGAGACATGGATGCTGGTAATAACAGTATAGTATGACAAGTACAAGAACAGAAATTATTACTTAACAAAAGGTATTGAGATTGCATATTTTTCTCCCCTTATTTTTCTCTCAATCAAATATTCATGCATATTTTCATGCTCATTTACAATCATGTATTTTGGCAACCATATATTATGTTTCCAATTTTGCATTTCTTGTATTGCCTATTTAGGTTTGTATCTTCTTTGTTCATTGTACCTCGAAAATATACACAATGAATAAACAAAACTTTTTGAACCATATTTTTTATGGTATCAGAGCAGTGATCCAAACCCGAATCCTAAAGTCTTCCGATATGGCAGAAGGTGCAAAACAAAGATCTTGCCAAGACCGATGCTAACTCGTCATACTATCTTCACCCCTCCGATTATCTGAGGCAGATGCATGTCAACGACGCCTTGACTGACAACAACTACCATGATTGGGTCCAAGAGATGGAGAATTTCTTGTTCGCCAAGAACAAGATCAGCTTCATCGATGGAACCATCAAAAGGCTAGAAGCGGACGATGCTAGTTATATGACATGGATGCGATGTGATGAAATGATTAAAGGGTGGCTTACTACAGCCATGGAGAAAGAAATCTGAGGAAGCGTGAAATACGCCAATTCGGCGTCGGAAATCTGGAAGGATCTAAAAGAACGATTCGGTAAAGAAAGCGCACCGCGCGCGTATGAATTGAAGCAGGCTATCTCGAACACTAGACAAGAAGGGATGACCGTTTCAGCCAATTACACGAAACTGCGTGGATTATGGGATGAGATGCAGTCCTTCTTGCCTGCTCCGGTTTGCAAATGCAATGGATGTGCCTGTGGCATTGGAAAATCTCTTAGAGAACTCAAGGAAAAGGAGCTGCTCTATGAGTTTCTTATGGGTCTAGATGGTGAGTTCTCCATCATTAGAACCCAAATACTTGCCACTAAACCAATCCCATCCTTGGGAAATGCATACCATCTCGTTGCCGAGGATGAACAGCAAAGATTCATAGTCGGCGGGTAGGTGCGAAGATGATCTATAAAGAAAAAAAAACAAAAAACAAAAAAACGCATCAAAGATCTCGGGCCACTGAAGTATTTTCTCGGGATAGAAGCCGCTTGAACCAAAGACGGGATAGTGCTAAGTCAACGAAAATACACCCTTGACATCCTTGAAGATAGTGGAATGCTAGGATGTAGATCATGCACCTTCACAATGGAATAGAATGTGAAGCTAGATAAAGGAGAAGAGGACGTTCGTGTCGATGCTAGCAAATATCGAAGACTAATTGGCCGATTGCTCTACCTCCAAGCTACGAGACCAGCCTACTCGGTAAACGTCCTAAGAACACATGGACGTAGCCATGAGAGTCCTTCGCTACCTAAAAGCCACTCCGGGACAAGGTATTTTCTTGTCGAAAGAAGGAGGAATGGATTTGGTAGCATACTGTGATGCGGATTGGATGGGATGCTCACTCACTCAGAGGTCTTGGACAAGATATGTTCTTCTTTTGGGGGGAGCTCCTATCTCGTGGAAATCAAAGAAGCAATCAGTCGTTTCTCGCTCCTCGTCTAAGCGGAATATCGCACCATGACCAACGCCACTAGTGAAATCTTGTGGATGCGTTGGGTGTTAGAGGGACTAGAAGCAAGACAACATAGGCCTACACCTCTCTATAGTGATAACAATGCGGCACGACATATTGTTGATAACTCGGTCTTTCACAAACGAACAAAGCACGTGAAAATGGACTATTACTTTGTCAGGGAACGAGTCGAGTCACAGGAAATCAAGCCGCTTCACGTTGACACGAAGACACAGATAGCCAATCTTCTCACAAAGGCTTTGGAGGCTAAAACAACTCGAGTTTCTTCTAGGTCAAGATAGGCATGCGGAATCTACACGCTCCGCCTTGAGGGAGAGTATTGAGATTGCATATTTCTCTCCCCTTATTTTTCTCTCAATCAAATATCTATGCATATTTCCATGCTCATTTACGGCCATATATTTTGGCAACCATATATTATGTTTCCAATTTTTCATTTCTTGTATTGTCTATTTAGGCTTGTATCTTCTTTATTCATTGTACCCCGAAAATATACACAGTAAATAAACAAAACCTTTTGAACCATATTCTTTAAAATGACAACCTTTATCCGGGATTTACAAAGTAGCAAAAGCAAGCATACTCCCCTGAAGCCCCCACTATAGTAATGGGGGAGAAAAATATCCAAATCTTTTTTTCCTTCCATATCAAGTACAAGTACAATTGGACAAACTAATCAAGGAACCTGTCTAACTAATCAAGGAACCTATCTAATTCTGATTATGCCATACTAGAACAAAAAATTCTAATCTCAATTTGGCTTTTCCCCTGAAACCGTCACCAAAGTTAATTAACGTGATACATCTAATATCAATTATTCATATGAGAATTGAAATGAATATGACAAAAAAGATAAAAACTAAAGCTAATTTACATCCCCAATTTAAAATTTACATCAATTTTTGGTACTATAGTTACCTCATTCAGTTGCTGGCTTCTCAGTTTCTCAGGAAACATGGCTTTGAAAACTCTAGGTTTATCCTCCAAATATTGATCGAATGAAGCCTGTTGCATTTCAAATAAGATATTCAAACTTCAATATATACATATATACATATATAATCAGATTTGTTTCCGATACCAAACAGAAGATTACGAAAGTGAAGAAAGTGCGAAGAAAATTCTCATTACCCAAGGAACTTCGTAAAGTGGTATATCAGTTGACAATCTGGAAGTATAAGTAGAAGGATTCACCATATTTCCCCTAACGATCATCATCAATTTTAGCTTAATTCCAGTTGTCCACCGCGTTCGGCATTGCCAATAATTTGTAGCGATCACCTTCTGCTGCTTCCATTCACCGGCACCGGCACCGTGTTTAAAGCCGTTGCACGGTAAAATCCTATTGCAGCAAGAAGGAACCACCAGCACACAACTCATTTTCGCTGCAGGATTGATCTAAACTCTGAAGGGAAGGGAATTGCAATGATGGAGAGGGTTTCATAAGAGTTGGGAGAAATAGAGAGAACAACAGAGCGCACTTTTTCTCATTAAAAGTTTAACTGAAATTTGGCGCTAATTTATTTTGATGTGGCAGTAGATTAGTGGTTTAAAACCTGGAATCCCCTCTTTTCTTCTTTCTTTTTTTTTGGGATGGTTTCAAATTCGGTACCATTTGGTATTTTTGGTTAAATGACCTTTCTTTTACCAAAATTCAATCAATACAGAAACGGACAATGTGACACTAGATTATATATAAGGCGTATGAGATACACAATATAGATATTTATTTAAATTATATATGGTTATATTATTAACAAATAAACTCTCAAAATCGTATCAATTGAACTGGATATTTTCTATCATATAATTATTTATAAAACATAAATTATTTGATATAATTAGTAAACGAGAAATTGATAAATTTGATTTCAAACAAATTTATGTTTAATAAATTAAATTTAAAAAAAATTATCTTTTTAAAATTTTAAACTTTTTTACTTATAAATGTGTAACTAATAAAAGAAACAATAATTAAATAACTTAAATAGTTGAGACACTTATTCACAAAATATTATAAAAAATATAAAAATTATAAAATATAAAATATATTTCATGTAACTTTTCTTTTTTTATCTACCGAACTGTCTAGACTGAAAAATTTTAACGACAAAGACTTCGTTATTTAAAATAAAAATAAAAATTGAACCTTTAAAAATGAAAAAATATATTTTAAAATTTAAAATATCAATTATAAATTAGTTTAAAAATAAATTCTTGAATCTCTTAAATTTTTTTTTATTTTTATGTACAAATAAAATAACTTATATAATATATAACATATATATACAAATAAAATTTAAAAACAAAAATCAAACTTTGATCTCTTTTTATATCGTAACCTTATTAACTATGGTAATTATTTATTCAAAACATTTAGCGCAATTAGGTTTTTATTTATTCAAAATTTAAAGATATTTTGATGATAAAAAATGTTAAATTTTACATAGAAATCTTTTTATTTCTTTAATGAGATTTATTGATATTGAATGAGAATAACTAATAGGCGAAAATGATTGTAGGGAGTAAATATTTGTTTTATATTATTAAATCTATTATATATAAAATTATAAATTTTTAATAATTAAGTAAAATTTTTATTTTATTTAATTTTTAATATTTTTATTATAATTAATGTCAACTTGTAATGTTTAAAAAAAAAATTCTTTTTCAGTAATTTATAAATTTTGATTTTCTCTTTAACACTTATTTATTTTTGTCTTTTCACTTTCTCCTATTTATTCTAATATAAATATATACTTTTTTTTTAAAAGCTATATATATATATATATATATATTTCCATCCTCTTTTTTATTTTTTATTTTATAATATAAATTGTTAATTTTGAATTTAAAACTTATACAACTAACAATTAAGTTTATTATTGAATTTGTAGCTTCAAAGATAATATATAATAGGTAAATAATACATAAAAGATTGGATTTTTTTTTCTTTCAAATTATGTTAAATAAATTTTCATTTTTTTTCTTTCTAATTATATTAAATCAATTTTTTCTTTCATTCTAATTATGTTTTATTTTGTATTTTGTAATTTTTCTTTTTCATCATGTTCTTTTAAGAGTGTCATTTTATTATAATTGATATATCATTAAAAATATTAAATTATATCAAAGTGTTATATTGTTTTTTTAAATATAATATATTATATATATATATATATATATACACATTAGTATAACATCCCATACCTAGGCGAAGAATGTCTATTATAATATATATATTTTTAATCAATAATATATTTTTTTAAAAAAATTGTATGAATATGTAATATTTAATATATTATATAATTTTAAACTAATAAAAAAATTTAAAATATTGAAAGAAAAACTATCATTGAAGTAGAAGAAAAACATTTATATATTATTTATATATATTAAAAAATCTATATAATAATAAAACATTAAATTTTTTTTATTAATTATATAAAAGATATTAAAAATTTAGAAAATATTATATAATATAATAAGTATTAAATATGAAAATATTTTTTTAAAAAATTAATAGTCAAGAAATAATAACTTAACAGCTTTATTTACGAATTCGAGCAAAATGTTTTACAAAGATTTTAATATATATATATATATATATATATATATATATATATAATATATTAATATTTTTGCCATTTAAAAATAAAAATAGTTCATAATAAAAAAAATGATTAATATAAATTAAAAAAAGATACTTAATAAATTTTAAAATTAATAAAAATTTTAAACATTCATAAATATATATTTTGTTAAAAAAATATAATAACAAAAATTATAATAAAAATAATATAAAAATATAAAAATTAAAAATTCATAATAAAAAGTTATGAAACATCACTAGACATGTTCAATTTAAAAGAAAAAAAAAATAAACATTATTATAATTATATTTTTTTATTAAAAAAATATAATAAAAAAGAGTTAAAAATGTTATGAATCCAGAAAATTCATTAAATTAGTGGATGTCCATCGCATAATAGTTATTATCCTTTAATTCCGGAATAGTTATGTATTTAATGAAAAGTGATAGGTGTCACCTGATGTTTATCTCTAAGGTGACACATGTCACCTTGTAGTTATCAAGTGTCAACCTTTAGTGTTTATCCTTATTCCCTATTCACCTCTATAAATAGAGAGTTTTATACCTTTTTGTAGATACAACGAACAAGTAACAACCAACAACCAACAAGAAATCATATAATAATATTCTTTCTATTTTCCACATCTCTTATTTACTTTTCATCTTGTTTATTTTATTGCTTTATATAATTTCACAATACGTTATCAGCACGAGTCTCTACCACCGGGTAAAGAATTTTTGAAGTTTATTTGAAGATCAAACAGGTACGAGTCTCTACCATCGAGTAAAGTATTTTTGAAGATCAAATAGGTATGTTTTCTACATGTACGTTTTCTATTATTATGGCAAATCTTACTAAACTCGAATTTGTGGCTCTTGACGTCACCGGAAAGAACTACTTGTCATGGACACTAGATGCCGAAATGCATCTTGCTGCAATGGGTCTGGCAGACACCGTTGTACAAAATAATGTGTCATCAACACAAGATCGTACCAAAACTATAATATTTCTCCGTCATCATGGTCATGAGGATTTGAAAAGTGAATATCTTACTTTGAAAGATCCTCTTGTTTTGTGGGGAAATTTGAAAGAAAGATTCGACCACCAGAAGAAGAAGATGGTCGTTCTCCCAAAAGCACGGTATGACTGGTTGCACATGAGGTTGCAAGATTTTAAATCCGTGAGTGAGTATAACTTCGAAATGTTTAAAATAGTTTCATAGTTGAAATTATGTGGAGTTGATATGCTGGATAAAACATACTCCACTTTTCATGCCACGAATATTGTCCTGCAGCAACAATATCGTGAGAAAGGTTTTAAGAAATACTCTGAATTTATTTCTTGTCTTCTTATTGCGGAACAGAATAATGAACTACTAATGAAAAATTACGAGACTCGACCTACTGGCTCTACTCCATTCCCTGAAGAGAATGCTATTAGAAATCACGATCCCAGAAGAGATCGTGGTCGTGGTCGTGGTCATTACCTAGTCATGGTCGAAAATATGATCATGGACGTCGTGATAAATTTGGCCCTTATAATCGTAATAATAATTTAGGTGCCAAAAATGTTAATGACCACCTGAAGTGGACAAAACATAATGAGAAAAGAAATATTGTTTCAAAAAATTATGAAGATAAATGTTATTGTTGTGGCATGAAAGGTCACTGGTCTCGTGTCTGTCGCATGACAAAACATCTTGTTGACTTATATCAAGCATCTATTGAAAAGAAAGGCAAAGATGTTGAGATAAATTTTACTTCTCAAAATTTGCTTCATGAAAGAAATGATAACGATCTTGAAAATGTTGATGTTGATGTGGCTGACCTGGATGTTGCTGATCTTTTAGAACATCCAGGAGGAATAATTTACCACTTGATTGGAAATGAAAGTGTCAAAAATAATTAGAATATTAATATTATGTGTTATATGTTTATATTACTTTATGTTGTGATATAATATGTTAAATTTTTATTTCTGTAAATATTTTGTTAACAAAACAGATGGTTGTTGTTCAATTTTCTGGTATGAATAACGATATCGAAGGTGTCTGTCTTATTGATAGTGGAACTACGCACACCATACTGAAATATGAAAATATTTTTCTTATTTGAATGTGGGAGAAACAAGTGTTACCACAATAAATGGTAGTGCAAAACTTATTGAAGGCTCCAAAAAAGCTAATATAATATTACCGGGAGGAACTATGATTGCTATTGATAAAGCATTATATTCCTCAAAGTCTTAAAGGAATTTATTAAGTTTTAAAGATATCCGATGTAATGGATATCATGTTGAGACTATGGAGGATAATGGTCATGAATATTTGGGTATTACAAAAATGACCTCCGGTAATAAGTTTTTGTTGGAAAAACTACCATCTCTATCCTCTGGCCTATATTATGCGAAAATAAATGCTATTGAGGCGCATCATTTAGTAAACCAGAAGTTTACTAATCCCGTTACTTTTAAAGTTTGGCATGACCGTTTGGGTCATCCGGGATCAATTATGATGCAAAACAATTATGAAGACAACGCACGGTCATCCTTTGAAAAATCAAAGGATTTTGACTTCTGATAAACTTTCATGTGCTGCATGTTTCAAAGGGAAATTGATTATAAGACCATCACCATTGAAAGTAGGAGCTAAAAGTCCTATATTTTTAGATCAGATTCATGGAGATATTTGTGGACATGGTCTTGATTGATGCATCGACTCGATGGTCACATGTTTGTTTATTATCAACTCGCAACCTGTTGTTTGCGAGATTACTTGCCCAAATAATTCGCTTAAGAGTGCAGTTTCCTGATTATCCTATTAAGCGAATCCGTCTAGACAATGTTGATGAATTTTCTTCACATGCATTTAATTCTTATTGCATGTCGATTGGAATAATTGTTGAACATCCTGTAGCTCATGTTCACACGTAGAATGGTCTAGCTGAATCATTTATTAAAAGGCTCCAATTAATTGCTAGACCATTATTAATGAAAACAAATCTCCCTACAGCACCTTGGGGACATGTAATTTTACATGCTGCAGCACTTGTGCGTTTAAGGCCATCGAGTTATCATAAATTTTCTCCCATACAGTTGGCTTTTGGTTCAGAGAAAAATATTTTTTATTTGAGAATTTTTGGGTGTGCTGTATATGTTCCAATTGAATCACCCCAACAGATAAAAATGGACCTGCAAAGAAGATTGGGGATACATGTTGGATATGACTCCCCGTCCATTATAAGGTATCTTGAACCTTTGACAGGGGACGTGTTTACAACAAGATTTGTTGGTTGCCAGTTTGATGAAAATTTGTTTCCCAAATTAGGGGGAGAGAATAAATGGCATAAGATTGAACTTGCGTGGAAAACATCTTTGAATCATTTAGATCCACGCACAAATATGAGTGACCTTAAAGTTCAAAAGATTATACATTTGCAACAAATTGCAAATCAACTGCGAGATTCTTTTGCTGACTCTAGCAGAGTCATTAAAGCGCATATTCCAGCTATAGATGCTCATATACGGATAGAAGTCCCTGAAGGACAAAAAGTTAATCCTATAGCTATTGAATCAAAAACACGCCAGAAGCGTGGCCGATCCCTTGGTTCCAAAAATAAAAATTCCCGAAAGAAAAGAGGATTAAATGATCCAAAAGATCATATTGATGAAATAGAAAAAAGAAAACCAATGGACAACTGATGAAAATATTCCAACTACAAATGATGAAGAGAATTATGAAATCTCTATTAATTATACCAATTCGAATAAAAGTTGGGATCGAAGAAACGTTGTTATTGATAATGCTTTTGCATACAACGTAGCCCTTGATATTTTCAAGGTTAATGAGGATTTAGATCCTTCATCAGTTGAAGAATGTTGGCATAGAATTGATTGGCATCAATGGAAAGATGCGATTCAATTTGAGTTAAATTCGCTTGTGAAGAGATAAACTTTTGGACCTGTAGTCCAAACGCCGAAGGATGTAAAACCGGTTGGCTATAAATGGGTGTTTGTGATAAAACGAAATGAGAATAATGAAGTCGTAAGATATAAAGCACGACTCGTCTCACAAGGCTTTTAGCAAAAGGCATGAATTGATTATGATCAAACTTATTCACCCGTTATTGATGCTATTACACTCCGATATCTTATAAGTTTGGTAGTTCATGAAAAAGTGGACATGCGCCTAATGGATATTGTTACAGCTTATCTTTATGGAAGCATTGAAAATGAGATTTATATGAAAATCCCTGAAGGATTCAAATTACCAAAGGCTTCTAAAGGCCCTCGTGAAAATTATTCTATAAAATTACAAAAGTCATTACATGGCTTAAACAGTCTGGATGCATGTGGTACAATCGCCTTAGTGAATTCTTATTGAATTCAGGATATAAGAATGACCAAATTTGTCCATGTATTTTTATTAAGAAAACATATTTTGGCTTTGTGATTCTTGCTATATATGTTGACGATATCAATCTCATCGGAACTCCAGAAGAGCTCCGAGAAGCTATAGATTGTTTGAAACGAGAATTTGAAGTTAAAGATTTTGGAAAAACCAAGTTTTGTCTTGGGCTTCAAATTGAACATATGAAAGATGAAATTTTTGTTCATCAGTCAACATATACAACTAAAGTGTTGAAAATATTTTTCATGGATAAAGCATATCCATTGAGTATTCCAATGGTCGTGAGGTCACTAGATATAAATAAAGATATATTTAGACCTTGAGAAAATGATGAAGAACTACTTGGTCCTGAAGTACCATATTTGAGTGCTATTGGTGCACTAATGTATCTTGCATATATATTCACTAAAGCTCTTCCGACTGTAATCTTTGAGAAATTGAGATATAAAATTGGTTTGCGTCGGTTTAAAGATCTCGAGAATTCATCTCATTAGAGGGAAAATCTACACATAAAGAATAATGTACTCTTTTTCCTTCACTAGAGTTTTTTTCCCACTGGGTTTTTATCTAGTAAGATTTTAACGAGGCATATTCTTTATGTAATGGACATCCAAAGGGGAGTGATATGAATCCCGAAGATTCATTAAATTAGTGGATGACTATCGCATAATCGTTATTATCGTTTAATCCTGGAATAGTTACGTATTTAATGAAAGGTGATAGGTGTCACCTGATGTCTATCTCTAAGGTGACACATGTCACCTTGTACTTATCAAGTGTCACCTTAGTGTTTATCCTTATCCCCTATTCACCCCTATAAATAGAGGGTTTTATACCCTTTTTTAGATATAACGAACAAGGAACAACCAACAAGAAATCATATAATAATATTTTCTCTATTTTCCACGTGTCTTGTTTACTTTTCATCTTGTTTATTTTATTGCTTTTATATAATTTCACAATAAAAAAATAATATAAATGATTAGATATAAATATTAATTAAAAATTCCTAAACATCATTACAAATAATATAAAAAGTTATTAAATATAAATATTTAATTTTTTATATAAAAAGACTAAACATTATTATAACTATTTAAAATTATAATAATACCCTTATAAACATATAAAACTATTTCATGTGTCATTAGAATTTTATAATTATGTACTAGTGGTGTTAAGACAATTTATATATATATATATATATATATATATATATCATTATCTGTAAATTATAAAAACTAATAAATTTTTTAAAATCATTTATTTCAACTTAGAGATAAAAATAGTAATATGATATAAGAAAAATATAATTATAATTTGGGAAATTATAAATTTTTTTTTATAAAAAATAAGATATGTATTTAACATAAAGAATAATTAGCAGAAATAGTTGAAAGAACATAAAACGGAAGGCCTTTAGCCATTTACATATACCAGATCTTGTAAAGTCGTAAGTAGCTAAAACATGAGCTGGTTTTTTAAGATTCCTTCTAATGAAATTAAAGGAATAATGAGAGAAAAGCGGTAACAAATCCTTAATTAAGTCAATAAAATGCCCAATGTCATGAGAGATTAGAATCTCTATCCAAGACTTTTTGTACTAGTGATTGACAATGATTCAAAAAGTTTACTTGCTAAAAACCCATTATAGCAAAATATCGGATGACATGTATAAAAGTAATGGCTTCAGTTGTTTCAGCCATAGAATATGAACCTCCATAACGACTGGATAAGCCACCTACAAGGGAGCCATCTGATTGTCGAATCAATACACCAAAAGTTGTGATACCATTGCGAAATGCTCAATCAAAGTGGCAAGAAACTACACTAGGTATCAATCAATTTGAAGTAAATTGGGATGCATGAAGAACCTGGGAAGAAGACTCTGTGGATGGACTATCCATATTCTATGAAAAAGAGGCATTTATTCAACTGCATACATTTGAAATTGAAGGACAAATTTGTTGAAAAACAAGTTGGTTTCGTGAATACCATAGATGTCACATAACATACACCATACATGATGATTCATCGTTGTCCAATTAAACATGCAGAATTCTAAACGAGAATATAAAGATGGAAAAGACTTTTGAACAAACTCTTCAAGGTCAGGGAAATGAGCCCATACTTATTGAAACTCAGGGCATTCAAAAAACATATGGGTGATAGACTCTAAAGCCAAATTACACATAGGACAATTGCCTTGACCAATATTTTGTTTCCCTAAATTAACTCCCGTCGCTAGACAATCAGTAATACTTCTTCATACGAAATGTTTAATTCGTGGTGTAATAAGTAGATTCCAAATCCATTCCCAAAATTGGTGTTTAGAGCTCAAACAAGAACTTGAAACTCGAAGATGTTGTTGTTGCCATTGTTCCGTTGCAAGCTATGACCCCAATTTAACCTCATATTGTCAGGTGCAGAATAACCCCAAACTAATTTATTAGGACTGGATACCGAACATAAAGGAATGCTGAAAATAAGGAGTCTTTTCCCAAAATAACCCAACTTTTAAAAAATAGTACCCATTTAACCTTATTTGTAAAATTATTTTTCGAACTAACCTCAACTCATTCACAAAATGAGTTCTAATGAGACCCACTAAAAAGAATTAAAATTTTTCTCTTTTCTCTTTTTATCTTTCTCTATTTCCTCTCTTCTTTCAATTTTTTCCTTCCGTTTCGATTTGACGTTATTTCCATATTTCTTTTTATTTTATTTATATATGTATTTTAAATAAATTTTATTTTAATTATTTCCCTCTCCTTTTTCCCTTTTCTTTTCATTTTTTTCTTTTCTTCTCCAATTCACCTCCCGACAGAAACCCTAGCCCACCCAACAATTAAATTGAAAGAAGTACCAACCGTCCGGCGACAATAACTAACAAAGTCTGACATCAAGCTTTTTCCTTACTAAAGTAAGCATAGACTCCTTATGCTCAAGGGAGCCAATAGATTTGTTTTGTGATCAGGCACCACCACTTCTTAAGAGGGATTGACAATAGAGGTAGAAACTCTCAGGTAAGACTTCTCGGGGCTTCAAAATTTCAAGGTCAGCACAACTTGCTTCATTCTTTGATAATTATCTTAGTTTTTGTTTGTTTGATAAAATTTGTTTCTATTACCTTTTTTACACACAATTTTTTTATGATTGCACAATTCTTGTTTCTTTGATGATTTGGTAATTTATTATTATTATTTTTTGAAAGGATGAATGATATTTTTTTCTCATTCATAATTTTAAAAATAAAAAGTGAAAATAAATTTTTTCTTTTTATTTTTAAAAATATATTAAATTTTTATTTACATTTTGTAGATGGCATAGTTGAAAACCAATTCAATTAAAATTTTCTATTGGGATTCTAGTATTTTATACAATGTAAATGACAATTCATATTTTGAAGGGCCAGCTAAAAAATCATGGGGTTTAGAAGACAAATATCATATTCAGACATAGTTCAAAAGACATGCAACTATAGAGGTGTTGATATAACAACAAACCTAAAATTCATACTACGTTATCCGGGTGTCGTAAGGGGTTGTTCATTTGTCCAATACTCTATTATTCCAATAATGGATGAGGAAGATATGGAACATATTTGGTCTATATCAAGTGACTTCAAGACTGTGGGTGTTTCTGTTTTGATTCAAGAATCTCCAACACCTCCTTTACCACCAATAATCCATGAACCTCCAACTCCAACACCTCTAGTGCAATCAAATTCGAGCTTGTCGAGACCTTTGTTGATGAAAAATATTACATGTGTTGACAATGATTTCATATTTCCAATTTGAAATAACTTGTCAATTCCAAATAATGTTTCAAGATTACATCAAACAACGGAGGATGAAACAACACATATAAATTCGGATGTAAATCCTATGGCATCTCAACCTTCAATGGATGATGGTCTTGTATTTATGGATTGTTTTGGAGGAACTACAGATGTTGATCGGGAACCAGATAGCGAAGGATCAAATGATAATGATGGATGTGATTCAGAGAATGAAGATAATCAAAATAATGTCCATCCACAATGTCCAAATTTTACTTCATCATATCATTTATATCCATGTTATAGTGATATGGGTTCTGGTGAACCCATACCTGATGACGTTGAAGAGGTAAATATCAATTGCAGAGATGGTTAGAAAATGATAATGAGTTAAGATTGAGAATGAGATTTAGTGATAAGGCTCAAGTTCTTTATACATTACAAATGTGGCACATACAACAGGTCGAGAATTTATAGTTATCAAAAGTAATAGTACCCTTTGGACAGCTGAATGTAGGAACAAGACAAGAGAACATCCATGCAGTTGGTATATTAGAGTGATTTGGAAACAATCATTTAGAATGTGGTATATTTCATTGTTAACTCATGATCACACGTGTATCAGGGTTTATATATTTATAATTGACGTTATGTTGTATTTTATTGCAGTTTATATGTTGAATTATGTTTATATTGTGTTCTATTGTATTTTGCAAGATGTATGATTTAATATAAGTTTATATTGTGTTATACTGTATTTGGAGATATTGATATCAATTATAGTGTTTAGAATTGAATTTTAGGACTCCACATAATTTTTTACGAGTACTGAATTCTAGGACTCATTCTGAACATGAGTCCTAATGTTCGACATAATTTTTTGCAGTGATGAATTCCAGTACTAAATTATAGGATGCATTCTGAACATGAGTTCTAATGTTTCACATAATTTTTTAAAGTGATGAATTCCAGTACTGAATTATATGATGCATTCTGAATATGAGTCCTAATGTTCCACATAATTTTTTAAAGTGATGAATTCCAGTACTGAATTATAGGACGCATTTTGAACATGAGTCCTAATGTTCCACATAATTTTTTAAAGTGATGAATTCCAGTATTGAATTATAGGATGCATTTTGAACATCAGTCCTAATGTTCCACATAATTTTCGAAAGCGATGAATTCCAGTACTAAATTATAGGACACATTCTAAACATGAGTCATAATGTTCCATATATTTTTTTGCAGTGATGAATTTCAGTACTGAATTATAGGACACATTCTGAATATGAGTCCTAATGTTACTGAATTATAGGATGCATTTTGAACATGAGTCATAATATTCCATATAATTTTTTTGCAGTGATAAATTCCAGTACTGAATTCTAGGACGCATTCTAAACATGAGTCCTAATGTTCCACATAATCTTTGATGTCTTATAACGTTCTCTCCTTTAATAGTTATAAAAATTTTTTTCCGAGAAAAGTGATTGTTGGACACAATAAATAAATAAAAAACCAAACTTCCAATATTACAATTAAATGGGAAAATAATGAGCAAATATGTGTTGTCATGTTGTAACTATGTATGTATATAAGAATCTTAATGTTATGTTATAAAATATAAAAATCAATCTATATTAGATGTATGTATATATATATATTTGATAGGAGATATTATTAGATATTATTAGATGTGACAAAAATCTAATATTTAGATGAGTTTCTCTTTTATGAGTAAAAGTATAAGAATGTGACATCTTCAAGGCCTTAAAGAGAAATGGAATATATATATATATATATATATATATATATATATATATATTATATATTATATATATATAATATATATATATGTATATATTTTGCCAGGCATTGAGATCTATGCTCATATCACTATTATCTACCTATCTCCTTAAAAATTGGATAAAACCACTATATATATACATCTATATCTATAAAATTAAATATAATTTTACAATAAGAAAAAATGGATCACTGTTGCGTTGTGTGCGTGTGTCTCAATTTGTAAAGATAAAGAAAATAGAATAAATCAACGCAATCTTAACAAGTGCAAGTATACACCGGTCAACAAGTAATATATGTACTTAAGTACAAGATTATCGATCCCACAGAGACTATGTATGCCAATTACAAATGCAAATACTATTGTACAAATGGTTAAAAGAATAAAAGAATAAAGAATGATGAATCATGAATGGAGAGTGGTCTAATGCTACGGCATTTCTACTCCTAACTACAGTTAACAGTTAAAAGTCTACTGCTAAGCTACTGCTGCAGCAACTGAAATGCTGCAGCAATAGAAATGCTGCAGCAACTGAAATGCTGCAGCAATAGAAATGCTGCAGCAACAGAAATGCTACAGCAATTCTACCTAACTAAAATTATAGTTAAAAGTCAGCCTACTGGAAATTACCACAAGAGTACTGCAGGTAATACAATGTTGCGGCATTTACGCCAAAAATGTAAGTACAAG
The DNA here is from genome assembly GCA_027405835.1 of Asclepias syriaca. Classification (NCBI taxonomy): domain Eukaryota; kingdom Viridiplantae; phylum Streptophyta; class Magnoliopsida; order Gentianales; family Apocynaceae; genus Asclepias; species Asclepias syriaca. The sequence continues at coordinate 10,981,551 of CM049928.1, read as the reverse complement.
CCAAAGATGAATCTAAGTATACAAAGCATGCTTTCAGTTCCATATCAATGCTATAGCATGTTTGGTTTCACCCAAACTACTTGATCTACTAGTCTAGATCCCCGATAACATACCGTGGACCTAGCGCAACGCTAGGCAGTGAATGTACCGCTGTTCACGCAGTTTTCAACCCACTACCATATGATTACCGCTGTTCACGCAGTTCTCAATTATAGCGCCACATAATTCTAATGCAATTACATGAATAAACCAAGCATTGCCCCATACAAGCATTAAACATAAAAACAGCAAGTAATGCTGCAGCATACTTATCATCATAGTCAAAACAGTGTATTCAACATGCTCATACTTAACTACACCACAACATCGTCAGGTTAAAGATATATATTATGCTGAAACGAATCATGGAAAACAAGAATCAACGTAATAGGAAAGATAGTCCCTAGGTCCTTAGTGACACCAATCAACGGAGTCAAGCCTAAGACGGAAAACAAATCACTCCCAAAACATTTTTAATTAACCCTTGAACCAAGAATCATGAAAGACAAGGACTAAAGTAATAGGAAAAACAGTCCCTAGGTCTTTAGTGACACCAATCAACGGAGTCAAGCCTAAGACGGAAAACATATTACTCCCAAAACATTTTTAATCAATCCTTGAATACATGTAAACATTCTCATATTACAAAGAACATTTGATTACAAAACAGTAGTAACTTGAAGAAATGGAGAGAGGATTACTCTGGATCGGAGATCACCCTACTGCCCAAATCGGTTTAATCAACGTACTGTTGCCCTTCGTTTCCTCTGCTTGATGCTGCTGCCTTTCTACTGCTCAGCTGATGAATGCTGCAGCAAGTCACCCTGCTCACTCTTGGGTTTTTCCCTCTCAAAAGTTAGTCTAAAAAAACTAAGAAAAAACTATCCTATTCTCAAATGGCCAAAAGCCAAAACTGAACTACTCTCTCCCGTTCCCACTGTCCATAATTCCCTCCTTTTTCTTTCCAAAAATTCCAGCCAATAAAAAACATAATTTGCAGCTGTCTTCTGGAATTTTCTTGTCATCTCCCACTGAATGCTGCAGCATTTGCAGCCGAATTTCTGTCTTTTTTTTCCTATGATTGCTGCAGGACTTCAGCAGCATATTCCAGCAGCACATTCCTGAAATTCTTGTCTTTTTTCCTATGATTGCTGCAGGATTTCAGCAGCATATTCCAGCTGCACATTCCAGCTACTTTCCTGAAATTCTTGTCTTTTTTTTTTATAATTGCTGCAGGATTTCAACAGCATATTCCAGCTGCTTTCCTGAAAATTTTCCACCGAATGCTACCCCTTTTCCCCACCTACTCTCACAAAACCAGCCAGCAATTGAGAGTTGTCATCATGTGAATATATATACATACATATATATATATACCCACTAGGAAATATGCTTCTTCTTTTTTGTATAATGCAGCTGCCACTGCACCTTTTTTTCCTGAAAATCTGCTAGAAAATTGAGAGGAATCTCATCATATGTATGTATATATATGTATATATATATATATTGTTGGACAACAACTATCTTCTATCTTTTTGTCTACCTTGCCAACTTGTACTCCCACAAATATATATATATATATACATATAACAAAGATTTCAACATGTGTACCTTATATATATATATGTATGTATATATATGTGTATAATGGATGGGACCAAAGAAATGAATACATAGGACCGAAAGTGTGCATCTTTAAATATGCCCAGCTGGATTTTTAAATGACAAATGGTGTGTGGGTGTGTAATATATATATATATATATATATATATATATATACATATAGATACGTATAGATACATATATGTAGAGATGCAAATTTTCCACACATTCTTCACTTTCCTCTCGGTCACTTTTATCCAACAATGTCAACCATCCACATTCCCTTTTTACCCTTGTCACAATAAGTCAATTCAAATAAATTCTCAAATAACAAATAATACAACTTATCCACATGTTGAGAAATTTATTCAATTAAATTGACTTTTAACCATAAATCCACATTTTTAGGTAAAAAGAGAGAAAATATCAAATCAACACATTTTTATTCTATTTTCCAAATAAAGTCAATTAATTCCCTAATAAAATGTGGTAAATTAGATGTGAATAACTCTATTATTCTAGAGTTATCACACCCCCAAACTTAGGTCATTGCTCGTCCCGAGCAATGCTGCAGCAATGCAGAAGCAACCAGAAATATACATACCCACATAAAAACTTTGTTCAGCAGTTTCAGCCAAACCTGGGACCAATGATTTCAGAAAGAGAAAATTAAAAATTCGAGTAGACATACTGTTCCATCCTTAGTGAATAACCAAATATTAACTAACCCAAGTTCAACGAATTTCCACTCCAGTGTGTGTGTGAATAGTCTTTCCTTTTTAATCTCTCATTCATAAGTCAACATATGGTAATCCTAAGGTTCATTTTGTATTCTCAAACTCAATCTATTACACCCCTCTCCACTAATGTAGCAAATTTAACAATAAAGATCAAAGAGGTCTTAATTTGGTTGTAATGTAGGCTAGGGCTAAGGTGGGAAAAATATGGATAAAAAGTGGCTCAAAACTTAGTCCTAGTCTGCCATGAGCTTCTCCCTAATGCTATCACTTCCCAATTTTTTTTTTCAGTGAATAAAAATGCTGCAGCAACACCAATGCTGCAGCAATTCTACAACATTTCAAAAAACATTTTTTTCAGTGAATAAAAATGTTGCAGCAACACCAATGCTGCAGCAATTCTACAACATTTCTAATTTAATTTTTTTTTCAACTCAAGGAGCATAAACATTTGCACCCTGTTTCAGAAATACGTGCAACATTTAACCACAATCAACATATAACATTTGACCTCAAAGAAGCATAACACGTATTTCCTTTTTGCTCTTCTCTTTGTTCTTCTTTTTCTTTTTAAAGTAACGAGGGTGCTTTCATTTTTTCACACATGTTTTCATATACATACCCTCAATACGTAGAGCATTTATATCAGAAGTTCAAATTTTCCTTAAATACCACTAACCCCATAAAAATGATAATGTTGTAGCATTGAGCTGCGGCATTCCTATGTTCCTCCTCATAGCATTCTTAGTATACCCCCAAACTTATGTTTAACAGTGTTCATTGCAGACTAAGATCAAGTTTAGGGAAAACAAAGAATGGATACATGCAAAACATTTAGGATAAGTGGCTATTTAATAAGGGTGTCAAGAAATTAGGCTTAGGCTCAACTTGGGTTAACTAAGGAAGCAAAATATATTAGGGTAAGCTATAAAGGCTCAAACGGTTCAAGAACATGCCTCAATCATTTCTTTAGTACCAAATCTACTAGGATTTCGCCTCAAGGACTATAACAGATGAGTCTAAAAATTCTGAACCTTCATGCCAAAGTGACTCTTTTTATAAACATGAAATTTCCAAGTAAGACTATGTGCAAAAGATAGGGAGTTGAAATAATTCTCACTTAGAGTCAACTAATACCTAATTATTCTGAAAGAAGGTACAAAGTCTACGAGAATGTACTTTTGTTTTGAAAATATCATCATAAATCGGGTCCCAAAAGTCTATGCTAATCCTGCTAAAACTAAGGTTCTAATGGGTCATATGAAAAATGCTGCCACATTCATGCAAACAGGTCTTCTTTGCCAGATCAATCAATTTATAAGGCATCCTAAAACAGTTTTTCAGACAAGGCATCTATGCATTCAAATAGATCACTCAGAATTTCAGCACAGAGGATGTTCATGCATTCAAAAGACAGTAGGAAAAATTTTGAAAATTAGCACAAATTTTGAACTTTTTGCCCTAAAAGGACACCCTCCCCTAAACTTAAAGGGAAGCAATGTCCTCATTGCTTTAATTCAGATGGCAAGCAAAGCAATGTAACCAAACAGAACAAAACAAAATAAAAGGAGTCAAAATAAAACAAAATAAAACAAAAGACATGTAAAGGTGTTCAAGACCTGCACAACAGGCAATTGAAGTACAATCCCAAAAACATAAAAGTAAGGAGGGTAAGGTTAAGAACTACTCCCGTCTCGATGGGAGTGCATCAAGGGGTGATGATGACATTGTCATCCATTCTGTTGGGATCCTCCTCAAGTAGGAGTTCGGTCGGGAAACAGGGCCAAGGATTTCCAGCACGTTGTCGTTGTCGCGGCATCTGTAGAGGTCGATGCTGGAGCATCCCCCAAACTGAAATAAATAAAAAAACAAAGAAAACAACAAAACAGAAAAAACTAACAATGGTCGAGTACAGGGGTACCCGACACCTAATAAAACAAAAAGAACATAAATAATAAGTAATCAGAAAGAAAGAAAAACAGGAAATAATAAATAAACAGAAAGAAAGGAAAAACATAAAATAAAGCAAAAATAAAAAGTGTTCACTTGAATTTGTCACTTGTTTTGGGTCCATTTAATTCTTCAGCATTGACCAAAGATAGAGATGCAATGGTTTGCTCTTGGTCTCCATCTTTGTAGAGTTTGAGTCTATGCCCATTGACTTTAAATTTGATCCCCTTTTTATCCACAACCGAGACCACTCCATAAGGATAAATTTGTTCAATTATGTATGGTCCGGTCCATCTCGATTTCAATTTGCCTGGAAATAGTCTCAATCTTGAATTAAAAATCAAAACTTGTTGTCCAACTTCAAAATTTCTTGGCTGGATGTGTTTATCATGCCACCTCTTCGTTTTTTCCTTGTATAACTTGGCATTTTCATAAGAAAATAATCTCAGCTCATCCAGTTGAGAAAGTTGCAGCATTCTCTTGTTTCCAGTAGCATTCATGTCCATGTTGAGATGCTGCAGCGCCCAGTATGCTTTGTGCTCTAGCTCAACGGGTAAGTGACAAGCTTTCCCAAAAACTAGTCTATAAGGAGACATACCTATTGAAGTCTTGAAAGCTGTCCTGTAGGCCCATAGAGCGTCATCTAACCTTCTTGACCAATCTTTTCGGTTTGGGTTAACCACCTTCTCAAGGATACCTTTGATGATTCGGTTGGACAATTCAACTTGCCCATTTGTTTGAGGATGGTATGGCAAGGCAACCCGGTGATGAACATGGTACTTGGCTAGTAAGGCTCCTAGCCATTTGTTGACAAAATGAGAACCCTCATCACTGATGATTGCTCTAGGTGTTCCAAAACGTGAGAAAATATTCTTTCGAAGGAAATTGATCACCACTTTGGAATCATTAGTGGGGAATGCTGCAGCTTCCACCCACTTAGACACATAATCTACTGCCATTAAAATGTATGAATTCCCAAAAGAAGGTGGGAAAGGTCCCATAAAATCAATACCCCATACATCAAAAAGTTCCACTTCCAAAATGTTTGTGAGAGGCATTTCGTTTCTTCTTGAGATGTTACCCACTCGTTGGCAGCGATCACACCTTGCCACAAACTCATAACAATCTTTAAATAATGAAGGCCAAAAGAAACCAGATTGTAGTACCTTTGCTGCAGTTCTTGACCCTCCAAAATGTCCTCCACATGGTGAGTTGTGACATTGAAAAATGATGTCCTCAATTTCATCATCGTTTACACATCTCCGAATCACTTGGTCTTTGCATTGCTTGAACAAAAAGGGTTCCTCCCAAAAATAACTTTTGACATCATGGAGAAACTTCTTCCTTTCATGGTATGAAAAATCTGGCGGCATTGCACCACTGGCCAGAAAGTTGGCATAATCTGCATACCACGGCAGTTTCATGTCTTCTGAAATTTCCAGCAGCTGTTCATCCGGAAAATGTTCATTAATTGGGATTTGACATCCCCCTTGTTGCTCCAATCGAGACAAATGATCAGCCACTTGGTTTTCCACTCCCTTTTTGTCCTCGATTTCCACATCGAATTCTTGTAGGAGTAGAATCCATCTAATAAGCCTTTGTTTTGAGTCCTTCTTTGCAAGTAGGTATTTGATGGCAGAATGATCGGTGTAGACTATGACTTTTGTGCCCACCAAATAGGACCTGAATTTATCAAAGGCAAACACAACAGCAAGTAACTCTTTTTCAGTAACAGTGTAATTTACCTGAGCCTCCGTGAGTGTCTTGCTGGCATAATAGATGGAATGAAAAAACTTTTTATGCCGCTGCCCCAAAACAGCACCTACTGCATAGTCACTTGCATCACACATTAGCTCAAATGGTAAATTCCAGTCAGGTGCTATGATAACGGGGGCTAAAATAAGCTTTTGTTTGATTTCCTCAAATGCTGCGGTACAGGTTGCATCAAAAGAAAACACATTATCTTTTTCTAATAATTGACATAAAGGCTTAGATACCTTAGAAAAGTCCTTGATGAATCTCCGGTAGAAGCCCGCATGTCCCAAGAAGCTTCGAATGTGTTTCACGGTTGTTGGGGTTGGTAGCTTTTCAATCACTTCTATCTTTGCTCGGTCTACTTCAAGACCTTTCTTTGAAATCATGTGACCCAACACAATTCCTTCTCTAACCATAAAGTGACACTTCTCCCAATTGAGGACTAAATTGGTTTCCTCACAACGTTTAAGTACTTTGGCCAAATTTTCTAAACAATTATCAAAAGAATCCCCAAATATGGAAAAGTCATCCATAAACACTTCTAAATACTGCTCTATCATACGGCGCCAAAAACTTGTTGCGTTGTGTGCGTGTGTCACAATTTGTAAAGATAAAGAAAATAGAATAAATCAACGCAATCTTAACAAGTGCAAGTATACACCGGTCAACAAGTAATATATGTACCTAAGTACAAAATTATCGATCCCACAGGGACTATGTATGCCAATTACAAATGCAAATACGATTGTACAAATGGTTAAAAGAATAAAAGAATAAAAAATGATGAATCATGAATGGAGAGTGGTCTAATGCTACGGCATTTCTACTCCTAACTACAGTTAACAGTTAAAAGTCTACTACTAAGCTACTGCTGCAGCAACTGAAATGTTGCAGCAATAGAAATGCTGCAGCAACCGAAATGCTGCAGCAACCGAAATGCTGCAGCAACAGAAATGCTGCAGCAATTCTACCTAACTAAAATTACAGTTAAAAGTCAGCCTACTGGAAATTACTACAAGAGTACTGCAGGTAATACAATGCTGCGGCATTTACGCCAAAAATGTAAGTGCAAGCCAAAGATGAATCTAAGTATACAAAGCATGCTTGCAGTTCCATATCAATGCTATAGCATGTCTGGTTTCACCCAAACTACTTGATCTACTAGTCTAGATCCCCGATAACATACCGTGGACCTAGCGCAACGCTAGGCAGTGAATGTACTGCTGTTCACGCAGTTTTCAATCCACTGCCATATGATTACCGCTGTTCACGCAATTCTCAATTATAGCGCCACATAATTCTAATGCAATTACATGAATAAACCAAGCATTGCCCCATACAAGCATTAAACATAAAAACAGCAAGTAATGCTGCAACATACTTATCATCATAGTCAAAACAGTGTATTCAACATGCTCATACTTAACTACACCACAACATCGTCAGGTTAAAGATATATATTATGCTGAAACGAATCATGGAAAACAAGAATCAACGTAATAGGAAAGATAGTCCCTAGGTCCTTAGTGACACCAATACAACGGAAGTCAAGCCTAAGACGGAAAACAAATCACTCCTAAAACATTTTTAATTAACCCTTGAACCAAGAATCATGAAAGATAAGGACTAAAGTAATAGGAAAAACAGTCCCTAGGTATTTAGTGACACCAATCAACGGAGTCAAGCCTAAGACGGAAAAAATATTACTCCCAAAAACATTTTTAATCAATCCTTGAATACATGTAAACATTTCATATTACAAAGAACATTTGATTACAAAACAGTAGTAACTTGAAGAAATGGAGAGAGGAGAGGTACTCTGGATCGGAGAATCACCCTACTGCCCAAATCGGTTAATCAAGTACTGCTGCCCTTCGTTTCCTCTGCTTGATGCTGTGCCTTTCTACTGCTCAGCTGAGAATAGCAGCAAGTCACCCTGTCACTCTTGGGTTTTTCCCTCTCAAAAGTTAGTCTAAAAAAAAAGAAAAAACTATCCTATTTCAAATGGCCAAAAGCCAAAATGAACTACTCTCTCCGTTCCCACTGTCCATAATTCCCTCCTTTTTGGGCACACATTGAATAGGACTTACCCAAGAAAGAACTGTCAGAGATGAGGTAGATGATTCCAAAACCAGCACTTGATGATTGTTTTCACCACTTCCTTCATAATTAGATTCAATCTTCGCTGCCCTTCTATGGAATTTTTGGAAGCGTCTTCCAAACTGATTTTGTGCATGCATAAGGTTGGACTTATGCCTTTAATGTCAGCTAAGGTCCAGCCCATAGCTCTCTTGTGTTGCCTTAGTACTCCAAGCAATTTCTCCTCTTGTGCAGCATCAAGGAAGGTGAACTGATCACGGGCAGTGTTGAATCTGCCCCTAAGAACCCATACTTCAAATTTGCGGCAATTGCTTCAATTCCAATGTGGTGGTTCTTCAACTGAAGGTTTTGTTATCTTTAAATCTCTAGAAGACCGCTCCAAGGATTCATATTGAGCTCGAAATCTGAACCTTTGGGGGCTTCTTCTACCAAGCTGAATGTGCTTGGTCTCCATATTGCCATCCTCATGAAACTTTCGTCCATTAATGCATCCGTTAATCCTCACCATTGCTCTTTCATCTTTTTTTCCCAAGAATCACGGGTGGAAATTGAAAACACTCCTCACCTTCATCATGGAATTTCATGGCTTTGAATACGTTGAATGTGACTTTCGTTTGTCTGAAATCTCAGGTTAGCTCCCCTTTCTGCACAATAAGAGTCCTTCCTGTAGCTAGGAAAGGTCTTCCTAAAATAATGGGAACTTCCATGTCTGCTTCATAATCAAGAACAATAAAGTCAGCTGGAAAAATAAACTTATCCACTCTTACCAGGACATCCTCAATTTTCCCATCGGGGTGAGCTAGAGACCTATCCGCCAATTGCAAAGTTACCGTCGTAGGTCTTACCTTTCCTATGCCCAATTGTTTGAAAACTGACATAGGCATCAAGTTGATGCTAGCACCAAGATCACACAAGGCCATACCACAATAGGATTCTCCAATAGAACAAGGAATATTGAAACTCCCCGGATCTTTCATTTTAGGGGGCAATTTATCCTGCAAAAAGAAACTACATTCTTTGGTTAGTGCAACAATTTCATATTCTCCCAACTTTCTCTTCTTTGTAAGGATATCCTTCATAAATTTGGCGTAGTTGGGCATTTGTTCGATTGCTTCTACCAATGGAATGTTGATGTGCAGCTGCTTTAAAATGTCCAAGAACTTCTTGAACTGCTCATCTTGTTTCTTTTTGGCAAACCTCTGTGGAAAAGGCATGTGCGGTTGTACTAGTTTGCTCTCTGGAATTTTGCATTGCTGCAGCATTGGAGATGCTGCAGCATTCGGCTGTTCTGGAATGCTGTTTTGCTGCAGCATTTGGCTCCACTTCTTCTTTTTCAGCTACTGGAATTTCTGTACTATGGCTGGACTCACTGGTATTCTCAGCTACTCCAGACTTCATTTTTGGCTCGTCCAGTATTCTGCCACTCCGCAATGTAACTGCCTTGCAATGTTCCTTTCCTTCTCTTCTTGGATTCTCCGTATCGCTTGGAAGTGATCCTTGTGGTCTGCTCCTCATCTCTTGAGCTAACTGCCCCATTTAGCTTTCCAAGTTACGAATAGTAGATGATAGTCCTTGCATGGTTGTTTCTGTTCTTGCCATAAAATCTCTCATCACGTTCTCTAAATAATTTGAAGGTGGTTGTTGTTGTAGAGGTCTTTGTTGTTGTTGGAGTTGTTGTTGCTGCTGTTGGGGGTACTGGCACTGCTGGGGGTACTGCTGCTGCTGCTGCTGGAGCAGTGGTCTTGGGTTCATACCTTGATTGGGGTGCATCCCTTGATCTCTCCAAGAAAAATTTGGGTGCTGCCTCCAAGTAGGGTTGTAAGTGTTCGATTGAAGACCGTTACCCCTGTTTTGATTCCCCATGTAGCAGATTGAGGCGGGATTGTGAACACAATCCTCAAATAGATGCCCCTCTCCACAATAAACACAGCACACGTCCTGTACTTGGCTTACATTGGGCTGGTTTGAAGGTTCTGCCCCCTGCCCACCATGTTGTTGCATACTTAGTGATTTTTGGAGCATGTTGGTCATTGTTGACATTTGGGCTGAGAGTGAAGTGAATGGATCCAACTCCAATACTCCAGCCACCTTTTTTCCACTATGTAGTCTTGTTGTAGGCCACTGGTAGTTGTTGTTGGCAATCCTCTCGATTAGTTCATATGCCTCGTTATACGTCTTTGCCAAAAGTGCTCCATTTGCTGAAGCATCAACCACCATGCATGTGTGTGCATTCAACCCATTATAAAATGTCTCCATTTGAATACAATGTGGGATTCCATGATGTGGACATCCCTTAACAACGTTTTGAATCTTTCCCATGCCTCATACAATGATTCATCTTCTAATTGTTGAAAAGAGGTGATTTCATTTCTCAACTTAGCATTTTTCGTTGGGGGAAAATATTTCATCAAATATTTCCCGGTAAGCTGCTGCCATGAAGTCACACTACCAGAGGGTATAGAATTAAGCCATTCTCTAGCTTTGTCTCTCAGAGAATATGGAAACAATTTCAGCCTCAAAGCTTCGTCCGTCACCCCTGTTAGCTTAAAAACCATCGCTTACCTCCATAACCCGTAGGTGCATGTGTGGATCTTCAGTAGGTAATCCACTGAACTGCCCTACTGTTTGCAACATTTGAAACATCACTGGTTTCAGCTCAAACTGTGCTGCAGCAATCTCTGGCTGCACAATACTTGGTTTCAATGCATTAAACATAGGGACTGCATACTGCCGAATGGCATGATCCCTATCGTCCGCCATCACCACTGGATTATGGGCAGGCTCATGTTGAATTTCCCTCTGTTGCTCCGCCATGACTGCCTTATCCGTGGTTTGTTTCTTCTTCTTTAAAGCCTTGGCTGTTTTTTGAATTTCTGGATCAAGTGGCAGCAATGAAGCTTGAGAGCCCTTGCGCGTTTTACTCATGCAAAACAGCACACGTTAAGGAAGGAATGAGACACAACCTGAAATTTAGCAAATAATTCAAGTCAATAAATCCACAAAATAGTACAGCTCATGCATATTTTATTTGTACCTCATACAATCATCTAAATAATCTCATAAGCTCAAGAATGAGTATAAAAACAAACTGAAAAATAAAAGTAACCAAATGCAAACAATCAATATTTACAATCAAATTGACTCCAAAGTCCCCGGCAACGGCGCCAAAAACTTGTTGTCCAACTTCAAAATTTCTTGGCTGGATGTGTTTATCATGCCACCTCTTCGTTTTTTCCTTGTATAACTTGGCATTTTCATAAGAAAATAATCTCAGCTCATCCAGTTCAGAAAGTTGCAGCATCCTCTTGTTTCCAGCAGCATTCATGTCCATGTTGAGATGCTGCAGCGCCCAGTATGCTTTGTGCTCTAGCTCAACGAGTAAGTGACAAGCTTTCCCAAAAACTAGTCTATAAGGAGACATACCTATTGAAGTCTTGAAAGCTGTCCTGTAGGCCCATAGAGCGTCATCTAACCTTCTTGACCAATCTTTTTTGTTTGGGTTAACCACCTTCTCAAGGATACCTTTGATGATTCGGTTGGACAATTCAACTTGCCCATTTGTTTGAGGATGGTATGGCAAGGCAACCCGGTGATGAACATGGTACTTGGCTAGTAAGGCTCCTAGCCATTTGTTGACAAAATGAGAACCCTCATCACTGATGATTGCTCTAGGTGTTCCAAAACGTGAGAAAATATTCTTTCGAAGGAAATTGATCACCACTTTGGAATCATTAGTGGGGAATGCTGCAGCTTCCACCCACTTAGACACATAATCTACTGCCATTAAAATGTATGAATTCCCAAAAGAAGGTGGGAAAGGTCCCATAAAATCAATACCCCATACATCAAAAAGTTCCACTTTCAAAATGTTTGTGAGAGGCATTTCGTTTCTTCTTGAGATGTTACCCACTCGTTGGCAGCGATCACACCTTGCCACAAACTCATAACAATCTTTAAATAATGAAGGCCAAAAGAAACCAGATTGTAGTACCTTTGCTGCAGTTCTTGACCCTCCAAAATGTCCTCCACATGGTGAGTTGTGACATTGAAAAATGATGTCCTCAATTTCATCATCGTTTACACATCTCCGAATCACTTGGTCTTTGCATTGCTTGAACAAAAAGGGTTCCTCCCAAAAATAACTTTTGACATCATGGAGAAACTTCTTCCTTTCATGGTATGAAAAATCTGGCGGCATTGCACCACTGGCCAGAAAGTTGGCATAATCTGCATACCACGGCAGTTTCATGTCTTCTGAAATTTCCAGCAGTTGTTCATCCGGAAAATGTTCATTAATTGGGATTTGACATCCCCCTTGTTGCTCCAATCGAGACAAATGATCAGCCACTTGGTTTTCCACTCCCTTTTTGTCCTCGATTTCCACATCGAATTCTTGTAGGAGTAGAATCCATCTAATAAGCCTTTGTTTTGAGTCCTTCTTTGCAAGTAGGTATTTGATGGCAGAATGATCGGTGTAGACTATGACTTTTGTGCCCACCAAATAGGACCTGAATTTATCAAAGGCAAACACAACAGCAAGTAACTCTTTTTCAGTAACAGTGTAATTTACCTGAGCCTCCGTGAGTGTCTTGCTGGCATAATAGATGGAATGAAAAAAAATTTTATGCCGCTGCCCCAAAACAGCACCTACTGCATAGTCACTTGCATCACACATTAGCTCAAATGGTAAATTCCAGTCAGGTGCTATGATAACGGGGGCTGAAATAAGCTTTTGTTTGATTTCCTCAAATGCTGCGGTACATGCTGCATCAAAAGAAAACACATTATCTTTTTCTAATAATTGACATAAAGGCTTAGATACCTTAGAAAAGTCATTGATGAATCTCCGGTAGAAGCCCGCATGTCCCAAGAAGCTTTGAATGTGTTTCACGGTTGTTGGGGTTGGTAGCTTTTCAATCACTTCTATCTTTGCTCGGTCTACTTCAAGACCTTTCTTTGAAATCCTGTGACCCAACACAATTCCTTCTCTAACCATAAAGTGACACTTCTCCCAATTGAGGACTAAATTGGTTTCCTCACAACGTTTAAGTACTTTGGCCAAATTTTCTAAACAATTATCAAAAGAATCCCCAAATATGGAAAAGTCATCCATAAACACTTCTAAATACTACTCTATCATATTAGTGAAAATAGCCATCATGCAGCGCTGGAATGTTGTTGGAGCATTGCAAAGTCCGAATGGCATTCTTCTGAATGCAAATGTGCCGTAGGGACAAGTGAAGGTTGTTTTGTCTTGGTCTCCCGGCGACACAGCAATTTGGTTGTACCCTGAATAACCATCCAGAAAACAATAATACTTATGTCCAGCTAACCTATCCAACATTTGGTCAATGAAAGGCAATGGAAAGTGGTCCTTCCTCGTGGCTTTGTTGAGTCTCCTATAATCAATGCATATGCGCCATCCCGTGACTGTTCTTGTAGGAATCAATTCGTTGTCTTCATTTGTTACCACAGTGATTCCTCCTCATAGCATTCTTAGTATACCCCCAAACTTATGTTTAACAGTGTTCATTGCAGACTAAGATCAAGTTTAGGGAAAATAAAGAATGGATATGATACGCGAAAATCGTATCACATTTTTAGCATGTTTTTATGTATGTTTTAATGTGAAATCGAGAGTAAATTGACATTAATTGTTTATTATTTACTTGATTTCACGGTTTTTATGATTTTGGAAGTGTCAGGTGCAAAGTAGACGAAAACAGCAAATTTTGGGGCAAAAACGCAATTTTTGGAAATGTTGACTCGGTCAAAGGTCCGGGACGGGCGTCCCGACCAAGCCAAGCCAGAAGGACGGGCGTCCAGAACCAGCGACGGGCGTCCCGAGCCGCCAGAAGCTGTCCCACATCGAATTTTTTAGAGATTTTCACTCCGGGAAGCTGCTATAAATACCCCAGGCCTCCAGCAGTTGAATTCATCCCTCTCCACTCGATCTGAGTCATTAAGTGGTTTCCAGTGTACAATTTTCCAGTACATAACTCACTCAGAGACTCGGATCTCAGTTTTCTTTCTTATTAGTGTTTGTTTTATGATACGCGAAAATCGTATCACATTTTTAGCATGTTTTTATATATGTTTTAATGTGAAATTGAGAGTAAATTGACATTAATTGTTTACTATTTACTTGATTTCACGGTTTTTATGATTTTGGAAGTGTCAGGTGAAAAGTAGACGAAAACAGCAAAATTTGGGGCAAAAATGCAATTTTTGGAAATGTTGACCCGGTCAAAGGTCCGGGACGGGCGTCCCGAACCCGGGACGGGTGTCCCGACCCAGTCAAACCACCAGGACGGGCGTCCTGAACCGGGACGGGCGTCCCGAACCTGGTCAACGAATCAGGACGGGCGTCCCGAACCGGGACGGGCGTCCCGAGCCGCCAGAAGCTGTCCCACATCGAATTTTTCAGAGATTTTCACTCCGGGAAGCTGCTATAAATACCCCAGGCCTCCAGCAGTTGAATTCATCCCTCTGCACTCGATCTGAGTCATTAAGTGGTTTCTAGTGTACAATTTTCTAGTACACAACTCACTCAGAGACTCGGATCTCAGTTTTCTTTCTTATTAGTGTTTGTTTTAGTTTCTGAGAAATAGTCTCAGATCTTAGGCTTCTATAGATAGGTTCGTTTCTGGTGTTCATAGAACACCCGGGATTTCGTTAGGAGATCCTAAGAGGGCTCTAGGCGTTCGAAGAGTCAGTCCACAGGGCTAGGCTTAAGCCCAGGATGTAAGGTAAAGTCTAGCTACTAGGCTGAGGAAGCGTCCTCCGAAGGTTCTAGTGAGTAGAGTCGGGTCAAGCAATACGGCATATACAGCAGTACGCTCCATCGGCGAGACTTCGTAAAGGGTGAATTCTTTATGGCATCAGTCCCCCTGTCCCTCTCTTATATGTTGTTATTGTGTTTGTCCAAATAACAGTTCTGAATACCAGATTATGATTTTTATGAATATTTGTTAGATATGTTGAAGTTATTATGTTTTTCTAGAAATAGCCACCTGCTAAATATTCACTATGTCTGCATGTTTAACGTGCTCTTTTAAACTAACGTTAGGGTTATAGACAATTCCTAACCACGGTCTAATCATAACCTGTTTAGTTTAACAGGCATCAATTAGTATTGGTGTCTGCCATGCTAGATAAAAAAACATGCTGAACACCCTGCTTGTTAAAGTAGTCTAGGTAGGAGTCGAGCTGAGTCCGATTATGCCGGCGGCTAGGGCAAGCGGTATGATCCCCGAAGTGACATAGGGCTTTCATGGATGCCTTCGTCCCGAACCGTGAGTAGGGCCGTCATTAAGGTAGGGCGGTTTATTAGAGACCTCGGATGTGGTACGCCTTTAGACACAGAACATAGTTGCAATCCAGGCTAAGATGCATCTAAAATACTCGAAGACAGGTCAATCAACATATAGGAACAGTATAACATAGAATCAGAACTCATCTTTAAAACACTTTTAGGATTAATTAGACTTGAACCTAGTGGAGAATGGATCACCCTCTCATCAAAGATATTGATGAAGATTGCATAACTGGATCATAAGATAAGAGTTAGGATAAGAGGCTAGTTACTACTAAGCCATTGCCACTTCCCTGGGAGTACGATATTTATTTAATAAAATCGTAGATACTTTCCAATAGACTAGCTACACGATAGGTACTCTGCCTTAGGTTCTGGCTGATTAAGTGACACCATAGAGACTAAATGTGACAATTAGTCAATCACAGTCCTTAATTATTCATAATCAACATAGGGTAAAATAACACCTATTTAGCATGTCAACCGGAATCGCGTCAGATTTTTGGCGCCGTTGCCGGGGAAATATCATAATGAATTTAGGATTAAAGGCCACAATTCTAGAGACTTATGATAGGTAACGGTAGTAACCTAGACCTTAGACCTGCACTTATCTTATACTAGTTAGACAATCAATTTCCGAAATATAGGGTTATCATAACTAATTAATTTTAGATAATATCTGAAATTAAGACACTTAGGATAATCAAATTTTAGAAAATTATTCTAAAACCATATTAAGGAAATTTACCTGCTTTCAACATAAAAAGAAAAAAAATGTTAAAAATTTAAAATCCCAAAAAGAATGTATCTTTCTTGCTCAACGGTGAGTTGTTCCTTTTCCCTATCTCTTGTTTTTTTTAATTATTAGTTGCTCTTTTTCGTGTTTTTCTTTCTTTATTTAATTTCGAAGAAATAAAAATGGAAATGAGGATAAAATATATTTTCTTCTGAGTTGTAAAATGTTGGCTTAGATTTTTATCGGGAAGAAACTCTATTTTAGAATTTTCTTAGAGTCATGCCGGCCTTATTAGGATGAGTTATGAAATAGTTTTTCCTTAATAGCCAGACCTTTGAATGTTCTATTGAAAAAAGGATGTTCCTTTTGTTTTGCTGATAATTGCATGAGAACTTTTAAACCAAAAGGAAATACTGCACCTATTATGGCATCACCTGATTGAAATATGCTTTTTGAATGAATATGTGATGTAGTAAGAACTGTTTTAGACAGAAACATGATAAGAAAGTTCATGTATGATAAATCCTAATCTTATCTAGTCTTGTCTAAAAACAATAGGTTACACTGATCACTCTGAGATGTCTGTGTTCAATAAAACTGATACTGAACCATAATTGATTAAGTTAGGTTTTATTGCTACCTGAGTTTGATATAGAAAGAAGGGATAAGAAAAAAAGGGTTGAAAATCTAGAAAGCAAACCATTGGTCTAGATTAGAAAACCCCGAGTTAGAGGCTAGTGTAATACTGATAAATTTCTGGATGAAAACTTGTTTGCATTGTTTGCTATGTATAATAATTCTCATCTGTGGTTTATTGCAAATTATCTAGTCACTGAATAAGTTCCAAGTGATATGAGTTATCAGCAAAAGAAGAAATTCTTTGCTGATTTGAAATATTACTACTGGGCAGTTTCCCTTCTATTCCAAATTTTTGCAGATCAGTTGATCAGAAGATGTGTCTCAGAAGATGAAGGACACAATATTTTGGAGCATTGCCCTAAAGAATCTACGGGAGACCAATTGATGGCTATCAACACTGTCCGGAAAGTGTTGAAAGCAGGATCTTGTTGACCCACTATATTCAAGGATTTTGTATCTCCGATACAGTCTTGCGATGCTTGCCAAATAACAGGTAACACATCCTTCAGAGATCATCTACCCCAACAAGGTACACAAAGTTTTACAATCTTTTTGATATCTGAGGGTATTCATTAAATCCTTTCTTTTTCTTTCATTTGAAAATAATTACATCATAGTAGTCGTGGAACACTTTTCGAAAATAGCCTGAACCACAGGCATTACCTACTAATGATGTTAAAGTCATGTGCAGATTCTAGTTGTTTTCCAGATTCAGAGTGCCAATGTTTTAGGAATAAATGTTCAGCATGTGTATCAAATCTGTGAAGTCTGCTAAGTACCACACTTTAGCAGGGATTGCTATGGGAATGACTGACCATTCCAAAAGAGGTAGGAGTAGGTTACTGCAGAATGCTGCTCCAATGGGAAACGCATACAATCCCAACTAGAGGAATCGTACGGGATTTATCTGAGGAGTAATTCGGAAGCTGGAAACTTTCAGAAGACACCACCACAGCAAAACCCACACTCGTAGAATCAATAGATGAGATACTGGCAACAATTAAAGCCAGACCAGTGCAAGCAAGTGATCTACCAAGGGGTAACGAACGGTCAACAGATATAGAGGAATTTGGCGTTGTATCAGGAGCATAGCAATGGAGGAGCTTGCATCCCCTGCATACCAATCAACTGTGAGAAACTTCCCCGAGGAAGTCTCAAATACTTGGGCCCAGATCTATACAATTGGAGCCCCTACCACCACAGCTTTGCCAAAACTTCAGGTATCTTTTCTTCCATTCGAGACTTGCATGCCATACCTTCACTAACATTGGCAGGTAGGCACACCAATCCAAAGAAGTCTCATTCCTAGACACGTTCCTTCTGGACACGTTGCTACGATTACGAGAAACTTTGCAGATGATTCGAGGAAACAGTCCTTGGGGCTTGAGTCATTCATCAAATGGATATGCCACTACCTAGAGCTCGACAATGAAGGATCGGAGCTGGCGTCATTCGTTCCAATATCTAGAGCTTGCAGAGTCAAGAACACCTCAGCAATAGCACATGGCTAAGGTGAAGAGCCAATTGACAGATCAGAGAAGACCCTTCTGCTCGCGACATGAAGGGAGTTTTTCTAATCCTCATGATCCTTTACTTTTGTTTTCTTTGTTTTGTGTTCTGTTTTGCTATTTCTATTATCCTTCTTGTTTTATTTTCTCTCTTACCCTTAGTTAGTCAAATAAGTGTGGGGTAAGAGTTCTTTGTTTTGTTTTCATTTCATCTTGTTTGCAAATAAGTGTGGGGTAATTAGATATGCATGAACACTGAGGACAGTGTCAGACTTAAGTGTGGGGTAGCAGTGCACGGTGCACTGTAGCAGTTTGAAGCAGTTTGAAAAAATTTTCGCATGCTTTTGCTTGTTTTCCCCGTATTTTCACACCCTTCCAAAATGTTTCCCGTCTTTCAGATTTCTAAATGCAGTATGCTTGGTTAAACAATTGCTTATGTCTATGATATGTAGGTAGTATGTTATGGTTAGTAGGAGATAGTCGATAGCTATCTTGGACTAATTGATTAGGAATAGGGAATTCCTGATAACTGAGCACAACCTTGTCTGGATTAGAGACCTCAACCAATTGCCTATTCGAGACTTAACTAGATAAAATCAGACCAATTGTGGATATATTGGCAGTTAGAATAACTAGATGAGACTCTGGGCTAAAAGTGAAAGGAACATTAAGGAAGTTAATTACAATAGGGTAGTTTGCCAGCGGCCTTCGCTACTCGAGCACCACTCCTTCGGGGAATTTAAAGCCTGATGCCCTAAGGTCGTGTAGATCTGGGAGTCATCGGAGTGGGACTCGCTACATGGGTAGTTGAAGTTGACGTGTTCTAAGCAGACTCGAAATACCCTGAATCTATAAAGAAAATAACCAAGTGCTAAAACATTAAAAATCTTATCACCAAAGCTCAGAACTCAGAAAGTTATCTGTTGTCAGTGTGTCTAGCGATAGGTCGAAGTATTATCTGGTAGCAGTTAAGATAAGAATTCATTGTGTTGACTATCTGGTCTAGACTAGTACACACACTACACATCAGGAAGACCCTGTGACTAAGAAAAAAGTCCAACCTAGTTGTTGATTTGTTTTCTGCCTGATCATAACAAGCTACTAGAAACATTTGAGACCTTGTCATAGCAACCTAACCAGTCAGACCTGTGTTAAGAATTGCCTGAAGAATTTTTGGAATAAAAACATGATTAGGAATTTAAGTGACTGCACTACGGTTTAAAATCACTAACTCCATGTAGACTTTGCTTGAGGACAAGCAAAAAGCTAAGTGTGGGGTTATCTGATACGCGAAAATCGTATCACATTTTTAGCATGTTTTTATATATGTTTTAATGTGAAATTGAGAGTAAATTGACATTAATTGTTTACTATTTACTTGATTTCACGGTTTTTATGATTTTGGAAGTGTCAGGTGAAAAGTATACGAAAACAGCAAATTTTGGGGCAAAAACGTAATTTTTGGAAATGTTGACCCGGTCAAAGGTCCGGGAAGGGCGTCCCGACCCAGTCAAACCGCCAGGACGGGTGTCCTGAACCGGGACGGGCGTCCCGAACCTGGTCAACGAATCAGGACGGGCGTCCCGAGCCGCCAGAAGCTGTCCCACATCGAATTTTTCAGAGATTTTCACTCCGGGAAGCTGCTATAAATACCCCAGGCCTCCAGCAGTTGAATTCATCCCTCTGCACTCGATCTGAGTCATTAAGTGGTTTCCAGTGTACAATTTTCTAGTACACAACTCACTCAGAGACTCGGATCTCAGTTTTCTTTCTTATTAGTGTTTGTTTTAGTTTCTGAGAAATAGTCTCAGATCTTAGGCTTCTATAGATAGGTTCGTTTCTGGTGTTCATAGAACACCCGGGATTTCGTTAGGAGATCCTAAGAGGGCTCTAGGCGTTCGAAGAGTCAGTCCACAGGGCTAGGCTTAAGCCCAGGATGTAAGGTAAAGTCTAGCTACTAGGCTGAGGAAGCGTCCTCCGAAGGTTCTGGTGAGTAGAGTCGGGTCAAGCAATACGGCATATACAGCAGTACGCTCCATCGGCGAGACTTCGTAAAGGGTGAATTCTTTATGGCATCGGTCCCCCTGTCCCTCTCTTATATGTTGTTATTGTGTTTGTCCAAATAACAGTTCTGAATACCAGATTATGATTTTTATGAATATTTGTTAGATATGTTGAAGTTCTTATGTTTTTCTAGAAATAGCCACCTGCTAAATATTCACTATGTCTGCATGTTTAATGTGCTCTTTTAAACTAACGTTAGGGTTATAGACAATTCCTAACCACGGTCTAATCATAACCTGTTTAGTTTAACATGCATCAATTAGTATTGGTGTCTGCCATGCTAGATAAAATAACATGCTGAACACCCTGCTTGTTAAAGTAGTCTAGGTAGGAGTCGAGCTGAGTCCGATTATGCCAGCGGCTAGGGCAAGCGGTATGATCCCCGAAGTGACATAGGGCTTTCATGGATGCCTTCGTCCCGAACCGTGAGTAGGGCCGTCATTAAGGTAGGGCGGTTTATTAGAGACCTCGGATGTGGTACGCCTTTAGACACAGAACATAGTTGCAATCCAGGCTAAGATGCATCTAAAATACTCGAAGACAGGTCAATCAACATATAGGAACAGTATAGCATAGAATCAGAACTCATCTTTAAAACACTTTTAGGATTAATTAGACTTGAACCTAGTGGAGAATGGATCACCCTCTCATCAAAGATATTGATGAAGATTGCATAACTGGATCATAAGATAAGAGTTAGGATAAGAGGCTAGTTACTACTAAGCCGTTGCCACTTCCCTGGGAGTACGATATTTATTTAATAAAATCGTAGATACTTTCCAATAGACTAGCTACACGATAGGTACTCTGCCTTAGGTTCTGGCTGATTAAGTGACACCATAGAGACTAAATGTGACAATTAGTCAATCACAGTCCTTAATTATTCATAATCAACATAGGGTAAAATAACACCTATTTAGCATGTCAACCGGAATCGCATCATTTTAGATTCTGAGAAATAGTCTCAGATCTTAGGTTTCTATAGATAGGTTCGTTTCTGGTATTCATAGAATACCCGGGATTTCGTTAGGAGATCCTAAGAGAGCTCTAGGCGTTCGAAGAGTCAGTCCACAGGGCTAGGCTTAAGCCCAGGACGTAAGGTAAAGTCTAGCTACTAGGTTGAGGAAGCGTCCTCCGAAGGTTCTGGTGAGCAGAGTCAGGGCGAGCAATACGACATATACAGCAGTACGCTCCGTAGGCGAGACTTCGTAAAGGGTGATTTCTTTATGGCTTCGGTCCCCATGTCCCTCTCTTATATGTGTTATTGCTTTGTTCTAAATTTGAATTATGAATATCAGATTACGATTTTATGAATAGTTGTGTTATATGTTGAAGTTTTTATGTTTTTCCGGAAATAGCCACTTGCTAAATATTCATTATGTCTGCATGTCTAATGTAAGTCTCTTTTAAACTAAAACTAGGGTTATAGACAATTCCTAACCACGGTCTATCCATAACCTGTTTAGTTTAACAGGCATCAATTAGTATTGGTGTCTGCCATACTAGATAAAATAACCAACGGAACACCTTGTTTGTTAGAGTAGTCTAGGTAGGCTGAGTAGAGAGTTATGCCGGCGGTTTTGCGACGAGCAGCATGACCCCGAAGTGACATAGGGTACCGTTCATTGCTGACTTTAGTCTGGGCCGTGAGTAGGGCCGTTTACCTTAACGATGGGGCGGTAGCGTAGAGACCTCAGATGTGGTACACCTTTAGACACAGAACATAGTTGCATTCCAGGCTAAGATATATCTAAAACACTCGAATATAGGTCAATCAACATATAGGAACAGTATAACATAGAATCAGAACTCATCTTTAAAACACTTTTAGGATTAATTAGACTTAAACCTAGTGGAGAATGGATCACCCTCTCATCAAAGTATTTGATGAAGATTGCATAACTGGATTATAAGATAGGAGTTAGGATAAAAGGCTAGTTACTACTAAGTCGTTGCCACTTCCCTGGGAGTACGATAATTAAATTAATAAAATCGTAGATACTTTCCAATAGACTAGCTACACGATAGGTACTCTGCCTTAGGTTCTGGCTGATTAAGTGACACCATAGAGACTAAATGTGACAATTAGTCAATCACAGTCCTTAATTATTCATAATCAACATAGGGTAAAATAACACCTATTTAGCATATCGGTCGGAAACCGCATCAGATTTTTGGCGCCGTTGCCGGGGAAATATCATAATGAATGTAGGATTATTGGCCACAATTCTAGAAACTTATGATAGGTAGCGGTAGTAACCTAGACTTTTGACTTACACTTATTTTATACTAGTTAGACAATCACTTTTCTAAATATAGGATTATCATAAATAATTAATTTTAGATAATATATGGAATTAAGACACTTAGGATAATCAAATTTTAGAAAATTATTCTAAAAACCATATTAAGGAAATTTACCTGCTTTCTAAATAAATCAAAATCCATAAAAATATTTCTTACTTTCTTGTTTCACTGTCCTACTTTTTGCTATTTGTTGTTTCTAACCAGACTTTGCACTCAAAGATGAAGAGAACAAGAGCAGCTACTAATCAGGCAAAGAAGACAGAAAACCCTGACACTCCAGGACCGAAGAAGACAAAACCAGAGGGCCCCTCTAGGCCTGTACCAGAAGTACCACGAGGGACTCTTCCTTCACAACCAGTAGAAGTAAACTCAAGCCCTGATGCCAGTGAACTAGTGAGACGATTCCTGAACACCCGTGAGCATAGTCCCACGGAAGAAGATCCTTCTGAGGATACCTTCCCTCCTAGAGAAGTACCCCAGAGATCTCCAATTCACCCTCCTACCCAGAGAGTTCCTCTAAATCCACCCCCTACTGATCAAACCTAAAATTCACCAACCTCTCCTGCATACACCCCAACACCTCACGAGCGCACCCCTTCATCTGCGGGGAGTACTAACGGTTATTATTCAATGTTGTCTGTGCAGATAGACACACTAACTCAAAGAGTCTATGAGATGGGCCAAGGGATTGCCAGCAGACTGTGTCATTTAGACCAACTCAGTCTGAACATCACAACTAACGTAGACCAACTCAGAGCCACGGTCAATCTCCAGGAGAACCAAGGTGCGCAACTACTCCGAGAGATGGCTGATCTACGTAGTGAGCAAAACAGGCAGAGGGATGAGATGCGAACAATACGCATAGAAATGCGAAGCATTCGGACAGAACTACAGGAGATCAGAGATAGGATTCGTTAAAAAGGGAAGATTCTTTTACTCTCAACAAATAATTCGTTTGAACTGAAACTTGAATAATTGACCCTTATTTTCTATTTTTCAAACATTTTTAAAGGGTCATTTATATTCAACAATTTTCTTCAGACAGTTTATTTCGAATTTCTATGAAAAACAAGAGTTTTGCAAATACAGTTTATTTTCCACTAATTACATTGCACAAACTCAGTTTTATTTTTCTGAAATTCTTGCTGAATTTAAGTTAGGATAAAATTAGGGTAGTCACAATTTTCGAAAAGAGACTGAGAATTTTTTCATAGAGTTTTTAACAACTTCTGAATTTTATTGGATAAACATGAAGCCTTGTTAAGAATTATGATAATTTTTGGTATTTTGAGATTTTCAGGGAATTACGAAAAAAAAAATTTTTTTCCCCAGAATTGGCACGCATCCCGATGCAACCCGGGACGGGCATCCAGCGGGATGGGCGTCCCGAAGGTCACCCTTCTATAAAAATTCAATTTTTTTCATTTTCTCTCAAATCTACAACCAAAAATTCATCTCTCTAAAAAACATTTCTCTTTAGCCTCTCTCTACAAATTTTTGGCAAACTCCTCAAAGTTTAAAAATTCGAATTTGCCTCCAAAATTTGAATTTTAAACTTCACCCAAAAATTCGAATTTCCCTCCAAAATTCGATTTTCCCGCCAAAAATTCAAAATTCGCCCCTAACCTAATTTTATCCTTCTGAATTCAAATTCACCTCCAGAATTTGAGTTTAAAGCTTTCTTCCCCACCTACACTCTCTCATACATTTTAAATGGCTCCCAAACGTGCTCGTACCACATCTACCATGATAGTTACCTCAGTGACACATCCTTTTATGCTGTTTCCCTCCAGCACAGCATACCAAGAGAGATGCACTGGGTACATCGGGCGTACGATACTAACGGGCAGAACGCTGGATTGGGCAGCAGTACAGACACTGGGAGTAGAGCCGGAAGTCAGACGCATACTCGACGTGCCACCCTACAGTCGAGTATTCATCGTCACCGAGCCCACATACCTGGAGCTGGTATGTGAGTTCTATGCGTCTTTTACCTGCCAACAGGAGTAGATCACATTCCGTTTAGGCGGAATAGATCGATCGATGAGCATGGCCGAGTTCGGCATCGCCCTAGGCATCTGGCAGAGAGATGAGCTGGATATGCCCCCATACACCACAGCAGTTCGAGACTTCACGTCTGCAGACGTCTCCACTGCTTGGGCTCAGATCTGCATGACAGGTGTCCCATACCAGCATGGCTTTGCAAAAGCCACAGGTATTTATCCTACTCTTCGTTACCTGCATGCTATCATTGCACACACATTGTCAGGACGACTGACAGCGCCCGAAACTGTCACCGGATGGAGACGTTCCTTCTAGCCAACATGCACATGGGATCTACAGTAGAGATGGCTAGACTCATAGCGGTCGTCATGCGAGGATTCGCTACAGACACTAGGAAACAGTGTCTGGGACTCGGACCATACATCACCAGGCTAGCCCGCTACCTGGAGTTGGACATAGAGGGCTCGGAGCTTACTCTGGTCGCCCCAACCACTATTCCCACAGACGTTACCATTCTACGGAACATGGGAATGGTTGTACGGGATGCGAATGGCCGCGACACCATCCACACGGAGCAGACAGGACAGGCATCGGCATCGGAAGCATTTCCAGCGCATATCCCTCCATCCGAGACGTTCGTGCCACGTACTGCCTTCGAACGACACATGTCGCACGGATTGGCAGAACTATCGGCCCGATACAGTCGAGACATGGACAGGATTGACAGACGGCTGACGATGATGGAGGACAGGATTGACAGACGTTGGCGATGATAGATATAGGATCGCCATGAACACCAGCAGGATTGAGGAGATACATCAGCAGACTTCCCGAGTAGCGGAAAACTTTGAGTTTGACTTAGCAGACTTAGGTCCACTGGACAACGATCCGCCGGGTTCTTAGTCTCTCTCTCCTTCTTTCCTTTTCTTTCTTTTTCTTTTGTTTTGTTTTTCTTGTTCTATGCGTATAAACATGTCTGGGCTGTATGACGTATGAATCCATGTACAAATTTGATTTATATGACATACAGAATTGTTTGCATTATTTTATTTTATGTCTTACTTACCCATACAGAATCCTTTATTTTTCTGTTTTATTTCTTATTTTCAAATAAGTGTGGGGTAGCTAGATATGCATGAACACTGAGGACAGTGCCAGACTTAAGTGTGGGGTAGCAGTGCACGGTGCACTGTAGCAGTTTGCAAAATTTTTCGCATGAATTTGCTTGTTTTCCCCGTATTTTCACACCCTTCCAAAAAAATTTTCAAACTTTTCCGTCTTTCAGACTTCTAAATGCAGTATGCTTGGTTAAACAATTGCTTATGTCTATGATATGTAGGTAGTATGCTATGGTTAGTAGGAGATAGTTGATAGCTATCTTGGACTAATTGATTAGGAATAGGGAATTCCTGATAACTGAGCACAGCTTTGTCTGGATTAGAGACCTCAACCAATTACCTTTTCAAGACTGAACTAGATGAAATTAGACCAGTTGTGGATGTTTTGACAATTAGAATAACTGGATGAGACTCTGAGCTAAAAGTGAAAGGAAACAAAGATAGTTAATCAAATAAGGGTAGTTTGCCAGCGGCCTTCGCTACTCGAGCACCACTCCTTCGGGGAACTTAAAGCCTGATGCCCTAAGGTCGTATAGATCTGGGAGTCATCGGAGTGGGACTCGCTACATGGGTAGTTGAAGTTGACGTGTTCTAAGCAGACTCAAAATACCCTGAATCCATAAAGAAAATAACTAAGTGCTAAAACATTAAAAATCTTATCACCAAAGCTCAGAACTCAGAAAGTTATCTGTTGTCAGTGTGTCTAGCGATAGGTCGAAGTATTATCTGGTAGCAGTTAAGATAAGAGTTCATTGTGTTGACTATCTGGTCTAGACTAGTACACACACTACACATCAGGAAGACCCTGTGACTAAGAAAAAAGTCCAACCTAGTTGTTGATTTGTTTTCTGCCTGATCATAACAAGCTACTAGAGACATTTGAGACCTTGTCGTAGCAACCTAACCAATCAGACCTGTGTTAAGAATTGTCTGAAGAATTTTTGGAATAAAAACATGACTAGGAATTTAAGTGACTGCACTACGGTTTAGAATCACTAACTCCATGTAGACTTTGCTTGAGGACAAGCAAAAAGCTAAGTGTGGGGTTATCTGATACGCGAAAATCGTATCACATTTTTAGCATGTTTTTATGTATGTTTTAATGTGAAATCGAGAGTAAATTGACATTAATTGTTTATTATTTACTTGATTTCACGGTTTTTATGATTTTGGAAGTGTCAGGTGCAAAGTAGACGAAAACAGCAAATTTTGGGGCAAAAACGCAATTTTTGGAAATGTTGACTCGGTCAAAGGTCCGGGACGGGCGTCCCGACCAAGCCAAGCCAGAAGGACGGGCGTCCAGAACCAGGGACGGGCGTCCCGACCTGGTCAACAGACCAGGACGGGCATCCCGAGCCGCCAGAAGCTGTCCCACATCGAATTTTTCAGAGTTTCACTCCGGGAAGCTGCTATAAATACCCCAAGCCTCCAGCAGTTGAATTCATCCCTCTCCACTCGATCTGAGTCATTAAGTGGTTTCCAGTGTACAATTTTCCAGTACACAACTCACTCAGAGACTCGGATCTCAGTTTTCTTTCTTATTAGTGTTTGTTTTAGTTTCTGAGAAATAGTCTCAGATCTTAGGTTTCTATAGATAGGTTCATTTCTGGTATTCATAGAATACCCAGAATTTCGTTAGGAGATTCTAAGAGAGCTCTAGGCGTTCGAAGAGTCAGTCCACAGGGCTAGGCTTAAGCCTAGGACGTAAGGTAAAGTCTAGCTACTAGGCTGAGGAAGCGTCCTCCGAAGGTTCTGGTGAGTAGAGTCAGGGCGAGCAATACGACATATACAACAGTACGCTCCGTAGGCGAGACTTCGTAAAGGGTGATTTCTTTATGGCATCGGTCCCCATGTCCCTCTCTTATATGTGTTATTGCTTTGTTCTAAATATGAATTATGAATATCAGATTACGATTTTATGAATAGTTGTGTTATATGTTGAAGTTTTTATGTTTTTCCGGAAATAGCCACTTGCTAAATATTCATTATGTCTGCATGTCTAATGTAAGTCTCTTTTAAACTAAAACTAGGGTTATAGACAATTCCTAACCACGGTCTATCCATAACCTATTTAGTTTAACAGGCATCAATTAGTATTGGTGTCTGCCATACTAGATAAAATAACCAACGGAACACCTTGTTTGTTAGAGTAGTCTAGGTAGGCTGAGTAGAGAGTTATGCCGGCGGTTTTGCGACGAGCAGCATGACCCCGAAGTGACATAGGGTACCGTTCATTGCTGACTTTAGTCCGGGCCGTGAGTAGGGCCGTTTACCTTAACGATGGGGCGGTAGCGTAGAGACCTCAGATGTGGTACACCTTTAGACACAGAACATAGTTGCATTCCAGGCTAAGATATATCTAAAACACTCGAATATAGGTCAATCAACATATAGGAACAGTATAACATAGAATCAGAACTCATCTTTAAAACACTTTTAGGATTAATTAGACTTAAACCTAGTGGAGAATGGATCACCCTCTCATCAAAGTATTTGATGAAGATTGCATAACTGGATTATAAGATAGGAGTTAGGATAAAAGGCTAGTTACTACTAAGCCGTTGCCACTTCCCTGGGAGTACGATAATTAAATTAATAAAATCGTAGATACTTTCCAATAGATTAGCTACACGATAGGTACTCTGCCTTAGGTTCTGGCTGATTAAGTGACACCATAGAGACTAAATGTGACAATTAGTCAATCACAGTCCTTAATTATTCATAATCAACATAGGGTAAAATAACACCTATTTAGCATATCGGTCGGAAACCGCATCAGATACATGCAAAACATTTAGGATAAGTGGCTATTTAATAAGGGTGTCAAGAAATTAGGCTTAGGCTCAACTTGGGTTAACTAAGGAAGCAAAATATATTAGGGTAAGCTATAAAGGCTCAAACGGTTCAAGAACATGCCTCAATCATTTCTTTAGTACCAAATCTACTAGGATTTCGCCTCAAGGACTATAACAGATGAGTCTAAAAATTCTGAACCTTCATACCAAAGTGACTCTTTTTATAAACATGAAATTTCCAAGTAAGACTATGTGCAAAAGATAGGGAGTTGAAATAATTCTCACTTAGAGTCAACTAATACCTAATTATTCTGAAAGAAGGTACGAAGTCTACGAGAATGTACTTTTGTTTTGAAAATATCATCATAAATCGGGTCCCAAAAGTCTACACTAATCCTGCTAAAACTAAGGTTCTAATGGGTCATATGAAAAATGCTGCCACATTCATGCAAACAGGTCTTCTATGATAGATCAATCAATTTATAAGGCATCCTAAAACAGTTTTTCAGACAAGGCATCTATGCATTCAAATAGATCACTCAGAATTTCAGCACAGAGGATGTTCATGCATTCAAAAGACAGTAGGAAAAATTTTGAAAATTAGCACAATTTTTGAACTTTTTGCCCTAAAAGGACACCCTCCCCCAAACTTAAAGGGAAGCAATGTCCTCATTGCTTTAATTCAGATGGCAGGCAAAGCAATGTAACCAAACAGAACAAAACAAAATAAAAGGAGTCAAAACAAAACAAAATAAAACAAAAGATAGGTAAAGGTGTTCAAGACCTGCACAGTTGGCAATTGAAGTACAATCCCAAAAACATAAAAGTAAGGAGGGTAAGGTTAAGAACTACTCCCGTCTCGATGGGAGTGCATCAAGGGGTGATGATGACATCGTCATCCATTCTGTTGGGATCCTCCTCAAGTAGGAGTTCGGTCGGGAAACAAGGCCAAGGATTTCCAGCACGTTGTCGTTGCCGCGGCATCTGTAGAGGTCGATGCTGGAGCATCCCCCAAACTGAAATAAAAAAAACAAAGAAAACAATAAAACAGAAAAAACTAACAATGGTCGGGTACAGGGGTACCCGACACCTAATAAAACAAAAAGAACAGAAATAATAAGTAATCAGAAAGAAAGAAAAACAGGAAATAATAAATAAACAGAAAGAAAGGAAAAACATAAAATAAAGCAAAAATAAAAAGTGTTCACTTGAATTTGTCACTTGTTTTGGGTCCATTTAATTCTTCAGCATTGACCAAAGATAGAGATGCAACAGTTTGCTCTTGGTCTCCATCTTTGTAGAGTTTGAGTCTATGCCCATTGACTTTAAATTTGATCCCCTTTTTATCCACAACCGAGACCACTCCATAAGGATAAATTTGTTCAATTGTGTATGGTCCGGTCCATCTCGATTTCAATTTACCTGTTGTGTGCGTGTGTCACAAATTGAGAAGATAATAAAATAGAATAAATCAACGCAATCTTAACAAGTGCAAGTATACACCGGTCAACAAGTAATATATGTACCTAAGTACAAGATTATCGATCCCACAGAGATTTTGTATGCCAATTATACATGCAAACATGATTTACATTTGGTTAAAAGAATAAAAGAATAAAGAATGATGAATATTGGGTGGAGATTCGGAGGTTAAGCTGCAGCATCGTAGATGCTGCAGCAACGGAAATGCTGCAGCATCACCAATGCCGCAGCAATTCTACCTAACTACTACTACAGGTCAGCCTACTGCAAAATCACCATGAGAATACAACAGGTAATACAATGCTGTAAAAATCAAGCCAAAAATGTAAGTACAAACTAGAGGTGAATGTAAGTATACAAAGCATGCTTTCAGTTCCATATCAATGCTACAGCATGTCTGGTTTCACCCAGACTACTTGATCTACTAGTCTAGATCCCCGATAACATACCTTGGACCTAGCGCAACGCTAGGCAGTGAATGTACCGCTGTTCACGCAGTTATCAAATCCACTGCTATATGATTACCGTTGTTCACGCAGTTCTCAAATATAGCGCCACATAATCCTAATGTGATTACATGAATAAACCAAGCATTACTCCATACAAGCATTAAACATAAAAAAAACAGAAAGTAATGTTGCGGCATACCTATCATCATAGTTAAAACAGTGTATTCAACATGCTCATACTTAACTACACCACAACATCTTCAGGTTAAGAATATGTATTATGCTGAAATGAATCATGGAAAACAAGAATCAACGTAATAGGAAAGATAGTCCCTAGGTCCGTAGTGACACTAATCAACGGAGTCAAGCCTAAGACGGAAAACAAATCACTCCCAAAACATTTTTAATCAACCCTTGAACCAAGAATCATGAAAGACAAGGACTAACGTAATAGGAAAAATAGTCCCTAGGTCCGTAGTGACACCAATCAACGGAGTCAAGACTAAGACGGAAAACATATTACTCCCAAAACATTTTTAATCAATCCTTGAACACATGTAAACATTCTCATATTACAAAGATCATTAAATTACAAAACAGTAATAAATTGAAGAACATTCAATTACAAAACAGTAAACAACTTGAAGAAATGGAAAGAGGGTTACTCGGGTTGGAGATCACCCTACTGCCCCAAATCGGATTTAATCAAGCTGCTGCTGTCCTTCGTTTCCTCTGCGTGATGCTGCTGCCTTCGATCATGAACAACCCGAAAAATTCCAGCAAAGTCGCCCCAGCTTTCTCAGGTTCGTTTCCACTCGATCTAAACTCTAAAACACTCTAAAACACACTACCCACTGCCTAAATTCTAAGCTAATACTAGATACACACATACCAATATATAAACATTATTTTCCACCCTAATCTAAGCTCAAAAACAACTTCAAAACAAACTACCTACTGCCTAAGTCCTAAGCTGCCCATAACTAAACACAACACAATATTTCTCCTCCTCTCTTCCCGTCACTTCTTCTCTTTGTCTTTTCAATTCACACACATTCTCCACAAATAAAAAAAATAAACTAACCTTTTTGGTTTCCCAACAAGTTCTAGTTGTATGCCACCCATTGAAAATTTTGAAATTGAAAGGAACTAGGGCTGCTTGCATAAATAGTCAATTCATGGCAGTCCCTTGTTGAATTGCACCGCTTGAAATTTGAAATTGAAATTGGACTAAGGCTGCCTTGAATGGCTTTGTAGGTGTGTGGCAGCCTGTTGTCACAGCATTTCTGTCGAGAGGCAGTGGCAAGTCCCATTTCTTTAATAAAATAACCTTGACTCCTTTTGCTCTTTGACCGTAGGCATACCTGTATTAACAAGCAGAAGAGTACCGATAAGAGAGAAAGAAAATGGCAGTGCAATATGAAATTGAAGTCTCAAAACCAATTCTGAAAATTCTGAAAGAAACTAAGGAGTAAACAGCCATTAATTCCGAATTGAGGCACCTGAAAATAAAAGAACAACAATTAAAACAAAACAAGGAAAAGAAATCGAAAGTTGAAAAAACAAACAAACAAGAAGAAATAAGAAAAACGAAATAAAAACAAATGCAATAAATAATAGATGAAAGTGTTCACTTATAGATTGTGCTCAATTAACTACTTATCATCGATAAGTATTATAAGTGAAGAGTTTTGCACAATGTCTTCTTTAACCATGAAGTGACACTTCTTCCAATTGAGGACTAGGTTGGTGTCCTCACAACGTTTAAGCACCTTGGCCATATTCTCTAAGCATTTTTCAAAAGAGTCCCCAAATATGGAGAAGTCATTCATGAAAACCTCTAAATATTACTTTACCATATCTGTGAAAATGGCCATCATATATCGTTGGAACATTGCTGGAGCATTACACAGTCTGAATGGCATTCTTCTGAATGCTAAAGTACCATAAGGACAAGTGATGGTTGTTTTGTTATGGTCCTCTGGTGCTATAGCAATCCGATTGTAGCCAGAATACCCATCCATAAAGCAATAAGAATCCCATCCAGCCAACCTATCCAACATTTGATTAATAAAAGGCAGTGGGAAGCAGTCGTTTCTTGTGGCTTTGTTTATCTTCTTGTAATCCATGCAAATTCTCCATCCCCAGCGCTGTTAGATATAGGATAAATAATGCCAAAATCTAGCCACTTGATAATTTTGTTCCTTTACCACTTCCTTCGTAATTGGATTTAATCATTTTTGCCCTTCTATTAAATTTTTGGAATTGTCTTCCAAAATTATCTTGTGCATGCATAAGGTTAGTCATATACCTTTGATGTAAGCTATGGTCCAGCACATAGCTCGCTTATGCTGCTGCAAAGCTCCAAGCAATTCTCCTCCTGTTTCGCACTCAGCAATGCTAAAATGATTACTGGCAGTGTAGATTATGCCCCTAGAAAACCATACTTCAAATGCTGCGGCAATTGCTTCAATTCCAGCTGTGGTGGTTCTTCAACTGAAGGTTTTGTTATCTTGAAATCTCGAGAAGACAACTCCAAGGATTCAAATTGAGCTCAAAATCTGAACCTTTGGGGGTTTGCTTCTACCCAAGCTGAATGTGCTTTGGTCTCCACATTGCCATCATCATGTAGACTTTCCTCCAACAATGCATCCTTGACATCCTCATCTTGCTCTTTATCTTTTTCTTCCCAAGAATCATTGGTGGTGATCTGAAAACACTCCTCACCTTCATCATGGAATTTCATGACTTTGAATACGTTGAATGTGACTTTATCGTCCTGGAATCTCATGGTTAGCTCCCCTTTCTGCACATAAATAAGAGTCCTTCCCGCAGCACTCTCTGGAATATTGCATTACTGCAGCATCGTAGATGCTGCAGCATTCGGCAGTTCTCGAACACTATTTTGCTGCAGCATTTGCGATGCTGCAGCATTTGGCTGTTCTGGAATGCTGTTTTGCTGCAACATTTGCGATGCTGCAGCATTTGGCTCCCCTGAAATTTTTTTTTTCAGCTACTGGAATTTCTGCATTCTGTCTGGACTCACTAGTCTTCTCAGCTTCTCCAGACTTCATTATTGGCTCGTCCAGTATTCTGCCACTTCGTAGTGTTACCGCTTTGCAATGTTCATTTCTTCTGTCCTTGGATTTTCTGTATCACTTGGGAGTGATCCTTGTGGGCTGCTCCTCATGTCCTGAGCTAACTGCCCCATTTGGCTTTCCAAGTTTCGCACAGTAGAGGATAATCCATGTATGGTTATTTCTGTCCTTGCCATGAAGTCTCTCATCATGTTTTCTAAAGCATTTGAAGGTGGTGGTTGTTGTAGAAGTCTTAGGGAGTACGGGAACAATTTCAGTCTCTACACTTCATATGCTATCCCGTTTGCAACATTTGAAACATCACTGGTTTCAGCTCGAACTGGGCTGCAGTCATCTCTGGTCTTCCAATGCTTGGATTCAATTCATTAAACATAGGAACAACATACTATCAGATAGCATGGTCCCCATCATCTGCCATTACTACAGGATTGTAGACGGGTTCAGCTTGGTAACTTATTGTTCTGCCATGACCGCCTTATCTGTAGTTTGCTTCTTCTTTCTTAACGATTTAGTTGTTCTCTCAATTTCTGGATCTAGTGGCAACAATGTAGATTGAGAGTCCTTTCGCGTTTTACTCATGCAAAAATCAGCACACGTTAAGAAATATATGATATACCCAAGTTGAAAATTTGACAAATAATTCAGATCAATAAACTCACAAAAAACAGTTCAGCCCATGCATAATTTATTCGTCCCTCATACAATCATTTCAATAATCTCATAAGCTCAAGAATGAGTATAACATAAAACAACAAAAATATAACCAAATGCAAACAATATTTACAATCAATTGACACCAAAATCCCCGGCAACGGCGCCAAAAACTTGTTGCGTTGTGTGCGTGTGTCTCAATTTGTAAAGATAAAGAAAATAGAATAAATCAACGCAATCTTAACAAGTGCAAGTATACACCGGTCAACAAGTAATATATGTACCTAAGTACAAGATTATCGATCCCACAGGGACTATGTATGCCAATTACAAATGCAAATACGATTGTACAAATGGTTAAAAGAATAAAAGAATAAAGAATGATGAATCATGAATGGAGAGTGGTCTAATGCTACGGCATTTCTACTCCTAACTACAGTTAACAGTTAAAAGTCTACTGCTAAGCTACTGCTGCAGCAACTGAAATGCTGTAGCAATAGAAATGCTGCAGCAACCGAAATGTTGCAGCAACCGAAATGCTGCAGCAATTCTACCTAACTAAAATTACAGTTAAAAGTCAGCCTACTGGAAATTACCACAAGAGTACTGCAGGTAATACAATGCTGCGGCATTTACGCCAAAAATGTAAGTACAAGCCAAAGATGAATCTAAGTATACAAAGCATGCTTTCAGTTCCATATCAATGCTATAGCATGTCTGGTTTCACCCAAACTACTTGATCTACTAGTCTAGATCCCCGATAACATACCGTGGACCTAGCGCAACGCTAGGCAGTGAATGTACCGTTGTTCACGCAGTTTTCAATCCACTGCCATATGATTACCGCTGTTCACGCAGTTCTCAATTATAGCGCCACATAATTCTAATGCAATTACATGAATAAACCAAGCATTGCCCCATACAAGCATTAAACATAAAAACAGCAAGTAATGCTGCAGCATACTTATCATCATAGTCAAAACAGTGTATTCAACATGCTCATACTTAACTACACCACAACATCGTCAGGTTAAAGATATATATTATGCTGAAACGAATCATGGAAAACAAGAATCAACGTAATAGGAAAGATAGTCCCTAGGTCCTTAGTGACACCAATCAACGGAGTCAAGCCTAAGACGGAAAACAAATCACTCCCAAAACATTTTT
This sequence comes from Asclepias syriaca, assembly GCA_027405835.1. Lineage (NCBI taxonomy): Eukaryota > Viridiplantae > Streptophyta > Magnoliopsida > Gentianales > Apocynaceae > Asclepias > Asclepias syriaca. The sequence goes on along the minus strand of CM049928.1, from coordinate 10,946,032 downwards.
AATTAACCCTTGAACCAAGAATCATGAAAGACAAGGACTAAAGTAATAGGAAAAATAGTCCCTAGGTCTTTAGTGACACCAATCAACGGAGTCAAGCCTAAGACGGAAAACATATTACTCCCAAAACATTTTTAATCAATCCTTGAATACATGTAAACATTCTCATATTACAAAGAACATTTGATTACAAAACAGTAGTAACTTGAAGAAATGGAGAGAGGATTACTCTGGATCGGAGATCACCCTACTGCCCAAATTGGTTTAATCAACGTACTGCTGCCCTTCGTTTCCTGCTCAGCTGATGAATGCTGCAGCAAGTCACCCTGCTCACTCTTGGGTTTTTCCCTCTCAAAAGTTAGTCTAAATAAACTAAGAAAAAACTATCCTATTCTCAAATGGCCAAAAGCCAAAACTGAACTACTCTCTCCCGTTCCCACTGTCCATAATTCCCTCCTTTTTCTTTCCAAAAATTCCAGCCAATAAAAAAATTAATTTGCAGCTGTCTTCTGGAATTTTCTTGTCATCTCCCACTGAATGCTGCAGCATTTGCAGCCGAATTTCTGTCTTTTTTTTTCCTATGATTGCTGCAGGATTTCAGCAGCATATTCCAGCAGCACATTCCTGAAATTCTTGTCTTTTTTCCTATGATTGCTGCAGGATTTCAGCAGCATATTCCAGCTGCACATTCCAGCTACTTTCCTGAAATTCTTGTCTTTTTTTTATGATTGCTGCAGGATTTCAGCAGCATATTCCAGCTGCTTTCCTGAAATTTTTCCACCGAATGCTGCCTCTTTTCCCCACCTACTCTCACAAAACCAGCCAGCAATTGAGAGTTGTCATCATGTGAATATATATACATACATATATATATATATACCCACTAGGAAATATGCTTCTTCTTTTTTGTATAATGCAGCTGCCACTGCACCTTTTTTTCCTGAAAATCTGCTAGAAAATTGAGAGGAATCTCATTATATGTATGTATATATATGTATATATATATATTGTTGGACAACAACTATCTTCTATCTTTTTGTCTACCTTGCCAACTTGTACTCCCACAAATATATATATATATATATATATATATATATATATACATATAACAAAGATTTCAACATGTGTACCTTATATATATATATATGTATGTATATATATGTGTATAATGGATGGGACCAAAGAAATGAATACATAGGACCGAAAGTGTGCATCTTTAAATATGCCCAGCTGGATTTTTAAATGACAAATGGTGTGTGGGTGTGTAATATATATATATATATATATATATATATATATATACATATAGATACGTATAGATACATATATGTAGAGATGCAAATTTTCCACACATTCTTCACTTTCCTCTCGGTCACTTTTATCCAACAATGTCAACCATCCACATTCCCTTTTTACCCTTGTCACAATAAGTCAATTCAAATAAATTCTCAAATAACAAATAATACAACTTATCCACATGTTGAGAAATTTATTCAATTAAATTGACTTTTAACCATAAATCCACATTTTTAGGTAAAAAGAGAGAAAATATCAAATCAACACATTTTTATTCCATTTTCCAAATAAAGTCAATTAATTCCTGAATAAAATGTGGTAAATTAGATGTGAATAACTCTATTATTCTAGAGTTATCAATCACATAACAAAAGATCATTGATTTTTTAAATAATAAAATAGCAATACCAATCTTCAATTTATAAAATAACAATACTACATTCGGGGTAAAGAAAAGTTGGCAGAAGACACTAGTAAAAGACTTCAACTTATAAAATTCACCAAATCACTAATACCATAATAAAATTCACAAAACCACCTTAACCACAACATTATAAAACAAATCACGTCACCTCAAACTACAACAATGTCAAAACAAGAAGTTGATTTGTAATAAATTAAATAAAAATACAACAATGTCAAAATAACAAGTTCATTTATAATAAAGAACATTATCCAGGGGTATATCTATCTACAGTCTTCCGAGCTCAACGAAGCCTTGTTCTAGTATGTGGTATAATCTCTTCAATAGTAGAATCATGAGAAGACTGAGAACCGGAGCCTGAACGAATAACATTTTCTTGACTTGGATTGTCTTGAGAAGTTGATGCAGAACCATATACATATTCTAGAGTAAGACACTCTTGAGGAGGTTGCGAAGTTGAACCAAAACCAAATACCTCATCATCCTCTGGTACCTCAGTTGAATCAACACCATTTCCAGGTTTGCTAAAGTTACATTGTTTACCTCCTCTCTTTATCCCTTTTGCTCCACGTGTAAAGATTCAATTTTTTGGTCGTTTAGATGGATTAACCATATTTTGTGATCATGTAGCAGCACATCTTGCCTCGTGATGTCCAATCTTCGATCCTATTGCAGTAAGACCATGAGTAAGTAAATATTTAATTTGACTAAAACTAATTTGATCACTTGGTTCAGATATATTCTTCAACTGCTCCTCACATATTTGGGGACTAGCCTCAGCAGCATTGGTCTACAAGCAAATTTGAAAAACAAAATTTGAAATTAGCAAAATTATTAATTATTAGTTAATATAAATAAACTAACTAGAAGTATAAATTACCAATATGACAGCACTAGAACCGGTAATGGAACCTCATCGACATGCCCTCGATAAATCGGACTGCCTACTAAAATGCAAGTAATTCTAATATACCAAGAGAAGTAATCCTTGGCTACATCACTTCCATCAACTGTCGTTGGTATTTCAGAAAGAACTGATGATATCGATTTTTTCCAATGATAAAGACGAGTTTGGTGATGTATCATCCAATCAATAGACATATTCCCACGTAATTAGCATTTGTGTAGTTGAGATAGTTTACCTTGAATATGTTTCGAAATTGATTGTCCAAATTCAAAAGAAAAACAATTCTATACTTAGTTTGATTCTTTTAATTCCTAACTTATTTCTTTGAATATTCTTTCAAAATTTCACCAAAATATCTCCACCTAATCATATAAACTACATCATGTCATCATAATAATTAATTAAATAAGTTTCTATTAACCATTTATATAATTTTAAATATATGTTTTAAAATTTTATTGGCAATAAATTGAATATTAAAAGAAGTAATCAATAAACTAAATTTCAAAAAGTTAAGAAATTAATTAAAAGACTATAAATAATTAATTATATAAATATATAAATAAATGTAAATGGATATCTACCTAATAAGTCATTCTTTCAAAATTAATATTTGGATAGCAAATTCAATCTCATAACTAATCCAAAAAATTAAATTTGGAGAGCATGTGCAGTCTTTAGTGTAGATACATACCTATACGATTATGAAAGATAAAAGAACATAAGAGAAATCCAGCCTATATAAAAAGAATGGAGGAAAACAGGCCACTGTAAACAATGATAGATTACAATGTTCATCTAGAACCAAAGAATGGTTACAAAGTAGAAAATATGATCTTTTGACCATCATGGTTGCACAATGATAGAAATAACCATGAAAATAAATCCATTTTTTTCATCATAAACAAATACAATTTGTTGTAGCTAAAATTTAACAGAGGCAGCTGCAACATGATTAGGACCAAATGCAGGTGATTTAGATAGCAGCAACTTTGTTGAACAAGGATGGAATTTGGAATTTATGGCTATTCCCTTCCTCATTTATATGGTCTTACACATATTTTTATGAGTTTATGATCATAGGTGTTTCTGTTCATCTTTGCTATATGAGTTTATGCTACTACTATCACAACCACTACCACTACATAGATTATTTTAATGATGCAATGTTAAATGTAGTTAAGAAGATAAATTATGAGAAAAAAGGCAAAAATTTCAGAGTTCAATAGATGTAGATCAGGTACTAAGTCTTCATTCAAGAAAAGTATATTGATTATGTTAAGAATGTGAAATTATCAATATGTATATTCGCCATGATTGAAGTCAATTAATTCATTCTTGAGCTTTGCAGATTGGTATTAACCATTTAATTGGCATTTTATTTAAGTGTGTGAACCTATGTTGCATATACTTTATGCAAATTCTTTCTTACAAACATTTGATAACATGTTCATGACATTTTAACTGTAGGATTTTAACGATGTAGAATATGAATTTGATAGATGAAATCGAAAAAATAATAATAAAATAAAAACACACGATTTACCCAGGTTCACCCCAATTAGGGCTACGTCCTGCAAACGAAATTCTCTATTATTATTCCGTTGGTTCAATTAACTCGTTACAATGATATCCCTATATATAGGCGTCTAAACCCTACATATCACTGGGCCTATCTACATATCACTAGGTCTAAACCCTACATATCACTGGGCCTAAACCCTACATATCACTGTCCGGGCAGCGGGACCCCCGAGGCGGGGGCCTCGAAATATTTACCAACTCCAACAATCTCCCACTTGGTGAATATATCGAGCAAGAGAGAGCCTTCCAGTTGTCATTCGTCGTCAACCCAATCGCTGCAGAACACCATTTAAACTTTGTACTTGGGACAACCTTAGTAAGAAAGTCTGAACTATTCTTCACCGTGTCAACCTTTGTAAGCTGAATCACTTTCTTTTCCACCTTCTCTCGAATGAAGTGATACTGAATGTCGATGTGCTTTGTTCTTGAGTGAAATGCCAGATTCTTAGCTAAATGAATAGCTCCTTGATTATCACATCTCACCTCCATGGCTCCTAGCTCAAAACCAAGTTCCAGACACAAACGACATAACCATATAACTTCTTTTCCAGCATGAGTAAGAGCCATATATTCAGCTTCTGTTGAGGAGAGTGCTACCACGCTTTGTCTCTTACTCATCCAACTCACTGCACCTCCAAATAGTGTGAAAAAAATATCCACTAGTGGATCGCCTACGATCTATCTCTGCACCCCAATCAGCGTCTACATGGCCGATGATATCAAGAGCTTTTCCAACTTCTGCTCCTTCAAAACACAAGGACAATTTTGAAGTTCCACGAAGATACCTGAAAACTCTCTTGATCGTAGTCCAATGCTCTTTACTTGGATTGGACATATATCTACTCAGGACTCCCACTGCATGAGCTATATCTGGACGTGTACATATCATAGCGTACATCAAACTACCAACTGCACTAGCGTATGGCACTCGAGCCATCACCTCAGCTTCCTCATCAGTCTTTGGACACTGTTCCACAGACAATTTGGTCCCTGTAGACATAGGGGTACCAACAGGTTGGCAGTCTGCCATACCAAATTTCTTCAAAATCTCGTTGATATACTTCTCCTGACCTAGCCACAGTTTCCGTTTCTCGCGATCCCTCTTAATTTGCATGCCCAGAATAAAATTTGCAGGCCCCAAGTCTTTCATATCAAACTTCTTGGCCAACTGACCTTTCACCCATTTTACCATCTTCATGCTATTTCCAATTAGTAGCATAGCGTCCACATAGAGAGTAAGAATCACAAATTCATCACCTGCCCTCTTCATGTAGACACAGTAATCAAAAATTAAATGGGCAAAATAAAGTTGAAGCATGTGCGTATCAAACTTTTGTACCACATCCTCGGAGACTGCTTCAGTCCATATAAAGACTTCTTTAACCTGCACACGAGATTCTCCTTCCCTTTTGTTTCAAATCCTTCTGGTTGCCTCATGTAAATCTCCTCCTCCAAATCACCATGGAGGAATGCCTTTTTTACATCCATCTATTTCACTTCAAGATCATAAGCCACTGCTATGGACAGGACAAACCGTATCGAGGTCACTTTTGCCACTGGTGAGAAGATCTCATCATAGTCTACTCCCTCGATCTGAGAATACCCCTTTGCAACCAGTCTCACCTTGTATTTCTCCACGGTTCCATCTGGTTTCAGTTTTCGCTTGAATACCCATTTACACACAATTGCCTTTCTATCCTTAGGCAATTTGCACAAGCTCCATGTCTCATTTTTATCAAGCGACTGTATCTCATCTATCATTGCGAGCTCCCACTGATTTGCATCATCCCTTGATCTCGCATCTTTTACAGAAGTAGGGTCTTCACCTGTACTCAAAGCACTGAACCCGTAGCATAGAGGCGCCCGTCTGTTCCTTGTTGATCTCCTGAGAGCCGGTGTATTACCTGTATCAGGAGCTTCATCAACATCATCAACCAAGCTGACTTGATCAGAATCAAAGTCAAAATCAGAATCAGAATGGTTCTCAACTGATGTGCTTTGTGTCACCACTTCCTCAGCTTCATCTCTCATGTCCTCTTCAAGCACCACTACTTTGTTTTGCTCATCCCGCTTCTGTGTACCAGCCTGAGATTGAGTTTCACGAAAGATAACATCCCTGCTGTAGACTATGGATCTTGTTTAAGGATTCCACAACTTATAGCCTTTGACCCCTTCCTTGTATCCAATGAATATGTTCTTCTCGGACTTGTTGTCAAGTTTCCCCCTCTTCTCCTTAGGTACATGAGTATATCCATCACACCCGAACACACGAAGGTATGATATGTTTGGCTTCTTCCCAAACACTACCTCTTATGGTGTACGATTCTTCACTGATGTGGTTGGTGACCTGTTCTTCAGGTGACAAGCTATGGCAACTGCTTCTGCCCAAAATTCAGGTTTTAACCCTGCCCAACTCAGCATGCACCTCGCCTTTTCCATGAGTGTCCGGTTTAGTCTTTCGGCCACTCCATTATGCTGAGGCGTATATGGGGTCGTCTTTTGCCTTGCTATACCATTTTTCACACAGAACTGCTCGAACTCATTTGAGCAGAATTCACCTCTGTTATCTGTGCGAACTCCTTTGATTTTCCTGCCCAATTGATTTTAATCAAAGCCTTAAACTCTTGAAATTTTTCAAACACCTCAGATTTACTTTTAAGAAAATAAATCCAACTGTATCGTGAGAGGTCATCTATGAAAGATACATAATACCTGGATCCTCCTATAGATGGTGTAGGAGTAGGTCCAAAAACATCACTGTGGATTAGTCCCAGAAGCTCTGACGTTCTTGCATCATTCTATGAAAAACTAACTCGATTCTATTTTCCGTAAATGCAATGTTCACAGAACTCGAAACCCATAGAGCACTCTGGTACTCCCTCCACCATTTAGCTCGAAAATAAGGTAGATAAACCCTTTTCTCCAATGTGCCCCATCCTCTGATGCCACAACAGAGAAGTATCATGCTCATCTTCCTTCGCCTCTTTGGACACAAAACTGCCACTGAGAGTAACTGTTTCCGCAAGCAATTTGTATAACGTCCCATAACGGACTCCTCGTGCAATTACAATGGAACCTCGAGTCATCTTGCACGAATCCTTATTGCAACTGAAGTTAACCCCTGAGTTGGCCATCATGCCAACTGATAACAGATTTTTACTCATAGAAGGTATGTGCATCACATTCGGAAGAGTTTTTATGGTGCCGTCTTTCATCCTCAGCTTCACGCGACCACGCCCAGTAACCTGAACTACAGTATCATCTCCTAGCATGACGTCTCCACCAGCATACTTCTCATATTCACAAAACCAGTGTCTATGAGGTGTCATGTGGAATGAAGCACCGGTGTCAATGTACCAGATGTATTTGTCTGACTGTGCCATACACGCAGTGGCCACATACATATCTCATGTCGTCTCGACTTCCGTTCCAAAGGATGAATCCTCTTCCCTTTTATGAACCACCTTGTTTTTACAGTCTCGTTTCATATGGCCCCACTCTTCACACTTCCAGCATTTTACCTTCCGTTCTCTACTCTTCGATCGCCCACGAGATTTAGATCGGGACCCTTTCCAATTTTGAGATTTCTCTGTAGGTCTACCCCTAGCTGCAAGAGCCTCTTTACTGTAATTCCATGATCCCCTTCTCCGTGTCTCCTCTGATAATAAGGCCGCACACACAGTTTCATACGAGAGTTCTTTGTTCCCACCACCAATAACCACAATGAGATTATCCCATGAATCTGGCAGTGAACAAAGTAGTGTTATTGCCTTATCGTCATCTTCAAACTTAATGCCAATAGATACAAGTTGACCGATCAATGTGTTAAATTCGTTCAAATGTGCGGCGAACGAATCACCCTCATGCATCCTAAGGTTATAAAATTTCTTCCTCAAGAATAATTTATTGTCGAGTGACTTACTTTGGTATAGCGACTCCAATTTCTGCCATAAAGCCCTGGCTGTTGGTTCGCTCATCACATTCGTCAGAATGTTGTCTGCGAGAATGTTGTTCAGACTGTTGTTCGCTCATCACAAAGTCGGATCAAGCCCTTTGCTTTTCGATCGATTCGATCCCAGTCTTCAACCCTCTTTTCGGAAGCCAAACCCGTTTCCTCATCAACAGGCCTTTCCGATTCGATTGTTGGCCATAGATCTCGATCACAAAGAAGATCCTCCGTCTTCATCTTCCACAGATCGAACCGCTTTCCATCGAATTTCTCTATCTCAATTCGCGACCCTCCTGACATCTCTGATAAAACTCTGGCTATGATACCACTTGTAGGATTTTAACGATGTAGAATATGAATTTGATAGATGAAATCGAAAAAACAATAATAAAATAAGAACACACGATTTACCCAGGTTCACCCCAATTAGGGCTACGTCATGCAAACGGAATTCTCTATTATTATTTCGTTGGTTCAATTAACTCGTTACAATGTTATCCCTATATATATGCGTCTAAACCCTACATATCACTGTGTCTAAACCCTACATATCACTGTCCAGGCAGCGGGACCCCCAAGGCGGGGGCTTCGCCCCCGAAGTGTCCTCGAAATATTTACCAACTCCAACAATAACATCTCTCACTTTTTAAAGGAATTAGAAGGGTCAAAAAAAATAGAAATTATGATAAAGACTAATTTTAGCATAAAATACTCAAAATATATAACAAAATCCAACATATAAATGAATAATTTTAGCAGAAAATACACTACAATTATTGGGACAACACAATGGAATAGCCATATATCTAAAGTAAATTTGAAATCATAATTTTTAAAATAAAAAAGTAAAAATAATTTTTTAAAGGAGAAAAAAGACAATTCGTACTAATCTGAACTACGCAATGTGGTGTTTTGTTTAGTTATCGTCGTCAGACGTTTCTTTAGTTGATGTCAGACTTTGTTAGTTACTATAGTCAGACCACCGATGCTTCTTTCAATTTAATTGTTGGGTGGGCTAGGGTTTCTGTCGAGAGGTGGATTGGAGAAGAAAAGAAGGAAAAAAATTTTTAAAAAAAGGGAAAAAAGAGGTAAATAATTAAAAAAATATTTATTTAAAAAAAATATATAAAAATAAAATAAAAGGAAATATGGAAACAACGTGAAATAGGAACGGAAGGAAAAAAATTGAAAGAAGAGAGAGAAAATAGAGAAAGAGAAAAAGAGAAAAGAGAAACATTTTAATTCTTTTTAGTGAGTCCCATTAGAACTCATTTTATGAATGAGTTAAGGTTACTTTGAGAAATAGTTTTACAAACAAAGTTAAATTGAGACCATTTTAAAAAAGATGGGTTATTTTGGAAAAAGACTCGAAAATAAAAGATTGATCAGGGGTACAAACTATTTACGAATAATTTTACTTTTGAACTTCTGGTAGCAATGTCAATGAGATGATCCACTGTCAATAATCTAGATTCAGTCTCTTTATTAAACAAAGGACATCGTAGAGGTTGAGAAGGAAGCAAAAATCCTTCCATATAGAAATTGATTGTCCGTCCCCTATTCGGTATACCAATCCGTCCTGTAGGAGGCTTCGTCTCGCTAATAAATTTCGCCAAATGAGGCTAGAATTATCTGATTTCATAGCTGATAAAAAGAATATATAGGGATAATATTTTTCTTTTAAAACCCTGAACATCAGAGATGTCGACTGTTTGAGGATCCGCTAACATTGTTGGGCCAAAAGAGCCAAATTGAAACCACGAGGCCATCTTTCTTAGAACAACAAAGATGCTTCCAATTCCTCCAATTAATGTCACCAGAATCTTTATGAGGAGCCTACCAGAATTGACATGTCATAGATACAATTTTTTATAGATAGCTTTGGGAATGAGAAAACATTGCATAGTGTATGTCGGTATTGCTTTGATATGATTCCGATCGATATGCTAAAAATAGGTTTTATTTACCCTATATCGATTGTGAATAATTAAGGACTTAGAATTACAAATTGTCACATTTAGCATGTATGTTGTCACCTAATCAATCAGAACCTAAGGCAGAGTACCTATCGTGTAGCTAGTTTGTTGGAAAGTACCTACAATTTTAATTTAAGAAATTATCGTACTCCCAGGGAAGTGGTAACGGCTTAGTAGCAACTATCCTTTTACCCTAACTCTCATTTTATTATCCAGTTATGCAATCATTCATCAATATCCTTTGATGAAAGGTTGATCCATTCTACACTAGGTTCGAGTTCATTAAGCATGCAAGAGTATTTTACAAACAGTGTTCTGATATATGTTATATTGTTCCTACATATTGATTGACCTATCTTCGAATATTTTAGATATATCTTGGTCTAGATTGCAATTATATACTGATTCTACTTGTGTACCACATCTGAGTTATCTGATAAACTACCCCATCGCCATTGATGGCCCTACTCACGGTTCGAGCTAAAGGCATCCATGAAAGTCCTGTGTTACTCAGGAGATCATGCCGCTCGCCCTAACACCGGCATAAACACACGAACTCAGCCTACTTAGACTATTTTAAAAAACATGGTGATCTATAGGTTATTTCATCTAATATGACAGACCTTAATGCTTCTATCCTCACACAAAGCCCTAAATTAAGGTCTGTTAAACTAGACAGGTTATGATTAGACCGTGGTTAGGAATTATCTATAACCGTTCATCTAATTTAAAAGAGCAAGTAGACATAGAGTCATAATGATAATTAAGCTGGTGACATTTCTAGAAAAATGTAAATATCTTCAACATGCAAAACACATATTCATAATATCAAAATTTAATAATCAAATGGGTCTTTGGACAAACACAGTACAAAAATATAAAGAGAGGGACAAGGGGACCACCACCATAAAGTAGTCACCCTTTATTAGGTCCGCTGATGGAGCAACTACTTGTATATCCTGGATTTCTTGACCCGACTCTGCTCGACAAAACCTTCAGAGAACGCTTCCTTACCCTAGTAGCTATTGCTTTTCCTTCCTTCCCTTCCCTCCTCGGCTTAAGCAAAGCCCTGTTGAATAATTCTTCAAACGCCTAGTGCTCTTTTAGGATCTCCTAACGAAATCCCGGGTATTCTATGAATACTAAAAACAAACCCTATCTAGTCGTATTCTAAGATCCTAAGACAGATTCTCAGAAAACAAAGAACACGAGAAACTCTCGTATATTGAAAATCTACTTGAACAAAAACACCTGAGATCACTGAATGACTCGTAAACAGTAGAAAACTGTGTACTAGAAGCCACTGAATGATTCAGATCAAGTGGAGAGGGATGATTTCAACTGTAGAAGGCCTAGGGTATTTATAGCAGGGAAGCTGAGTGAATTTCTCTTCGGAAAATGATGTGGGTCACTGTTCATGGGTTCGGGATGCCCGTCCCGATCTGTTGACCTGGTCGGGACGCACGTCCTGGTCTTGGAAGTCCGTCCTGAATTTTGAACTTCCGAAAATCATGTTTTTGCCCTGAAATTTGCCATTTTCTCGCATATTTCACCTGAAACTTCCAAAATCACAAAAACTGTGAAATTGTGTTAATAGCAGTCAATTAAGAACAATTTAACTCCAATTTCATCCTAAATTGTGCCTAAAAACATGCTGAAAAAGTGATATAATTTATGCATATCATATAAGCCCACACTTAGCTTTTTGCTTGTCCTCAAGCAAAGTCTACATGAAATTATTGAATTTTAAATCATAGGTGCAGTCACTTAAAATTTCTAGCGATATTTTATGCCAAAATTGATCACTGAGTCAGATGATTCACAAAACAGGCCTGACTGGTTAAGTTGCTATGACAAGTTCTCAAATGTCTTAGTAGATTATCGTGGTCATGCAGGTTTAACAATTTAATAACTAGACTGAACTCTACTCTTAGTCACGAGGTCTTCCTGATGTGTAGTGTGTGTATTAGTCTATACTAGATCGCCAACACAATATAGTCTTCTCTTAACTCTTACCAGATAATACTTCGACCAGTTGCTAGACATAACAGTAACAAACAACCTTTTGAGTTTTGAGCTTTGGTGTCAAGGTTTTTCAATTAAAATTTTCAATAAAAGAACACACAGAGCTATGTATTTTTAGATTGATTGTTCAGGGCATTTTTATGTTCGCTTTCACACATCAGCTTTAACTACCCATGTAGCGAGTCCCACTCCGATGACTCCCAGATCTACATGATCTTAGGGCATCAGGCTTTAAGTTCCCTTAAGGAGTGGTGCTCGAGTAGCAAAGGACGCTTGCAAACTACCCTATTTATTTAACTTTTTCACTTCCAGCTCAGAGCATCATCTAGTCATTTAAATTGCTAATACATCCTCAACCGGTCTAATATTATTTAGTTAAGTCTCGAAAAGGTATTTGGTTGATGTCTCTAATCCAAACTAGGTTGTGCTCAATTATTCAGAATTCCCTATTTCTAATCGAGGAATTCAGTAAAGTTATCAACTTGTTTCCTACTAATCATAATGCTCTACTCACATATATCATAGACATAAGCATTTCTTTACCAATCACAACTGCATTTTGAAGTCTGAAAGAGTGAAAAATTTTGGAATGTTTTTGGAAGGGTGCAATTTTAGTGAGAAATATGTGAAAATATGCAAAATTTTACTACTACTACAGTGCACAGTGCACTGCTACCCCACACTTAAGGTTTGCACTGTCCTTAATGTTCATGCATATCCAATCACCCCACACTTATTTGAAAAACAAAAGTTGGAAACATAACATATAAAACTCTTACCCCACACTTATTTGACTAACTAAGGGGAAGAGAAAGAAAATAAAACAACAAAACAAAAAGGTAATAGAAATAACAAAATCAAATAAAAGAAATAATGTTGTTATGTCATATAAATCAACATTTTGCATACAATGATTCATATTTCATACAGCCCAGACTTATCACATAATCACACATAAAGCAGGAAAAACGAAAGAAAGAAAAAGGAAAAAGAGAAACTAAGAACTGGGCTCATCATCATCAGGTGGCCAGAAGTAGACCTCGGGGTCTTCAGTAAACCGGGAGGTCTACTGATAAATCTCCTCGACCCTACTGCTGGTCCTGTTGATTCTTTCCTCCATCATATCCATCCACCTCTCAATGTTCTCCATGTCTCGCCTGTGGCGGGCGGTGAGTTTCGCCAACCCCTACGACATATGTCACTCGAAGGCTGTGCATGGTACGAATGTCTGGGTCTGTGGTGTATGCTCTGCTGCCAGTCCCGGTACCAATGACTCTCCATGCTGCTACGTGTAGATGGAGTATCGCCCGGCTGCATCCCATACGATCATTCCCATGTTCCGTAGAACAGTCAAGTCTGTGGGAATGGTAGTTGGAGCAATTTGGGTCAACTCCGAACCCTCGATATCCAGCTCCAGATAGTGGGCTATTCGGGTGATGAACTGCTCGAGCCCCAGACACTATTTCTGAGTGTCTGTGGCAAAGCCCCACATGATGACGGCAATGAGCTGGGCCATCTCCACAGTAATGCCCTTGTGCATATTAGCCAGGAGGAATGTCTCCATCTGGGTGACATTCCCCGGGGCAGTATGTCGACCTGCTAGAGTGTGTGTTATGATGGTATGTAAATAGCGAAGGGTCGGGTGGATACCTGTGGCTTTCATGAAGCTATGGTGATAGGGGGTGCCAGTCATGCAGATCTGGGCCCAGGCGGTGGAGACATCAGCCGAGGTGAAGTCTCGTACAACGGTAGTGTAGGCAGTTGTGTCCAGCTCCTCTCTCCACCACATACCCAAAGCGATGCCGAACTCGGACATGCTCATCGACCGATCCATTTCGCCCAGTCGGAATGTGATCTGCTCTCGCTGGAATGTGAAGGAAGCATAAAACTCACAAACCAGCTTGAGGTAGGTCGGCTCGGTGATGGTAAAGACTCGACTGTATGGTAGTATGTTGAGTATGCGCTAGATCGCCCACTCGACTCCTAGTGTCCGAACTACTGCACAGTCGAGCATTCTGCTAACTAGTATGTTGCGTCTAATGTGCCCGTGGCACCTCTCCTGATACGCTGGAATGGAAGGGAAAAGACAGAAAGGGTGTGCCACAGATGTGACCATCATGGAAGAGGTGATACGTGCGCGTTTTGGAGCCATTGTTTGAAGAAATTTGAGAGAGTTCGAGAATTTGGCGGAAAAGAAAATTCAAATTCAAATTCTGGAGGTGAATTCGAATTCAGAAGGGTGGCTTTTGTTTAGGGAAGGATTTAGAGTTTTTGGCGGGAAATTTGAATTTTGGAGGGAAATTCGAATTTTGGAAGGAAATTCAAAAGTTCAAATTTTTGGAGGGAAAAGTTGAAATTTGAAAATTCAAGAGTTTGCCAAATTTTGGAGAGAATTTTTGGAGAGAATATTTGTAGAGAGATGATTTTTGGTGTTTGGTTTTGGAGGAAAATGGGAAAAATTGGGTATTTATAGAGAGGGGCCACCTTCGGGACGCCCATCCCGGCTAGATGGTCGTCCAGAAGTCGAGACACCAATCCATGATGCCTTGGGATGCGTGCCGCTTCCAGGAAAAAAACATTTTTCTTTTTTTTCGTATTTTCCTGCAAATCTTTATACACAAAAAACAATTATAATTTTTAACAAATCATATACCCTTTTTGTTGTTGTTATGTTTAGCGACTGGTCGAAGTATTATCTGGTAAGAGTTACGAGAAGACTATATTTTGTTGATAATCCAGTCTGGACTAATACACACACTACACATCGAGAAGATCTCGTGACTAAGAGTAGAGTTCAGTCTAGTTATTAAATTGTTAACCCTGCCTGACCATGATAATCTACTAAAGACATTTGAGACCTTGTCATATCAACTTAACCAGTCAGACCTATTTTTTGTGAATCATCTGACTCAGTGATCAATTTTGGCATAAAAACATTGCTAGGAATTTTAAGTGACTGCACCTATGATTTAAAATTCAATAATTTCATATAGAGTTTTCTTGAGGACAAGCAAAAAGCTAAGTATGGGGTTATTTGATATGCACAAATCATATACCCTTTTTAGCATGTTTTTGACATAAATTAGGGCAATATTTGAATGTATTTGATCTTAATTGAATCAAATTCACATAAAATTGCTTAAATTTTGATTTTGGAAGTTTCAAGAGTAAATTGAACGAAAATAGCAAATTTTGGGGCAAAAGTGCAATGTTTTGAAATGCTGGATTCGAGACGGGCGTCCCGAATTTCGGACGGCCGTCCCAACCCAGTCAAAGCACCAGGAAAGATGTCCCATGCTTGGGACGGGTGTCCCGAGCACTAGAAGTTGTCCCACATCGAAAGTTTTGGAGAAATTCACTCTAGAAAGTTGCTATAAATACCTTAGGCCTCCAATAGTTGAAATCATCCCTCTTCACTCGATTTGAGTCATTTAGTGACTTCAAGTATACATTTTTATATTGTATACAAGTCATTTAGTGATCTCAGGTGTTCCACACAAGTAGTTTAGTATACGAGAGTTTCTCGTTTTCTTTTCTTTTTGAGAGTCTGTCTCAGAATCTTAGAATACGACTAGATAGGGTTCGTTTTTTGTGTCACAGAATACCGGGATTTCGTTAGGAGATCCTAAGAGAGAGATAGGGTGCATGTTCTTAGTCAGATTAGGGTAATTTGCTTAAGCCTGGTATGTAAGGTAAAGCAATTGCTACTAGGTCTGGGAAGTGTTCTCCGAAGGCTCTTCCGAGCAGAGTAGGATCGAGCAATCAGAAGTATACAGGAGGTGCAGCGCCGGCTGGGCCTGCATAAAGTGGTGACTATTTTATGATATTGGGTCCCCTACACGAGTTTCTATATGTTTATGAATTGTTTTATCTGGATATTGATTTGATACTGAATTTATATATAATACATGTTTTACAATTTGAGATGCTATCCATTTTCCCGGGAAGATCATTGAGCTAGAATTATCATTATGAATGTTGAACTGTCATGTCCTTTTAAATTAAACTAGGGTTATAGACAACTCCTAACCAAGGTTTGAATCATAATCGGTTTAGTTTAACAGACTATAAAAGGTCTGCCAGATTAGGAAGAAATAACAAAACATATCACCATGTTGTTAGTGTACCCTAATAAAGCTGAGTTTGTACGCTAGGCCAATCCTAGGGAAGTGGCATGATACCGAAGTGACATAGGGTACCGTTCATGGATACTTTAATCCGACAGATGAGAAGGATCATCCCAAGGTAGGGGTGAATACACCAGGTAACTCGGTTATGGTAAACAGATGGTTACATTTCATAATTGCCTTAGAGATCAAGATATATCTAAAATGTTCGAAGATAAGGTCAAACAAATTGTAATAACTGAACTTAAATTGATGAATGCATGTCTACTCTTGAATACTATTTGCTTGTTATGTGTGATTGGGATCACCAATCAATCTCAAAGAATTGATTAACTGATTGATTAACCACATAAATAAGATGAATGTTAGGATTAAGGGATAGTTGCTACTAAGTCGTTACCAGTTCCCTGGGAGTACGATATTTATAATTTTAAAATCGTAGATACTTTCCAAGAACTAGCTACACGATAGGTACTCTGCCTTAGGTTCTGATTGATTAAGTGACAACAATTAAATGCTAAAGTGACAATTAGTAAAACTAAGTCCTTAATTACTCATAATCAATACAGGTAATAAATCCTATCTTTTAGCATACCAATCGAAACGCATCAGATTTTTGGCGCCGTTGCCGGGAACATATCATAAAATTTTAGGATTCCTGATCAAAATTCTAGAAGGTTATGATAGGTAATAGTAATAATCTATAACTTAATAAACACTCATTCTTATTTGAATTAGTCAATCACTTTCCTGAAATATAGGGTTATCTTGAATAATTTATTTTAGAAATTATCTAAAATTAAGAAATTTAGGTTAATCAAATTTTAGAAAATTATTCTAAAACCATACTAAGGAAATCAAATTTAAAAACAAAATAGAAAAATAGAAAAAATTTAAAAACAAAATAATTTCTTTTCTTTTCTTTTATACATTTTATTCTTTTAATTTCTCAAAAATATTATTTTCCAGAAATTAATCTAATAAATTTTTCGTGTTTACCGTTTTCCCGTTTGTTTGTTATTTATATTATTTATTTAATTTCGAAAAAAAGCATGGAAGTGAGGAGAAAATATTTTCTTCTGAATTGTCAAATTTTGGCTTATGTTTTAATTGAGAAGAAATTCCATTTTAGAATTTTCTTAGGGTCATGTTGGCTTTATGAGGATGAGTTATGAAATGATTTTGCCTTAATAGCCAGACCTTTGAATATTCTATTGAGAAAGGATGTTCCTTTTGTTTTTGCTGATAATTGCATGATATCTTTTTAAACAAACTAAAGGAACTATTTATTACTGCACCCATTCTGACATCACTTTATTGGAGATTGCTCTTTGAATTGATATGTGATGTTAGTAATTATGTAGTAAGAATTGTTTAGGACAAAGGCATGATTAGACATTTTATATACTATGCAAGTAAAACCTTTATTGACGCCTAGTCGAACTATACCACTACTGAAAAGAAATTACTAGCTGTCGTATATGCTTGTGATACATTCATATCATACCTAGTCTAAAACAATAGTATATATTGATCACCCTGCTCTGAGATATCTGTTCAATAAAACTAATGTTGAACCAAGATTGATTGGTTGAGTTTTATTGTTACAAGAATTGGATATAGAATGAAGGGATAATAAAAAGGTTTGAAAATCTAGAAAGCAAACCATTTGTCTAGATTAGAAAACCCCGAGTTAGAGGCTATTGTTGATGTAGTAATATTGATAAATTTTTGGATAAAAACTTATTTGCATTGTTTGCTATGTATAATAATTCTCATATGTGGTTTATCAATCATGCAAATTATCTAGTCGCTGAATTAGTCCCAAGTGATATGACTTATCAGCAAAGGAAGAAATTCTTTGCTAATTTGAAATATTACTACTAGGCAGATCCCTCTTCTATTTCAAATTTTTGCAGATCAGTTGATCAGAAGATGTGTCTCGAAAGACAAAGGCCACAAAATTTTGGAGCATTGTCATCAAAGATCTACGAGAGGCTATTTGACTGCTAGCAACACTGTCCAGAAAGTGTTGGAAGCATGATATTACTGGCCCACTATTCAAAGATTTTGTATCCTTGATACAGTTTGGCGATGCTTGAAAAATAACAGGTAACACGTCTTCCCGAGATCATCTACCCCAGCAAGGTATACAAAATACTAAAATCTTTTATATCTGGGGTATTGATTTCATGAATCCTTTTTCTTTCTTCCTTTTGGCAACAAGTACATCATAGTAGCTGTAGAACACTTTCAAAATGGCCTGAACCACAGGCTTTACCTACTGATGATGTTAAAGTCATGTGCAGATCCCTTGAGAAACTATTTTCCAGATTCAGATGTGCCAATTTCTTGATAAGCGATAAAGAGTTGTCAACCAGCTAACGCTTCTTCTGATGTGTAATTGGAGGCAGTAAAGGCTAATAACAACAGTTAAATTAATGCCTTTCCACAAGGAAGAAACGTTCAGTCTTTGTATCAAATTTGTGAAGTCTGCCAAGTACCTCACTTTAGCGGGGATTGTTATGGGACTGGAATACTAACCATTCCAAGAGAGGCAGGAGCAGGTTGCTGTAGTCAATGCTGCTCCAATGGGAAACGCATACAATCCCAACTGGAGAAATCATATGGGATTTAGTTGAGGAATAACTCTGGAGCTAAAAACTTCCAGAAAATACCACCACAACAAAGTCCCTAACCGCAGAATCAACAGAGGAGATGTTGTTAATTGTCAGACCCGTTTACTGTTACAGAAGTGTCGTCATGGGAAGCTTGTGTTATAATGGATCAAGACAACACTACTGAAAAGGTAAAAGGGCAACAATTATAGCTATACAAGTGTGAGCAAGTGACCTACAGACCAAGAGTTATCAATCAATCGATAGATATAGAGGCGTTTGGCGTTGTATCAGGAGTATAGTTGTTGAGGAGCTTGCGTCCCTTGCATACTAGTCAGCTGTGTGAAACTTCCCCGAGGAAGTCTCAACTATTTGGGCCCATATCTGCACCATTGGAGCCCCCTACCACCACAGCTTTGCCAAATCTTCAGGTATCTTTTCTGCCCTTCGATACTTGTATACAATACCATCACAGGTAGGTGCACCACTCTAGAGAAGTCAAGTTCCTAGACACCTTCCTCCTGGACACGTTGCTCTGATTGCGAGAAAACATCGTAAATAATTTGAGGAAGCAGTCCATGGGGCTCGAGCTATTCATCACACTGATAGCCACTACTTGGAGCTCGACATTGAAGGATCGGAGGTGACGAGGATAGCTCCATCTACCAGACCCACCGACCTAAATGTTCTTTAGAAAATGGGGATGGTAGTTCGTGAACCAGAAGGTAGACACACCCTCCATACGAAGCACACTACAGAGTCAGTAGCTCTAACATTCAGAACTTACAGAGTCGAGGACATTTCAGCAATATCACATGGCTGAGGTGAAGAGCCAATTGACAGATCAGAGAAGACCCTTCTACTCGAGATATGAAGGGAGTTTTTCTAATCCTCATCTTCCTCTACTTTTATTTTGTTTTCTTTTAATTTTTATCTTCATTTTGTGTTCTGTTTTGTTATTTCTATTACCCTTCTTGTTTTGTTGTTATGTTTTCTGTCTCTTCCCCTTAGTTAGTCAAATAAGTGTGGGGTAAGAGTTTTATATGTCAAATAACTGTTATGTCTAGCGACTGGTTGAAGTATTATCTGGCAAGAGTTAAGAGAAGACTATATTTTGTTGACAATCTAGTCTGGACTAATACACACACTACACATTGGGAAGACCTCGTGACTAAGAGTAGAGTTCAGTCTAGTTATTAAATTGTTAACCCTGCCTGACCATGATAATCTACTAAAGACATTTGAGACCTTGTCATATCAACTTAACCAGTCAGACCTTTTTTTTTTTTAATCATCTGACTCAGTGATCAATTTTGGCATAAAAAAATTGCTAGGAATTTTAAGTGACTGCACGTATGATTTAAAATTCAATAATTTCATATAGACTTTGCTTGAGGACAAGCAAAAAGCTAAGTGTGGGGTTATTTGATATGCACAAATCATATACTCTTTTTAGCATGTTTGTAGACATATATTAGGGCAATATTTGAATGTATTTGATGTTAATTGAATCAAATTGACATAAAATTGCTTAAATTTTGATTTTGGAAGTTTCAGGAGTAAATTGAACGAAAACATCAAATTTTGGGGCAAAAGTGCAATTTTTTGAAATGCTGGATTCGGGACGGGCGTCTCGAGCACCAGAAGTTGTCCCACATCGAAATGTTTGGAGAAATTCATCCCAGAAAGCTGTTATAAATACCCCAGGCCTCCAATAGTTGAAATCATCCATCTTCACTCGATCTGAGTCATTTAGTGACTTCAAGTATACATTTTTCTATTGTATACAAGTCATTTAGTGATCTCAGGTGTTCCACACAAGTAGTTTAGTATACGAGAGTTTCTCATTTTCTTTGCTTTCTGATAGTCTGTCTCATAATCTTAGAATACGACTAGATAGGGTTCATTTTTTGTATCACATAATATCAGAATTTAGTTAGGAGATCCTAAGAGAGAGATAGGGTGCATGTTCTTAGTCAGATTAGGGTAATTTTCTTAAACCCGAGATGTAAGGTAAAGCAATTGTTACTAGGTCTAGGAAGCATTCTCCGAAGGCTCTATCGAGCAGAGTAGGATCGAGTAATCAGAAGCATACATGAGCTGCAGCGTCGGCTGGACCTACATAAAGTGGTGACAATTTTATGATATTGGGTCCCTAGATGAGTTTCTATATGTTTATGAATTGTTTTATCTGGATATTGATTTGATACTGAATTTATATATAATACATGTTTTACAATTTGAGATGCTATCCATTTTTCCGGGAAGATCATAGAGCTAGAATTATCATTATGAATGTTGAACTGTCGTGTCCTTTTAAATTAAACTAGGGTTATAGACAACTCATAACCAAGGTCTGAATCATAATTGGTTTAGTTTAACAGACTATAAAAGGTCTACTAGATTAGGAAGAAATAACAAAACAAATCACCATGTTTGTTAGTGTACCCTAATAAAGCTGAGTTTGTACACTAGGCCAATCCTAGGGTTAAGTGGCATGATACCGAAGTGACATAGGGTACCGTTCATGGATACTTTAATCCGACAGATGAGAAGGATCATCCCAAGGTAGGGGTGAATACACCAGGTAACTCGGATATGGTAAACAGATGGTTACATTTCATAATTGCCTTAGAGATCAAGATATATCTAAAATGTTCGAAGATAAGGTCAAACAAATTGTAATAACTGAACTTAAATTGATGAATGCATGTCTACTCTTCAATACTATTTGCTTGTTATGTGTGATTGGGATCACCAATCAATCTCAAAGAATTGATTAACTGATTGATTAACTACATAAATAAGATGAATGTTAGGATTAAGGGATAGTTGCTATTAAGCCGTTACCAGTTCCCTGGGAGTACGATATTTATAATTTTAAAATCGTAGATACTTTCCAAG
Organism: Asclepias syriaca; assembly: GCA_027405835.1. Taxonomy (NCBI): domain Eukaryota; kingdom Viridiplantae; phylum Streptophyta; class Magnoliopsida; order Gentianales; family Apocynaceae; genus Asclepias; species Asclepias syriaca. Next base: position 10,924,225 of record CM049928.1, on the reverse strand, counting down.
AACTAGCTACACTATAGGTACTCTGCCTTGGGTTTTGATTGATTAAGTGACAACAATTAAATACTAAAGTGACAATTAGTAAGACTAAGTCCTTAAGTACTCATAATCAATATAGGTAATAAATCCTATCTTTTAGCATACCAATCGGAACGCATCAGAGACTTACCATGGCCTTGAGTTGGTCCACGTTGGCTGTGATATTCAGAATGCTCTGGTCTGAGTGACAAAATCTGCTTGCGATCATTTAATCCATATGGTAGATCCTGTGAGTCAGAGTATCTATCTGCATGTGCAAAACTGACTGAAAACCATTAGTACTTCCTCCAGATGAAGGTGTTTGTTCATTAGGTGTTGGGGTTTACTCAGGAGATGTTGGTGAGTTTTGGGTTTGGTCAAAGGGTTGTGGATTTTCAGGAACTCTTTGGGCAGGAGTGTGAACTGGAGATTTCTGAGGTTCATCTCTTGGAGGAAAGGCCTCCTCCTCCGTAGGAATGGGTTCACGGGTATCCAAGAATCTTTTCACTAAATCACTAGTGTCTAGGCTTGAGTCTATGTTTATAGGTTGTGGAGGATTGTTCTCCCGTGGTACTTCTGGTTCAGGCCTAGATGGTCCATCTGGTTTCTTCTTCTTTCGAACTAGAGCGTCGGGATTTTCTATTTTCTTTGCTTGGTTTGTAGCTGCTCTTGTTCTCTTCATCTATGAGTGTAAAGTCTTGTTAGAATAATAATAATAAAACAAATAATGAAACATAATAAAAACAAAATAAAATAAGCAAAAGGGAAAAACAAAATACGGAATAATTTAAAAACGAGAAAATATTTTTCAGGTTTTTTTTCGAAAGCAATTAAATTTCCTTAATAAGGTTTTAGAATAATTTTCCAAAATTTGATTATCCTAAATTTCTTAATTTCAGATAATTTCTAAAATTAATTAGTTATGATAATCCTATATTTCAGGAAACTGATTTTCTAACTAGCATAAAGTGAGTGTTATGTCTAAGGTATAGATTACTACCGTTACCTATCATAATTCTCTAGAATTTTGATCAGGAATCCAAAATTTGTTATGATAGTTCCCCAGCAACGGCGCCAAAAATTTGATGTGATTCCTATCAATATGCTAAAAATAGATTTTATTTACCCTATATCGATTATGAATAATTAAGGACTTAGAATTACTAATTGTCACATTTAGCATCTATGTTGTCACCTAATCAATCAGAACCTAAGGCAGAGTACCTATCGTGTAGCTAGTTTGTTGGAAAGTACCTACAATTTAAATTTAAGAAATTATCGTACTCCCAGGGAAGTTGTAACGGCTTAGTAGCAAATATCCTTTTACCCTAACTCTCATTTTATTATCCAGTTATGCAATCATTCATCAATATCCTTTGATGAGAGGTTGATCCATTCTACACTAGGTTCAAGTTCATTAAGCATGCAAGAGTATTTTACAAATAGTGTTCTGATATATGTTATATTGTTCCTACATATTGATTGACCTATCTACGAATATTTTAGATATATCTTGGTCTAGATTGCAATTATATACTGATTCTACTTGTGTACCACATCTGAGTTATCTGATAAACCGCCCCATCGCCATTGACGACCCTACTCACGGTTTGAGCTAAAGGCATCCATGAAAGTCCTGTGATGCGTTTCGACTGATATGCTAAAATAGGTGTTATTTTACCCTATGTTGATTATGAATAACTAAGGACTTAGAATGACTAATTGTCACATTTAGTCTCTATATTGTCACTTAATCAATCAGAACCTAAGGCAAAGTACTTATCGTGTAGCTAGTCTGTTGGAAAGTATATAAGATTTTAATTAAATTAATTATCGTACTCCCAGGGAAGTGGTAACGGCTTAGTAGTAACTATCCTCTTACCCTAACTCTTATCTTATGATCCAGTTATGCAATCGTTCATCAAATTCTTTGATGAGAGGGTGATTCATTCTCCACTAGGTTCAAGTCTATTTAAGCCTAAAAAGTGTTTTACAGATAATGTTCTGCTTTTATGTTATACTGTTCCTACATGTTGATTGACATATCTTCGAGTATTTTAGATATATCTTGGTCTAGATTGCAATTATGTACTGAGTCTAAAGGTGTACCACATCTGAGTTACCTGATAAACCGCCCTACCTTAATGACGGCCCTACTCACGATTCGAACTAAAGGCATCCATGAAAGTCCTATGTCACTTAGGAGATCGTGCCGCTCGCCTTAACGCCGGCATAAACGTACAAACTCAGCCTACTTTGATTACTTTAACAAACATGGTGATCTATAGGTTATTTCATCTAATTTGGCAGACATTAATACTTCCCGACGGGGAAGTCCTAAATTAATACCTGTTAAACTAAACAGGTTATGATTAGACCGTGGCTAGGAGTTGTCTATAACCATTCATCTAGTTTAAAAGAAACTACAGCAGACATGCAGTCATAATGATAGTTAAGCTGGTGACCATTTCTAGAGAAATATAAATATTTCAACATGCAAAACACATATTCATATAATCATAGTTCAATATTCATAATATTTATTTGGACGAACACAATACAGACATATAAAGAGAGGGACAAGGGGACCGATGCCATAAAGTATTCACCCTTTATGTAGTCCGCTGATGGAGAAACTACTTGTATATGTTAGACTGCTCGACCCGACTCTGCTCGATAGAACCTTCGGAGGACGCTTCTTCAGCCTAGTAGTTATGCTTTACCTTAATACCCAACTTAAGCACAACCCTATTGACTGACTCTTCGAATGCCTAGTGCCCTCTTAGGATCTCCTAACGAAATCCCAGGTATTCTATGAATACTAAAAACGAACCTATCTAGTCGTATTCTAAGATCTGAGACAGACTCTCAGAAATGAAGAACACGAGACACTCTCTAAAACTATGAATAAACCAATACTAAGACCTGAAATCACTAAGTGACTTGTATACTATGGAAAATTGTATACTTGAAGTCACTTAATGACTCAGATCGAGTGGAGAGGAATGATTTCAACTGAGGAAGGTCTGGGGTATTTATAGTAGGGGAACTGGGTGAATTTCGCTCAAAATTTCGACGTGGGACTTTGACCAAGCATTCGGGATGCCCGTCCTGGATTCTGGATGCCCATCCCGACTTCCGAACTTCTGAAAATCATGTTTTTGCCCCAAAATTTGCCATTTTCTTGCACTTTTCACATGACATTACCAAAATCACAAAAATTGTGAAATCGAGTTAATAACAATCAATTGATAATGATTTAACACCGATTTTGCCCTAAATTGTGCTTAAAAAATGCTAAAAAAGTGATATGATTTATGCATATCATATAACCCCACACTTAGCTTTTTGCTCGTCCTCAAGCAAAGTCTACCTGAAGTTATTTATTTTAAATCATAGGTGCAGTCACTTAAAATTTATAGTCATGTTTTTACTCCAAAATTCATCACTGAATCAGATAGCTCACAACACCGGTCTGACTGGTTAAGTTGCTATGACAAGGTCTCAAATGTCTCTTGTAGATTATCATAGTCAAGCAGGGTTAACAACTTATTAACTAGATTGAACTCTTCTCTCAGTCACAAGGTCTTCCTGATGTGTAGTGTATGTACTAGTCCAGACTAGATTGTCAACACAATATACTCTCATCTTGACTCTTACCAAATAATACTTCGACCCGTCGCTAGACATACCAGCAACAAACAACTTTCTGAGTTCTGAGCTTTGGTGACAAGATTTTCAATTAGGCATTTATTTATTTTTCTTATATTGATTTTTCAGGGTATTTTGTTTTTGCTTTCACGCGTCAACTTTAACTACCCATGTAGCGAGTCCCACTCCGATGACTCCCAGACCTACACGAACTTAGGGCATCAGACTTTAAGTTCCCCTAAGGAGTGGTGATGCGGTTTCCGACCGACGTGCTAAATAGGTGTTATTTTACCCTATGTTGATTATGAATAATTAAGGACTGTGATTGACTAATTGTCACATTTAGTCTCTATAGTGTCACTTAATCAGCCAGAACCTAAGGCAGAGTACTTATCGTGTAGCTAGTCTATTGGAAAGTATCTACGATTTTATTAATTTAATTATCGTACTCCCAGGGAAGTGGCAACGGCTTAGTAGTAACTAGCCTTTTATCCTAACTCCTATCTTATAATCCAGTTATGCAATCTTCATCAAATACTTTGATGAGAGGGTGATCCATTCTCCACTAGGTTTAAGTCTAATTAATCCTAAAAGTGTTTTAAAGATGAGTTCTGATTCTATGTTATGCTGTTCCTATATGTTGATTGACCTATATTCGAGTGTTTTAGATATATCTTAGCCTGGAATGCAACTATGTTCTGTGTCTAAAGGTGTACCACATCTGAGGTCTCTACACTACCGCCCCATCGTTAAGGTAAACGGCCCTACTCACGGCCCGGACTAAAGTCAGCAATGAACGGTACCCTATGTCACTTCGGGGTCATGCTGCTCGTCGCAAAACCGCCGGCATAACTCTCTACTCAGCCTACCTAGACTACTCTAACAAACAAGGTGTTCCGTTGGTTATTTTATCTAGTATGGCAGACACCAATACTAATTGATGCCTGTTAAACTAAACAGGTTATGAATAGACCGTGGTTAGGAATTGTCTATAACCCTAGTTTTAGTTTAAAAGAGACTTACATTAGACATGCAGACATAATGAATATTTAGCAGGTGGCTATTTTCGGAAAAACATAAAAACTTCAACATATAACACAACTATTCATAAAATCGTAATCTGATATTCATAATTCATATTTAGGACAAAGCAATAACACATATAAGAGAGGGACATGGGGACCGATGCCATAAAGAAATCACCCTTTACGAAGTCTCGCCTACGGAGCGTACTGCTGTATATGTCGTATTGCTCGCCCTGACTCTGCTCACCAGAACCTTCGGAGGACGCTTCCTCAGCCTAGTAGCTAGACTTTACCTTACGTCCTGGGCTTAAGCCTAGCCCTGTGGACTGACTCTTCGAACGCCTAGAGCTCTCTTAGGATCTCCTAACGAAATCCCGGGTATTCTATGAATACCAGAAACGAACCTATCTATAGAAACCTAAGATCTAAGACTATTTCTCAGAAACTAAAATAAACACTAATAAGAAAGAAAACTGAGATCCGAGTCTCTGAGTGAGTTGTGTACTGGAAAATTGTACACTGGAAACCACTTAATGACTCAGATCGAGTGGAGAGGGATGAATTCAACTGCTGGAGGCCTGGGGTATTTATAGCAGCTTCCCGGAGTGAAAATCTCTGAAAAATTCGATGTGGGACAGCTTCTGGCGGCTCGGGATACCCGTCCCGGTTCGGGACGCCCGCCCTGATTCGTTGACCAGGTTCGGGACGCCCGTCCTGGCGGTTTGACTGGGTCGGGACGCCCGTCCCGGGTTCGGGACGCCCGTCCCGGACCTTTGACCGGGTCAACATTTCCAAAAATTGCGTTTTTGCCCCAGAATTTGCTGTTTTCGTCTACTTTTCACCTGACACTTCCAAAATCATAAAAACCGTGAAATCAAGTAAATAGTAAACAATTAATGTCAATTTACTCTCAATTTCACATTAAAACATATATAAAAACATGCTAAAAATGTGATACGATTTTCGCGTATCAGATAACCCCACACTTAGCTTTTTGCTTGTCCTCAAGCAAAGTCTACATGGAGTTAGTGATTCTAAACCGTAGTGCAGTCACTTAAATTCCTAATCATGTTTTTATTCCAAAAATTCTTCAGACAATTCTTAACACAGGTCTGATTGGTTAGGTTGCTACGACAAGGTCTCAAATGTCTCTAGTAGCTTGTTATGATCAGGCAGAAAACAAATCAACAACTAGGTTGGACTTTTTTCTTAGTCACAGGGTCTTCCTGATGTGTAGTGTGTGTACTAGTCTAGACCAGATAGTCAACACAATGAATTCTTATCTTAACTGCTACCAGATAATACTTCGACCTATCGCTAGACACACTGACAACAGATAACTTTCTGAGTTCTGAGCTTTGGTGATAAGATTTTTAATGTTTTAGCACTTAGTTATTTTCTTTATAGATTCAGGGTATTTCGAGTCTGCTTAGAACACGTCAACTTCAACTACCCATGTAGCGAGTCCCACTCCGATGACTCCCAGATCTACACGACCTTAGGGCATCAGGCTTTAAGTTCCCCGAAGGAGTGGTGCTCGAGTAGCGAATGCCGTTGGCAAACTACCCTATTGTAATTAACTTCCTTAATGTTCCTTAAGCTCAGAGTCTCATCTAGTCATTCTAACTGCCAATATATCCACAGCTGGTCTAATTTTATCTAGTGGAGTCTCGAATGGGCAATTGGTTGAGGTCTCTAATCCAGACAAGGTTGTGCTCAGTTATAAGGAATTCCCTATTCCTAATCAATTAGTCCAAGATAGCTATCGACTATCTCCTACTAACCATAACATACTACCTACATATCATAGACATAAGCAATTGTTTAACCAAGCATACTGCATTTAGAAGTCTGAAAGACGGAAAAATTTTGGAAGGGTGTGAAAATACGGGGAAAACAAGCAAAAGCATGCGAAAATTTTTTCAAACTGCTTCAAACTGCTACAGTGCACCGTGCACTGCTACCCCACACTTAAGTTTGGCACTGTCCTCAGTGTTCATGCATAGCTAATTACCCCACACTTATTTGAAAACAAGAAATAAAACATAATAAAAAAAACAAGAAAAAACAAAATAATGCAACAATTCTGTATGTCATATAAATCAATTTTGTACAAAGATTCATAGTCATACAGCCCAGACATACACAAAGAACAAGATAAACAAAAGACAAAAGAAAAGAAAGAAGGGGAGAGAGAGACTAAGAACCCGGCGGGTCGCCATCCAGTGGACCGAGGTCTGCTAAGTCAAACTCGAAGTTCTCCGCTACTCGGGCAGTCTGCTGATGTATCTCCTCAATCCTACTGGTGATCATGGCGATCCTGTCATCCATCACCGCCAGTCGTCTGTCAACCCTATCATCCATCATTGCCAGTCGTCTGTCGATCCGGTCCATGTCTCGACTGTATCGTGTCGATAGTTCTGCCAATCCGTGCGACATGTGTCGTTCGAAGGCAGTACGTGGCACGAACGGCTCGGATGGAGGGATATGCGGTGGAGCTGCTTCTGATGCCGAGGCCTGTCCTGGCTGCTTTGTGTGGATGGTGTAGCGGCCGCTCGCATCCCGGACAACCATTCCCATGTTCCGTAGGATGGTAAAATCAGTGGGAACGGTGGTCGGGGCGACCAGAGTAAGCTCCGAGCTCTCTATGTCCAACTCCAGGTAGTGAGCTATCCTGGTGATGAATGGCCCGAGCCCCAGACACTGTTTCTGAGTGTCCGTAGCAAAACCCCGCATGATGACTGTGATAAGTCGAGCCATCTCTACTGTGGATCCCATATGCATGTTGGCCAAGAGGAATGTCTCCATTTGGGTGACATTCCCGGGGGCCGTCCGTAGTCCTAACAAAGTGTGTGCGATAATGGCATGTAAGTAGCGAAGAGCGGGATAGATACTTGTGGCTTTCGAGGAGCCGTGCTGGTATGGGGCACCCGTCATACAAATCTGAGCCCAAGCAGCGGGGACGTCCGCAGTCGTGAAGTCTCGCACTACTGTGGTGTATGCGGGCGTATCCAGCTCATCTCTCTGCCAAATACTCATGGCGACGCCGAACTCGGCCATGCTCATCGACCGATCTATTCCGCCTAAGTGGAATGTGATCTGCTCCTGGTGGCATGCAAAGGACGCATAGAACTCACATACCAGCTCCAGGTATGTGGGCTCTGTGACGATGAATACTCGACTGTAAGGTGGTACGTCGAGTATGCGTCTGACCTCAGCCTCTACTCCCAGTGTCTGTACTGCTGCCCAATCCAATGTTCTACCCGTCAGTATCGTGCGTCCGATGTATCCGTGACATCTCTCCTGATATGCTGTGCTGGAGGGAAAGAGCATAAAAGGATGTGCCACTGAGGTAACTGCCATAGTGGATGTGGTACGAGCACGTTTGGCAACCATTTGGGTTGAAAGTGTTTGAGAGATTTTGGGAGTTTTAGGTAGGAAGGAAGGTTCAAATTCGAATTCTGGAGGTGAATTTGAATTCAAAAGGGTGAAATTATGCTAGGGAAAGATTTCGAAATTTTTGGCGGGAAATTCGAATTTTGGAGGGAAATTCGAATTTGGAAGGAAATTTAAAATTTAAATTTTGGAGGGAAATTTGAAATTTTAAATTTGAAAAGTTTGCCAAAGGTAAAGGGAGAGAGTTATTTGAGAGAGGGAGATTTTTGGAAGTGAATTTTGAGGGAAAAATGAAAAAAATTGAGATTTTATAGAAGGGGCTGCCTTCGGGACGCCCGTCCCGGAGGCAGGACTCCCGTCCCGCTGGACGCCCGTCCAGAACCGGGATGCCCATCCCGGGTTGCCTCGGGACGCGTGCCAATTCCGAAAATATATTTTTTTTTCCTAATTCCTGCAAATCTCAGTCTACCAAAAATAATCATAATTTTTAACAAGGCTTCATGTTTATCCAATGAAATTCAGAAGTTGTTAAAAAAAACTCTATGCAAAAATTCCTCAGTCTCACTTTTTCGAAAATCATACTACCCTAATTTTATTCCTATTTAAATTCAGCAAAAAAAAACAAAAATTTGAGTTTATACAATTTAGTTAATGAAAAATAAACTGCAATTGCAAAATTTTCGTTTTTCATAGAAATAAAATGTCTGAAGAAATTTGTTGAAAATAAAGGACCCTTTAAAAATGTTTGAAAAATAGAAAAATATGGGGCAATTATTCAAGTTTCAGTTCAAACTTATTATTTGCTGAAAATAAAAGTAAAAGAATCTTCCCTTTTTAACGACTCTTGTTTCTGATCTCCTGTAGTTCTGTCCGAATGCTTCGCATTTCTATGTGTATTGCTCTCATCTCCTCCCGCTGCCTGCCTTGCTCACTGCGTAAATCAGCCATCTCCCAGAGTAGTTGTGCACCTTGGTTCTCCTGGGAATTGACCGTGGCTCTGAGACAGTCTACGTTAGCTGTGATATTCAGACTGAGTTGGTCTAAATGACACAATCTGCTGGCAATGCCTTGGTCCATTTCATACACCCTTTGATTCAACGTATCTATCTGTGCGGACAACATTGAATAATAACCGTTAGTACTCCCCGCAGATGAAGGGGTGCGCTCGTTAGGTGTTGGGGTGTATGCGGGAGAGGTTGGTGAATTTTGGGTTTGGTCAGTGGGTGGTGGATTTATAGGAACTCTCTGGGCAGGAGGGTGAATTGGAGATCTCTGGGGTTCTTCTCTAGGAGGGAAGGTATCCTCAGAAGGATCTTCTTCCGTGGGACTATGCTCACGGGTGTTCAGGAATCGTCTCACTAGTTCACTGGCATCAGGGCTTGAGGTTACTTCCACTGGTTGTGAGGGAAGAGTCCCTCGTGGTACTTCTGGTGCGGGTCTAGAGGGGCCTTCTGGTTTCGTCTTCTTTGGTCCTGGAGTGTCAGGGTTTTCTGTTTTCTTTGCCTGGTTAGTAGCTGCTCTTGTTCTCTTCATCTTTGAGTGCAAAGTCTGGTTAGAAACAACAAATAGCAAAAAGTAGGACAGTGAAACAAGAAAGCAAGAAAAATATTTTTATGGATTTTGATTTATTTAGAAAGCAGGTAAATTTCCTTAATATGGTTTTAGAATAATTTTCTAAAATTTGATTATCCTAAGTGTCTTAATTCCAGATATTATCTAAAATTAATTATTTTTGATAATCCTATATTTAGGAAAGTGATTGCCTAACTGGTATAACATAAGTGTTAATCAAAAGTCTAGGTTACTACCGTTACCTATCATAAGTCTCTAGAATTGTGGCCAATAATCCCAAATTCATTATGATATTTCCCCGGCAACGACGCCAAAAATCTGATGCGGTTTCCGACCGACGTGCTAAATAGGTGTTATTTTACCCTATGTTGATTTTGAATAATTAAGGACTGTGATTGACTAATTGTCACATTTAGTCTCTATGGTGTCACTTAATCAGCCAGAACCTAAGGCAGAGTACCTATCGTGTAGCTAGTCTATTGGAAAGTATCTACGATTTTATTAATTTAATTATCGTACTCCCAGGGAAGTGGCAACGGCTTAGTAGTAACTAGCCTTTTATCCTAACTCCTATCTTATAATCCAGTTATGCAATCTTCATCAAATACTTTGATGAGAGGGTGATCCATTCTGCACTAGGTTTAAGTCTAATTAATCCTAAAAGTGTTTTAAAGATGAGTTCTGATTCTATGTTATGTTGTTCCTATATGTTGATTGACCTATATTCGAGTGTTTTAGATATATCTTAGCCTGGAATGCAACTATGTTCTGTGTCTAAAGGTGTACCACATCTGAGGTCTCTACACTACCGCCCCATCGTTAAGGTAAACGGCCCTACTCACGGCCCGGACTAAAGTCAGCAATGAACGGTACCCTATGTCACTTCGGGGTCATGCTGCTCGTCGCAAAACCGCCGGCATAACTCTCTACTCAGCCTACCTAGACTACTCTAACAAACAAGGTGTTCCGTTGGTTATTTTATCTAGTATGGCAGACACCAATACTAATTGATGCCTGTTAAACTAAACAGGTTATGAATAGACCGTGGTTAGGAATTGTCTACAACCCTAGTTTTAGTTTAAAAGAGACTTACATTAGACATGCAGACATAATGAATATTTAGCAGGTGGCTATTTCCGGAAAAACATAAAAACTTCAACATATAACACAACTATTCATAAAATCGTAATCTGATATTCATAATTCATATTTAGGACAAAGCAATAACACATATAAGAGAGGGACATGGGGACCGATGCCATAAAGAAATCACCCTTTACGAAGTCTCGCCTACGGAGCGTACTGCTGTATATGTCGTATTGCTCGCCCTGACTCTGCTCACCAGAACCTTCGGAGGACGCTTCCTCAGCCTAGTAGCTAGACTTTACCTTACGTCCTGGGCTTAAGCCTAGCCCTGTGGACTGACTCTTCGAACGCCTAGAGCTCTCTTAGGATCTCCTAACGAAATCCCGGGTATTCTATGAATACCAGAAACGAACCTATCTATAGAAACCTAAGATCTGAGACTATTTCTCAGAAACTAAAACAAACACTAATAAGAAAGAAAACTGAGATCCGAGTCTCTGAGTGAGTTGTGTACTGGAAAATTGTACACTGGAAACCACTTAATGACTCAGATCGAGTGGAGAGGGATGAATTCAACTGCTGGAGGCCTGGGGTATTTATAGCAGCTTCCCGGAGTGAAAATCTCTGAAACATTCGATGTGGGACAGCTTCTGGCGGCTCGGGACGCCCGTCCTGATTCATTGACCAGGTTCGGGACGCCCGTCCCGGTTCAGGACGCCCGTCCTGGCGGTTTGACTGGGCCAGGACGCCCGTCCCGGGTTCGGGACGCCCGTCCCGGACCTTTGACCGGGTCAACATTTCCAAAAATTGCATTTTTGCCCCAGAATTTGCTGTTTTCGTCTACTTTTCACCTGACACTTCCAAAATCATAAAAACCGTGAAATCAAGTAAATAGTAAACAATTAATGTCAATTTACTCTCAATTTCACATTAAAACATATATAAAAACATGCTAAAAATGTGATACGATTTTCGCGTATCAAGTGGTGCTCGAGTAGCAAAGGCCGCTTGCAAACTACCCTATTTAGTTAACTCTCGTTTTTTTCCTTTTCACTTTCAGCTCAGAGCATCATCTAGTCATTTTGATTGCCAATACAACCTCAACTGGTCTAATCTTATCTAGTTAAGTGTTGAAAAGGTATTTGGTTGAGGTCTCTAATCCAAACTAAGTTGTGTTCAAGTATCAGGAATTCCCTATTTCTAATCGATAAATTCAAGAAAGTTATCACGTTATCTCCTACTGATCATAATATTCTACATACATATCATAGACATCAGCAATTCTCTACCGATCATAACTGCATTTTGAAGTCTGAAAGATTGAAAAAATTTGAAAAACTTTTGGAAGGGAGTAATTCCGGGAAAAGCATACAAAAATTACATGCAAAAATTTCTACTACAGTGCACTATGCACTGCTACCCCACACTTAAGTTTGACACTGTCCTCAGTGTTCATGCATATATAAATTACCCCACACTTATTTGAAAACAAGAAGAAATTAAAACAAAACAGAAACTTCTTACCCCACACTTATTTCACTAACTAAGGGTAAGAGAGAAAATAAAACAATAAAAGAAATTACAAAATATAATAAAAGAAACAAATGCTGTTATGTCATATAAATCAACGTCATACAGAGATTAATATTTCATACAGCACAGACATGATCACACACATAAAGTAGAAGCAACGAAAGAAAGAAAAAGAAAAGGAAAAGAAAAACTAAGAACCAGGCTCATCGTCATCGGGTGCATGGAAGTCTGTTGAAAAGTAGACCTCTGGGTCTTCAACTAGTCGGGAGGTCTGCTGAAAAATCTCCTCGACCCTGCTGGTGTTCATGGCGATTCTATCGTCCATCATCAACATCCACCTCTTGATTTTTTCCATATCCCGGCTATGTCGGGTTGTGAGTTCCACCAATCCTTGCGACATATGTCGCTCAAAGGCGGTGCATGGGACGAATGTCTCGGTCGGAGGTATATGTGCTGGGACCGATCCCGGTGCCAATGCCTGTCCTTGCTGCTCCGTGTGGATGGAGTAGCGCCCAGTTGCATCCCGTACGACCATCCCCATGTTCCTTAGAATGGTAAGGTCCGTAGGAATGGTGGTTGGGGCAACCTGGGTCAGCTCTGAGCCCTCGATGTCCAACTCCAAGTAGTGGGCTATCCTGGTGATGAACGGCCCGAGCCCCAAATACTATTTCTGAGTGTCCGTAGCGAAACCCCGCATGATGACAGTAACGAGTCGAGCCATCTCTACTATGGAACCTATATGCATGTTGGCCAGGAGGAATGTCTCCATCTGGGTGACATTCCTGGGGGCCGCCCGATGTCCTGACAGAGTATGTGCTATAATGGCATGTAAATAGCGAAGAGCAGGATGAATACCTGTGGCTTTCGCAAAGCCATGCTGGTAGGGAGTGCCCATCGTACAAATCTGAGCCCAAGCGGTGGAGACGTCTGTAGAAGTGAAGTCTCGAACTGCTATGGTGTAGGCGGGCGTATCCAGCTCGTCCTTCTGCTAGATACCCAAGGCGATGCCGAACTCGGCTATGCTCATCGATCGATCCATCCTGCCCAGACGGAATGTGATGTGCTCCTGCTGGAATGTAAATGAAGCATAGAACTCACATACCAGCTCTAGGTAGGTCGGCTCAGTGACGATGAAGACTCGACTGTAGGGTAGTACGTCGAGTATGCGTTGGACCTCCTGCTCAACTCCCAGTGTCTGGACTGTTGCCCAGTCAAGCGTTCTGCCAACTAGTACGTTGCGTCCGATATGTCCATGACATCTCTCCTGATATGCTGGAATGGAAGGAAAAAGCATAAAAGGGTGTGCCACAGATGTGACGGTCATGGAAGAAGTAATACGAGCGCGTTTGGGAGCCATTTAGTTGAGAACGTTCGAGAGAATTTGAGAATTTAGGCGAGAAGGAAGATTCGAATTCAAATTCTAGAGGTAAATTCGAATTCAGAAGGATGGATTTTGGTTAGGGAAGGATTTTGAGTTTTTGGTGGGAAATTCGAATTTTGGAAGGAAATTCAAAAGTTCAAATTTTGGAGGGAAATTTGAGTTTTGAAATTTTAAGAGGTTGCCAAAAATTTGTAGAGAGAAGGTGGAGAGAATTTTGTAGAGAGATGATTTTTGGTGGTTGATTTGGGAGGAAATGGGAAAAAATGACATTTTTGTAGAAGGGGGCGGCCTTCGGGACGCCCGTCTTGGGCTGCCTCGGGATGCGTGCCACTTCCAGATTTTTTTTTCATAATTCCCTGCAAATCTTAATACACCAAAATCAATCATGATATTTAACAAGCCTTCATGTTTAACCTATCAAATTCAGAAGCTATTAAAAACTCTTTGCAAAAATTCTCAATCTCTTTTTCAAAAATCATAACTACCCTAATCATATCCTAACCTCTATTTAGCAAGAATTATAGAAAAACAAAAGACTAAGTTTATACAACTTAATTAATAAACTGTATTTGTAACTCATTTGTTTTTCATAAAGAATTTGAAAAATAAAATGTCTGAAGAAAAATTACTGAATAAAATAAAAGACCATTTTAAAAAGTTTGAAAATAAAAAGTAGGGGTCCGTTATTTAATTTTAGTTCAAACAATTTATTTGCTGAAAAGTAAAAAGAATCTTCCCTTTTTCAATGGCCTTTATTTCTGATTTCTCGCATATCTATGCGCATAGCTCTCATCTCCTCCCTTTGCCTGCCCTGCTCACTTCATATGTCAGCTAACTCTTGTAGTATCTGTGCACCTTGGCTTTCCTGGAGGCTTACTGTAGCCCTGAGTTGGTCCATATTGGCTGTGATATTCAGAATACTCTGTTCTGAATGACACAGTCTGCTTGCGATTCCTTGATCCATCTGGTAGATCCTATTAGTCAAAGTATCTATCTGCATGGACAAAACTGACTGAGAACCGTTAGTACTTCCCCCGGATGAAGGGGTATGCTCGTTAGGCATTGGAGTATACTCAGGAGATGTTGGTGAGTTTTGGGTTTGGTCAAGGGGTGGTGGATTTCTAGGAACTCTCTAGGCAGGAGTGTGAACTGGAGATCTTTGAGGTTCTTCTCTCGGAGGAGAGGTTTCTTCAGAAGGATCTTCTTCCGTGGGACTGGGCTCACGGGTGTTCAGCAATCTTCTCACTAAATCACTGGTGTCTAGGCTTGAGTTTATTTCTATAGGTTGTGGAGGAAGGTTCTCCCGTGGTATTTCTGGTTCAGGCCTAGATGATCCTTCTGGTTTCGTCTTCTTTCTACCTGGAGTGTCAGGGTTTTCAGTTTTCTTTGCTTGGTTTGTAGCTGCTCTTGTTCTCTTCATCAACGAGTGTAAAGTCTGGTTAGGATAAAATAACAAATAACAGAAACAGAAAGAAAAACAAAATAGGAAAAGCAAGAAAGATATTTTTCGGGTTTTTAATTTTTAACATTTTTTTCCTTTTTATATTTTATTTTGAAAGCAGTTAAATTCCCTCAATATGGATTTAGAATAATTTTCTAAAATTTGATTATCCTAAATGTCTTAATTTCAGATAATGTCTAAAATTAATTAGTTATGATAACCTGTTGCATTGTGTGCGTGTGTCACAAATTGAGAAGATAATAAAATAGAATAAATCAACGCAATCTTAACAAGTGCAAGTATAGACCGGTCAACAAGTAATATATGTACCTAAGTACAAGATTATCGATCCCACAGAGATTTTGTATGCCAATTATACATGCAAACATGATTTACATTTGGTTAAAAGAATAAAAGAATAAAGAATGATGAATATTGGGTGGAGATTCGGAGGTTAAGCTACTGCTAAGATATTGCTGCAGCAATGGAAATGCTGCAGCAACACCAATGCCGCAGCAATTCTACCTAACTACTACTACAGGTCAGCCTACTGGAAAATCACCATGAGAATACAACAGGTAATACAATGCTGTAAAAATCAAGCTAAAAATGTAAGTACAAACCAGAGGTGAATGTAAGTATACAAAGCATGCTTTCAGTTCCATATCAATGCTACAGCATGTCTGGTTTCACCCAGACTACTTGATCTACTAGTCTAGATCCCCGATAACATACCTTGGACCTAGCGCAACGCTAGGCAGTGAATGTACCGCTGTTCACGCAGTTATCAATCCACTGCTATATGATTACCGCTGTTCACGCAGTTCTCAAATATAGCGCCACATAATCCTAATGTGATTACATGAATAAACCAAGCATTGCTCCATACAAGGATTAAACATAAAAAACAGAAAGTAATGCTGCAGCATACCTATCATCATAGTTAAAACAGTGTATTCAACATGCTCACACTTAACTACACCACAACATCTTTAGGTTAAGAATATGTATTATGCTGAAACGAATCATGGAAAACAAGAATCAACGTAATAGGAAAGATAGTCCCTAGGTCCGTAGTGACACCAATCAAGGGAGTCAAGCCTAAGACGGAAAACAAATCACTCCCAAAACATTTTTAATCAACCCTTGAACCAAGAATCATGAAAGACAAGGACTAACGTAATAGGAAAAATAGTCCCTAGGTCCGTAGTGACACCAATCAACGGAGTCAAGCCTAAGACGGAAAACATATTACTCCCAAAACATTTTTAATCAATCCTTGAACACATGTAAACATTCTCATATTACAAAGATCATTAAATTACAAAACAGTAATAAATTGAAGAACATTAAATTACAAAACAGTAAACAACTTGAAGAAATGGAAAGAGGGTTACTCGGGTTGGAGATCACCCTACTGCCCCAAATCGGATTTAATCAAGCTGCTGCTGTCCTTCGTTTCCTCTGAGTGATGCTGCTGCCTTCGATCATGAACAGCCCGAAAAATTCCAGCAAAGTCGCCCCAGCTTTCTCAGGTTCGTTTCCGCTCGATCTAGACTCTAAAACACTCTAAAACACACTACCCACTGCCTAAATTCTAAGCTAATACTAGATACACACATACCAACATACAAACATTATTTTCCACCCTAATATAAGCTCAAAAACAACTTCAAAACAACTACCTACTGCCTAAGTCCTAAGCTGCCCGTAACTAAACACAAAATAATATTTCTCCTCTCTCTTTCTCACTTCCTTCCCCGTGCCCACTGTCTATAATGCTCTTATTCTTCCCAAAGATTCCAACAAAATAAAAAATAATTTGCAGCTGTCTTCTGGAATTTTTTGTCATCTTCCACTGAATGCTGCAGCATTTGCAGCCGAATTTCTGTCTTTTTTTCCTATGATTGCTGCAGGATTTCAGCAACATATTCCAGCAGCACATTCCTGAAATTCTTGTCTTTTTCCTATGATTGCTGCAGGATTCCAGCAGCACATTCCAGCTACTTTCTGAAATTCTTGTTTGTTCTACTTCTTGTCCACCTTGCCAACTTGTACTCCCACAAATATATATATATTATATATATATACATAAAAAGATTTCAACATGTGTACCTTATATATATGTATGTATATAATGTGTATAATGGATGGGACCAAAGAAATGAATACATAGGACCGAAAGTGTGCATCTTTAAATATGCCCAGCTGGATTTTAAATGCAAATGGTGTGTGGGTGTGTAATATATATATATATATATAGATACGTATAGATACATATATGTAGAGATGCAAATTTTCCACACATTCTTCACTTTCCTCTCGGTCACTTTTATCCAACAATGTCAACCATTCCACATTCCCTTTTTACCCTTGTCACAATAAGTCAATTCAAATAAATTCCCAAATAAAAATAATACAACTTATCCACATGTTGAGAAATTTATTCAATTAAATTGACTTTTAACCATAAATCCACATTTTTAGGTAAAAAGAGAGAAAATATCAAATCAACACATTTTTATTCCATTTTCCAAATAAAGTCAATTAATTCCCGAATAAAATGTGGTAAATTAGATGTGAATAACTCTATTATTCTAGAGTTATCACACCCCCAAACTTAGGTCATTGCTCGTCCCGAGCAATGCTGCAGCAATGCAGAAGCAACCAGAAATATACATACCCACATAAAAACTTTGCTCAGCAGTTTCAGCCAAACTTGGGACCAATGATTTCAGAAAGAGAAAATTAAAAATTCGAGTAGACATAATGTTCCATCCTTAGTGAATAACCAAATATTAACTAACCCAAGTTCAAAGAATTTCCACTCCAGTGTGTGTGAATAGTCTTTCCTTTTTAATCTCTCATTCATAAGTCAACATATGGTAATCCTAAGGTTCATTTTGTATCCTCAAACTCAATCTATTACACCCCTCTCCACTAATGTAGCAAATTTAGCAATAAAGATCAAAGAGGTCTTAATTTGGTTGTAATGTAGGCTAGGGCTAAGGTAGGAAACATATGGATAAAAAGTGTCTCAAAACTTAGTCCTAGTCTGCCATGAGCTTCTCCCCAATGCTATCACTTCCCAAAAGAATTTTTTTTCAGTGAATAAAAATGCTGCAACAACACCAATGCTGCAGCAATTCTACAACATTTCTAAATTTTTTTTTCAACTCAAGGAGCATAAACATTTACACCCTGTTTCAGAAATACGTGCAACATTTAACCACAATCAACATATAACATTTGACCTCAAAGAAGCATAACACGTATTTCCTTTTTGCTCTTCTCTTTGTTCTTCTTTTTCTTTTTAAAGTAACGAGGGTGCTTTCATTTTTTCACACATGTTTTCATATACATACCCTTAATACGTAGAGCATTTATATCAGAAGTTCAAATTTTCCTTAAATACCACTAACCCCATAAAAATGATAATGCTGTAGCATTGAGCTGCTGCATTCCTATGTTCCTCCTCATAGCATTCTTAGTATACCCCCAAACTTATGTTTAACAGTGTTCATTGTAGACTAAGATCAAGTTTAGGGAAAACAAAGAATGGATACATGCAAAGCATTTATGATGAGTGGCTATTTAATAAGGGTGTCAAGAAATTAGGCTTAAGCTCAACTTGGGTTAACTAAGGAAGTAAAATGCATTAGGGTTAAGCTAGAAAGGCTCAAACGGTTCAAGAACATGTCTCAATCATTTCTTTAGTACCAAATCTACTAGGATTTCGCCTCAATGACTATAACAGATGAGTCTAAAAATTCTGAACCTTCATACCAAAGTGACTCTTTTTATAAACATGAAATTTCCAAGTAAGACTATGTGCAAAAGATAGGGAGTTGAATAATTCTCACTTAGAGTCAACTAATACCTAATTATTCTGAAAGAAGGTACAAAGTCTACGAGAATGTACTTTTGTTTTTAAGATATCATCATAAATCGGGTCCCAAAAGTCTATGCTAATCCTGCTAGAACTAAGGTTCTAATGGGTCATATGAAAAATGCTGCCACATTCATGCAAACAGGTCTTCTATGCCAGATCAATCAATTTATAAGGCATCCTAAAACAGTTATTCAGACAAGGCGTCCATGCATTCAAGTAGATCACTCAGAATTTCAGCAAAGAGGATGTTTATGCATTTAAAAGACAGCAGGAAAAACTTTAAATTTAGCACCATTTTTGAACTTTTTGCCACAAGAGGATACCATCCCCCAAACTTAAGAGGAGCAATATCCTCATTGTTGTAGCAACAGGGGGAAAAAAAGCTATTGGACTGATCATAAAAAGGGAAAACTAGTTCAACATGAAGCATGGGAAACAAACGCATTAGTGGCACATAAGTTCTCAGTTCTCGGGTGAGAAGAAAGCAAACACAAATATACCAACAGTTTAGGCGGTCATTGTTACTAAGTAAAAACATGAAGACCATTAAGACATGAAATTCATTTTGAATCATGACCACCCTTTTGCCCAACACAATAAACCGAGATACACATCAACTGGCAGATCTATCATTTCTACAAGCATGCTCACACACAAGAAATCAAGTATAACTAGAACCCTAAATACAGCCAATACAATCCTCTATCCATTGGTAATGCAAAAATTGTACTCCATAAATTTTATACATGCTACTCAAGGAGTGTATACTCACATTAAGATAAGAGAAATGAACCAGAATTTTTTTCTTTTTTTTTGCAAGTATCATACACCAACTCACATTACCGAGAAGAAATAAAAATGTAGAAAAGTGAGTACTAACCTGGAATCTTCTGGTTTGTTGAAGGCTGAAAAGTGAGTTTGAAGAGAAGGAGAGTAGAAGACCGTGTATGTAGAGAAATTTGTGTCCTTTAGATAACTCCCCCCTTCTTTCTCTCTTTGTCTTTTCAATTCACACACATTCTCCACAAATAAAAAAATAAACTAACCTTTTTGGTTTCCCAACAAGTTCTAGTTGTATGCCACCCATTGAAAATTTTGAAATTGAAAGGAACTAGGGCTGCTTGCATAAGTAGTCAATTCATGGCAGACCCTTGTTGAATTGCACCGCTTGAAATTTGAAATTGAAATTGGACTAAGGCTGCCTTGAATGGCTTTGTAGGTGTGTGGCAGCCTGTTGTCACAGCATTTCTGTCGAGAGGCAGTGGCAAGTCCCATTTCTTTAATAAAATAGCCTTGACTCCTTTTGCTCTTTGACCGTAGGCATACCTGTATTAACAAGCAGAAGAGTACCGATAAGAGAGAAAGAAAATGGCAGTGCAATATGAAATTGAAGTCTCAAAACCAATTCTGAAAATTCTGAAAGAAACTCAGGAGTAAACAGCCATTAATTCCGAATTGAGGCACCTGAAAATAAAAGAACAACAATTAAAACAAAACAAGGAAAAGAAATCGAAAGCTGAAAAAAAAAAAAACAAAAGAAGAAATAAGAAAAACGAAATAAAAAGAAATGCAATAAATAATAGATGAAAGTGTTCACTTATAGATTGTGCTCAATTAACTACTTATCATCGATAAGTATTATAAGTGAAGAGTTTTGCACAATGTCTTCTTTAACCATGAAGTGACACTTCTTCCAATTGAGGACTAGGTTGGTGTCCTCGCAACGTTTAAGCACCTTGGCCATATTCTCTAAGCATTTTTCAAAAGAGTCCCCAAATATGGAGAAGTCATTCATGAAAACCTCTAAATATTGCTTCCCATATCTGTGAAAATGGTCATCATATATCGTTGGAACATTGCTGGAGCATTACACAGTCTGAATGGCATTCTTCTGAATGCTAAAGTACCATAAGGACAAGTGATGGTCATTTTGTTCTGGTCCTCTGGTGCTATAGCAATCCGATTGTAGCCAGAATACCCATCTAGAAAGCAATAAGAATCCCGTCCAGCCAACCTATCCAACATTTGATTAATAAAAGGCAGTGGGAAGTGGTCGTTTCTTGTGGCTTTGTTTATCTTCTTGTAATCCATGCAAATTCTCCATCCCCAGCGATATTAGATATAGGATAAATAATGCCAAAATCTAGCCAGCGTAATTGGATTTAATCATTTCTGCCCTTCTATTAAATTTTTGGAATTGTCTTCCAAAATTATCTTGTGCATGCATAAGGTTAGTCATATACCTTTGATGTAAGCTATGGTCCAGCACATAGCTCGCTTATGCTGCTGCAAAGCTCCAAGCAATTCTCCTCCCGTTTCGCACTCAGCAGTGCTGAAATGATTACTGGCAGTGTAGATTCTGCCCCTAGAAAACCATACTTCAAATACTGCGGCAATTGCTTCAATTCCAGCTGTGGTGGTTCTTCAACTGAAGGTTTTGTTATCTTGAAATCTCGAGAAGACAACTCCAAGGATTCAAATTGAGCTCGAAATCTGAACCTTTGGGGGTTTGCTTCTACCCAAGCTGAATGTGCTTTGGTCTCCACATTGCCATCATCATGTAGACTTTCCTCCAACAATGCATCCTTGGCATCCTCATCTTGCTCTTCATCTTTTTCTTCCCAAGAATCATTGGTGGTGATCTGAAAACACTCCTCACCTTCATCATGGAATTTCATGGCTTTGAATACGTTGAATGTGACTTTATCGTCCTGGAATCTCATGGTTAGCTCCCCTTTCTGCACATAAATAAGAGTCCTTCCCGTAGCACTCTCTGGAATATTGCATTGCTGCAGCATTTGGTAGTTCTGGAATGCTGTTTTGCTGCAGCATTTGCGATGCTGCAGCATTTGGCTCCCTTGATTATTTTTTTTTCAGCTACTGGAATTTCTGCATTCTGTCTGGACTCACTGGTCTTCTCAGCTTCTCCAGACTTCATTTTTAGCTCGTCCAGTATTCTGCCACTTCGTAGTGTTACCGCTTTGCAATGTTCATTTCTTCTCTCCTTGGATTTTCTATATCACTTGGGAGTGATCCTTGTGGTCTGCTCCTCATCTCCTGAGCTAACTGCCCCATTTGGCTTTCCAAGTTCCGCACAGTAAAGGATAATCCCTGTATGGTTGTTTCCGTCCTTGCCATGAAGTCTCTCATCATGTTTTCTAAAGCGTTTGAAGGTGGTGGTTGTTGTAGAAGTCCTAGGGAGTACGGGAACAATTTCAGCCTCTACACTTCATATGCTATCCCGTTTTCAACATTTGAAACATCACTGGTTTCAGCTCGAACTGGGCTGCAGTCATATCTAGTCTTCCAATGCTTGGATTCAATTCATTAAACATAGGGACAACATACTGTCAGATAGCATGGTCCCCATCATCTGCCATTACTACAGGATTGTAGACGGGTTCAGCTTGGTAACTCATTGTTCTGCCATGACCGCCTTATCTGTAGTTTGCTTCTTCTTTCTTAACGATTTAGTTGTTCTCTCAATTTCTGGATCTAGTGGCAGCAATGTAGATTGAGAGTCCTTTCGCGTTTTACTCATGCAAAAATCAGCACACGTTAAGAAATATATGATATACACAAGCTGAAAATTTGACAAATAATTCAGATCAATAAACTCACAAAAAACAGTTCAGCCCATGCATAATTTATTCGTCCCTCATACAATCATTTCAATAATCTCATAAGCTCAAGAATAAGTATAACATAAAACAACAAAAATATAACCAAATGCAAACAATATTTACAATCAATTGACACCAAAATCCCCGGCAACAGCGCCAAAAACTTGTTGCATTGTGTGCGTGTGTCACAAATTGAGAAGATAATAAAATAGAATAAATCAACGCAATCTTAACAAGTGCAAGTATACACCGGTCAACAAGTAATATATGTACCTAAGTACAAGATTATTGATCCCACAGAGATTGTGTATGCCAATTATACATGCAAACATGATTTACATTTGGTTAAAAGAATAAAAGAATAAAGAATGATGAATATTGGGTGGAGATTCGGAGGTTAAGCTACTGCTAAGATATTGCTGCAGCAATGGAAATGCTGCAGCATCACCAATGCCGCAGCAATTCTACCTAACTACTACTACAGGTCAGCCTACTGGAAAATCACCATGAGAATACAACAGGTAATACAATGCTGTAAAAATCAAGCCAAAAATGTAAGTACAAACCAGAGGTGAATGTAAGTATACAAAGCATGCTTTCAGTTCCATATCAATGCTACAGCATGTCTGGTTTCACCCAGACTACTTGATCTACTAGTCTAGATCCCCGATAACATACCTTGGACCTAGCGCAACGCTAGGTAGTGAATGTACCGTTGTTCATGCAGTTATCAATCCACTGCTATATGATTACCGCTGTTCACGCAGTTCTCAAATATAGCGCCACATAATCCTAATGTGATTACATGAATAAACCAAGCATTGCTCCATACAAGGATTAAACATAAAAAACAGAAAGTAATGCTGCAGCATACCTATCATCATAGTTAAAACAGTGTATTCAACATGCTCATACTTAACTACACCACAACATCTTCAGGTTAAGAATATGTATTATGCTGAAACGAATCATGGAAAACAAGAATCAATGTAATAGGAAAGATAGTCCCTGGTCCGTAGTGACACCAATCAACGGAGTCAAGCCTAAGACGGAAAACAAATCACTCCCAAAACATTTTTAATCAACCCTTGAACCAAGAATCATGAAAGACAAGGACTAACTTAATAGGAAAAATAGTCCCTAGGTCCGTAGTGACACCAATCAACGGAGTCAAGCCTAAGACGGAAAACATATTACTCCCAAAATATTTTTAATCAATCCTTGAACACATGTAAACATTCTCATATTACAAAGATCATTAAATTACAAAACAGTAATAAATTGAAGAACATTAAATTACAAAACAGTAAACAACTTGAAGAAATGGAAAGAGGGTTACTCGGGTTGGAGATCACCCTACTGCCCCAAATCGGATTTAATCAAGCTGCTGCTGTCCTTCGTTTCCTCTGCGTGATGCTGCTGCCTTCGATCATGGACAGCCCGAAAAATTCCAGCAAAGTCGCCCCAGCTTTCTCAGGTTCGTTTCCACTCGATCTAGACTCTAAAACACACTACCCACTGCCTAAATTCTAAGCTAATACTAGATACACACATACCAATATACAAACATTATTTTCCACCCTAATCTAAGCTCAAAAACAACTTCAAAACAAACTACCTACTGCCTAAGTCCTAAGCTGCCCGTAACTAAACACAAAACAATATTTCTCATCCTCTCTTCCCGTCACTTCCTCTCCCCGTGCCCACTGTCTATAATGCTCTTATTTTTCTTCCCAAAGATTCCAGCAAAATAAAAAAATAATTTGCAGCTGTCTTCTGGAATTTTCTTGTCATCTTCCACTGAATGCTGCAGCATTTGCAGCCGAATTTCTGTCTTTTTTTTCCTATGATTGCTGCAGGATTTCAGCAGCATATTCCAGCAGCACATTCCTGAAATTCTTGTCTCTTTCCTATGATTGCTGCAGGATTCCAGCAGCACATTCCAGCTACTTTCCTGAAATTCTTGTCTTTGTCTTCTACTTTCTTGTCCACCTTGCCAACTTGTACTCCCACAAATATATATATATATATATATATATATATACATATAACAAAGATTTCAACATGTGTACCTTATATATATATGTGTATAATGGATGGGACCAAAGAAATGAATACATAGGACCGAAAGTGTGCATCTTTAAATATGTCCAGCTGGATTTTAAATGACAAATGGTGTGTGGGTGTGTAATATATATATATATATACATATAGATACGTATAGATACATATATGTAGAGATGCAAATTTTCCACACATTCTTCACTTTCCTCTCGGTCACTTTTATCCAACAATGTCAACAATTCCACATTCCCTTTTTACCCTTGTCACAATAAGTCAATTCAAATAAATTCCCAAATAACAAATAATACAACTTATCCACATGTTGAGAAATTTATTCAATTAAATTGAGTGTTAACTATAAATCCACATTTTTAGGTAAAAAGGGAGAAAATATCAAATCAACACATTTTTATTCCATTTTCCAAATAAAGTCAATTAATTCCCGAATAAAATGTGGTAAATTAGATGTGAATAACTCTATTATTCTAGAGTTATCATAACCCTATATTTCGGAAACTGATTGTCTAACTAGCATAAAATAAGTATTAGGTCTAAGGTATAGATTACTACTGTTACCTATCATAAGTCTCTAGAATTGTGGCCAATAATCCTAAATTCATTATGATATTTCCTCGGCAACGGCGCCAAAAATTTGATGTGTTCCGACTGATATGCTAAAATAGGTGTTATTTTACCCTATGTTAATTATGAATAACTAAGGACTTAGAATGACTAATTGTCACATTTAGTCTCTTTATTATCACTTAATCAATTATAACCTAAGGCAGAGTACCTATCGTGTAGCTAGTCTGTTGGAAAGTATCACGATTTTAATTAAGTTAATTATCGTACTCCCAGGGAAGTGGTAACGGCTTAGTAGTAACTATCCTCTTACCCTAACTCTTATCTTATGATCCAGTTATGCAATCGTTCATCAAATTCTTTGATGAGAGGGTGATTCATTCTCCACTAGGTTCAAGTCTATTTAAGCCTAAAAAGTGTTTTGCAGATAATGTTCTGCTTTTATGTTATACTGTTCCTACATGTTGATTGACCTATCTTCTAGTATTTTAGATATATCTTGGTCTAGATTGCAATTATGTACTGAGTCTAAAGGTGTACCACATCTGAGTTACCTGATAAACCTCCCTACCTTAATGACGACCCTACTCATTGTTCGAGCTAAAGGCATCCATGAAAGTCCTATGTCTATGAATACTAAAAACGAACCTATCTAGTCGTATTCTAAGATGTGAGACAGACTCTCAGAAACGAAGAACACGAGACACTCTCTAAAACTATGAATAAACCTATACTAAAACCTGAAATCACTAAGTGACTTGTATACTATGGAAAATTGTATACTTGAAGTCACTAAATGACTCAGATCGAGTGTTGAGGAATGATTTCAACCGAGGAAGGCCTGGGGTATTTATAGTAGGGGAACTGGGTGAAATTCTCTCAAAATTTCGATGTGGGACTTTGACCAGGCATTCAGGACGGCCGTCCTGGATCTGGGATGCCCGTCATAGTCTGTTGACCAGGTCAGGACGCCCGTCCTGGATTTTGGACGCCCATCCCGGCTTCTGAACTTCTGAAAATCACGTTTTTGCCCCGAAATTTGCCATTTTCTTGCACTTTTCCCTGACACTTCCAAAATCACAAAAACTATGAAATCGAGTTAATAACAGTCAATTGATAATGATTTAACACCGATTTCGCCCTAAATTGTGCCTAAAACATGCTAAAAAAGTTATATGATTTGTGCATATCATCCTGTGTCACTCAGGAGATCATGCCGCTCGCCCTAACGCCGGCATAAACACACGAACTCAGCCTACTTAGACTATTTTAACAAACATGGTGATCTATAGGTTATTTCATCTAATATGGCAGACCTTAATGCTTTTGTCCTCACACAAAGCCCTAAATTAAGGCCTGTTAAACTAGACAGGTTATGATTAGACCGTGGTTAGGAATTGTCTATAACCGTTCATCTAATTTAAAAGAGCAAGTAGACATACAGTCATAATGATAATTAAGTTGGTGACCTTTCCAGAAAAATGTAAATATCTTCAACGTGCAAAACACATATTCATAATATCATAATTTAATAATCAAATGGGTCTTTGGACAAACACAGTACAAAAATATAAAGAGAGGGACAAGGGGACCACCACCATAAAGTATTCACCCTTTATTAGGTCTGCTAATGGAGCAACTGCTTGTATATCCTGGACTGCTTGACCCGACTCTGCTCGACAGAACCTTCAGAGAACGCTTCCTTACCCTAGTAGCTATTGCTTTGCCTTCCCTCCCTTCCCTCCTCGGCTTAAGCAAAGCCCTATTGAATAATTCTTCGAACGCCTAGTGCTTTTTTAGGATAACAAAATCCCGGGTAATCTATGAATACTAAAAACAAGCCATATCTAGTCGTATTCTAAGATCCTGAGACAGATTCTCAGAAAACAAAGAACACGAGAAACTCTCGTATACTGAAAATCTAATTGAACGAAAATACCTGAGATCACTGAATGACTCGTAAACAGTAGAAAACTGTGTACTGGAAGCCACTGATGCGTTCCGATTGGTATGCTAAAAGATAGGCTTTATTTACCTATGTCGATTATGAGTAATTAAGGACTGAGTCTTACTAACTGTCACTTAGCATTCAATTATTGTCACTTAATCAATCAGAACCTAAGGCAGAGTACCTATCGTGTAGCTAGTCTGTTGGAAAGTATCTACGATTTTATTAAGTTAAATATCGTACTCCCAGGGAAGTGGTAACGGCTTAGTAGTAACTAGCCTTTCATTCTAACTCCTATCTTATGATCCAGTTATGCAATCTTCATCAATAACTTTGATGAGAGGGTGATCCATTCTCCACTAGGTTTAAGTCTAATTAATCACAAAGTGTTTCATAGATGAGTCCTGATTCTATGTTATACTGTTCCTATATGTTGATTGACCTATATTCGAGTATTTTAGACATGTCTTGGCCTGGATTGCAACTATGTTCTATGTCTAAAGGCGTACCACATCCGAGGTCTCTAATAAACCGCCCTACCTTAATGACGGCCCTACTCACGGTTCGGGACGAAGGCATCCATGAAAGCCCTAGGTCACTTTGGGGATCATACCTCTTGCCCTAGCTGCCGGCATAATCGGACTCAGCTCGGCCTACCTAGACTACTCTAACAAACAGGGTGTTCAGCAGGTTATTTTATCTAGCATGGCAGACACCAATACTAATTGATGCCTGTTAAACTAAACAGGTTATGATTAGACCGTGGTTAGGAATTGTCTATAACCCTAACTTTAGTTTAAAAGAGCACATTAGACATGCAGACATAGTGAATATTAAGCAGGTGGCCATTTCTGGAAAAACATAACAACGTCAACATATAAAACAAATATTCATAAAAATCGTAATCTCGTATTCATAATCAATTTTTGGAACAACACAATAACAACATATAAGAGAGGGACATGGGGACTGATTCCATAAAGAAATCACCCTTTACGTAGTCTCGCCGATGTAGCGTACTGCTGTATATGTCGTATTGCTCGCCCTGACTCTGCTCACTAGAACCTTCGGAGGACGCTTCCTCAGCCTAGTAACTGGGCTTTACCTTAATACCCAGCTTAAGCCCAGCCATGTGGACTGACTCTTCGAACGCCTAGAGCCCTCTTAGGATCTCCTAACGAAATCCCGGGTATTCTATGAATACCAGAAACGAACCTATCTATCGAACCCTAGGATCTAAGACTAATTCTCAGAAACTAAAAAAACGAAAACAAAAAGAAAAGAAAGAAAACTTCTACTGAAATCTGAGTCTCCGAGTGAGTTGTGTACTAGAGAATTGTACACTAGAAACCACTGAATGACTCAGATCGAGTGGAGAGGGATGAATTCAACTGCTAGAGGCCTGGGGTATTTATAGCAGCTTCCCGGGGTGATTTTTCATCAAATATTCGATGTGGGACTTGATTTGGGGGTTCGGGATGCCTGTCCCGGATTGGGATGCCCGTCCCGGATTGGGACGCCCGTCTTGGTCTGTTAACCAAGTCGGGACGCCCGTCCCGGTGCTTTGACTGGGTTGGGACGCCCGTCCCGGTGCTTTGACTGGGTCGGGACGCCCGTCCCGGTGCTTTGACTGGGTCGGGACGCCCGTCCCGGTGCTTTGACTGGGTCGGGACGCCCGTCCTAAGCCTTTGACCAAGTCAGCATTTCCAAAAATTGCGTTTTTGCCCCAAAATTTGCTGTTTTCGTCTACTTTTCACTTGACACTTCCAAAATCATAAAAACTGTGAAATTAAGTAAATAATAAACAATTAAGATCAATTTACCCTCAATTTCACCCTAAATCATATATAAAAACATGCTAAAAAGGTGATACGATTTTCACGTATCAGATAACCTCACACTTAGCTTTTTGCTTGTCCTTAAGCAAAGTCTACCTGAAGTTAGCGATTCTAAACCATATGTGCATTCCTAGTCATGTTTTATTCCAAAAATTCTTCAGACAATTCTTAACACAGGTCTGACTGGTTAGGTTGCTATGACAAGGTCTCAAATATCTCTAGTAGTTTGTTAGGGTTGAGTAGAAAGTAACTTAACAACTAGGTTGAACTTTTCTCTTAGTCATAAGGTCTTCCTGATGTGTAGTGTGTGTACTAGTCCAGACCAGATAGTCAACACAATAAACTCTTGTCTTAACTATTACCAGATAACACTTCGACCTATTGCTAGACACACTGACAACAGATAACTTTCTGAGTTCTAAGCTTTGGTGATCAGATTCTATTTAGCATTTATTGATTTCTTTCGTTTATATATTTTCTAGGGTATTTGAGTCTGCTTAGAACACGTCAACTTCATCTACCCATGTAGCGAGTCCCACTCCGATGACTCCCAGATCTACACGACCTTGGGCATCAGGCTTTAAGTTCCCCGAAGGAGTGGTGCTCGAGTAGCGAAGGCCGCTGGCAAACTACCCTTATTTAATTAGCTTTCTTTAATTTCTTTTCACTTTTAGCTCAGAGTCTCATCTAGTCATTCTAATTGTCAAAACATCCACAACTTGTCTAATTTTATCTAGTTCAGTCTTGAAAAGGTAATTGGCTGAGGTCTCTAATCCAGACAAAGTTGTGCTCAGTTATCAGGAATTCCCTATTCCTAATCAATTAGTCCAAGATCGCTATCACATTACCTCCTACTAACCATAACATTCTACCTACATATCATAGACATAAGCAATTGTTTAACCAGGCATACTGCATTTAGAAGTCTGAAAGAATGAAAAATTTTGAAAATTTTTGGAAGGGTGTGAAAATATGGGGAAAACAAGCAAAATCATGCAAAAAATTTTCAAACTACTACCATGCACTGTGCACTGCTACCCCACACTTAAGTCTGACACTGTCCTCAGTGTTCATGCATAGCTAAACTACCCCACACTTATTTGAAAACAAGAAACAAAAACAAAACAAAGAACTCTTACCCCATACTTATTGGACTAACTAAGGGTAAGAGAGAAAATAAGGCAACAAAACAAGAAGGATAGCAAAACAGAAAACAAAACAAATAAAATAAAAGGAATATGAGGATTAGAAAAACTCCCTTCATGTCGCGAGCAGAAGGGTCTTCTCTGATCTGTCAATTGGCTCTTCACCTTAGCCATGTGCTATTGCTGAGGTGTTTCTGACTCTGCAAGCTCTAAATTTTGGAACGGATGACGTCAGCTCCGATCTTTCAATGTCGAGCTCAAGGTAGTGGCCTATCCATTTGATGAATGACTCGAACCCCAAGGACGGATTCCTCGAATCATTTGCAAAGTTTCTCGTAATCGTAGCAACGTATCTAGAGGAACGTGTCTAGGAATGAGACTTCTTTGGATTGGTGTGCCTGAAGCTTTGGCGAAGCCGTGGTGGTAGGAGACTCCAGTAGTGTAGAATTGGGCCCA
Organism: Asclepias syriaca; assembly: GCA_027405835.1. Lineage (NCBI taxonomy): Eukaryota > Viridiplantae > Streptophyta > Magnoliopsida > Gentianales > Apocynaceae > Asclepias > Asclepias syriaca. The sequence continues at coordinate 10,893,577 of CM049928.1, read as the reverse complement.
AGTATTTGAGACTTCCTTGGGGGAAGTTTCTCACAGCTGATTGTATGCAGGGGATGCAAGCTCCTCCATTGCTATGCTCCTGATACAACGCCAAATTCCTCTATATCCTTCGACCGTTCGATATCACTTGGTAGATCACTTGCTTGCACTGGTCTGGCTTTAATTGTTGCCAGTATCTCATCTGTGGATTCTGCGGGTAGGGGTGGTGCTTGGCAGACTTCACAGATTAAATACATAGACTGAACGTTTCTTCCTAAGACATTGGCACTCTGAATCTGGAAAACAACTTCTCATAGAATCTGCACATGACTTTAACATCATTAGTAGGTAATGCATGTGGCTCAGGCCATTTGTTTTGAAAAGTGTTCCACGACTACTATGATGTAATTATTTTCACATGAAGAAAAAGAAAAGGATTCGATACCCCAGATATCAAAGATTTCAAGACTCTATATACCTTGCTGGGGTAGGCGATCTTTGGAAGAGGTGTTACATGTTATTTGGCAAGCATCGCAGGACTGTATCAGAGATACAAAATCCTTGAATATGGGGGGTCAACAAGATTCTACTTCCAACACTTTCCAAACAGTGTTGATAGCAGTTAATTGGTCTCCTATAGATTCCTGCAATGCTTCAGAATCATGTAGCCTTCGCCTTTCGAGATACATCCTCTAATCACTTTACTCTGCAAAAATTTTAAATAGAAGAGAAATCTGCCCAGTAGTAATATTTCAAATCAGCAAAGAATTTCTTCTTTTGCTGATAAGTCATATCACTTGGGAATAATTAGCAGCTAGATAATTAGTAATATCAGTAAACCACGGAGGAGAATCATTACTCATAGCAAACAATGAAAATAGATCCCCATTCAGAAATTTATCAGATACTACTGTCTCGTCAATAGCCTCTAACTCAGGGTTTCCTAATCTAGACCAAAGGTTTGCTTTCTAGATTCTTAACCCTTTTTCTTATCCCTTCATTCTACATCAAATTCAAGTAACAATAAAACCTAACTTAATCAATTATGGTTCAGCATCAGTTTTATTGAACACAGATATCTCAGAGTGATCAGTGTAACCTATTGTTTTAGACAAGACTAGAAAAGATCAGGATTTATCATACATGAACTTTCTTATCATCTTTCTGTCCTAAAACAATTCTTACTACATCATTACATCACATATTCATTCAAAAAGCATATTTCAATCAGGTGATGCCCTAATGGGTGCAGTAATTCCTTTTGGTTTAAAAGATCTCATGCAATTATCAACATAACAAAAGGAACATCCTTTTTTTCAATAGAACATTCAAAGGTCTAGCTATTAAGGAAAAATTATTTCATAACTCGTCCTAAATAAGCCGGTATGACTCTAAGAAAATTCTAAAATGGAGTTTCTTCCCAATAAAAATCTAAGACAAAATTTTACAACTCAGAAGAAAACATATTTTATCCTCATTTCCATTTTTATTCGAAATTAAATAATAGAAGAAAAACACGAAAAAGAGCAACTAAGAAAACAATTAATAAAGAACAAGAGATGGGGAAAAGAACAACTTACCATTGAGCAAGAAAAATACATTTTTTTCGGTTTTTAAATTTTAAATTTTTTTTCTTTTTTTTCTGAAAAGCAGTTAAATTTCCTTAATATGGTTTTAGAATGATTTTCTAAAATTTGATAACCCTATATTTCGGAAATTGATTGTCTAACTAGCGTAAGATAAGTGGAGGTCTAAAGTCTAGGTTACTACCATTGCCTATCATAAGTATCTAGAATTTTGATCAGGAGTCCTAAATTCATTATGATATTTCCCCGGCAACGGCGCCAAAAATCTGATGCGTTCCGATTGGTATGCTAAAAGATAGGCTTTATTTACCTATATCGATTATGAGTAATTAAGGACTGAGTCTTACTAATTGTCACTTAGCATTCAATTATTGTCACTTAATCAATCAGAACCTAAGGCAGAGTACCTATCGTGTAGCTAGTCTGTTGGAAAGTATCTACGATTTTATTAAGTTAAATATCGTACTCCCAGGGAAGTGGTAACGGCTTAGTAGTAACTAGCCTTTCATTCTAACTCCTATCTTATGATCCAGTTATGCAGTCTTCATCAATAACTTTGATGAGAGGGCGATCCATTCTCCACTAGGTTTAACTCTAATTAATCCCAAAAGTGTTTTATAGATGAGTCCTGATTCTATGTTATACTGTTCCTATATGTTGATTGACCTATATTCGAGTATTTTAGACATGTCTTGGCTTGGATTGCAACTATGTTCTGTGTCTAAAGGCGTACCACATCCGAGGTCTCTAATAAACCGCCCTACCTTAATGACGACCCTACTCACGGTTCGGGACGAAGGCAACCATGAAAGTCCAATGTCACTTCGGGGATCATACCGCTTGCCCTAGCCGCCGGCATAATCGGACTCAGCTCGGCCTACCTAGACTACTCTAACAAACATGGTGTTCAGCAGGTTATTTTATCTAGCATGGCAGACACCATTACTAATTGATGCCTGTTAAACTAAACAGGTTATGATTAGACCGTGGTTAGGAACTGTCTATAACCCTAACTTTAGTTTAAAAGAGCACATTAGACATGCAGACATAGTGAATATTAAGCAGGTGGCCATTTCCGGAAAACCATAACAACGTCAACATATAAAACAAATATTCATAAAAATCGTAATCTCGTATTCATAATCAATTTTTGGAATAACACAATAACAACATATAAGAGAGGGACATGGGGACTGATGCCATAAAGAAATCACCCTTTACGTAGTCTCGCCGATGGAGCGTACTGTTGTATATGTCGTATTGCTCGCCCCGACTCTGCTCGCCAGAACCTTCGGAGGACGCTTCCTCAGCCTAGTAACTGGGCTTTACCTTAATACCCAACTTAAGCCCAGCCCTGTGGACTGACTCTTCGAACGCCTAGAGCCCTCTTAGGATCTCCTAACGAAATCCCGGGTATTCTATGAATACCAGAAACGAACCTATCTATCGAACCCTAGGATCTGAGACTAATTCTTAGAAACTAAAAAAAATGAAAACAAAAAGGAAAGAAAGAAAACTTCTACTGAAATCTGAGTCTCCGAGTGAGTTGTGTACTAGAGAATTGTACACTGGAAACCACTGAATGACTCAGATCGAGTGAGAGGGATGAATTCAACTGCTGGAGGCTTGGGGTATTTATAGCAGCTTCCCGGGGTAATTTTTTATCAAAAATTCGATGTGGGACTTGATTTGGGGGTTCGGGACGCCCGTCCTAGTCTGTTGACTTAGTCGGGATGCCCGTCCCGAGTCCTGGACGCCCGCCCCGGTGCTTTGACTGGGTCGGGACGCCCGCCCCGAATTCGGGACGCCCGTCCCAAATTCGGGACGCCCGTCCTGAGCCTTTGACCAAGTCAGCATTTCCAAAAATTGCATTTTTGCCCCAAAATTTGCTGTTTTCATGTACTTTTCACCTGACACTTCCAAAATCATAAAAACTGTAAAATTAAGTAAATAATAAACAATTAAGATCAATTTACCCTCAATTTCACCCTAAATCATATATAAAAACATGCTAAAAAGGTGATACGATTTTCGCGTATCAGCCACTGAATGATTCAGATCAAGTGGAGAGGGATGATTTCAACTATAGAAGGCCTAGGGTATTTATAGCAAGGAAGCTGAGTGAATTTCTCTTCAGAAAATGATGTGAGACACTGTTCATGGGTTTCGGACGCCCGTCCAGGGTCTTTGACCTGGTCGGGACGGCCGTCCTGAATTCTGAACTTCCGAAAATCACGTTTTTTCCTTGAAATTTGCCATTTTCTCGTATATTTCACCTGAAACTTCCAAAATCACAAAAACTGCGAAATTGTGTTAATAACAGTCAATTAAGAACGATTTAACTCCAATTTTGCTCTAAATTATGCCTAAAAACTTGCTAAAAAAGTTATATGATTTATGCATATCATGCTTGTATAATGGCCTTTATTAAAATCTCCCGACCTGCATAAGCGAGAAATTTCTTTTTCCAGCAAGTTAACCTCTTCCAAATTCCATCTATTATAAATTTGAATTGTTTGCAGGAACTCCTAACTGCAGCGAAAGGAATTCTCAAATAAAAACCATTAAAATCCCATAATTGAATTTGTAGAGATTGTTGAATATCTGAGGCTACAGCTGCTGAAATTCGCCTTCTGAAAAAAAAAATTGAAGATTTTTGGAAATTAATAAATTGGCAAAAAAACGGTCTCATATGTCCGAAGAATCTGTAATAAAGTATTTGATTCCCTTGTATCAGCTTTAATAAAGAGTACTATTATCTGTGAAAAAAGGTGGGAAATCTGAACGGATCTGGAATTGAAGGACAATTCATGAAGATTTCGAAGAACTTCAGCCTGCCGAATTATAGCAGATAAACCTTCCATGCAAATTATAAAAAGGAAAGGGGAAAGAGGATCTCCCTGGCGTAATCCCCGTGAAGGCAAAAAAATCGTAGTAGGTTTACCATTAATAAGGATTGAAAAAGAAACCGTTGATACACATTGCATGATCTAAGATATAAATATAAGCGAGAAACCCATAACAGTCATGATAGCCCTAAGATAATGACATTCAATTCGATCATATGCTTTCCTCATGTCTAATTTCAATCCCATGTATTCCGAGGAGATCCTGTGATTCGTAAGTAAGCTATGAAAACATTCAAAGCCAATGATAGTATTGTCTGTAATTAAACGATCGGGAATAAAAGCAGATTGGGAAGGATCAATTAATTTATGGAGCACCTTCTGGAGACGATTGCAAAGAACTTTTGAGATCAATTTACATAGAATATTGCATAAACTAATGGGTCAAAATTCAGACATTTTGTCTGCCCGATTGATTTTAGTAATCAAAACTATATATGTGTAGTTAATTTCAAACATGTCCACATTGCCAGATTCAAATTTAGAAAAAAATATCATAACATCAGCCTTCAAAGTGTTCCAAAATTTCTTGAGGAAAATTCCTTGCTTACCATCCGGACCAGGAGCTTTGGTATTTGGGAGATCACGTAGTGCAAGTTCAATTTCTTCCCCAATAAAATGTTGATGCAATTCTTGCATATCGTTATCCGATAATTGCCAGAAAGGAGGATCAGATAAATCAATATTTCTATTTCCATCTAAATTAAAGAGCTGCTAGAAGAAACTCACGGCTATTTGATGGATATCATTATTAGTGGTTGCTAAAGAATTATCATCACGACGTAGATGGTTTATCCAAATTTTTTTAACGTCGATGACTTGCAGATTTATGAATAAATTTAGTATTCCCAACTGCGTTGTCGCCAATATTGTTCATCCAGATCCAATAGTTCATCCAATTGGGAGGTGTTGGGATGTCAACTCATGTCCCACATCTGAAGTTAATGCTAGGGTGACTAACTTATAAGTGGACCACTAACTCCATTAGTAAGAGGCCTTTTGGGTGGTTACCCAAGAACAAAACCTTGAGGGCTTAGGTCCAAAGCGGACAATATCATACTAATGTGGAGTTAAATGGTGGAAGCCCAATCTTGTGGGATTAGTCAGGCCCAACAAGTGGTATCAGAGCCAAAGGCTAGAGGGCTTGCTTGCCAGATGTGGATGCCTTGCGGAGGATGCAAGATGATTATTCCTCTAGGGGAGGACATGAGTATGTGGTCCTTGGTTTGAGGGGAGGAATGTTGGGATGTCAACCCATGTCCCACATCTGAAGTTAGCTAGGGTGCCTAGCTTATAAGTGGACCACTAACTCCATTAGTAAGAGGCCTTTTGGGTTCTTACCTAAGAACAAAACCGTGAGAGCTTAGGCTCAAAGCGGACAATATCATACTAATGTGAAGTTAAGTGGTGGAAGTCCAATCTTGTGGGATCATTCGGGCCCAACAGGAGGAACAAAGCATCTCTTCTTGCCAATCAAAAGGTTATCCAAAATCCAATAAATCCGCTAAAACTTCATAGAAATCCTCAATTAGCTGATTTCATCATTGAAGGACTCCAAATTTCTCTTCTTGATCGAGTATTTCATTAAAATCTTCCAAACATAACCCGGGGAGATTAAATTAATTTTCTAACCTTTGGAGAAGTCACCACGAGTGAATACGTTGATCCTGGATGGGATTACCATAGAAACCCGTCATATGCCATGTATAGCCTTGAGACGAATGAATTAAGATATCAATATGACCAATGGAAAATGATTGAAGACTAATAGTATCCGAAGAATTCCAAAAAAGAGCAAGTCCTCCTTTTGAACCAACATTGTCAACACAAGTACCACTAGAAAAACCCAAACAAACACGTAATTGAAGCATAAAAGAAGACAAAATTTTTGTTTCAGAAAGAAAAAGAAAAGACTGTTGAAAGCAATTAACCAGGGCTTTTAACTCATGAACGTGTCTTGAAAGCTCCAATCCACAACAGTTCCAACTTAAGGTACTCATAAAAGGGATCAAAGTAGATACGCTAGATCAGTACGATCTGCCTTTGATCGATTATGATCATCAGCCATGGAAGACAAATCAAAGCAACACGAAGAAAAAATCTGGAACCCTAAGAAGGGAAAGTAAAACCCTAGCGAGAGAGAAAACATCCTAGAGAGGGATTGGTTACTTTGCTTCTTTGTCATAGCATTCTAATTGAATTTAGGGCACATAATATGGTTGGAATTTTATTGCTAAATGATGTATTACGAAAAATTATAATTAAAAATTAAGTAAAATTAATAAGCTTTTGAAATCCTATATTCTACACACTCCTTTAGTAATTACTATTATAAATTGTAAAAATGTCAAACCCATATTAAACTTGAATGTACAGTGTTATCAAGAAAGAGAAAGAAAAATAACAATATTCATAAAGTCTGAGAAAACCAACAGAAACAATAAAACTAAATGTTGTTGATATTAAGCGGACACAAGTTGAAAAGTCCTTTTCACCAACTTATCCTCCTCAATAATTTTTAGTTTATCAACAGGAAGATAATTTTAAAAAAGAAATAAGAAAGAGAAAGAAGGTGACAAAGAAAGAGGAAAAAATGGAGGGAAGATTGAGGGCTAAAGTTGTTATGAGAGTTAAATAGAAATAATTATTTAAGATTTGAGATTAATGTGAAGAAAATGAAGAGAAAGAAACGGTAGGTATAAACTTTTAAAATGATAAGTATGTTAAAGAGTGGCTGTAAATTTTAAGATTGATTAAATAATAAAATTACAATAACACTCTTAATATTACGAAATTATATAAAAACAATAAAACAAACAAGATGAAAAGTAAACGAGAGACGAAGAAAATAGAGAAAATATTATTATATGATTTCTGGTTGATCGTTGGTTGTTTGTTGTTTCTACAAAAGGGTATAATGCCCTCTATTTATAGGGGTGAATAGAGGATAAGGATAAGCACAAAGGGTGACACTTGTCACCCGGTATTAATTACTAGGTGACATGTGTCATTAAAGGATAATGACGATTATGCTATGGACATCTACTAATTTAATGAATCTTCGGAATTCATAACACTCTCCCTTGGATGTCCATTACATAAAGAATATGCCTCGTTAAAACCTTACTAGATAAAAACTCAGTGAGAAAAAAACTCTAGTGAAGGAAAAAGAGTACACTATTCTTTATGTGTAGATTTTTCCCCTTGATGAGATGAATTCTCGAGATCTTTAAACCGACGCAAACCAATTTTATATCTCAATTTCTCAAAGGTTGCAGTCGGAAGAGCTTTAGTGAATATATCTACAAGATTATCACATGATAGAATTTGGAGCACATCAATTTCACCATCCTTTTGAAGTTCATGAGTAAAGAAGAATTTAGGTGAAATGTGTTTCGTCTTATCTCCTTTGATATACCCTCCTTTTAATTGAGCTATACAAGCTGCATTATCTTCATATAGAGGAGTTGGAATCTCTCTTCTGGAGGATAAATCACAACTCTCTCTAATATAATGTATTATTGACCTCAACCATACACACTCTCGACTTGCTTCATGAATGTCTATTATCTCATCATGATTAGAAGAAATTGCTGCTATTGTTTGCTTTGTGGAGAGCCATGATATAGCAGTATTACCATATGTAAATAAATAGCCATTTTGAGAACGTGCCTTATGCGGATCAGAAAGATAACCCGCATCTGCATACCCAATCAGTTTTGGGTCATTTACATTTGAATAAAATAATCCGAGATCAATTGTCTTGGAGGTATCTAAGGACGTGTTTAACACCATTCCAATGTCGTCGTGTTGGTGAAGAACTAAATCTTGCTAATAGATTTATAACAAATGCTATATCAGGTCGAGTATTATTTGCAAGATACATCAGTGCACTAATAGCACTCAAATATGGTACTTCAGGACCAAGTAGTTCTTCATCATTTTCTCGAGGTCTAAATATATCTTTATTTATATCTAGTGACCTCACGGTCATTGGAATACTCAATGGATATGCTTTATCCATAATAAATCTTTTCAACACTTTAGCTGTATATGTTGACTAATGAACAAAAATTCCATCTTTCATATGTTCAATTTGAAGCCCAAGATAAAACTTGGTTTTTCTAAAATCTTTAACTTCAAATTCTCGTTTCAAACAATCTATAACTTCTCGGTGCTCTTCTGGAGTTCCAATGAGATTGATATCTGATGTGTTTCCGACTGATATGCTAAATAGGTATTATTTTACCCTATGTTGATTATGAGTAATTAAGGACTGAGATTGACTAATTGTCACATTTAGTCTCTATGGTGTCACATAATCAACCAGAACCTAAGGTAGAGTACCTATCGTGTAGCTAGTCTGTTGGAAAGTATCTACGATTTTATTAAATAAATATTGTACTCCCAGGGAAGTGGTAACGGCTTAGTAGTAACTAGCCTTTTATCCTAACTCTTATCTTATGATCCAGTTATGCAATCTTCATCAATAACTTTGATGAGAGGGTGATCCATTTTCCACTAAGGTTTAAGTCTAATTCAGCCTAGAAGTGTTTTATAGATAAGGTCCTGATTCTATGTTATACTGTTCATACATGTTGATTGACCTATATTCGAGTATTTTAGACATGTCTTGGCCTGGATTGCAACTATGTTCTGAGTCTAAAGGTGTACCACATCTGAGTAATCTGATATACCGCCCCATCGCCAAGGTAAACGGCCCTACTCGCGGTTACTACTAAAGACAGCTATGAAAGACCTATGTCACTTAGGGGATCATGCCGCTTGCCCATAACCGCCGGCATAAACGCTCTACTCAGCCTACTTAAACTACTCTAACAAACAGGGTGTTCCACAGGTTATTTTAGACTAATTGATGCATGTTAAACTAAACAGGTTATGAATAGACCGTGGTTAGGAATTGTCTATAACCCTAATTTTAGTTTAAAAGAAACTACATTAGACATGCAGACATAATGAATATTTAGGCAGGTGGCCATTTCCGGAAAAACATAATAACTTCAACATATATAACAAATATTCATAGGAATCATAATCTCATATTCATAATTAATTTTTGGAACAAACACAGTACAAACATATAAAGAGAGGGACATGGGGGACTGATGCCATAAAGAAATCACCTTTTACGTAGTCGCGCCGTTGGAGCAACTGCTTGTATATGTCGTACTGCTCGACCCGACTTTGCTCGCCAGAACCTTCGGAGGACGCTTCCTCAACCTAGTAGCTGGACTTTACCTTACGTCATGGGCTTAAGCCCAGCCCTGTGGACTGACTCTTCGAACGCCTAGAGCCCTCTTAGGATCTCCTAACGAAATCCCGGGTATTCTACGAATACCAGAAACGAACCTATCTATCGAACCCTTGGATCTGAGACTATTTCTCAGAAACTAAGAAAAATGAAACACAAAAAGGAAAGAAAGAAAACTTATACTGAAATCTGAGTCTCGGAGTGAGTTGTGTACTCGAGAATTGTACACTGGAAACCACTGAATGACTCAGATCAAGTGGAGAGGGATGAATTCAACTGAGGAAGGCCTGGGGTATTTATAGCAGCTTCCTAGGGTGATTTTTCATCAAAAATTCGATGTGGGACTTGGAATTTATGCTCGGGACGCCCGTCCTGGCCTGTTGACCAGGTCAGGACGCCCGTCCTGATTCGGGACGCCCTCCCCAAAGTCCGAACTTCCGAAAAATTACGTTTTTGCCCCAAAATTTGCCATTTTCTTCTACTTTTCACCTGACACTTCCAAAATCATAAAAACTGTGAAATTGAGTTAATAACGAGCAATTAAGACCGATTTGCCCTCAATTTCACCCTAGATTATGCCTAAAAACATGCTAAAAACGTGATATGATTTATGCATATCAGATAACCCCACACTTAGCTTTTTGCTTGTCCTAAAGCAAAATCTACCTGAAGTTAGTGATTCTAAATCATAGTGCAGTCACTTAAATTTCCTAGTCATGTTTTTATTCCAAAAATTATTCAGACGATTCGTAACACAGGTCTGACTGGTTAGGTTGCTATGACAAGGTCTCAAATGTCTCTAGCAGATTGTTATGATCAAGCAGAAAACAACTTAACAACTAGGTTGAACTCTTTTCTTAGTCACAAGGTTTCCCTGATGTGTAGTGTGTGTACTAGTCTAGACCAGATAGTCAACACAATAAACTCTCGTCTTGACTGTTACCAAACAACACTTCGACCCGTCGCTAGACATACTGACAACAAACAACCTTCTGAGTTCTGAGCCTTGGTGATCAGATTTTTAATGATTTAGCATTTATTGATTTTTTTCTTTATAGATTCAGGGTATTTTGAGTCTGCTTAGAACACGTCAACTTCAACTACCCATGTAGCGAGTCCCACTCCGATGACTCCCAGACCTACACGACCTTAGGGCATAAGGCTTTAAGCTACCCGAAGGAGTGGTGCTCGAGTAGCGAAGGCCGTTGGCAGACTACCCTTATTTAATTAACTTTCTTTTTGTTTCTTTTCACTTTTAGCTCAGAGTCTCATCTAGTCATTCTAATTGCCAATATATCCACAACTGGTCTAATTTTATCTAGTTAAGTCTCGAAAAGGTAATTGGCTGAGGTCTCTAATCCAGACTAAAATGTGCTCAGTTACCAGGAATTCCCTATTCCTAATCAATAAGTTCAAAATAGTCCTTAATTGTCTCCTACTAGCCATACCACTCGATTTAGAATCACTAACTTCAGGTAGACTTTACTTGAGGACAAGCAAAAAGCTAAGTGTGGGGTTATCTGATACGCCAAAATCGTATCACCTTTTTAGCATATTTTTATGTATGATTTCGGGTGAAATTGAGGGCAAATTGATCTTAATTGTTTGTTATTTACTCAATTTCACGGTTTTTATTATTTTGGAAGTGTCAGGTGAAAAGTAGACGAAAACAGCAAATTTTGGGGCAAAACGCAATTTTTTGAAATGTTGACTTGGTCAAAGGGTCAGGACAGGTGTCCCGAACCCGGGACGGGCGTCCCGACCCAGTCAAACCGCCGGGACAGGTGTCCAGGACTCAGGACGGGCTTCCCGACCTGGTCAACAGATCAGGACAGGCGTCCCGAACCCCCAGAACCAGTCCCACATCGAATGTTTGATGAAAAATCACCCCGGGAAGCTGCTATAAATACCCCAGGCCTCCAGCAGTTGAAATCATTCCTCTCCACTCGATCTGAGTCATTAAGTGGTTTCTAGTGTACACTTCTCCAGTACACAACTCACTCAGAGACTCAGATCTCAGTTTTCTTTCTTATTAGTGTTTTGTTTTAGTTTTTGAGAAATAGTCTCAGATCTTAGGTTTCTATAGATAGGTTCGTTTCTGGTATTCATAGAATACCCGGGATTTCGTTAGGAGATCCTAAGAGGGCTCTAGGCGTTCGAAGAGTCAGTCCACAAGGCTGGGCTTAAGCTGGGTATTAAGGTAAAGCCCAGTTACTAGGCTGAGGAAGCGTCCTCCGAAGGTTCTAGCGAGCAGAGTCAGGGCGAGCAATACGACATATACAGCAGTACGCTCCGTCGGCGAGACTACGTAAAGGGTGATTTCTTTATGGCATCAGTCCCCATGTCCCTCTCTTATATGTTGTTATTGTTTTGTTCTAAATACTTATTATGAATACAAGATTACGATTTTTATGAATAGTTGTTTTATATGTTGACGTTGTTATGTTTTTCCGGAAATAGCCACCTGCTAAATATTCACTATGTCTGCATGTTTAATGTGCTCTTTTAAACTAAAGTTAGGGTTATAGACAATTCCTAACCACGGTCTAATCATAACCTGTTTAGTTTAACAGGCATCAATTAGCATAGGTGTCTGCCATGCTAGATAAAATAACATGTTGAACACCCTGCCTATTAAAGTAGTCTAGGTAGGGGCCGAGCTGAGTCCGATTATGCCAGTGGCTAGGGCAAGCGGTATGATCCCCGAAGTGACATGGGACTTTCATGGATGCCTTTGTCCCGAACCGTGAGTAGGGCCGTCATTAAGGTAGGGTGGTTTATTAGAGACCTCGGATGTTGTACGCCTTTAGACACAGAACATAGTTGCAATCCAGGCTAAGATGCATCTAAAATACTCGAAGATAGGTCAATCAACATGTAGGAACAGTATGACATAAAATCAGGACTTTATCTAGAAAACACTTCTAGGATTAATTAGACTTAAACCTAGTGGAGAACGGATCACCCTCTCATCAAAGTATTTGATGAAGATTGCATAACTGGATCATAAGATAGGAGTTAGGATAAAAGGTTAGTTACTACTAAGCCGTTGCCACTTCCTTGGGAGTACGATAATTAACTTAATAAAATCGTAGATACTTTCCAACAGACTAGCTACACGATAGGTACTCTGCGTTAGGTTCTGGCTGATTAAGTGACACCATAGAGACTAAATGTGACAATTAGTCAATCACAGTCCTTAATTATTCATAATCAACATAGGGTAAAATAACACCTATTTAGCACGTCGGTCGGAACACCATCAGTATCATTCCTCCAGCTGGGATTGTATGCGTCTCCCATTGGAGTAGCACTCTGCATTGACCTACTCCTACCTCTTTTTGGAATGGTTCATATCTCATTCCCATAGCAATCCCTGCTAAAGTGTGGTACTTGGCAGACTTCACGGATTAGATACATAGACTGAGCCTTTCTTCCTAAGACGTTGGCATTGCATTCTGAATCTGGAAAACAACTTCTCATAGAATCTGCACATGACTTGAACAACATTAGTAGGTAATGCCTGTGGCTCAGGCCATTTTTGAAAAGTGTTCCACAACTACTATGATGTAATTTTCAAAGGAAGAAAAAGAAAAGGATTCGATACCCCAGATATCAAAGGTTGTAATACTCTGTATACCTTGCTGGGGTAGGCGATCTCTGGAAGGGGTGTTACCTGTTATTTGGCAAGCATCGCAGGGCTGTATCAGAGATACAAAATCCTTGAATATGGCGGGTCAACAAGATTCTACTTCCAACAATTTTCGGACAGTGTGATAGCAGTTAATTGGTCTCCCATAGATTCCTGCAATGCTTCAGAATCATGTGGCCTTCGCCTTCCGAGATACATCTTCTGATCAACTGATTTGCAAAAATTTGAAATAGAAGAGAAATCTGCCCAGTAGTAATATTTCTAATCAGCAAAGAGTTTCTTCTTTTGCTGATAAGTCATATCACTTGGGAATAATTAGCAGCTAGATAATTAGTAATATTAGTAAACCACGAAGGAGAATCATTACTCATAGCAAACAATGAAAATAGATTCTCATTCAGAAATTTGTCAGATACTATTGTCTCGTCAATAGCCTCTAACTCAGGGTTTCCTAATCTAGACCAAAGGTTTGCTTTCTAGATTCTTAACCCTTTTTTTACCTCTTCATTCTATATCAAATTCAAGTAACAATAAAACCTAACTTACAATTATGGTTCAGTATCAGTTTTATTGAACACAGACATCTCAGAGTGATCAGTGTAACCTATTGTTTTTAGACAAGACTAGATAAGATCGGAATTTATCATACATGAAATTTCTTATCATGTTTCTGTCCTAAAACAACTCTTACTACATCATTACATCACATATTCATTCAAAAAGCAGATTTCAATCAGGTGATGTCATAATGGGTGCAGCAATTCCTTTTGGTTTAAAAGATCTCATGCAATTATCAGCAAAACAAAAGGAACATCCTTTTTTCAATAGAACATTCAGAGGTCAGGCTATTAAGGAAAAATTATTTCATAACTCGTCCTAATAAAGCCGGCATGACTCTAAGAAAGTTCTAAAATGGAGTTTCTTCCCGATAAAAATCTAAGCCAAACATTTTACAACTCAGAAGAAAATATATTTTATCCTCATTTCCATTTTTATTTCTTCAAAATTAAATAATAGAAGAAAAACACAAAGAAGAGCAACTAAGAAAACAACTAAGAAAGAACAAGAGATAGGGAAAAGAACAACTTACCATTGAGCAAGAAAAGAACAATTTTTTTAGATTTTAAAATTTTCAATTTCTTTTTTCTTTTTTTTTCGAAAGTAGTTAAATTTCCTTAATATGGTTTTAGAATGATTTTCTAAAATTTGATTATCCTAAATGTCTTAATTCCAGATAATATCTAAAATTAATTAGTTATGATAATCCTATATTTCGGAAAGTTATTGTCTAACTAGCAGAAAATAAGTGTTAGGTCTAAGGTCTAGGTTACTACCGCTACCTATCATAAGTATCTAGAATTTTGATCAGTATCTAGAATTTTGATCAGGAGTCCTAAATTCATTATGATATTTCCCCGGCAACAGCGCCAAAAATATGATGTGTTCCGGTCGATATGCTAAATAGGTGTTATTTTACCCTATGTTGATTATGAGTAATTAAGGACTGTGATTGACTAATTGTCACATTTAGTCTCTAAGGTGTTACTAAATCAGCCAGAACCTAAGGCAGAGTACCTATCGTGTAGCTAGTTTGTTGGAAAGTATCTACGATTTTATTAAATAATTATCGTACTCACAGGGAAGTGGTAACGGCTTAGTAGTAGCTAGCCTTTTATCCTAACTCTTATCTTATGATCCAGTTATGCAATTGATGCGATTCCGGTTGACGTACTAAATAGGTGTTATTTTACCCTATGTCGATTATGATTAATTAAGGACTGTGATTGACTAATTGTCACGTTTAGTCTTATGGTGTCACTTAATCAGCCAGAATCTAAGGCAGAGTACCTATCGTGTAGCTAGTCTATTGGAAAGTATCTACGATTTTACTAAGTTAATTATCGTACTCCCAGGGAAGTGGCAACGGCTTAGTAGTAACTAGCCTCTTATCCTAACTCTTATCTTATGCTCCAGTTATGCAATCTTCATCAAATACTTTGATGAGAGGGTGATCCATTCTCCACTAGGTTCAAGTCTAATTAACCCTAGAAGTGTTTTAAAGATAAGTTCTGATTCTATGTTATACTGTTCCTATATGTTGATTGACCTATATTCGAGTGTTTTAGATATATCTTAGCCTGGAATGCAACTATGTTCTGTGTCTAAAGGTGTACCAAATCTGAGTCTCTATGCTACCGCCCCCTATCATTAAGGTAAACGGCCCTACTCACGGTACGAACAAAGACAGTTATGAAAGCCCTATGTCACTTTCGGGGATCACTCTGAAGGCTCGTAATCGCTGGCATAACGCTCTACTCAGCCTACCTAGACTACTCTAACAAGCCAGGTGTTCAGCATGTTATTTTATCTAGTATGGCAGACACCAATACTAATTCATGCCTGTTAAACTAAACAGGTTATGAATAGACCGTGGTTAGGAATTGTCTATAACCCTATTTTAGTTTAAAAGAAACTACATTAGACATGCAGACATAATGATTATTTAGCAGGTGGCTATTTCCGGAAAAACATAATAACTTCAACATACAAAACAACTATTCATAAAATCATAATCTGATATTCATAATTGATGTTTAGGACAAAGCAATAAAACATATAAGAGAGGGGTATGGGGACTGATGCCATAAAGAAATCACCCTTTACTTAGTCTCGCCTACAGAGCGTACTGCTGTATACGTCATATTGCTCGCCCTGACTCTGCTCACCAGAACCTTCGGAGACGCTTCCTCAGCCTAGTAGCTAGACTTTACCTTACATCCTGGGCTTAAGCCTAGCCCTGTGGACTGACTCTTCGAACGCCTAGAGCTCTCTTAGGATCTCCTAACGAAATCCCGGGTATTCTATGAATACCAGAAACGAACCTATCTATAGAAACCTAAGATCTGAGACTATTTCTCAAAAACTAAAACAAACACTAATAAGAAAGAAAACTGAGATCCAAGTCTCTGAGTGAGTTGTGTACTGGAAAACTGTACACTGGAAACCACTTAATGACTCAGATCGAGTGGAGAGGGATGATTTCAACTGCTGGAGGCCTGGGGTATTTATAGCAGCTTCCCGGAGTGAAAATCTCTGAAAAATTCGATGTGGGACAGCTTCTGGCGGCTCAGGACGCCCGTCCCGGTTCGGGACGCCCGTCCTGATTCGTTGACCAGGTTCGGGACGCCCGTCCCGGTTCAGGACGCCCGTCCTGGCGGTTTGACTGGGTCGGGACGCCCGTCCCGGACCTTTGACCGGGTCAACATTTCCAAAAATTGCGTTTTTGCCCCAGAATTTGCTGTTTTCGTCTACTTTTCACCTGACACTTCCAAAATCATAAAAACCGTGAAATCAAGTAAATAGTAAACAATTAATGTCAATTTACTCTCAATTTCACATTAAAACATACATAAAAACATGCTAAAAATGTGATACGATTTTCGCTTATCAGATAACCCCACACTTAGCTTTTTGCTTGTCCTCAAGCAAAGTCTACATGGAGTTAGTGATTTTAAACCGTAGTGCAGTCACTTAAATTCCTAGTCATGTTTTTATTCCAAAAATTCTTCAGACAATTCTTAACACAGGTCTGATTGGTTAGGTTGCTATGACAAGGTCTCAAATGTCTCTAGTAGTTTGTTATGATCAGGCAGAAAACAAATCAACAACTAGGTTGGACTTTTTTCTTAGTCACAGGGTCTTCCTGATGTGTAGTGTGTGTACTAGTCTAGACCAGATAGTCAACACAATGAACTCTTATCTTAACTGCTACCAGATAATACTTCGACCTATCGCTAGACACACTGACAACAGATAACTTTCTGAGTTCTGAGCTTTGGTGATAAGATTTTTAATGTTTTAGCACTTGGTTATTTTCTTTATAGATTCAGGGTATTTCGAGTCTGCTTAGAACACGTCAACTTCAACTACCCATGTAGCGAGTCCCACTCCGATGACTCCCAAATCTACACGACCTTAGGGCATCAGGCTTTAAGTTCCCCGAAGGAGTGGTGCTCGAGTAGCGAAGGCCGCTGGCAAACTACCCTATTGTAATTAACTTCCTTAATGTTCCTTTCACTTTTAGCTCAGAGTCTCATCTAGTCATTCTAACTGCCAATATATCCACAACTGGTCTAATTTTATCTAGTTAAGTCTCGAATAGGCAATTGGTTGAGGTCTCTAATCCAGACAAGGTTGTGCTCAGTTATCAGGAATTCCCTATTCCTAATCAATTAGTCCAAGATAGCTATCAATTATCTCCTACTAACCATAACATACTACCTACATATCATAGACATAAGCAATTGTTTAACCAAGCATACTGCATTTAGAAGTCTGAAAGACGGAAAAAAGTTTGAAATTTTTTTTGGAAGGGTATGAAAATACGGTGAAAACAAGCAAAATCATGCAAAATTTTTGCCAACTGCTACAGTGCACCGTGCACTGCTACCCCACACTTAAGTCTGACACGGTCCTCAGTGTTCATGCATAGCTAAACTACCCCACACTTATTTGCAAACAAGAAGAAATGAAAATAAAACAAAGAACTCTTACCCCACACTTATTTGACTAATTCAGGGTAAGAGAGAAAATAAAACAAGAAGGATAATAGAAATAGCAAAACAGAACACAAAACAAAGAAAACAAAAGTAAAGGATCATGAGGATTAGAAAAACTCCCTTCATGTCGCGAGCAGAAGGGTCTTCTCTGATCTGTCAATTGGCTCTTCACCTTAGTCATGTGCTATTGCTGAGGTGTTCTTAACTCTGCAAGCTCTAGATATTGGAACGGATGACGCCATCTCCGATCCTTCATTGTCGAGCTCTAGGTAGTGGCATATCCATTTGATGAATGACTCAAGCCCCAAGGACTGTTTCCTCGAATCATCTACAAAGTTTCTCGTAATCGTAGCAACGTGTCCAGAAGGAACGTGTCTAGGAATGAGACTTCTTTGGATTGGTATGCCTACCTGCCAATGTTAGTAAAGGTATTGCATGCAAGTCTCGAATGGAAGAAAAGATACCTGAAGTTTTGGCGAAGCTGTGGTGGTAGGGGGCTCCAGTTGTGTAGATCTGGGCCCAAGTATTTGAGACTTCCTCGAGGAAGTTTCTCACAGCTGATTGGTATGCAGGGAATGCAAGCTCCTCCATTGCTATGCTCCCGACACAATGCCAAATTCCTCTATATCTGCCGACCGTTCGTTACCTCTTGGTAGATCACTTGCTTGCACTGATTTGGCTTTAATTGTTGCCAGTATCTCATCTATTGATTCTGCGAGTGTGGGTTTTGCTGTGGTGGTGTCTTCTGAAAGTTTCCAGCTTCCGAATTACTCCTCAGCTAAATCCCGTACGATTCCTCTAGTTGGGATTGTATGCGTTTCCCATTGGAGCAGCATTCTGCAGTAACCTACTCCTACCTCTTTTGGAATGGTCAGTCATTCCCATAGCAATCCCTGCTAAAGTGTGGTACTTAGCAAACTTCACAGATTTGATACACAGGCTGAACATTTCTTCCTAAAACATTGGCACTCTGAATCTGGAAAACAACTAGAATCTGCACATGACTTTAACATCATTAGTAGGTAATGCCTGTGGTTCAGGCTATTTTCGAAAAGTGTTCCACGACTACTATGATGTAATTATGTTGAAAGGAAGAAAGGAAAAAGGATTCGAAACAGAGTGATCGGTGTAACCTATTGTTTTTAGACAAGACTAGATAAGATCGGAATTTATCATGCATGAACTTTCTTATCATCAAACAATTCGTACTACATCATTACATCACATATTAATTCAAAAAGCAGATTTCAATCAGGTGATGCCATAATGGGTGCAGTAATTCCTTTCGGTTTAAACAATCTCATGCATTTATCATCAAACAAAAGGAACATCCTTTCTCATTAGAATACTCAGAGGTCTGTCTATTAAAGAAAATTTTATTTCATGATTCTGTCTAATAGACTAAGCATGACCTAAGAAAATTCCACAATGATATTTCTTCCAGATTAAAACCTTAGCCAAAAATTGACAACTCAGAAAAATATTCTATCCTCATTTCCATTTTTATTTTTTCGAAAAGAGCAACAAATGTACAACTAAGAAAACAACTAAGAAAGAACAAGAGATAGGGAAAAGAACAACTTACCATTGAGCGAGAAAACATTCTTTTTGGATTTTAAATTTTTAACATTTTTTTTTCTTTTTATATTTCGAAAGCAATTAAATTTCCTCAATACGGTTTTAGAATAATTTTCTAAAATTTGATTATCCTAAGTGTCTTAATTCTAGATAACATCTAAAATTAATTAGTTATGATAATCCTATATTTCGGAAACTGATTGTCTAACTAGCATAAGAGTGTTGGGTTAAGGTCTAGGTTACTACCGTTACCTATCATAAGTCTCTAGAATTTTGATCAGGAATCCTAAATTCATTATGATATTTCCCCGGCAACGGCGCCAAAAATCTGATGCGATTCCGGTTGACGTACTAAATAGGTGTTATTTTACCCTATGTCGATTATGATTAATTAAGGACTGTGATTGACTAATTGTCACGTTTAGTCTTATGGTGTCACTTAATCAGCCAGAATCTAAGGCAGAGTACCTATCGTGTAGCTAGTCTATTGGAAAGTATCTACGATTTTACTAAGTTAATTATCGTACTCCCAGGGAAATGGCAACGGCTTAGTAGTAACTAGCCTCTTATCCTAACTCTTATCTTATGATCCAGTTATGCAATCTTCATCAAATACTTTGATGAGAGGGTGATCCATTCTCCACTAGGTTCAAGTCTAATTAACCCTAGAAGTGTTTTAAAGATAAGTTCTGATTCTATGTTATACTGTTCCTATATGTTGATTGACCTATATTCGAGTGTTTTAGATATATCTTAGCCTGGAATGCAACTATGTTCTGTGTCTAAAGGTGTACCACATCTGAGTCTCTATGCTACCGCCCCCTATCATTAAGGTAAACGGCCCTACTCACGGTACGAACAAAGACAGTTATGAAAGCCCTATGTCACTTTCGGGGATCACTCTGAAGGCTCGTAATCGCTGGCATAACGCTCTACTCAGCCTACCTAGACTACTCTAACAAGCCAGGTGTTCAGCATATTATTTTATCTAGTATGGCAGACACCAATACTAATTCATGCCTGTTAAACTAAACAGGTTATGAATAGACCGTGGTTAGGAATTGTCTATAACCATATTTTAGTTTAAAAGAAACTACATTAGACATGCAGACATAATGATTATTTAGCAGGTGGCTATTTCCGGAAAAACATAATAACTTCAACATACAAAACAACTATTCATAAAATCATAATCTGATATTCATAATTGATGTTTAGGACAAAGCAATAAAACATATAAGAGAGGGGTATGGGGACTGATGCCATAAAGAAATCACCCTTTACTTAGTCTCGCCTACAGAGCGTACTGCTGTATACGTCATATTGCTCGCCCTCACTCTGCTCACCAGAACCTTCGGAGGACGCTTCCTCAGCCTAGTAGCTAGACTTTACCTTACATCCTGGGTTTAAGCCTAGCCCTGTGGACTGACTCTTCGAACGCCTAGAGCTCTCTTAGGATCTCCTAACGAAATCCCGGGTATTCTATGAATACCAGAAACGAACCTATCTATAGAAACCTAAGATCTGAGACTATTTCTCAGAAACTAAAACAAACACTAATAAGAAAGAAAACTGAGATCCGAGTCTCTGAGTGAGTTGTGTACTGGAAAACTGTACACTGGAAACCACTTAATGACTCAGATCGAGTGGAGAGGGATGATTTCAAATGCTGGAGGCCTGGGGTATTTATAGCAGCTTCCCGGAGTGAAAATCTCTGAAAAATTCGATGTGGGACAGCTTCTGGCGGCTCGGGACGCCCGTCCCGATTCGGAACGCCCGTCCTGATTCGTTGACCAGGTTCGGGATGCCCGTCCTGGTTCAGGACGCCCGTCCTGGCGGTTTGACTAGGTCGGGACGCCCGTCCCGGACCTTTGACCGGGTCAACATTTCCAAAAATTGCGTTTTTGCCCCAGAATTTGCTGTTTTCGTCTACTTTTCACCTGACACTTCCAAAATCATAAAAACTGTGAAATCAAGTAAATAGTAAACAATTAATGTCAATTTACTCTCGATTTCACATTAAAACATACATAAAAACATGCTAAAAATGTGATACGATTTTCGCGTATCAGCAATTGTCATCAATAATCTTGATGAGAGGGTGATCCATTCTTCACTAGGTTTAAGTCTAATCAAGCCTAAAAGTGTTTATAGACAAAGTTCTGATTCTATGTTATATTGTCCCTATATGTTGATTGACCTATCTTCGAGTATTTTAGATATATCTTAGCCTGGATTGCAACTATGTTCTGAGTCCAAAGGTGTACCACATCTGAGTAATCTGATATACCGCCCCATCGCCAAGGTAAACGGCCCTACTCACGGTTACTACTAAAGACAGCTATGAAAGCCAATGTCACTTCGGGGATCATGCCGATTGCCCATAACCGCAGGCATAAACGCTCTACTCAGCCTACCTAGATTACTCTAACAAAAAGGGTGTTCCGCAGGTTATTTTATCTAGTATGGCAGACACCAATACTAATTGATGACTGTTAAACTAAACAGGTTATGAATAGACCGTGGTTAGGAATTGTCTATAACCCTAATTTTAGTTTAAAAGAAACTACATTAGACATGCAGACATAATGAATATTTAAGCAGGTGGCTATTTCCGGAAAAATATAACAACTTCAACATATAAATAAATATTCATAATAATCATAATCTCGTATTCAAATCAGTATTTGGACAAACACAGTAACAACATATAAAGAGAGGGACATGGGGGACTGATGTCATAAAGAAATCACCCTTTACGTAGTCACTTCGTTGGAGCGTACTGCTATATATGTCGTACTGCTTGACCCGACTCTGCTCGCCAGAACCTTCGGAGGATGCTTCCTCAGCCTAGTAACTAGGCTTTACCTTAATACCCAGCTTAAGCTCAGCCCTGTGGACTGACTCTTCGAACGCCTAGAGCCCTCTTAGGATCTCCTAACGAAATACCAAGTATTCTATGAATACCATAAACGAACCTATCTATCAAACCCTAGGACTGAGACTATTTCTCAGAAACTAGAAAAACGAAACACAAAAAGGAAAGAAAGAAAACTTCTACTGAAATCTGAGTCTTCGAGTGAGTTGTGTACTCGAGAATTGCACATTGGAAACCACTGAATGACTCAGATCGAGTGGAGAGGGATGAATTCAACTGAGGAAAGCCTGGGGTATTTATAGCAGCTTCCTAGAGTGATTTTCTCTCAAAAATTCGATGTGGGACTTGACTTTCTGGTTCGGGACGCCCGTCCCGGTCTATTGACCAGGTCAGGACGGCCGTCCCGAGTCCTGGACGGCCGTCCCGACCTGTTGACCAGGTCAGGACGCCCTTCCTGAACCGGGATGCCCTCCCTGAAGTCCAAACTTCTGAAAATTTGCGTTTTTGCCCCGAAATTTACCATTTTCTTCCACTTTTCACCTGACACTTCCAAAATCATAAAAACTGTGAAATTGAGTTAATAATGAACAATTAAGACCAATTTACCCTCAATTTTACCCTAAATCATGCCTAAAAACATGCTAAAAATGTGATATGATTTATGCATATCATAGACTGAACTCCACTCTTAGTCATGAGGTCTTCCTGATGTGTAGTGTGTGTATTAGTCCAGACCAAATTGTCAACACAATATAGTCTTCTCTTAACTCTTACCAGATAATACTTCGACCAGTCGCTAGACATAACATCAACAAACAACCTTCTGTGTTCTGTGATGCGATTCCGGTTGACGTGCTAAATAGGTGTTATTTTACCCTATGTTGATTATGAATAATTAAGGACTGTGATTGACTAATTGTCACATTTAGTCTCTATGGTGTCACTTAATCAGCCAGAACCTAAGGCAGAGTACCTATCGTGTAGCTAGTCTGTTGGAAAGTATCTACGATTTTATTAAGTTAACTAGCCTTTTATCCTAACTCCTATCTTATGATCCAGTTATGCAATCTTCATCAAATACTTTGATGAGAGGGTGATTCGTTCTCCACTAGGTTTAAGTCTAATTAATCCTAGAAGTGTTTTCTAGATAATGTCCTGATTTTATGTCATACGGTTCCTACATGTTGATTGACCTATCTTCGAGTATTTTAGATGCATCTTAGCCTGGATTGCAACTATGTTCTGTGTCTAAAGGCGTACCACATCCGAGGTCTCTAATAAACCGCCCTACCTTAATGACGGCCCTACTCACGGTTCGGGACGAAGGCATCCATGAAAGCCCTATGTCACTTCGGGGATCATACCGCTTGCCCTAGCCGCCGGCATAATCGAACTCAGCTCGGCCCCTACCTAGACTACTTTAACAGGCAGGGTGTTCAACATGTTATTTTATCTAGCATGGCAGACACCAATGCTAATTGATGCCTGTTAAACTAAACAGGTTATGATTAGACCGTGGTTAGGAATTGTCTATAACCCTAACTTTAGTTTAAAAGAGCACATTAAACATGCAGACATAGTGAATATTTAGCAGGTGGCTATTTCCAAAAAAACATAACAACGTCAACATATAAAACAACTATTCATAAAAATCGTAATCTTGTATTCATAATAAGTATTTAGAACAAAACAATAACAACATATAAGAGAGGGACATGGGGACTGATGCCATAAAGAAATCACCATTTTACGTAGTCTCGCCGACGGAGCGTACTGCTGTATATGTCGTATTGCTTGCCCTGACTCTGCTCACCAGAACCTTCGGAGGACGCTTCCTCAGCCTAGTAACTAGGCTTTACCTTAATACCCAGCTTAAGCCCAGCCCTGTGGACTGACTCTTCGAACGCCTAGAGCCCTCTTAGGATCTCCTAACGAAATCCCGGGTATTCTATGAATATCAGAAACGAACCTATCTATAGAAGCCTAAGATCTGAGACTATTTCTCAAAAACTAAAACAAAACACTAATAAGAAAGAAAACTGAGATCTGAGTCTCTGAGTGAGTTGTGTACTAGAGAAGTGTACACTGGAAACCACTTAATGACTCAGATCGAGTGGAGAGGAATGAATTCAACTGCTGGAGGCCTGGGGTATTTATAGCAGCTTCCCGGGGTGATTTTTCAGCAAAAATTCGATGTGGGACTGGTTCTGGGGGTTCGGGACGCCCGTCCTGATCTGTTGACCAGGTCAGGATGCCCGTCCCGGTGGGTTGACTGGGTCGGGATGCCCGTCCTGACCCGTTGACTAAGTCAATATTTCCAAAAATTGCGTTTTTACCCCAAAATTTGCTGTTTTCGTCTACTTTTCACCTTACACTTCCAAAATCAGAAAAGTTGTGAAATTAAGTAAATAATGAACAATTAAGATCAATTTACCCTTAATTTCACCCAAATTCATACATAAAAACATGCTAAAAAGGTGATACGATTTTCGCGTATCAGATAACCCCACACTTAGCTTTTTGCTTGTCCTCAAGCAAAGTCTACCTGAAGTTACTTAATTCCCTAGTCATGTTTTTATTCCAAAAATTCTTCAGACAAGTCTTAACACAGGTCTGACTGGTTAGGTTGCTATGACAAGGTCTTAGATGTTTTTAGTAGTTTGTTATGATTAGGCAGAAAATAAATCAACAACTATGTTGAACTTTTTTTCTTAGTCACAGGGTCTTCCTGATGTGTAGTGTGTGTACTAGTCCAGACCAGATAGTCAACACAATGTACTCTTGTCTTAACTACTACCAGATAACACTTCAACCTATCGCTAGACATATTAACAACAGACAACTTTTTGAGTTTTGAGCTTTGGTGATCAGATTTTTAATGTTTTAGCATTTAGTTATTTTCTTTATAGATTCAAGGTATTTTGAGTCTGCTTAGAACACGTCAACTTCAACTACCCATGTAGCGAGTCCCACTCCGATGACTCTGATGCGGTTTCCGGTTGACGTGCTAAATAGGTATTATTTTACCCTATGTTGATTATGAATAATTAAGGATTGTGATTGACTAATTGTCACATTTAGTCTATGGTGTCACTTAATCAGCCAGAACCTAAGGCAGAGTACCTATCGTGTAGCTAGTCTATTGGAAAGTATCTACGATTTTATTAAGTAATTATCGTACTCCCAGGGAAGTGGCAACGGCTTAGTAGTAACTAGCCTTTTATCCTAACTCCTATCTTATGATCCAGTTATGCAATCTTCATCAAATACTTTGATGAGAGGGTGATCCATTCTCCACTAGGTTCAAGTCCAATTAATCCTAAAAGTGTTTTAAAGATGAGTTCTGATTCTATGTTATACTGTTACTATACATTGATTGACCTATATTCGAGTATTTTAGACATGTCTTGGCCTGGATTGCAACTATGTTTTGTGTCTAAAGGTTACCACATCTGAGTTTCTACGCTACCGCCCCATTGTTAAGGGTAACGGCCCTACTCACGGCTCGGACTAAAGTCAGCAATGACCGCCCTATGTCACTTTGGGGATCATACTGCTCATCTCATAACCGCCGGCATAATACTCAACTCAGCCTACCTAGACTACTTTCAACCAACAGGGTGTTCCGCAGATTATTTTATCTAGTATGGCAGACATCAATACTAATTGATGTCTGTTAAACTAAACAGGTTATGAATAGACCGTGGTTAGGAATTATCTATAACCCTAATTTCAGTTTAAAAGAACGGCAATAGACATGCAGACAAAATGGATATTTAAGCAGGTGGCCATTTCTAGAAAAACATAATAACTTCAACGTATATCACAAATATTCATAAAAACATAATCTGGTATTCCAATCAGTATTTGGACAAACACAATAACAACATATAAGAGAGGGACAAGGGGACCGATGCCATAAAGAATTCACCCTTTACGAAGTCTCGCCGATGGAGCGTACTGCTGTATATGCCGTATTGCTTGACCCGACTCTACTCGTCAGAACCTTCGGAGGACGCTTCCTCAGCCTAGTAGCTGGGCTTTACTTAACAACCCGGCTTAAGCCCAGCCCTGTGGACTGACTCTTCGAACGCCTCGAGCCCTCTTAGGATCTCCTAACGAAATCCTGGGTATTCTAGGAATACCATAAACGAACCTATCTATAGAAGCCTAAGATCTGAGACTATTTCTCAGAAACTAAAACAAACACTAATAAGAAAGAAAACTGAGATCCGAGTCTCTGAGTGAGTTGTGTACTAGAGAATTGTACACTGGAAACCACTTAATGACTCAGATCGAGTGGAGAGGGATGAATTCAACTGTTGGAGGCCTGGGGTATTTATAGCAGCTTCCCGGAGTGAAAATCTCTGAAAAATTCGATGTGGGACAGCTTCTGGCGGCTCGGGACGCCCGTCCCGGTTCGGGACGCCCGTCCTGATTTGTTGACCAGGTTCGGGACGCCCGTCCCGAAGGACGCCCGTCCTGAGGGATGCCCGTCCTTAGGGATGCCCGTCCCGGACCGTTGACCAAGTCAACATTTCCAAAAATTGCGTTTTTGCCCCAAAATTTGCTATTTTCGTCTACTTTTCACCTGACACTTCCAAAATTATAAAAACTGTGAAATCAAGTAAATAATAAACAATTAACATCAATTTACTCTCAATTTCACCCTAAAACATATATAAAAACATGCTAAAAAGGTGATACGATTTTCGCGTATCAGATAACCCCACACTTAGCTTTTTGCTTGTCCTCAAGCAAAGTCTACATGGAGTTAGTGATTCTAAACCGTAGTGCAGTCACTTAAATTCCTAGTCATGTTTTTATTCCAAAAATTCTTCAGACAATTCTTAATACAGGTCTGACTGGTTAGGTTGCTATGACAAGGTCTCAGATGTTTTTAGTAGCTT
The DNA here is from genome assembly GCA_027405835.1 of Asclepias syriaca. Lineage (NCBI taxonomy): Eukaryota > Viridiplantae > Streptophyta > Magnoliopsida > Gentianales > Apocynaceae > Asclepias > Asclepias syriaca. The sequence goes on along the minus strand of CM049928.1, from coordinate 10,866,257 downwards.
GTTATGATCAGGCAGAAAATAAATCAACAACTAGGTTGGACCTTTCTCTTAGTCATAAGGTCTTCCTGATGTGTAGTGTGTGTACTAGTCCAAACCAGATAGTCAACACAATGAACTCTTATCTTAACTGTTACCAAATAACACTTCGACCAATCGCTAGACATACTGACAACAGATAGCTTTCTGAGTTCTGAGCTTTGGTGATTAGATTTTCAATGTTTCAGCATTTAGTTATTGTCTTTATAGATTCAGGGTATTTCGAGTCTTCTTAGAACACGTCAACTTCAACTACCCATGTAGCGAGTCCCACTCCGATGACTCCCAGATCTACACGACCTTAGGGCATCAGGCTTTAAGTTCCCCGAAGGAGTGGTGCTCGAGTAGCGAAGGCCGCTGGCAAACTACCCTATTGTAATTAACTTCCTTAATGTTCCTTTCACTTTTAGCTCAGAGTCTCATCTAGTTATTCTAACTGCCAATATATCCACAACTGGTCTAATTTTATCTAGTTAAGTCTCGAATAGGCAATTGGTTGAGGTCTCTAATCCAGACAAGGTTGTGCTCAGTTATCAGGAATTCCCTATTCCTAATCAATTAGTCCAAGATAGCTATCAATTATCTCCTACTAACCATAACATACTACCTACATATCATAGACATAAGCAATTTGTTTAACCAAGCATACTGCAATTAGAAGTCTGAAAGACGGAAAAATTTTTGAAAAAATTTTGGAAGGGTGTGAAAATACGGGGAAAACAAGCAAAAGCATGCGAAAAAATTTTCAAACTGCTTCAAACTGCTACAGTGCACCGTGCACTGCTACCCCACACTTAAGTTTGGCACTGTCCTCAGTGTTCATGCATAGCTAATTACCCCACACTTATTTGAAAACAAGAAGAAATGAAAATAAAACAAAGAACTCTTACCCCACACTTATTTGACTAATTCAGGGTAAGAGAGAAAATAAAACAAGAAGGATAATAGAAATAGAAAAACAGAACACAAAACAAAGAAAACAAAAGTAAAGGATCATGAGGATTAGAAAAACTCCCTTCATGTCGCGAGCAGAAGGGTCTTCTCTGATCTGTCAATTGGCTCTTCACCTTAGCCATGTGCTATTGCTGAGGTGTTCTTGACTCTGCAAGCTCTAGATATTGGAACGGATGACGCCAGCTCCGATCCTTCATTGTTGAGCTCTAGGTAGTGGCATATCCATTTGATGAACGACTCAAGCCCCAAGGACTGTTTCCTCGAATCATCTACAAAGTTTCTCGTAATCGTAGCAACGTGTCCAGAAGGAACGTGTCTAGGAATGAGACTTCTTTGGATTGGTGTGCCTACCTGCCAATGTTAGTAAAGATATTACATGCAAGTCTCGAATGGAAGAAAAGATACCTGAAGTTTTGGCGAAGCTGTGGTGGTAGGGGGCTCCAGTTGTGTAGATCTAGGCCCAAGTATTTTGAGACTTCCTAGGGGAAGTTTCTCACAGCTGATTGGTATGCAGGGAATGCAAGCTCCTCCATTGCTATGCTCCCGACACAATGCCAAATTCCTCTGTATCTATCGTCCGTTCGTTACCTCTTGGTAGATCACTTGCTTGCACTGATCTGGCTTTAATTGTTGCCAGTATCTCATCTATTGATTCTGCGAGTGTGGGTTTTGCTGTGGTGGTGTCTTCTGAAAGTTTCCAGCTTCCGAATTACTCCTCAGCTAAATCCCGTACGATTCCTCTAGTTGGGATTGTATGCGTTTCCCATTGGAGCAGCATTCTGCAGTAACCTACTCCTACCTCTTTTTGAATGGTCAGTCATTCCCATAGCAATCCCTGCTAAAGTGTGGTACTTAGCAGACTTCACAGATTTGATAAACAGGCTGAACATTTCTTCCTAAAACATTGGCACTCTGAATCTGGAAAACAACTAGAATCTGCACATGACTTTAACATCATTAGTAGGTAATGCCTGTGGTTCAGGCTATTTTTGAAAAGTATTCCACGACTACTATGATGTAATTATTTTCAAAGGAAAGAAAAAGAAAGGATTTAATGAATACCCCCAGATATCAAAAAGATTGTAAAACTTTGTGTACCTTGTTGGGGTAGATGATCTCTGAAGGATGTGTTACCTGTTATTTGGCAAGCATCGCATGACTGTATCAGAGATACAAAAGTCCTTGAATATGGTGGGTCAACAACATCCTGCTTTCAACACTTTCCGGACAATGTTGATAGTAGTCAATTGGTCTCCCGTAGATTCTTTAGGGCAATGCTCCAAAATCTTGTGTCCTTCATCTTCTGAGACACATCTTCTGATCAACTGATCTGCAAAAATTTGAAATACAAGAGAAACTGCCCAGTAGTAATATTTCAAATCAGCAAAGAATTTCTTCTTTTGCTGATAAGTCATATCACTTGGAACTTATTCAGTGACTAGATAATTTGCAATAAACTACATATGAGAATTATTATACATAGCAAACAATGCAAATAAGTTTTCATCCAAAAATTTATGAGTATTACACTAGCCTCTAACTCGGGGTTTTCTAATCTAGACCAATGGTTTGCTTTCTAGATTTTCAACCCTTTTTCTTACCCCTTCTTTCTATATCAAACTCAGGTAACAATAAAACCTAACTTAATCAATTATGGTTCAGTATCAGTTTTATTGAACACAGACATCTCAGAGTGATCAGTGTAACCTATTATTTTTTTAGACAAGATTAGATAAGATTAGGATTTATCATACATGAACTTTCTTATCATGTTTCTGTCTAAAACAATTCTTACTACATCACATATTCATTCAAAAAGCAGATTTCAATCAGGTGATGTCATAATGGGTGCAATAATTCCTTTTGGTTTTAAAAATTCTCATGCAATCATCAGCAAAACAAAAGGAACATCCTTTTTCCAATAGAACATTCAAAGGTCTGGCTATTAAGGAAAAACTATTTCATAACTCATCCTAATAAGGTTGGCATGACTCTAAGAAAATTCTAAAATAGAGTTTCTTCCCGATAAAAATCTAAGCCAACATTTTACAACTCAGAAAAAAATATATTTTATCCTCGTTTCCATTTTTATTTCTTTGAAATCAAATAAAGGAAGAAAAACACGAAAAAGAGCAACTAAGAAAACAACTAAAAAAAACAAGAGATAGGGAAAATGAACAACTCACCGTTGAGCAAGAAAGATACATTCTTTTTGGGATTTAAAATTTTTAACATTTTTTTTTTCTTTTTATGTTGAAAGCAGGTAAATTTCCTTAATATGGTTTTAGAATAATTTTCTAAAATTTGATTATCCTAAGTGTCTTAATTCCAGATATTATCTAAAATTAATTAGTTATGATAATCCTATATTTAGGAAAGTGATTGTCTAACTAGTATAAGATAAGTGTAAATCAAAAGTCTAGGTTACTACCGTTACCTATCATAAGTTTCTAGAATTGTGGCCTTTAATCCTAAATTCATTATGATATTTCCCCGGCAACGGCGCCAAAAATCTGATGCGGTTTCCGGTTGACATGCTAAATAGGTATTATTTTACCCTATGTTGATTATGAATAATTAAGGACTGTGATTGACTAATTGTCACATTTAGTCTATGGTGTCACTTAATCAGCCAGAACCTAAGGCAGAGTACCTATCGTGTAGCTAGTCTATTGGAAAGTATCTACGATTTTATTAAGTAATTATCGTACTCCCAGGGAAGTGGCAACGGCTTAGTAGTAACTAGCCTTTTATCCTAACTCCTATCTTATGATCCAGTTATGCAATCTTCATCAAATACTTTGATGAGAGGGTGATCCATTCTCCACTAGGTTCAAGTCCAATTAATCCTAAAAGTGTTTTAAAGATGAGTTCTGATTCTATGTTATACTGTTACTATACATTGATTGACCTATATTCGAGTATTTTAGACATGTCTTGGCCTGGATTGCAACTATGTTCTGTGTCTAAAGGTTACCACATCTGAGTTTCTACGCTACCGCCCCATCGTTAAGGGTAACGGCCCTACTCACGGCTCGGACTAAAGTCAGCAATGACCGCCCTATGTCACTTTGGGGATCAAATTGCTCGTCTCATAACCGCCGGCATAATACTCAACTCAGCCTACCTAGACTACTTTCAACCAACAGGGTGTTCCGTAGATTATTTTATCTAGTATGGCAGACATCAATACTAATTGATGTCTGTTAAACTAAACAGGTTATGAATAGACCGTGGTTAGGAATTGTCTATAACCCTAATTTCAGTTTAAAAGAACGGCAATAGACATGCAGACATAATGGATATTTAAGCAGGTGGCCATTTCTAGAAAAACATAATAACTTCAACGTATATCACAAATATTCATAAAAACATAATCTGGTATTCCAATCAGTATTTGGACAAACACAATAACAACATATAAGAGAGGGACAGGGGGACCGATGCCATAAAGAATTCACCCATTACGAAGTCTCGCCGATGGAGCGTACTCCTGTATATGCCGTATTGCTTGACCCGACTCTGCTCGTCAGAACCTTCGGAGGACGCTTCCTCAGCCTAGTAGCTGGGCTTTACTTAACAACCCGGCTTAAGCCCAGCCTTGTGGACTGACTCTTCGAACGCCTAGAGCCCTCTTAGGATCTCCTAACAAAATCCCGGGTATTCTAGGAATACCAGAAACGAACCTATCTATAGAAGCCTAAGATCTGAGACTATTTCTCAGAAACTAAAACAAACACTAATAAGAAAGAAAACTGAGATCCGAGTCTCTGAGTGAGTTGTGTACTAGAGAATTGTACACTGGAAACCACTTAATGACTCAGATCGAGTGGAGAGGGATGAATTCAACTGTTGGAGGCCTGGGGTATTTATAGCAGCTTCCCGGAGTGAAAATCTCTGAAATATTCGATGTGGGACAGCTTCTGGCGGCTCGGGACGCCCGTCCCGGTTCGGGACGCCCGTCCTGATTTGTTGACCAGGTTCGGGACGCCCGTCCCGAAGGACGCCCGTCCTGAGGGATGCCCGTCCTTAGGGATGCCCGTCCCGGACCGTTGACTAAGTCAACATTTCCAAAAATTGCGTTTTTGCCCCAAAATTTGCTATTTTCGTCTACTTTTCACCTGACACTTCCAAAATTATAAAAACTGTGAAATCAAGTAAATAATAAACAATTAACATCAATTTACTCTCAATTTCATCCTAAAACATATATAAAAACATGCTAAAAAGGTGATACGATTTTCGCGCATCAGACTCCCAGATCTACACGACCTTAGGGCATCAGGCTTTAAGTTCCCCGAAGGAGTGGTGCTCGAGTAGCGAAGGCCGCTGGCAAACTACCCTCATTTGATTAACTTTCTTTAATTTCTTTTCACTTCTAGCTCAGAGTCTCATCTAGTCATTCTAACTGCCAATATATCCACAACTGGTCTAATTTTATCTAGTTAAGTCTCGAACAGGTAATTGGTTGAGGTCTCTACTCCAGACAAAGTTGTGCTCAATTATCAGGAATTCCCTATTCCTAATCAATTAGTCCAAGATAGCTATCAATTATCTCCTACTAACCATAACATACTACCTACATATCATAGACATAAGCAATTGTTTAACCAATCATACTTCTTTTAGAAGTATGAAAGACAGAAAAATTTTGAAAAAATGTTTTTTGGAAGGGTGTGAAAATACGGGGAAAACAAGCAAAATCGTGCAAACATTTTGTCAACTGCTACAGTGCACCGTGCACTGCTACCCCACACTTAAGTCTGACACTGTCCTCAGTGTTCATGCATAGCTAAACTACCCCACACTTATTTGCAAACAAGAAGAAATGAAAACAAAATAGAAAACTCTTACCCCACACTTATTTGACTAAGGGTAAGAGAGAAAATAAAACAACCAACAAAACAAGACACAAAAATGAAGAAAATAAAAGTAAAGGAAGATGAGATTAGAAAAACTCCCTTCTTGCCTCGAGAAGAAGGGTTTTCTCAGATCTGTCAATTGGCTCTTCACCTTAGCCATGTGCTATTGCTGAGGCATTCTTGACTCTGTAAGCTCTAGATACTGGAACGGATGACGTCAGCTTCGATCCTTCATCGTCGAGCTCTAGGTAGTGGCCTATTCATTTGATGAATGGCTCGAGCCCCACGGACTACTTCCTCGAATCATTTGTAAGATTTCTCACAATCATAGCAACGTGTCCAGGAGGAACGTGTCTAGGAATGAGATTTCTTGAGATTGGTGTGCCTACCTGCCAATGTTAGTGAAGGTATGGCATGCAAGTCTCGAATGGAAGAAAAGATACCTGAAGTTTTGGCAGCTGTGGTGGTAGGGGCTCCAGTTGTATAGATCTGGGCCCAAGTATTTGAGACTTCCTCGAGGAAGTTTCTCATAGCTGATTGGTATGCAGGGAATGCAAGCTCCTCCATTGCTATGCTCCTGATACAATGCTAAATTCCTCTATATCCTGTGACCGTTCGATACCACTTGGTATATCAAATGCTTGCACTGGTCTGGCTTTAATTGTTGCCAGTATCTCATCTATTGCTTCTGCGAGTAGGGGTTTTCCTGTGGTGGTGTCTTCTAAAAGTTTCCAGCTTCCGAATTACTCCTCAGCTAAATCTCGTATGATTCCTCTAGTTGGAATTGTATGCATTTCCCATTGGAGCAGCATTCTGCAGTAACCTACTCCTACCTCGTTTGGAATGGTCAGTCATTCCCATAGCAATCCCTGCTAAAGTGTGGTACTTAGCAGACTTCACAGATTAGATACATAGACTGAGCCTTTCTTCGTAAGACGTTGGCATTCTGAATCTGAAAAACAACTTCTCATAGAATCTTGCTGGGGTAGGCGATCTCTGGAAGGGGTGTTACCAAGCATCGCAGGGCTGTATCAGAGATACAAAATCTTTGAATATGGTGGGTCAACAAGATTCTACTTCCAACACTTTCCAGACAGTGTGATAGCAGTTAATTGGTCTCCCACAGATTCCTGCAATGCTTCAGAATCATGTGGCCTTCGCCTTCCGAGATACATCTTCTGATCAACTGATCTGCAAAAATTTGAAATAGAACAGAAATCTGCGCAGTAGTAATATTTCCAATCAGCAAAGAATTTCTTCTTTTGCTGATAAGTCATATCACTTGGGAATAATTAGCAGCTAGATAATTAGTAATATCAGTAAACCACGGAGGAGAATCATTACTCATAGCAAACAATGAAAATAGATCCTCATTCAGAAATTTGTCAGATACTACTGTCTCGTCAATAACCTCTAACTCAGGGTTTCCTAATCCAGACCAAAGGTTTGCTTTCTAGATTCTTAACCCTTTTTCTTATCCCTTCATTCTATATCAAATTCAAGTAACAACAAAACCTAACTTAGTCAATTATGGTTCAGTATCAGTTTTATTGAACACAGATATCTCAGAGTGATCAGTGTAACCTATTGTTTTTAGACAAGACTAGATAAGATTAGGATTTATCATACATGAACTTTCTTATCATGTTTCTGTCCTAAAACAATTCTTACTACATCATTACATCACATATTCATTCAAAAAGTAGATTTCAATCAGGTGATGTCATAATGGGTGCAATAATTCCTTTTGGTTTTAAAAAAATCTCATGCAATCAACAGCAAAACAAAAGGAACATCCTTTTTTCAATAGGACATTCAAAGGTCTGGCTATTAAGGAAAAACTATTTCATAACTCATCCTAATAAGGCTGGCATGACTCTAAGAAAATTCTAAAATATAGTTTCTTCCCGATAAAAATCTAAGCCAACATTTTACAACTCAGAAGAAAATATATTTTATCCTCATTTCCATTTTTATTTCTTCAAAATTAAATAAAGGAAGAAAAACACGAAAAAGAGCAACAACTAAAAAAACAAGAGATAGGGAAAGAAGAACAACTTACCGTTGAGCAAGAAAAATACATTCTTTTTTTTTTTGGATTTTAAATTTTTAACATTTTTTTTTCTTTTTTATGTTTAATTTCGAAAGCAGTTAAATTTCCTCAATATGGTTTTAGAATGATTTTCTAAAATTTGATTATCCTAAATGTCTTAATTCCAGATAATATCTAAAATTAATTAGTTATGATAATCCTATATTTAGGAAAGTGATTGTCTAACTGGTATAAGATAAGTGTAATTCAAAAGTCTAGGTTACTACCGTTACCTATCATAAGTTTCTAGAATTGTGGCCAATAATCCTAAATTCATTATGATATTTCCCCGGCAACGGCGCCAAAAATCTGATGCGATTCCGGTTGACGTGCTAAATAGGTGTTATTTTACCCTATGTTGATTATGAATAATTAAGGACTGTGATTGACTAATTGTCACATTTAGTCTCTATGGTGTCACTTAATCAGCCAGAACCTAAGGCAGAGTACCTATCGTGTAGCTAGTCTGTTGGAAAGTATCTACGATTTTATTAAGTTAATTATCGTACTCCCAGGGAAGTGGCAACGGCTTAGTAGTAACTAACCTTTTATCCTAACTCCTATCTTATGATCCAGTTATGCAATCTTAATCAAATACTTTGATGAGAGGGTGATCCGTTCTCCACTAGGTTTAAGTCTAATTAATCCTAGAAGTGTTTTCTAGATAAAGTCCTGATTTTATGTCATACTGTTCCTACATGTTGATTGACCTATCTTCGAGTATTTTAGATGCATCTTAGCCTGGATTGCAACTATGTTTTGTGTCTAAAGGCGTACCACATCCGAGGTCTCTAATAAACCACCCTACCTTAATGACGGCCCTACTCACGGTTCGGGACGAAGGCATCCATGAAAGTCCCATGTCACTTCAGGGATCATACCGCTTGCCCTAGCCGCCGGCATAATCGGACTCAGCTCGGCCCCTACCTAGACTACTTTAACAGGCAGGGTGTTCAACATGTTATTTTATCTAGCATGATAGACACCAATGCTAATTGATGCCTGTTAAACTAAACAGGTTATGATTAGACCGTGGTTAGGAATTGTCTATAACCCTAACTTTAGTTTAAAAGAGCACATTAAACATGCAGACATAGTGAATATTTAGCAGGTGGCTATTTCCGGAAAAACATAACAACGTCAACATATAAAACAACTATTCATAAAAATCGTAATCTTGTATTCATAATAAGTATTTAGAACAAAACAATAACAACATATAAGAGAGGGACATGGGGACTGATGCCATAAAGAAATCACCATTTACGTAGTCTCGCCGATGGAGCGTACTGCTGTATATGTAGTATTGCTTGCCCTGACTCTGCTCACCAGAACCTTCGGAGGACGCTTCCTCAGACTAGTAACTGGATTTACCTTAATACCCAGCTTAAGCCCAGCCCTGTGGACTGACTCTTTGAACGCCTAGAGCCCTCTTCGGATCTCCTAACGAAATCCCGGGTATTCTATGAATACCAGAAACGAACCTATCTATAGAAGCCTAAGATCTGAGACTATTTCTCAGAAACTAAAACAAAACACTAATAAGAAAGAAAACTGAGATCCGAGTCTCTGAGTGAGTTGTGTACTAGAGAAGTGTACACTGGAAACCACTTAATGACTCAGATCGAGTGGAGAGGAATGAATTCAACTGCTGGAGGCCTGGGGTATTTATAGCAGCTTCCCGGGGTGATTTTTCAGCAAAACTTCGATGTGGGACTGGTTCTGGGGGTTCGGGACGCCCGTCCTGATCTGTTGACCAGGTCGGGACGCCCGTCCCGAGTCCTGGATGCCCGTCCCGGCGGGTTGACTGGGTCGGGAAGCCCGTCCCGGGTTCGGGACGCCCATCCTGACCCGTTGACTAAGTCAATATTTCCAAAAATTGCGTTTTTGCCCCAAAATTTGCTGTTTTCGTCTACTTTTCACCTGACACTTCCAAAATCAGAAAAACTGTGAAATTAAGTAAATAATGACCAATTAAGATCAATTTACCCTTAATTTCACCCAAATTCATACATAAAAACATGCTAAAAAGGTGATACGATTTTCGCGTATCATTCTGAGCTTTGGTGTCAAGGTTTTTCAATTAAAAATTTCAATATAAGAACACATTGGGCTATGTATTTTTAGATTGATTGTTCAGGGTTTTTTTGTGTTCGCGTCCACACATCAACTTTAACTACCCATGTAGCGAGTCCCACTCCAATGACTCCCAGATCTACACGACCTTAGGGCATTAGGCTTTAAGTTCCCTTAAGGAGTGGTGCTCGAGTAGCAAAGGACGCTTGCAAACTACCCTATTTATTTAACTTTTTTCACTTCCAGCTCAGAGCATCATTTAGTCATTTAAATTACTAATGCATCCTCAACCGGTCTAATATTATTTAGTTAAGTCTCGAAAAGGTATTTGGTTGATGTCTCTAATTGAAACTAAGTTGTGGTCAAGTATAAGTTGGTTGATGTCGAGTCCTTCCCAGATTAGGCCTAAAATCTTTTGACATGCTTTCTTCATTCCAATAGTGTATTCCGAAATCACTTTTCTAATTCAAAACAAAGAGAAAAAATCCATCAAGTTATATATATTTTTCCTAACACTATTTGTTAGCTATATTCTTGATCCTTTTGATCATATATCTATATTTTTCTTAACACTACAAAAAAAATATATAATAGGTTATTATAACATATCTATTATGACGTTTTAGAATTCAAAGACTTTTATTACTATATGTAGTTAAGAAAAAAAAATTTAATCTTCAAAACTTCTGTTTCTCTTTTTCTTTTGTCCACTTTTCTTTAAAAAACTTTTCACTCTATTTATAGATAAAAAGGGCGATAATCAATAATTATTAAGATGTGTCACTTTTGATTATATATTAAAAATATATTTATGTGTGTCGCTAATTGTAACGACTCAGAAGGCCGTCGCAGTTGTATGTTGTTAATTGCGACAATTCTGAAGGTCCTCGCAAATATGTATCACTAAATACGAGAACTCAAAAGCCCATCATAAATGTGTGTTGATAATTAAGATGATTAAGAGATTCGTTGCAAAATTCACCACGAATAGCAACCATTAAGAAGGCGGTCACAATTTTGTCTCAATTCAAGATGACTTAATAGGCGGTTACAAATTCTATCGCTATTAATAACGGTTTTCAGGTCGTTGCAAATGTTCGTCGCTAAATTCAATTTTTCTAGTAGTGTTCAAACTTATAATCTCTCAAAATTATTAATGATGGTGCTACCGATTAAGCTACACCTTGTTAAAAACATTTATCTAAATTAATAATTATAATGTGGATGAATATAACGTGAGTGGTACATAAGTATGTGATATAGTAGTATCACCTCTCATTAATACTTACAAACAACTTTTAATTATTAATTGATGGAAAATAATGTGGATGATACATAATTACGTAAATATAATATATGGTAGTTTATCATAAATTTTTTTGTTAGTTTAAACTTTTAAAATATATGACAAATTATTACTTTTTAACACATATTATTAAACAATTACATAGTAAATGAGTTAAGAGAATTAAAAAAATGTCATAATTTTAAATCTAACAAAATATATATATCTTTGATAAAGTTATTGTATCACGTTACTCTCATAATATGGTATAACAAGTTAATTTTACAAAAACATATAATCTACTCTAGAAAGTTAGGGCAAAGTAAAATTGTTGTATCCTATAATTTTTTGATAAATGTATTCATTAAAAAATTTTGAAATAAATATTTTTAATTAGAATAATATGAAATACCAAAATGATTTTCTACTAAACTTAATTTTGATTTAAATGATTAAACTAATTTTGCTAGATTCCAAATAAAATAAAATAATCAAAATAGTTATTTTAAACACAAAAACCACAAAAGATATATATATATATATATATACATATTTCTCATTACACATGCGTGCATGTGGAACAACGCTAGAGAGATAAGCTACATATATCAGTAGCAATACAAATTATTCTTGAAAACACCATTATTATTATGATCATTACATAAATCCCACAAATTTTTTTATTTTTAAATTTTTTGGGGGATAATTGTTGGAAATATATATATATATATATATATATATATATATATATATATATTGATTCTACAAAAATCTGTTAGGGGTAAAAAAGTAGTTTGAAAGGATAGGAATTCAGGAAATGTTTGAATGGATTGGTCTTTGGGAGGTTTTGAATTGGTCAAAGTCAATGAAATCGATACATCGGGGAGTGGCCCCTCGGCGAGCTATAATTTGGGAAGCGGCACTTCGTGGAGCGGTGCTTGGATGTCTGTACTTCGCGATGCTGAGTACCTACAAAACAAGTAAGTTCGATGGGGGTGTGTTCCCCGTGAACTCTCCGATGCTTAAGTCAGTAGAGTATTATGTGAGTATTTTGGATATCTGGAACATGTCTTACCTTTTGTTCAGATCTCCCTTTTATAGGAGTTTGTTTGAGGGTGTCTCATTTATTCATGAGCTTCCCGTTGGAGCTTTGGGCCGTTTTGACCATTGTAGAAAACGGGCTTTGAATATGGTATTTAAAGAGTGGTAACGTCTGCTCTTTATGAGGCCCATGAATTTGGACTTATGACGTCCGGTGAGGTCAGGGGCAGTTATTAAGTGGTAAAAATACTGTTTTTCCCCTGAGGTATTTTTCTGGTTGTTCAGTGGCCCCTCGTCGAAGTGCTACATGACGAAGTATGGGGGTTTCGGCAGAATAGTTGTATCTTGAGTACTTTGACTTGTGGCTGAAATTAGGGTCTTTGACAGTGACCAACTGTCTTTTCGTCTTCTGACTCTGTCATTAATGGCAAAATGTCAGCCGGTAGAAGCACCCTTTCTCCTTCCCCGATGCATTGGTTCTGGCGAGTAATCATTCTACAAGAGTTCCTTTTCGGCTATTTAATAGTCTCTTCCTCCACATACGCCCTTTTTCTTACTTTTGCTTCCTTGCTTTATAACTTTCTGCCATTAATGTCTTCTGAAGATTCCTTCGCCTTTATTTTTGTCGCGAGTTCAGTCACATTTTCCAGACTTCCATCTCAGATTCAGATACTTAAAAAGGTATGTTTTGTCTTTTTATTAATGACTAATTTTGGTTTATTCCACCATTGTTGATATGCCATCTTCGACTGTTTTTTATGCTTCCTCTGTTTATTCTGCGGGAAGGGTGTTTTTTGTTTTGTTTTTCTGTGGGGTAGTAGTAGTAGTATCATGTATTCTTCTGGGCTAGGGTTTAGACATGATTTAGGTTTCTCTTACTGGGTAGCTTTTTGTTTGAATGGAGTTCTAAATGTTGAACTTCCGTTCGCAAGTAGGAAATGGCTGCCCAGAGAGAAGATGAAAGGGAGGTTGAGGAGCTCATGACTGAGGGTTTTGGTGATCCTCAGCCTGCCCAACCAAAGGTTAATGTAGCGATTAGGGAAGGCCAGGGTGAAGTTCTTGAGGGCGTCCCCTTTCAGCCGCCCATGCCTGCACTTCCTGCCTCAGATTTTGCTTCGGGGCTAAGTAGGATTACCCGTGAACAGGTGGAGTCCTTTGCCCGTAGGTGTGTAGATCCTAGGACTTATAGGGTCTTTGTAGCTCCCGAGGTAGGTAAAATGTCAATCCACAATATCCCCCTTCCTTTAGCTCATTTTAAAGTGGGACTTCGACTTCCCCTGGATCCCGCATTTGTAGATTTCTTAGTTTTTGCCCGAGTTCAGCCTGGACAAGTTCATCCAAATGCTGTTCATACCATTTTTTGTTTGATCTGCCTCTGCCGTAGACTTGATTTTGAACTTACCTCTAACATACTTAGGATGTTCTTCTCTTCTCTTCGAATGTCGAACAATACTCTTTCTCTTCGTCCGCGTTGAAATAAAGTTCTCCTTTTTTATTCTCCACTCAATAAGATAGATTTCAAGGGGAGGTGGTTAATGGTAGAGTCCCGAACAGGTTTCCCTTTCCGTCCATGTGTTAGTGAGGACTATGAATGGTCCCAAATCCAAAATCTTTCTTCCCTTAGTCATTCTGAAAAAACCTTCCTAGAATCCAATACCCCGAATTTAGGAGATAGTCGCCAACACTAATCCCGAGTATACTCTTCTGCCGACCTGCTTAGTGAATCCAGTTTGAAGTGGTGTGGCATAGGGGCTAGTTTGACTGAGCGGAAGAAAGAGTTGGGTTTTGAGGAGGAAAGACTGAATAGGGACTGGACCATACACCCCGGGGTGTTTTTTCCTTTCAGCGTGATCTGTGTACTTCCACTAGCCATGGATGTCGCAATGGCCGAGGTAACTAAGCAATTTCTCCTTTTCTTTTTTTTTCTTTTTTTTTCTTTTTTTTTCGTAAAGATTTTAACTTGGTTGTTTTGTTGCAGGTCCCACTATGTTTAGCAAGGCTTGGGGGAACCGTGTGGAGGGTAGTGATGTCCGCCAATCACACTTGGACTCCTTACCCCGGTTTCCTCCACGTTTGATAGATCGGGGTGCAGCGGGAGATACCCCTCTCACTTATCCATCCTCTGCCGGTCCTTCGTCTGAGCAAAGTAGAAATCTTCGTTGAGCAAGGGATGGGGGAGTGAGAGGCAGGACTCCCCGCTCTGCTCCCGTGTCTCGTAGGGAGGCAACTCCCGAGGTTTTGGTGGGGGAAGAAGAACAGCTCTGCCCGCGTCAAAGGCGGATGACTTCGCCTCGGCACCCTTCCACCGAATGTGCTGCAATCTCTCCTGCATCTTCGCCTACTCCGACGGATGCTTTGGATGCTTTACCCTTGGCGGTTCGAAGAGAAGCTGAGGCCATTCCTGCCACCGAAGCTGAAGTGGGTACTGGGAGCCCCGGTCCTTCATGGCTTCAGCTGGGGTTCGAACTGCCTACTGAGGAGGAGGCCTTACGGGCATTGGCCTCTGAAATTTCTGCCAGGAACCCTCCCCTCACCAACCTTCACTTCAACAATATGTATGATGCACCTTTCCTCAGAGGTACCATCCTGAACCGGGCTGCGAACGCAGAGAGCTTGGCCGAGATAGGTGAGATGGGAGTTGAGGAGGCTACTAACCGGGTTAGTGCTCTTCTGGCATGGGTAAGTATTCTTAATGATTTTTTTTAAGTGTTTTACCTCATATGTGAAATACTTCCCCTTTTGAGCAGGTTTCATCTCTAATTCTCTACATCTTAAACTCTCGCTCTTCGGAGCAAGCTGGTCGAGCAGCAGCCAACGAAGAGTGGCGAGCAGCTAATGAACCTCGCCTGGCCTCCCTTGAATCTGAAGTTGCTGACAAGGCTAGCTGCTTGGACCTAGCTACCTCTGAAAAGCTCCAACTGGTTAGCGAGGTTGCTGAGCTGAAGGGAAAGTTGGCCAAGGTTGAGGAGAAAGTTGCTGAGTTGCAATCTGCTAATACTGATCTGAATACAGCCCGGGATGAGGCTATTGCGGCTCAGCTTTCTATCCAAGAGGAACTCAAATACTATAAGTCAGAAGGCTTCAAGAAAAATATCATTGATGACTTTAGGAGTCCTTCTGTCTATCATGAGGAGATTGGTCGCGAAGTCGGGTCCTTTTTAGATAAGGATTGTATTCATATCATTTGCCAGCTTCATCCGTATTTTGAAGACAAGTTCATTCTTCTGCATGCGTTTCAGTCTAACTTTAACAACGAGGCCTATCGGTAGGGTGCAGACTTCGTCCCTTTTACCGCAGAGGAGATGGACGCTCTTCGGGAGCGAGATGAGAAGAGAGGAAAGCCTGTCTGGGATCCCCCTGCTCCATCTGAGCCAAATTTCTGGGATATGCTGGGTGGTTCATCCTCTGCTCCTTGACTTTGTAATTCTTGTAGAGATTTTTGAATATATATTTTTTTTGTAAGCTTTATATTATGTCTCTTGAAAACTTCAATAGAATACTCAGTTCTTTATGCTTCTGTTTACTTTTTCCAATGTCAAAACAAAGTTTTTCAACTCGATACTTTGTAACCACGAACTATCACGTGGCATTTTACATCTCCAAGTTTCTTTTAACTTGGTACTTCGTAACCACGAACTATCACGTGGTATTTTAAATTTCCAAGTTTCTTTTAACTTGGTACTTCGTAACCACGAACTATCACGTGGTATTTTAAATTTCCAAGTTTCTTTTAACTTGGTACTTCGCAACCACGAACTATCACGTGGTATTTTAAATCTCCAAGTTTCTTTTAACTTGGTACTTCGTAACCACGAGATTCTACTCAATGGTAATTTATTTTGAAATTTTATCCAGATGCTTTATGAAGCTGTTCAACAAATTTTGTTTCCAAGATAACTCGGTACTTAAGGAGATGCTTCCTATGTGCTACTATACATAGTACCTTTTCAAGTGATTTGTGTGCCACGGGTTTGGTAGGAGAACGCCGTCTTTGTTCATGAGCCTATAAGTGTTGGGTCTTACTTCGTATTTCACGAGGTATGGTCCTTCCCAGTTCGGAGTCAATTTGTTTGCTTTGATATGCCTTGTCGTGCCTTCTATCTTATGGAGTACCCAATCCCCAATCTTTATTGGTCGCTTGAATACTTTCTTATCATGGGCTTTTTTGGCTTTTTTGCTTGAATGACTGCGATCTTAGGCAGCTTGCTATTCTCCTTTCCTCTAGCAGATCTAGTTCCATGCCTTTTCTTTCTTTGTTGACATCTCGTTGTACATCGACACTCTTGTTGTGGGTAATGCGACTTCGGCTGGTGCTACAGCTTCGGAACCGTACACCAGTGCGTATGTCGTTTCTCCCGTGGGGCCCCTAGACGAAGTGCGGATTGCCCACAGAGCTGGATTCAACTCATCAGCCCATTTGTTGGATTTTCCTTCCAAGTTTTTCCTTAGGGCCATTAATACCAGTTTGTTAGCAGCTTCTGCTTGACCATTCCCCTGAGGTATTCTAAAGCAGCATAGGACATTTTCCCATAAGAACTTAGAAACATTTTCCTCTGTTGGATGTGTGAGGGCTTTTGCTTCTACCTATTTTGAGAAATAATCCACCGCCACTACCAAGTATTCATAGCCATTCCTTGTTTTTGGGAACTTTCTCA
This sequence comes from Asclepias syriaca, assembly GCA_027405835.1. Taxonomy (NCBI): domain Eukaryota; kingdom Viridiplantae; phylum Streptophyta; class Magnoliopsida; order Gentianales; family Apocynaceae; genus Asclepias; species Asclepias syriaca. The sequence goes on along the minus strand of CM049928.1, from coordinate 10,849,256 downwards.
TTAGATCTATTCCCCACATGTCGAATAGCCAGGCTGCCACCACCGGGGTTTGTTCAATTGAAGGCAGTTGTGGAATAGTTCCAAAAATTTAGCATGTCTCGCATTTCTTGACATATCTTTTGGCATCTTCTCTAAGCGTTGGCCAGTAATACCCTTGGTTGATTACTCTTTCAGCCAGAGCTCGGGCACCGGGGTGTCCTCCACATACTCCCTCGTGTATCTCGGCGAGCAGCTCGTTGACTTGAGGTGGAGGAATGCAACGAAGTAAAGGCCTTGAAAAAGACCGTCTATACAATACATCATCATGAATTATGTACCTGGCAGACTGCCGTCTTATTTGTCTGGCCCGGGTAGCGTCATTTGGGATGCTCCCTTGCTGAATGAAATTCTTTATTTCCTCGTCCCAGTTTTTCGAAGTGGAATGTAGGCATTGAATTAAACCCGTTTCTTTCGAACTTGTTGCCGCTCTTTCTATAGGGACGCCTTCCTCGTTTGGAGTTTCTCCGGAGGTAATTTTTGCAAGTTTATCTGCTTGATGATTTTCTTTTCTGCTGATCAAAGATAAAGTAAAAGGGCAGAATTTCTCTCTCCATTTTCTGGCCTCGTCCACATATGGTTGTAGACCCTCCGATTGTACCGCATAGGTACCTTGGACCTGATTTATCACCAACTACGAATCGCTGTATACCTTCAAAGCTTTTATGTTAGCTCCATGGGCCCACTCTAATCCAATCAGCAATGCTTCATACTCCGCTTGATTATTGGAAAGATGAGGCTTCAATTTAATGGCCCTCATTTCCGTGTATTCTTTGTTGGGCGAAGTTAGGACAATTCCTGCTTCTACTCCGCTGGAGTTGACCGCTCCGTCTACTCTTAGTTCACATGGTTCTTTTGTTGACTTAGCTACTTCTATGTTCATCTCCGTGAAGGACCCCTCTGCGAGGAAGTCTGCAAGAGCCTGTGCCTTGATTGTTGTTCGAGGCTTAAATGTGATTTCTTGCTCGCATAATTCGATAGACCATCGCAACATTCTTCTGGATTGATCCAATTTATGAAAAATTTGATTGAGCGGGGCATTAGTGTAGACACAATAGGGTGAGATTCGAAGTATGGTTTGAGTTTACGTGTGGAAATCACTAATGCGTATGCTAGCTTTTCAATATTTGAATATCTGGACTCAGCGTCATTCTGCACTTTGCTGACGAAGTATACGGGATACTGCTTCGTTCCTTCCTCTTTTATTAATACTGATGCCACGATCAAATCTGAGAAGGATAAGTACATGAAGAGTGTTTTCCCTGTGTTTGGAGGTCGTAGCAGGGGAAGATCTAACAGATGGTCCTTCAGACTTTTCCAAGAATGGCTGCATTCTTGAGTCCACACAAAGTCATTCTTTGAATTTTTCATGGCTTTGAAGAATGGAAAACACTTCTCCGCTAATTTTGAAATGAAGCGTCCTAATGCAGCAATACATTCGTTTAGCCTCTAGATGTCTTTAACACATCGGGGCTCGGTGAGCCGAGCTATAGCCTCTAATTTCTCCAGATTGGCTTTGATTCCTCGCTCAGATGTCATAAAACCCAGAAATTTGCTAGATTTCACTCCAAACGTGCACTTCGTCGAGTTAAGCTTGAGGTTGAACTTCGCCAGGTTTGAAAAGGTTTCTTCCAGATCTTCTAAGTGCGAAGTGCCATGTTTGGTTTTGACAACCATATCATCGACATATGCTTCTATGTTCCTTCCAATTTGGCTTCGGAGGATGTGATTCATCATTCGTTGGTATGTGGCCCCTGCATTCTTCAATCCGAATGGCATAACATTATAGCAATATATGGCCCTTGCAGCTCGGAACGAAGTGTGTACCTGATCACTTGGCCTCATTTTTATTTGATGGTATCCTGAAAAGGCGTCCATGAAGCTTAGGAACTCGTATCCCACTGTTGAATCTACCAGTGCATCAATTCGAGGCAGTGGGTAGCAATCTTTAGGACAGGCCTTGTTGAGGTCGGTATAATCAACACACATCCTCCATTTACCAGTGGATTTTTTTACCATTACTACGTTAGCCAACCATGTGGGGTACTTTACCTCGCGTATGAATCCTGCTTTCAGAAGTTTATCTACCTCTTCCTTCATGCCTTATAGTTTTTCCTCTCCGAACTGTCTAGATTTCTATTTTATCGGGCGGCACGTCGGGCTTATGTTTAGTGCGTGCTTGGCAGTGGAGGTGTCAATACCTGGCATATCATCTGTACACCAGGCGAAGCTGTGTTGATGATCTTTTAAGAACTTGATGATGTCTTGCCAAAGTTGGTTTGGCATCTCCCTTCCAATTTTGACAAGTTGATGAGGATAGTTCGGATTTATTGCTACTTTGTCAAATTCGCTCTCTTGTGATACTTCGATGACTAGGTCACAGATTTGTTTTTTTAGTATTCTTTGTATCCTCAGGTCATGATCTTCTGTCACTGAATTGATGTACCCGACTTCAAAGGGAGAATCCCTTTTGCTTTTTATCTTCATGATTTCCCTTAACAGACATCGTGGGTTGCTCCTCACAAAACCAACACCTCGCGAAGTGTTGAACTTCACTTGTTGGTGAGATGTGGAAATTACTAAGTCAAAAGCTACATGGAAAGGTGTCCCCACTATGACATTGTATGGGGATTCCAAGTCCACAACATAGAACTTGACTTCCTTTGTTCTCGCTTTGTCCCCTTCGCCGAGGGTGACTTGCATCCTTATTATTCCTTTAACTAGTACCTTGTGTGGCGTGAATCCCTCCAGTATCATTCTTCATGGCTTGAGATGTTCTTCTTTCAAGCCCATTTCTTCGAAGCATCGTAAGTACATAATGTTTTTCGTAGCTCCAGTGTCGACCAGAACCCTCTTCACTGTGCACTTGTCGATTCCTTCTCGTGTCATACGAATCTCGAGGACAATAGGAGTGACTTTGGCCTCCTCATTATTCTCTAACTCCTCATTCGTGAAAGTAATTACTTTCGTCTGTTCAAACTCATACTTCAGAACGAGGTATGATTTGGTGAGATTGTATATCCTCTTTTTTATTTTCTTGACGAAGGACAACTCTGGGTTAATCATGTTGATCACCCTCTCCCCTTTATCCTTCTGTTGCTGCATACCGGCAACATACTCTTTCAAACATCCTTCTTGGATGAGCTTTTCAATTGCTCTTTTTAGTTGGAAGCATTCATCCGTGGTGTGACTGTAGTCTCTGTGGAATCCACAGAACTTGGTCTTATCCCGCGTGGAGAAAGAATGTAACTTCATCGGGGCAGGATCCCTTACTCCGTATTTCTCTTTGATTACTGCTATCAAACTTTCCTTTGGAACATTCAAGGGCGTAAAAGTTTCAAATTTCTTACCTCAATTTTTGTCTCTTCGTTCTGAGAAGCTCGAGGCGACATCCTTTGGATGCTCATGTTGCTTATCCTTTCTTTTTGAGGTGGATTCGAGTTCACTGTTTTCAGCTAATGCTACTTTTCTAGCAATGCTGCACATTTCACCAATGGTTTCCTACTTTCTCAGTTGAAGCTCAGTGTATAACATCCTAGATCTGAATCCTCCTTCGAAACAGGTGATGACAGTGTCTTGGCTGATTCCTTCGATGTCATCATAAGTCTTCTTGAATCGCTCCAAGGAGAGCAGAGTTTCATCTTCTCGTTGTTTGATGTTAGCCAAGTCTCCTCTCGTTTTCGGTATGGTTCCTGTAGTACTGAATTTGTCCAGGAACACTTTCTTTAAGGTATGCCAAGAATCAATGGTACCTGCTTTTAGAGATGTGAACCAGGTCAGAGCTTTGCCAGACAGAGTGCTCGAGAATGCTTTGCATAGGATGGCTTCGTCATTTGTGACTAGCCCCATGGCCAATTTGTAGCGGCACACATGCTCGAGGGGTCGAGATAGCCCTGAATATAGGACGAACTGCAGAATTTTGAGGCTTGGGTCGGGGGAGACATTTTGGATCCACTTGGCGAAAGGTCCCAATTCAATCGACCTTGATTTATGAACTTTAGTCTTGTTCTTTCCTTTCTCCTGACTATATTCGGGGGAACGCTTTATGATCCCTCTTTTATGAACAGGTTTCGAGGAATGATGACTTTCTCCTACTTCGCTGACCGTTTTTTTTCTGCAAGTTCGTGTTCCACGCCTTTCATCTCTTTTGGTGGCTGTTTGTGTTCGTTGTGGAAGTTCCGAGGGATCCCCTGAGAATCTTGGAGGGGGTAGATCCGCGCCGGCCTTCCTAAATTCAGCCCTCAACTTTAACCATTATCGCGAAAGCTCTTGATCCCTGTTTTAATTGTTCATTTTCTCTTTGCAACCTCTGTAACTCTTTTTCTATATCCTCAATTCTCTTTGAATTGAGTTGTTCTCTCATATCCTGAGAACATCTGGAAGCTTCTGGCTGTGGTCCCAATCTTTCCGAGATGGGACGGTGACTGGAACTAGGTGAGGACGAAGAATGTGATATTCTTGTCCCAGTTCCTCGGAATGATGATTGTCGGATAGTGCGTCCCTCTCCTGAATGTCTAGACATTTTGATTTGTGAATGGAAGATATTTGTTCCCGGTAACGGAACCAAATTGATTCTGCAAAAATCTGTTAGGGGTAAAAAAGTAATTTAAAAGGATAGGAATTCAGGAAATGTTTGAATGGATTGGTCTTTGGGAGGTTTTGAATTGGTCAAAGTCAATAAAATCGGTACTTCGGGGAGTGGCCCCTCGACGAGCTATAATTTGGGAAGTGGCACTTCGTGGAGCGGTGCTTGGATGTCTGTACTTCGCGATGTTGAGTACCTACAAAATAAGTAAGTTCGACGGGGTGTGTTCCCCGTGAACTCTCAGATGCTTAAGTCAGTAGAGTATTATGTGAGTATTTTGGATATCTGGAACCTGTCTTACCTTTTGTTCAGATCTCTCTCTTTTATAGGAGTTTGTTTGAGGGTGTCTCATTTATTCATGAGCTTCCCGTTGGAGCTTTGGGCCTTTTTGACCGTTGTAGAAAACGGGCTTTGAATATGGTATTTAAAGAGTGGTAACGTCTGCTCTTTATGAGGCCCATGAATTTGGACTTATGACGTCCAGTGAGGTCAGGGGCAGTTATTAAGTGGTAAAAATACAGTTTTGCCCCTAAAGTATTTTTCTGATTATTCAATATACATATATATATATATACATATATATATATATACATATATATTTAATGTTTATAATTGGCAAGAGTATAATCATCAAGTGTTTTGAAGTTTTGAATAAGATAATCTTTGGAGGAGTCAGGGCCATCAACAATTTCGTAAAGCTTCTCATATATGCAGGTCCAAACCACTACACACCCATTTTTCTGAGCAGACACCGGTTTCACGGTAATTATTTCCTTACAAGATTTGTATACATTCGGAAGACGACCTTGAAGAAGATTGTAGGCTAGAGTTTTTTTCTCTTCGTCTATGTATTCTAGCTTTGACTTTTCAATTTTTCCAATATGAAATGGATCTGTAATTATCACATGCATACAAACAAATTATAATATATATATATATATATATATATATATATGTGTGTGTGTGTGTGTGTGTGTTTGTGATTTCCGAGAAAACACAAAAAAAAATCCTAATTTTTTAGAATTTATTATTTATTATCTATTATTTTAAAAAAAATTATAATTCAGTTATAGTAATTTTACTTATAACTTTAAAAGATATACAACTCATTAAAAATAAGAATTGCAACTTTATATGTAATGAAAAGAAAGCAATTTCAAATATTAAATGATTGGAAAACTAAAATGAAAGTAACAGAGAGCAATTAAATCTAAAACTTGAGGGAAAAAAAATAAATAAAAAGAGGAAAGAAGGAATTTAACCTTTAAAATATATAATTTTTTTTAAAAAAAAACTTAAATAAAAAGGCTAAATTTGTCAATTTGCCACATACATGTATATATATATATATATATATATATATATATATATTTCATACCTTCAATAAAAGTTGTTAATCGAACTTTCAATACTTTCCATCACCCTCCAAAATTTCAATACTTTTGTAAGTCTGTGGAAAAAGCTTTGGGTAAAGGACATTTATATCCTTTATTCTGTTCCAAAAAGTCTCTGCCGGAGATTTCAACTCAACTTCCAACTCATATTTAATTAATGACATATTGTTCTAACAAAGTAGTATATATCAAGGAGGATATTTGAATAATATGTCTAGTAATGAACACAAGTATATATATATATATATATATACATGGGAAATGGTGATAATTGAGTTGGTATAATTTTTTTAAATTTGAAAATTTTATATTATATTTTTAATTGTGCACTGTTAAAGTCTATATCAATGGATATTTTTAATTTTTCGAATTAATTGATGAAAATATCAAATTTTTAAAGGAAACTTTGTGTAGAACTTTAAGAAAAAAGAAAAAGAAAGCTCAATGCATACATTGCCTTTTCAAGAGATATAATAGGTAAAAGAGATGGTAGAAATTTTTAATTTATTAATTAATTAAAACGTGTTATTGAGTAAAATGATAGAAAATATAAAATTTTAAGTGGCAATATGGTGTTATAAAATTCAATAATATTAATTGTTTTGATTCTGTTCAAGTTGGATATTACAGGTTTCATACACATTATGAACTAAAGAAATAGCTTCACACTGACAAAATAATGTGAGATTTTAAGTTATAAAATATTATTAATTAATTAAAAAGGTTAAATTTATAAGGAAAATTTTTTTAAACTTTTTTTTTTCTTTATCTTTTTTAAAGAAATTTTTTTATAATAAAATTGGATGAAATCAAAGTTTACATATCAAAATATGCTTTATAAATAATTAAAAGAGGGTAAAAATAAATAAATAAATATATATATATATATATATTATACTTTTAAAAGGATTAATAAAAGTAAATTGAAATGATATCTTTTCTAAAGCTATATAAGAAAAAAAAAGGTAAAATTAAGTAAGACTAGTAATGTTTTAAAATTTAATTGATTTTTTTTGTTTTTCAAAAAGTGATTTTGTTGTTTTCATGAAAAAGGTTATTGTTTGAATAAAGTATAATTATTTTGTTTAATAATTATAAATTGTGAAAGAGTTAAATCTACATCAAAATTGAACATGCCCGATCAAGAAAGAGAAAGAAAAATAATAATATTCACAAAGTCTGAGAAAACCAACAAAAATAATGAACTTAAATTGTGCCAATATCAATCAGTCACAAGTTGAAAAGTCCTTTCCACCTACTTATCCTCTTTAATAATTTTTAGTTCATCAACGGGTAGATAATTTAAAAAAAGAAAAAAAAAAAGAAAGAGAAAGAAGGTGACAAAGAAAGAGAAAAAAAAATGGAGGGATGATTGGAGTTGAAGTTGTTATGAGAGTTAATTAGAAAAAAATTGTTAAAATTTTCTAAAAGTACACTACAAACTGTCCTTCCATTTATTTTTGCCTGTCAATAAAATTCTTTTAAATTCTTTTTAAAAAAAAAAATTGTTTTGAACAAGAGAATTTTTGTTCATTATTTTAAAAAAATTTCCTTAATTTTTTATAAAAGATAAAAAAAATTTTAAATAAAATAAACTTGAATTATATGGTCTCTCCATTATTATTCTTCTTCTTCCACATAAGCAACGACGACGACAACATTAGAGCAAGGGGTTTCGAATCTAACCACATTCAAGAATCATATTCCAGAAAAGTCTGCTCCAAAACCAAGCATCCCCGCTCCAACTTATTTTGATGGAATTCCATGCTTTTTTATCATTAGTCTATAATAAGTAGAATTGTTGAGAATTAGTTGTTGGATATATGTAGAACTTTAATGAGTTTTATTTCGATTTTGTTATTTTGGTAAAATGTCATGCTTTTTATACATTAGCACGTGAGTAATAGCATGTATATATATATATATATATATATATATATATATATATATATTAATTTGTCTAAATTTGGTCAGAATAATTTGAAGACTGAAATAGTGGATTTGGGTGATTAATCCTCGGGAGTCTTGAGATATCGGATACCTGCAAAACTGAGAAGGTTCAATGGGGACGTGGATTTCCTATAAACTCTCCGACGATCAAGTCAGTCTAGGAGAATATAGTATAAAATGATTTAGAATATCTAGAATTGAATACCTTTCCATCCTACGTCTGGGCTTTTTATACCTGTTGCCGAAGTGGGAAAGGTAATGGTGGTGGACGTTGATCGTGTCCTTGACTCGACAGTCGTGGGTAAGTGGACTTAGTCCTTATCCTACGTGGAGGAATCCACGATTTATAGGTGAAGTGATTTTAAATGCCATTTTTTATGTTTATAGCTGACTTTTAGTCAACTGGTGATATGCACAAATCATATCACTTATTTAGCATGTTTTTAGACACAAATTAGGGCATAATTGGAACCAAATCGATCTTAATTGATTGAAATTGATATAGTTTTGCATAATTTGTGATTTTAGAACGGGAAAAATTTGTAAGAAAACAGCAAATATCGAGGCAAAAGTGCAAATTTTGAAAGTTTTGAACTCGGGGCGGGCGTCCCAGAGACAGAACGCCCATCCCGACCAAGTCAAAGGGCTGGGACGGTTGTCCCTAGGTCAGGACGCTTGTCCTGACCCGGTCAACAGCCCGAGACGGGTGTCCCGAGCAGTGCATTCGTGTCCCACATCGAAAAATCATGTAAAACCTCTCCCTTTTCATCCCTATAAATACCCTAGGGGTTGAAAAGTTATAATCATCCCTCAGCACTCAATACGAGTAAATTAGTAGCTTTGAGTGGATCATTGAATCCCTCATCACTCGATTTGAGTCATTTAGTGACTTTAAGTGTATCTTTTTACACTCGATATAAGTCATTTAGTGATTTCAAGTGCATCTTTCTGCACTCACACGAGTAGTTTAGCAATAAAAGAGTGTCTCGTTTTCTTTACTTTCTGAGTGTTTATCTCAGGTTTTGAGAATTTGACTAGATAGTGTTCATTTTTTGTATTCATAGAATACCCGGGATTTCATTAGGAGATCCTAAGAGGGCATTAGGTGAGCAAAGAGCTAGTCAACATGACATTGCTTAGGCCCATAATATAAGGTAAAGCAATCGCTACTAGTCTAAGGAAGAGTTCTCTGACGGTTCTGCTGAACAAAGTCAGGTCGAGCAACCCAGGATATACAAGTAGTCGCTCCGCCGGCGGACCTGATAAAGGGTGAATACTTTATGGTGGTGGTCCCCTAGATCCTCTCTGTATATTCTGCGTTATGTTCGTCTAAATATGAATTTGAATACTAAACTATGATTGCTATGTTATTGAAGGTATACTCATTTTTTCGAAAAGGTCACCTGCTAAATTAACATTATGACTGAATTATCTGCTTGCTCTTTTATACTAAATGAACGGTTATAAACAATTCCTAATCATGGTCTAATTCATAACCTGTTTAGTTTAACAGGCCTTAAGTTAGGGTAGAATATATTAAGGTCTGCCATATTAGGCAAAATAACTTATAGATCACCATGTTTGTTAAAGTAACCTAATGAGGCTGAGTTTGGTCTCTATACCGGCGTTAGGGTGAGTGGCATGAATTCTTAAGTGACACAGGTTTTCATGGATACCTTTAACTCGAACTGTGAGTAGGGTCATCATTAAGGTAGGGTGATTCATCAGGCAACTCAGATGTGGTACACAGGCAAGATACAGTACATAATTACATTCTAGACCAAGATATATCTAAAATATTCGAAGATAGGTCAATCAACATGTAGAAATAATAAAACATACATCAGAACATATGTCTATTTGATACTCTTGCATGCGAATTATTTATGTGATGTGTGGTTGGGATCACCAACTCATTAAAGTTATTGATGAATGATTGATTAATTAATTACTTAATAAGATGAATGTTATGGTTAACGGATAGTTACTACTAAGTCGTTACCAGTTCCCTAGGAGTACGATATTAATAAATTAAAATCATAGATACTTTTCAAAGAACTAGCTACACGATAAGTACTTTACCTTAGGTTCTAATTGATTAAGTGACAACAATTAATGCTAAAGTGAAAATTAGTAAGACTCGATCTTTAATTATTCATAATCAACATAGATAAATATATCCTATCTTTTAGCATGTCAATCGGAATTTTCACATCAACTGGCATAGTACTTTGTTACCTTACGAGGTGTGGAATGTTTGATATTTCATGAATAATTACAATTTTACCCTCGTTTTATGTGCTAATTACTATTTGCTACTTAATATATATATATATATATATATATATATATCAATGCAAAATTGCTTGTGACAATTGATAGTGTAGATAAATGGAAACTTATTATACTTGGAGATGATGAGATTTTGAGCTATGAGATTGGAGAGTGCGGCGCTGATTTGGTGGCGTCGATGGAATTGTATGGAGATGAAAGATAAAATGTTATTGTCATCGCACCATTATAAATTATTGTCGTCTTGTCGTCGTAGATTGTTATAATCGCCACTGTTGATGTCGAACAAAAATAATAATAATTGAGATAATACATTCAAATTTATTTTTATTCAAATTAATAAAATTGTTTTTTATAAAAAACAAATTAAGGAAAACTTTTAAAATAAAAGATAAAAATGCCTTAGCCCAAAAAAGTAAAAAAAAAGGAAAAAAAGAATTAATGAAATTTTATTAACCTAACAATTTGACGGAAGAACAGTTTGTGGAACTTTTATTATTTGTAAAGTTTCTATCTTTTGATATTTATCTGGTATTGGTATTGTACATTTTTTATATTTTATTTTTTGTGTTAATTATTGATTAACTGAAAATAATAGATTTATTTATGTAAGAATATATGTTCAGTGTAATAATATATGTCTTGAATTTAAATTGTATTTACAGTTTCAATCTTTTGTAAATATATTGTAAAAGCTAGCAATTTATGTTATTGGTGAGCATTAGACATTTTCATAAACTTTTGTAGTATACTTTTGCACTAAATGTTGATAAAATATGGTGATGCATCTATAACTCATTATTTTACAACGTAGAAGAAATTGATTAATGTTAAAATCTATGATTATATTAATATAATTTTTGGTACACTTTCTTGGAGGCAAAGCGTTATCACTAGTGTGTGTGTATATATATATATATATTCTCCTTTTTAGGTACCAAATATACATTAGAAGTTCTAATTTTTTATATATTTTTAATTAAAATTATAGCATAAAAGTTATAACACAATACCATAATTAATTAAAAATAATAAAAAATTAGAATAACTACCAATAAAACTATATAAAATTTAAATTTAAGTAACACTTTTCATCTTTGGATTTATATTTTTTTAGTTGAAGAAAAAATAGAAAAAAATACAAAAATAAAAGTCATTAAGTATAAAATGAAATATAAAATTTTTAATACAAATTGAGATAAATAAAAAATAATAAAAGTTAGAGAAAATAAATCCAAAAGTTATTAGACATAAAATGAAAAAAAAAACTAAAGAGATTGAAAAACCACAATAACTGAAAGAAGAAAATACAAAAAATAAAATATATATAAGATTACACATATTTTTTTTTGTAATTTTATTTAATTTTTGGGTTTATTATCTTTTTATTTTATTTATCTTTCTATACCTAAATAATGCTTTTTAGCATTAATTATAATTTATTTTGTTTCAAAAAAAATTGTAATTTATATTATATTAATTTTTTTAATCTTCTTTCAAATTATTAAAATTTGTTTTTTTCTCATATTATTGATATTCTATATAAGTAAGAAGAATTTTAATGGATTATATTAATTTAAAAAATTTATTTACAAACGTAATATTATAATATATATAAATTGTGATGCACTAAAGTGTTATCATTCGTGTATATATATATATATATTCTTCCAAGTATTACATTGAAACAAGATTTAAAAATCTAAAAAATTACAAAATAATGTTTTAAGATGGAATTTGTTAAAGATAAATAATTCAAGGACTAAATATTTAATTAGTAAACTATTTTAGTTGCACTTCTTAAATTTCAGAATCCACTTTTTGCACCTCAAAAACTTTTTGCACCTCAAAAACTTTTTGCACTTATAATGCCATTGAGATTTCAAAATGTCCCACCACATGCACTGCTGTTTCAAAATATCCTACCACATGCACTTCTGTTAAGTCAAACCGTTAAATCTTCAATTTTATCCTTAGTCAATCTTTTTCACTATTTGACACTATTCAATCAGAGATATTTTTGTCCAATTTGACAAAAAAATGTAATTTTTTTCTCTAATTTTTTTCTCTTCTTCTTCCTTTTTTCTCTCTCTTCCTTATTTCCCTCTCCTCTCTCCCCCCAATGATTTAATATTTTTTCTCTTTCTTCCTCATATCTCTCTCTTTTTCTTCTTTCTTTCTCTCTCTTCCTTTTTTTCTCTTTCCTCCTTCTTCCTCTTTTTTTCCTCTCATTTCAATTGATTTCAAACTTTTAAACTCCGTTCTTTTTCTTAATTTTTTTCCCTTAATTTTTAATGTAATTTTTTCTCTCTCCTCCTCCTTCCTATTTCCTCTCTCTTCCTTCTTTCTATCTCGATAATTTAATTTTTTTCTCTCTTCTTTCTCTCTCCCATAATTTTTTTTTCTCTCTATTTCTTCTTCCTTCTTTCTGTGTCCTTCTTCTTTCTCTTTTTTTCTCTCTCATTTCAATTGATTTTAAACTTTCATTTCTGAATTCAATTTTTTAAATTTAATTTTAATTGGATCTGTCTACCTTATACATATGAGTATTTAAAATGGAATGTAAAATTGATCCAGCATGAAACAATACTCAGAAAAAAACTCAAACCCCAAGTAAAAATTTTATTTATCAAATGAAATTGCAGTAGCTACATTTTCAATTTTTTACTCTCGGAGTAAACCCGAGAGCACATCAGCACCACCTGTAAAGTGGAATGCTTCAATTTTTTAAATTAATTTTCAATTCAATTTTCATTGAAACTATTTCCGATGTCACTATTTCACCATTTCTTACTCTGAGTCCTCTTAATCCTCCTTTGGCGCCGTCTGAATGCCCGCCGCTGCCGTCATTTGAATGCCTGTCGTCGCCGTCATCTGAATGTCTGTCGTCACTATCGTCTGAATGCCTACCGTCGTCGCCGTTTGAATACTCGCTGTCGCCGTTATCTGTCGCTTCAAATTTGAGGGATGAAAACTTCAAGTTGGAAGGGACCAAGGGGGTGGTGTTCATCATCCATCAATGAGAGAGAAAATAGGAAGAAAAATAAGAGAGAAAGAAGGAAGAAAAAGAGAGAGAAAGAAGGAAGAGAGATAAAGGAGGAAAAAAAAGAGAGAGAAAGAGAGAGAGAGAGAAAGAGAGAGAAAAGAGAGAAAAAAAAAATTAAATTATTGGAGAGAAAGAGAGAAAGAAGGAAGAGAGAGAAAAGAGGAAGAAGAATGAGAGAGAAAAAATTATATTTTTTTGGGTAAATTGGATAAAAATACCCGACTGAACAATGCCAAATAATAAAAAAGAAGGTTGACTAACGGCAAAATTGAAGACCTAACGGTTTGACTTGACAGAGGTGCATGTAGTGGGACGTTTTGAAACCTCAATGACACTATAAGTGAAAAAATATTTTGAGGTGCAAAAGTTAGATTTTGAGATCTAAGAAGTGCAACTAAGATAGTTTACCCTAATATATATATATATATATATTGGTAAATGTAAAATCATGCATTGCCTGAATCATTCTCATAGAGGTTACAGAGGTTCCCCCAGTCACAGAGTACCTCTGGGGGAATGGTAGTGACATCAAGTTTCCCACTTAAGTTTCCTTACCTAACCCAAGAGGCGAGCTTGTGGGCACAAAAATTACAATTACGATTAACAAAGTTAATAGTCCAAAAAGGGGGAGACTTCAAAAAGTTCCTTCCTTTCTCTATGTTCTCCTTTGCTCGCCAATCGGAGAACTCATTAAGCCCCTGGAGAGTTAGTACCACCTGTAAGGAATCACCTTCAAACCAAGCCTTGGACAGTTTCTGTTCCTCAGCTACTTGGAGGGCTTGGATAGCCACTTCCATCTCCGCTTAAAACGCATTACATGAGAAGAAGTGGTTGATCCAAGCCCCTAAAATCATACCATAATGAGTCCTTAGAACGATAGCTGTCGTTGCTCAATTGTTGATGAGTGACCCATCAAAGTTCAGCTTGTACTCACCAAGGGGTGGGGGAGACCATTGTGTCTGGACAGACCTCTTCCTTCGATGATTGTATCTCGCTTCTGCCACACTCTAGTAGGTATGCAACAATCTACTCAATCCGCCCGCAAATTCCTCCCAGTTGATGGATTTAGTCTTCCCTTGTCGAAGATCATTTCAGGCCCTCCACATCTGCTAGAAAGTCAGAGTCGTATAATACAGCATCTTCTGCTAGTCTTCCTCTTATATCTGCAAAGGATTATTATCATCCAGCAATAGTTGTATCCACTTAACACATCCTTCACTCAAGAACTGCGCAATACGTATGTGCCATGGCGACTTCATCCAACATATAGTTGCAATAGGACACTCAAACATAATATGCTCAATTGACTCAGAAAAGGAGTTGCACAATATACAAGATAAATAAGTAATTGGACAGATGTGTTTGATGTGGTCCTTAGTTGGAACTGCATTGTTCAACAATCTCCAAATCAACACCTTATGCCCCTCATGAAGGCTCGAACTCCATGGCCACCTCCATATTTTCCTATCAACCCGAGAGGAAGAGTTGAATCTTCCCCTATTGTTTGTCTGATAAGCAGATCGGACAAAAAAGGTCCCAGTCGAGGTGGGGCACCATATAATCTTGTCTTGTTCCCCCAAAATGGGAATACTCAAGATAATGTTCTGAAGATGTTCAGGGAACAACTCTTCAATCATACTCACATTCCAACTACATTTGTCCTCATTCATAAGCTGACCTACTCTAGATGTGGTCAGGCAGCTGTACATCATGAGGGATCTTAAAACCCTGAACATCAGGGATCCAGGGGTCATCCTTAATTTGGATTCTAGAATCCTTCCCAATTTGAAAGAAGACTCCATTATCAAGGGATTCCTTGCAGCCACTTATCCCTTGCCATATCCAGGAAGACGTTTGAGTAGTCTTATGAAAATCCAAGGTTCTTCTTCCTCTCAAATATTTAGATCGAATTAGTTTAACCCATGGTCGCTCTTGTTCCTTACACATTTTCCATCCCAGATTGATAACAAAGGCTATTTTTATATCTCTAAACTTCCTTAGCCCCAGGCCTCCAGCTAACTTTGGTGCGCATACATGCTCCCACGATCGCAGAGATAAGAACTTCCGTCGATCCTCACTAATACCCCATAGGAATCGTCGACTCATTTTTTCCATTTTCTCACTCAAAATTCAAAGGCAGCAAAAACACCGGCATTGCATAAGAGGGGATTGCAGAGACTACCGACCATAGGAGAGTGGCTCTACCCGCTAAGGAGAGATATTTGGACTTCCAACCTGCAAGTTTCGCAACCATTTTTTACGTGAGGTAGTAAAACTCCTAGCTCTTTGAGCGAAACCTACAGAACGGGCTGCCAAGATATCTCCCTTGATGGGAGCACTCATTTATCTCAAGTCTTTCTACAAATATCAAGTCTCTTGCCACGACGAACGTTAGCACTATAGTGAATCTCCGATTTGCTCCAATTGATCCGTTGTCCCGTCCATTGACAATACATATCAAGGCATTCCTTCATCGCCATAGCTTCCGTCATAGTGGTCTTGCAGTATATTACTAGATCATTCGTGTACATAAGATGTGTTATACGGGGGCTAGTTCTAGAAACTTTGATTTTGCTATTTCTTTTTTGCCTCGGCTCGAGCTATAATTCGGGAAAGGAGGTCCACTAGTAATGTGAACAGTGCAAGCGAAATTGGGTCTCCTTGTTGAAGACCGCAGCTGCCCGCACAATAGCCATGGGGTGATCCATTGATAAGGACCGAGAACTGAGTCGATGATATACACTTCAAGATGAGTTCCGTTACAGCCTCACTGAAACCATAGGCTCACATAATAGGGATGAGAGCATCCCATTCCACCATATCGTACGCTTTGGCCATATCAACCTTGATCGCCATGAATCCCTTCTTACCCTTCTTCGAATTTAAGTACCACATTACTTCATGATTAATGATGCAATTGTCCAAGATTGATCTTGTTGGGATAAAACGCCGCTTGTGAGGGGTGTATGATATCATTCAGGTGGAACTTAAGTCGAGTAGCAAGAATTTTTGTTACCACATTGTAAATAACATTGCAGAGTGCAATAGGGCGAAACTGATCCACCTTATTTGGTGTTGCCCTCTTTGGAATTAAGGCAAGGAAGGTGTGATTCACCGCCTTGGAGATTTGTTCCCCTTTGAACACATTTTGGACTGCATGCACTACCTCTTTGCCAATGATACTCCAAAATTGTTGATAAAACAAAGGATTCATACCGTCAGGACCTGGGCTCTTCTTGCCTTGCATCGAAACAATAGCTTTAAAAATCTATGAAGGTTCCGGAATCATGGGGATTGCTGCATTTATAGTGGCTGAAACCGTGGGATTGATCAAACCCTACAATGATGGAGGGAAGCTATGTGTGCTACTACTGAACAGGTTAGTATAAAAATCAACAAAAATATGTCAAATAGCATCAGGGTCAGAGATTTTATTATGATTGTGATAAAAAATAGTGTGGATGTGGTTGTACCTTCTATGGGTGATAGTAGAGATATGGAAGAATCTCGTATTCGCGTCTCCCTCTTCGAGCCAGTGTACCTTAGCCTTCGCCCTCCATAGTAAATGCTCTCGAACCAAGAGTTCATCAAGTTCTTTAGTAGCCACCTCTTCTTGTTCTAAAGAGTAGGGGGAAGGGGAAAGATTTTGGAGGTGGTCAATGTTTTCTTTTAGGGAGGTAATTTGAGATTGAACACGGCGAAAGTGGATATGGTTCCAGTGTTTCAAAGCCATCTTCGTGTATTTAATTTTTGTCATCAACTGGGCAAG
The DNA here is from genome assembly GCA_027405835.1 of Asclepias syriaca. NCBI lineage: Eukaryota > Viridiplantae > Streptophyta > Magnoliopsida > Gentianales > Apocynaceae > Asclepias > Asclepias syriaca. Next base: position 10,832,184 of record CM049928.1, on the reverse strand, counting down.
GGACGGCAAAGCAGCCCCCTTCTTCAAAGCTTCCGCAATAATCATCCCCACACATGGGTCGCGCACCCACATCTCCTCAAACCTAAATGGTTTAGGTCTACTGGTCCGACTGGATGAGGTGTTTAATAGAATTGGTCTATGATCCGATTTAATAGCTGGGAGATGCTTTACCGTGGCTTCTGGAAATATCAGTCTCTAGTTAGTATTGCTCAGGCAGCGGTCCAATCGTTCTTGAATATTAGATAGACTTGCCCTCCGATTTGACCATGTAAAGGGATACCCAATGAAACCCAGATCCATAAGTTCTACATCATCCATAAACCGCTGAAATTGACATTGACTTCCAGAAGTGAACGGAGAACTACCCAACTTTTCTTTTTACTCCACTATGAAATTAAAGTCACCTCCGAGATACCAAGGCCCCGTATAACCATTTGCATGGTTGAGGAGAGACTCCCAAAATTCAAGTTTAAGTCTCGAATTCGCCGGACCAAGACACCAGTTAATTTCCAAGGAGAACTGTTAGGATCATTTGAGATGAGAGCAGAGATGTAATTTGCAGTGGAATCCACGATTTGCATATGAACATAACTTTTCCAAAGCAGCACAAGACCTCCTGAACTACCACAGGAGCGGACAACAAAACAACTATCAAAATTAAGGAAATACTATCAATTCTAGACAAATCACTAACTTTAACTTCACAAAGAAAAATACAATCGGGTCGGTGGGAATTTGACAATTCCTGGACAATATGAACTGTCACAGCATGACCTAAGCCACGACAGTTCCAGAAAATGACGATCATCTTGGAGGGGGGGGGGGGGGGCAGTACAAAGCCCACCGCCCCGGCTATGTTGTCGTTTTGCAGGTACTCCTCAAAAGTTACCATCGAGGTATGGGTTGCAAGGTGAGTAGCATGGAGCGCCCTAGCCTCGCGCTTAATATGGATGAGATGCCGCCGATCCCTGAGATGTGATTGTGCTTGATTATCTGTTGAGTGGGACAATAGGTTCAGAGTTCTTGTAGGTTGTGTAATTTCTATGTTCTCCATAGAAATTCCAATCTCTGAGTTTTCTTGCAAACTTCCTTCCATATTGTCCAATAAGTGCACTTCTTCCGTGACAACAGTGCAAAGTCCCATAGAATCACGCTTAATCCTTTTCGTGGAAATAGTACCGAGTTCTGTTCTTCTATTGACTCCTTTAGTTGGTTTAGTCTCGAGTTCCAGAGTTCCAGGATTTTCCGTGAGGTGGTTGGTTTAGAGGGGGGCAAATATTTTCGGGGTTTGGGGTTCATGGAAAGGATAGGTACTTTTTCTTTCTCCAAGCAATTTTGATTGGTCCAGTAATTAGGGTGAATTAGCTCAACATTCAGAATTTGTGAGATATTCAGGTCAACTGGGGGTAGTTTGGGGATTTTAGTAACAGATAAGTTTGTAATATCTCGCATACAAGCCACATCCGTACAGATAGGGTTTCTTGGGATACGTACTTTGGCGATGATCGGTTGGGATAAAGGGGGAGCAACTGACTTGGTTTTGGATCAGGATCTGCACACTCCGACTTCACAATGCCTTCCTGTCTAGGGTTTACCTTCGATTCAAAGCTCCAATCTGTTGAAGGAGGCGGACTACTGTTTCCATTAGCGCGCATCCATGGCCCAAAAGCCAGTCTCGGATCCAAAGCCCCATGGTTATCAGGAGGTGGGGAAGAACATATACCAACCGTATGACCAAGCCGTCCACAGTTAAAGCAGAAATTAGATAATCTCTCGTATTTAAAAGGGAGCCATTGGGTAGAACCATCATCATTTTTGATAAAAACACTAGATTTCAGACTCTTTAAGACATCCACTCTTACCTGAACCCGTAGGTATCCCTTCAAGCGTAAATCTGTAAGGCCTTTATCTGACTTTATGTAGGTACCCAGATGGTTTCCAAACTTATAAGTATTTTCCTGATTCATTCTATTCAACGGCAGTTGGTGAACTTGGACCCAAAACGGACTGTGTCTAAACTCTATCTCATTTAGAGCTAGGTCCGGGGGACTAGTTTTGTAGGATCACAATATGTCCTCTGATAGACCACGGACTGGTGGCCAACACCCTTTCTTTGTCAGAGGATTTCCCAAAAACATAAGCAAATAAGTTTCTTTCCAGTGATGAAATTTGTAGGTCAGAACCAGTGCTCCAGACATTCGTCAATATAGTCTTAATGGCCTTGAAATTTATCATTTTATTAGAAACAATACGACCTATGAGTGTGAGATCATTAAACACAGTGGTTGAGGGGTCATTTATTGTGAGATCCAGCAAAACATCTCCAATGTCAAAAGGTGGGTCATGATTTGGAAACTCCATAGAAACATCTCCAATGTCAAAAGGTGGGTCATGATTTGGAAACTCCATAGAAACAGGAAAAGACAGATGGGAAGAGGGTAAGAAAGGAGGAAAGCAAAGATGGATTTAGAGATTCATGGGTAGAAAGCAAAGCAAAGCAGTGGAAGCAAGGAAAAAGAAGCTTAAGACAAGCTAGAGGCAGCTCGGTTAAAGAACTAGATGGACTCTAGCAAGAATAACAGTCATGTAGAGAGAAGCCAGAGGTTCTACTCTAGCAGAGTGAGAACAAAAAAATTTTATAATATATATATATTCTTTTGATAAGTATCTTTAATATTTTCAAAATATTTACAAAAGCCCATATATATATATATATATATATGCCCGTGATAATCGGGTCCAATGAATTCATTAAGAGGAGCAAAGAGATATTTTCTAGAAATGAGAGAAAAAAAAAAAGTAAGTAATGGACAGCTGAAGAAAAAGAATAATATATATCTATATTATATATATATATATATATATTTTATTTGTTTTTAGAAAAAAAAAAGGAAAGAAAAAAAAAAAGAAGAAACAGTAGAGTGTGGCGTTACAGATCGCCATTAGCCCACTGCATTTTGCCTTTTTGCTTCTGCGGAATTTGGTATCCCATCTGCCCTCATTCTCACTCAAGTTTTCTACTTTCCCTTTTTCTTCCTTTTGTTGGCCGATTTCTGGACTCACTCGCTCTTCGATTTACAGTTACTTTTGCATGAATTTTTCGAACTTTCACTCTCTTCATATATATATATATATATATAATCTTGGGATAATTCTGCTTCTGTGGTTTCTCTGCTAACCGTTTTAATGGGCTTATGTTATCCTTTGGTTTTGATTCCTCTGCAATTTTTTACTGTATTTAACCGTGAGTTTCTTTGTGGGTTCTTACTTCTTGAATTCACTTATGGGGCGGGGCGATGCCACTCTTTTGTACATTTTGTAAAAGGAAATATTTGCAATAGTGTTTATGGTCAGATATCATGTTCATTTACACTGGAGAAAACAGACCTTATTGATGTAATAATACTTCAATGTTTGAAAGTATTCTATTGTTAATAATTTTTTTTTCTTCTATGTAAATGTCTTCTTGTGGTATTCAACTTGAATAACTTTTGATAATTCTTATATGATTTTCAATAATGGTAAGGTTTTATCAGAAACGTTTGAAAATTCTTTATGATTTACCATAATTGCAAGGTTATTAGAAACTTTTGTGTGTTATACTGATTGTTTCCACAAAGATTAACCTTTGTGTTCAAGCAATTTTATTGTGGGAAAAGTGGCATTTACTGAACTCATTTTCGCATCAATTGTCCTTGTGAGAAATGTTGCACTTTCAGTTTTCAGATGGATGAGTGTCATGTGTATTGTCTGCTTAGTGCTTTTACTACTATTTCTTTTTCCTTGTGAAAGTGGAAAACTTACATTTACTATCTTATGATTGTTCAAGTTATAGAATCTCTGATGAGAATGACAAGTTTTGTAGGGGCATATGTATGTATCACGATCACTTTTAGCTCTCTAGTAACCAATTACCTAATATGTATATAGTTTTTGTGAATATGCATTTGTGTTCTTGAAGTTTGACTTTGGTGAAACTCGTATATTGATTATCACTAGTGGATTCATTTTGAGATTTGTGGCTTATTGAAGCAATGAAAATTTTAAAATTCATTCTCTAGTATTTTTATTTATTCCTGCCATTTGAGAGCAAAAGCAGTCTGACGCAAATGTTGCATTTTCAGGGGCTGTTACATTCACTTGAACTAGTGGAAACCTATGCTCTCTAACTTATATCAGAGTTCTTGTGTCTTTCATTGGTACGCTATTCTTATTCTCCCCATTAATGCTGAGACTTTTGTCTTGAGAATCTAGAATTACTTCTGAGATTATTGATTCTTGTTTCAAAGATAGATTGGTGGGAGTATCTCTGCCTTGTAAATTCTGATGATACATTGGCATATATAATCTGCCCTAGTTCTTCAGAACACAGCATTTGATGTGATGGACAAGGAAGATTCAATGGAACCTAAAGGATTCCATGGAATGGCAAGTTCACCTATTGTTCATGAAGAATCTAAGAGCTTTGCCACTGCACGACCTAGTACTGACAAGGATGCAGGAGCTTGTCGGGTTTGCCAATGTACTGAATCTGATAGAATGGGGAATGCTGCATTGGGATTTTTGGGAATCATTCCACCGACAAATGACAGTGATAATGGGAACTTGGAGGTTAATCCTAATGGTGAAGTTGGTCTGGAAGATGCTGGAGTTGATTCCTGTACTAGAAATGACACAAAAGGATCTGGATTTGTTGAATTTATTAGTCCGAATGGGGAGGTTTTTGTTTGTAATACTGATATAGAGATGGGTTGCGACCACAATGATGACATACTTATGGAGCTTGGGTGTTCTTGTAAAAATGATCTTGCCCTAGTTCATTATGCATGTGCCCTTAAGTGGTTCGTCAACCATGGATCAACTGTTTGTGAAATTTGTTCATGTGTTGCCAAGAACATAAGAACTGTGGATGTAAAAAAGGTTGTCAATTCTTTGAAAGAGTATGAAGCTCTGAGAGAAAGGACTGCTAACGGAGAACCTACATCTGCACAGGTTCAGAGAAATCGTGGAGTAGATCCGGATGCTATTGCTGCTATTCGGAGGCAAAGACTAAGTGAGATTTCATTGTGGTTTAATCCTCATAATAGTGCCTCCACTGTGGCTTCTCAGGTAGTCAGCGAACAGCCTCCTACTTCCAACATCATGGCAGAGGTGCATGTTCCTGGTGAAAATAGAGCAACCAAATGGGCTGTAGAGGGTACAGGAATCCTGCTTGCTACAGGACTGCTGACAGTGACCCTTGCTTGGCTCATTGCTCCTCGTGTTGGAAAGGTACTAGGTGATCTCTTTTTTTATTAGTGTAAAATACTAAAACTTCTGTAAGATTCCTAGGAGAGTTAATTTACTTTTCCCGTTAAACCCTTCTTAAAGCAGTTTGTTGGTATTTTATGGGTTTGTGATTTGACTGCTCTATACTTGGTAATTTTTATTTCTATATCTCATTTATTTTCTTCAAAACACAAATCAAGGATCCCAATACACAAAATGTTGTTGCCATTATTCATTCAATTCATATTGCATCCTGATGGGATATAGATTTAGGATGTGACATCATTCTTAGATATAAACAAATGTCCTTCTGTAGATCTTTGACTGGTTCACCTTTCCACTCAGCTTGTCATTTCAAAATCAGTTATGATGTATATACACAGCCATGATGGGGTACCTATGCATTGCGCTTTGAAAAGATGATATGTACCTTATACTGTTTCTGTAGTGATGTTGTTTTGACTGTATTTTAAAGTTTAGCAAGTACTCACTAGGATTTGTTCAGTCAGACTTCAAAGTAACTTCTAGGTATTTACTCTAAAATACTATGTTGTCTAACTATAGTTCTTCTGGATGTTGAATTGTTTATTCCGCTATATATTTATATTTTGAATCCCTAAGAGCAACTAACTATTAGTAAAAAAATGAATAGTACAATCATCCAAACCCAAAAGATAATCTTTTGGTGTGGAAAAATCATACAAAAAGATAAAAAACTTAGATAGGGTTCAAAATACTGATACAGGATGCCGTGAGTAGTATTTTAGGATTAATTTTGAATATTATTCTGATATCCCTAGGCTTTAGGGTTACAAGCATTCAGTTTTCGACATGCTCTAGATCTAGCTACACATTGAGTTTTCCTTATTCTATTACGCTTAGGCCATTAGTATTCTTTTGAAAGGATAAGTTGCAATGTTCAGAATTATCTTTCAATCATCAATGGAATGTTTTGATGGTTTCTCTCTTAACCAACCTACAGCTTTGAATTTTTCCTCTTGTAACTATATTACTCTGCACTAACCATTTATATTTCATTAAGGAAAGACTAGTTTCTCTATAAGAAAGATAAAGCTATGTTTATGCTATTTTCGGGTATGCAAATGATGAAAGGTCAAATATTTTGGAGGTTTCAGTTCAATCAACTATTTTAGAACTTATCAATAGATTTGAATATCGTGGTTTATGAGTCTTTCAATGATTTTCAATTTTTAATTTGACAATCATTTTGTTTCAAGGCATCTAAAGTAGTCAAGGTATATCATGATTTCCAAACTTGTATTAATTTTATGAGATTCTTTTATTCATTTTGATTACAGAATCTGGAAGTATGCCCCTTTGGAGGGGGAAGCTGTAATTATATTGGATGTTTGGCCCTTTTGCGCGATAAATACTGTAGTTCCTTACCCATGGATGCCTGTGATATCTTGACTAATTAGTGAAAAATTGTACAGCATCTGCTGAACAATTTTAGATTACGCATTGTAATCAAACCTAAGTTGCTAAAACCTAAGTTCTACAGGTTGCTCCTGCAGTTCTTTTCCACTTTGATGTGATGCCTAATGTTTTTCTTTCTTGCTTTCTTTTATTGCTGCTAATTTCTGTGATTTAGCTATGGTTTTGGCTTAATGCCTAACCAGCTCATGTAATTTGTATCAGGTGATTTGAGTTGCATTTTCTACAGAGTTTCTGCAGCGTAGGAATTACTATACTTCTCTGTAAATTAAGAAAAACTGGAGAAAATAGGATGTTTTAAGTGCCCACATTTTATCGTTTGGACAAACAAGTACCTACCTTTTCTTTGGATAATAGGTTCCCCATTTTGTTTTCGATTGGAGAAAGGGGTCCTTCCGGCCTAATTTATTTTCAGCCACCACTTGACACGTGTAAGACATTTTTGACATTTATAATCTTATTAACTTATTCATTTGTTAATAAAAGCCACCCTTGTTTATTTCGTTTACCTTCGTTATTATTCATTTACTTTTAAAATTTTCTATTTTTTCCTTGTTCTTTCTCTTCTCATCATTGAGAGTTTGGAGGGAAATGAAATTAAAATTGACAAAAATGCCCTTAAATGTGCTAAGCACATGAACTCCGGTGACTGAAAATTGCCAAAATTTAGTTGCTAAGATCCGTTTGTCCAATTGTATCAAAATATGGGAACTAAAACGTCCAATTTTACAAAAGCTAATGTGGGATAATTTCAGGGACTCTATCAAGCATCCTTTTGTCAATTAGTATATGACTTAGTGCACTCACTTAGAGAATAAAGAAGAACCCCTGTATAAAAGAAGGAGAAACACTGAGGAATAATTTATTTGGTGCAATTTGTGAGGCCTGAATTGTTGTGTTATATTTTACTAACAGTAAAACTTCAATGGATCATCATTTTCTCTATATGGTAAGGATAAAAGCTAGCTTTATTATGTGGACATTTTACAGGTGTTAGTACAAACTCAATTTTTTTTTTTTTTAAAAAAGAAAGACGAAAAAAGTGAAGCAACATTATGGACATCGATGCAATTAATTATTTTAAGCAAGACCTGGGAACCACTCAAAGGATTGTTTGTACTTTACATAAGAGGGAAAATTTGGGAATCAAGCCCTAGTATTCCTAGAAACATCTGATGCTTATTAACGACACACTGCTTAAACAGGTTCTTCATGTTATTTCTTGTTTTCTCCTTTCAGTACTTGATGCTGTATTCGGTAACATGTTGAAGTTAAAAAAGTTGCCTTGTATGAACTGAATTTCGAGATAGTACATATTTCTTGGTCAAAATAAGTGACTTCTTTATTAAAGTTGAAATGAGTAACATGTGAAATTTCAATTGGCAACTCAGCCATTTCCTTTCTTATGTGGGAACATTGTTGACTATGGTCATAAAGACAACATTAACTTTATATTGTCATCTTTGGAACCAACTGCATGTACTGATGATGAAAGCATAATTATTTTTTGCTATCCTTGAAACTGATTATATGCATTGATGATGAAGTTGACTATATGTGTGATTATCTTCAAAGCTGACTATATGCTGTTACCTTTTTTGAGTTGAAAAAGTATCTCATGACTGAGGAACACTTTCAGTTTAACTTCTAAAAGTTGGCTATGTTGCAAACAACTACAACTGAACCTTAAAAAAGGTATCAGCATGATGCGGATTACAGCCCAAGTATCTGAAAGTCTTTCAGGTTCCGTAACTGAGTCAAAATTAAGTTCTGCTCTGTTTGTCTAATAGTTTCTTGATTGTTATGTCTCTTCCAAGTCAAGACAACCCTTGTTATCTAGTATGGAGCTGATTTCTCATGTTAATAGTTGATAGTATCTTCTCAATGTAACTATGCTTTATATAAAAGGAGAATCTCTTTAGGGTATGTATTTTGGTAGCCTAATAAGTTGTTTAAATTAACATGTTGATTCTCTGATTAACCTTTTTGGAATTAAAGATAGATATGCTGTTTTCTGCATTTGTGTAATTAGAATAAACTATTATATTGTGCCGAAGTAAAATAATAAAGGTTGTGGAAATAAAAGATAATTGTGTTAGGACAAAATGCAAAAAAAAAAAAAAAAAAAAAAAAGATGAAAGGAATCTTGTTAGTTATTGAATTTTTTTTTCCCCAAAGAGAGATGGAGAGAAGTTGTGAGATAGAATATACCTAATTCGTAAGAAAGATTACCACTATGCTATGAACCTAATGTGTAGACATGAAGCAGCTAAAATAGGAGACCAAAAGGTCCTTTCTTTGTTTCAATGTTTGCTTGTTTGTTATAAAGGAGAGAATTGTATGTGGGAAGTATTTCCTGATCCTCATTTTCTCACATTGTTCATCCCATCCAAATTGAGGGGGCTTGGAGGAACTTGAGAAACAATAAATTTGCCTATTACCCACTATTTTAGCTCAAATATTATGCTTGAAGCCTGAAACTTGTAAGAGGAAAAAAAAAAAAAAACAGAAAAATCTTATTGGAAAATCATCATCTGTTAAGTAAGATCCAAAGTTGATTGTTTAATGTAGCTTAGGTTTTGAATTTATGTAGTGCATATCTTTTAGCTTGTTGATGGGATTTTGAACTAGTGATACTATTTGATGTTTATTTAAGGAGGCAAACTTGGTTGCAAATGGCGAGTTCTGAGGGGATGCTGGATGGGTGGTTCATTGAAAGTAGGTATATGTTGAAAATTTGGTGGATAATGAAGATACTAAAATGATGGGTAATTCTCATAAATAGTTCCCATATCTCTTTTAATGTCTTTGTTTCCAATCCAAGGTTTATCCCTTCAATTATTATCACTGGATCATTTTAGGATATTGTTGTCATCTTCAAACTTTTATTTGATTGCTATCATTCTCTAATATTTTAAAAGTTTTAAAATAGCCCTAGAGTCAACATGGACTGCAGGAGGAATTTGATACCTTTTGAAAACTTAAGGATGAAAATTATAATTAAGAAGAAAACCAAGGATGAAAATGGATCAAATTGAAGTTTGTAGCTGAAGGTGATGCCTTGGAGAAAAAAAAAAAAAAAAAGGAAAAGAAAAGAAAACGTTTAGAAGTAAATAAATCAAATGACATTTTATGGATGAAAAATGTAACTTTATAAAAAGTTTGAGGACTAAGCTGCTAATTAGGTGAAAATCCAGGTGACCCTAAAACTCTTGAAGGGGAAACTTTTCTATATTTACTCCTCTAGTTACCAATATAGAATATTCTGCCCTCTTAATTTTCCCAAAAAATCTTTGCCCTTTTGTTATGATGTCCTTTAGTGACAATTTTCCGTTAATTAGATATCATACCCATGACAATTTTTTCTTCAAGGGCTGTACGTCCACTTTTATTGTATGCTTCTTTAGCTTTACCTTTTTCCCCTTAACCTTCTTCTCTTCTTCCTGCTCCCCTCCTAGTGTCAACCATTTAAGGGCCAATCTGATGAGGAATCTTAAATCGGTTGAAATAACGATTGTTGGAATTATCTCAGCTTGTGGCAGGGCTGCAGAATTGGATATTTTGGTTCTAGTATAATTTTGCTGAATTTAGGATGAACGTAGCATTTAAAGATAGAATTATTTGATCTTTTTTAATCCAACTTCAGAAACGTGGGATATGCCAAGAAAATCTTTCAAGAAATGAGAACCTGAGATGTGATTTCTTTCTGCCTATGGTTACTTCTGCCATTGACGAGTAGATGAAGGTCCAAAGGACCACAAATCTGCATCTAATCCTCCATATTTGGTGAAGTTTTCACTAAATTCCACGTGATTGATATAAGTACATACAAAAAAATCTCCATCAATCAATCAATTACATCTATATACAGAAATCTTAAATTTCTATATACCTCAGGAATGCAACTGTTTCCCTTTCAATGATCCTCTCAATTTCTTCATCCTCAGAAATATGTGATACTAATTACTCTTAATAGCATTTGAAGCCATCTTTACTCTATCTGCATTGCCATCACTGTTTCTTTCTCCATCACCATCATATCATCCCTCCTCGATGATATCCTCCTTTAACCCCTCTTTTCGAGTCACCTGGTATTCCCTTCTTCCCTCGCTATTGTTTGCTTCAGTTTTCCTCATGGATAGACCAAAAACTCGTTGAATTTTGGCAATGCATAGTATGTGAACAAGAGAAATGAGGTATTAGAAAAATCTCAGAAGTTTAAGGTGTGGACATCTGGGAAGTTAAAGGGAGAAATATTTCATTTCATTCTTAGGGAGGTTGATATTGAGTTTTTGAAGAGGTTATCAGGTCACTGAGATATTTTGACCTTCTTGTCAGGACTAAACATGACTATACGTCCTATAATTTCATTTCAATTTGATATATAATATGGGAGACAAGAAATTTATATAATCTATTGGAATATAATGCAAAATTGACTAACATATCATAAAAAAGAATTTAATAATGTATTAGAGATATTGTAATGCAATTGATTAAGGGTAGTTTGAGAAGAAAAGCAAATAAATGTATTACTAATTCAAGAGATTGAAAGTATTTTGAGTTTAGGAAACTTTGGAAAACTTTTCTGTGCAGTTATCCAAATAATTGAATTTTTGTCATACTGCTTGGAATTCATAGGGAAGGCTCTTGTTGGAGCTTCTCCTTTTTCTTTTCCTGTAGTGATTAAACCCCAGATGGTTTCATGTCATACTCTGAACCATCTCAAGTTGAATTTTTTCCTGGTGGCGGCAGTACCTTGATGTGCATATCTGAACTATATTCTCTCCATTAACTATGCATGCTGTTAAAATTCCTTTAGTGCCTTGCCTGTGCATAGTCTTAAAGTGACTTGAGTAACTATGTTCTTCATTCTGCAGAAAACTGCAAAAAATGGTCTGCACATTCTTCTTGGAGGCATTTGCGCATTAACAGTCGTAATTTTCTTTCGGTTTGTAAGTTAACTTCTCTCATCTTCCTTTTTGCTTTTGCCTTGGTTTTAAGAATTTTAATTATGAAATGGACATGATTGCAGTTGAAAATGTTTTCCTTTCGACTTTAAAGAGAGATCATGTAATACATTATGTAGGTATGGCTTGTTAATTCCAATTACCTATGAATCTCTTTAGCATTTGGTTAACCTCTGAAAATATACCTGTTTCACTGGATGCCGGGGAAAATAATGGGCCACTTAGATCTATGATCATTAAAATTTTATAATCTGAAATTACTTTCATTCAATCTTATCTTCCTTTCTTCTTTAAGTAGAGTAGTCCTTTCTTCCTTGGGGAATTTGTAATCTATGCTCTTTGTACTGTTCTCCTTAATTAATTATGAATGTCTGGATTGAATAAAAACTTTCTAGGTCAAACTATCTACTAGTCACAACATCCTAAAAGAAAGAAACAAAGAAAATACTTGATTGAGGAACAAATAACACAATGAGTTTTGTCTCTTTTTCCATACAAAGGGGCTCCTGCTGTTTTTTCTTCTGTCTGTTATTTCTTTTTCTTTGAGTGAAGGGACATCTACTTGATTTAATCTTCAATTTGAAGGGCTAATTTCCTGTTGCAGGGATTTCCTTGTTCTATTAAAATTTGATGCATCTCAATGCAGTATTATGTATTTAGTCTATTCCGTAGGACAATATTTCAAAGTGAACAATATAGCTCATTTTAGAATATAAAATAATAATAATAATATAAATTTAGAGATTTATTAACTCCTATAGAGTAGAATCTTTTGTCTGTAGTTTAGTCGTCTATGCCTTGTAAAAATACAAGATACTTGCTGATGTTAGAATATCTATACTGTAATATAATTCAATTGTCAGAGTTGACTTCATTGCTACTTTGTGAATCTAAGAATCCTTACTTGATTCAAGATGCACTTCCTTGTAGACAGGCAGCATTTTATGTTGGATAATTGACCAATTCGGTCACTTAACTTGCATGCTTTTGTCAACTAGGTCCTTTGTCAGTTTTAAGCCAACAAGTTGCTGTTAAGAAAACTTGTTGGCTAAATAAATAAGGGACCTAGTTAGCCAAAGTAGCAGGGACCTAATTGGTGTAAATTCCTTTTATTTTCTTCCTATGCTGCTGACTTTTATACTGCAAGTTGGGGAGAAAGGCACCTAGAATGATCATTAATCATTTTTCCGTTTCTCTTGCATTGTACTGGGATCATTTAATTCTCTATCCCTGTCTTGGACTAGAACCATATAAGATATCATATTATTAATCGAAAGCATGCAATGCAGTTTTGTGCCATATATAATAAATAGCCTTTTGTCAATGTGAAAATCTTAGTTAAAAAGTTTGTATCATTATCCATTTTTCCATTGGTTTGTTGTGGTTTTGGAATTGGCTGATAATACAATACTTCTTTTTGAGTAATCCTAGAGTATGATTAATAGTAATACTACACTATTCTGTACTGCAGTTTGTGCTGACAAGAATCAAGTATGGACCTGCAAGGTACTGGGCTATCTTGTTTGTCTTCTGGTTTCTTGTATTTGGAATATGGGCTTCAAGAACTCATGGTGCTCATGCAACATGACTTTTTGTCTTCTTTCTCCCTTTTCCTATTTCTTCTTTCTCAAGATTTGTTTTTCTTTGTTTTGACCCCTTATATATATATATATATATAATATATATATATATATTAGCAATGTTTTAGGAAGCCAAGTGAATATATCATTTATTGTAATTTAATTGAATGAGTGAATGAAATATGTGTGATAAGTATATTGTGTTGGTGTGCTTGTTCCACCAATGTAAAAAATAGCTAGAATAAACTACATATTTGTGGCCCAATTTGTTTTTGTTTTTCTTCTTTGGTACCACTGCTAAAGCCTGTTACATGTTTCTCTTTGGTTTCAGTTAATGACCTGCAAGTTAGTGTTAACATATTATTTTGAAATTATGACTTCATCAGTAGTGTATTTTCCAGGTTTCAGCTTTTTTTTTTTTTTTTTTTTTTGAGTTTCTTATTAATTCAGTTGTGTTTTGATTGCTTGAAACTCATCTAAAATATTCTGTAAACTTATTTTCAGGAAGCTATTTTTGTCTTAATAAAAATTACATATACTATTATTTATTTTAGATTCTTTAGCTGATATTTTGAAATTGGTCTATTTAGTCACAATTAAAATTAATAGTGTTAAGGAGTTATAATTTATCCTCTTCAAAAAAAAAAAAAAAATAATAATAATAATATTAATTCATCAATAAGAAAAATAATCTATAAATTTGTTAATATACTACCATTATTACCTATCTACTAATTTTAAATATTTATTTTCAATTTTATAAAAATATTAACATTTTGTTTTGAAGGTGTAAAATATTAACTCTTATTTAATTTAATTATATAAAAATAAAAAAATAAAAAAAATAAAAATATAAAAATATAATAAATATAATAAATATTATTAATACGACATGTAAAAATTCTTTTGTTATATATTTTAATGAAAATATTATAATTTATTATAAAATATCTATAACAATAATAAAAAAACATTAAAGAAATAGAAATCAAAATAGTGTAAACTTGTGTATATATTATTCTTGTAACAAAACATACAAAATATCATATATTTATAGGTATTATATATATATATATAATATATATATATATATATATATGTGTGTGTGTGTGTGTGTGTAACCTACATACTTATATACATATTAATATAAATGTATACATGTGTTACAAATATAACTTCATGGAGGTTACATGAAGGTTATCTGGAGGTAGTGGAAGTTATATGAAGGCGGTGGAAGTTATATGAAGAAAGTGAAACTAGTAAGAGTTATGGACATACAAAATATGATTTATAAAACTCCCATTTTGGATGTCTATTGTACAAGGAATATGCCTCATTAAAACCTTAATAGAGAAAAACCTAGTGGGATAAAAAAATTTTAGTGAAGGAAAAAGAGTACATAGTTCCTTATACTCTTCCCCTAATCATTACATAATATCTTTGTATCGTCGCATTCTAATATTATAGACTAGTCTTTCAAATGTTAAAGTTGGTAATGCTTTTGTGAACAAGTCTGCCAAATTATCGCTTGAACGGATCTGTTATACATCAATATCACCATTTTTCTGAAGATAATGTGTAAAGAAAAATTTTGGTGAAATATGCTTTGTGCGATATTGTTTGGTATATATTATCTTCATAAATTATTGTTGGAAGTTCTTCACCTGAAGATAAACCACATGTCTTTCGAATATGTTGAGACATAGATCTTAACCAAACACATTCATGACTTGCTTCATGGATTGCTATAATTTCTGCATGATTTGAAAAAGTAGCAGCTAACGTTTGTTTTGTAGAACGCCATAAAATAGTAGTTCCTCCACATTAAAAACATAGCATGTTTGAGATCTAGCTTTATGTAGATCAGACAAGTAACCAACATCAGCATAACCAACAAGTTGTGGTTTAGAACTATGAGGATACAACAATCTCATATCAATTGTATCTTGAAGGTATCGGAAGACATGTTTAATTCTATTCTAATGTCTTCTAGTTGGACATGAACTAAACCTTGCTAAGATTAACAACAAAAATTATATCAGGTCTTGTATTATTAGCAAGATACATTAGTGCACCTATTGCACTAAGATATGGTACTTCTGGACCAAGAACTTTTTCATTATCCTCACGAGGTCGAAAAATGTCATTTTTCACATCAAGTGATCAAACAACCATTGGGGTACTCAAAGGATGAGCCTTGTCCATGTAGAATTTTTTAAGGACCTTTTCAGTATAATTTGATCGATGAACAAAGATTCAAATTTCATCTTTAAAATGCTCGATCTGCAAGCCGAGACAAAACTTTGTTTTTCCGAAATCTTTCATCTCAAATTCTTTCTTCAAAGAATCTACTACTTTTAAAATTTCTCCAGGGGTTCCAATGATATTTAAATCATCAACATATACAACTATTATAACAAACCCTGAATTTTCTTTCTTGATAAATATACATGGACAAATTTAGTTATTTTGATAACATTCTTTCAATAAATATTCACTAAGATGATTGTACCACATTCGTCCAGACTGTTTAAACCATACAAAGATCTTTATAATTTTATTAAATATAATTTTCGAGAATCTGATTTATATGTTTCAGGTATTTTAAATTTTTCAGGGATTTTCATATAGATATCACTATCAAGTGAGTCATATAAATAGGCTGTAACTACATCCATAAGACACATATCAAGTTTCTCATTAGCTGTCAGACTAAGGAGATAACGAAAAGTAATTGCATCCACCACAAGAGAATAAGTGACCTCATAGTCAATTCCCGGTCTTTGAGAAAAACCTTGTGCAACAAGACGTGCTTTATATCTCACAATTTCATTTTTCTCATTTCTTTTACGTACAAATACCCATTTGTACCCTACAGGTATGACATCTTCAGGTGTCCGGGCTATGAGTCCAAAAACATCAAGTTTTGCAAGTGAGTTTAATTCTGCTTGAATTGCATCTTTCCATTTCAACCAATCACTTCTACGTCGACATTCATCAACCGATGTAGGCTCATTATAATCATTTTCATTTATAATAGTTGCTGCTATATTATATACAAAAACACTATCAATAGTTAATTTTTCTCAGTTCAATTGTTTTCCCTTTGAGACATAATTTATTGAGATCTCATCATTATCTAATTTTTCAATATTTTCAATATTTTTAGATACCTGAACTTCTTCTGGAGTTATTTCATTTATTATGTCTCTTGACTCTTCTGGAGTATTAAGTCCGGGTTCATTATTAACATTTGCTCCCTTCTTTATACGAGGATTTTTATCTTTTAAACCAATTGGTCTACCACGCTTCTAGCGTGCTATAGACTGATTTGCTATTTCATTTACATATTATCTTTTTGGAACATCAATCCGTATAAGGAGTATTTTCAACTGGTATATGTGACTTAGTCACTCTCTTTAGGTCAGACAGTTGATTTACTATACTTTGATAATGTAAATTCTTTTGAACCTCAAGTTCACAATGATTTGTACGAGTATCAAGATGTTGTAAATTATTCCATTTAATATTTTTACCAAGCTATTTTTCTTTTTCTCCCCCTAATCTCGGGAACATTGATTCATCAAAATGACAATCGGCAAATCGTGCCGTAAAAAGATTTCCTGTCATAGGTTTATCTTATAATAGAAGGAGAATCAAAACCAACATATATCTCTAATCTTTTTTGAGGACCCATTTTTGTGCGTTGTGGTGGAGCAATAGGAACATATACTGCACATCCAAAAATTCTAAAATGAGAAATATTTGGCTCCCTACCATAAGCCAATTGCAATGGGGAATATTTATGATTACTTGTTGGTCTAGCACTTACAAGTGCTGCTACATGCAAAACTGCATGACCCCAAGATGAAATGGGTAATTTAGTTCTCATAAGTATAGGTTTAGCTATCCATTGAAGTCTTTTATAGAAAGATTCAACTAACCCATTTTGTGTATGAACATGAGCTACATGATGTTCAATACTTATACCAATAGACTTACAATAATCATTGAAGGCTTGAGATGAGAACTCACCAGTATTATCCAGACATATTGATTTAATTGTATAATTTAGAAATTGTGCTCGTAATTTAATAATTTGAGCAAACGATCTCGCAAACACCAGGCTACGCGTTGATAGTAAACTAACATGAGACCGTCTGCTAGATGCGTCTATTAGAACCATAAAATATCAAAATGATCCACATGAAGGGTGAATTGGTCCAAATATGTCACCCTAAATTCTTTCTAAAAATGTTGGAGATTCAATTTCAACTTTAACTGGTGATAGCTTAATAATTAATTTTCTTTGAGAACAAGTAGCACAGAAAAATTCTTTTGATTGAAAAATCTTCAAGTTTTTTAATGAGTACTGTCCATGCGAATTTTCAATAATATTCCGCATCATACTTGAATTGGGATGCCCCAATCGGTCATGCCAAATAGTGAACATTTTTTAATCAATAAACTTATAGTTTATTGAATGTATTTCAATTGCATTTATTCTTGTGTAGTACAAGCCCGAAGAAAACATATTCAATTTTTCTAATACAATTTTCTTGTTCGAAACAATGTTTGTAATACGAAGGTACTCATCATTTTCTTCACTTACAGTCTCCACATGATATTCGTTAAGACGAATATTTTTAAAACTTAACAAATTCCTTTGAGACTTAGATGAAAATAAGGCATCGTTTATATTCAATTTTGTTCAATTGGGTAACATTATAATGGCTCTTCCGGAGCCTTCAATTATTTTTGTACTACCCGAAATTGTAGTAACATATGCCTCATTCATCTTTATTGCAATAAAATATTTTTTATTTTTAAGAATAGTGTGAGTAGTTGCACTATCGGCAATACATATATCTTCATCCATATTATTTAAACAAAAAAAAATATTATAATTAAAAAAATGAAATAATAATAATAATAATAATAATAATAATAATGATATTTGCAAACTTTGAATTAATTCTTTTAACAAAAATATATGTATCTTGTTTAAGTGGTGTTGTGGAATAATTTATTATTTCCAAACTTATATAAGTCATAGGTTGAAAAGCCCCTGTATCATTTAATCAATAGTCAAATATATGTGTATCCCTATAACATATATATATATATATATATATATATATAAACAATAAAACAAATATATATGTATTCATATGTACGTACATACATATATGTGTATCGAAAATAAGATTATATATATAATATGTATCTTTCTATCCAAAACAAATATATATACATACATATTGTATATATCATTAAATGTAAATGGCCTATTTATATATGCATTGTATATATATTATGTCTCTAATAAATATAATATAATAAAAGTACAATTCATACAAATAACAAAATTACAATACTTAAAAAAAAAACTAAACAACATTTATTCTTGAACAATATAACAATACTTAGAAATTAAACAATAATTCTTGAAAAATCATAGTAGAGCAATTAATTTATATATTCTCTCTCACCGAGAATTTCATTGTTTTCTAGGATCATTGTCAATATCCAAGTACGTGGTATCCATAGGATCATTGTCAATATCATCAAAAAAATTTACAAAATTTGTTTCCACACCTTTTCCTTTTTCTTTTACAGAGGCTTCATAAAGATCAACAAGGTGTTTTGCAGTACGACAGATACGTGCCCAATGTCCTTTGGTTCCACAACGAAAACATAAATTTTTAAAATTTTTACAACCTTTTTATGTCTACTTTTATCTTCTTGTTTGTCCTCTTTATTATACCACTTCTGGTGGTAAGTAGACACATATTTATTATTATGACCACGGCCACGACTACGACTATAACCACAGCCTCGGCCTCGACCATAACCATGTCATCGCCCTCTTCCATTATTATTCATCATAGTCACATTCACTTCAGGGAATAGAACGGAACCAGTGGGACGAGCTTCATGATTTTTTAACAATAGCTCGTTATTTTGTTCAGCCACAAGAAGGCATGAGATTAATTGTGGGTATTTTGTAAAACCTTTTTCTCGATACTGCTGCTGCATGAGCACATTCGAGGCATGAAAAGTAGAAAATATTTTCTCTAACATATCATTTTCACTTATATTTTCTCCGCATAATTTTAGTTTAGAACTTGCACGAAACATAACGGAGTTATACTCACTAACATATTTAAAATCTTGTAACTGCAAATGCAGCCATTCATAACGAGATTTTGGAAGAATAACAGTTTTTTTGTGGTCATACATTTCTTTTAGATTTTTCCAAAGAACAAGTGAATCTTTTACCATTAGATATTCGGACTTTAGTCCTTCATGAAGATGGTGACAGAGGAATATCATCGCCTTAGCGGGATCTTGCATTGATGCTATATTTCCTTCTTTTATGGTGTCTCAAAGACCCATAGCATCAAGATGAATTTTAGCACATAGTATCCATGATAAATAATGTTTTCCAAAAATATCAAGAGCAACAAATTCGAATTTTGAGAAGATAAAAACGTACCTTAATAGAAAAAAATTACGAAATGATTCTCTTATGAAGAGCATACTCGTGTTGATAACGTATTATAAAATATCTATAACATTAATGAAACAATTCTAAAAAAATAAAAATCGAAATAGTGTAAACTTGTTTATATATTATTTTTGTAACAAAACATGCAAAACTACCACATATTTATAAGTATAGATATGTGTAACCTACATACCCATATATATATTAATATAAATATATACATATGTTACAAATTTAACTTCACGAAAATTACATGTAGATAGTAAAAGTTATATGTAAATAGTAAAAGTAGCTATAGTTAAGAACATACAAAATATAATTTATAAAATAATTATATTTATTTTTTTATATATATAAAATTAGTCAAAAATACTGACAATTATAGCAAGGGCTCCACTTAGATATGTATTGAGAATTTTTTCTATAATAAAAAAAGTCTAATATTCTTGAATTCAAATATTATTTATAAAAAATATGTGTAAAATGAGTTTACTTTCAATAGGGTTTCGTCCATACTATTAAATGATTTTTTTTCTTAAAAACAAAATTCAATAGAAATTGAATCATGGCTCGATTTGGATTTAATTGAGATTGAAACATGAAAAAATATATATAAATATATATATATATATATATATATATATATATTATATATATATATATATATATTATAGCAGGGGGCATACTTAAGCTTATCTATTGATTCCCATGTGCCAAAGAAGAAAAAAGAAAAAAAAGGGTCCAGTACAAAAAAGTAATAAAAGTAAAATCATACACCAAGATTCTTTACATTTCTCTCATCTACTTTCTCCACACACACTCAAATTCCAGCTCGAAAGTTCTGCTCTTTTTGCAGATGGTTTCAGCTTTACTTAAATCCAGCAAAATTGTACTTAGACCACTCATCCCTTTGTACAATTAATAAATAAATTTTATTTTAATTATTTAATATATTAAATTCCAATTTGTTAATAATAAAACAAGTGTTAAAAAAATATTTTAAAAAAATAATAAATAAATTTTACGTGTTTAAAATATTTAATTAAATAAAAAATATTTAATATATTTATTAAATTCTTTATTCAGTAACACATTTTAAACACTTAAACTTACTTAAACTTCTAATCTTTTGGTTATGTATTTAGTACAAGTAACGTAACATTTAAGCAAATCTCACTAGTTTTGCAGATCTGGAGCACCTTATTTATATACATACATAAATTAAATATCTTTAATATATACCTATCTATATACATACATACATACATACATACATACATACATACATACATACATACATATATATATCTTTTCTTTTTTCTGTTTGCTATGTTTTTAAGTTACTATTGAGTTAATATTAGCAGCTTCATTTATAAAATTTTTAGTATATTCGTGATCTCTTCAAACTCACTTAATATAAATATATATATTAAATAAATAATGGGATATAATCCGCAGTGATTCTCTTAGGGTGGAGATGGTTAGGAATGTTTTCAAAATCCGGTCTCTCAGACGGACCTGCTATTGCCGTGTAAGTTTTACCTGAATTGAATTCCTCCTTTTTTATTTTTTTATTTTTTTTTAATTTTTAAAATTTTTTTTTTTTTGGTTAAGTCAGTTGAAAAAGCTAAACAAAATCATGTGGTTTTTTTTTAGTTTAGTTTAATTATAATTTTTTTTTTTGTTATTATTATGATTTTGGGGATGAAATCAGGCAAATAGAAGAATGCTGGAGAAGAGATGGAGCACAATGAAGTCATACTTATGTGGCGATGAATGGAATTCCATTGTTGCCGAAAAGGATTCGGATTCGTCTTCAGTTTCGGTTTCAGTCAGCGCGGTACAGCAGCAGCAGCTAGAGTTTACTAGTTCAGGTTCAATTTGGGGATCAAAGACCGGAACTAGATTGTCAGATGATTATGATGATGATGGTGATTTCGAGCTCTGTTCAAATTATAGCGGAGATGAAGAAGACGACGAAGACGACAAAGACGAAGACGGCGGTGATTCTATTAAAAGCTCTGAGGCAACTGTTACCCAACCGATGAATATTGTTCTTCTTGTTTGTGGAGGAGAAGGAACAGATATGAACAGAGTTAGATCAGAAAAGCCTAATTCGACTCTTAAATTGTTCCAACAGGAAGATGCAGCCATCATTATTCAGTCAGCATTTAGAAAATATCTGGTGAGAGTGAGATTCATTCATTTTTATTAAAATTTGGGGATTTCGGTACTTATGAGATCAAATAGGGAAAATTGGCGAGGGTTTAGTCCGCTATTTTTTTTTTTCTGTTTGGATTTCATACATCAAATTGGCACAAATATATAAAAAATGTATAGTTTGGAGATGAATTATATCTGTCAAATTAAATTAATTAACTACTTTCTCAGGCAAGACGGCAGAGTAGCAAAGATGATGGAAATGGAAATGGAATGGAAGAAGTGGTGCAATGTGGGGTTCCAACTCCAAGTCCTCCTGAATCCCTGAAAGTTCAAACAGGAGATTCAACAGATACAACATCCTCCTTTCATGTTGAAAAGCACAAAATTGTTAGCAGCAAACCAATCCAAAAGAGAGTTAAAGCACAGGTCCCAAAACTATATATATATATTATATATATAATATTATTTATTTATTTATTTATTTATATATACATGGAAATTAATTCATGATCAAATCTGGGGAATTTATTTATTTATTTTTTAAAAACAGATTTGTCAGGAGGAATGGGATGATAGCACAGTAAGCAGTAGTATTTCAAGAAAGAGGATTCAGAACAGGATAGAAGCAGCGACAAGGCGAGAGAGAGCTCTTGCCTATGCATTTGCACAACAGGTAAACCTCCACTGATATCTTCTCTTTCTATCAATGCCATCATTTTCTTTTTTGATACTTTGCCTCATGAATAACACAATGAGTGAAATCTCTAAAGTGCCCCTATGATTACTAAACTATCCATGCATAAACAGAAATTTAGCTTACTTCTCGAATTCTTGTCTTTTTTATAATTATTTTTACATAAAAAAAATGTTGAAAAGTTCAATTATTTTCTATCAACTTGTATGTTTAATTAGAAAAGTTGACAATTTGACTTATCTTTCTTCCTACATCAAAAAAATAATTGTTTTAATCTAAAGTGTTGGTAAATTATTAGAGAGTTTTGTTGTTTTAAGTGAAATTAAGGTTTCAATTCCACTTTTATATAAGGTTGTTTCTTCTAATTAAATTTAAATTTAACTTAAAAATGTTTCTTTAAAACTCATTTAAGACACAAACACCTAAAGAAATAATTGTTTTAACCCGTATTAGGACCATTGCTTGCTTATGGGTTTTTTTTCTCTTTTGGTCCAAGTAAACGGAAGTGTGGGATTTTGGGTCCATACAACTAACACGATTTTTGGGTTTCTTTTTTGGTCCACATACTTGGGTTAGGAGGATAGGGGTGAGGATTTTGGGGCCTATACCACTGAACATATAGTTGGTGAGACCTTTTCTTTTTCTTTCTTAATTTAGATTTTATCTGAATTAATTAAAATAATATCTTTAAATATTGTATAGTTTAATGAAAAATTATAGTATATTATGTTGTTGTTTGGTGAATAAGCTTAATTTTTGTTATTGTTTTGTGAATCACACAGCTAAGAGTGTGTTCAAAAAAGAAAAGAACAAAATGCAATAGCTTGGATGGTAATACAAGTTTGAGTTGGTTAGAGAGATGGATGGCAACCAGAGAATCAGAAAACAGATTCATGGAAGCAACAACGAAGATGATGAATTCCATTGAAGGGAAGGAGAGCTGTGGTTCCAATGAAGTTTCTCTACAAATTCATGGCTTCTCACTCAAGCCCAAAGATAAACCACGAACTGTCACCAATATTTCTAGAAGAAAAACTATGCCCAGTGCTCATCCTGTCAAGGTAATTAAATTAATTTTACTGTTTCTTCTCTCTCTTTCTTTTTCCTTTTCTTTTGAATGAATGCAGGTAAATTCTAAACTCTAGAAAAAAGGACTGAAATGTAATTTGGTATTACATCATGATTAGGCTGGCAAGAAAAGTTGTGATGCAGAGCAGGAAAAGCATAAAAAGGAAAATATAAAGCAGGCAGAAAGTACGAAAAATGTGAAGTTTCAAGATTCCTATTCAATTATCACTTGATGATGGTCACTATCTTTGGTACTTTCTGATGCCTCCAATTTCAGCTGAGATGTTTGTTTATATATATATATATTACAAATATACATACATTATATATATATATATATCATAATAATATTTTAAAATTCTCTTTCATAGTAATTATATGGAGGAATAATAAGATGTTTTCCTTCAAATAGCGAGGATATTTTAATACATCCTTGAATTCAATCTTGTATTAGTTTATCTTATTTTGTATGTTCATGTATTATAAAATAAGTAGTCCTTGGATTGTGTAATATTTTATTTTTAATGGATTGATTTTCTCTAAATTCCATGAGAAATATTTTTATTTAAAATTTTTTTTCTCATTCAGGTAAATATTATAATGAGTAAAACTATTATTAAAAAAATTTAAGTATTTTTTGTCTACATAAGAATTTTATTGAGAACAAGAGTTTGAAGTTAAGAAACAAATGCATTTTTTTTTTCTAATATTGTATTGTGTACAGATGGAATTTATGTTGGTAATTTACTGCAAAATAAATGTATTTCAAATATTAAATAACATCGAATTATTACTTGTTTGTTTGGATCAAATTAGAATAAATATGACATTTAAAATTGATAGAATAATACAAATATGATCAAATTAGATGAAATATTACAGTACAACTGTACAAGCACCATTCCCATGGTTTTGGTTCCATTCAAAAATTTGATAATAAAACACGTATTTTCAATCCAAAAGTTTGACAATATTAACTTACCACTAAGTAAGTACACAACAAATGGTGAAAAGCAGTAACCTTTCACTGAAATGATATTAAAAACTGTTCTTCACAAATTATGTATAATTTTTTTTTCTACCCATTTAGGGCACCGGTGTTCTCACCTTCGATGAGACTAATTCGGACTCGAGTTGCGGAACGCTCGCTGAGTGTGGCCCAGAACCTTTAACACACAGCTATCTACTCCAGAAGAGATTTGAACATTCGATCATTCGCCTTGGAATAAGCATTTAAGTAACACTTATAGCTGTGAATTTATTCATTGAGATATAAAACTAGAAAATCAATTACTCACTAAAAACGTAATAATTACAGATTTTGGATTGACTCTTGATATGATGAAGCATGAATATTGAAACAATTATTTATATGGTTCCTAAAACTTTATTAGGACCAAGAAACTACAGTCTAGCCAGTAGAAAAAGTTGGTGTAACCGGTTGATTGGAAGTTTGTATTATGAAGAAAGCTCACTTTATTAGTATTTTATTCATAACACAATCTAATAATTAGTTGGCAAATTGACATATATAGTCTCTAAATTATGTAAATTTAGTGATATTGGTCCCTAAATTATTCTTTTGATAGAATTAATCTCTGAATTATAAAAAAATTGTGAGCTGTTAACGAGTCGAGTCGAACCCGAACATGAGATATTTTAAGTTTGTTTGATTATTATTCGAGTATGTTTGAGTTTGGTAGTTTAGTATTTTGAACAGAAAAAATTGTTGGAGTTTGTTTGATTATTTGTTTTATTGTTTAAGTTGGAGTTCGAGTTCGCTCAATTAAATTTAAAATAATTTTAAATTTAAATTTAAATATTAATTTTTTTTTCAAAATTTAAATTTATAAAATAATAAAAAAATTATAATTTAAATATTTAACTATTCAATAAATCTTATAAAAATATTAAATCATCCATTTTTAGGAAAAACATTTAAAAAATCTCTAATTTAAATATTATATATTATTTAAAATAATATATATAATATATATAAATATTTATAATTTGTTTGCGAATGCTAGATAATGTTCGCGAAGAGGCTTTGAATAAGCTTGAAATTTAATCGAGTCTAAAATTTTGTTCGAATTTTTTTGTTTAATAAATGAACGAAGCCCGAACGAAGCATAAACGAGCTCTAATGAGCTTTGTTTACGAACAGTTTGGTTCGTTTACAGCTCTAATTGTGACATTGGTCATTTCGTTAAATCATCCCATAAGTAAAAAAAAACTTCAAGAATATTTATGTCGCTACACTATTTAAATATATTTAATAATAAACAGATTAACATAAATAGTCTTTAAACTATAAATGTTTAGTGACATGGGTGAGATTGGTCATTTCTTTAAAAATTCAATATATTTATGACATTGGTAATTTCGTTAAATCATCCAGTTAAGTAAAAAAAACTTCAACAATATTTATGTCACTACACTATTTAAATATATTTAATAATAAACAAATTAACATAAATAGTGTCTAAACTATAAATATTTAGTGACATGGGTGAGATTGATCATTTCTTTAAAAATCCAATATATTTATGTCATTACGTTATTTAAATATATTTAATAATATAGAATATATACACATATAATATTATTTGATGTTTATTCCTCCTCGTCTTCCTCCTTTTCTTCTCCTTCTACTTTTTTTTTGTTTTTATTTCCCTATAAATAAAAAGTTTGGAGAAAATTAATTGGTGCAAACAATATGAAAATTGGATCAAATTTTTTTTTATTTTTTATTTTTTATTTTCAAACAAAAAAAAAACACGAAGAATAAGAAAAGATAAAAATAGCAAAAACAATATACGAAATGATATTAAAATATTATTTGAGTGTATATATAAATTATATATATTAAATATATTTAAATAGTATAATAACATAAATATATTTGAAGTTTTTTTACTTAACTACGGAAGGACCAATGTAGCAATTTGTTTTTTTATAATTTGAGACAATTTCACCAAAAAATAATAATTTAGGGACCAATGTCACCAAACATTTATAGTTTGAAGATTATTTATGTCAATTTGCCTATAATTAAATATATTTAAATAATACAATGACATAAATACCCTTGATTTTTTTTATTTGAAGGATGATTTAACGGAATTTTTAACTGAATGACCAATATCACATTTTTTATAGTTCGAGGACCAATTTTACAAGAATAATAATAATAATAATAATTTGAGGATCAATGACACCAAACCTCTATAATTTTAGGAACTATTTATACTAATTTGCCTAATTAGTTAGTTTGAGAATTTCATAATTAACTATGTATTCCAAAAAAAAAAAAAAAAAAGATAGTTTATTGAAATGTACATTTCATTGTAGACTCACTAATAAAAACTTTTGTTACTTTTAAAGAAAAGATGGAATTAAGAATAAAAAGAGTTTCTAAATTTATTATAGAGAAAAATATTTATGGCATATTACATATTACATTTATAGAGAAAACCATTATTATTATTATTTACTTATATTTTCCGGTATTTTAATTTTTTATTATTCCGTTAATACTTAGGTAAATTCAGAAATTTTATATTTACTTATAAGTTTACTAAGAATTTATTTTTCTTTGTTTCAATTTTATATTTTTACATAATTAATTTAGATATAAATAATTTAAGGGCGTTTATTATTAATAAATAAATAAAATTTTTTAAAAAATCAATCAATAAATAAATAATTTAAATTAAAACATTAATATAGACAAAAAGAGGTATTGACAAAAATTTGAAACATTGTATTTAGCTTTGCATAAAATTCTTTACCTTTTGACTTAAAATTTTAATTTTTTAATATATATTATTTTAAAAAAAGTTTAACTAAATTAAAAATATGAAGACTAATTTCTTTTAAAAAATAAAATAAAACAACTTTTTTGTTTTTAAAAAAAATAAATAAAAAGAACCCTACTTAGCTAGTTGGAGTAAGGAAAAAACACTCCTACAATTGCTAGGTGAAGAATCAAAAGTTTTCACATTTTTAGAATATTTTAGAATTCTTTTGAATATTTTAGAAAAAAAAAATATTGAAATAATTTAAAAAATTATAAATAGTTGCATGATGTATAGAGAAGTATAGAAAAATGTTTTAGTTGAGTCTTAAGTATCATCCGATCAAATTCATCATATTATATTGAGGAAGTGAATAACTATAAATAGGAAAAAAGAAATACATCTTCTAATACTTTCCCTCTAGTTTTAATAAAACAACTCCTACTGCATAATCACTAGCATCGCACATCAATTCGAAGGGCAAACTCCAATCAGGTGATGTCATAATAGGTGCAGTAGTTAACTGCTCCTTAAGTTTATTAAATGATTTCATGCATTTCTCATAAAAAAATGAAAGGAACATCTTTACTCAATAAGTTGGTCAAAGGTCTGGCTATTAATGAAAAATCTTTTATGAAACGCCTATAAAAGCTAGCATGACCTAAGAAACTTCTCACAGACCTTACAGATTTGGGTGGAGGTAGTTTTGAGATCACCTCAATTTTAGCTTTATCTACCTCCATACCTCTCTGCGAAATCTTATGTCCTAAAACAATTTCTTCTTTAACCATGAAATGACATTTCTCCCAATTTAGAACCAAATTAGCTTTTATACAACGTTTAAGCATGGATTCCAAGTTATTCAAACAGATAACAAATGAGTCACCAAACACTGAGAAATCATCCATAAATACTTCCCTAGACTCTCCTAACATGTCATCAAAAATAGAGGTCATGCAACGCTGAAATGTAGCTGGTGCATTACATAATCCAAAAGGCATCCTTCTATATGCAAATGTTCCAAAAGGGCAAGTAAACGTAGTTTTTTTGCTGATCTTCGGGAAAGATGGGAATTTGAAAATAACCAGAAAATCCGTCAAGAAAGCAATAAAACATGTGTCCCAATAACCTATCTAACATTTGGTCAATAAAAGGAAGGGGAAAGTGATCTTTTTGTGAGGTAGTATTTAGTTTCCTATAATCAATGCATACGCGATAACCAGTGACAGTTCTAGTAGGAATTAGTTCATCATTTTCATTCCTAATAACTGTTATTCCTCCCTTTTTGGGTACTACTTGCACTGGGCTAACCCATTCACTATCAAAAATAGGATAGATTAGTCCGGCATCTAGTAATTTAATTACCTCTTTCTTCACCACATCACACACATTAGGATTCAACCTCCTCTGAGATTGCACACAAGGCTTATACTCATTTTCTAAAAGAATCTTGTGCGAACAAAAACTAGGATTTATACCTGGTATATCCGCAATTTTGTATGCAAAGGCTCTTTTATACCTTCTGAGTATGTCTAGTGTTGACTTCTTTTGTTCTGCAGTTAGGTCCGCTGCAAGAATAATGGGAAGCTTTTGTTCAGTGTCTAGGAAGTCGTAACACATATGGCTTGGTAATTCCTTCAATTCCACTTCTGAGGGCTCTTCCAAAGAGATCTTTTCTTGTTTTAGCTCATGAGTACCTATCTCAATGAAATTGTTAGTACTAATTTCGTAATTAGAATAGTCAAAGTTAGGTTTTTCTAGGGCCAAAGAGTCAACATTTAAGACTGGATAATCAGAGATCAATTCCAGCATGCTAATTTCAATCAGATGGTCAAATGCATCCACAGAATAACAATCATCATCTAAATGCATATGATACTTAAGGGTTTCATTCAGGTTGAAAGTTGATGTGTAAAATTCTGATTGGTATGCTAAAAGACATGATTTATTACCCTATATCGATTATGAATAATTAAGGATGGAGACTTACTAATTGTCACTTTTAGCATCTATGTTTGTCACTTAATCAATCAGAACATAATGCAGAGTACCTATCTTGTAGCTAGTCTATTGGAAAGTACCTACGATTTTAATTTAGAAAATATCGTACTCTCAGGGAAGTGGTAACGACTTAGTAGCAACTATCCTTTTACCCTAACTTTCATTTTATTATCTAGTTATGCAATCGTTCATCAAAATCTTTGATGAGTTGGTTATCATTACTACACAAGACTAGAGTTTATTTAGCATGCAAGAGTATTTTATAGACAAGTATTCTGATGTATGTTCTATTGTTCCTACATGTTGATTGACCTATCTTCGAGTATTTTAGATATATCTTGGTCTAGAGTGCAATTACATAATGTATCTTACTTGTGTACCACATCTGAGTTATCTGATAAACCGCCCCATTGCCATTGACGGCCCTACTCACGGTTCGAGTTAAAGGTATCCATGAAAGCATGTGTCACTCAGGAAATCATGTCACTCACCCTAATGTCGGCATAAACACCCGAACTGAGCCTCATTAGACTACTCTAACAAACATGGTGATCTATAAGTTATTTCACCTAATATGGCAGACCTTAATGCTTTTTCATCCTAAATTAAGGTCTGTTAAACTAAATAGGTTATGATTAGACCATGGTTAGGAATTGTCTATAACCCTATCTATTCGAATTCTAAGATTCTATGATAAACACTCAGAAAGCAAAGAAAACAAGACACTCTCGTATTACTAAACTACTCGTGTGATGTACCTAAGATCACTGAATGACTTGTATCGAGTGTAGAAATGTACACTTGAAGTCACTAGATTATTTAGATCGAGTGAAGAGGGATGATTTCAACTGAGGAAGACCTAGGGTATTTATAGTAGGGAACTTGAGGGTTTTTCTCTGTGATTCCCAATGTGGGATTCTGCACTGGTGCTCGGGACGCTCGTCCTGAGTCTGTTGACCGGGTCAGGACTCCCGTCCTGGGTCGGGACGCCTGTCCTAAACAGAGAAGTTCTGAAAATTGCATTTTTACCCCAATATTTGCTGTTTTCTTGCACATTCCACCTGAAACTTCCAAAATCACAAATTATGTGAATATGTGTTAATATCATTCAATTAGGCTCAATTTAGTTCCCATTTTATCCTAATTTATGCCTAAAAACATGCTAAAAAAGTGATATGATTTATGCACATCATATAACCCCACACTTAGCTTTTTGCTTGTCCTCAAGCAAAGTCTATATGACATTTAATGAGTGATAATCATAGGTGCAATCACAAAAAGGGTTTTAGCAATGTTTTTAGCAAAATTCTTCACTGAGTTAGATGATTCAGAAAACAGACATGCATTGATCGAGTTGCTATGTAAAGGTCTCAAATATCCTGCATGAATGTCATGACTATTTAGATAAAACCGTTTGATTTCCTGAGCTCTTCACTTAGTCATAAGGATTTCTTGAGGTGTAGTGTGTGAACTAGTCTAGGTTAGATTGTCAACTCAAAATAAGTTTCCTACACTGTTATTAAATAGTAATTCGACCAATTTTCGAACGTAATAGCAAAACAAACGACCTTCCGGGTTCTGAGCTTTGGTGTCAACACTTTCTGGTTATGATTTTCAATAAAAGGTATACACTAAGTGTATGTTCATATTGATTTCCCAAGTATTTTTTTGTGTTTGCTTTCACACGTCAACTTTAACTACCCAAGTATCGAGCTCCACTCCGATGACTCCCAAATCTACACGGCCTTAGGGCACTAGGCATTAAATTCCCTTCAGAAGGGGTGCTCGAGTAGCAAAGGCCGCTTGCAAACTACCCCTATTTTACTTTTAAGCTATGGAATTTTCTGCTCAGAATATCGTCTAGCCATTCAAGTTGCTAACATATTCTTGACTGGTCTAGTACTATTTAATTTCAGCTTTGAAAAGATATTGAGTTGATTTTTCTAATCCAAACTTAGTTGTGCTCAAGATAGTCAGGAATTCCCTACTTCTAATTGACGAATTCAGTAAAGTAATCAAATTATTTCCTAATGGTCATAACACTCTACTGAACATATATCACAGACATAAGCTAGTTTCAATCAATCAATACTGAATTTAGAAGTCTGAAAGAGTGAAAATTTTTGAAAATTTTTTGGAGGCTGCAATTTTTAGTGAAAATGCTAGGAAAAATATGCAAATATTTGAAAAATGAGTGCACTGTGCACTACTACCCCACACTTAAGGTTTACATTGTCCTCAGTGTGGATGCATATCCTATTACCCCACACTTATTTCAAAAATTCAAAACAAAAGCAGGAAAAACAAACAAAACTTTTACCCCACACTTATTTGAGAAATAAGAGTTTAAAAACAACAACAGGAAAATAAATAAATAAAACGCGAAATGAAGATAAAAATAAAAAGAAAACAAAATTTAATAAAAGTAGCGAAAGATGAGGATTAGAAAAACTCCCTTCATGTATCGAGTAGAAGGGTCTGCTCTGATGTGTCAATTTGCTCTTTACCTCGATCATGTGTTATCGCTGAAGTGCCCTCGACTCTATAAGATCTGGATTTGATGATTCTGCAGTGAACTCTGTATGGAGGGTGTATCTACCCTATCATTCCCATGTTCCGAAGAACAGTTAGGTCGGCGGGAATGGTAGGTGGAGCTATCCTCATCAACTCTGATTCCTCAATGTCGAACTCCAGGTAGTGGCCTATCCATGTGATGAATGGCTCGAGCCCCAAGGACTACTTCCTCGAATCATTTGCGAAGTTTCTCGCAATCATAGCAACGTGTCCAGGAGGAACGTGTCTAGGAACATGACTTCTCTGGAGTGGTGCGCCTACCTGCCAATGTCTGTGAAGGTATTGCATGCAAGTTTCGAATGGCAGAAAAGATACCTGAAGCTTTGGCAAAGCCATGGTGGTAGGAGGCTCCAGTGGTGTAGATCTGGGCCCAAGTATTTGAGACTTCCTCGGGAAAGTTTCTCACAGCTGATTGGTAAGCAGGGGACGCAAGCTCTTCCATTGCTATAATTCTGATACAACGCCAAATCCCTCTATATCCATCGACCGGTCGATACCACTTGGTCGGTAGATCACTTGCTTGCACGTGTATGACTTTAATTGTTGCCTGTTTACTTTTTTTTTGAGAAGTACTGTCTTGATCCATTATAACACATGCTCCGTATGGCGACACTTCTGTAATAGTAAACGGGTTTGACCAATAACAGTATCTCATCTGTTAATTCTGCGGGTAGGGACTTTGCTGTGGTGGTATCTTCTGGAAGTTTTTAGCTCTAGAATTATTCCTCAAACTAAATCCCAGATGATTTCTTCAGTAGGAATTGTATGTGTTTCCCATTGGAGCAGCATTGACTGCAGCAACCTGCTCCTACATCTTTTGGAATGGTCAGTATTCCATTCCTATAGTAATCCCTGCTAAAGTGTGGTACTTGGCAGACTTCACAGATTTGATACACAGGCTGAACGTTTCTTCTTTGTTCGAAAGATATTAATTTGACTGTTATCATTAGCCATTAATGCCTCCAATTGCTCATCAGAAGAAGCATTAGCTGCGTTTACAACCCTTTATCGCTTATCAAGAAATTGGCACATCTGAATTTGAAAAACAGTTTCTCAAGGGATCTGCACGTGACTTTAACATCATTAGTAGGTAATGCCTGTGCTTCAGGCTATTTTGAAAAGTGTTCTACAACTACTATGATGTACTTGTTTTCAAAGGAAGAAAGGAAAAGGATTCAATCAATACCCCAGATATCAAAGATTGCAACACTCTGTATACCTCCCTGGGGTAGACGATCTCTGGAAGATGTGTTACCTTTTATTTGGCAAGCATCGCAGGATTGTATAAAAGATACAAGATCCTTGAATATTGTGGGCCAATAATATCATGCTTCCAACACTTTCCGGATAGTGTTGCTAGCAGTCAAATAGCCTCTCTAGATCTTTGATGACAATGCTCCAAAATTTTGTGACCTTTGTCTTTCGAGACACATCTTCTGATCAACTGATCTGCACAAATTTGAAATAGAAGAGGGATCTACCCAGTAGTAATATTTCAAATCAGCAAAGAATTTCTTCTTTTGCTGATAAGTCATATCACTTGGGACTAATTCAGTGAGTAGATAATTTGCAACATCGATAAACTACAGATGAGAATTATTATACATAGCAAACAATGCAAATAAGTTCTCATCCAAAAATTTATCAATATTATTGCCTCAACAATAGCCTCTAACTCGGGGTTTTCTAATCTAGACAAATGGTTTGCTTTCTAGATTTTCAACCCTTTCTCTTATCCCTTCTTTCTATATCCAATTCTTGTAACAATAAAACTCAACCAATCAATCTTGGTTCAACATTAGTTTTATTGAACAGATATTTCATAGCAGAGTGATCAATATATACTATTGTTTAGACTAGGTATGATATGAATGTATCACAGGCATATACGACAGCTAGTAACTCCTTTTTCAGTAGTGGTATAGTTCTACAGGGCATCAATAAAGGTTTTACTTGCATAGTATATAACATGAAATGTCTAATCATGCCTTTGTCCTAAACAATTCTTACTGCATAATTACTAACATCACATATCAATTCAAAAAGCAATCTCCAATCAAGTGATGTAAGAATGGGTGCAGTAATAAATAGTTCATTTAGTTTGTTTTAAAAAGATATCCTTTCTCAGCAAAAACAAAAGGAACATCCTTTCTCAATAGAATATTTAGAGGCTTGGCTATTAAAGAAAAACTATTTCATAACTCGTCTAATAAAGCCAGCATGACCTAAGAAAATTCTAACATGGCATTTCTTCCGAATTAAAACCTAAGCCAACATTTGACAACTCAGAAGAAAATATTTTCTCCTCACTCCCATACTTTTTTTTCTAATTTAACAAACAAACAGGAAAGCGGTAAACAGGTAAAATTTATTAGATTAATTTCTGGAAAATAATATTTTTCAGAAATTAAAAGAATAAAATGTATAAAAGAAAAGAAAAGAAATTATTTTGTTTTTAAATTTATCTATTTTTCTATTTTGTTTTTAAATTTGATTTCCTTAGTATGGTTTTAGAATTATTTTCTAAAATTTGATTAACCTAAATTTCTTAATCTTAGATAATTTCTAAAATTAATTATTTAAGATAACCCTATATTCCAGGAAACTGATTGTCTAACTAGAATAAAATGAATGTTTGTCTAAGGTATAGATTACTACCGCTACCTATAATAAGCCTCTAGAATTTTGATCAGGAATCCTAAAATTCTATGATATTTCCCCGGCAACGGCGCAAAAAATCTGATGTGTAAAATTTTGATTGGAATGCTAAAAGATAGGATATATTACTCTATATCGATTATGAATAATTAAGAACCGAGTCTTTACTAATTGTCAATTTAGCATTAATTGTTGTCATTTAATCAATCAGAACCTAAGGCAGAGTACCTTTCGTGTAGCTAGTTCTTTGAAAAGTATCTACGATTTTAATTTATTAATATCGTACTCCCAGAGAAGTGGTAACGACTTATTATCTAGTTATGCAATCGTTCATCAAAATCTTTGATGAGTTGGTGATCCTTACTACACAAGACTCGAGTTTATTTAGCATGCAAGAGTATTTTATAGACAAGTATTCTGATGTATGTTCTATTGTTCCTACATGTTGATTAACCTATCTTCGAGTATTTTAGATATATCTTGGTCTAGAGTGCAATTACATAATGTATCTTACTTGTGTACCACATCTGAGTTATCTGATAAACCGCCTCATTGCCATTGACGGCCCTACTCACGATTCGAGTTAAAGGTATCCATGAAAGCCCGTGTCACTCAGAAAATCATGTCACTCACCCTAACGCCATCATAAACACCCGAACTTAGCCTCATTAGACTACTCTAACAAACATGGTGATCTATAAGTTATTTCACCTAATATGGCAGACCTAATGCATTTTCATCCTAAATTAAGGTCTGTTAAACTAAACAGGTTATGATTAGACCATGGTTAGAAATTGTCTATAACCGTTCATCTAGTTTAAAAGAGCAAGTAGATATTCAGTCGTAATGTTTAATTTAGTAGGTGACCTTTCCAGAAAAATGAAAACAACTTCAACATACAAAACATATATAACCTATCATCATAATATCCAAATTGGTATTTAGACAAACACAATACCGAATATACAAAGAGAATCTAAGGAACCACCAACATAAAGTATTCACCCTTTATCAGGTCCGCCGACGGAGCGACTACTTGTATATCCTAGATTGCTTGACCTGACTCTGCTTGACAGAACCTTCGGAGAACGCTTCCTTAGCCTAGTAGCAATTGTTTTACCTTACATCTTGGGCTTAAGCAAAGCCCTATTGACTAGCTCTTCGCTCATCTAATGCCCTCTTAGGATCTCCTAACAAAATCCCAAGTATTCTATGAATACCAAATGACGAACCCTATCTAGTCGAATTCTAAAATTCTGAGATAAACACTCAGAAGGAAAAGAAAATGAGACATTCTTGTATTGCTAAACTACTCGTGTGATGTACCTGAGATCACTGAATGACTTGTATCGAGTGTAGAAATGTACACTTGAAGTCACTAGATGATTCAGATCGAGTGAAGAGGGATGATTTCAACTGAGGAAGACCTGAGGTATTTATAGCAGGGAACTTGAGGGTTTTTCTCTGTGATTCCCAATGTGGGATTCTATACTGGTGCTCGGGACGCCCGTCCCGAGTCTGTTGACCGGGTCAGGATGTCCATCCCGGTGCTTTGACCGGGTCGAGACGCCCGTCCTGAACTGAGAAGTTCTAAAAATTGTGTTTCTACCCCAATATTTGCTGTTTTCTTGCACATTTCACCTGAAACTTCCAAAATCATAAATTATGCAAAAATATGTTAATATCATTCAATTTGGCTCAATTTAGTTCCCATTTTGTCCTAATTCGTGCCTAAAAACATGCTAAAAAGTGATATAATTTATGCACATCAAAAGTCATATCTTCATTTTCTACCTTTAGTTTTATTTAACCATTGCTGAC
The DNA here is from genome assembly GCA_027405835.1 of Asclepias syriaca. Taxonomy (NCBI): domain Eukaryota; kingdom Viridiplantae; phylum Streptophyta; class Magnoliopsida; order Gentianales; family Apocynaceae; genus Asclepias; species Asclepias syriaca. The sequence goes on along the minus strand of CM049928.1, from coordinate 10,795,624 downwards.
GTCAATCAATGCCTTAGAGGTAGCTAGAAAAGGTCGACCTAGAATCAAGGGTACATCACTTTCACTATTCATATCCATGACAACAAAATCCACAGGAAAGATAAATTTTCCAACCTTTATTAAGAGATGTTCAATTATCCCCCCTAGGAATTTTTACTGTCCTATCAGCAAGTTGTATGCACATTCTAGTCGTTTTCAAATCATGCAAACCTAATTTATCAAATAAACTAGATGGCATTAAATTTATGCTAGCTCCTAAGTTTGCTAAAGCATGCATATTAGTAATATTGCCTACTGTACATGGCAAAGTGAAACAACCTGGATCTTTCATTTTGGAAGGCAGTCTGTTCAAGAGAACTGACGAACATCCTTCATTAAGAATCACTTTGTCCATGTCAATCTTTCTTTTATTAGTAATAATATCCTTTAGAAATTTAGCATATTTAGTCATTTCAGAAATAACATCAAGAAAAGGTAAATTAACTTGAATTTGACCAAAAGTTTTGAAAAACCTCTCGAATTGCTCTGTATCTTTATTCTGCATCAGTCTTATAGGGTAAGGTACTCTTGGCCGGTACTCTTGGCCGGTACTCAAGGATGGACTCTTTCTTCTCTTTCCATGCTACTTTGTTTTCGACTACTGTCGGTGTTGATTCCTCGGAGCTATCTTTTTTTTCCTGTACAAAAATAGGAATGTGAGAAGATTTTGGGAAAGAAGGAGTTAGAATTTTACCAGATCTCAGAGTTAAGGTCTTGCAATCATTTAATGGGTTGGTCCCAGTGTTGCTAGGTAGCGTTCCTTGTGACCGATGGATAGATGGGTCGATAATTGTCCCATTTATTTTTCTAATGTCTACAAGAAGGCTTGTGTGTCCCTGACTATCTGCTCAGTCTGCTTCTGCCTACTCTCATTCTGCTGAATTCTTTCTGCATGTGCTTCTTGAACCTTTTTATTAGACTCCATCATTTCCTTGTTGGAGTTTGCAATGCCCTTTAGTATATTTCGGAATTCTTGCATGGGGTCGACTAGAACAACATAGTTCCTTGGTGCAGGCAAAGCGAATTGCTGGTTGTGCAGATAGGGCATTTGTTGAGGTGCTCGCTTCTGGAAATTTTTATTTCCAGAATTGTTTCTCCAGCTAAATCCCGGATGGTTCTTCCAACTAGGATTGTATGTGTTTATAGGGGCAGAGTTGACTGCCTCAACTTGTTCCATCTCATCTGGAATAGTTATCATTCCATTTCCATAGCAATCCCCACTTAAATGTGGTCCTTGGTAGAACTCGCAAATTTGATATACCGGTTAAATGCTCTTTCCTTGTTGGAAAGCATTTAACTGACTAGTGATACTAACCTTGAATGCCTCGAACTACTCATCAATAGAAGCATTAGCCGCATTTATTGATTGTTTCTTGGTGCGACCACTTGTGCGCTAATTCTTACTATTTTTGTAGAGTCTCTCTAGGGTGTTCCTAGCGTCTACTTCGTTAAGGCCATTGAAACCCCACTGAGGGTTAAGTCCATCAAGAACCTGCTTGCCTATTTCTGTCATACCCCCATAAAATTGTTGGATCAACAAAGCCTTTGTAAGTCCATACTGAGGGTAGAGTCTGAGGAGTTCCTTGAATCTGTCCCAAGCCTCGATTACTGTCTCATCTGGAGCTTGAGTAAAACTAGAAAGAGCTTTGCAATATTCTAAGACTCTTGCTGCAGAATAGTATTCCTCCAAGAATGCCTTACTCAACTCATCCCAAGTTGTGATTGAGTTAGTAGGCAACTGTGCCAACCATCTTTTAGGTCTATCCCTAAGTGAATATGGGAAGAGGTTTAACTTAGTCACTTCTACGGTATTGTCTCCCTTAAGACCTTTGTAGAGAGCCGAGAATTTGGTCAAGTGCTCGAGCGGATTTTCGGTAGTAGTTCCTCTAAACTGTACCCGATTTATTATCAGCTGTAGATCGTGTAGCTAGTTCTTGGAAAGTATCTACGATTTTAAAATTATTAATATCGTACTCCCAAGGAACTAGTAACGGCTTAGTAGCAACTATCCCTTAATCCTAACATTCATCTTATTTATGTAATTAATCAATCATTTAATCAATATCCTTGAGATTGATTGGTGATCCCAATCACATATAACAAGCAAATAGCATTCAAGAGTAGACATGCATTCATGGAATAAGCTCAGTTATTACAACTTGTTTGACCTTATCTTCGAACATTTTAGATATATATGATATCTAAGGCAATTATGAAATGTAACAATCTGTTTACCATATCTGAGTTCCCTAGTGTATTCATCCCTACCTTGGAATGATCCTTCTCATCTGTCGGATTAAAGTATCCATGAACGGTCCCCTATGTCACTTCAGTATCATGCCACTTAACCCTAGGATTGGCCTAGTGTATAAACTCAGCTTTATTAGGGTACTCTAACAAACATAGTGATTTGTTTTGTTATTTCTTCCTAATTTGGCGGACCTATTACAGTCTGTTAAACTAAACCGGTTATGATTCAGACCTTGGTTAGGAGTTATCTATAACCCTAGTTTAATTTAAAAGGGCACGATAGTTCAACATTCATAATGATAATTCTAGCTCTATGATCTTCCCGAGAAAATGGATAACATCTCAAATTGTAAAACATGTATGATATATGAATTTAGTATCAAATCAATATCCAGATAAAACGAATCATAAACATATAGAAACTGGTATAGGGTACCCAATATCATAAAGTAGTCACCACTTTATAAAGGTCCAGCCGACGCTGTAGCTCTTGTATGCTTCTGATTGCTCAATCCTACTTTGGTCGGCAAAACCTTCGGAGAAAGCTTCTTAGACCTAGTAGCAATTGTTTTACCTTACATCCCGGGCTTAAGCAAATTACCCTAATCTGACTAAGAACACGCACCCTATCTCTCTCTTAGGATCTCCTAACGAAATCCCGGTATTTTGTGATACCGAAAACTGAATACTAATCTAATCGAATTCTCAAATACTGAGATAAACACTCAGAGATAAGAGAAAACGATGCACTCGAAGTTGTATTGAGTGTTGAGGGATGATTTCAACTATTGGAGGCCTGGGGTATTTATAGCAGGTTTATGGAGTGAATTTCTCTAAAATGTCCGATGTGGGACAAGTTCTGGTGCTCGGGACGCCCGTCCCGAATCCAACTTTTCCAAAAATTGCACTTTTGCCCCACAATTTGCTATTTTCATGCAATTTACTCTTGAACCTTCCAAAATCATAATTTACGCAATTTTATGTCAATTTGATTCAATTAAGATCAAATACATTCAAATATTGACCTAATTTGTGTCTAAAAACATGCTAAAAAGGTGATATGATTTGTGCATATCAACAATCATCATCTAAATGCATAGGATACTTAAGGGTTTCATTCAAGTTGAGAGTCATATATTTATTTTCTACACTTAGTTTTATTTGACCATTGCTGACGTCAATCAATGCCTTAGAGGTAGCTAGAAAAGGTCGACCTAGAATAAAGGGTACATCAGTTTCACCATTCATATCCATGACAACAAAATCCACAAGAAAGGCAAATTTTCCAACCTTTACTAAGAGATCTTCAATTATCCCCCTAGGAATTTTTACTGTCCTGTCAGCAAGTTGTATGCACATTCTAGTCGTTTTCAAATCATGCAAACCTAATTTATCAAATAAACTAGATGACATTAAATTTATGCTAGCTCCTAAGTCTGCTAAAGTATGCATATTAGTAATATTGCCTAATGTACATAGCAAAGTGAAACAACCTAGATCTTTCTTTTTGGAAGGCAGTTTGTTCAAGAGAAATGTCAAACATCCTTCATTAAGAATCACTTTGTCCATGTCAATCTTTCTTTTATTAGTAATAATACCCTTCAGAAATTTAGCATATTTAGGCATTTAAAAAATAACATCAAGAAAAGGTAAATTAACTTGAATTTGACCAAAAGTTTTGAAAAACCTCTCGAGTTGCTCCTTATCTTTATTCTGCATCAGTTTTGTAGGGTAAGGAACTCTTGGCCGGTACTCAAGGATGGACTCTTTCATCTCTTTCCCTGCTACTTTGTTTTCGACTACTATCGGCGTTGATTCCTTGGAGCTATCTTCTTTTTCTTGTACAAAAGTAGGAGTGTGAGAAGATTTTGGGAAAGGAGTTAGAATTTTACCAAATCTCAGAGTTAAGGTCTTGCAATCATTTAACAGGTTGGTCTCAGTGTTGCTAGGTAGCTTTCCTTGTGACCGATGGATAGATGGGTTGATAACTGTCCCATTTGTTTTTCTAATGTCTGCAAGAAGGCTTGTGTGTCCCTGACTATCTGCTCAGTCTGCTTCTGCCTACTCTCATTCTGTTGAATTCTTTCTGCATGTGCTTCTTGAACCGTTTTGTTAGACTCCATCATTTCCTTCTTGGAGTCTGCAATGCCCTTTAGTATATCTCAGAATTCTTGCATGTGGTCGACTGGAACAACATAGTTCCTTGGTGTAGGCAAAGCGAATTGCTGGTTTTGCAGATAGGGCATTTGATGAGGTGCTCACTTATGGAAATTTGCATTTCCAGAATTGTTTCTCCAACTAAATCCCTTATGGTTCTTCCAGCTGCGATTGTATGTGTTTCCCATAGGGGCAGAGTTGACTGCCTCAACTTGTTGCATCTCATCTGGAATAGTTAACATTCCATTTCCATAGCAATCCCCACCGAAATGTGGTCCTTGGCAAAACTCACAAATTTGATATACAGGCTGAATGCTCTTTCCTTGTTGGAAGGCATTTAACTGACTAGTGATACTAGCTTTGAATGCCTCAAACTGCTCATCAATAGAAGCATTAGCTGCATTTACTGATTGTTTCTTGGCGCGACCACTTGTGCTCCAATTCTTACTATTCTTGTAGAGTCTCTCTAGGACGTTTCTAGCTTCTACTTTGTTAAGGCCATTGAAACTGCATTGAGGATTGAGTCCATCAAGAACTTGCTTGCCTATTTCTGTCATACCCCCATAAAATTGTTGGATCAACAAAGCCTCAGTAAGTCTGTGTTGAGGACAGAGTCTGAGGAGTTCCTTGAATCTATCCCAGGCCTCGATTATTGTCTCATTCGGAGCTTGTGTAAAGCTAGAAAGAGCTTTTCAATATTCTAGGACTCTTGCTGCGGAATAGTATTCCTCCAAGAATGCCTTGCTTAACTCATCCCAAGTTGTGATTGAGTTAGTAGGCAATTGTGCCAACAATCTTTTAGCTCTATCCTTAAGTGAATATGGAAAGAGGTTCAGCTTAGTCACTTTCGCAGTATGGTCTCCCTTAAGACCTTCAAACTGAAAGCGATTTATTATCAGGTGGAGCACATTTGGCTTAAGGTCATAACGAGGATTTCCAGGAATCCTGATAGCGGAGAACATCGGAATGGTTTGTGGCTGGATGTAAGATTCAAGTGGAGGTCTTTCGGCATCCATTTCTGCTCTTCTTTTGTTAGCTGTACGGATGAGGTTTTCGGGGTTTTCAACTGGGGGTTCAAGGTCAGCTTCTGAGGTTCGAGTTATATAACTACAAAAGCATACGTTAAGTCCGAGCAAAAGGTTAGTGGAGTTAAAACAATTCAAAGATGACTTTGAAAAAAAAATTCAAAAATTGAATAACAAACAAGTAGAGAGAAAGGGAGAAGAAAAAAAACTGTAACGGATTTTTTTTTATTTTTTTGTATTTTCTGGAAAATTATATTTTGTAGAAAATAGGATTTATAGAAGAAAGGAAAAATGCGAAAAGAAATTATTTTGTTTTTAACTTTTTCTATTTTTCTATTTTCTTTTTCAGTTGATTTCCTTAGTATGGTTTTAGAATGATTTTCTAAAATTTGATTAACCTACATTTCTTAATTTTAGATAATATCTAAAATTAATTATTCAAGATAACCATATATTTCAGGAAATTGATTGATTAATTAGAATAAGAATGATGGTTGACTAAAGTATAGATTACTACCGTTACCTATCATAAGCCTCTAGAATTTTGATTAGGAATCCTAGAATTTTATGAATTTTCCCCGGCTACGGCGCCAAAAATCTGATGCGTTCCAATTGGTATGCTAAAAGATAGGATTTATGTATCGATTTTGATTATAAATAATTAAGGACTGAGTCTTACTAACTGTCACGTTAGCATTAATTGTTGTCACTTAATCAATCAGAACCTAAGGCAGAGTACCTATCGTGTAGCTAGTTCTTTAGAAAGTATCTACGATTTTAAAAATATAAATATCGTACTCCCAGAGAACTAGTAACGGCTTAGTAGTAACCATCCCTTAACCCTAACACTTATCTTATCATGCAATTAATCAATCAGTTAATCAATTCTTTGAGATTGATTGGTGATCTCAATCACACATAACAAGCAAATAGCATTCAAGAGTAGACATGCATTCATCAATTTAAGCTCAGTTATTTCAACTTGTTTGACCTTATCTTCGAATATTTTAGATATATCTTGATCTCTAAGGCAATTATGAAATGTAACCATATGTTTACCATATCTTGAGTTACCTGGTGTATTCACCCCTACCTTAGGATGATCCTTCTCATCTGTCGGATTAAAGTATCCATGAGCGGTCCCCTATGTCACTTCGGTATCATGCCACTTAACCCTAGGATTGGCCTAGCATACAAACTCAGCTTTATTAGGGTACTCTAACAAACATGGTGATATGTTTTGTTATTTTTTCCTAATATGGCAGACCTTTTACAGTCTATTAAACTAAATCGGTTATGATTCAGACCTTGGTTAGGAGTTGTCTATAACCCTAGTTTAATTTAAAAGGACACGACAATTCCACATTCATAATGATAATTCTAGCTTTATGATCTTCCCGGGAAAATGGATAGCATCTCAAATTGTAAAACATGTATGATATATGAATTCAGTATCAAATCAATATCCAGATAAAACAATTCATAAACATATAGAAACTCGTCTAGGGGACCCAATATCATAAAGTAGTCACCACTTTATGCAGGTCTAGCCGGCGCTGCAGCTCCTGTATGCTTCTGATTGCTCGATCCTACTCTGCTTGGCAGAGCCTTCGGAGAACGCTTCTTAAACCTAGTAGTAATTGCTTTACTTTACATCTTGGGCTTAAGCAAATTGCCCTAATCTGACTAAGAACACGCACCCTATCTCTCTCTTAGGATCTCCTAACGAAATCCCGGTATTTTGTGATACCGAAAACTGAATACTAATCTAATCGAATTCTCAAATACTGAGATAAACACTCAGAGATAAGAGAAAATGATGCACTCGAAGTTGCTAAATGACTTGTATTGAGTGTTGAGGGATGATTTCAACTATTGGAGGCCTAGGGTATTTATAGCAGGTTTCTGGAGTGAACTTCTCCAAAATTTCCGATGTGGGACAAGTTCTGGTGCTCGGGACGTCCGTCTCGAATCCAGCTTTTCCAAAAATTACACTTTTGTCCCAAAATTTGCTGCTTCCATGTAATTTACTCCTGAAACTTCCAAATTCACAATTTATGTAATTGTTTTGTCAATTTGATTCAATTAAGATCAAATATATTCAAATATTGACCTAATTTGTGTCTAAAAATATGCTAAAAAGGTGATATAATTTGTGCATATCAAGTATAAACTATTGTTTTGGACAAGACTAAATAAGATCGAAATTTGTCAAAAGCATATACTACAGCTAGTAATTCCTTTTATGTGGTAGTGTAGTTCTCTTGAGCATCAATTAAGGTTTTACTAGCATAGTATATCACATGAAATTTCTTATCATTCGTTGTCCCAAAACAACTCCTACTGCATAATCACTAGCATCACACATCAATTCAAAAGGCAAATTCCAGTCAGGTGATGTCATGATGGGTGCAGTAGTTAATAATTCCTTAAGTTTGTTAAAAGCTTTCAAATACTTTTCATAAAAAATGAAAGGAACATCTTTGCTAAGTAGATTGGTCAACGGTTTGGCTATTAGAGAAAAATCTTTTATAAACCTCTTGTAAAAACTAGCATGTCCAAAAAAACTTCTAATTGATCTTACGAAGTTGTGTGGAGGTAGTTTTGAAATAATTTCAATCTTAGCTTTATCTAATTCCATACTTTTCTGTGAGATTTTATGTCCTAGAACAATTCCTTCTTTTACCATGAAATGGCATTTTTCCCAGTTCAGAACCAAATTAGATTTTATACAACATTTAAGCATTGATTCCAAGTTTTTCAGGCAAACCACAAATGAATTACCAAAAACTGAAAAATCATCCATGAATACTTCCATAGATGATGGGATTCCGGTTGACGTGCTAAATAGGTGTTATTTTACCCTATGTTGATTATGAATAATTAAGGACTGTGATTGACTAATTGTCACATTTAGTCTCTATGGTGTCACTTAATCAGCCAGAACCTAAGGCAGAGTACCTATCGTGTAGCTAGTCTGTTGGAAAGTATCTACGATTTTATTAAGTTAAATATCGTACTCCTAGGGAAGTGGCAACGGCTTAGTAGTAACTAGCCTTTTATCCTAACTCCTATCTTATGGTCCAGTTATGCAATCTTCATCAAATACTTTGATGAGAGGGTGATTCATTCTCCACTAGGTTTAAGTCTAATTAATCCTAGAAGTGTTTTATAGATGAGTCCTGATTCTATGTTATACTGTTCCTATATGTTGATTGACCTAAATTCGAATATTTTAGACATGTCTTAGCCTGGATTGCAACTATGTTCTGTGTCTAAAGGCGTACCACATCCGAGGTTTCTAATAAACCGCCCTACCTTAATGACGGCCCTACTCACGGTTCGGGACGAAGGCATCCATGAAAGCCCTATGTCACTTCGGGGATCATACCGCTTGCCCTAGCCGCCGGCATAATCGGACTCGGCCCGACTTACCCTAGACTACTCTAACAAACAGGGTGTTCAGCAGGTTATTTTATCTAGCATGGCAGACACCAATACTAATTGATGCCTGTTAAACTAAACAGGTTATGATTAGACCGTGGTTAGGAATTGTCAATAACTCTAACTTTAGTTTAAAAGAGCACATTAGACATGCAGACATAGTGAATGTTAAGCAGGTGGCTATTTCTGGAAAAATATAATAACGTCAACATATAAAACAACTATTCATAAAAATCGTAATCTCGTATTCATAATAGATATTTAGAACAAAATAATAACAACATATAAGAGAGGGACATGGGGACTGATGCTATAAAGAAATCACCCTTTACGTAGTCTCGCCGACGGAGCATACTGCTGTATATGTCGTATTGCTCGCCCTGACTTTGCTCGCTAGAACCTTCGGGGGACGCTTCCTCAGCCTAGTAACTGGGCTTTACCTTAAACCCAGCTTAAGCCCAGCCCTGTGGACTGACTCTTCGAATGCCTAGAGCCCTCTTAGGATCTCCTAAAGAAATCCCGGGTATTCTATGAATACCAGAAACGAACCTATCTATGTAAGCCTAAGATCTGAGACTATTTCTCAGAAACTAAAACAAAACACTAATAAGAAAGAAAACTGAGATCCGAGTCTCTGAGTGAGTTGTGTACTAGAGAAGTGTACACTGGAAACCACTAAATGACTCAGATCGAGTGGAGAGGAATGATTTCAACTGCTGGAGGCCTGGGGTATTTATAGCAGCTTCCCGGGGTAATTTTTCATCAAAAATTCGATGTGGGACTGGTTCTGGGGGTTCGGGACGCCCATTCCGGATTGGGACGCCCATCCTGATCTGTTGACCAGGTCGGGACGCCCGTCCCGAGTCCTGGACGCCCGTCCCGGCAGTTTGACTGGGTCGGGAAGCCCGTCCCGGGTTCGGGACGCCCGTCCTGACCCTTTGACCAAGTCAACACTTCCAAAAATTGCGTTTTTGCCCCAAAATTTGCTGGTTTCGTCTACTTTTCACCTGACACTTCCAAAATCATAAAAACCGTGAAATTGAGTAATTAACCAACAATTAAGATCAATTTGCCCTCAATTTCACCCGAAATCATACATAAAAACATGCTTAAAAGGTGATACGATTTTCGCGTATCAGATAACCCCACACTTAGCTTTTTGCTTGTCCTCAAGCAAAGTCTACCTGAAGTTAGTGATTCTAAACCGTAGTGCAGTCACTTAAATTTCTAGTCATGTTTTTATTCCAAAAATTCTTCAGACAAGTCTTAACACAGGTCTGACTGGTTAGGTTGCTATGACAAGGTCTCAGATGTTTTTAGTAGCTTGTTATGATCAGGCAGAAAACAAATCAACAACTAGGTTGAACTTTTTTCTTAGTCACAGGGTCTTCCTGATGTGTAGTGTGTGTACTAGTCTAGACTAGATAGTCAACACAATGTACTCTTGTCTTAACTACTACCAGATAACACTTAGACCCATCGCTAGACATATTAACAGCAGATAATTTTTTTTTTTTGAGTTCTGAGCTTTGGTGATCAGATTTTTAATGTTTTAGCATTTAGTTATTTTCTTTATAGATTCGGGGTATTTTGAGTCTGGTTAGAACACGTCACCTTCAACTACCCATGTAGCGAGTCCCACTCCGATGACTCCCAGATCTACACTACCTTAGGGCATCAGGCTTTAAATTCCCTGAAGGAGTGGTGCTCGAGTAGCGAAGGCCGCTGGCAAACTACCCTCATTTGATTAACTTTCTTTTGTTTCTTTTCACTTTTAGCTCAGAGTCTCATCTAGTCATTCTAACTGCCAATATATCCACAACTGGTCTAATTTTATCTAGTTAAGTCTCGAACAGGCAATTGGCAGAGGTCTCTAATCCAGACAAAGTTGTGCTCAGTTATCAGGAATTCCCTATTCCTAATCAATTAGTTCAGCAATAGTCATCAATTATCTCATACTGACCATAACATACTACCTACATATCATAGACGTAAGCAATTGTTTAACCAAGCACACTGCATTTAGAAGTCTGAAAGACGGAAAAATTTTGAAAAAATTTTGGAAGGGTTTGAAAATACGGGGAAAACAAGCAAAAGCATGCGAAAAATTTTGCAAACTGCTACAGTGCACCGTGCACTGCTACCTCACACTTAAGTCTCGCACTGTCCTCAGTGTTCATGCATATCTAATTACCCCACACTTATTTGAAAACAAGAAATAAAACAGAAAGAAAAGATTCTTACCCACACTATGGTTAAGAAAGAAGAAAACATAATGCAAACAATTCTGTATGTCATATAAATCAACTTTGTACATAGATTCATACGTCATACAGCCCAGACATGTTTATACACATAGAACAAGAAAAACAAAAGGAAAAGAAAGGAAAGAAGGAGAGAGAGACTAAGAACCCGGCAGATCGTCGTCCAGTGGACCGAGTTCTGCTGTAAAGTCAAACTCGAAGTTTTCCGCCTCTCGGAAAGTCTGCTGATGTATCTCCTCAATCCTGCTGGTGCTCATGGCGATCCTGTCATCCATCATCGCCAGCCGTCTGTCAATCCTGTCCTCCATCATCATCAGCCGTTTGTCAATCCTGTCCATGTCTCGACTGTATCGGGCCGATAGTTCTGCCAATCCTTGTGACATGTGTCGTTCGAAGGCAGTACGTGGCACGAACGTCTCGGACGGAGGGATATGCGCTGGATATGTTTCTGATGCCGATGCCTATCCTGGCTGCTCGGTGTGGATGGTGTAGCGGCCATTCGCATCCTAGACAACCATTCCCATGTTCCGTAGAATGGTAAGATCAGTGGGAACGGTGGTTGGGGCGACCAGGGTCAGCTCCGAGCCCTCTATGTCCAACTCCAGGTAGTGGGCTAGCCTGGTGATGTACGGTCCGAGCCCCAGACATGTTTCATGGTGTCTGTAGCGAATCCTCGCATGATGACCACGATGAGTCTAGCCATCTCTACCGTAGATCCCATGTGCATGTTGGCTAGAAGGAATGTCTCCATCTGGGTGACAGTTCCGGGAGCCGTCCGTCGTCCTGACAATGTATGTGCAATGACAGCGTGCAGGTAACGAAGAGTAGGATAAATACCTGTGGCTTTTGCGAAGCTGATAACTCTAGAATAATAGAGTTATTCACATCTAATTTATCACATTTTATTCGGGAATTAATTGACTTTATTTGGAAAATGGAATAAAAATGTGTTGATTTGATATTTTCCCTCTTTTTACCTAAAAATGTGGATTTATGGTTAAAAGTCAATTTAATTGAATAAATTTCTCAACATGTGGATAAGTTGTATTATTTGTTATTTGAGAATTTATTTGAATTGACTTATTGTGACAAGGGTAAAAAGGGAATGTGGATGGTTGACATTGTTGGATAAAAGTGACCGAGAGGAAAGTGAAGAATGTGTGGAAAATTTGCATCTCTACATATATGTATCTATACGTATCTATGTATATATATATATATATATATATATATATATATATATTACACACCCACACACCATTTGTCATTTAAAAATCCAGCTGGGCATATTTAAAGATGTACACTTTCGGTCCTATGTATTCATTTCTTTGGTCCCATCCATTATACACATATATATACATACATATATATATATAAGGTACACATGTTGAAATCTTTGTTATATGTATATATATATATATTTGTGGGAGTACAAGTTGGCAAAGTGGACATAATGATAGAAGATAGTTGTTGTCCAACAATATATATATATATATACATATATATACATACATATGATGAGATTCCTCTCAATTTTCTGCCAGATTTTCAGGACACAAGGTGCACGGGCAGCTGCATTATACAAAAGAAAGAAGAAGCATATTCCCTAGTGGGTATACATATATATATGTATATACATACACATGATGACAACTCAAACTTGCTGGCTGGTTTTGTGAGAGTAGGTGGAGAAAAGGGGCAGCATTTCGGTGGAATATGAAAAGAAAATTCCAGAAGGCAGCTGCAAAATTAATATTTTATTTGCTGGAATTTTTGGAAAGAAATATAACAGAATTATGGACAGTGGGCACGGCATAGGGAGAGAGTAGTTCAGTTTTGGCTTTTGGCCATTTGAGAATAGGATAGTTTTTTCTTAGTTTTTTAGACTAACTTTTGAGAGGGAAGAACCTAAGAGTGAGCAGGGTGACTTGCTGCAACATTCATCAGCTGAGCAGTAGAAAGGCAGCAGCATCAAGCAGAGGAAACGAAGGGCAGCAGATTGATTAAACTGATTTGGGCAGTGGGTGATCTTCCGGCCAGAAGTAATCCTCTCTTCATTTCCTCAATTTGCTACTTTTTTTGTAACTAAATGTTCTTTGTATTTTGAGAATGTTTACATGGATTCAAGGATTGATTAAATATGTTTTAGGAGTCATATGTTTTCCATCTTAGGCTTGACTCCGTTCATTGGTTTCACTTTGGATCTCGGGACTATGCTTCCTATTACTTTAATCCTTGTATTTCATGATTCTTGGTTCAAGGAATGATTAAATATGTTTTGGGAGTGATATGCTTTCCGTCTTAGGGTTGATTCCGTTGATTGGTGTCACTATGGACCTAGGGGCTGTTTTTCCCATTACGTTATTCTTTGTTTTCCATGATTCGTTTCAGCATAATATATAACTTTAACCTGAAGATGTTGTGGTGTAGTTAAGTATGAGCATGTTGAATATACTGTTTTGACTATGATGATAAGTATGCTGCAGCATTGCTTTCTGTTTTTATGTTTAATGCTTGTATGGGGTAATGCTTGGTTTATTCATGTAATTACATTAGAATTATGTGGCGTTAGATTGAGCACTGCGTGAACAGCGGTAACTCATATAGTAGTGGAGTGATAACTGCGTGAACATCGGTACATCCACTGATTAGCGTTGCGCTAGGTCCAAGATATGTTATCGGGGATCTAGACTAGTAGATCAAGTAGTCTGGGTGAAACCAGACATGCTGTAGCATTGATATGGAACTGAAAGCATGCTTTGTATACTTAGATTCATCTTTGGCTTGTACTTACATTTTTGGCGTAAAAGCTGCAGCATTGTATTACCTGCAGTACTCTTGTGGTAATTTCCAGTAGGCTGACTTTTAACTGTTAACTGTAGTTAGGAGTAGGAATGCCGTAGCATTAGACCACTCTCCATTCATGATTTATCATTCTTTATTCTTTTATTCTTTTAACCATTTGTACAATCGTATTTGCATTTGTAATTGGCATACATAGTCCCTGTGGGATCGATAATCTTGTACTTAGGTACATATATTACTTGTTGACCGGTGTATACTTGCACTTGTTAAGATTGCGTTGATTTATTCTATTTTCTTTATCTTTACAAATTGTGACACACGCACACAAACAACGCAACAAGTTTTTGGCGCCATTGCCGGGGACTTTGGAGTCAATTTGATTGTAAATATTAATTGTTTGCATTTGGTTACTTTTATTTTTCAGTTTGTTTTTATACTCATTCTTGAGCTTATGAGATTTTTAGATGATTGTATGAGGTACAAAAAATATGCATGAGCTGAACTATTTTGTGGATTTATTGACTTGAATTATTTGCTAAATTTCAGCTTGTGTCTCATTCCTTCCTTAACGTGTGCTGTTTTGCATGAGTAAAACGCGCAAGGGCTCTCAAGCTTCATTGCTGCCACTTGATCCAGAAATTCAGAAAACAGCCAAGGCGTTAAGAGAAGAAGAAACAAAACGGATAAGGCAGTCATGGCGGAACAACAGAGGGAAATTCAACATGAGCCTGCCCATAATCCAGTGGTGATGGCGGACGATAGGGATCATGCCATTCGGCAGTATGCAGTCCCTATGTTTAATGCATTGAAACCAAGTATTGTGCAGCCAGAGATTGCTGCAGCACAGTTTGAGCTGAAACCAGTGATGTTTCAAATGTTGCAAACAGTAGGGCAGTTCAGTGGATTACCTGCTGAAGATCCACACATGCACCTACGGTTATTCTTGGAGGTAAGCGATGGTTTTAAGCTAACAGGGGTGACGGACGAAGCTTTGAGGCTGAAATTGTTTCCATATTCTCTGAGAGACAAAGCTAGAGAATGGCTTAATTCTCTACCCTCTGGTAGTGTGACTTCATGGCAGCAGCTTACCGGGAAATTTTGATGAAATATTTTCCCCCAACGAAAAATGCTAAGTTGAGAAATGAAATCACCTCTTTTCAACAATTAGAAGATGAATCATTGTATGAGGCATGGGAAAGATTCAAAACGTTGTTAAGGAGATGTCCACATCATGGAATCCCACATTGTATTCAAATGGAGACATTTTATAATGGGTTGAATGCACACACACGCATGGTGGTTGATGCTTCAGCAAATGGAGCACTTTTGGCAAAGACGTATAACGAGGCATATGAACTAATCGAGAGGATTGCCAACAACAACTACCAGTGGCCTACAACAAGACTACATAGTGGAAAAAAGGTGGCTGGAGTATTGGAGTTGGATCCATTCACTTCACTCTCAGCCCAAATGTCAACAATGACCAACATGCTCCAAAAATCACTAAGTATGCAACAACATGGCGGGCCGGGGGCAGAACCTTCAAACCAGCCCAATGTAAGCCAAGTACAGGACGTGTGCTGTGTTTATTGTGGAGAGGGCATCTATTTGAGGATTGTGTTCACAATCCCGCCTCAATCTGCTACATGGGGAATCAAAACAGGGGTAACGGTCTTCAATCGAACACTTACAACCCTACTTGGAGGCAGCACCCAAATTTTTCTTGGAGAGATCAAGGGATGCACCCCAATCAAGGTATGAACCCAAGACCACTGCTCACAGCAGCAGCAGCAGCAGTGCCAGTACCCCCAACAGCAGCAACAACAACTCCAACAACAACAAAGACCTCTACAACAACAACCACCTTCAAATTATTTAGAGAACATGATGAGAGATTTTATGGTAAGAACAGAAACAACCATGCAAGGACTATCATCTACTGTTCGTAACTTGGAAAGCCAAATGGGGCAGTTAGCTCAAGAGATGAGGAGCAGACCACAAGGATCACTTCCAAGTGATACGGAGAATCCAAGAAGAGAAGGAAAGGAACATTGCAAGGCAGTTACATTGCGGATTGGCAGAATACTGGAAGAGCAAAAAATGAAGTCTGGAGAAGCTGAGAAGACCAGTGAAGAAATTCCAGAAGCTGAACCAGAACCAGTGGAGCCAAATGCTGCAGCATCGCCAATGCCGCAGCAACGAACCAGTTCAGAACAGCCCGATGCTGCAGCATCAGCATCGCCAATGCCGCAGCAATGCAATATTCCAGAGAGCAAACCAGTACAGCAAAGGATGCCTTTTCCACAGAGGTTTGCCAAGAAGAAGCAAGATGAGCAGTTCAGGAAGTTCTTAGACATGTTGAAACAGCTGCACATCAACATTCCATTGGTGGAAGCCATAGAGCAAATGCCCAACTATGCAAAATTCATGAAGGATATCCTTACAAAGAAGAGAAAGTTGGGAGAATATGAAATTGTTGCACTAACCAAAGAATGTAGTTTCTTTTTGCAAGATAAATTGCCCCCTAAAATGAAAGATCCGGGGAGCTTTAACATTCCTTGTTCTATTGGAGACTCATATTGCGGTATGGCCTTGTGTGATCTTGGTGCTAGCATCAACTTGATGCCTATGTCAGTTTTCAAACAATTGGGCATAGGAAAGGTAAGACCTACGACGGTAACCTTGCAATTGGCGGATAGGTCTCTAGCTCACCCCGATGGGAAAATTGAGGATGTCCTGGTAAGAGTGGATAAGTTTATTTTTCCAGCTGACTTTATTGTTCTTGATTATGAAGCAGACAGGGAAGTTCCCATTATTTTAGGAAGACCTTTCCTAGCTATAGGAAGGACTGTTATTGATGTGCAGAAAGGGGAGCTAACCATGAGATTTCAGAACGAAAAAGTCACATTCAACGTATTCAAAGCCATGAAATTCCATGATGAAGGTGAGGAGTGTTTTCAGATTTCCACCCGTGATTCTTGGGAAGAAAAAGATGAAGAGCAAGGTGAGGATGTAATGGATGCATTAATGGAGGAAAGTTTTCATGAGGATGGCAATATGGAGACCAAAGCACATTCAGCTTGGGTAGAAGGAAGCCCCCAAAGGTTCAGATTTCGAGCTCAATATGAATCCTTGGAGCTGTCTTCTAGAGATTTAAAGATAACAAAACCTTCAGTTGAAGAACCACCACAGCTGGAATTGAAGCAATTGCCGCAGCATTTGAAGTATGGGTTCTTAGGGGCAGATTCAACACTGCCTGTGATCATTTCAGCCTTCCTTGATGCTGCACAAGAGGAGAAATTACTTGGAGTACTAAGGCAACACAAGAAAGCTATGGGCTGGACTTTGGCCGACATCAAGGGCATAAGTCCAACCCTATGCATGCACAAAATCAGTTTGGAAGAAACTTCCAAAAATTCTATAGAAGGGCAGCGGAGATTGAATCCAATTATGAAGGAAGTGGTGAAGGAACAAATCATCAAGTGGCTGGATTTTGGCATCATCTACCCCATCTCTGACAGTTCTTGGGTAAGTCCTATTCAATGTGTGCCTAAGAAAGGAGGAATCACTGTGGTAACAAATGAAGACAACGAGTTGATTCCTACAAGAACAGTCACGGGATGGCGCTTATGCATTGATTATAGAAGACTCAACAAAGCCACGAGGAAGGACCACTTCCCATTGCCCTTCATTGACCAAATGTTGGACAGGTTAGCTGGACATGAATATTATTGTTTTCTTGATGGCTATTCAGGTTACAACCAGATTGCTGTAGCACCAGGGGACCAGGACAAGACCACCTTCACTTGTCCCTATGGTACGTTTGCTTTTAGAAGAATGCCATTCGGACTTTGCAATGCTCCAGCAATATTCCAGCGCTGCATGATGGCCATTTTCACTGATATGATAGAGCAGTATTTAGAAGTGTTTATGAATGACTTTTCCATATTTGGGGATTCTTTTGATAATTGTTTAGAAAATTTGGCCAAAGTACTTAAACGTTGTGAGGAAACCAATTTAGTCCTCAATTGGGAGAAGTGTCACTTTATGGTTAGAGAAGGAATTGTGTTGGGTCACAGGATTTCAAAGAAAGGTCTTGAAGTAGACCGAGCAAAGATAGAAGTGATTGAAAAGCTACCAACCCCAACAACCGTGAAACACATTCGAAGCTTCTTGGGACATGCGGGTTTCTACCGGAGATTCATCAAGGACTTTTCTAAGGTATCTAAGCCTTTATGTCAATTATTAGAAAAAGATAATGTGTTTTCTTTTGATACAGCATGTGCCGCAGCATTTGAGGAAATCAAACAAAAGCTTATTTCAGCCCCCGTTATCATAGTACCTGACTGGAATTTACCATTTGAGCTAATGTGTGATGCAAGTGACTATGCAGTAGGTGCTGTTTTGGGGCAGCGACATAAAATTTTTTTTCATTCCATCTATTATGCCAGCAAGACACTCACAGAGGCTCAGGTAAATTACACTGTTACTGAAAAAGAGTTACTTGCTGTTGTGTTTACCTTTGATAAATTCAGGTCCTATTTGGTGGGCACAAAAGTCATAGTCTACACCGATCATTCTGCCATCAAATACCTACTTGAAAAGAAGGACTCAAAACCAAGGCTTATTAGATGGATTCTACTCCTACAAGAATTTGATGTGGAAATCAAGGACAAGAAGGGAGTGGAGAATCAAGTGGCTGATCATTTATCTCGATTGGAGCAACAAGGGGGATGCCAAATCCCAATTAATGAACATTTCCCGGATGAACAACTGCTGGAAATTTCAGAAAACCTGAAAATGCCATGGTATGTTGATTTTGCTAACTTTTTAGCCAGTGGTGCAATGCCACCGGATTTCTCATATCATGAACGAAAGAAGTTTCTCCATGATGTCAAGAGTTATTTTTGGGAGGAACCATTTTTGTTCAAGCAATGCAAAGACCAAGTGATTCGGAGATGTGTAAACGATGATGAAATTGAGGACATCATTTTTCAATGTCACAACTCACCATGCGGAGGACATTTTGGAGGGTCAAGAACTGCAGCAAAGGTACTACAATCTGGTTTCTTTTGGCCTTCATTATTTAAAGATTGTTATGAGTTTGTGGCAAGGTGTGATCGCTGCCAACGAGTGGGCAACATCTCAAGAAGAAACGAAATGCCTCTCACCAACATTTTGGAAGTGGAACTTTTTGATGTATGGGGTATTGATTTTATGGGACCTTTCCCTCCTTCTTTTGGGAATTCATACATTTTAATGGCAGTGGATTATGTGTCTAAGTGGGTGGAAGCTGCAGCATTTCCCACTAATGATTCCAAGGTGGTGATCAATTTCCTTCGAAAGAATATTTTCTCACGTTTTGGAACACCTAGAGCAATCATCAGTGATGAGGGTTCTCATTTTGTCAACAAATGGCTAGGAGCCTTACTAGCCAAGTACCATGTTCATCACCGGGTTGCCTTGCCATACCATCCTCAAACAAATGGGCAAGTTGAATTGTCCAACCGAATCATCAAAGGTATCCTTGAGAAGGTGGTTAACCCAAACCGAAAAGATTGGTCAAGAAGGTTAGATGACGCTCTATGGGCCTACAGGACAGCTTTCAAGACTTCAATAGGTATGTCTCCTTATAGACTAGTTTTTGGGAAAGCTTGTCACTTACCCGTTGAGCTAGAGCACAAAGCATACTGGGCGCTGCAGCATCTCAACATGGACATGAATGCTGCTGGAAATAAGAGAATGCTGCAACTTTCTGAACTGGATGAGCTGAGATTATTTTCTTATGAAAATGCCAAGTTATACAAGGAAAAAACGAAGAGGTGGCATGATAAACACATCCAGCCAAGAAATTTTGAAGTTGGACAACAAGTTTTGATTTTTAATTCAAGATTGAGACTATTTCCAGGCAAATTGAAATCGAGATGGACCGGACCATACACAATTGAACAAATTTATCCTTATGGAGTGGTCTCGGTTGTGGATAAAAAGGGGATCAAATTTAAAGTCAACGGGCATAGACTAAAACTCTACAAAGATAGAGACCAAGAGCAAACCGTTGCTTCTCTATCTTTGGTCAATGCTGAAGAATTAAATGGACCCAACACAAGTGACAAATTCAAGTGAACATTTTTGCTTTATTTTCTGTTTTCCTTTCTTTCTGTTTATTTACTATTTTTGTTCTTTTTGTTTTATTCGGTGTCGGGTACCCCTGTACCCGACCATTGTTAGTTTTTTCTGTTTTGTTGTTTTCTTTGTTTTTATTTCAGTTTGGGGGATGCTCCAGCATCGACCTCTACAGATGCTGCGGCAACGACAACGTGCTGGAAATCCTTGGCCCTGTTTCCCGACCAAACTCCTACCTGAGGAGGATCCCAACAGAATGGATGACGATGTCATCATCACCCCTTGATGCACTCCCATCGAAACGGGAGTAGTTCTTAACCTTACCCTCTTTTACTTTTATGTTTTTTGGATTGTACTTTAATTGACTGCTGTGCAGGTCTTGAACAACTTTACTTATCTTTTGTTTTGGTTTGTTTTCTTTGATTGTTTTTCTCCTTTTGTTTTGTTTTGTTATGTTTTGTTACATTGCTTTGCCTGCTGTCTGAAATTCTATATTAAAGCAATGAGGACATTGCTTCCCTTTAAGTTTGGGGGAGGGTGTCCTCTTAGGGCAAAAAGTTCAAAAAATGGTGCTAATTTTCAAAAAAATTTCTGCTGTCTTTTAAATGCATAAACATCCTCTTTGCTGAAATTCTGAGTGATCCATTTGAATGCATGGATGCCTTGTCTGAAAAACTATTTTAGGATGCCTTATAAATTGATTGATCTGGCATAGAAGACCTGTTTGCATGAATGTGGCAGCATTTTTCATATGACCCAGTAGAACCTTAGTTTCAGCAGGATTAGTGTAGACTTTTGGGACCCGATTTATGATGATATCTTAAAAACAAAAGTACATTCTCGTAGACTTTGTACCTTCTTTTCAGAATAATTAGGTATTAGTTGACTCTAAGTGAGAATTATTTCAACTCCTTATCTTTTGCACATAGTCTTACTTGGAAATTTCATGTTTAAAAAAAAGAGTCACTTTGGTATGAAGGTTCAGAATTTTTAGACTCATCTGTTATAGTCCTTGAGGTGAAATCGTAGTAGATTTGGTACTAAAGAAATGACTGAGGCATGTTCTTGAACCGTTTGAGCCTTCTAGCTTACCCTAATATATTTTGCTTCCTTAGTTAACCCAAGTTGAGCCTAAGCCTAATTTCTTGACACCCTTATTAAATAGCCACTTATCCTAAATGTTTTGCATGTATCCATTCTTTGTTTTCCCTAAACTTGATCTTAGTCTGCAATGAACACTGTTAAACATAAGTTTGGGGGTATACTAAGAATGCTATGAGGAGGAACATAGGAATGTCGCAGCTCAATGCTACAGCATTATCATTTTTATGGGGTTAGTGGTATTTAAGGAAAATTTGAACTTCTAATATAAATGCTCTACGTATTAAGGGTATGTATATGAAAACATGTGTGAAAAAATGAAAGCACCCTCGTTACTTTAAAAAGAAAAAGGAAGAAAAAGATGAAGAGCAAAAAAGGAAATACGTGTTATGCTTCTTTGAGGTCAAATGTTATATGTTGATTGTGGTTAAATGTTGCACGTAATTCTGAAACAGGGTGTAAATGTTTATGCTCCTTGAGTTGAAAAAAAAAATTTAGAAATGTTGTAGAATTGCTGCAGCATTTCTGTTGCTGCATCATTTTTATTCACTGAAAAAAAAAATTTCTTTTGGGAAGTGATAGCATTAGGGAGAAGCTCATGGCAGACTAGGACTAAGTTTTGAGCCACTTTTTATCCATATTTTTCCTACCTTAGCCTTAGCCTACATTACAACCAATTTAAGACCTCTTTGATCTTTATTGCTAAATTTGCTACATTAGTGGAGAGGGGTGTAATAGATTGAGTTTGAGGATACAAAATGAACCTTAGGATTACCATATGTTGACTTATGAATGAGAGATTGAAAAGGAAAGACTATTCACACACACTGGAGTGGAAATTCTTTGAACTTGGGTTAGTTAATATTTGGTTGTTCACTAAGGATGGAACATTATGTCTACTCGAATTTTGAATTTTCTCTTTCTGAAATCATTGGTCCCAGGTTTGGCTGAAACTGTTGAGCAAAGTTTTTATTTGGGTATGTATATTCTTGGTTGCTTCTGCATTGCTGCAGCATTGCTCGGGACGAGCAATGACCTAAGTTTGGGGGTGTGATAACTCTAGAATAATAGAGTTATTCACATCTAATTTATCACATTTTATTCGGGAATTAATTGACTTTATTTGGAAAATGGAATAAAAATGTGTTGATTTGATATTTTCCCTCTTTTTACCTAAAAATGTGGATTTATGGTTAAAAGTCAATTTAATTGAATAAATTTCTCAACATGTGGATAAGTTGTATTATTTGTTATTTGAGAATTTATTTGAATTGACTTATTGTGACAAGGGTAAAAAGGGAATGTGGATGGTTGACATTGTTGGATAAAAGTGACCGAGAGGAAAGTGAAGAATGTGTGGAAAATTTGCATCTCTACATATATGTATCTATACGTATCTATATGTATATATATATATATATATATTATATATATTACACACCCACACACCATTTGTCATTTAAAAATCCAGCTGGGCATATTTAAAGATGTACACTTTCGGTCCTATGTATTCATTTCTTTGGTCCCATCCATTATACACATATATATACATACATATATATATAAGGTACACATGTTGAAATCTTTGTTATATGTATATATATATATATATTTGTGGGAGTACAAGTTGGCAAGGTGGACATAATGATAGAAGATAGTTGTTGTCCAACAATATTATATATATATATATATATACATATATACATACATATGATGAGATTCCTCTCAATTTTCTGCCAGATTTTCAGGACACAAGGTGCACGGGCAGCTGCATTATACAAAAGAAAGAAGAAGCATATTCCCTAGTGGGTATACATATATATATGTATATACATACACATGATGACAACTCAAAATTGCTGGCTGGTTTTGTGAGAGTAGGTGGAGAAAAGGGGCAGCATTCGGTGGAATATGAAAAGAAAATTCCAGAAGGCAGCTGCAAAATTAATATTTTATCTGCTGGAATTTTTGGAAAGAAATATAACAGAATTATGGACAGTGGGCACGGCATAGGGAGAGAGTAGTTCAGTTTTGGCTTTTGGCCATTTGAGAATAGGATAGTTTTTTCTTAGTTTTTTAGACTAACTTTTGAGAGGGAAGAACCTAAGAGTGAGCAGGGTGACTTGCTACAACATTCATCAGCTGAGCAGTAGAAAGGCAGCAGCATCAAGCAGAGGAAACGAAGGGCAGCAGATTGATTAAACTGATTTGGGCAGTGGGTGATCTTCCGGCCAGAAGTAATCCTCTCTTCATTTCCTCAATTTGCTACTTTTTTTTGTAACTAAATGTTCTTTGTATTTTGAGAATGTTTACATGGATTCAAGGAATGATTAAATATGTTTTGGGAGTCATATGTTTTCCATCTTAGGCTTGACTCCGTTCATTGGTTTCACTTTGGATCTCGGGACTATGCTTCCTATTACTTTAATCCTTGTATTTCATGATTCTTGGTTCAAGGAATGATTAAATATGTTTTGGGAGTGATATGCTTTCCGTCTTAGGGTTGATTCCGTTGATTGGTGTCACTATGGACCTAGGGGCTGTTTTTCCCATTACGTTATTCTTTGTTTTCCATGATTCGTTTCAGCATAATATTAACTTTAACCTGAAGATGTTGTGTAGTTAAGTATGAGCATGTTGAATATACTGTTTTGGACTATGATGATAAGTATGCTGCAGCATTGCTTTCTGTTTTTATGTTTAATGCTTGTATGGGGTAATGCTTGGTTTATTCATGTAATTACATTAGAATTATGTGGCGTTAGATTGAGCACTGCGTGAACACGGTAACTCATATAGTAGTGGAGTGATAACTGCGTGAACAGCGGTACATCCACTGACTAGCGTTGCGCTAGGTCCAAGGTATGTTATCGGGGATCTAGACTAGTAGATCAAGTAGTCTGGGTGAAACCAGACATGCTGTAGCATTGATATGGAACTGAAAGCATGCTTTGTATACTTAGATTCATCTTTGGCTTGTACTTACATTTTTGGCGTAAAAGCTGCAGCATTGTATTACCTGCAGTACTCTTGTGGTAATTTCCAGTAGGCTGACTTTTAACTGTTAACTGTAGTTAGGAGTAGGAATGCCGTAGCATTAGACCACTCTCCATTCATGATTTATCATTCTTTATTCTTTTATTCTTTTAACCATTTGTACAATCGTATTTGCATTTGTAATTGGCATACATAGTCCTTGTGGGATCGATAATCTTGTACTTAGGTACATATATTACTTGTTGACCGGTGTATACTTGCACTTGTTAAGATTGCGTTGATTTATTCTATTTTCTTTATCTTTACAAATTGTGACACACGCACACAAACAACGCAACAGAAGCCATCCTGGTATGGGACACCCGTCATGCAGATCTGAGCCCAAGCAGTGGAGACGTCTGCAGTCATGAAGTCTCGAACTGCTGTGGTGTACGCGGGCGTATCCAGCTCATCTCTCTGCCAGATACCTAGGGCGACGCCGAACTCGTCCATGCTCATCAACCAATCTATTCCGCCCAAGCGGAATGTGATCTGCTCCTGGTGGCATGTAAAAGATGCATAGAACTCACATACCAGCTCCAGGTATGTGGGCTCTGTGACGATGAATACTCGACTGTAAGGTGGCACGTCGAGTATGCGTCTGACTTCCGGCTCTACTCCTAGCGTCTGTACTGCTGCCCAATCCAACGTTCTGCCCGTCAGTATCGTACGCCCGATGTACCCAAGGCATCTCTCTTGGTATGCTGTGCTGGAGGGAAACAACATAAAAGGGTGTGCCACTGAGGTAACTGTCATGGTAGATGTGGTACGAGCACGTTTGGGAGCCATTGAAAATGTACGAGAGAGTTTAGGTGGGAAAGAATCTTTAAACTCAAATTCTGGAGGTGAATTTGAATTCATAAGGATGAAATTAGGTTAGGGAAAGATTTTGAATTTTTGGCGGGAAAATCGAATTTTGGAGGGAAATTCGAATTTTTGGGTGAAGTTTAAAATTCAAATTTTGGAGGGAAACTCGAATTTTTAAACTTTGGAGAGTTTGCCAAAAATTTGTAGAGAGAAGCTAGAGAGAAATATTTTTAGAGAGATGAATTTTTGGTTGTAGATTTGAGAGAAAATGAAAAAAATTGAATTTTTATAGAAGGGGCGGCCTTCGGGACGCCCGTCCCGGAGGCAGGACTCCCGTCCCGGGTTGCTTCGGGATGCGTGCCAATTCCGAATTTTTTTTTCATAATTCCCTGAAAATCTCAAGATACCAAAAATAATCATAATTTTTAACAAGGCTTCATGTTTATCCAATTAAATTCAGAAGTTGTTAAAAACTCTATGCAAAAATTCCTCAGTCTCCCTTTTCTTTTTTCGAAAATCATGACTACCCTAATTTTATCCCAACTTAAATTCAGCAAGAATTTCAGAAAAACAAAAACCGAGTTTGTACAATTTAATTAGTGAAAAATAAACTGTAATTGCAAAACTTTTGTTTTTCATAGAAATTTAAAAATAAAATGTCTGAAGAAAATTGTTGAATATAAAGGACCCTTTAAAAAGTTTGAAAAATAGAAAAATATGGGTCAATTATTCAGGTTTAGTTCAAACGAATTATTTGCTAAGAATAAAAGTAAAAGAATCTTCCCTTTTTCAACGACCCTTATCTCTGATCTCATGTAGCTCTGTTCGAATGCTTCGCATTTCTATGCGTATGGCTCTCATCTCATCCCTCTTCCTGTTCTGCTCACTGCGCAAGTCAGCCATCTCCCGGAGTAGTTGTGCACCCTGGTTCTCTTGAAGACTAACCGTGGCTCTGAGTCGGTCTACGTTAGTTGTGATATTCAGACTGAGTTGGTCTAAATGACACAGTCTGCTGGAAATTCCTTGGCCCATCTCATAGACCCTTTGAGCCAACGTGTCTATCTGCACGGACAACATTGAATGATAACCGTTAGTACTCCCCCCGGATGAAGGGGTGCGCTCGTTAGGTGTTGGGGTGTATGCAGGAGAGGTTGGTGAATTTTGGGTTTGGTCTTTGGGTGGTGGATTTATAGGAACTCTCTGAGCAGGAGGGTGAACTGGAGATCTCTGGGGTTCTTCTCTAGGAGGGAAGGTATCCTCAGAAGGATCTTCTTCCGTGGGACTAGGCTCACGGGCGTTCAGGAATCGTCTCACTAGGTCACTGGCATCTGGGCTTGAGTTTACTTCCACTAGTTGTGAAGGAAGAGTCCCTCGTGGTATTTCTGGTGCAGGCCTAGATGGGCCTTCTGGCTTTGTCTTCTTTGGTCCTGGAGTGTCAGGGTTTTCTGTTTTCTTTGCATGGTTAGTAGCTGCTCTTGTTCTCTTCATCTCTGAGTGCAAAGTCTGGTTAGAAATAACAAATAACAAAAATAGGAAAATAAAATAAGAAAGAAAGAAAAATATTTTTAGGGATTTTAAATTTTATTCAGAAAGCAGGTAAATTTCCTTAATATGGTTTTAGAATAATTTTCTAAAATTTGATTATCCTAAGTGTCTTAATTTCAGATATTATCTAAAATTAATTAGTTATGATAATCCTATATTTAGGAAAGTGATTGTCTAACTGGTATAACATACGTGTTGGGTCTAAAGTCTAGGTTACTACCGTTACCTATCATAAGTCTCTAGAATTGTGGGCAATAATCCTAAATTCATTATGATATTTCCCCGGCAACGGTGCCAAAAATCTGATGGGATTCCGGTTGACATGCTAAATAGGTGTTATTTTACCCTATGTTGATTATGAATAATTAAGGACTGTGATTGACTAATTGTCACATTTAGTCTCTATGGTGTCACTTAATCAGCCAGAATCTAAGGCAGAGTACCTATCGTGTAGCTAGTCTGTTGGAAAGTATCTATGATTTTATTAAGTTAAATATCGTACTCCCAGGGAAGTGGCAACGGCTTAGTAGTAACTAGCCTTTTATCCTAACTCCTATCTTATGGTCCAGTTATGCAATCTTCATCAAATACTTTGATGAGAGGGTGATTCATTCTCCACTAGGTTTAAGTCTAATTAATCCTAGAAGTGTTTTATAGATGAGTCCTGATTCTATGTTATACTATTCCTATATGTTGATTGACCTAAATTCGAATATTTTAGACATGTCTTAGCCTGGATTGCAACTATGTTCTGTGTCTAAAGGCGTACCACATCCGAGGTTTCTAATAAACCGCCCTACCTTAATGACGGCCCTACTCACGGTTCGGGACGAAGGCATCCATGAAAGCCCTATGTCACTTCGGGGATCATACCGCTTGCCCTAGCCACCGGCATAATCGGACTCGGCCCGACTTACCCTAGACTACTCTAACAAACAGGGTGTTCAGCAGGTTATTTTATCTAGCATGGCAGACACCAATACTAATTGATGCCTGTTAAACTAAACAGGTTATGATTAGACCGTGGTTAGGAATTGTCAATAACTCTAACTTTAGTTTAAAAGAGCACATTAGACATGCAGACATAGTGAATGTTAAGCAGGTGGCTATTTCCAGAAAAATATAATAACGTCAACATATAAAACAACTATTCATAAAAATCGTAATCTCGTATTCATAATAGATATTTAGAACAAAACAATAACAACATATAAGAGAGGGACATGGGGACTGATGCTATAAAGAAATCACCCTTTACGTAGTCTCGCCGACGAAGCGTACTGCTGTATATGTCGTATTGCTCGCCCTAACTCTGCTCGCTAGAACCTTCGGGGGACGCTTCCTCAGCCTAGTAACTGGGCTTTACCTTAATACCCAGCTTAAGCCCAACCATGTGGATTGACTCTTCGAACGCCTAGAGCCCTCTTAGGATCTCCTAACGAAATCCCGGGTATTCTATGAATACCAGAAACGAACCTATCTATGTAAGCCTAAGATCTGAGACTATTTCTCAGAAACTAAAACAAAACACTAATAAGAAAGAAAACTGAGATCCGAGTCTCTGAGTGAGTTGTGTACTAGAGAAGTGTACCCTGGAAACCACTAAATGACTCAGATCGAGTGGAGAGGAATGATTTCAACTGCTGGAGGCCTGGGGTATTTATAGTAGCTTCCCGGGGTGATTTTTCATCAAAAATTCGATGTGGAACTGGTTCTGGGGGTTCGGGACGCCCGTCCTGATCTGTTGACCAGGTCGGGACGCCCGTCCCGAGTCCTGGACGCCCGTCCCGAGTCCTGGATGCCCGTCCCGGCTGTTTGATTGGGTCGGGACGCCCGTCCTGACCCTTTGACCAAGTCAACATTTCCAAAAATTGCGTTTTTGCCCCAAAATTTCATGTTTTCATCTACTTTTCACCTGACACTTCCGAAATCATAAAAACCCTGAAATTGAGTAATTAACAAACAATTAAGATCAATTTGCCCTCAATTTCACCCGAAATCATACATAAAAACATGCTAAAAAGGTGATAAGATTTTCGCGTATCAATAGACTCTCCTAACATGTCTTCAAAAATAGCATTCATGCAACGTTGGAAAGTAGCAGGTGCATTACATAAACCAAAAGGCATCCTTCTATATGCAAATGTTCCAAAAGGGGATGTGAAAGTAGTTTTATGCTGGTCTTCTAGAGAAATTGGGATTTGGAAATACCTAGAAAATCCATCAAGAAAGCAATAAAACATATGTCCAGATAATCTTTCTAACATTTGGTCAATAAAAGGGAGAGGGAAATGGTCTTTTCGTGTAGCATTGTTTAATGTTTGGTAATCAATGCAAACACGATGACCAGTAACAGTTCTAGTAGGAATTAATTCATTCTGCTCATTTCTAACGACTGTTATTCTGCCTTTCTTAGGTACCACCTGCACCGAGCTTACCCATTCACTATCAGGGGTAAGACAGATAAGTCCAACATCCAATAGTTTCATTACTTCCTTTTTAACTATATCACACACATTAGGATTCAACCTCCTTTCAGGTTGCACACATGGCTTATACTCATTTTCCAAAAGAATCTTATGCGAGCAAAAGCTTGGATTGATACCTAGAATATCCGCAATTTTGTATGCAAAGGCTCTTTTGTACTTTTTGAGTATGTCCACAGTCAACTTCCGTTGTTCTGCAGTCAAGCCAGCTGCAAGAATAATGGGAAGTTTTCTGTTGTTGTCTAGGAATTCATTGCATAAATGTTTTGGTAGTTCTTTCAGTTCCAAGTCTGGTGGATCTTCGAATGATGTTTGTTCCTTTTTCACCTCATGAGCACCTATCTCAACAAAATTGTCAGAGCTAGTTTCGTAATTGGAAAAACTGGGAAACGTTCTTTCCAATTCCAAAGAGTCCTCTTTCAAGACTGGATAGTTTGAGCACAGATATGTCATGTTAACTTCAATCAACTAGTCAATAGCATCCACACAAAAAGCATATATCATCTAGATGCATGGGATACTTAAGGGTTTCATTTAGGTCAAATGTGATATCCTCATTTTATACCCTTAGTTTTATTTGACAATTGCTGACATCAATCAATGCCTTAGAGGTAGCTAGAAAAGGTCGGCCTAGAATCAAAAGTACACCACCCTCGCCATTCATATCCATGACAATAAAATCCACAGGAAAGACAAATTTTCCAACCTTTACTAAGAGGTCTTCAATTATCCCTCTGGGAATTTTGATTGTCCTATCAGTAAGTTGTATGCACATTCTAGTCGTTTTTAACTCATGTAAACCTAATTTATCAAATAAACTAGATGACATTAAATTGATACTAGCCCCTATGTCTGAGCAAGAAATTATAATCTGAATTAAAGGAGTAAAGAAAGAATCAAAGTAAACAAACTTGGAAAAGGTACAAATAAGAGGAAACATTTTAATTATTTTTTCAAGAAAAAAAATAAAAACAAACAAACAGGAAAAGTTGGAAGCGGGAAAATTTTATTTCTTTTATTTTCTGGAAAATACAATTTTTAAAAGAAAAATTGTAAATAAGAAAATAATTTATTTTGTTTTTAACCTTTTAACTTTTTATATTTTTTTCAATTTGATTTCCTTAGTATGGTTTTAGAATGATTTTCTGAAATTTGATTAACCTCAATTTCTTAATCTTAGATAATTTCTAAAATTAATTATTTAAGATAATCCTATAGTTCAGAAAATTGATTGACTAATTTCAAATAAGCATGATTGTTTATTAAGTTATAGATTACTACTATTACCTATCATAACCTTCTAGAATTTTGATAAAGAATTCTAAAATTTTATGAATGTTCCCCGACAACGGCGCCAAAAATTTGGTGCAGTTCCGATTGGTAGCTAAAAGATAGGATTTATTTACCTATGTTAATTATGAGTAATTGAGGACTTAGTCTTACTAACTGTCACTTTAACATTTAATTGTTGTCACTTAATCAAACAGAACTTAAGGCAAAATACCTATAATGTAGCTAGTTTTTGGAAAGTACCTACAATTTTAATTTATTAATATCATAATCCCAGGGAACTGGTAACGGCTTAGTAGCAACTATCCCTTAATCTTAACAATTATCTTATTTATTCAATTAATCAATCGTTCATCAATATCTTTGATGGATTGGTGATCCCAACCACACATAACACGTATTCATTTAGCGTGCAAGAGTTATCTTAGAGACATGTGTTCTGATGTATGTTCTACTGTTTCTACATGTTGATTGACCTATCTTCGAATATTTTAGATATATCTTGGTCTAGAATGCAATTATGTACTGTATCTTGCGTGTGTACCACATTGAGTTATTTGATGTATTGATGACCATACTCACGGTTCGAGTTAAAGGTATCCATGAAAACCTGTGTCACTCAAGAATTCATGCCACTCACCCTAATGCCTGCATAGCGACCAAACTCAGCCTCATTAGGTTACTTTAACAAACATGGTGATCTGTAGGTTATTTTACCTAATATGGCAGACATTAATACAATTTATCCTAACTTAAGGTCTGTTAAACTAAACAGGTTATGATTAGACCATGGTTAGGAATTTTCTATAACCGTTTATTTAGTTTAAAAGAGCACGCAGATATTCAATCATAATGTTAATTTAGCAGGTGACCTTTTTGGAAAAATGAGAATAACTTCAACATGCAAAACACATATAGCATGCAATCATAGTTTGGAATTCAAATTAAAATTTAGACGAACACAACACAAAATATACAGAGAGGATCTAGGGGACCACCACCATAAAGTATTCACCCTTTATCAGGTCCGCAGCCAGAACGACTACTTGTATACCTTAGGTTGCTCGACCTTACTATGATTAGCAGAACCTTCGGAGAACCCTTTCTTAGACTAGTAGCGATTACTTTACCTTACATCCTAGGCTTAAGCAATGCCTTGTTGACTAGCTCTTCGCTCACCTAATGCTCTCTTAGGATCTCCTAATGAAATCTCGGGTATTCTATGAATACCAAAAATGAACACTATCTAATCGAATTCTCAAAATCTGAGATAAACACTCAGAAAATAGAGAAAACGAGACAATCGAAGTTGCTAAATAACTCGTATTGAGTGCTGAGGGATGCACTCGAATTCGCTAAATGAACTATATTGAGTGTAGAGGGATGCACTTGAAGTCCCTAAATGAACTGTATTGAGTGTAGAGGGATGATTTCAACTGTTGGAAGCTTGGGGTATTTATAGCAGGTGAAAAGAGTGAATTTCTCTTGGACATTTGATGTGGGACACCAACTTGCTGCTCGGGGACGCCCGCCCCGAGCCTTTGACTTAAAATTTCCAAAAATCACTCTTTTGCCCCTATATTTGCTATTTTCTTACAAATTTCTCCTGAAACTTCCAAAACTATGTCAATTTCAATCAATTAAGATCGATTTGGTTCCAATTATGCCCTAATTTGTGTTTAAAAACATGCTAAAAAGTGATATAATTTGTGCATATCAGTATCCCTTTTGGTATAGTGAGGACAATACCAAGTAGTTAATTATGAGTGCTGCCAAACCCATAGTTGTGGCACGGGTCCGAGGGTTTGGGTCGTGACATACTGTTTTCCATCAACTCAGGTACATACTACCCTAAAGAGTTAAACTTATTAGCATATTCAACCACTGACATTGACTTATTCTGCTTCAGATTAAAGAATTATCTCTGCTTCTCAAGACGAAGTGAGTTTGGAAAATAATGATTCAGGAAAGCCTTTCTGAACACCTCCCAAGTTATAGACTGATTTTGTGATACCCTGTCTCACATCGATAAGTGAAATAAGTATGCAAAGGTATATAGGAATGGGCCTAGGTACTCATAGTCAACTCGGGATATCCCTTTTGGTATAGTGAGGACAATACCAAGGAGTTGATTATGGGTGCTGTCAGGCCCATAGTTGCAGCACGGGCCCGAGGGTCTGGGTCGTAACAATTAGCATGAGAGCAGGTAACCAGTCCCACATCGATAAGTGAAGTAAGTATGCAATGATATGTAAGA
This sequence comes from Asclepias syriaca, assembly GCA_027405835.1. Taxonomy (NCBI): domain Eukaryota; kingdom Viridiplantae; phylum Streptophyta; class Magnoliopsida; order Gentianales; family Apocynaceae; genus Asclepias; species Asclepias syriaca. The sequence continues at coordinate 10,762,992 of CM049928.1, read as the reverse complement.
ATGGGCCTAGGTACTCATATTCAACTCGAGGTATCCCTTTTGGTATAGTGAGAACAATATCATGTAGTTAATTGTAAGTGCTACCAAGCCCATAGTTATAGCACGGACCCAAGGGTCCAAGTCGTGACAATTGGTATCAGAGAAAGTAACCAACCCGTACTATGGGAACTAAGTGCTACACCCGAGGGTGTGAGCCACCTCTAGAATCCCGGACGCTAGGCCGAGGCCTATTATATTCGAGTGGGCCCTAACGAGGATGCTAGGCCTTAAGGGGGAGTGAATGTGATACCATATCCCACATCGATAAGTGAAGTAAGTATGCAAAGGTATATGAGAATGGACCTAAGTATTCATAGTCAACTCGAGGTAATCCCTTTTGGTATAGTGAAGACAATACCAAGTAGTTGATTATGAGTGTTGTCAAACCCATAGTTGCGGCACGAGCCCGAGGGTCTAGGTTGTAACAGGTTCATAAATACATATGCTGGTGAAGCTCCTTCTCACCATCTTTGTGCATCTCCAACTAAAAATAGTATGACAACTTTACCCTTGACTTCCATGGGTACCTCTAGAACCTCAAAATTGCGTTCCATATCTCTCAACAACTTCTCAGCTTTCTCAGGATTCTCTCCACCATCAAAAGTTGGTACGTTGGCCTTCTTCAAATGCTCATAATGTGCTTTAGTACTAGTAGTTGCATTCTGTAAGCACCACTCCTGAGACTGTTGAAGTTGTTGCTGACCTTGTATCACTTGAGTCATCGTATTGAGTAATGCAACCATTTCTGGGAGCATAGTGAAAACAAGAGCTTGTGGAGCTGGAGGTGGAAGATCTCTCCTAACATCACGATCATTGTTTGCAACTCTAACTCTCTGCCTACGTGTCCATCTATTCAAATTAGCCAGAGGAACGTTCATTTCATCATTCTCTTGCCCGCTCATTTCATTAGAATGATCAGTTGCTCTAGAAGTCTCAGCCCTTCTACCACGATTCATCAATTGGTGGTAGAAATTTTACAAAGAAAATGAATATAATTATTTAAAATAATAATAATAATAATAATAACATAATATACATATATTAATAAAAAAAACTCTTACTTAAATTCCTATGTTCTATTGCAATCGGTACTTTTCTAATTGTAAAAGGCAAATCAATTCTTAATTTTAGAATCATAATCTACTACTCTGATACCACTTAATGTCACGCCCCGAATCCGAGCCTAGTTCGTGAACTAAATTCCCAAATTCAAGAAATGACACGATTACATTCCCTAAATTTCTCCAAAGAATGTAAAGTCATTTATTTTCAATTATCCAAAAACAAACAGTAAAACTATTAACTTGAAATCATTTGTAAAATATCATCCATAATTTCTAACTTTATTCAATAATAAAACCTTAACCTAAAAATTGAAGTTTCCAATAACAACATGAAGTTTATTCTAAAGAAAACAACTAAAAGAAATTACTCTAAACTCTTATTAAAAATCATCCATCCAGTTATCATCCTCTAACTCAGTATCTTCACTTTTATCTGTAAAGTGGGAAACATAGGGGTGAGTATAAAAAATACTCAGTAGGCAGAACATCCCCTCCTAAAACTAATTTTTCAATTAAAAAAACAATATAAATGTCTTTAAAATAATAATAATAATAATAAAACTTTACCATACCTTTATCTTTAAATCACAAAAAGACAAAACATGAATTAAATATTCAATAAAATTTATTCAAAATCTATGTTGAGCAAAACAACAGAAAACAATCATTCAATCAATATCTTTCCTTTTTCTTTTCTTTTCTTTGACTATTGGGGGAATAATATGAAAGTTTCGCGAATGTGTCTTAACTAATATTAGTTTCTAACTTTATACCCGTTAGGAAAGGGTCTTACTTATATCTTGGTGGCTTTTTCCATGACAATGGAAAATCTTATAAATTGTGGAACATGTTCCTCCTATTACTATCCATAAAGTTAATCCCCAATAAAATCAGATATATAAAAAAAACCACATATAACTTACTTTTATAAAACTTGAATGTAAAATATTTAAGATTACTGAAAATGAGAGAAAGATTTTTTATTTTAAAATAATAATTTGATCAAAGCTATATAAGAAAATATAAACTCTTTGTAACTCAAAACATAATTTAAAAAATATATATATATATTGAACAACCAATAAAATACCTCAGGGGTAAAACAGTACTTTGACCACAAAAGTAACTGCCCCTTATTCCACCGGACGTCATAAATCCAAATTTATGGACTTCATAAAGAGCAGACGTTACCACTCTCTTTAACATCCTATTCAAGGCCCATTTGTAACAATGGTCAGAATGGCCCAAAACGGGAAACTCATTAATAAGCGAAATGCCCTCAAGCAAACTCCTATAAAAGGAGAATCAAAGCAAAAGGTAAGACAGGTTCCAGATATCCAAAATTCTATTATAATACTCTACTGACTTAAGCATCAGAGAGTTCATGGGGAATAAATCTCCCCATCGAACTTATTTCGGTTTTATAGGTATTCGATATTTCAAAGTGTAGCTCCCCGAGGTTTTTCTCCCTGAAGTGTCGCTCTCCCAAACGGCTTGACTGACTCCGTCTCCCGAAGTCCAATCCATTCCAATATCTCCTAGATTCTTATCATCTTAAATTACTTTTTTCTCCTTATAATTTTTGTGACTGATTTTTGCCGAATCAGTTTGGTTCCGTTACTGGGAAGGATAAATTCTTTGAAAAACAATCCTCATGTCTCGGCATTCAGGAGATGGACGCACTGTGCGACAAGCATCATTCCAGGGAATCGGGACAAGAATATCACAATCTTCAGTCTCACCCGGTTCTAGTCGCTGTCCAGCCTTGGAAAGACTAGGACCACAACAAGAGACTTCTAGACGTTCTCGAGATCTAAGAGAACAACTCAACTCGAAAAGAATAGATGACACAAAAGGAGTTACAAAGATTGCAAAAAGAAAATGAACAATTAAAATAGGATCAAGAGCTTTCGCGACAATGGTTGAAGTTAAGGGTTGAGTTTCGAAAGGTCGGTGCAGACCTACCACCCCCCCCCCCCCCCCCGAGATTCTTAGATGATCTCTCGGAGCTTCCGCAACGAACACAAATAGCCACTAAGAGAGATGAAAGGCGAGGTACACTAACATGTAGAAAATAAACAGTCAGCGAAGTAGGGAAAAGTCACCATTCCTTGAAACCTACTCCGAAGCGAGGGGCCAGAAAGTGTTACCCCGAGTACAGTCCTAAAAAAAGGAAAAAGCACGACTAAAGTCCATAAAACAAGGTCAATTGAGTTAGGCCCTTTCGCCAAATGGATCCAAAATGTCTCCCCCTATCCAAGTCTCAAGATTTTGCAGTTCGTCCTCTATTCAGGACTAACTCGACCTCTCGAGCATGTGTGCCGCTACAAATCGGTCATGGGAGTAGTCACAAATGACTAAGCCATCTTGTGCAAAGCATTCCCGAGCACTCTATCCGATAAAGCCCTAACTTGGTTTACATCTCTAAAAGCAAGTACCATTGATTCCTGGCACACCATGGAAAAGGTGTTCCTGGATAAATTCAGCACGGCCCGAACCATACCGAAAATAAGAGGAGACCTAGCAAACATCAAACAACAAGAGGACGACACTCTGCTATCCTTCTTGGAACGATTCAAGAAGACTTATGATGACATCGAAGGAATCAGCCAAGACACGGTCATTACCTGCTTCGTAGGAGGATTCCAGTCCAGGATGCTATACACCGAGCTTCAACTGAGAAAGCCAGAAACCATCGGTGAAATGTTCAGCATTGCCCGAAAAGTAGCATTAGCCGAAAGTAGTGCACTTGAGTCCACCACAAAAAGGAAGGATACGCAGCACGAGCATCCCAAAGATGTCTCCTTGAATTTCCTAGAACGAAGAGAGAAAGGTCGATGTAAGAAATTCGAAACTTTCACACCCTTGAACGTCCCAAAGGAAAATCTGATTGCAGTGATAAAAGAAAAATACGAAGTAAGGGATCGTGCTCCGATGAGGCCACAATCATTCCCTACACGGGATAAGACAAAATTCTGTGGATTCCACAGAGACTATTGACACACTACAGATGAATGCATCCAACTGAAAAGAGCAATTGAAAAGCTCATTCGAGAAGGGTGTTTGAAAGAGTACGTTGCCAATATACAACAATAGAAGGATAAAGGGGAGAGGGTAATCAACATGATAAACCCCGAGCTGACCTCCGTTAAAAAGATCAAAAAGAGAATTTACAACCTCACTAAATCATACCTTGTTCCAAAGTATGAATTCGAGCAGTCAGAGGTCATTACCTTTACAAACGAGGAGTTAGAGAACAATGAGGAAGCCAAAGTCACCCCTATTATCCTTGAAATTCGTATGACCCGAGATGGAATTGATAAGTGCATAGTAAAAAGAGTTATGGTTGACACTAGAGCCACGAAGAATATTATGTACTTTCAATATTTTGAGGAAATGGGCTTAAAAGATGAGCATCTCAAACCAAGCAAAATGATACTGGAGGGGTTCACACTGCATAAAGTACCAGTTAAAGGAACGGTAAAGATGCAAGTCACCCTCGGCGAGGGAGACAAAGCAAGAATGGAAGAGATAAAGTTCTACGTTGTGGATCTGGAATCCCCCTATAATGTCATAGTAGAGACACCTTTCCACGCAGCCTTTGACTTAGTAATTTCTACATCTCACCAACATGTGAAATTCAACACTTCGCGGGGTGTCGAGTTTGTAAAAAGCAACCCCCGGAGTTTGTTGGGGCATATCATGAAGATAAAAAGAAAAAGGGAATTCTCCACCGAAGTCGGGTATATTAATTCAGTGATAGTTGACAACGATTTGAGGATACAAAAGATACTAGAAAAGTAAATCTACGATCTAGTCATCGAAGTATCGCGGAGAAGCAAGTTTGACGAAGTAGTCATAAATCCCAATTATCCTCAGCAGTGTGTCAAGATCGGAAGGGAAATGCTGGACAGACTCCGGCAAGACATCATCAAGTTCATGAAAGATCATCAATGTAGTTTTGCTTGGTGTACGGAGGACATGCCAGGTATCGACACCTCCGTAGCCGAACACGCGTTGAATATAAGCCCGACATGTCGCCCAGTAAAATAGAAATCCAGACAGTTCGGAGAAGAAAAAATACAAGGCATGAAGGAAGAAGTAGAGAAATTGCTAAAAGCGGGATTCATACGCGAGGTTCAGTACCCCCACATGGCTGGCCAACGTCTAAAGTCTAGTGAAAAATGGAGGATGTGTGTTGATTACACTGACCTCAACAAGGCTTGTCCTAAAGATTGTTACCCGCTACCTCGAATCGATGCACTAGTAGATTCAACAACGGGATACGAATTTCTAAGCTTCATGGACGTTTTTTCAGGATATCATCAAATAAAGATGAGGCAAAGTGATCAGGTACACACTTTGTTCCGAGCTGCAAGGGCCATATATTGCTATAATGTCATGCCATTTGGATTAAAGAATGCAGGGACCACATACCAACGAATGATGAATCACATCCTCCGAAGCCAAATCGGAAGGAACATAGAAGCCTACGTCGATGATATGGTTGTCAAAACCAAACATGGAACATCACACCTAGATGATCTGGAGGAAACTTTCTCCAACCTGGCGAAGTTCAACCTCAAGCTGAATCCAACGAAGTGCACGTTTGGAGTAAAATCTGGAAAATTTCTGGGTTTTATGACGTCCGAGCGAGGAATCGAATCCAACCCGAAAAAATTGGAAGTCATAGCTCGGCTCACCGAGCCCCAATGTGTCAAAGATATCCAGAGGCTAAATGGGTGTATCGCTACACTAGGACGCTTTATTTCAAAATCAGCGGAGAAGTGTCTTCCATTCTTCAGAGCCTTGAAATACTCAAAAAATGACTTTGTTTGGACTCCAGAATGCAGCCACTCCTGGAAGAGTTTGAAGGCTCATCTGTTAAATCTTCCTCTGCTACGACCTCCGAACATGGGAGAAACACTTTTCATATACTTATCCTTCTCCGATTTGGTCGTAGCATCGGTGTTGATAAAGGAGGAAGGAGTAAAGCAGTATCCTGTATACTTCGTCAGCAAGGCCCTAAACGACGCTGAGTCCCGTTATTCAAATATTGAAAAACTAGCGTACGCGCTAGTTATTTCGACACGGAAACTTAAACCATATTTCGAGTCTCATCCTATTGTTGTCTACACTAATGCCCCATTAAAGAAGATTTTTCATAAATTAGATCAATCTGGAAGAATGTTTCAATGGTCTATCGAATTATGCGGACAAGAAATCACCTTCAAGCCCCGAACGGCTATCAAAGCACAGGCCCTCGCAGATTTTCTCGCAGAAGGATCCTTCACAGAAGTGAACATGGGGTAACAGAGCCAACAAAGGAACTATGGGAACTAAAAGTAGATGGTGCGGTCAACTCCAGCGGAGTCGGAATAGGCATTGTCTTAACTTCGCCCAAGAAACAATACACTAAAATGCAGGCTATCGAGTTGAAACCCAACCTTTCAAATAACCAAGCAGAGTATGAAGCATTGTTGATTGGATTGGAGTGGGCCCATGGAGCGAATATAATAGCCCTGAAAGCCTATAACGACTCACAGTTGGTCGTAAATCAGGTACAATGTACCTATGCGGTACAATTAGAGGGTCTGCAACCATACGTGGATAAAGCCAGACAATGGAGAGAAAAATTCTACCCTTTCACGCTATCTTTGATCAGCATAAAAGAAAATCAACAAGCAGACAGACTGGCAAAAATAGCCTCCGGAGAAACCCAAAACGAGGAGGGCATCCCAGTAGAAAGGAAAACGACAAAAGATGACCCAATTCAATGCCTACATTCCACTTCGGAGAGTTGGGACGAGGAGATAAAGAATTTTATTCAGCAAGGGAGCCTCCCGAATGACGCTATTCGGGCTAAGCAAATACGACGGCAGTCTACCAGGTATACAATCCATGACGATATTTTGTACAGATGCTCTTTCTCAAAGCCTTTACTTCGCTGCATTCGACCATCTCAAATAAACGAATTGCTCGCCGAGATACATGAGGGAGTATGCGGAGGACGCTCCGGAGCCCGAGCACTGGCCGAAAGAGTAATCAACCAAGGGTATTATTGGCCGACGCTAAGAGAATATGCCAAAAGATATGTCAAGAAATGTGATACATACCAAATTTTTTGAAGTATACCACAACTGCCCTCTGTTGAACAAACTCCAGTGGTAGCAGCCTGGCCATTCGACAAGTGGGGAATAGACTTAATGGGAAATTCCCAAAAACAAGGAATGGCTATGAATACTTAGTAGTGGCGGTGGATTACTTCTCAAAATGGGTAGAAGCAAAAGCTCTCACACATCCAACAGAGGAAAACGTTTCTAAGTTCTTCCAGGAAAACATCCTATGTCGTTTTGCAATACCTAGAGCAGTGGTTACTGATCATGGAGTTCAATTTTCAACTAAATTTACCACAGAGTGTCAAAGGTTGTACATCAAACACTAGAAATCATCAATAGCACACCCTCGGGAGAATGGTCAAGCAGAGGCCGCTAAAAAATTAGTATTAATGGCCCTAAAGAAAAACTTGGAAGGAAAGTCCAACAAATGGGCTAACGAGTTGAATCCAGCTCTGTGGGCAATTCGAACTTCGACTAGGGCCCCACGGGAGAAACGACATACACACTGGTGTACAGCTCCGAAGCAGTAGCACCAGCCGAAGTCGCACTTCCCACAGCAAGAGTGTCAATGTACAACGAAGACATCAACAAGGAAAGAAGAGGCATGGAACTAGATCTGCTAGAAGAACGGAGAATAGCAAGCCGCCTAAGATCGCAGTCGTTCAAACAAAAGGCCAAAAAAGCCCATGATAAGAAAGTATTCAAACGACCGATAAAGATTGGGGATTGGGTACTCCGAAAGATAGAAGGCACGGTGAGGCATATAAAAGCAAACAAGTTAACTCTGAACTGGGAAGGACTGTACCTCGTTAAACACGAAGTAAGACCCGGCACTTACAGGCTCATGAACAAAGACGACATTCTCCTACCAAACCTATGTCATGCAAACCACTTGAAAAGGTACTATGTATAAATAGTACTTAGAAAGCATTTTCCTAAGTACCAAGTCATCTTGGAAACAAGTTTGTTGAACGGCTTCAGAAAACACCTGGTTCAGATTTCAAAATAAAAAGAACCAAGCTAGAACTTGGTAAATGAATTTCCATAAGTGAAATCTTGTGGTTACGAAGTACCGAGATCAATCTCGGGAGTAAATGAATTTCCATAAGTGAAATCTTGTGGTTACGAAGTACCAAGATCAATCTCGAGGGTAAATGAATTTCCATAAGTGAAATCTTGTAGTTACGAAGTACTGAGATCAATCTCGGGAGTAAAAAATTACTATTTAAGTGATATCTAGTGGTTACGAAGTACCGAGATCAATCTTGGAAGTAAATGAATTCCCATTAGTGAAGTCTTGTGGTTTCGAAGTACCAAGCTCAATCTTGGGAGAATAAATAGCCATTAAGTGAAAGTTTGTGGTTATAACTACCGAGTCACGTTTGGAAAAAATTAAAATTCATTCATAGATAGCCTAAATAAATATCCAAAGAGGATCACAAAAAGATTGAAGGTACATTCATCAAAAAAGTTCTAAGTACATAAAATACAAGGACTAAGGAGCAGGCTATTGTCTAACTTATCCCAAAATGAAGGAGTAGTAGGCTGAGGCGGCTTCCAAAAAGGCTTTCCCCTTTTCTCATCTTGATCGCGGAGTGCCTCCAATTCTTCTGTAGTAAAAGGAACGAAGTCTGCGCCTTGCCTATAGATTTCATTGTCGAAATTAGATTTAAAGGCCTCCAGAAGAATGGACTTGTCCTCAAAATAAGGATGAAGCTGTCGAATAACATGGATGCATCCTTTATCCAAGAAGGAACCAGCCTCACGACCAATCTCTTCATGGAATGCAGGAGAACTCTTGAAGTCGTCAATTATATTTTTTTTAAACTCCTCCGACCTACAATACTTCAACTCCTCCTGCACAGAGATCCGACCAGCCACAACCTCATCCCTAGCCGAGTTCAGATCATTATTGGCAACTTGCAACTCCGCAATCTTCTCCTCTGCCTTGATCAACCGCTCCTTCAACTCAGCTACCTCACCAGTCATCTGGATCTTTTCAGAATTGGCCGACTCCAAACGAGAAGCTTGATCAGCCACTTCTGACATTAGAGCAGCTAAGCGGGGTTCATTGACCGCCCGCCACTCTTCGTTGGCTGCAGCTCGCTCGGTTCGCTCTGAGGTACGAGAGTTTGAAATATAAAGAATCAAGGAAGAAACCTGTTGGAAAAAGAATCATAAGAGGTGTTTCATAAACACTTAGGAAAAAAGCAAAAAATGAATGATGATGATACTTACCCGAGCTAACAGAGCACCAACTCGGTTGGTGGCTTCATCCACTCCCATCTCGCCCATCGAAGCTAAAGACTCGGAGTCAGCAGCCCTATTCAGAATGGCACCACCAAGGTAGGAAGCAGCATAAAGGTTATTGAAATAAAGATTATGCAGAGGAGGAGTCCTGTTTGTAATTTCCAAAGACAAAGCTCGCAAAGCCTCCTCCTTTGTTGGCAATTGGAACATTGGCTACAACCAAGATGGACCAGACTCTGCTGGGGGAACTTCACCACCTACGGCAAACGAAATATGAAGCACCTCCCTAGGGGCCTCTAAAAACAAAGTCTCCTCGGGAGCTTCGAATGGCGTGGAATCAGCAAAGGCAATCGTTGCAAGAGGACGGCGAGGTGAAGTCCTTCGCCTCTGACGAGGGCGAAGTTGTTCCTCTTCATCACCCCCGTCAGAGCAAACTGCAGAAGCAGAAGCAGGCTCCACTTCCCTTTGAGAATCAGCCGGGGCAGATCGGGGAGTCCTAACTTGGGCCCCTCCTTCCCTTGGCTGCCTAGAATTCCTCCTCTGTTGTGAGGGTCGGCTAGCCGCAGACGGATAAGACAGAATGGTATCCCCGGAAGCACCCCGATCTATCAGTCTTGGAGGAAATCGAGGCAGAGAATCTAAGTGAGATTGTCGAACTTCCCGGCCTTCTACACGATTCCCCCAAGCCTTCCCGAACATGGTTGGACCTGCACAAAAAAAATACCAAGTCAAATTTTACAAAGCAAATAAAAAAAATTTGTTTACCCCGGCCATTACGGCAGTCGCGGGTAGTCGAGGTACACAATTCACACTGAAAAGAAAAAACACTCCCAGGGTGTATGGTCCAGTCGCGGTTAGGCCTCTCTTCCTCAAACCCCAACTCATTCTTCCGATCAGCCAAACCAGCCCCTATACCGCACCATTCCAAGCTAGACTCACTTAGCAGGTCGGCAGAAGAATATACCCGGGACTAATATTGGCGACTATCTCCTAAATCCCGGGTAATGGTTTCTAAGAAAGACTTCTCATAATGGCTAAGGGAGGAAGAATGTTGGATTTGGGACCATTGGTAATCCTCGCTGACACATGGACGGAACGAGAAGCCTATTCGGGACTCTACCATTACCCACTTCCCCTTAAAATCTATCTTATTCGGTGGAGAGTCGAAAAGAAGAACTTTGTTCCAACGCGGACGAAGAGAAAGAGAGTTATCCGACATCCGAAGTGAGGAGAAAAGCATTCTAAGGATATTGGGAGTAAGTTCAAAACCTAATCTACGACAAAGAACAATCAAGCAAAAAATAGTGCAAAATGCGTTCAAGTGAATCTGCCCGGGTTGAACCCGAGCAAAGACCAGAAAATCAGCGAACGCAGGATCCATAGGAAGCCTAAGACCTACTTCAAAATGAGCCAAAGGAAGAAGGATGTGATGAATTGACATCCTACCTACTTCGGGAACCACAAAAACCCTATACACTTGAGGATCTATATTATACTTACGAACGAAGAATCCACCTGCTCGCGAGTAACCCTACTTCGCCAAAATGAAAAATCTAAAGCAAGGGGCCCGTGCATAGATGGCTGGAGAGGAACACCCAAAGGTGCCAAGGGTTGACCATCCCTAACGGCCACTGTAACTTCGACTTCTAGGTGCTCAGGCTGAGGATCCCCAAAACCTTCAGCGACCTTCCACTTCCCTAACATTCTCTTCTTGGGCAGCCATTTTCCTACCTGCGAATGGAAGTTCGACATTTAGAACCCCATTCAAAAAAGCCACCCAGAAAAGAAACCTAAAATAAACTAATGTCTAAACACCCTCATACCAAGGTCACAGAAAGCAATCACATTTTTCCCCCCATAAGTAAACAGAAACAGAGGAAAGTTCGAACGCCCACATGAACGACGGAAAAATAAAAACCAACCATCCAAAAGAGGACAAAGCATACCTTTTTTTAAAATCGTTGAGGTAAACGTCTGAAAAGTTGAAGCAAGACCGAACTTTCGACTGAATGGAAAAGCAGAGGAATCTTTAGAAGGTTGCAGAGTCAGTAATGGCAGAAAAACGTTTGGAGAGGTAAAGGAGAAAGATACCAAAAGTGAAATACCAAGATATAAAACGTTTATAAATAAAGCCACACTGACCGGTGTCATGATTATTTCCCAAGATCAACGCATTGGGGACGGCAAAAAGAGCTCCTTGCCCACTGACATTCTGCCATTTATGACATACAGAGGTTGAAGAGACAGAGGTCACAATCATAAACCCTAAAACCTTTCGAAGTACCACTACCAAGGAACAGCACCAATCTTCCAGCGAAGTTACCAATACCTTGCCATGTGCTACTTCGCTGAGGGGCCACTGAACAGCCAATAAAATACCTCAAGGGCAAAACAATACTTTGACCACAAAAGTAACTGCCCCTTGTTCCACCGGACATCATAAATCCAAATTTATGGACTTCATAAAGAGCAGACGCTACCGCTCTCTTTAACATCCTATTCATGGCCCGTTTGTAACAACGGTCAGAACGGCCCAAAACGAGAAACTCATTAATAAGTGAAATACCCTCAAGCAGACTCCTATAAAAGGAGAATCAAAGCAAAAGGTAAGACAGGTTCCAGATATCCAAAATTCTATTATAATACTCTACTGACTTAAGCATCGGAGAGTTCATGGGGAATAAATCTCCCCATCGAACTTATTTCAATTTTATAGGTATTCAATATTTCAAAGTATAGCTCCCCGAAGTGTCGCTCCTAGAGGTTTCGCTCCCCGAAGTCCAATCAATTCCAATATCTCCTAGATTCTTATCATCTTAAATTACTTTTTTCTCCTTATAATTATTGTGACTGATTTTTGCCTAATCAATATATATATATTGAACAAACATAAATTCCTCCAAGGAATGTAACTGATCTATGGGCCAAGAAAACCCCCATGGTGACATAAATACCACTTTATGGGCCTCATAAAGTGGGGACGTTACACATTTACTCCCCCATTTATACTCCGTTACCCCTAAACGGTTAAAACGGATACCCGTTATCCATAACGATGGAAATAGTCCAGAATCATAACGGTATAATCAATATCAGACTCCTATAAAGAGAGATCTGAAGATAAGGTAAGGATCTTTTTCCTAATTTCCAGATATCCTAAATAGACTCTACTGACTTAAGCATCGGAGAGTTCACGAGGTACAAACTCGCCATTGAACCTACTTGTTTTGCAGGCTGATCAGAAGCTAAGTGTGCTACCCCGAAGTACCACACACGCTCAGCGAAGTATAGCATCCTGACATTCATACTTCACCCTCTCAGAAAAGCCTTCTTAGCAATCTCAACTACAAAGCTCTCCGAGTTCCTGGCACTCTAAATTACTTTTTTACCTTTCGACAGATTCGTGCAGAAATAGTTTGGTTCCGTTACCGGGAACATTTACTTTACTTTTATAATCCTCATTCACTAATCTTCAACCATCATGTCTCGATTTGAAGGACACACTGTTCGCCAGTCTTCTCTCTGACAGGAGAGGACGAGGTTGTCCGTCTCCTCTGGTTCTCCAAGTTCCGGTCGCCGTCCGATATCGGAAAGGTTGGGGCCACAACCAGGAACTTCCAGGCGTTCCTCAGACTTGCGAGAGCAACTCAATTCCAAGCGAATAGAAGATACAGAAAAAGAATTGAGAAGGTTGCAGAAAGAAAACGAACAACTCAAACAAGATCAAGAAGCAAAGCGGGGTCATGAGCTCTCACAAAAATGGCTAGAGTTGAGAGCTGAATTCAGAAAGGTTGGAGCAGGCCTTCCCCCGCCGAGATTATCCGGGGCCTCAGAGCTTCCCCAACGGACCCACACGGTAACCAGGAAAGATGACAGGCGTGGAGCACGCATGAGCAGAAAGTCGGCCGTTAGCGAAGTAGGGGAAAGTCACCATTTCTCTAGGCTAATTCATAAAAAGTCTGCTAAAAAGCGGTCCCCAGAAGGTAGCCCAGAGACCGGAAAGAATCCCACTAAGGTTCAGAAGTCCAGATCAATCAAACTGGGACCTTTCGTCAAATGGATCTAAGACGTTACCCCGGATTCAAATCTTAAGCTTCCGTAGTTTGTTCTATACTTGGGCTCATCAAAGCCCATCGATCTGAAGCGTTTACACCCTTGAATGTCCCAAAAGAAAATCTGATTGCAGTCCTGAAAGAGAAGCACGGAGTCAGGGACCTCGCACCGATGAAGGCACAAACATACGCTTCGCGATATAAAACCAAGTTCTGTGGATTCCACAGAGACTATGGTCACACGACGGAGGAGTGTTTCCAACTGAAGCGAGCCATCGAAAAGCTCATTCAGGAAGGATGTTTAAAGGAATACATTGCAGGTGTACAACAGCAAAAAGACAAGGGAGAAAGGGTAATCAACATGATTAACCCGGAGCTAGGCTCGGTGAGAAAAATCAAGAGAATCTACAATCTCACTGAATCATACCTCGTCCCGAAGTATGAGTTCGAGCATCAAGAAGTCATTACTTTCACCAACGAAGAGCTGGAAAGTAATGAAGAGGCTAAAGTCAGTCCCATAGTCATCGAAGTACGGATGACCAGAGAAGGGATTGACAAGTGTACAGTAAAGAGAGTTCTTGTCGACACTGGAGCCACGAGAAACATCATGTACTGGCGATGTTTCGAAGAAATAGGCTTGAGAGAGGAGCATCTCAAGACAAGCAGAATGGTATTAGAGGGGTTCACACCTCAGAAAGTACCGGTGAAGGGAACAGTAAGAATGCATGTCACCCTTGGTGAAGGGGACAAGGCACGGACAGAGGAGGTCAAATTCTATGTGGTGGATTTAGAATCTCCTTACAACGCCATAGTGGGAACACCATTCCACGCGGCCTTTGATTTGGTCATCTCTACTTCACATCAGCAAGTGAAGTTCCACACTTCGCGAGGTGTTGGATTTGTAAGGAGCAGCCCTCGAAGTTTGTTAGGGCAGATAATGAAAATAAAGAGAAAAAAGACTCTCCTGACAAAATCGAAAGAGTCAATGTGGTGACAGAAGATCGCGACAATGTGGGGACAGAGGATCGCGTCCCAGGGGTGCAAGAGGATGCAGAGAAACAAAATCGCAACCCAGTCGCCAAAGTACCACGGGATAAGGAGTATGACGAGGTAGAAATAAATCATGTCTATCCTAAACAACTCGTCAAAATCGAGAGAGACATGCCAGATCAACTCAGGCAAGACCTCATCAAATTTCTCAAGGAGCATCAACAAAGTTTCGCATGGTGCACAAAGGATATGCCCGGAATTAACACCTCAGTAGCCGAGCATGCCTTGAATATTGATCGGACATATCACCCAATAAATAAAAGTCCAGACAATTTGGCGAAGACAAAATACAAGGCATGAAGGAAGAAGTAAATAAACTTTTGCAAGTGGGGTTCATTCGCGAGGTAAAGTATCCCACTTGGCCAGCCAATGTGGTAATGGTTAAAAAGTCTACTTGTAAATGGAGAATGTGCGTAGACTACACAGACCTCAACAAGGATTGCCCCAAGGATTGCTACCCCCTGCCTCGGATCGACGCACTAGTGGACTCAACAGCGGGATACAAGTACCTGAGCTTCATGGATGCTTTTTCCGGGTATCATCAAATTAAAATGAAGCCCAGCGACCATGTACATACCTCGTTCCGAGCTGTAGGGGCCGTTTACTGCTATAATGTCATGCCCTTCGGATTAAAGAATGCATGGGCAACATATCAGCGAATGATGAATTATATCCTCCGAAGTCAAATCAGAAGGAATATAGAGGCATATGTTGACGACATGGTGGTTAAAACCAAGCACGTCACTTCACACTTGGAGGACTTAGAGGAAACCTTCTCCAACCTGGCGAGGTACAACCTCAAGCTTAATCCTACGAAGTGCACGTTTGGGGTAAAATCTGGTAAGTTTTTAGGCTTCATGACATCCGAACGAGGGATCGAAGCTAACCCGGAGAAACTGGAGGCCATAGCCCGACTCACTGAGCCCAAATGTGTCAAAGACATCCAAAGGCTGAATGGATGCATCGCGGCATTAGGGAGATTTGTTTCAAAATCAGTAGAGAGGTGCCTCCCATTCTTCAAAGCTTTGAAGAATTCAAAGAATAACTTTGTCTGGACTCCAGAATGCAGTCAGGCTTGGAACAACTTGAAGGATTATCTTCTAAACCTTCCTTTGCTACGACCTCCAAACAGCGGTGAAATACTCTTCTTATACTTATCATTTTCATATGTGATTGTGGCGTCAGTTTTGATCAAGGAAGAGGGGATGAAACAACACCCTATATACTTCGTCAGCAAAGTTTTAAACGATGCGGAGTCCAGATACTCTAATATCGAGAAGTTGGCATATGCTTTGGTTATTTCCGCAAGGAAATTGAGACCTTACTTTGAGTCTCATCCTATCGTGGTCTACACTAATGCTCCGCTGAAGCAAGTCTTTCATAAGCTGGAACAATCCGGAAGAATGCTGCGCTGGTCCATCGAGCTGTGCGGGCAAGATATTACATTCAAACCTCGCACAGCCATCAAAGCACAAGCCCTGGCGGATTTCCTCACAGAAGGCTCGTTCACAGAAGACAGCTTGGAGATGGTCGAGCCTACCAAAGAGCCATGGGAGCTAAAAGTTGATGGGGCAGTAAACTCCAGCGGAGTTGGGGCTGGACTTGTATTGACATCACCAAACAAAGAGTACTCAGAAATGTGGGCTATCAAATTAAAGCCCGATCTTTCAAACAACCAAGCGGAGTACGAAGCACTGCTGAAAGGATTAGAATGGGCCCGCGAGGCAAACATCCGATCCCTTAAAGTATATAGCGATTCACAACTGGTGGTGAATCAAGTCCAAGGAACTTACTCAGTACAATCAGAAGGATTACAACCTTATGTAGACAAGGCTAGGAATTGGAAAGATAAGTTTCCTTCTTTCTCGTTGTCCCTAATCAGCAGGAAAGACAACCAGCAAGCAGATAGACTGGCAAAGATCGCATCAGGAGAAACGCCCAACGAGGAGGACATTCCTATCGAAGTAACAACCACGGATGTTGAGCCAGAAGCTATCCAGTGCCTACACCCTACTTCGGCAAGCTGGGATGAGGAAATAAAAGACTTCATCCAACATGGGAATCTTCCAAACGACGCTACCCGGGCACAAGTCAAAAGACAGTCTGCAAGGTACACAATTCATGAAGATGTATTATACAGACGGTCCTTCACAAGACCTCTACTTCGTTGTATCCCTCCGTCTCAAGTAGATGACCTGTTAGCCGAAGTACACGAGGGAGTGTGTGGAGGACACCCAGGGGCTCGAGCTCTGGCAGAACGAGTAATTAACCAAGGTTATTACTAGCCGACGCTCAGGGAGGACGCCAGGAAGTATGTTAAAAAATGTGAAACTTGTCAAATTTTTGGAACTATTCCTCAGCTACCCTCGATTGAACAAACCCCAGTCGTGGCAGCTTGGCCATTCGACATGTGGGGCATGGATTTAATGGGAAAGTTCCCAAAGACAAGGAATGGATGTGAATATTTGGTGGTGGCGGTGGACTATTTTTCGAAGTGGATTGAAGCGAAAGCCCTCACACATCCCACGGAGGAAAATGTTTCTAAGTTCTTCCGAGAACAAGTCTTATGTTGCTTCGGGATACCCATGGCAGTCATCACGGATCACGGGGCACAATTTTCTGCAAAGTTCACAGCAGAATGCCAACAGTTGCACATCAAATACTAGAAGTCATCCGTAGCACACCCTCAAGGGAATGGACAGGCAGAAGCCGCCAATAAATTAGTGTTAGCAGCACTAAGGAAGAATTTAGAAGGAAAGTCTAACAAGTGGGCTAACGAATTGAACTCTACTCTATGGGCAGTACGCACTTCGACTAGGGGCCCCACCGGAGAAACGGCCTACGCCTTGGTGTACGGATCAGAAGCAGTAGCACCAGCCGAAGTAACACTAACCACAGCCAGAGTTGCTATGTACAGCGAGGATGCCAATAAAGAAAGAAGAAGTCTGGAGCTAGACCTACTAGAGGAAAGAAGAATAGCAAGCCGCCTAAGGTCACAATCATTTAAGGAAAGGACCAAAAAAGTTCATGACAAGAGGTTCAAACGACCCATAAAGGTCGGAGATTAGGTACTTCGAAAAATTGAAGGCACGGCACGACACATACAAGCAAACGAGCTGACCCCAAATTGGGAAGGCCCGTACCTCGTGAAGCATGAAGTAAGACCCGGCACCTACAAACTCATGAACAAGAATGACATTCTTCTCCCAAATCCCTGGCATGTAAATCACTTAAAAAGGTACTTTGTATGAAATACATTTGGGCAAACTTTGTCCTGAATATCAAATCGTCCATTAAGGCAAGTCCTTGAATTTCCAAAAGTGAACTTTATTATTCTAATTTAACTTCGAGCACGATCTCAGTTATTACTCAAGTCTAAACTCGAGCACGATCTCGAAAGACACTAAAACCCGTGAGTAGGGTCGCGGTAATGAACCACCAAGCTAAGACTTGAAAGAAATCCACGGGAAAGGTCGTGGTTACAAAAAACCAAGTCAAGGCTTGGAAAGTTGAAAACAAAATACCGAGTTGAAAGCATACTCGGAGCTCTGAAATACAAAGTAATTCTCTACTACAAGGAATCAAGTTAAACACTTGAGGAAAATACTGACTATTACGAAGTATAAAGTCAGACAATAAAGTTTGAAGGCATTGTCTATTACGAAGTATCGAGTCTAAGTTTGTACTTGGTAAATTTTATTAGAAGTATCGCGGTTCGAAGTATGGAATTCAGATTTTTTACTTGGTGAATTTTATTACTGTAAAATTATCAAGGTCGAAGAGTCAAAATAAACAGCACTTGGTAAAATTCATGGTATTGAAACAAAAACCAAGTCAACATCTCAGTTACAAAAAATGATTACAAGTTTAAGGGGCAGCAGAGCTGGAGCCCAGGGTAGCAGAACTGGGTCATTCACCCAACAAATCCCAGAAAGTAGGGGTAGAAGGCTGTGGCGGGGTCCAAATAGGTTTGCCTTTCGTTTCATCCCTTTCCCGAAGAGCCTCTAACTCCTCAGAAGTGAACGGGACGAAGTCTGCTCCTTGGTGGCAGAAGTCGTTGTCAAAATTGGATTTGAAGGCTTGAAGAAGAACGGACTTATCTTCAAAATACGGATGCAGCTGCCTAATGACGTGGACACATCCCTTGTCCAGAAAAGAGTTGGCTTCACGGCTAACCTCTGCTTGATACTCAGGGGAGCTCTTGAAATCGTCAATGATCTTCTTTTTAAACTCCTCTGAGCGGCAGCGATCAAGTTCTTCCTGCAAGGAAAGTCGGCTAGCAACAGCTTCATCTCTAGCTGAGTTCAATTTAGTGTTCTCAGCCTGTAGCCTGTCATTGGCAGTTTTCAAATCATAAGTCCGCGCCTTCAGGCCAGCCAACAACCCTCTCACCTCCTCTGCTTCTTTGGAGTAATACTGCTTCTCAGCAGTCAGCAATTCTATAAGCGCAGCTTGTTTAGTTACTTCTTGCTCCAATGAAAGCAGTCGAGGCTCGTTGACACTTCGCCATTCTGCATCTGCCGCCGCTTGCTCAGTCTGCTTCGTTGCTCGGGACTTGGACACATGAAGAACTAAAGAAGAAGCCTGTAAAAAGAAACAAGTCAAAAACCATCCTAAGTAGAGGCAAAAGAAGGAAAAAATAAATCAAGGAACTTGCCCGAGCAAACAAAGCCCCAATTCTATTGATTGCTTCCTACACCCTCATCTCGCTCATGCCTGCCAGGCTTTCCGCATCATGAGCCTGCTCCAAGATAGCTCCGCCAAGCAAAGTCTCGCGACATAAGGATTATTGAACTGAAGGTTATTAAGAGGCGGAGTCCTCTCAGCAATCTCCAAGGCCAAGGATTTAAATCCCTCTACTTCAGTGGGCAACTCAAATCCCGGTTGAAGCCAAGAAGGACCGGGAGACTTCGAACTTACCTCTGATTCAGCCGCAGGAGCATCCCCTAAGTCGTCAGCCAGAGTAGGCTCAGCTGGAGTGGACCCAGAAGCTCGGCGGGCTACCAGTGGAACGGCATCCAGAACATCCTCAGAGGCAGGCGAAGCTGGGGAAGAAGTGGGCAAGTCTTCAGCATGGCGCCGAGGTGAAACCCTCCGTCTTTGACGAGGAAGAAGCTGTTCTTCATCCTCTCTCACCTCCGGAGTAGCCTCCCTGCGAGGTTCGGGGGCCGAACGTGGAGTCTCGTCCCTTACCTCTTCCTTGGGCCTACGCACCCCCCTACTTCGCTTGGAAGGTTCATCAGAAGAAGGGTAGGTAAGTGGAGTGTCACCAGAAGCACCCCTATCTATAAGACGTGGAGGAAACCGGGGCAACGAATTCAGATGAGACTGGCAAACGTCTCTTTCCTCCTCCCGATCTCCCCACACAGTCTTAAACATTGTTGGACCTGCAAGTAGAACAAGAAGTCAATGCCGAAGTAAGACAAAAGCAAGAAAGGGAGAAGTATACAAATTATACCCTTGCCAATCCGACAACCCCGAGCAAGGGAACATACATCACACTGAAAAGAAAAAATACCCCCAGGGTGTATAGTCCAATCCTCATTCGGTCCCTCCTCCGCAAATCCTAATTCCTTTTTCCTCTCCGACAGACCAGACCCTATTCCACACCATTTCAAACTCGACTCACTAAGTAAGTGTACGGAAGAATACACCCGAGTCTATTTCTGACGGTCATCTCCTAAGTCTCGAGTAATGATCTCCAAAAAAGACTTCTCAGAGTGACTAAGAGTAGAAGGATATTGGATTTGAGGCCACTGGAAGTTTTCATTTACAAATGGGCGGAAGGGGAAACCGATACGAGACTCTACCATCATCCATCTCTCCTTAAAATCTACTTTATTGGGAGGAGAATCGAAGAGCAAGACCCTATTCCTACGGGGGTGAATAGAAAGAGTATTATCAGACATCCGAAGTAAGGTGAAAAACATGCTCAGGATGTTGTCGGTTAGTTCGAAACCCATCAGACGGCAAAGACAAATAAGGCAAAAAACAGTACGGACAGTGTTCGAGTGAACCTGCCCAGGCTGGACACGAGCAAAAATTAAGAAATCTGCAAAAGCAAGGTCCATAGGAAGATGGAACCCCACTTCAAAATGGGCCAGGGGAACAGGAATGTGATAAAGAGACATCTTTCCGGCTAAAGTCTCAACATAAAAATTCTAGGGTCAAGACTATACTTGCGGACAAAAGATACAGCTTGTTCCCTAGTAATCCTATTTCTACTTAAGGGAAAGTCAGATGAAGGAGGACCAGGCATGGGTGGTTGAAAAGGAACTCCTTCCGGAATTTCACCCCAGGTCGCCCTCTTGGCTACTGTCACCATTGGTCGAACAGGGCGAGGACTCCCAAAACCTTCCTCCATTAAATCCTCAACCTCTCTATCATTTCCCTTTCGAGCACCCATATCCTACCTGCGAATGGAAGCCCAATATTTAGAACCTCATGCAAGTACAAAGCCACCCGAAACTAACATCCTAAACCCCTCAAATCCTACGAAAATGCAAAACCGATACCATCCCAAAAAACAGAAACGAGTAGTTCAAATCCACAGTATTAAACCCAAAGCCATAAAACAGACAAAGCTTACCTTTTTAAATATCTGAATCTGAGAAGAAAACTGAAGAAAAAGATGAAGATATCAGAAAACAGAGGAATCTTCAAAGCGTTAATGGCAGAAAAAGTTATGCAAGTAAGTGTAAATGAAAAATATAAGGGAAGGAAGAAACTAAAATGCTTTGAGGAAGTCTCTGCAATGATTACTTACCAGAATCAAGACATTGGGAAGATAAAAAGCTTTCTGTCTGACATTCTGACATTTATGACTGAAGACAGACGAAAAGGCAGCTAATCGAAAAGACAGCTAGTCCTCGTCAGAAGCCCTAACCATTCCAACATCCAGAAATTGCTAAGTATCGACATTACGCCGAAGCATCTTCCGATTTGCTCCTCGATACTTCGACGATGGGCCACTGAACCAACATAAATTCCTCCAATGAATGTAACTGATCCGTGGGCCAAGAAAACCCCCATGGTGACATAAATACCACTTTGTGGGCCTCATAAAGTGGGGACGTTACACATTTACTCCCCTATTTATACTCTGTTACCCCTAAACGGTTAAAACGGATACCCATTATCCATAACGATGGAAACAGTCCAGAAACATAACGGTATAATCAATATCAGACTCCTATAAAAGAGAGATCTGAAGATAAGGTAAGGATCTTTTTCCTAATTTCCAAATATCCTAAATAGACTCTACTGACTTAAGCATCGGAGAGTTCACGGGGTACAAACTCCCCATCGAACCTACTTGTTTTGCAGGCTGATCAGAAGCTAAGTGTGCTACCCCGAAGTACCACACACGCTTAGCAAAGTATAGCATCCTGACATTCATACTTCGCCCTCTCAGAAAAGCCTTCTTAGCAATCTCAACTACAAAGCTCTCCGAGTTCCCGGCACTCTAAATTACTTTTTTACCCTTCGACAGATTCGTGCAGAATCAATATATATAATATTTGGTTAGAACCGTCTGTAAACAGATTCAGAAAATATATTGAGTAGGTAATATACTTTAAAAAATATTTTAGAATACTAATCCAAACATCAGTAGGCTTAAATTTATAAATTCATAAATTTTTAATAACCCGAACTTAAAAAACAAACATTTTTCTAACAGTGAAAATTATACGATTTCAGAGATTAGAAAACAGAAACTAATTCCAAATTCCTAAACTTCCAAAACTAAAATTTGCTCAAAATTTTAATAGCAAATAACAAATAATTAAACAAATCTTTTCGCAATTCATACCCTTCAAATTCAATACTTCAAAAATTATGGTATCAGAATACTGTAGATAAAAAAAAGGAGAGGGATAGTCCACCTACCTCGATTAATCGCGTGCGTACTTTCCAATACTTTCTGATTAGTTTAAATATTCTACTCCTAAATCCCCTTCAGACTCTACCAAAAATCCATATAATAAAAAAATTAAAACTAAATTCATAACTAATATCTTAATCTTACGATCATAATATCTGATCATAATCAAAAGCACTAAAAACTACTTACATTTTTCATTAATTTCTCGATATTCAGAAAATCCTGCTCTCTAGTGGCTATCGCGTTCTGAAAAGAATAAAAAACCATAATTTTAAAACTTAATAATCATTCTTATCACCGCCTCTATTTATTTATACTTTTATATCTTATTTATAACTATTTATTTATTACTCAGTCCTCACACTAATTAAATTATACACAAAACCTCAAAAATAAAATTTGGATATTACATTCTACCCCCATAGAAAAAGTTTCGTCATCGAAACTAATGTATCTTGTTCCTCAAATAAATATGGATATTTAGTGTGCATATCTTCCTCCAATTCCCATGTAGCTTCCCTTGCGGTGTGATTGGTCCATTGCACTTTGACATATGATATAGTTCTTCTTCTCAATACTTGTTCATTACGATCAACAATTTTTATTAGAACTTCTTCATAATTTAAGTTCTATTGAACCTGAAAATGTTCCACTTCTAACACACGGCTTTCATCTGGAACATAACGCCTCAATTGTAACACATGAAAGACATTGTGTACTCTGGATAAAGCAGGTGGTAAAACCAACTGATATGCTAGTTGTCCAACTCTCTCTAATACTTTAAAAGGTCCCACAAATTTTGGACTTAACTTTTCACTCTATCAAATCTCATAACACCATTTGTTTGTGAGACTCTTAAATATACATTTTCTCCTTTCTGAAATTCAAACGATCTCCTTTTTGTATTTTCCCAACTTCTTTGTTGATCTTGAGCTATCTTCAAATATTGTCTAATCAATGTCACATTTTCTTTAGCTATTTGCACTAATTCCAGCCAGTTATGCTCTTTTCCCCAACCTCATCCCAATAAGTGGGTGAGCGACATTTTCTCCCATACAAAGCTTCAAAAGGAGTCATACCAATACTAGAGTGATAGCTGTTGTTGTATGAAATCTCCCCTAAGGTTAGGTAATCTACCCAATTACCTTTAAAATCAATGACACAAGCTCGAAGCATGTCTTCCAAGATTTGAATTACTCTCTCCAATTGACCATCAGTTTGAGGATGGAAAGCAGTACTTAGGGATAATTTGGTACCAAATAATTCATTTAGACTTTGCCAAAAACGAGAGACAAATTGAGAATCATGATCAGATACAATAGATACTGGTACTCCATGTAATCGAATTATGTTATCAATGTATAAGTGTACCACTTCTTCCATGGTCATACTAGTATTCATTGGAAGAAAATGAGCTGACTTCATTAGTCTATCCACTATCATTGTATCTCTACCAATTCTGGATTTAGGCAATCCTATCACAAAATCTATAGTCACGTGTTCCCATTCCATTCTGGTATCTCTAATGGTTGTAATAATCCTTCGGGTCATTGATGTTCAGCTTTCACCTTTTGACAAACCAAATAACAAGATACAAAGTCTGTAATGTCTTTCTTCATTCCCTTCCACCAAAAGTTTGTCTTCAAGTATATGTACATTTTTATTCCTCCAAGGTGTACCAAAAATTTGGTGTTATGCGCCTCCTTCAATACTTCTTGCCTCAACTGTATATTATTTGAAACCTTTAATCTGCCTCGAAACCATAAACTACCATTTGTGTGCCTTTGAAAATCTGATCTCTCATGTACTTGATTGTTTATTTTGTTTATATCTTCATCACTTTCTTGGATTGTCTTAATCCTTTCAATTAGTGTTGGCTGAGCTAGAAGTGTGGAAAGCATTTCATCCATACGTTCACCAATTTCTATATCCAACTTCTCAAATTATACAATCAATTGTTCTTGTTGAGTCCAAATAGCTGCTAGCATCCCTGATGATTTCCTACTTAAAGCATCTGCTACCTTGTTTGCCTTTCTAGGATACTAACTAATTTTTTTAAGTCATAGTCTTTCAGTAACTCCAACCATCTTTATAGCCTCATGTTCAATTCCTTTTGCGTGAAAAGATACTTTAAGCTTCTATGATCAGTAAACATTTCACATTGTTCTCTATATAAATAATGTTTCCAAATCTTTAGAGAAAACACCACTGTTGAGATAATTTTGCTCATATGGTTTCAACTGTTGAGAAGCATATTGATGCGTTCTGATTGGTATGCTAAAAGATATTATTTATTTACCTATATTGATTGTGAATAATTAAGGACCGCGTCTTACTAATCGTCACTTTTAGCAATAATTGTTGTCACTTAATCAATCAAAACCTAAGGCAGAATACCTATCGTGTAGTTAGTTCTTTGGAAAGTATCTACGATTTTAATTTATTAATATCGTACTCCCAGGGAACTGGTAACGGCTTAGTAGTAACTATCCCTTAACCCTAACATTTATCTTATCATGCAATTAATCAATCATTCATCAATCTTGATGAGTTGGTGATCCCAATCACATATAACAAGCAATAAGCATTCAAGAGTAGACATGCATTCATCAATTTAAGCTCAATTATTACAACTTGTTTGACCTTATCTTCGTATATTTTAGATATATCTTGATCTCTAGGGCAATTATGAAATATAACTATCTGTTTACCATATCTAAGTTACCTGGTGTATTCACCACTACCTTGGGATGATCCTTCTCATATGTCGAATTAAAGTATCCATGAACGGTCCCCTATGTCACTTCGGTATCATGCCACTTAACCCTAGGATTGGCCTAGTGTACAAACCCAGCTTTATTAGGGTACTCTAACAAATATGGTGATCTATTTTGTTATTTCTTCCAAATCTGGCAGACCTTTTACAGTCTGTTAAACTAAACCGGTTATGATTCAAACTTTGGTTAGGAGTTGTCTATAACCCTAGTTTAATTTAAAAAGACACGACAGTTTAACTTTCATAATGATAATTCTAGCTCTATGATCTTCCCGAGAAAATGGATAGCATCTCAAATTGTAAAACATGTATGATATATGAATTCAGTATCAAATATTTATCTATATAAAACAAATCATAAACATATAGAAACTCGTCTAGGGGACCCAATATCATAAAATAGTCACCACTTTATGCAGGTTCAGTCGGCACTGCAGCTCCTGTATGCTTCTGATTGCTAGATCCTACTCTGCTCGGTAGGTTCTACAACAATCAACAAGCCAACCACATCAATTTTTCTATCCATAACAAGTTCCGCAACCAAATTTTTAGCAACCACCTGCATCAATCCCAACTATCCCAGTATTGAACGCTCACTTCCGACGGTTGTGTGATCAAGTACAAATAGAACCCCCACAACTCTTACCAAATGATGATATCGTACCTTAGAACACACTCAACAATAATCCACTAACCCCAGCATATGCGAAGGGCCTTTTGCCAACAACTTTCTAGATTCCAACATTTACCCGATACACCGGATATTCAAATTCAGAAGTCCATCTTCGACAATTTACTACTACTATGGTCATGCATGGCGCAGATAATTTCCTTTTATACGATGTTTTCCTATGACCTTAGCTGAACAAGCACAGGCGTGGTTCGGTAGCCTTCCTCCTGGATCTATTTTTTCCTTCAAACAACTTGGAAATAGCTTTTTACGGCACTTTGAAGCTTTTCGCATTGACAAAAAAACTCGATTAGAGCTACTGCAAATTCAACAAAACATTGGGGAACCCTTGTCTTCACATTTGCAGCGATTCAACAAAGAAGTATTGGTAACCAAAGACTGCATAAATTTATTTTACGTTGAAGCATTTCGCAATGGTTTATTAAAAGGCAAATATTCACATCAGCTTAATATTCGGGACCTAAGGAAAATCAGGAGTTATTAACTCACATTGCAACATGGATAAAAGCTGAAAAGTTATCTTCGTCAATGGAAACAATCCAAGCACATGATGCAACTCGCAACATATCATCTCACACAACAAGATACTCATAGACACCCATTGTCGCACCCCCATTCGGCAACACCGTCCCAATTATAGACCCCGTTTTCAATCTTTCAAATCAGACATACAACAGCCTCATTTCTCGAGGTACGACATTCTCCAATACACCCCCCTGATTACTGACAAATCTATTATTTGGCGAAACGTAGAATCGTCAGGCATTTTACCTGCACCTCGACCAATGACATCACCACTTGACAGAAGAAATCAAATAGTTCTCAGCGATTTCCACGAAGAAGTTGGTCATAAAACCGCTACTTGTCACGCCTTGAAACAAACTATTGAACATGTCATTCAACAAGGATAGTTGCGAGAATATATACAGGTGTCACATTCCACAATCAAACCAATCGAAAGTCGTCCCGACACATGAACCACACTACCTCATGTCATCAACGTCATATTTAACAATAATGATAACTTTTCATTCCCACCACACAAGCGGCTCAGATTGTCCGAAACCAATGCAGGTACCAATCTTCGTTGGTTATATCTCTCCACGTCGACACGTACTTTGTTTGTCGTATATTAGTTTACACAAGAAGCTCTGTCAGCATCTTATACTATGATACATGAAAAAAGATGCATTTAGATGACAAACTCCTACAACCATATTCGGTTCCACTGAGTTTTTTTTAGCACAACAACCCATGCTTGCGTCACAGCAAATCTTTTAATTAAATAGGGACCTCCGTCTAACCGTCAACAACAGTTAGTTACTTTCCTTGCAGTTGATTCCCCAACTACATACAATGTCATACTCAGACGACCAGCATTAAATGCCATGAAAGCTCAAATCTGCACCTTTTGCAATGACAAAATCATCTCTTTACCTTACAGACCATGAGTTATTCTTGGAGATTTACCAATCCCGCAGATTTGTTATCATACAGAAATACAGCCATCAACATCACCAATTGCTTCCACTGATAAATGCGGACTCAACATGACACCTGTAAACTAGTTTGAAGAGTTTGCCATTGATGTTGCACATCCCAAATGTAAGGTACATCTTGGAGCTTCTCTCTCATCACAACTACAACGACAAATTTTAGACCTCATTGCAGAATTTTCCATGTCTTTGCATGCTCACTTACAGACCTTGGTCTTAACCCCCGATCATTCATGGAACATAAGCTAGGCATACCTCCTTCAACAAAGTCCGTCACACAGAAACACCGTTCTTTTAACATGGAAAAATAAGCAATCTTCCGAAAAGAAATTGCTAACCTTCTACACGCTAATGTCATTCAGAGAGTACAGTTTCCCCAATAGTTAGCCAACCCGGTAGTTCTTCCAAAACCAGGAGGAAAGTAGCGTGTTTGCATAGATTTCACTTCTCTTAACAAAGTATTCCAAAGAAGTCGTACTCACTCTCTCGTACATATGTATTAGTTGATGCCACAGCAGGATATGGCTTGTTATCTTTTCTAGACGCTCACAAAGGTTATCATCAAATACAGATGGCAGAGGAAGACAAAGAAAAAACTACTTTTGTCACACCCGAAGGACTTTTTAGTTACAAGCGTATGTCGTTTGGACTAAAAAATGTATGCGTTGATTTTCAAGATATCAAGATATGATCAACCGCATGTTCACTTCTCAGTTGGGACGAAATGTGGAAGCTTATGTTGATGACATTTTAGTAAAGACAAAATCATCCCTAGATATTGTACAAGACCTCCGGGAAACCTTTCAAACCGCACATACTTTCGGATTAAAATTAAACCCATATAAATGCACTTTCGGCGTACATGCTGGTGAATTTTTGGGCTTCATGATATCCCAACGAGAATTAGAGTTCAATCCTTCTAAAATTGCAGCTATTCAGAATCTGATGTCTCCTAAAATCGTCAAAGAAGTACAACGTTTAAGTGGACGAATTGCAGCTATCAACCGATTCTTATCCAAATCTGGCGAAAAGTCTTTACCCTATTTTGAACTTCTTCGACACCTAAAACAGTTTGTTTGGACCCCTAAATGTGAGATGGCATTCCAGAACAAAAAGCAATATCTTCAGTCCCCTCCAATTCAGGTTCCTCCCCAATCCGGTGAAACTCTCCATTTGTATGTATCGATATCTCCATTTGTGATCAGTGTCGTTCTTTGTGTCGAACGACAAACAGTTTTTCATCTTGTATATTATGTCAGCCATGTCCTTCAAGCAGCTGAAACTCGGTATTCTTCACTAGAAAAATACATTTTTGCTTTAATCATGGCAGCCCGAAAGCTCTGACATTATTTTCAAGCTCATCATGTCATCATGCACACAAAAAGCTCATGTCCGACAAGACGCGTTAGATGGAACTTAGATCAAACCGCTGACTTAGAAGTCCATAGATAATCTTCCAATCTTAACTATCACTCAAGCAAATTCTTGGATGACACCAATTATATAGTATATTTCCAATGGTACACTTCCGTCAGATAAAATTCAAGCCCAGAAATTCAGAAGTACCGCAGCCTGTTACACTCTCCTCAACAATTAGTTATATCGCTGACACTATTCATGGCCTCTACTAAAATGTTTTCAAAATCTGAAGGTAACTACATTCTACGCAAAATTCAAGAAGGTGTCTGTGGATCTCACATTGGAGCTCGGAGTTTGGTCGTAAAAGTCATGTGTACCGGTTATTTTTGGCTAGTCATGGAGACCAATGCCACTACCTTGGTACGACAGTGTTCCAAATGTCAAGTACATGCCAACATTCACCATTTACCAACTATTGAATTTTATTCTATCAGTAACCCGAACCCTTTTTATTAATGGAGAATGAATATCATTGGACCATTCCCGAAAGCCAGAGGTAACAAAGAGTTCCTTATTGTTGCTATTGATCATTTCACTAAATGGGTAGAGGCAAAAGTTTCACGGCTAGAGCATCTGCTTTTTCCAGGAGAGCCGCTTCTCTTTCGGCTTCTACAAACTCATAATTATGATACGTCAATCGAAGCTGATCGAGCAGTACCATTTCCGAAAGCAGCTCTTGCAAACACAAAATAAGTCAATCACATTCAACAAAGTAATGTTTATCATAAATATTCACAAACTTTAATTTTACCTCAAAACGCTGCCGATACACATCTCCAACCAAAACGTCTGTTGGTACCTTCTCCATTTCTTTCTTCAAACCTGGAGGGAAACAATGATGAAAGAAGTTCATTGGCAATCCCGGTTCCCCCAACATCGCATTAGTCTTTATGTCCCATCCGGGCACATACTTGTCTTTTTCTTCTGCAGTCAATGCAGAATCTCCCACTTTCAATTTTTTCTTCGACGGTGAAACAACCGCTGGACGTTCAATGAATGCAACCACCTTAGCCTTTCCCTTTATATCTTCCTTTTTCCCTACTGCTGACGTATCCCATTTCGGTTTTCCTTCCACCATTTTTTCCTTTTGCTCCGCACCTCGGAACATGCATGGACAGTAATATTTGTGAGTTTCGATAATGAAGCTAAAACTCCTTTTGTCAAGCATAACCAAAAGTATTTTTACTTTACAAGATGATTTCTTCTTTCGCTTATCCAGATGTTGCACCATTTTCATTACTAAGTTTTTTTCCTGTAGAAACAAAACATAACAAACATATTAGCATTCGGTAAAAGTACTTAACTAATATTAACTCACTCCTTGATAATCATTTCCACCCACTCAATCTCCAGATGTCCAGCCTTGTCCCAAACTCTAGGTCTGAATACTTCATCAGCGCTTCAGACCAGTCCTCACCAACCGTAAGCTCAAACCGATACTTAGACATATCTAAGGTGAAGAGCCAATTGACATATCAGAGAAGACCCTTCTGCTCGCGACATGAAGGGAGTTTTTCTAATCCTCATGTTCCTTTACTTTTATTTTCTTTGTTTGGTGTCCTGTTTTGTTATTTCTTTGGTTGTTTTATTTTCTCTCTTACCCTTAGTTAGTAAATAAGTGTGGGGTAAGAGTTTTCTATTTTGTTGTTGTTTCTTGTTTTTAAATAAGTGTAGGGTAGTCTAGATATGCATGAACACTGAGGACAGTGTCAGAAATAAGTGTGGGGTAGCAGTGCACGGTGCACTGTAGTAGTTTTTGAAAAACTTTTTGCATGATTTTGCTTGTTTTCCCCGTATTTTCACACCCTTCCAAAAAAATTTCAAAATTTTTCATTCTTTCAGACTTCTAAATGCAGTATGATTGGTTAAACAATTGCTTATGTCTATGATATGTAGGTAGTATGTTGTGGTTAGTAGGAGATAATTGATAACTATTGCTGAACCCATTGATTAGAAGTAGGGAATTCCTGATAATTGAGCACAACTTAGTCTGGATTAGAGACCTCAATCAATTACCTTTTCAAAACTTAACTAGATAAAATTAGACCAGTTGCAGGATGCATTGACAATTGGAATGACTAGATGAGACTCTGAGCCAAAAGTGAAAAAGAAAAAAATGATGATGAAAAAAAAATAGGGTAGTTTGCCAGCGGCCTTCGCTATTCGAGCACCACTCCTTCGGGGAACTTAAAGCCTGATGCCCTAAGGTCATGTAGGTCTGGGAGTCATCGGAGTGGGACTCGCTACATGGGTAGTTGAAGTTGACGTGTTCAAAGCAGACTCAAAATACCCTGAATCTATAAACGAAAGAAATCAATAAGAGCTAAATAATTAAAATCTGATCACCAAGGCTCAGAACTCAGAAAGTTATCTGTTGTCAGTGTGTCTAGTGACAGGTCGAAGTGTTATCTGGTAATAGTTAAGACAAGAGTTTATTGTGTTGACTATCTGGTCTAGACTAGTACACACACTACACATCAGGAAGACCTTATGACTAAGAGAAGAGTTCAACCTAGTTGTTAAATTATTTTCTGCTCAATCCTAACAATCTACTAGAGACATTTGAGACCTTGTCATAGCAACCTAACCAGTCAGACATGTGCTAAGAATTATCTGAATAATTTTTGGAATAAAAACATGACTAGAAATTTAAGTGACTGCACTACGGTTTAGAATCACTAACTTCAGGTAGACTTTGCTTGAGGACAAGCAAAAAGCTAAGTGTGGGGTTATTTGATGTGCACAAATCATATACCCTTTTTAGCATGTTTTTAGACATAAATTAGGGCAATATTTGAATGTATTTGATCTTAATTGAATCAAATTGACATAAAATTGCTTAAATTTCGATTTTGGAAGTTTCAGGAGCAAATTGGACGAAAACAGCAAATTTTGGGGCAAAAATGTAATTTTTGGAAATGCTGACTTGGTCAACGGTCCGGGACGGGCGTCCCGACCCAGTCAAGCCACCAGGACGGGCGTCCCAATCCAGGACGGGCGTCCCGAAGCACCAGAATTTGTCCCACATCGAATTTTTTGGAATTTTTCACTCCAGAAAGCTGCTATAAATACCTCAGGCCTCCAGAAGTTGAAATCATTCCTCTCCACTCGATTTGAGTCATTCAGAGACTTCCAGTGTACAATTCTCGAGTACACAAGTCACTGAGAGACTCGGGTTTCAGTTTCAGTTTTCTTTCTTTCTTTAGTGTTTCGTTTTCTTAGATTCTGAGAAATAGTCTCAGATCTTAGGCTTCGATAGATAGGTTCGTTTTTTGTATTCATAGAATACCGGGATTTCGTTAGGAGATCCTAAGAGAGAGATAGGGTGCGTGTTCTTAGTCAGATTAGGACAATTTGCTTAAGCCCGGGATGTAAGGTAAAGCAATTGCTACTAGGTCTGAGGAGCGTTCTCCGAAGGCTCTGCCGAGCAGAGTAGGATCGAGCAGTCAGGAGCATACAGGAGCTGCAGCGCCGGCTGGACCTGCATAGAGTGGTGATTACTTTATGACAGTGGGTCCCCTAGACGAGGTTCTGTATGTTTACGAATTGTTTTATCTAAATATTAATTTGAATATCAGATTACGATTCTTATGAATATCTATTTTATATGTTGAAGTTGTTATGATTTTCTGGAAAAGGCCACCTGCTTAAATACTTATTATGTATGCATGTCTATTGTCGTTCTTTTAAACTGAAATTAGGGTTATAGACAATTCCTAACCACGGTCTATTCATAACCTGTTTAGTTTAACAGGTATCAATTAGTATTGGTGTCTGCCATACTAGATAAAATAATCTGTGGAACACCATGTTGGTTGAAAGTAGTCTAGGTAGGCTGAGTAGAGTGTTATGCCGGCGGTTATGAGACGAGCAGCATGATACCGAAGTGACATAGGGTACCGTTCATTGCTGACCTTTGTCCGAGCTGTGAGTAGGGCCGTTACCCTTAACGATGGGGCGGTAGCGTAGAAACTCAGATGTGGTACACCTTTAGACACAAAGCATAGTTGCAATCCAGGCCAAGACATGTCTAAAATACTCGAATATAGGTCAATCAACATATAGGAACAGTATAACATAGAATCAGGACCCATCTATAAAACACTTTTGGGATTAATTAGACTTAAACCTAGTGGAGAATGGATCACCCTCTCATCAAAGTATTTGATGAAGATTGCATAACTGGATCATAAGATAAGAGTTAGGATAAAAGACTAGTTACTACTAAGCCGTTGCCACTTTCCTGGGAGTACGATATTAGTAAAATAAAACCGTAGATACTTTCCAACAGACTAGCTACACGATAGGTACTCTGCCTTAAGTTCTGATTGATTAAGTGACATAAATTGAATGCTAAAGTGACAGTTAGTAAGATTCAGTCCTTAATTACTCATAATCAATATAGGTAAATAAAGCCTATCTTTTAGCATACCAATCGGAACGCATCAGTAGGATGTGATAGTTTTCCCGAATCCCATCTAACTGTCGTGATTCATATATAGTTATTTTATACTGTGAAATTTGAGGTTCCTCTTTTTCTTTGCAACCCTGAATTTTTGTCTCCTTTTTAAAACCGCACATGTTCGTCTTTAGGTCTTCGGTTTGTCATTCCCGAATGTGCCGCATCTTCATCAATCAGTGGAAAGAAAAAGTTTCCCCATCCATCGTATAAAACTAACTTGGACCCAATCCCCCTGATGACCCCATCGATCCCTTCCACTCTACTAACTCTTCAAATCCAACTGAACCTCCTGAAACTAATTCTTCTTCATTAATGGACGCAGTACGTTTAAATGAATTCATCTTTTCAAAGCTTTCAAACAGAAATTTAAGCAAAGAACAAAGCAAAGAGTTTTATAACTGAAATACGTCGAGAAGCCATAATTAGAAAAATTCCAAAGCAAAGATCACATACAGATTTTAGCAAACACAAAGCACTGCACAAAAACATATATATTCAATCGTTAATGACCATATTTAACCATCATACTCTCCCAAAAACAATTATAATACAAACAACACATTTATATACGTATATATCAACAATTAGGCGTTTTACATATATACATTCACAGTCCAAATATAATCCCGTATTCACTCATATTAACCGATACGATGATATATTCATAGTTTTACACATATTTTACAACTATAAATCATATTAGTTCTGAGATTTAATAAATGTTCAACAAAAGTACAGTGTATTTACGGCATATAGATACGATCGCCTAACAATGTATATATATAAGTACAAATATATAGTTATAAACAATAAACACTTAGACAAATAAGTTCACAACACCGTTAATCACGCTTTCAAAGTACCCAAACGGCGATTCCACATAGACCAAAGCACGATGTAAGAGTTCACAGAGAGAAAAATGGAGATGTAAACGTTCGCAGAAAGAAAATGAAGACAAAGAAGTGATATTCTCTTTCTTCTTTTCCTTTTTTTGTTATTTACTACGCAAAAATCCGAACCCTAAAACTTCGCTCAGTTCAATTTAATTTATGTTTGACATCTGCACACGCTCCAAGTCCTCACACGCGTCTTTATGTACCCAGACAAATCATCTTCACACGCTTCTGCTCCATCGAAGCGTCAGAAAATCTTTTCAAATCCGCATGAATATCAATGTGCATCATTATAACCGATACATGTGGCACACAATCCTCGAGATAATCATCTATTAATCGTTGTGTATCTTTTCAAGTCTGCGACATTTCAACAACCATATATGCTAAATGTCCATATCACGAAACTGTGTAACCATAACACTTCCTTTTCACGATTTCATTCTCTACATTCGGCAAATATAGTGGTTCCTAAATCCCACATTCGCCAATATAACTTTCAGATAAATTTTCAAATCGTAAAACTTATTTCCAAATCCTTCAATATTTCTCGTTTTAGACTTTCGAAATAATTTCTTTCCTTAAATGTCAGTCATTCATTCTCGAAAGTTTTCACATTCAAAAAAAAAGGCTTATGGTATATGTACAAAATATCTCCATCACTAAAATACGAAATTACCCTTCATCCAAACTATCTCTCCAATTACCAATAATAAATATCATTATATCTAGATATTGTATTTGACCCAGATATTATTTAAAACTAATATTATTATTTCTTCTAAAAATTTAAAAAATATCTAAACAAATTACTAATCCAAAAGCGTCTATAAATTTCTCCTCTTCTTAGAGGAAAGGCCCAAGAGAGAATTGAAGAGAAAAGCCCAAAATCACTGTGAGAAAGCCTCAAGAGAAAAACAATCCAGGAGCATCGGAGTCCGACAACATCACTAGAAATCGCTGAAAGAAAATAATTACACGTGGCTAGTCAATGAGCAAACGAACTAAACAGTCAATGAGCAAACGAACTAAACAGTCAAAGTGATAAGTAGCTTAAATACAAATCATAAGTCTTATACCTCCACGTATGCAAGGTACACATACCACAAAGTTAAAAGCTAGCATTGCCGATGTATATAAAGAGCAATGTGTGAGAAGATATCTCACACATCACCTAGATTATCGTTGTCTCGTTATGGGGTTGTCTCATTATAGGGTCACACGGCTGAGAAATCCGCCGAGGAATATTGCTATGAGGAAAACTTATTTGGCAGAAACTGTCATGGATCTCATTGTCAGAAGCATCGTTATTTGGCTTATAACAGAAAGCACTCAACACCCCAAAAAAAGAAGCCAATGGCCATTGGACAGGTGGTATTTTCGGGTCATCTCTATTATATTCAGATAAGTAAATCTCCTTATAAAAGAGAAACAGTACACACCTTTAAAAGTAATCAGTCTTTTCATCAAAAATACCAAACATTCTCTCCATTGACCATTACATTTACATTAGGGTTTCATTCATATATTTTGAATATCAAACCCTAACTACAAAACCTTAAAAGCTAGATTATAATATTCTTCTTCAGATACTTTTCGTTCACTTGGGATTTAATCATCGGAAAGTTCGAACGGAAGATATCTCCTTTGGGCTTCTTTGCAGGTCAAGATATTAACAAAAGGAGACACAAACAGTTTACTTCAAGTTCATTCTACACAAACAAGTAAGGAGAAAGCCAACACTTATTCTAATTCTGCTGATTTTTCCAGTTCATAAGTTTTTTTACGTCATCAATGTATATAGAAGAAAAAATCCTAAAAGTGTCACACTAGCCACTACCCAAATGTGATGAAAAAGTAGAAGACAATCAACAACTACAAATAGAACGATATCAAAGTAAATAAGCAATAAGTTGAAATTGGAAAAGCAATAAGAAATGTATCACCTTTCCGACCATGTGAATCTATAGAATCGAGTGAAACACTGGCAGAAGCCAAAATTTTCAAATTATCAAGATCAAAATATCTAGCAACCTGTTTAACAAGTTATAGATCAATCAAAATAACCATAGCATTCACACATGTAATGGAGAAAGAAAAAAAATACTTTTAATAGAATCAAAACCAACAAGAACATTCAAACATTTTTGAAGTACATAGAATATTGCCAGAGAAAAAGTTTCAGGAATGCAAGTAACAAGTTGAAGTAAGCAGAAGTATGATGTGCATGTACATGTAAAAAGAGTCAGACAGTAAAGAAAAAATATAAGAACCACCAAATATGTGAGAATTCTTCTACTTATTTATCACATCTAGAAAAACTATTGGTCCATTTTTTACAAGAATTCTCTTTCCAAAAAAAAAAGCATCTATTTAATTTTTAAAGGAAATTAAATTTTTTTTTTTTTTAAATTAACAAATTTTGACAATTTATTTTTTGAATAAGTACAAAAGATGTGGTTCACAGTAAACAAAATGTATATTCGACCCATAAAAATGGTTTTCCAAACACACCCTATTTCATCTATTATTCAGCTCCAGTTCTTTTCAAAGACAAACTTATACCACGTCTACATAATGCAAAACATTGTTGGTCTATGTTCAATCTGCCATACTAATTCACTTTATTCAATTGAAGTGTTTCTATTCATCCTAAAGAACAGTTTCTGAATAATGCCAATAAGAGGATACTAGTGGATTATTATAACATAACAGTATAATTTGGATAAAGTCCAAATGCGGTGTATTTCGCTTACGTGGTGTTTCTTCTTCTAGATGACACTCTATAATAATAGGATCCATTCAGAAATAAATTTTAAAACTCTAACTCTACAGAATCAGACTTCAAAAAGCTGATGAATTAGGAATCCCAATCTAACAATATGCTTCCAGGGATCAAGAGCAGCAGAAGCAATCTTAGGCGAAATTGAGAATCAATAAAGGAAATTCAAACATCCTCCTTTGACAGCTCAATAATAGGATAGTTATTTTGGATTGATAAAACTTGAATGCACCTAGTCAGATGTGCTCCTTCTGAGCAAGTATGCAAGGGGTGTTAAAGGCTCTAGATGATCACGAAGACTTGAAACAATTTCTCCAAATGCAGAGGAAGGAAGTAACAGATCAAATAATCCAGGAAACTATAAGGAAAACAATGCAGAATGCACATTTCCAAAGGACAAACATCACTCTTTCACACACATAGAACATATAAGAGTAATTCACAGTAAAACAGTAGATTATGAGTGTTTCTTTTTCACATCTATTGTTCCAGAGTTTCAAAATTAATGAACACCAAGATTTTTATTTATTTATTTATTTATTTATTTATTTATTTATTTATTTATTTATTTATTTATTTAAAAAATAAAGAAATAAATAAATTAACTAACTAAGTTTACATATACAGATAATATTTTGCGAAATCACAGTGCATTTTATTACAATAGATAAATAACAACCACCTTCCACCCCTCTGGATAATTCTTCCCAAGTAGAAAAACAAAGAAAAGTGAAATATTTTCCAATATGAAATGCTTAAGCAGACGCGCATAAAACAAATCAACAAGGTAAAGAAAATAAAGACGAAAATCATGCATATAATTTAATTAACTCTCGATAAAAAAAGGGCAAACTCATTCTGGAGTTTCAAAATTAATTTAGATTCTTTGATTTTTTATTTTTTTTTCACAAACTGGGCATATGAATATGAATAGGAATAGGAATAGGAATAGGAATAGGTTTATTGAAATAACAAGCAACAAATACCTCAAGCAAATCATCGATTCTGTCACGCTTAGCCTCCATTGGAGTTTCCTCTTCTGAATTCGCCTCTTTTGCTTTTCTCTGTGTTCTTCAAAAGAGAAAAGGCCAGTTCCAGTTTTAAGCACCAAAGGCATGGGCTACCTTTCTTTAGGTTTCTCTATATGCCTAAACTAATAAGCCCCAAAATTCCTCAATTAACTTTTATATAATTGGATTAATAGCATTAAAAATAAAAATAACAATTATATAATTAAAATTTAATAATAATTAAATTTTATATAATTAAATAATAATTATAATTGATTAATTAAAATTCGAAAAAATCTTATAATTTAATATTTAGGGAATAAAAAATTGTGGTAAAAACATTTTTAAATTGGCGGTAAAGCTCATTAAGAATAAGAATAGCACTAAATCAAAATCATATTTTAAAAAATAAATCTTACCTAAACTTAGATATTTATATTATCTTAGTTAGTTAATTGTACTATTAAAATCATTATCAATTGATTTTACTTCTTAAAAAAACAATTGATTTTCTAAAATTAAGTTTTAGGTTTTTTTATATAAAAAAAACAAATTTATAGAAAAAATAGTGAAAAATCGTCATTTCTTAGCCAACTATTCGAAAATACGTTTACAAACATATTCATTTTTTTATATAAAATTATAAATATTAATTTTTAAAAACAAATATTTCCAAAGTTTGTTGTAGATACCATACATATCAAACTTATAATTTTTTGAAATTATAAATAAAAGTGTTATGAACTACACGTTATTTATATAAAATATTAATTAAATAAATTTAATTTGCGTGATTAATTAAACTACTATTTATTTGTTATAAAATAACTATAACAATATGAAACAAGACTAAAGAAATAGAAATCAAAATAGTGTAAATTTGTGTATATATTATTCTTGTAACAAAACATACAAAACTACCACATATTTATAGGGATACATATGTGTAACCTACATACTCATATACATACTAATATAAATGTATACATATATTACAAATATAACTTCATGGAGGTTGCATGAAGGTTATATGAAGGTAGTGAAAGTTATATGGAGGTAGTGAAAATAGTGGGAGTTATGGACATACAAAATATGATTTATAAAACTCTCCCTTTTGAATGTCCATTGTACAAGGAATATGTCTTATTAAAACCTTACTAGAGAAAAATCCAGTGGAATAAAAAACCTAGTAAAGGAAAAAAAGTACATAGTTCCTTGTACACTCCCCCTGATTATTATATAATATCTTTGTATCGTCGCATTCCAATATTATAAACCAGTTTTTCAAATGTTGAAGTTGATAATGCTTTTGTGAACAAGTCTGCTAAATTATCGCTTGAACATATCTATTGTATATCAATATCACCATTTTTCTAAAGATCATGTGTAATGAAAATTTTTGGTGAAATATGCTTTGTGCGATCTTGTTTGATATATTCTTCTTGTAATTGAGTTATACATACAGTGTTATCTTTATAAATTATTGTTGGATGTTCTTTGCCTGAAGATAAACCACATGTCTCTCGAATGTGTTGAGACATGGATCTTAACCAAACACATTCACGACTTGCTTCATGGATTGCTATAATTTCTGCATGATTCGAAGAAGTAGCAGTTAATGTTTGCTTTGTAGAACGCCATGAAATAGCAGTTCCTCCACATATAAAAACATAGTCTATTTGAGATCTGGCTTTATGTGGATCAGACAAATAACCAGCATTAGCATAACCA
This sequence comes from Asclepias syriaca, assembly GCA_027405835.1. Classification (NCBI taxonomy): domain Eukaryota; kingdom Viridiplantae; phylum Streptophyta; class Magnoliopsida; order Gentianales; family Apocynaceae; genus Asclepias; species Asclepias syriaca. The sequence continues at coordinate 10,723,273 of CM049928.1, read as the reverse complement.
ACAAGTTGTAGTTTAGAACTATGAGAATATAACAATCTCATATCAATTGTATCTCGAAGGTATCGGAAGACATGTTTAATTCCATTCTAATGTCTTCTAGTTGGATATGAACTAAACATTGTTAACATATTAACAGCAAAAGCTATATCAGGTCTTGTATTATTATCAAGATACAGTGCACCTATTGCACTAAGATATGGTACTTCTGGACCGAGAACTTTTTCATTATCCTCACGAGGTTGAAAATGTCCTTTTTCACATCAAGTGATCGAATAACTATTGGGATACTCAATGGATGTGTCTTGTCCATGTAGAATTTTTTAAGGACCTTTTTAGTATAATTTGATTGATGAATAAAAATTCTAATTTTATCTTTTAAATACTCGATCTGCAGGCCGAGACAAAATTTTATTTTTCTGAGATCTTTCATCTCAAATTCTTTCTTCAAAGAATCTACTGCTTTTAAAATTTCCTTAGGAGTTCCAATGATATTTAAATCATCAACATATACAATTATTACAGCAAATCCTGAATTTTCTTTCTTAATAAATACACATGAATAAATTTGGTTATTTTGATAATAGTCTTTCAATAAATATTCACTAAGACGATTGTACGACATTCATCTCGATTGTTTTAAACCATACAAAAATCTTTGTAATTTTATTGAATATAATTCTCGAGAATCTAATTTATATGCTTCAGGCATTTTAAATCTTTCAGAGATTTTCATATAGATTTCACTATCAAGTGAGCCATATAAATAGGCTGTAACAACATCCATAAGATGCATATCAAGTTTCTCATTAGCTGCCAGACTAAGGAGATAACGAAAAATAATTGCATCCACCACAGGATAACAAGTGACCTCATAGTCGATTCCCGATCTTTGAGAAAAACCTTGTGCAACAAGACGTGATTTATATCTCACAATTTCATTTTTCTCATTTTTTTCGTACAAATACTCATTTGTACCCTACATGTATAACATCTTCAGGTGTTCGAGCTATGTGTCCAAAAAATTCACGTTTTGCAAGTGAGTTTAATTCTGCTTGAATTGCATCTTTCCATTTCAACCAATCACTTCTACGTCCACATTAATCAACAGATGTAGGCTCATTATAATCATTTTTATTTATAATAGTTGATGCTATATTATATACAAAAACACTCTCAATAGTCATTTCTTCTCAGTTCAAATATTTCCCCGTTGAGACATAATTTATTGAGATCTCATCATTATCTTTTTTTTGATATTTTCAATATCTTTAGGTACCTGAACTTCTTCTGGAGTTACTTTATTTATTATGTCTCTTGACTCTTCTATAGTATTAAACTCGAGTTCATTATTAACATTTGCTCCCTTCTTTTTACGGAGACTTTTTATCTTTTGAACCAATTGGTCTACCATGCTTCTGGCGTGCTATAAACTGATTTGCTATTTCATTTATAGATTGTCCTTCTGGGACATCAATCCGTATAGGAGCAGTTTCAGGTGGTATATGTGACTTAGTCACTCTCTTTAGATAGGTAAATGCATCTTTAGATAGGTAAATGCATCTGACAGTTGATTTGTTATACTTTGCAAATGTATTATCTTTTGAACTTCTAGTTCATACTGATTTGTACGAGTATCAAGATGTTGCAAAGTATTCCATGTAATATTTTTATCAAGCTATTTTTCTTTTTCTCCCCCTAATCCTGGGAACATTGATTAATCAAAATGACAATCGGCCAATTGTCGAAGGATAATCAAAACTAACATATATACACAATCTTCTTTTAGGACCCATTTTTGTGTGTTGTGGTGGAGCATTAAAAACATATACCTGACATCCAAAAATTCTAAAATGAGAAATATTTGGCTCCAACCATAAGCTAATTGTAATAAAAAATATTTATGATAACTTATTGGTCTAACACATACAAGTGTTGATGCATGCAAAATTGTATGACCTCATACCGAAATAGGTAATTTAGTTCTCATAAGTATAGGTCTAGCTATCAATTGAAGTCTTTTAATAAAATATTCAGCTAACCCATTATGTGTATGAACATGAGATACAAGATGTTCAACACTTATATTAATAGACTTACAATAATCGTTGAAAGTTTGAGATGAGAACTCATCAACATTATCCAAACGTATTGTTTTAATTGTATAATCTGGAAATTGTGCTCGTAATTTAATAATCTGAGCAAACAATCTCTAAAATGCCAGGTTGCGAGTTGATAGTAAACTAACACGAGACCATCTATTAGATGCGTCTATTAGAACCATAAAATATCAAAATGGTTCGCATGATAGGTGAATTGGTCCACATATGTCACCTTGAATTCTTTCTAAAAATATTGGAGATTCAATTCCAACTTTAGTTGGTGAGGGCTTAATAATCAATTTTTCTTTAGAACAAGCAGCACAAGAAAATTCTTTCGATTGAAAAATCTTCAGGTTTTTCAATGATTGTCTATGCGAATTTTCAATAATATTTCGCATCATGCTTGAGGTGGGATGCCCCAATCAGTCATGCCAAGTAGTGAATGTTTTTTAATCAATAAACTTCTAATTTATTGAATGTATTCCAATTGCATTTATTCTTTTGTAGTACAATTCCGAAGAAAACATATTCAATTTTATTCAATTGGATAACATTATAATGGCGCTTCCGGAGCCTTCAATTATTTTTGTACTACCCAAAATTATAGTAACATATGCATCATTCATCTGGATTGTAATGAAATATTTTTTATTTTTAAGAATAGTGTGAGTAGTTGCACTATTGGCAAGACATGTGTCTTTCATCGATATTTTTTCAAGCAAATAAAAAATTTATAATTAAAGAAAATATAATAAGATATAAGTAACCAAAGAAATAATGATAATAATAACAACAAAATTTGAGTTAAACATTTATCTAACATAATTACACACATATTGTTTAAGTGGTGTAGTGGAGCAATGTTTTCTTTTGAAACTTATAGGTCATGGATTCAAAACCTAGATCAAATTAATATAATATCTTTTCATTAGTGCTTTAAGACTAACTTTATTTTATATTTATATTTATATTTATATTTATATTTATATTTATATTTATATTTATATTTATATTTATACAAAACAAATAACATAACAAACAACAATATATACATCACATATATATCTAAAATAGTACATTATATATCTACATCCAACACACACATATATATACACAATATGTGATACACGAAAATCATATACCTTTTTTAGCATGTTTTTATGTATGATTTAGGGTGAAATTGATAGGAAATTGATCTTAATTGATTGTTATTTACTTAATTTCATAGTTTTTATGATTTTGGAAGTGTCAGGTGAAAAGTAGACGAAAACAGAAAATTTTGGGGAAAAAACACAATTTTTGGAAATGCTGACTTGGTCAAAGGCTCAGGACGGGCGTCCCGACCCAGTCAAAGCACCGGGATGGGCGTCCAAGACTCGGGACGGGGGTCCCGACTTGGTCAACAGACCAGGACGGGAGTCCCGAACCCCCAGATCAAGTCCCACATCGAATTTTTGATGAAAAATCACCCCGGGAAGCTGCTATAAATACCCCAGGCCTCCAGCAGTTGAAATCATCCCTCTCCACTCGATCTGAGTCATTCAGAGACTTTCAGTGTACAGTTCTCGAGTACACAAGTCCCTCAGAGACTCAGATTTCAGAAAAAGTTTTCTTTCTTTCTTTTAGTTTCTCGTTTTCTTAGTTTTTGAGAATTAGTCTCAGATCTTAGATTACGACTAGATAGGGTTCGTGTTCGGTATCACAAAATACCGGGATTTCGTTAGGAGATCCTAAGAGAGAGATAGGGTGCGTGTTCTTAGTCAGATTAGGGCAATTTGCTTAAGCCCGGGATGTAAGGTAAAGCAATTGCTACTAGGTCTGAGGAGCGTAGTAGGATCGAGCAGTCAGAAGCATGCAGGAGCTGCAGCGCCGGCTGGACCTGCATAAAGCGGTGACTACTTTATGATAGTGGGTCCCCTAGACGAGGTTCTGTATGTTTTCGAATTGTTTTATCTGAATATTAATTTGATATTGAATTCATTATCATACATGTTTTACAATTTGAGATACTGTTCATTTTCCCGGGAAGATCATAGAGCTAGAATTATCATTATGAATGTTGAACTGTCGTGTCCTTTTAAATTAAACTAGGGTTATAGACAACTCCTAACCAAGGTCTGAATCATAACCGGTTTAGTTTAACAGACTGTAAAAGGTCTGCCAGATTAGGAAGAAATAACAAAACAGATCACCATGTTTGTTAGAGTACCCTAATAAAGCTGAGTTTGTACGCTAGGCCAATCCTAGGGTTAAGTGGCATGATACCGAAGTGACATAGGGTACCATTCATGGATACTTTAATCCGACAGATGAGAAGGATCATCCCAAGGTAGGGGTGAATACACTAGGTAACTCGGATATGGTAAACAGATGGTTACATTTCATAATTGCCTTAGAGATCAAGATATATCTAAAATGTTCGAAATTAAGGTCAAACAAATTGTAATAACTGAGCTTAAACTGATGAATGTCTGTCTAGTCTTGAATACTAATTGCTTGTTATGGGTGAGTGGGATCACCAATCAATCTCAAAGTATTGATTATCGATTGACTGATTAGATAATAAGATGAATGTTAGGATTAAGGGATAGTTACTACTAAGTTGTTACTAGTTCCCTGGGAGTACGATATTAATAAATTAAAATCGTAGATACTTTCCAAGAACTAGCTACACGATAGGTACTCTGCCTTAGGTTTTGATTGATTAAGTGACAACAATTGAATGCTAAAGTGACAGTTAGTAAGACTCAGTCCTTAATTACTCATAATCGACATAGGTAAATAAAGCCTATCTTTTAGCATACCAATCGGAACGCATCAATATGTAAACAAGTGTGTGTGTATATATATATATATATATATATATATATATAAAATTCATTCTTATATATACATAAAATAATAGTAAAGTAACAATTCAAATTAGTGGGTAAACACTTAAATGTGCATTATAAATCATTGATTCAATACCACTCTAACATTTAAACTTATATAATTGTTTTTTTAGTAACAAAAACAAAGAGCAACATAAAACATGTGCGTATATATAACTTATATGGATAATGAACAATATACAAGAAATAGCAATTTTACCAACGAATTTATACATTATTATTTGTCCACTTCCAGTGGTTATTAATATTATTTGATATTCAGATCAAATTTATCCCGATCATATGTATCTCTCCATACCAACAATCATTACCATGAATACAAACGTGACCTCTTATGGGATCACGAGTTATAATATCATTTTCTTCGAGAAAATGAATATGTTGGACGACTTTTCAAGTCCAGATTTTTTTTCTCTAACATGGCATAATTTGTTCATTTACAAATTATCATCTCATAATCTTGAACTTTCGGAAAAAAATGATCATCTTCAGGTGGTCAAATTTTTCTTTTAAATAATTTTCCCGATGATTGAATATTTTACATCGATGATGTCTTCTGGACCCATCATAGCTAGATGATTCTCATAATCTAATTTTCATAACAATTTATTTCATCTAGTAGCTCCAAGAGTTACAAATTTAAGATTAATAAGAATTGAAATTAGAAGAAATAACATACCTATTTATTCTTGATTCAACTTCAAACAATATCTTAAACCGGTAGAGCTTCGTGTTGATAACGTGTTATAAAATAGCTATAACAATATGAAACAAGACTAAAGAAATAGAAATTAAAATAGTGTAAACTTGTGTTTATATTATTCTTGTAACAAAACATAGAAAACTACCACATATTTATAGGGATACATATGTGTAACCTACATACTCATATACATACTAATATAAATGTATACATATGTTACAAATATAACCTAATGGAGGTTACATGGAGGTTATATAGAGGTAGTGAAAGTAGTGGGAGTTATGGACATACACAATACGATTTATAAAATTATTTTATTTTTATTAGTATTTTCAGTAATATTTTAAAGGATGTGACATTTCCCTGATTATTATATATTGAATAAATTAATATACATTAATAAATTTTTATTTTCATTTATAAACAAATAGCTTAAATTTTTTAAAAAATAATTAATTTAAAAATATTATAAATTTTGAACTTTTAAATCAGGTTATTATTTTTTAATTATTATTTTTAAATTTGAAGACAATTAGTATTTAATAAAAAAATAACATATATCAGCTTTTACCTAATCTTTATGATGATACATGCCATATAATATTGATTTCTTAGGGAACAATTATCAATTGCGCATTTAATATCAGATGATAAATGTCACTCTAAATACTTATCTTCTCATTATAAATAGAAGGATTAAAACATTTTGTAAATATATTGAGAAGAAGAATTACAAAAGAAATATATATATATATATTTCTCTCTTTTATTTTTTTTTTCATTTTTATATAATTAGTTTGTATTTTTTTATATAATTTTATTATAATAAATTCAATTTTTAAAAAAAAAACATCTCATTTTATATTAAAAAAGAGTATTGCATATGAGGAAAACATATATTATAGATTTGAATGACCTTTCATTGAGAAAGTAATGAAGAGTATGTATTTCCCTTACCATTTTAAAGCTTTAGTCGGCATGAAATGTCTTAGTAATACAAATTTCTCTATTGCAAACCAAGTTAGGTGTTTACACCAAGTAAAGAAGTATAGTTAAAGTGATCATTTTATCTTTCTTTTTTATTTTTCAGGTATGTTGAGGGTTTGTCTTCTTTATTTTGAAATGCTAAAAATAATAATTCATTATAGAGATATAAATATAAAGTCTATAATCTTATAATATTCTATTTGTTATTTTTAAATCATCTTACAATATAAAAATAATAATTTCTTTTGTGCTATATTCTATTGGCCAATGAGGTATATATAGGTTTCCATGACATTAAAGGTTTTAACAATGTCATTCTAGCAAAATAAGCATGGAGGTGGACAAAGTACTTTCAAGATTTCTCTAGCCAATCTACTTTCCAGGGGAACATTCTTCTCATATTAATAAGGCCAAAAATCGGATTCAACAAAATAAGTGTCATGTGTTTGACTATGTTTGACGTGGATGAATAGTTGGCTTTAACTTATTTATTAGTGGTGTTGAGCGATGATTTCTCCGATAATTCTTCCTTTCAAAATATGAAAACTTACAAAATAGTCCAAACAAAATTTTTCTTTATGTTCGGACCCTCTGATGGTAAAGTTAAGAAAGAATAAAAAATGTTTAAGAAAAAAAGATCTTAACTTTATTAGGCTTCTTGCACAAGAAAGTTAGGGTTTGGAACACAAACTTGTTATGAACAAACATTTGAAATTTAGAGAAAGAGAGTAAATGCAAAGAATATTAGCTTGAGTTGAGTGGAAATTGATTACCCTTTGACGGATAGAAGCCCTTCTTATTTATAAGGGATTTCACTTATCTAGTGTACCAGGTGATCCTTGAATTATGCCACTTGTAGAGTTGGGGTTGGTTTGACCTTGTGGGAGCATTTAATGTTGTCTTATTTGGCGCAAACTAATAATGTCTTTGTGTTGTGGCTCAAGGTTAGTAGGTGCAGGGTGGAAGGTTATGCATGTTTTTTGACCATCACTCCGTCAGAACAATATTTCACTAACAAATTTCTCACTGGGGATTTGGGAAGCCGAGCTCTAAGACTACACGTGCCTCGCACCTAGTCCGAGCTTTGCACAGTGTCACACCTCACCTTACTTGATTTTTGACGATGTGTAACACTTGGTGATTTGGCGCATTGCCCAATCTTCTTATCCAGATGACAAGTCATATGTCCAATCACTTTGTTAACCAACCACGTATATTCATATCTCTTGACTCATATATTTTTTTTAGGGTAAACTATCTTAGTTACACTTCTTAGATCTCAGAATCCAACTTTTGCACCTCAAAATATTTTTGCACTTACAGTGCTATTGAGGTTTCAAAACGTCTCATTACATGCACTTCTGTTAAATAAAACTGTTAGCTATTCAATTTTACCTTTAGTCAACCTTTTTTTACGGTTTGACATTGTTCTAATTAGGGACATTTTTGTCCAATAATTTATTCAAAATAAAATGCATTTTATTTTTCATTTTTCTTATTTTTTTTCTCTCTTCTTTCTTTCTCTCTCGCTAATTTAATTTTATTTTTTCTCTCTTTTTTCTTCCTCCTTTCTCTCTCTTCCTCCTTTCTCATATCTCTCTTTTTCTTTTTCCTCTCTCTTCTTTCGTTCTTTCTCTCTCCATTAATTTTATTTTATTTTCTCTCTTTTTTTTTCTTCCTCTTTTGTCTTTCTTCCTCCTTTCTCCATTCTCTCTCTTCCTTCTTTGTCTTTCCTTTTTTCCCCTCTTTTCTCTCTCCTTTTTCTTCTAAATATTCTAAGATTTAGAACCCAAAAAAAAGAAGTTTGTTGCCTATGTCTGCAGTTATACATTGGTGGCACCGATGGGAAAAGCCTTGAAGCTCAGAAGCACCTAGCTGAAGGTGAAAATATACACACACACAATGAATCAATGAAGTAAAGAGATAACCATTGTAATAATGTGCACTAATTTACCTAAAAATGAATCAATGAAGTAAAGACATGAATGAATAGCAGCACCTGAATCAGACAAAATCAAGAAGAACAGGTTAAAAAAAATTTGAAAATTAATGTAAGGTAATATATATTGAATTCAACTTGGCTGACAATCTTGAATTCATTTTCCAAATGAAAATTTTGATATGTAAATTAAGAGAGAGAGAAGGTACCAATTTTCCAAACATTAGAATTAGTGAAAGATGAATTATCCGTAAACTGAAACTCTTATTGTAGAAGGAAGATAGAGCCCTTTTTCATCCTTATTATCACCAAATAAATATGGATCCAGTGTTCCACTTTATTCTTAAACCATTTATTTTCAATATTTATGTTTGGGAAATAAAAGAAAAAGAAATTTTCATATACAACTTGATTTTGAATATTGAATAAAAAGAAAAGTGAGTGTGCATGGTTGTGCGTGTGCAACTTAAAGTTATGGTATTTTAGATGCTTTTTCCACCCTATCACCAATGTTATGTCTTTAATGGGTCCAATATCCATGTCAAGTTTCTTTGGAAACAACAGGGGAGGCAATAATGAAAAGATTGGTTTCTTAGTGAATTCTTCTGGAAATTTCTGTACGAATAATAAGGTTTGTAATTCTTATAATCCAATATTTCCTTCTATATCTAACAATTTCAGAGGTATAGAATTTAATCAGGCTCAACAACAACAACAACAACTAATGCCTCAGGCACCACCATTTGACTCCTCGGAAATAAAGCCTCATATGTTCAATCCACAGTTCTTGATTAACCAGCACCAAACCCAGCACCTACAAAATCCTTCTTTCTTTATGCCATAGCGTACGGGCATCAAGAGCAGAATTTGCTCTTCCCACCACAACTGAAAAGGCACAATCTTGGGCCTATTGGATGACTTGAACCTGGCTGCCAGATTCCCAAAGCACCGTTCAGACACCGGGCAAGAGCTGTTCATGGGAAGACAACCACCACCACCGCCACATCAACAGCAACTTCAGTTACTTCCTCATTATCTGCACCAAAGGCCAGCAGCAGCAGGCCCGAAGCCAAAAATGGTGGGGGAGGAAATGGGGCAACAACAACAACAACAACATACGATAATTGACTAGCTATTCAAGGCCGCAAAGTTGGTCCAGACAGGGAATCCATTACTCACGCAAGAGATATTGGTGCAGCTCAATCACCAGTCAGGTAGCAAAGTTCATTTTCTGGGGTTCTAAATTTTGAAATATTTAGAAGAAGAAGAGAGAAAAAAATAAAAAGAAGAGAGAAAGAAGGAAGGAGGAAGAAAAAATAAATTACGAGAGAGAAAGAAAGAAGAGAGAACAAAGGAAGAAAGAATGAGAGAAAAAAAAAATTTGTATTTTATTTTGGATAAATTTGACAAAAATGCATCTAATTGGAACAATGTCAAATACTGAAAAAGGTTAACTAAATAGTAAAATTAAAGATCTAACGGTTTAACTTAACATAAGTGCATGTAATAAGAGGTTTTGAAACCTCAGTGCACTATAAGTGCAAAAAAAAAATTTAATCTGCAAAATCTAGATTTTAAAACCTAATAAGTGTAATTAACATAATTTACCTTTTTTTTATTATTTACAATCAAAGCATATTCGAAAATTGACGTAGTTTTCCACAATGAAGAAAAATATTGAACCCTTTCTTTTGAATGGAGGACATTGGATGCAGAACTATATACCACAAAGAAATAAAAAAGATATTGATCATCATGTGGAATATACGAGGAGTAAGGAATGAATTCATTTTTAACATATGCACTACAAATCCATTATGAGCTTATGGTAGAAAGAACAAATTTAAAACTCATTAAATATTCCAATCATTATTTTAGAAAAAAAAAACTAAAGTGAAAGATCAACATTAAATATTTTTTAAAAAAATAAAAATTATAATCATATAAAAATATTTTAAAAAAAATTAAAAGCAATTTTATTTTTTTTATTTTTTTATTTTATTGAAGGTTTTAGAAAGAGTGGCCATTTTGGGAAAAACTCTCGAAAGCCTAAAAGAGAGAGAAATAAAGATAACCGCGGTGTATAAAAAAACCCCGACTGCCGGTGCTTTCCCTCCACTCTCTCCTTCTCCGGGGTCTTCCCGGCCAAAAGCTGCATTTTATCCTTCAAAAATGGAAGTAATGTTGCAAATTGCAGTAAGCAGTACGGCTATTCCTTCTCTACCGTTTCCTAACAGATGTTCAAATCCTTCATTTTTTCAAAACCAGAGAGATAAGGGTCTACAACTATTGCACAGTCCAAGTAGCTCTCGTTTAAATGCTGTTAAAGGATCTTCTTCTTCTTCTGGATTTTTATCAGCAATTGGAAAAGCAATTGAGGAAGAAGAGGAATACAGAAGGGCAAGAGCTCAGGTTCACAAGAAAGGAGTAGATATAGATGGATATTCAGTTGAAGGAATCTCAATTGGTGGTCATGAGACTTGTGTTATTGTGCCTCAATTGAAGTCTGCTTTTGATATTGGGAGGTGCCCTACTAGAGCTGTTCATCAGAATTTCTTGTTTATTACTCATGCCCATCTTGATCATATTGTAAGCCCCTCCCCTGCTCTAAAACCCTCCTTTCTTTCTCCTTTTCCGGCACGCGAAGTTTATCAATCTCGTGAGAGTTTAATAGGTGGAATGCATTTGTGGAACACACTCTTAACATGTTAAAAAAGAAGGAAATGGTATGGTTATGTAAAAAACTTGCTTACAAATTAATGACAATAGCTATAGTTTAAATGAGCTGAATTTTGTAATGCTTAGTCTATAAATGCGATTTTTTTTTTCCCTTAAGATTTTAAATGCTTCTAGTTATAATATATATCAAAGAAATTGAATCCGAATCAGGGCAGAAGTCTTTTAGCTTTGCCATGTTATTTAGTGGGATTGTTTTTTTAGCTTGGTTTTGTTCTGATTAAATATCTTACTTTATCACAATTGCTGGGAAATTTTAGTCTGGATAGCACCTAATCAGAATGTTGAATTTTTTTCTTTTGTGTGTATTTCAGTAAACAATTCTATATCTTGAATAGAAGTTAATGAAGAATTTCTGCTATTTTTCTGAGTCAGGGTGGACTTCCGATGTATGCTGCAACGCGTGCTCTATACAACTTAAAACCTCCTACAGTTTTTGTGCCAAGCTGTATAAAAGAGGATATAGAGAAGTTATTCGATATTCATAGGTCAATGAGTGGCGTAGAACTAAATGTTGATTTGGTTGCTTTAGATGTAGGTACGCAATCTCTTTTATTCAGTTCACTGTGTTCTGTTTTTTCGTTTCATATTTCTTAGAGAAAATTGTTATCCACTATTTGTATCAGGTGAAACATATGAAATGAGGAACGATCTTGTAGTCAGACCATTTAAGACTTGCCATGTCATACCAAGTCAGGTAATGTTGGAATTCCTTATTTGTTTTGTGTTATTTACTGGGCAATAATTGAACATTGAGTCATAAGATTTTTCTAATCTTTAGCTGTAGCAACTTTTGAGTATGTTCAACTGTAGAATGTCTTGAAATGAATCAGGTTTGATCTTGAAAACATATGTTAAAAAGTTAATGGATGCTTCTGCATGTGTTACATATATATATATATATATATATATATATATATATATATTAATAATAACAAATAAAATTTATCAGTAAAGAAATTACTTGCAGAATTTCTATGAACATGGTCACGGGGCCATCCATGAACCTGAATATTTGCATATGAATTGTCTTCTCTAGAAACAAAATATTAGTACAAATCCTTCTGAATAGGGCTTCCAGTGGCATCGGAAGCTTTAATTTATATATATATATATATATATATATATATATATATATATATATATATATATATAAATATAATCTTATCCTCTTAAAGAAAAAGAACATGATGGTACATTCAAAGAATTCATCATTAGTGTTTATATTTGTATGATAGCCATGCTCAACTGCTATAATGCAAACTGAAGCTAGTGATGCATTCAAGAAATCCTAAATCAACTGATGACACATTTTTTGGATGTGCTTCATTTATGTTTTAAAAGAAAATAAATTTACAGAACAATGATATCCTCAGTGGATCCATAAAGCCGTTTTGAACCCCCAATATAAGGCAATTTTCTGAGTGATTAAACAAAATTTCTCAACAAATAAATGGCCCACTATTTGATGCTTTATCTCCTATACAGGGACAAAGCTATGGAACATTTCTGTTATTCTTCATTATCTGGCTTTAAAATGTTTTTTTTCTAGTTGCATGCAATTGCTTTATTTTGTTAATTACCCTTGTTATCAATAATTTTATTATCCTGAGAATTGATAATAAGTAAATATGATATTTATTATCTACCTGTATTTTATTTTCAGAATAGAGATAATTTATGTGGGTGGGAATATAAATGGGGTTATAAGTTTTCCAATACTTTCTCAATTTCTTAAGTAGTTTCAAGAGGAACTTCATTTCTGATTGATTCTTACATACACAGGGTTATGTAATTTACTCTGTTAGAAAAAAGCTGAGGAAGCAATATATGCATCTTAAAGGAAAGCAAATTGAAAAACTAAAGAAATCCGGTGTAGAAGTAAGCAAATTCTGCCATTAGCTTCTTTATTATTGCTCCTTCCTTTTATTTCCTATTCTCTTGTGTGTGTATAATGTATAAAATTGGCAGATTACAGATACTATCTTGTGCCCCGAAGTAGCCTTTACAGGAGACACAACATCAGAATTTTTTCTCATCCCACACAATTCTGATGCGCTTAGGGCCAAGATTCTTATAACCGAGGTACATATCCTGAACTGCAGCACCTCTAGATAAAGTGTCATTCAAGATCTGTTTGCCATCTCACAATGTTATTCTTTGGTGGATTATCATTCTAATAGCATTTCGTTTGTTAAAAGTTAAACTGACTGGAAACTTCAAGCATGATATCAGCATGAGAAATGCTATCAGTTCCTGCTATTTTTTTAAATGGAGTGTAAGAGGGCTACAAACTTTTCTTTCAAGTTAAAGAAGGATAGTGAAGTATGAGATATGGAACGCTCTTATACATGGGATAGGAGAGAGAGAGAGAAAAAAAAAGCAGAGAAATCTGGGAAGGAGGTTGGCCATAGTCATTTAGGGACACTTCTAATTTTTCAAAAGGGCTGCAACTTAATGGAGGCATATTGATTGTTATTATGTGTTATAAATGGATCAAATAACATTTCTAAATTTCTTGAAGAGGTTATCCTAAAGAGTGGTACAAATAAAAAATTTAAGACATGAGATACATTTAGAAGCCTTTCTATGTGTTTCTTGATGCCTTTATTCCTTATTTGAATACCAATATAATTAGGAAAGAAAATGCATAATAAGGATATATCCTGTAGACTTAAATTGATTTCTCAAATAATTTTGTTTTGGCAGGCAACATTTTTAGATGAAAACGTCAGTGTACAACATTCACAAGAACATGGACATACTCACTTGTCTGAGGTATTTGAAACAGTGGAGCATTTTGATAAAATCATATGTTAGCCATCTATAGGCAAGAAGCAAGTATATTTTGTGACATTTGCCTACTCAGAAAATGTTTTGAGGGTTTCTTTTTAGTATATTTGCTTCTGTAAGATGATAAACTACTTGAAATGTGCAGATCATAGAGCACGCCGATTGGATTAGGAGCAAAACCATAATATTGACTCATTTCTCTTCCCGCTACAGCATTGAGGTAATAGCTAAGTGAATGATACACATAGTGATGCCAGTTAGCATTCACAAGATTTGTTCCAATCCATTTTTGGTTACAGTTCTAACATTTTTTCATTTTCTTCTTCGGATATATTTTTTCGTTTCGTTTCCAAGGAAGAACAAAAAATTGTGAATAATTCTTTGCTATTAAGGATTTCTGGAAAGGTTTGATATCATCATGATCATTTTTTCTATGCAGGAAATCCAACAAGCTGTTACAAAATTGCAGTCAAAGGTTTCAGCAAAAGTGATTGCACTGACTGAGGGCTTTAAATCAATGTACTCATAGTATTGATTCTGTATTCAATGGTAAACTCTGTTAACTAGTTACTTGAATTTCTTTTCATGCTATCTTCAATCTCAGCCTTTCCACCTATGAAAAAGATATTGCTGTTGTATTCCTAAGCCTGTATAGTTTTAGTCAAATAGAAATTAAAGAAGACTATTTACTTGGCTAACAATCCTGAATATATATTCTCATTTCTTACAAGAACTGATCCTGGATATCCTTGTTAGGGAAGACTATATTTATTTGGCTAACAATCCTGAATATATATTCTCCTGTCTTACAAGAACTGATCCTTGATGTTCATGTTAGGGTTTTAATTCTACTTGAGAGGAGAATTATTCAAGATATACTTTCTCAAACTATCTGACCATGTTGAGAGTAGTGATATTTTTGTAAATATCTTGAGGCCTTAGCTTGATATTTTTGGTTTGTCTTTCCTATATATTACCAATTGTTATGAAATTGTTTATATATATAATAATATATATATATATGTATGTATATAAGGGGAGAGAGAGAGGAGAGAGGAGAGAGGATTTTAATATTGTAAATTTCTACTGAGAATGGAAAAGACAAAACCATTTGGAAAGAATTTTCCTCTTCTACTTTAACCAAGGGATAATGTAATGTATATATAGATAATCAGAATTGGGCAGGACACAATAAATGTATATATTTAAACAATGTGGCATTGCCACTAACTAATATATATATATCCACTAACTAATATATATATATATATATATATATATATATATAATAATATATGTCAAATATTATAAATATTAGATAATATTTATCATTTTACGTAATTTTTTGGGATAATAGACATCTATTAAGTTAATGAATCTTCGGGATTCATAACACTCCCCTTTGGATGTCCATTACATAAAGAATATGCATCGTTAAAACCTTACTAGATAAAAACCCAGTGGGAAAAAACTCTAGTGAAGGAAAAAGAGTACACTATTCTTTATGTGTAGATTTCTCCCCCTGATGAGATGATTTCTCCAAATCTTTAAATTTCAAATTTTCGTTTCAAACAATCTATAGCTTCTCGAAGCTCTTCTGGAGTTCCTATGAGATTGATATATATAGCAAGAATCACAAAAATCAAAATCTGTTTTCTTAATAAAAACACATGAACAGATTTTGTCATTCTTATATTCTGAATTCAATAAGGCGATTGTACCACATGCTTCCAGACTGTTTAAGCCCATATAATGACTTCTGTAATTTGATAGAATAATTTTCACGAGGGCCTTTAGAAGCCTTTGGTAATTTGAATAATTCAGGGATTTTTATATAAATTTCATTTTCAATGCTTTCATAAAGATAAGCTGTAATGACATCCATTAGACGCATGTCCACCTTTTCATGAACTGCTATACTTATAAGATATCGGAGTGTAATAACATCAATAACGAGTGAATAAGTTTGATCATAATCAATTCCTGGCTTTTGCGAAAAGCCTTGTGCGACGAGTCGTGCTTTATATTTTACGACTTCTTTATTCTCATTTCGTTTTCGCACAAACACCTATTTATAGCCAACAGGTTTTACATCCTTTGGCGTTTGGACTACAGGTCCAAAAACTTCTCGCTTCGCAAGCGAATTTAACTCCGATTGAATCGCATCTTTCCATTGAGGCCAATCAATTCTATGCCGACATTCTTCAACTGATAAAGGATCTAAATCCTCATTATCCTTGAAAATATCAAGGGCTACGTTGTATGCAAAAGCATTATCAATAACAACATTTCTTCGATCCCAACTTTGATTCGAACAGGAATAATTAATTGAGATTTCAGAATTCTCATCATCATTTGTAGTTGGAATCTTTTCATCAGTTCTCCTTTGGTTTTTCTTTTCTGTTTCATCAATATGATCTTCTGGATCATTTGTTCATCTTTTCTTTCGAGGATTTTTATTTTTAGAACCAAGAGGTCGGCCACGCTTCTGACATGTTTTTGATTCGAAAGTTATAGGATTAACTTTCTGTCCTTCAGGAACTTCTATCCGTATAGGAGCATTTATAGCTGGAAGATGCGATTTAGTGACTCTGCTGGAGTCAGCAAAAGAATCTGGCAGTTGATTTGCAATTTGTTGCAAATATATAATCTTTTGAACTTCAAGTTCACTCATATTTGTGCATGGATCTAAATGATTCAAAGAAGTTTTCCACGCAAGTTCAATTTTATGCCATTTATTCTCTCCCCCTAATTTGGGAAACAAATTTTCATCAAAATGGCAATCAGCAAATCTTGCTGTAAATACATCTCCTGTCAAAGGTTCAAGATACCTTATAATGGACGGAGAGTCATACCCAACATATATCCCCAATCTTCTCTGCTGACCCATTTTTGTCCGTTGGGGTGGTTCAATTGGAACATATACAGCACACCCAAAAATTCTCAAATAAGAAATATTTGGCTCTGAACCAAAATCCAATTGTATGGGAGAAAATTTATGATAACTCGATGGCCTTAAACGCACAAGTGCTGCAGCATGCAAAATTGCATGTCCCCAGGCTGTTGTAGGGAGATTTGTTTTCATCAATAATGGTCTAGCAATTAATTGCAGCCTTTAATAAATGATTCAGCTAGACCATTCTGTGTGTGAACATGAGCTACAGGATGTTCAACAATTATTCCAATCGACATGCAATAAGAATCAAATGCATGCGAAGAAAATTCACCAGCATTGTTTAGACGGATTCGCTTAATATGATAATCAGGAAACTGCGCTCTTAAGCGAATTATTTGGGCAAGTAATCTCGCAAACGTCAGGTTGCGAGTTGATAATAAACAAACATGCGACCATCGGGTCGATGCATCAATTAAGACCATGAAATGTCGAAATTGCCCACATGGTGGACTAATCGGTCCACATATATCTCCATGAATCTGTTCTAGAAATGTAGGATTTTCAGCTCCTACTTTCAATGGTGTTGGTCTTATAATCAATTTCCCTTTGGAACATGCAGCACATGAAAGTTTATCAGAAGTCAAAATCATTTGATTTTTTCAAAGGATGATCGTGTGTTGTCTCGATAATTTTTCGCATCATAATTGATCTCGGATGACCCAAACGGTCATGCCAAACTTTAAAAGTAACGAGATTAGTAAACTTCTGGTTTACTAAATGATGCGCCTCAATAGCATTTATTTTTGCATAATATAGGCCAGAGGATAGAGATGGTAGTTTTTCCAACAAAACCTTATTACCGGATGTCATTTTTGTGATACCCAAATATTCATGACCATTATCTTCTATAGTCTCAACATGATATCCATTACGCCGGATATCTTTAAAACTCAATAAATTTTTTTGAGACTTTGAGGAATATAATGCTTTATCAATAACAATCATAGTTCCTACTTGTAATATTATATTAGCTCTTCCGGAGCCTTCAATAAGTTTTGCACTACCATTTATTGTGGTAACACTTGTTTCTCCCACATTCAAATGAGAAAAATATTTCTCATATTTCAGTATGGTGTGCGTAGTTCCACTGTCAATAAGACAGACACTTTCGATATCGTTATTCAAACCAAAAAATAGAACAACAGTCATCTGTGTTGTTAAGAAAATATTTACAGAAATAAAAATTAAACATATAATATCACAACAAAAGTAATATAAACATATAACACATAATAATAATATTCTAATTATTTTTTTGACACTTTAATTTCCAATCAAGTGGTCAATTATTTCTTTTGGATGTTCGAAAAGATCAGTAACATCCAGGTGAGCCACATCAACATCAACATTTTCAAGATCGTCATCATTTATTTCATGAGACAAATTTTGAGAAGTAAGTCAACAAAATGTTTTGTTGTGCTACAGGCACGTTTCGTCGTGCTACAAGCACGAGACCAGTGACCTTTCATGCCACAACGATAATATTTGTCTTCATAATTTTTCGGAACAACATTTCCTTTCTTATTATGTTTTGTCCACTTCAGGTGGTCATAAATATTTTTGGCACCTAGATTATTATCACGATTATAAGGGTCAAATTTATTACGATGTTCATAATCATATTTTTGACCATGACCACGGTAACGACCACGACCACGATCTCTTCTGGGATCATGATTTCTAACAGCATTCACTTCATGGAATGGAGTAGGCCAGTAGGCCGAGTCTCGTGATTTTTCATCAGTAATTCATTATTATGTTCCACAACAAGAAGACAAAAATCAATTCAGAGTATTTCTTAAAATCTTTCTCACGATATTGTTACTGCAGGACAATATCCGTGGCATGAAAAGTAGAGTATGTTTTCTCCAACATATCATCATCCGTTATATCAACTCCACATAGTTTCAACCACGAAACTATTTTAAACATTGAGGAGTTATACTCTCTCACGGATTTGAAATCTTGCAACTTCATGTGCAACCAATCATACCGTACTTTAGGGAGAACGACCATCTTCTGGTGGTTGAATTTTTCTTTCAAATTTCCCCACAAAATAAGAGGATCTGTCACGGTAAGATATTCATTTTTCAAATCCTCATGAACACGATCTTGTGTTGATGACACTTTATTTTGTACAACGGTGTCTGCCGGACCCGTTGTGGCAAGATGCATTCTGGCATCTAGTGTCCATAACAAATAATTCTTTCAAGTGACATCAAGAGCCACAAATTTGAGTTTAATAAAATTCGACATAATAATAATAGAAAACGTACCGGTAAAAAAAAACGTACCTGATTGATCTTCAAATAAATTTTAAAAAATACTTTACTCGGTGGTAGAGACTCGTATTGTTGGTAGAGACTCGTGCTGATAACGTGTTATGAAATTGTTTATATATATAATAATATATATTAATGTGTATATATATATATATATATATATGTATATAAGGGGGGAGAGAGAGAGGAGAGAGGAGAGAGGATTTCAATATTGCAAATTTCTATTGAGAATGGGAAAGACAAAACCCTTTGGAAAGAATTTTCCTCTTCTACTTTACCAAGGGATAATGTAATGTATATATAGATAATCAGAATCGGGCAGGACACAATAAATGTATATATTTAAACAATGTGGCATTGCCACTAACTAATATATATATATATATATATATATATATAATATATATATATATATATATATATATATATAACACATGTCCAATATTATAATATTAGGTGATATTTATCACCTTACGTAATTTTCTGGGATGATGGACATCTATTAAGTTAATGAATCTTCGGGATTCATAACACCAATAATATTTCTTGTTCTTTTCTTTCTTTTAAATAAATAAATAAATATATATATATATATATATATATATATATATATATGTAATTACAAAGTTATATATATATATATGAAAGACAAAGCTAAGTTTATCTTGCTAATCAAGCTAAGCCATAGAGCTGTCAAATTGTCCGTTTATGCATAGGTTTTGTGAGTATTGATCCACTATTATCTTTTTAGTATTATGTGGAAAGGTAACACTATTATCTTTTCAATATTAACTTTCATACCAACGGTGAGTTTGGCTCTCCATTTCTATTTGTTTATAAAAAAAATAGTGTAGGAAGAGTTTCCTCCAGATTCGATGTGGCTCGAATTTAGTTTAGTTGGAGTTCAAGTGGCTATAGTTTCTCATTTGTATTTGTAAGGTCTCGAGTTTAAATTTTACCTATAAAAAAATAATTTAGGAAAAGCCTCCTTGGGTCTGATGTGGCTTGAATTTGGTGTGGCTTGAATTTAGTTTAGTTGGAGTTCAAGTGGCTGTCAAATACAGATAAATTAAAAAAAGAGAGTTTTAATTTTATTAAATATTTTAGATTTTAATATCTTTTAAGTTTTCATCTTTAATAGTTTAATTTTAATTTTCGTGATTTTTTAGTCATTTTCTTAATTTTTTATCTTCTATTTTTTATCCTCTTTATTATTTCGGAATTATTTCATTTTCTTTACTCTTTATCTTTTAATTATTATTATTATTTTGTCTTTCACTATTTTTTAATCTCATTTATATTATTTTATAATTATTTTATCTTCAATATTTTATTTTTTTCATTTATTTGCATAATTATGCATAATTAATATCGTCGGCTTCTTTTTTTTTTTCAAGGCTGAAATTTTTCTATTAATAGAAAAAAAATTACACACATTCCTTATTCTAGACTAAAAGCAGCTCTAATACAAGACGAAGGCTTCTTTCAATTATGGCATAAGATTCTCCAAAAAATGACTATCATGTATACCTCTATTGTAGTTAGTCCATAAAACATGTAATGTGTGTCTAAAGATGTAATCCAAAAAATAAGGGGATATGGAAGTACCCCCGGGCTTTCTAATGTTCATGCACAATCATCTGATAGCATCAGCGACGTTAAATAATTTCCTCTGTAGCGCAGGTGGGAGAATTACTTCCCATGTTGTCCTCATATAGTTGCAGTTCCTAAGCAAATGGAGTTGTTGTTTGTTCGGCAGCTTCGCCAAATGACACATGGGGGACTCTCCAATTCCTCGCTTCCACAGCATGTGAGCTGTTGGTAAAGCTTGATGAAGACTGACCCATATAGTGTGAGATGTCCTAAGCGGACCGTGAAATCTCCATAATCATCGCCACGAGATGTTTGCTGAAATCTGCTGCGTATTGAGCGTCTGACGTATTGGCTTGGTTGAGAAGATACCCGGGCTAGTCGGCTTCCAAAAGGGGATATCTGCTACAGAGGGATCCCGACCTACTGTGGTATTATTTAGTTGTTGCAGTATGTGTGCAGGAAGGAATTGTTGCAGTAAATCACACATCCACTTGTTGGAATGACTCCAAAGCTCGACCACCTTTGTTGGATGCATGTGTGTTGGAGGTTGATTCTCACAGAGATCTAGCAGTGGCTGATCTCCCCACTATTTGTCCAACCAAAATATCATTTTCTCTCCACTACCCAATTTCCATCGGACGCCTTCATAAACTAATGGAAATACTTTGCAGATGGCTCGCTAGATGTGGGAAGCTCCTGTTGCCCTAGCTCCCTTAACCAACTTGCTCCATCCTCCATACTTGCTTGTTAATATTTGACTACTAAATTCATCCGGGAACTTGATCAAACGCCAGACCAGCTTTGATAACATTGCCTTGTTGATAAATTCCAGCCTTGGAAATCTCATTCCCCCTACTGCTTTTGGTTGGCATAGCCTACTCTACGCAATGGTATGGAAACGTCGTACACCATTACTCTCACCCCAATAGAATTCCTTGTACAGCAGTTCCAAGTTTGCAATAATAGCTTTTGGAATAGCTATTGTTTGCATTGTATATATTAGTAAACTCATTAGTGCGGAAGAGATTAAAACTGCTCTACCTTTGTGTGATTGTTTAGAATACATTGTAGCTAAGGACTTATGTGATGATGAGCCTGATAATTATAAAATAAAGAAAAAACCCAAAATGAATTATTATATTTTTTTAAAAAATAAATTAAATTATAATTGGTTGAAATTATATAGGTTTGAAACCAAGAAACTATATATATATATAATATATATATATATATATATATATATATATATATATCACTTCCTATGAAAATGTAATGATAAAAACATAGAAAAAGATCATTTGAAAACCTATTGTGGAAATCTACTTTGAACTTTTCTACAATAATTATGTCAGGAATTTTTATAAATTGATCATCTGTTTTGAATTAGAGTCCCCTGAGCACGGCATAACATGAAAAGGAGCCCAATGTAACCAAGAAATAAATTGCCGACGATACATACATACATGTATATATTGATTCTGCACGAATCTGTCAAAGGATAAAAAAGTAAATTCAAGTGCCGAGAATTTGGGAAGCTCTACAATTGACTTGTTAAGAAGGCTTTTTGGGTTGGTTAAAGTCGAAGAAGACTGTTTTCTGAGAAGGCGAAGTATAACTTTTGGGGAGCGGTACTTCGCTGGGCTCTCTTAGTACTCCGGGGTACCACACTTAGAGTCTGGGAAGCCTGCAAAACAAGTATGTTCAATGGGGAGTTTGTGTCCTGTGAACTCTCCGATGCTTAAGTCAGTAGAGTATTTTTAGATATATGGAAATTAGGAAAAAAGTCCTTACCTTATGTTCAGATATCTCTTTTATAGCAGTCTGATAATGAATTTACCGTTATGGGTATGGACTGTTATGACCGTTATGAGTAACGGGTCATTAATGCGGAATTAAGGGTGTAACGTCTGGCCTTAATGAGGCCCATTAATTTGTGTTTATGACGTCAGATGAGATCAGGGGTAATTAAGGTGTGACAGAATTACCGTTTTACCCCTGAGGTATTTTTTAGACTGTTCAGTGGCCCTTCGTCGAAGTTCCGTCTGACGAAGTAGGGGAGCTTCGGCGGGATAAGCGTGTTGGGTACCTTGACTTGTGGCTGAAGTTAGGGTCTCTGATTGGACTGGCTGTCTTTTCAACTTATGCGCCTGTCATTAATTGCAGAATGTTAGCCGTCAGAAGTACTTTTTCGCTTTCCCCGGTGCATCGATTATGGCAAGTAATCATTTCAAAAAGGTCTTCCCTCGTTTATTTAGTGAGCTTCTCTCTTTCAAATGCTTTTTCTTTCACTTTTGCTTCCTTTCCTTTATAGTTTTCTATCATTCATACTTTCTGAAGATTCCTTTGCCTTCATAGTTTTCCGCCATTAAAGTTTTCTGAAGATTCTCTTTGCCTTTGTTTCCTTCGCGAATTCGGTCAAGTTCCTTCAGATTCTATCACAAGTTCAGACATCAAAAAGGTATATTTTGTTTTCTTCTGGTCTGGTTTCTCGGTTGTCTGTTGTGTTTCTTTTGTATGGTCTGTTTTTTCTGTGGGTTGATAAAGGTAGAACTGTTGTTTATTCTGGGTTTTAGGGTTTATCTTTCTGGGTAGCTTCTTTGTTTGAATGGGGTTCTAAAAGTTGGACTTCCATTCGCAGGTTATGGCTGCCCAGAGAGAAGCTGAACGGGAGGTTGAGGATCTTATGAATGAGGGTTTTGGTGATCCTCAACCTGCCCAGCCAGAGGTGACAGTAGCAGCTAGGGATGGTGAGGGTGAGGTTCCTGAGGAGGTGTCATTCCAGCCTTCTATGCCGCTTCCTCCTCCTGATTTTCCCCTAGATAGAAATAGGCTAACCCATGAGCAAGCAGAGTCATTTGCCCGTAAGTATAGTATAGACCCTAGGACCTATAGAGTCTCTGTAGCTCCTTCACCGGGGAGGATGTCTCTTCGTTATATTCCTATTCCCTTGGTTCACTTCAAAGTGGGTCTTCGTCTTCCTATGGACCCTTCCTTTGTAGATTTTTTTGTATATGCTAGAATTCAACCCGGGCAGGTGCACCCAAACGTTGTCCGCACCATTTTTTGTCTTATCTGTCTTTGTCGTAAATTAGGCTTCGAGCTCTCTTCTAACATTCTTAGAATGCTTTTCTCTTCACTTCGGATGTTGGACAATACTCTTTCTCTTTGTCCACGCCGAAATAAAGTCATTCTTTTTGACTCCCCGCCCAATAAGGTAGATTTTAAGGGTAGGTGGATGAATGTTGAGTCGCGTATAGGCTTTTCTTTCCGTCCCTGTGTTAGTGAAAACTTCCAGTGGACTCAGATAGAGGGTTATTCTCTTAGCCACTTCGAAAAAGCCTTTCTAGAGGTCATTACCCGGGACTTAGGAGATAGTCGCCAAAACCAAACCCGGGTATATTCCTCCGTTGATCTGTTGAGTGAAGCCAGCCTGAAGTGGTGTGGCATAGGGGCTGGTTTGGCTGAGAGGAAGAAAGAGTTGGGGTTTGCTGAGGAAAGTCCAAATGAAGACTGGACCATACACCCCGGAACCGTTTTCTCTTTTCAATGTGACCCCTGTAGTCTTACTAGGCGTGGGTGTGGCAGAGGTCGGGGTAATGTGTTGTTTTGTGTTTTTTTTTTTGTTGATCTTCATACTTCGCAAGAGAAACTGACTTGGTTGTTTTGTTGCAGGTCCTACCATGTTCAGCAAGGCCTGGGGGAATAGAGTCGAGGAAAGGGATGTCAGGTGATGCGTTCCCGACTGATATGCTAATATAGGTGTTATTTTACCCTATGTTGATTATGAGTAATTAAGGATTGAGATTGACTAATTGTCACATTTAGTCTCTATGGTGTCACTTAATCAGTCAGAACCTAAGGCAGAGTACCTATCGTGTAGCTAGTCTGTTGGAAAGTTTCTACGATTTTATTAAATAATTATCGTACTCCCAGGAAAGTGGTAACGGCTTAGTAGTAGCTAGCCTCCTTATCCTAACTCTTATCTTATGATCCAGTTATACAATCTTTATCAATAACTTTGATGAGAGAGTGATCCATTCTCCACTAGGTTTAAGTCTAGTTAAGCCTAAAAGTGTTTATAGACAAAGTCCCGATTCTATGTTATACTATTCCTACATGTTGATTGACCTATCTTCGAGTGTTTTAGATATATCTTAGCCTGGAATGCAACTATGTTCTGAGTCTAAAGGTGTACCACATCTGAGTCTCTATGCTACCGCCCCATCGCTAAGGTAAACGACCCTACTCACGGTTCGAACAAAAGACAACTATGAAAGCCCTATGTCACTTCGGGGATCACGCCGCTGGCCCATAACTGCAGGCATAACGCTCTACTCAGCCTACCTAGACTACTCTAACAAATAGGGTGTTCCGCAGGTTATTTAATCTAGTATGGCAGACACCAATACTAATTGATGCCTGTTAAACTAAACAAGTTATGAATAGACCGTGGTTAGGAATTGTCTATAACCCTAATTTTAGTTTAAAAGAAACTACATTAGACATGCAGACATAATGAATATTTAAGCAGGTGGCCATTTCCGGAAAAACATAATAACTTCAACATATATAACAAATATTCATAACAATCATAATCCAGTATTCATAATTGATATTTGGACAAACACAATAACAACATATAAGAGAGTGACAGGGGGACTGATGCCATAAAGAAATCACCATTTACATAGTCTCGCCGATGGAGCGTACTGCTGTATATGTCGTATTGCTTGACCTGACTCTGCTCGACAGAACCTTCGGAGGACGCTTCATCAGCCTAGTAGCTGGACTTTACCTTACGTCATGGGCTTAAGCCCAGCCCTGTGGACTGACTCTTCGAACGCCTAGAGCCCTCTTAGGATCTCCTAACGAAATCCCGAGTATTCTATGAATACCAGAAACGAATCTATCTATCGAACCTTAGGATCTGAGACTATTTCTCAGAAACTAAAAAACGAAACACAAAAAGGAAAGAAAGAAAACTTATACTGAAATCTGAGTCTCCGAGTGAGTTGTGTACTCGAGAATTGTACACTGGAAACCACTGAATGACTCAGATCGAGTGGAGAGGGATGAATTCAACTGAGGAAGGCATGGGTTATTTATAGCAGCTTTCTGGAGTGATTTTCTCTCAAAAATTCGATGTGGGGTTCTGAATTCTGGTTCGGGACGCCCGTCCCGGTCTGTTGACTAGGTCAGGAAGGCCGTCCCGAGTCCTGGACGCCCGTCCCAACCTGTTGACCAGGTCAGGACGCCCTCCCCGAAGTCTGAACTTCTGAAAAATTGCGTTTTTGCCCCGAAATTTGCCATTTTCTTCCACTTTTCACCTGACACTTCCAAAATCATAAAAACTGTGAAATTGGGTTAATAATGAACAATTAAGATCGATTTACCCTCAATTTCACCCTAGATTATGCCTAAAAACATACTAAAAACGTGATATGATTTATGCATATCATCAGACAGTTACACCTAGACTCCCTACCTCAGTTTCCCCCACGTTTGATAGACCGGGGTGCAGCGGGGGAGACTCCCCTTACTTACCCATCCTCCGCCAGTCCGCGCAGGCGAGGTAGGACCCTTCGTAGAGCAAGGGATGGGCAAGTAAGAGGCAGGAATCTTCGTTCTGCACCTGGACTTCGCCGGGAAGCCACACCCGAGGTGGCGAATGATGAGGAGGAGCAACTCCGTCCTCGCCAAAGCCGGAGGACTTCTCCCCGTCGTCCACCTGTTGAGGTATCTTCTTCTTCACCTTCTCCTCCTTCTCCCACTTCTCCCCCTTCTCCTACTTCCACGAATGCCTTGGATGCTGTCCCCTTGGCATCCCGAAGGAACTCGGAGCCTACTCCTGTTGAAGAGTCTGCTCCAGCTGCCGAAGCTGAGGCTGCTCCTGCTGCCGAGGCCGAGGTAAACTCTGGAAGCCCTGGTCCCTCTTGGCTCCAGCCGGGGTTTCAACTGCCAACTGAAGAAGAGCCTTTGAGGGCTTTGGCAGCTGAAATCACTGCCCGAACTCCTCCCCTCAACAATCTTTGCTTCAACAACAAGTATGCGGCAGCCATGCTTGGGGTGCAGTCTTGGATCGAGCTCATGACCCTGAGAGCTTGATCGGGATGAAGGACATGAGGGTTGAGGAGGCCACCAACGGAGTAGGCACCTTGATAGCTCGGGTGAGTCTCCTTCTTTCTTTGTCCTTAAGAAATTTCCTGTTGTAACCTTTATCTCACTTTTTTTTAAAAGGTTTCCTCCTTAGTGAAGCACATCTCCAAGTGCCAAACTTCGGAGCAATCCGGGCGAGCTGCGGAGGACGCTGAGTGGCGGGCAGACAACGAACCTCGTCTACTATCTTTGGAGCAAGAAGTGACCAAGCAAGCTGCTCGTATAGAATTGCTTAACTCTGAAAAACTGTAGCTGTCCAGCGAGGTAGACGAGGTGAGGAGATTGTTGGCCAGTATGAAGGAACGGAATGCTGAGCTGAAAGTTGCGAATAAGGATTTGAACTCAGCTAGGGATGAAGTTGTTGCTAGTCGGATCTCCTTGCATGAGGAGCTTGAATATTGTCGTTCAGAGGACTTTAAAAAGAAAATTATTGATGATTTTAAAAGCTCTCCTACGTATCATGATGAAATCGATCGCTAGGCTGGTTCATTTTTGGACAAGGGATGTGTACATATTATCCGGCAGCTTCACCCGTACTTTGAAGATAAGTCTGTCCTCTTGCAAGCCTTCAAGTCAAATTTTGATAATGATTTATGTAGGCAAGAGGCAGACTTCGTTCCTTTTACTGACGAAGAGTTGGAGGCACTCCGAGAGAGGGACGAGAAGAGGGGAAGGCCTTTTTGGAAGAAGCCGCGACCTACCGCTCCAACTTTTTGGGACATGCTTGACAGGGGATCCACTTCGGCGGCTCCTCCTTGACCATTTTTGTAACTTAGGACTTAGACTTTTTGTACTTAGGCTGTTGATGTAACTTTTTTGTACTTTGTACTCTTTTGAAAACTTCAATGGAATTTTCTTAACTTATGAACCTCGCGCCTTCAGTTTGTTTTCTTGAATTCCTCTAACTCCATACTTCGTAATAAATATTTCCTTCAAGTCTTTGTTGTCTGACTTTATACTTCGTAACAACAAATATTTTCCTCAAGTCTTTAACTTGATACCTCGGAACCATAAATTACCTCGCATTTCAAAACTTCGAGTGTACTTTTAACTTGGTATTCTGCAACCAATTTGTAACCACGATCTTTCTCGGGGTAGTTTTCAAGTTTCCAAGCCTTAACTTGGTGCTTCGTAACCACGACCTTTCTCGTGGGTTTTTTCCAAACCTTAGCCTGGTAATTTGTCACCACGACCTTTTTCGTGGATTTCTTCCAAGCCTTAGCCTGGTATTTTGTGACCACGACCTTACTCGTGGGTTTTAGTATCTTTCGAGATCGTGCTCGAATTTAAACTTGAATAATAATCGAGATCGTGCTCGAAGTTAAACTTGAATAATAATTGAGATCGTGCTCGAAGTTGTACTTGAATAATAACTTTATCATTTTTGGAAATTCAACAACTTGCCTTAATGACGACTTGATATTCAAAACAAAGTTTGCCCAAATGCATCTCATACATAGTACCTTTTTAGGTGATTTACAAGCCACGAATTTGGTAGAAGAACGACATCCTTGTTCATGAGTTTGTAGGTGTCGGGTCTTACTTCATGTTTCACGAGGTACGGTCCTTCCCAATTTGGGGTCAGTTTGTTTGCTTGTATATGTCTTGTCGTGCCTTCAATTTTTCGAAGTACCCAATCTCCGACCTTTATGGGTCGCTTGAACAGCTTCTTATCATGAACTTGTTTGGTTTTTTCCTTGAATGATTGTGACCTTAGGCGGCTTGCTATTCTTCTTTCCTCTAGTAGATCTAGCTCCAGACTTCTTCTTTCTTTGTTGCTATCCTCGCTGTACATCGCTACTCTGGCTGTGGGCAATGCCACTTCGGTTGGTGCTACTGCTTCGGATCCGTACACCAATGCGTAGGCCGTTTCTCCGGTGGGGCCCCTAGTCGAAGTGCGTACTGCTCATAGAGCGGGGTTCAATTCATCAGCCCATTTGTTAGACTTTCCTTCTAAATTTTTCTTTAGTGCTGCTAACACTAATTTATTGGCAGCTTTTGCCTGTCCATTGCCCTGAGGGTGTGCTACGGATGACTTCCAGTTCTTGATGTGCAACCGTTGGTATTCTGCGGTGAACTTTGCTGAAAATTGTACTCTGTGATCCGTAATGACTGCCCTAGGTATCCCGAAGCGACATAAGACATGTTCTCGGAAGAACTTAGAAACATTTTCTTCCGTGGAATTTGTAAGGGCTTTTGCTTCAATCCATTTTGAGAAATAATCCACCGCTATGACCAAGTATTCGCATCTATTTTTTATCTTTGGGAATCTCCCCATTAAATCCATACCCTACATGTCGAATGGCCAGGCTGCCACTACTTAGATCCGTATAGTCCACGCACATCCTCCATTTGCCAGTGGACTTTTTAACCATTACCACATTGGCAAGCCAAGTGGGATACTTTACCTCGCGAATGAATCCCGCTTGCAAAAGCTTATTTACCTCTTCCTTCATGCCTTGTATTTTTTCTTCGCCAAACTGTCTGGACTTTTGTTTGATTGGGCGGTATGTCGGGTCTATATTCAGGGCATGCTCTGCGACCGAGGTGTCGATTCCGGGCATATCTTCTGTACACCCTGCGAAGCTCCGTTGGTGCCCCTTGAGAAATTTGATGAGGTCTTGTCGGAGTTGATCTGGCATGTCTCTCCCAATTTTGACGAGTTGCTTAGGATAGTCTGGATTTATTTCCACCTCGTCAAACTCGTTATCCCGTGATACTTCGGCAGTTGGGTTGCAAATTTGTTTCTCCGTGTCTTGTTGCACCCTCAGGTCGGGATCTTCTATCACCACATTGACATTCCCGACTTTGTCGGGAGAGTCTCTTTTTCTCTTTATTTTCATTATTTTCCCTAGCAAACTCCGCGGGCTGCTTCATACAAATCCAACACCTCGCGAAGTGTGGAACTTCACTTGCTGATGAGAAGTACCATATCAAAAGCCGCGTGGAAAGGTGTTCCCACTATGGCATTGTAAGGAGATTCTAAGTCCACAACATAGAATTTGACCTCCTCCGTTCGGGCTTTGTCCCCTTCACCAAGGGTGACATGCAATCTTACTGTTCCCTTAACTGGTACTTTTTGAGGTGTGAACCCCTCCAGTACCATTCTGCTTGTTTTGAGATACTCCTCTCTCAAGCCCATTTCTTCGAAACATCGCCAATACATGATGTTTCTCATGGCTCCAGTGTCAACCAGAACCCTTTTTACTGTACACTTGTCAATTCCCTCTCTGGTCATCCGCATCTCGATGACTATAGGACTGACTTTGGCCTCCTCATTACTTTCTAGCTCTTCGTTGGTGAAAGTAATGACTTCCTGTTGCTCGAATTCATACCTCGAGACGAGGTATGATTTGGTAAAATTGTAGATTCTCTTCTTTATTCTTCTCACCGAGCCCAGCTCCGGGTTAATCATGTTGATTACCCTTTCTCCCTTGTCTTTTTGCTGTTGTACACCAGCAATGTATTCCTTCAAACATCCTTCCTGAATGAGCTTTTCGATGGCTCTCTTCAGTTGGAAGCATTCCTCTGTCGTGTGACCATAGTCTCTGTGGAATCCACAGAACTTGGTCTTATCCCGCGAGGCGTACGTTTGTGCCTTCATCGGTGTGGGATCCCTGACTCCGTGCTTCTCCTTTAGAACTGCAATCAAACTCTCCTTTGGGACATTCAAAGGTGTAAACGTTTCAAATTTCTTACCTCGATTTTTGTCCCTCTGTTCTAGGAAATTCGAGGCCACATGTTTTGGTTGCTCGGGTTGTTTATCCTTCCTTCTGGTGGTAGATTCAAATGCACTGCTCTCTACCAGTGCTACTTTCCGAGCAACATTGAACATTTCTCCAATGGTCTCCGGCTTTCAGAGTTGGAGTTCGGTGTACAGCATCCGCGACCTAAATCCTCCTTCAAAACATGTGATCACTGTGTCTTGACTGATCCCTTCAATTTCCTCGTAGGTCTTCTTGAACCTTTCCAAAAATGAAAGCAACGTTTCGCCTTCCCGTTGCTTGATGTTGGCTAAATCTCCTCTTGTTTTTGGGATTGTTCCTGTAGTGCTGAACTTGTCCAGGAATATTTTTTCCAAAGTATACCATGAGTCGATGGTATCCTTTTTAAGAGACGTGAACCAGGTTAACGCCTTGTCGGATAACGTAGTCGGGAAAGCTTTGCATAGGATGGCCTCGTCGTTTGTGACTAGTCCTATGGCCGACTTGTACCGACATATGTGTTCGATGGGCTTTAACGAGCCCGAGTATAGAACGAACTGTGGAAGTTTAAGTTGTGGATCCGGGGAGACATTTTGGATCCATTTGGTGAAAGGCCCCAGTTCGATTGATCTGGATTTGTGAACTTTGGTGGGGTTCTTTCCAATCTCTGGGCTACCTTCTGGGGACCTCTTTTTGGCCCATTTTTTGTGAACTGGCTTAGAGGAATGATGGTTTTCCCCTACCTCGCTGACAGCCTGTTTTCTGCTCGTCCGCGTTCCACGCCTTTCATCTTTCCCGGTGGCCGTTTGCGTCCGTTGTGGAAGCTCTGAGGGTGCTCCAGACAATCTCGGCGGGGGAAGATCTACTCCAGCCTTTCTGAATTCAACCCTCAGCTTTAGCCATTGTTGTGAGAGCTCCTGATCCCGCTTCAATTGTTCATTTTCCCGTTGTAGTCGCTGTAATTCCTTTTCTGTTTCCACAATTCTTGTGGAATTGAGTTGTTCCCGTAGATCTTGGGAAGTCTCTGGTTGGGGTCCCAACCTCTCCGAGACGGGACGGCGGCTGGAGCTGGGAGATGATGAGGAACGTGATATCCTCGTCCCAGTCTCACGGAGGGAAGATTGTCGCACGGTGCGTCGATCTCTGGATTGCCTAGACATGTTGGTGTTTTTGGGAGAGCAAATTTTCTGAATGTTCCCGGTAACGGAACCAAACTGATTCTGCACGAATCTGTCAAAGGATAAAAAAGTAAATTGAAGTGCCGGGAATTTGGGAAGCTCTACAATTAACTTGTTAAGAAGGCTTTTTGGGTTGGTTAAAGTCGAAGAAGACTGTTTTCTGAGAAGGCGAAGTATAACTCTTGGGGAGCGGTACTTCGCTGGGCGCTCTTAGTACTCCGGGGTACCACACTTAAAGTCTGGGAAGCCTGCAAAACAAGTATGTTCAATGGGGAGTTTGTGTCTCGTGAACTCTCCGATGCTTAAGTCAATAGAGTATTTTTGGATATCTAGAAATTAGGAAAAAAGTCCTTACCTTATGTTCAGATCTCTCTTTTATAGGAGTCTGATAATGAATTTACCGTTATGGGTTTGGACTGTTATGACCGTTATGAGTAACGGGTCATTAATGCGGAATTAAGGGTGTAACGTCTGGCCTTAATGAGGCCTATTAATTTGTGTTTATGACGTCAGGTAAGATCAAAGATAATTAAGGTGTGACAGAATTACCGTTTTACCCCTGAGATATTTTTCAGACTGTTCAATATATATATATACATGCCAACGAAAGCTATATAGCTCTCTATCTTTCTCTCTCTATATATATAATATTCCCATAGCAGCCGACAATTCATCCTTGGCTGCATTGCATTGCCTTCCGTTTCATGGATTGGCCAACACTCACAGGAAACTTATATATATACATATATAGGGAAAAAATATATTCCAAATTCGTAAGTTATGGGCAGAGCCGTGTAATAGGCTTTGGGAATATTATAATATACATACATACATAATATTATATATATATATATATATATATATATTTCAATTTGTATTTTAAAACAAATTATAATTTAGGAAAGTTAGTAAACGGACTCATGCTTCCTTCAATGCATATGAGTAAATGATCGAAGATTTAAAATTATTATAGTGAATAGTTTTATATTAAAAGTTTTAGGTTAAGTCTTAACCCTTGAGTAAGAATTGAATTTTAGAAACCTAAGCAGTTGAAATCCGAATTAATCTTATTGAAAAAATTACTCAATATTTATTTTATTTTTAAATTAAAATATAGTTTATAAGATATAATACATGTAGTTACTTTTCCTCTTCTGTCAAATATGAGGCACTTTTCTTACATATTTTCTGTTTACAAAAATTATTAAAAATTGAAGATAAATATCTCTAACATGCAACAATTAGTCAAATTAAGAAACAAAATTCTTTAAAAAAATTTAACTTGACATGTGAATAAAAAAAGGAAAAGAAATTGCCTAATTTTCTTATCACATATTGCACGCACTGATAACATCAAATACTTCTCCCCCTCTAGAATTTCTAAACCATAACCAAGACTAATGATAGAAGAAAATAAATCAACTCTTTCTCAAGTTTTATATTTTCTTTTCTTTTTCAATCAATCCTAAAATCTCTTTAAAAAAGTATAAAAGAAAAAAAAACACTAAATTCTTGACAAAAAAGAGTAAAAGAATAAAAGGGAAACTAAACAATAAAATCGTCTCATTTTTTATTTCCATGTGATATATATTGAGCGAGTTTTTTTTTTTAATTTGAAAAGACAATAACAAAAAAAAAATTTATCTGAATTCATTGAATTTTAGATTTATTTTATATTCTTTAAAATTAAAAAATAAAATTATTTCTTTGCAAATGAATCGCTTTGAAAAATAATAATAATAAAAAATAATCTGAATTCATTTCATGTTCTTTAAAATTAATAATTATATTAAATAAGTAAAATATAAAAATATTTTTTTTGTAAATAAATCGACAATAAAAGCAGAAATTAATCATTATTTTAATATTTTTCAAATTGAAAATTGAATTTATTCATTTGTAGATTACTTTACCAGCAACCAGTAGAGAAATTTCAAATGAGGATTTTTTACCCTAGAATCCCTCTCATTTACTATAGATCGAAAAATTACAATTTTACGTACTGTAGATAGAAATGAAGGCATTCCTTCAATCAATTGATCATTAGTTGTGGCTTGTATTAAAGCCGGTAAAACTTTGACCCATTCTTGGTATAATCCCTTATATGGCTCTGGGAGTATATCTATCTTAGGACCATATTGATCCCACCATTGGTATAACCAGTTTAGTATTTCCGCTTTATGAAGGGAAGAACAATTTTTAAAGAACCATGTATGTTTATGGTTACTATTTTCATATAAAAGGCTCTCAGGGGTTTATATTCAACCCCAGTAGACCCAGATATAACTGTGTCTGAAATGAATTTTACTATTTAATGGATAGTAAGCCAAAAATAGA
Source organism: Asclepias syriaca (assembly GCA_027405835.1). Taxonomy (NCBI): domain Eukaryota; kingdom Viridiplantae; phylum Streptophyta; class Magnoliopsida; order Gentianales; family Apocynaceae; genus Asclepias; species Asclepias syriaca. Next base: position 10,688,916 of record CM049928.1, on the reverse strand, counting down.
TTTTAGCCCTGGATCGAAGGCTAGAGCCCTGATCCAGCAAGAATTTAATTTGCCCATATGGGAACCTTTCAAAAAATGGTTTTTAGAAAATTTTAATCCAAATGATAGAAAATTATGGTTACTAAGTACTTTTGGCATAGGTATATTAGAATCCAGTTGGCCGTTTTAGCCCAAGTTGAAAGACGTTTTAGGCATTTTTGCATGACAGGGGTAATTCTTTATGCATATAGACGGAGGTGTTTAGTGTAAAATTTCCTTTTCTGCTATCTGGCTATTTTGTTGGTTATCAGGCTTTATATTTTGTTTTTAATTTAAAATTTTGAGTTTTATGTTATGTGTCATAGATCCTAGGTAGAAATGGTATAAGAGCCATGGATTTTAAATTATGCTAGTATATCACATCTTAGATTTATGAATATCATAAAACGAAAAGACAAAGATACTGTTAAAAACAGTATTTTAGAAGAACAAGAGATCCCTAGAAATCTAGAGGACCTAAATAGGTGGACTATCCCCAGGATAGATCCAAAAATAATTTATAAATTTGGAATGTTTGATAAACTAAGCTTCACACAAGTAATTAAAATAACGAAAGAAACTATTCCTTTACAAAGTGATAATATGACACTGCAACTACTAAATACACATGATTTGGCTAAATATAAATCAACTCATAAATTTTTCTATATTGGATTGGTGCAGGTAGCATTAAAACCTTTAACCTTAGAAGGACTACCTGAAAGTTTTCTACTTACCTTAAGAGATGGTAGAAACCTAAACTGGAAACAATCCCTAATAGGAATTATGCAGTCCAGTCTTGCTCACGGAGCAGTTTATTTTAATGTATATCCTAATCTAGCATTATCTTTAACAGTTAAAGATAATGCTAGATTAGGATATACATTAAAATAAATTGCTCCGTGAGCAAGACTGGACTGCATAATTCCTATATTAAAATGTGTATTAAAATTTCAAGATGACAGTAAAAGCAGAAATTAATCATTATTTTGATATTTTTCAAATTGAAAATTGAATTTATTCATTTGTAGAGAAGTTTCAAATGAGGATTTTTTACCCTAGAATCCCTCTCATTTGCTGTAGATAAAAAAATTACAATTATATCTTCTAAAAATAATAAAACTACTCAATATGCCTTCAAAATATTTTTAATATAGATAAAATGTAAATTACCATTTTATCCCGATAACAAAATTACTCTATGCTATCAAAATTTTGTAATTATATAGAAGATATATAAAATACACTATATAACTTATCAAAAAATAAAAAATAAAAAATAAAAAATAAAATACACTATATATATATATATATTCCACCCAAATAAGTTACAAATTAGTTAAGTTAACATATACTTAATTTTTAAATATATTAGTTTTAGATCAAATAAATAATTTATATATAAAAATATACATTAAAATAAAAATATGAAAGTAAAAATTTAAAAATAATTAAAATAATAGAAAATTTTAAGAATTAAGATAAAAAATTGATCTCAAGTGGGTAGAAAAAAAAAGAGAAAAAATTGATATAAAAGTAAGTGAAAAAATATCATTAAAAAATTAAAAAATAGATAATATAAATGAGTAAAATAGAAGTCTAATAAATTATAAAGTTATAAATAAATAAATAAATTTAAGAAAAATATAAAAAATTAAGAAAAAAATATCATTACAAAGATTAAAGAGAAAAAGTTACATACACATAATAATAATAATAATAATAATAATAATAATAATAATAATAATAATAATAAAATAATAATAATAATAATAATAATGATAACCACCAACAATTGTTGAAGGTAGACAATGGCGCAACGTGGACCTTTGGAGCAACCGGCAATCAGCTGCCCGACTACAAAAACGAAGAGGATAGTTCGTTTCAGGGCTGGTCCAGTTAGCTTCAACTGCTGTACTCTACCATAGTCCTGCAGGAACTTTCCTCAAAGTAGCCATGGCTTTGCGATTGCCCTATCGACCCTTCATGCTTGTAACTCCTTTGCTTCAATTTCTTCTCTTCCGTCTGTGTTTTTGTGTTTCAAAGAAATTATGCCGATTCATATCTATTTTCCCATCAAATTGGAATAAATTCTGTTTTAGATCATCTACTTTGTGATTTTCAGGATTAGTGTGAATGTTCTTTACTTTGTAGAATTTAGAAACTAAGCATGACGTTTTGTTTGATTTTGGCGAGAAGCTAGTAGATAATTTGATTGATAGAGCTGTATTCTTAGAAAATCAGCATTATCAAGATCTCTTGCATAAATCTTCAAGTCTAGAAACTTAAGTTTTAAGTTTGTTGATATTACAGAGATGTTTTTGGCATAATCTGTGTTTGGTATTTTAAAGTTTGAAATTGTCATTCTTAGATTGCGGTTCAGTCTTGATACTTTGCTAGATAAATCATACAGGTATGGGAAAGTGCAAGAAAACTGCTAGTAGAGACAGTATTGTCAGGCAAGTTGACCTGCTTGATAGCTAACCTTGACATTTCATAGATTTTTATTGGAGCATTTTTTAAAATGTTTGTAACAGTCGTATCCTTGGTTTTAATTTCTTTCTGGGAAACAGATACTATTCTTTCGAGGGTTGTATACTTTAGAGGATCTGTAAAGCCTGGATATTTTAGAGGATGTGTAAAGCTTGTACAAACAAGAGCTCGTATTTCATTTCCAAAGGCTGCTTCAGAAAATAAAGAAGTTGTATCTTCAAATTTCATGAACAAAAAGATGGTTCCCAGTTCAGATCCACCAAGCTCTGCTGATATCAATTTGTTGTATCAGTTATTTGATAAGAGGTATGATGGGCAGTTTTAATGTCTTATGTATTCTTTCTTTTGTTTCAAGAGGCACAATTCTTTTAAGATGGCTATTCAACTGTTTTCGCTTTTGATTGCTAAACTAATTTCATTGTTTAAATCATCTCAATCTGTTCTAAAACCATGCCAACCAAGAGATAAATTAATCAGTAGTATCTAATTTGCATTCTATGAAATCGAATTTGATATGTGGAGGGAAGATTTGGGATAACAGTGATACCTGAATGTTATTGGCTAGACTTCAGTGTTTGACAGAGGGAAAGTATAGACAGGTTCGCTTGGGGGTTGCGGTGTCAGCAATTTTAGCGTACTAGAGTAGAGAAATAAAGAGGAGGAGGGGTGGGGGGTAGGCTGTTGGTGCAAGAATTAGCCAAAGATAAGAAAAGGTTCTGAGAAGATGAGGAGAGTTATGGGGAAAGAAAGGGGAAAAAAAAAAAAAAAAAAAGAAGAAAGAATGCTCTTTGTATAAATTGGAAAACTGTCACATACTTTTTGGTTTCCTTTTTGCATAAATATTTCAATAAAAACATGTTTTTCATTTCATTTTGATATTTCCACTTGCAGCATGTAGAAGTATGAGAAATTTTGTGCCCATTGGTTTCATCTTTTGGATCATAACAATTATCATGCATAAACTTTCCTGTGAAAAGAGAATTACCATGTATTGCATCAGTTAATTGGTTTTTGAGTAGACCAATGAAGATTTATTAGTATCTTCTCCTCTCCAATTCAATCATGGTACTATTTATTTTATGGCTCATAAAGCTTGATATAATTCAATTAATTTGGTTTAGGAGTCCTCATTTTTCGACTTATAGAAATCAGTCTAACTTCCATGTCTAAATATGCTATATAGTTTTTTGTATCTCCAATTGTGCTTCTTATCCCTTTTGAAAGTATATTACTTCACATCATATTTTGGGAGCCCTAACTAGTTCTTTCTGTTGTGCAGTTCAAAGCTTGTTGTTTTAACTGGAGCAGGGATTAGTACAGAGTGTGGAATTCCTGATTATAGAAGGTAATCTTTTTCCATAAGGATTATAAAATCTCTGTTCTGTGAATTCTCTTTTTTTATCAAGTTTATTTGTTTGTGGAAGGTAGATGTGTACAAATTACTTTAAAACATGATATTAAGTGATTTTCCTTCCTTAAGGTTTTAAGTTATACAAACTCAAATGATGATGCTTAAAAATTCCAAAATGGAAGTCAAAGGTTTTACTTTGGAGGTCCAAAAATTTTCTTATATTATCTTTCTGGGAGCTTAAGTCAAATGACCTAAGTGATGTTTCATTCGTGTTCAAATTTCAATGGCAAGAGAAATTCTATCTTTGATCATGTATCACAAATTACCTGCTTCTGCTCTCTATTGTGATAGTTTTCCTATGTTTTGTTGAGGAACTTTAAAAAAAAAAAAAGTCACCAACTTTGAACATCCTACCTGAAGTAAGAAGAATTGAAAAATAGAGGTCAAATTAAACTTAAGTTGATCATTGTAATCTTCAGGGGACTTTTTAATTCATAAGTAATATTGATATACCTTAGGAGATCTTCTTTTCTGCCCTGTTTAGATCACAGTAAATATCCTAGAAGCTTAAATACAGTAAAAAAACACATCCAGCTTCAGAAAGTTGCATACTTAGAAAACTACGCAACAGACTTTGTGAAACACAAAGTTTTCCTTTAGAAATGGAATAATTGTGAAACTGCTGAATAAATTAGTTGCAAATCTTATGTAGTTTCCATGAATTGGAAGTACTATCAAGTTTCATTTTGACTCTGTTGTTCTTACTTGCTCAAGAGAATTATTTCTTTGCCCTCTATTTATTGTCCTGTCTAGTTAATGGTTGATGACATTTTAGTTCCTGATCTCATTAACTCCACAATATTTCTGAAGTGTCATTGCTACAAATTAAATGCAAAATCAATACTTCAAACTGAATGGTGAATAAATTTTTTGTTTCTTGTAATGCTTGTATATCTTATCTTCTGTAAATGCCTCTTATATCTTGTCAATGCACTGCCTCTGGGTGAAAATTTGAAATCCTATAATTTGTTTATATGTTGTTTGCTAATGAAACTTCCATGTATATTTGTAGTTTTAGACTCTTTCTTTATTAATTATCTAGTAACATCTTTGCTACCCCCATTAATCAAAATATCTCTGATCTGCTTTGATATTTTTAAAGCTGTTCTTTATATTTCTGTGGCCATGCCATTAATCTTATTTGCTACCGTACGACAAGTGGAAGATAGCATTCCTGATCAATGGCTTATTTTCTGTTAAATCTTGGTGTTAATAAAATGTTGGCTTCTATTTCATGTAGATGGTATCAAAATTTTAGTGTAATGTCCCTGATGAAAGTTGTAAAACCACTTTCAAATTTACAATTGATTGCCTTGAACAAGTAGGGCTTAATGTCCATGTATTAGCCTCTCTTTTTTTTGGGAAAGTGTCTGGCTTCTAGAGAATGTAAACATGTACTGCATTAAGTGTTTAGATATCCATACTTCAAAGGGATAATATAAACACCCTATTTAAATTTAATCAAATATGTCTTTGTCCATACACATTTTGCTTCAAGAGGAAAAAAAGGATATTATTGTTGCCACTTTGCTGTTAGTCCTTGATGTTTAGAATGGATTATTTCATGCTCAATTTTAAAGGATAAAGTTGTTCTGCATCTATTTATTACGGCATTCTCTATTATATTTTTTTCCACATGTCTGAATATATACAATATGTTGAATTGGTTGAAGTTTCCTAACTTGCTTATACTTGGTTAACTATGTAATAAAAATAATTCTTCCTCTTACGAGTTTAAAAATTATTACTGTTGAGAGCAAATTGCTGAGGATACTGTTTGTATTTCTCTTCAAGCAAAAGGGTATGATCAATATCGAAATCTATTTCTGCCTCTTTGATGTCCAACGTAGATGGTGTGAGATTTTGAATTTTTCTTCAAATATGAGTTTTGTTTTGATATTTTTTTTTCCTTATTGCTAGTCCACTACTGAAATCATTTTGTTTCCCTTGTTATTTCCAGCCCACATGGAGCCTATAGCACTGGTTTCAGACCCATTACTCATCAGGTGAAATGAAGGCATGTGCTAAGAATTCTGACTTTGTTTATTAGAAATTTTAATGCTTTTCTGTTATCCTCTATTAACAAACAGATCCCCCCGCCCACCCCCCCCCCCCCCTCCCCCTAAATTTCCCAACAAATACGCTCATATTAAGTACAAATCAAATACACCTTTTTGCTTCTTGTGGACTAGACAATAAGTGAAGAATGTTGATTAGAAAATTTTAGAAAATGACAATACTCCTTGATTTCTCTTCCTCAATCAGTCAGTTTTATTATTCACAATTACTCACTGTTGTTTCTATTTCACGAGTCATGAATCATTATGGTAAAGAGTTAAAGTTGATCTGTCTGCTATAAATCATAAAAAATATTATAGAAAGAGATGACTAAATAATGAAGTTTCTGTAGAAAGGTTCTGCATAACTTTGTGACAATCATCCTAAGATATCATGCATTAAGGTCAGTGTGGATCCAAGGATATCTGTGGGCATGGTCAAAAGGTTCTCATTTATTCTCTTTCTTCCTACTTTTCCAGTTATTCAGCTATGCTTTGTTTTGAATCATGGTGATAGGTCCCAACTTGTGATAGCATTAGCGTAAAAGAATGTTTTCTCTTCCGGTGAGAATTAAACCGTAATAGTTGAATGAATTATCTCCTAAACTTGACATTTTCTGGGCTGCTTTAAGTAAGCCAAGCCGTTTACAATCATGCCGAAAATAAAGGGAAACTAGTAGCTAACTAACCGAAAAATACGTAACTCCACGTAACTCCTTGAAGATCCATTCCTACGTAATCCACTACCCCAGCTTCCCATGATCCCAACGTCCCTTACGACCCGAAGTTTATCCCAAATACTTGGGATTGGGTTTACGGAACCTTGTTGACTGCCGTGGCCTATCAATACTCCCCCCGTTTGGTGGATCCTTGTCCTCAAGGATCGTTGGTGAGAATTCACTCAGCAGTTTCTTTGTCGGTTCCCAGGTGGCGTCCTCCGGTGGTAGATGCGTCCATTGCACTAGGCTCTCTTCAACCAGTTGACCTCCCTGTCTGACCCAGCGGTTGTCCAGAATTAATTGTGGTTCGAGTTCGACCACTCCTTCATCGGAGACTGGTGGCAACGTTGGTTGCTGTGGTTCCGTAAGGTTGTCATTTTCTTGGTACGTTTAAGTAACGACACATGAAATACGGGATGAATGCGTGTGCCTTCCGGTAAGTCGAGTTTGTACGCGACTGGTCCGCATTTCTCCAAGATCACATAGGGTCCGTAAAAACGACTTGCCAACTTCTGATGGACCCTTTTGAAGGCTGTTTGTTGTCGATAAGGATGGAGCTTCAACAGCACTCGTTCGCCCACGTCAAATGAAATATCCCTTCGCTTGTTGTCGGCCATTTGCTTCATTCGGTTAACTGAGCTCGCTAAATTAATCTTCAATTGCTGAAGCAGTTCATCGCGAGTCAGTAACTGCTGATCCACTTCGTGAACTGGGGACAGGCCGTCTGTGTAATATGGAATGGTGGGAGGCAGCCGTCCATACAATGCTTGGAATGGGGTCATCCCCGTAGAAATATGGTAGGTAGTATTATACCAATATTCTGCCCAAGGTAAATAATAACTCCATTTACGCGGCCACTGGTGCACGAAACAACGAAGGTATTGCTCGAGGCAGCGATTGACGACTTCTGTTTGTCCATCGGTTTGTGGGTGGTATGCGGAACTGAGCTGCAATTTGGTGCCCGACATCTTGAAGAATTCCTGCCAGAATTTGCTGATGAAAATTGGGTCTCGGTCACTAATGACGGACTGCGGCATCCCGTGAAGTTTGATAATTCCCTCGATAAATTTGTCGGCCACTGTTTTGGCAGTAAACGGATGGGTTAAGGCAAGGAAATGGGCTGATTTACTCAACCTGTCGACGACCACCATAATCGTGTCCTTGCCTTGAGAAACCGGAAGGCCTTCAATAAAATCTAAAGTGATGTCGTCCCAGACCCGGCATGGGATTGGCAGCGGTTGGAGGAGTCCGGCCGGAGCTAATGTTTCGGCCTTGACTTTTTGACATACCTCGCATCCTTTGACGTACTCCTGGACTGATTTATGCATTCCGGCCAATAGAACTGTCCCAATTTCTTATATGTGCGTAAAACTCCAGTGGCCGCCCACCTTCGTATCGTGCATTTCATGTAGCAATTTGCTACGTAAGGCTCGGTTGTCTGGAATGACAACTTTGCCTTTGAAGAAAAGTAGCCCCTGACGCCACAAATAATGTCCTTCGGGATGACCCGTTGCCTTGCGACCCATTGACTGGATATACGGATCATTTGTTGCTGCCGCTTTAATGTCGTCCCATATACTGACATGCGGAATAAAAACGCTATGGAGAATGGGACTACCTGGTTTGCGTGATAATGCATCGGCAGCAGAGTTTTCACGTCCAGGTCGATAGACTATCTCGTAGTCGTACCCAAGGAGTTTAGCTACCCATTTCTGCTGCTCTGGTGTGGCAATCCGTTGTTCCAAAAAAAACTTGAGACTGCGCTGATCCGTTTGAATGTAAAATTTCTTGCCCAGAAGATACGGACGCCATAAACGTATAGCCTCTATGATGGCTAACATTTCCTTGGCGTAAGTGGACCAGGATTTCTTCGTCACTCCAAGTGCTCGACTCATGAAAGCCACCGGTTTACCTTGTTGAGACAGTACAGCTCCTATGCCTTCCCCAGATGCGTCTCAATGGTAAATGAGTCCTTGAAATTCGGCATTGCTAATGTGGGAGTGGTTGTCATGGCCTGTTTGAGTGCCAAAAAAGCCACCTCTGCTTCATCATTCCAGCCGAATTGGCCTTTCTTTAAGAGGTTGGTAAGAGGCCGAGCTATAATGCCGTAATTTTGGACGAACTTCCGGTAATAACCTGTCAAGCCTAAGAACCCACGTAGTGCGAAATATTATTAGGCCGTGGCCATGCCACCATTGCAGCTATTTTACTCCTGTCCACTTCCACTCCGTGGTTAGTAACAATATGACCCAAATACTCCAGTTTCTGTTGCCCAAAGGCACATTTACTAGCCTTAACAAAAAATTGGTGCTGCCTCAATATCTCCAAGGTTTGCTTACATGCACTAAATGTGTGTCCCACGAAGGACTATAAACTAATATATCGTCAAAGAAAACTAATATAAATTTTCTAAGATGAGGCCGAAAAATAGAATTCATAATGGCCTGAAAGGTAGATGGTGCATTGCATAAGCCAAACGGCATAACCAAATATTCGTAATGTCCATTATGCGTTCGGAAAGCGTCTTGGGATATCAAGAGGATTTACTCGTACCTGATGGTATCCAGCCCTCAAGTCAAGCTTGGTAAAATATGAGGCACCATAGAGTTCATCCAACATGTCCTCCACGGTGGGGATTGGAAATCGGTCTTTAATGGTTGCTGTGTTGAGTGCGCGATAATCTGTGCAAAAGCGCCAATTTCCATCTTTTTTCTTCACCAAAAGGACGGGTGATGAGAAAGGACTAGTGCTGGGTTGAACAAGTCCTGAGCTTAGCATTTCTTGGACCTGTTTTTCAATCTCCTCTTTTTGATAATGCGCGTATCGGTACGGTCGCACATTAACTGGTTCGGTTCCTTCCTTTAGAGGAATGCTGTGATCAACCGCGCGGATGGGAGGCAAGCTTGAAGGTTCGGAAAATACATCAGAATATTCTGCAATACTGCTTGCATGCTTGGATGTATGAGGTCTTCTGGGTCCGCTTTGGTGACCGGTAGGCAAAAAGCGAGGATAGTACGGCCTGGTCGAACGCCCTTGGATATTGCTTTAAGTGATGCCGCTTGAATATTTTGGCCATCGATCCCTATCAAACGTCTGGTCTGGTTGTCCCAGGAAAATTCCATGGTCAATCTTTTCCAGTTGCAAACCACGGACCCGAGTAGCTCAAGCCATTGGATTCCCAAGACTAAATCCAATCCTGTGAGTGGTAGAGAATAAAGAGTTAATGAAAAAGTTATGCCTTGCAGGTTACTGGTACCTCATCGAACCTCCCATGGCATCTCAGATCAGCTCCATTAGCTACCCGCACTGTGAATGCCTCAGTCGGTATCACTGGTAATCGTAGTAGGCTGGCCATACGCTCACTAATAAAATTGTGAGTCGATCCGCTGTCAATTAACGTGATAACATCGTGGGCACCGATCCTGGCAGCTACTCGCATGGTCTTGGGTGCTGTCCAACCTGTTAGAGCATGCAGCGTGATCTCGGTTCGATAGTCCCCTCCTGGTTCTCCTCCACTAGTGGTTCTTCATTTACGGCGTCACAAGTGTCGTTTTCGCCATCGTGACCTTCCAACATGAGGATTCGGGGCCCCTGACATTTATGTCCTGCAGTAAAACGCTCATTACAGTTAAAACACAAGCCTTGAAGTCGCTTACGCTGCATTTCTTCCCAGCTCAAGCGTCTAATAGGGGCGGCCGGTGTTATTGGTGCTGTTCGGTTAACTGAAGGTAGAGCTAGGGGAGCTCGCACTGGAGGTGGAGGGCGTGTGAATCTCCGCTGTCTCGTTAGCTGGTCATCTCTCATGCGCGCGAAGCTGATGGCATCTTTCAACGTTTGAGGTTTAAACATTCGAATCCCGTCCGAGATTTCCGTTCGTAAACCGCCCATGAAAGTTCCCACAAGAGCTTTTGTGTCCAGCCCCTCACACGGTTGCCCAAGCGTTCAAATTCCTTCTGGTATTCACGCAAGGACCCAGTTTGTCTGACCCTCGAAAGGGCTTCATCGAAATCCTCGCATTCCGAAGGTCCGAAGCGAGCCCAGAGTTCCTCCTCAAAATCCCGCCACGAGGGCACGCGTCCGTCTTCCTGGAATGTTCTGCGAATCCACTGCCACCACTGGTTGGCTTCCCCTTCCAAGTGGTAGGAGGCCAATAAAACTTTTGTGCCTCGGGCGTATTTGGAACTCGAAAATTGGTTTACGCGATTGAACCACTCCGTCGGATCATCTCCTGAAAATCTGGGAAATTCAAGTTTTGCTGTTTTGGCCGACACCACCAGCCGTCCTCCTTCGCGTCCGTCTCGGTGATGATGTCCGTGGATGGGATTCTCCTGATTTGCAAGCAAGACATCAGACAGGCGGTTGAGAGTTTCTTCTACATGACGAAGTCGGTCAGCCATACCGAGCTCCATCCGGTGTAACCCTTCTTGTACTCCACCCAGTCCTGCTTCTAGCTGCTCGATTCGCTCCTTATTGGTTCCCATTAAAAATTTCAACCTGGCTCTGATACCACTGATAGGTCCCAACTTGTGATAGCGTTAGCGTAAAAGAATGTTTTCTCTTCCGGTGAGAATTAAACCGTAATAGTTGAATGAATTATCTCCTAAACTTGACATTTTCTGGGCTGCTTTAAGTAAGCCAAGCCGTTTACAATCATGCCGAAAATAAAGGGAAACTAGTAGCTAACTAACCGAAAAATACGTAACTCCACGTAACTCCTTGAAGATCCATTCCTACGTAATCCACTACCCCAGCTTCCCATGATCCCAACGTCCCTTACGACCCGGAGTTTATCCCAAATACTTGGGATTGGGTTTACGGAACCTTGTTGACTGCCGTGGCCTATCACATGGCATGAGTTTTCTTCAATTAAGCATGTATTCTGCCCACTTTGGTATTCATAACAAAGAAGAATTTGGTACTGTTTGCAGCGCATTTTTATGAGTGCCCTACTTTATTTGTCTTTTGTTAGTTTCCTGTTTAATGTCTTTATCTGTCCATCTATGTGTGTTTTTCCATTTTACTTGGTCTGAACAGGAGTTTCTCCGTTCCATCCGAGCACGGAGACGTTATTGGGCAAGGAGCTATGCTGGATGGAGACGCTTTACTGCATCACAGCCTGGTCCTGCCCATAGAGCTTTAGCATCTCTAGAGAACATGGGTCATATAAATTTCATGATCACCCAAAATGTTGACAGGTATAGTTCTAGCAACTGATGTTCTCTGTCATGCATGCTATAAATGCTTTATATACTCATCTTCCACCAGCAATAGTCTAAATCAAGGAGATTGAAGAGATGCAAAAACCAACCTTGTAATTGTCTCTCGTCTCAGGTTGCACCATCGTGCTGGCAGCAACCCACTGGAGTTACATGGGACTGTTTATACTGTTGTTTGTACTGATTGTGGTTTTTCTCTCTCTCGAAGTTCCTTTCAAGATCAAGTAAAGGCTCTTAATCCAAAGGTTAGTCTTTAAATTTTAAGGGTTAACGGAAACTTTTATGCTTAAATTTTACCATTTATTCAGTTACATCTATTATATCATGAATTGCCCGTGTATACAGAGAGCTTAGAAAAGTCTCAGTTTTATACCACAACTTATAAAGTAGACACAGTTAAGCAACATTGAACTACTTATTTCCCAATATCTGCTTGTACGAATTGTATACAAGTGAAGTTGGAGTTTGCAAACAGAGTAATTATCTCAATTATACAGCTCTTTAGATCTTAACTAGAAAATAAATACATTCCTAATATCAAATATAAAATTGAGACATTTTCGTTTTGGAAATTATACTGCTGTATCCACTACTTGGTTTTCTGTTTTTGCGCAATGTTTATTGGCTTTTGCATTAGGAATTTCCTGACATTCTGTAACCCTTTAATTTCTATTAATTGTATCAAACATGCTTCTTATGGTACATTTGATGCCAAGTTTAGGATATGGAATAAACATTATGAAGAGAACATGTGATTTGCTATCTAGAGACTTCTTTATATCTGATACATAACCCAAGTTGCATGATTTGTTATTTTAGTTTACCTTCTATAGTCATAAGTAGTTGAAACTGTAGCATGCTTACTGCATATTAAATTTGTTTTGATATAGAATTTTATTTATTTATTTTTCTTTCATGTTGGGTTCAGTGCAAGCGTGAATTCTAGCTTGTCACTAGAGTTTAAAAGTTCACTTCATATTAGTGAACTTAAAATGAATCTTGGAAAACCTTGTATGGGCAAAGTCAATTGTTCCATGTCACTGCTTCTGTCCTCCAAAACTAGCGCTTCATGGTAACTTAGCCAATGCTATCAGAACTCGTTTCCCCTCCAACCCCAAAAGTATAAAGGGAGAAACAGAAAAACAACTTCTGGGTGGACTAAGTTGAAATTATAATAATGTTCTCAGATTTTGTAATTAAAATCATTATGGTCTTAGTTGTGTGTCTTACTATTTATTTCTTTTGCTTCTTCCTTATCCTTCTTTTCTTTATTCTGTATTTTTTCTAGATTATCGTAGTTCTAAGTGTAACAATCTTTCCCTTATCCTTTTGTTTTCCTCTTTTGAGAATCTCGTTGAATTTTTTCCATGCAGTGGGCAGAAGCAATTGAGAATTTAGACTATGACAGTCGATCAGACAAAGGCTTCGGGATGAAGATAAGGCCTGATGGAGATATTGAAATTGATGAGAAATTCTGGGAGGAGGAATTTCATATCCCCAACTGCCATAAATGTAGTGGAACACTCAAACCTGATGTAAGTCATTTTCATCAGCATCTGATATTGCCTTTCTGTCTACTAGTTTGCTACGAAGACAGTGAGCTAATATATATATATATATATATATATATGTATATAACTGATTGAAACGAAAATGTGGCTGCTCTACTTCAAAATATGTTACTTTTGGGAAATGAAAAGCCCCAAATGTTGCCAATGACAAAACATCCTTAACTAGAAATTTGGGCAACCTTCTAATATTCAACAGGAACAACATAGTAAGAAGGAAATGAAGGCTGGTGGAGACTCTACTAAGGCACCAGTGATTGCTAATAATAGGTTACAGAAGAATAATTATTAAAGAACATTAATTTTTCTTGTTGGAAAATCTTTAGCTCTGGTTTTACTGAAGTGATATCTCATGATAAACCTTGAAAGATGCTATATACTCCAGAAACAGCAGGATACAAAGACCATGAACTAAAAATAACTTTCAGGTTACTGGGTTGAACATAAATGCTAAGCCAGTCAATAATATAGATATGCTCATAATAAAAATTTAAGTATTCATCTGCCTTTTTTTATTCTTTTTGTTTATTTATTTTGTGTTTGAAGAGGGTATTTCCTAGTACCAGATATCTTTTTAGTGCCGAAGCAGTCAGACTGGCTAAATATCCTATAGTACCTTCTTTAATTCTCACCCGATTGTCTCATTTTCATCATTTTTGTAGGTTGTCTTCTTTGGTGATAACGTGCCAAAGGCTAGAGCTGATAAAGCTATGGAAGCTGCTAAAACATGTGATGGTTTCCTTGTCCTTGGTTCATCCTTGATGACTATGTCTGCTTTCCGCCTTATTAAGTAAGAATTAGTTTATCACTAGTTTTGCACTTCATATATATATATATATATATATATATATATATATATATTTTTTTTTCATTAAGAAAATATTGAATATGCTTTCATGTTAACACAAATATAACATTTTCGAGGGAAATATCTATCTATCTATATATATATATATGTGTGTGTTTTTATCTCTATAGAGCTGCTCATGAAGCTGGTGCTGCTACTGCAATTATAAATATCGGCGAGACACGAGCTGATGCATTTGTACCTCTAAAGATCAAAGCTCGTCTTGGGGAGGTACAGTTCTAATGCTGTTAGGTTCGTCTGTGGACTTGTGTCCTATCATTAATTGCAGCATCTCTAATGATACAACACTGATGGTGCAGATACTGCCAAGATTGCTTGCTGCTGGATCCCTTAGTGTTCCTGTACCTTAGGCACAGTCTGATGATTAAGGTAATATTATAGATAGTTTTTACTTTATTATATGTTTTATGGTGTTTTATTGATTTTTTCTTCTTTTTTTTTCTTTTTTTCTTCATATTATTTTTTGGTGACCTTTCTAGTCATTCTAATCATATTTTGACTACTTTTTGATCAATTTAAGACCTTGCTAAGTTTTATTTTAAAATTTTTTTTAATCAAATTATGACATATATAGATTAGTTTTAAAATCTAATTTTATTATAAATTAGTCAAAATATAATTGAAAAAAAACAAAAAAAAAAGCTAAAAAAGGCCAATTACACGGATTGTTTATTCCTTAATAATTTCAAGTGGGGAGCTGTTGATGGCATGTTAAAGAAATTATGGCATGTGTTTTTCAGGGATTGATGTTCACAAACATGGATGCTTTTGGAAGGGGTTAAGTTTGCTCAACTGTCTTATATTTACTTATTCATTTTCTGCTTCAACAAGAATGATTACATTTCATTTGCCAAAATTAGTTAAGAAATTAAACATTTTAACTATTTCTGTCAACTTTTTCAGCAAGAACTGCATATATATACATACACATATATATACATATATATCTTTCAAGATTCAAAAAAGGGATGTTAGGAATGCCACAATAACACAATCCCTGCAATAGACAATGAATTACCTGATATATAATTGACATGAATAAATTACTTAAAAAAAAGGTTTTTATAAAATTTTGTTTTATTAATTAAACTAACAAATTTTATATTTTATTTGGATGATTTAAACAATAATAGAATATGATATGGAGATTTCTGTAAAAAAAATAAAAAATTAAACTAATTTGTGTGTGTATCCATATATTTATATGAGATAATTTTTTGTTTAAGTATATTTTTAATGATAAAATTAATTATAAAAGAGTATTTAAGAATATATAACTTTATTTTATTTATTTTTTAAAAAACTATAACTTGTAATTTTATTTATGATGACATAATCAATTCAAAACATAATAATAATACTTACAAAAGAAAATTTACCATTCAATTTTTCCATTTACTATGGCGATGAACTATTTTGTTTGATCTCAACAAATTCTGGGGAAAACAATTTGTGTTTTGTTTGATTAATTTTATTTTTTAAAATATAAATATTTTGATTTTTTTAATGTAAATTTTATCTTGTGTATATTGTACTATATGTCACTTAAATATATATATATATATATATGAGAAGTACTCAAATGCAAACACTATTTAGAAAAAAATAATCCATATGGACATTTGTGGATTTTGCTATTGGTTTGAAAAAGTAGGTGCAAAAAAGATATTTTACTACAAAAACATTTTCTTGAGTGAATTGGCTAATTTACCCTCAGAGCTAGGAGTAACCAAAACCCCAAAGTTGAAAATTTGTGTCCTACTCATTTTCCCTTCCCTCCCCTCCCCGTAACCCAAAAACCCCAAAACGCAAAACCTCTTCTCACTACTACAAGAAAAAAACCCTAGTTCTCTAATTTTTCTCATCGACAACAATGTCGATGTCTAAGAGCTCCAAGATGCTCCAATACATCAACTACCGGATGCGAGTTCACATCCAAGACGGCCGGCAGTTGGTCGGAAAATTTATGGCCTTCGACCGTCACATGAATCTCGTTCTCGGTGATTGTGAAGAGTTTCGGAAGTTGCCCCCGACTAAAGGCTCCAAATCCAAGGAAGAAAGGGAAGAACGCCGCACACTTGGTCTTCTTCTTCTCAGGGGTGAGGAAGTGGTGTCTATGACTGTCGAAGGTCCACCTCCACCTGATGAGTCTCGTGCGAAAGCAACTGCTGCTGCCTCTGCTATTCCTGGCCCTGGAATTGGCCGTGCTGCTGGCCGTGGTGTTCCCACCGGCCCTCTTATCCAAGCTCAGCCAGGTCTTGCTGGCCCTATTCGGGGAGTTGGTGGTCCAGCACCTGGTATGATGCAGCCTCAGATTTCTCGTCCTCCAATGCCACAAGTTTCTGCTCCGCCAATGCCGTATCCACAGCAGCAGCCTCCCGTGGTAAGGCCTCCTGGGCAAATGGCACCACCACCTATGCCACATATGGGCAGAGGACCCGTTCCCATGCCACCTCCCCAGTTCAGGCCAGGTCCCCCTGGCCCCGGGCCATACCCACCTCAGTATGGACAAAGGCCAATGGTTCCTCCCCCCCAGATGATGAGAGGTCCACCTCCACCTGCACCAAGACCTGGTATGCCTGGTGCACCCCCACCACAGCAGCCTCCTCGGCCTGGGATGCCACCCCCACCGCCTGGTGGTCAGGTTCCGGTATATGGCCCACCTCGCCCTGGAATGCCTCCCCCGCCCAATCCTCCACATAACCAGCAGCAGTAGTATTATTGGAGAATGGTATTCTATCTACCTTTAACTTATCTTACTTTAATGTACATTATTGACAGCTCAGTAGTTGTTACATGTTATTAATCTTCTTAGGGTAGTAAACTTAGATGCCAATTGTTTGGTTGCAAGTGGAATGGGTTCCTACTATTTAATTATTAGATAGAATGCTCTTTTTTATTCTATTATTTGTTCTCATAGTAAGTTTTATCAGCTTTATGATCTTTTTTAGGAGTGTTCTGTAGTTCTGATTTTCGAGTATTTTAGAAATCTTCTAAGTTTTTAAAGACTGCCAATTTCAGAAATCTTTCATTTTGTTGTTTGGTTGGTTATATTTCACATATTTATGTTTGAGTTTCAAATTGTTTGTTATATTCTAAATTCGTCACTTTCCTTAACATAAATACATCCTTTCCACCCCAGTATTAAGATTAAGGTACTTGTGAGCTATTGAAATTATTTTTATTCAATATTAAGGAAGAATAAAAATGTAGAGGCACTTCAATTACAAATATAATTCCTTTTTAGGTAAGGCTTGAGACTCATGCTTCATTGAGTAGATTGGAAATCCTCTCCCCTGAGATATTAGTTCCTTTTCAATACTAGCTATAATTTGAGTTCTGTCTACCCGTACCTTGTTAAAGCATGAAGTAAATATTCCTTTTCAAATCTTTTTTGGTGTAATTAACCTAAGGTGAATAAAAATATAGTTCAATAT
Organism: Asclepias syriaca; assembly: GCA_027405835.1. NCBI lineage: Eukaryota > Viridiplantae > Streptophyta > Magnoliopsida > Gentianales > Apocynaceae > Asclepias > Asclepias syriaca. Next base: position 10,671,129 of record CM049928.1, on the reverse strand, counting down.
AGAACTCAATCTATTCTTTTCCTACTTGATCCTGTTCCCTTAGTTCCCAGTATTTTGATGCTTTGAATTGTAGATTTTCTTGTAATGAAGACATCAGTTAATTGTACCTGCTATCATATTTTAGATTTTGTTCAATTTGTTTTATTGGGAGTAAGCATACATAAAGGACATGGTTTTGATTAAATGTTTGTTGATATTGTTAATTCTATCTGATAGCATATAGAAATTGCAATGCACTCATGAGTATTGGAGAAACAAATGGTGGCTCTAATATAGATGCAATTGTTAATGCATATTATGATCCATTGAAGTCAATGGTCAATTAGGTTTAATTGAATTAATAATTTTAATGTTCAGTGTGTAGAAACGGTTGAAGATGTTAAATTGGCAGCCGCCCATTCTTTCAATTCCTTACATACCTCATTGTTGGGCACGGGTGAACTGGCCACAAGGGATGAATTTCTTCTTTTAATATTTTTGCCAGTCTATTTGAGTTGGGATAGGAAGAATTAAATAGGGAAAATGATTAACTTAATCATTGTGAAATTGCAACAAAGCTTCTCTTTCTCTGTTACTCACTATCTAAGCAGCAATGATGCTTTAAGGCATGGTATATCTCCTAGTTCAGATATCAATTCTCAGTTGAGAACTCCTTCTCAGGTATAACAAGATATAGTACCAATAGGTGGCTGCAATTAAGCACACTTTATTTCTTCTGTGAAAAGCTGCAAGTCTGAGTTCAATTTTGAAAGTTGGAGATGTAATCATCAAAATCATGCTTATAGAAGTTTCATTTTGAAGGTCTGCAATGAGTTATTCCTACTTACAGAGTAAACCTCCAAGGTTGAGTGTTAGCAGACTGTCTCCAAGTATTTAAGAGCTGATTGAGTTGTATTGTGATCCTTGGGTGAAACTGGTTTTTGTGCTACTACATGGAAGCAGTAAATATTCTGAAAGGTTTTGTTCCTTGAGAACTTTTGATGTCACAAAGTCAATTATAGTTAGCAGTAGCTAGGAGCTGGGGTTCCATACCGTATTAGCCAAAACTAGATATTCTCTCATTATTTTGAGTCTGTCTTTGTTTAAGGTTCCAAAAGATCGTACTCCTGGACATACTAGATGAGGTTTTCAGTTGGGGTAGAAGTAGGATTTAGGGGTCAAAAATAGAACTTTCAAACATATATTTTGAGTACCATAACAAAGTTCTTTCGTCCCTTTTTTAAACTTTTATTATATATAATTTTATAAATAACAATTCCTTGTCAGGAAATAAGAAGCAGTAGGGCTTTGTCAATACATAGGTATGATTAAGTTTTGGCCTATCTGTGGACATTCGTTGTTTCCTCTCCTGCAATCCCATTCAAAAGTTCTGGTTAGCTGCCAGCCTTTCTGTTTCCTTTCTTCATTTAAAGATGATTTTATCTTCCACTCTGTAGATACATATCTAGGACGAGTGAACACGTACGTGCCTATTGAAATATATAATGGGATACTCGCTACATGGTTCAGCTAAGAGGATTTATGTGACTTGAAGACCATAATAGCTTTGAAAAATATTAGAACTTTTGGAGAATGGCAGTGGAGTTTTACTGCTCCAGGATGAGGTTGATGGGGCTATGTTTGTGTAGCATTTTCTCCTTCCTGTACTACCAGCCTATAGAAGTGACAAATTTTGTTTTCTAGTTTATGTGGCTTGATGACCATGATGGATTTTTAATACTGGAACTCTTTTTGGAGATAGAAAAAATGGTGTTTTCTTGTATTTATGTTTTATTGTAAAATGAGCATGTGAAACTTGGTTTGTGTCTCCTCTTCTAATCTGATAGGATGGGCAAACTAGGACTCTGTTGTTGAGCACAAGCTCTTTTACTCCTCTCCCGCCTTGAGTGAAACAAAGAGAGAGGCAAAATAAAAGGCTTAGTGCAGGATTGTATTAGGTGTTTATTTGCATCTGGTTATTTTGTTAATGTTCTTTAATGAAGGTGCTGATGTAAAACGTATTTGAATGACAGGAAAGTTTCCAGTTTTGTGAGTGAGAAGCAGGAGGATCTCGTGGGTTGGCTCTTCTTGGATATCATCTACAGACTCCATTTGTTAATGGTTTGTGTTGAATGAGACATTCTCTGTACCTAATTAGGCTTTTTCTATTTGCAAAATTAGTGTAGCTTGTGTGACGATGATGATCCTTATGTTTTGACAGTTTTTCTCAGCCTCTGTAGGTATACATTTGTTTAATTAGACTGGTGGTTATCTTGTCAGTTTCAGCGTCTTGATTACAGGCCAATTCTAATATACATGTGTAGTTTTTACTGAACTTTTAATTTTTCTTTAATTTTTTTAGTTTGACTAATCTCCCCAACTACACATCTTTTTCATATATATCTATATATATACATATATATTTTAAAAGCAAAATCAGTGAGTGTGAGCACAATGTATTGGCATATCATTGCCTTTTTTTTGCATGTCTTCAAAAGGCTTAATAAGGATAAAGTTAAATATGATGGATGCAAAATTGGTGATTCAGTTTTGTGCCGTAGGACTCAAAATTAATGACTTTGCTTGCATCAGGAAAGGAATATCAAAAGTGTAAAACTCTGGACGGATTATCTTCAACCATCGCATCATGAGGAGGACTCACGGAGTGCCGGCGCTAACAAGGTGATACGATGATCTTCGTCAATCTGTATTTGAATCTCCCCTGCCTGCGAGTCTTAGCTTCTTCAAGTAATTGACAATTAAATAATTTTGGAAAATTTTATCGTTTGTTCCTGTAAATATGAGACGCATGAAGGGTTAGATTTTCCAAGTAATTGGCAGCCATAGGAATAGTGAAGGAGCTGTCCCAATCAACATCAACAAATTTGTTAACAAATTTTTGAATGGATACAGTCAGTATTCATCATCATCAGAACACCCTAAATCATCATCATGTAAACGCAGGTTCCAATCAAAATTTTCTTCAATGGAGGCAGCAGTACTGATGATTTTAATCAGAAGAGGAATAACGTGGTCAACACAACCATCTTAATCTTTTATCATGAATTGAAATATGTTGTTCCGCTTAGCTGCTATTTCTTCCATCTCAAAAATATCACCATTACAACTCTTCACAGAAATCATCTTCTTAGGTTTAATTTTAAATAAATCCTCTTAGGAGAAACGCACAAAGGATATGAAATTTCTTCCCAGCAATCCATTACTGTTTCTTTTCAATATAAAATTCTATTCTGATTTTAATTCCAAATTATTTTTTTTCGTTAATTCCAACTCCCAATTTATATATCTATATATATTATTTATCTTATTGTTTTTTCAAATAATATTTAATTTGTTTACATCACATATATTGGTAACAAAGATTTAAGTAGCGTCTAATATCTTTTCTAAATTGATTTTAAGAGGTAGTGAAAATATTAACTTTTTTTTAAAAAATAAAAATTAAATGGTATAATTTTGAAGTTATATTTTAAGAAATTACTATTAAAAATATAAAGAAGCAGAAAAAATATTGTTAAAAAACTTATGAAGATAAATTAGGTAATTAAGGTAAATAGGAATATCTTATCTTATAACCATTAGGCAATTACCACATAGTTCTCCCAAATTAATATTTTTTATTAGAATTATATTTTAAAAAATACTATCTTTCATTACTGTTTAATTTTCTTTATATTTTTTCAAAATTTTTTATTCATAAAAATATATGAATAGATTTTAATGTTAGAAAATTTCTTTAATTCAACATAAAATAGAAAAAAAGGAAGACATCCAATATTATTATATTAATTCCTTATATATATATATATATTGATTTGTCAATATATGGTGGGGATAATCTAAGGATTAAAAGAGTAAATTCGTATTGGTCATGCTTCAGGAATCGTAGAGTATCGGATATCTGCAAAACTAAGAAGGTTTATTGGGGACGTAGATTCTCTGTGAACTCTCCAACGATCAAGTCAGTTAGGAGGATATAGTATAATTGTTTTTAGAGGATATCTGTATCTTGCCCTTACCTTTTCTTATTCCTCCCTATTTATAGTCTTCTTTTTGGGGGAGGTAATAATGGTTATTACGTCCTGTAGTCAGACATGAGGTCTCTTATTATTGTCGTTATAGAAAACAGGCTTAGATTGTGGAGAAGCTGGGAAAAACCCACGATTAAAGTAGTGGAGTCATAAAGTCCGCTTCTTACGTTAGTTATCGACTTCTGGTCAACGACTGTGAATTAAGAAGTGCTGGACGGTTAGTATCAAGAGTAAATGATGTTTTTGCCCTTGACACATGTTATTTGTTATTCAGTGGCCCATCAGTGAAGTACAACACGGTTCGACATTGTGCTTCGATGGACGACTCACATTTTGGAGTACTGCCGAGCTACCAGCTTTTGTCAATATAGGACTTCGTATACCATTGAAATGTTTTTAGGGTTTTTGATGGTGACTGTTGTCGCTTCATCTTCTGCGTTTCTACCATTAATGCTAGAATTTTTGTCAGTCAACAAGATACCTTTCACCTTCCCCAATGCATTGAACCCAACAAGTAATCATGACAAATAACTTGAGTGTAACTTCTTATTATCATTCAGAACTCTTTATTTTCCTCATAAGAAAAACACCTTTCGTCTCTCTCATCATCTTTTCTTTCTTCTCATAGTTTTTTGCCATTACTGCCTCTGCATTTTTCTGAAGATTCCTTCATCTTTGTTCATGTCGTGAATTTAGTCTCGCATTTTCTTTCAGACATCCTTTTTAACCACTAAAAAAGGTATGTTTTGTCTTCTTCCTAACGACTAGCTTTAAAGTTTCTCCTGTTTTTCGCCATTGCTGCTCTGCATTTAAGCTTTTCTGTGTGTTTTCTTCTTTTATGTCTGAATATTCTTTTGTTGATTCTCTTCTTACTTTATTCTTTGGTGATATGGGAACAAAATATGATTTTATTTTATCCTTTGTTTGGGTCATCTACGGTATGAGGGTGATGAATCTTTGTGGGTATCTTTCTGGGTTTAGGTGTTTGAACATTTTCATGAACTAGGGTATAGCTATTAGACTTAAATCTAGGTTTAGGTTTATTTCTTTCTTTGATCGAGGGTTTAGTAATCAACTGGTTTTATGGGGTAGTTTATATTTTTCTGGGTAGTTTCTAGAATGGGGTTCTAAGAATTGAACTTCCGTTCGCAGGTCATAATGCTGCCCGGGAAGAAAATGTAGCTAGGGAAGAAATTGAGGACCTGATGGCCGAAGGTTTCGAGGATCCTCTGCCTACTCGCCAACGTGGGGAAGGCAAAGTAACGGTGGCGGTGCTTAGAGGAAATCCAGTAGCCGAGGTTCCTCTGGGTGTCCCTTTTCAACCTCCTATGCCTGCCCCTCTTACTACTGACTTTTCTTTTTGGTGGAGTAGGATTACCCAAGACCAAGCAACCTCTTTTGCCCGTAGTTACGGTATAAATCCTAGTATTTATAGGTTTTTCATAGTTCCCGAGGTAGGTAGAATGTCTCTTCATCATATCCCTCTTCCTCTTGCTTACTTCGAAGTAGAACTTAGGCTTCCTATGGATCCAGCCTTTGTAGATTTCTTGGTGTTTGCCCGAGTTCAACTTGGACAAATCCATCCTAATGCCCTCCAGACTCTTTTTGCTTTGATTTGTTTATGTCGTAGACTAGGTTTTGAGCTTTCTATGAACATCTTTAGGATGTTTTTTCTTCTATAAGGATGTCTGATCACACCTTTCACTTCAACCTCGTAGAAATATAGTTCAACTTTTTGACTCTCCGCCCAATAAGGTAGATTTTAAGGGGAGATGGGTAATGGTTGAGTCTAAGATAGGATTCCCTTTTCACCCTAGTGTTAGCGAAGACTATCAATGAGCTCAAATTCAACACTCTTCTTCCCTTAACCATTCTGAGCGGTCTTTCTTAGAAACTATTACCCGCGATTTAGGTGATAGTCGCCAAAATCAAACCTGGGTATACTCCGCAGCTGATTTGTTGAGAGAGGATAGTTTGAGGTGGTGCAGCATAGGAGTGTGCCTTGATGCTCGAAAAAGGGAACTAGGCTTCGAGGTGGAGAGTCCTAACCATGACTGGACCATACACCCCGAGAGCGTCTTTTCTTTTCAATGTGATCTCTGTATTTCAACTGCGCGGGGTTGTCATACTGGTCTGGGTAATCTCATTTGTCTTTAGTTCTTTTTTAACTTCGTTTGGTGTTTCCTTTTTCTTTTAGCGGACACTTAGCCTTTTCTTTGCAGGTCCCACCATGTTTGGAATTGCCTGGGGAAACCGCGAGGAGGGGAGGAATGTGCCTCAATCGCACTTAGATTCCCTGCCCCGTTTTCCTCCAAGACTCGTTGATCGGGGGGCTTCGGGTGACATTGTTCCTTCACGCCTTCCCCTGTCAAGTCATCATCTCGTCAGGGTAGGAACCCCCGACATCCAAGAGATAGGGAACCACGGGTCAGAACTCCTCGATCTACTCCTTCTGGACCTCGGAGGGAGGTAGTTCCTGAGTCTGCTGAGGTAACACTCTTAGAAGGTGGGGATGACGAAGAGGAGCAGCTTCGTCCTCGCCAAAGAAGAAGAACTTCACCTTGCCATCCATCTGTTTCCTCTGAGGTAGTTCTTATTGTTTCCCCTTCTCCTCCTTCTTCCCATGGTGATGCTCCAGAAGAACACTTGTCTCTGGAAGTTCGGGAGGAAGTGCCGGGTTCAACTCCAACTTCGAAACCTTAAGATAAACTCCATAATTTCCCAAGTTTAACTCGGTACTTCAAAACCTTAAGATTAACTCCATAATTTTCCAAGTTTAACTCGGTACTTCGAAACCTTAAGATTAACTTCATAATTTCCCAAGTTTAACTCGGTACTTCAAAACCTTAAGATTAACTCCATAATTTCCCTAGTTTAACTCTGTACTTCGAAACCTTAAGATTAACTCAATAATTTCTTTTCCATTTTTCCCAAGGTTAACTCGGTACTTCGAAACCTTAAGATTAACTTAATGATTTCTTTTTCATAATTTTCTCAAGTTTAACTCGGTACTTTTAAACCTTAAGATTAACTCAATGATTTCTTTTTCATAATTTTCCCAAGTTTAACTCGGTACTTTGAAACCTAAGATTAACTCAATGATTTCTTTTTCATAATTTTCCCAAGGTTAACTCGGTACTTCGAAACCTTAAGATTAACTCAATGATTTCTTTTTCATAATTGTCCCAAGTTTAACTCGGTACTCAAAGTGGATAATTTCCACCGACACTTTCCCAAATGAAGTTTATACATAGTCGTTTCAAATGGTTTGTATGCCACATATTTGGTAGGAGAATACCTTCTTTGTTCATAAGTCTGTACGTCCTAGGTCGGACTTCGCCCTTGACGATATATGGGCCTTCCCAATTTGGTGCTAGCTTATTTTCCTTGATATGCCTTGCTTTGCCTTCGATTTTTCGAAGGACCCAATCTCCAATCTTGATTGGTCTCCTGAAAACTTTTTTGTCGTGAGCTTTTTTAATCTTTTCCTTGAACAATTGGGATCTCAAGCGACTTGCGATTCTTCGCTCTTCCAATAGGTCCAAATCCATGCTTCTTCTTGCCTTATTAACTTCTTCATCATACATTGAAACTCTAGCTATGGGAAGTGCAACTTCGGCTGGTGCTATAGCTTCGGAATCGTAGACCAGCGTGTATGCCGTCTCCCCAGTGGGGCCCCTAGTCGAAGTTCGGACTGACCACAAAGCGGAGTTTAGCTCGTCAGCCCATTTATTTGATTTCCCCTCTAGGGTTTTTCGTAAGGCAAAAAAAACCAATTTGTTTTCGGCCTTTGCTTGACCATTTCCTTGAGGATGTGCGATTGAAGAGTTCCAATGCTTGATATGCAGCCGGTGGCATTCTGAGGTAAACTTGGATGAAAACTGAACTCTATGATCAGTGATTACTGCTCAAGGAACACCAAAATGGCATAAGATGTTTTCCTAGAAAAATTTAGATATGTTTTCTTCCATTGAATTTGTCAGGGGTTTTGCTCCATCTTGAGAAATAGTCAACTGCGACCACTAAATATTCATAACCGTTCCTCGTCTTTGGGAATCTTCCCATTAAATCCATTTCCCACATATCGAACGACCAAGCCGCTATTACCGGGGTTTGTTCTATAGATGACATTTGCGGTGTATTCCCGAAAATTTGACAAGTATCGCAGCCTTTAACATACACTCTGGCTTCTTCTCTAAGTGTTGGCCAATAATAACCTTGATTGATTACCTATTTTGCCAATGATCAGGCACCAGGGTGTCCTCCGCATACTCCCTTGTGCATCTCGGCAAGCAAGTCCCTTGTTTGGGATGAGGGTATACACCGGAGTAGTGGTATGGAGAATGAACGTCGGTATAAAATGCCGTTGTGAATTATGTATCTCGCTGATTGTCGTCAGATTTGCCTAGCCCGTTTCAAATCGTCCGGCAATAACCCTTGTTGGATGAATTTCATCATATCCTCTACCCAATCTTCTGATGTAGGTTGTAAAGGTTGGATTAAACTAGCTTCCATAGAGGCTTTTGTGATAATCTCTACTTGTAAGCCCTCATCATTTGGGGTTTCGCCTGAGGCAATTTTTGCCAATTTGTCTACTAGCTGATTATTTTTCTAGCTAATTAAAGATAGCTGGAAAAGGTTGAATTGCAACTTCCATTGTCGAGCTTTGTCTACATATGGCCGAAGACTCTCAAAATGTACTGCGTAAGTACCTTGGACTTGATTCACCACCAATTGTTAATCACTGTAAACGCTCAAAACTGTTATGTTAGCTTTATAAGCCCACTCCATCCCCATGAGTAATGCTTCATACTTTGTTTGATTGTTTGAGAGAATGCAGTTGAGTTTAACACTTCGTACTTCGGTATACTGTTGGTTTGAGGAGATTAGAACCATTCCAATTCCCACTCCGCAAGCGTTTACTGCTCTATCTACCATCAATCTCCATGGGTCTGTAGTCGGCTTAGGTGTATCAATGTTCGTTTCTGTAAACGACCCTTCAGCTAGGAAATCAACTAAGACTTGTGCTTTGATAGCTGATCGAGACATGAAAGTTATGTCCTGTCCGCATAACTCGATGGACCATCGGAGCATTCTGCCAGATTGATCTAACTTATGGAAAACTTGTCGAAGTGGTGCATTAGTATAGACAACAATTGGATGAGACTCGAAGTAAGGCCTTAGCTTACGTGTGGAAATCACTAATGAGTATGCCAATTTCTTGATATTTGAATATTGTGATTCGGCATCGTTTAAGGCCTTACTGACGAAGTACACGAGGTACTACTTTGGTCCTTCTTTCTTTATTAATATTGATGCTACGATCAGATCAGAGAAAGAGAGATAAAGGAATAAAGTTTCTCCTGTGTTTGGAGATCGTAGCAAGGGAAGTTTTGATAAATGATTTTTCAAATCTTTCCAAGCCTCGCTGCACTCCACTGTCCATTTGAAGTCATTTTTCGAGTCTTTCAATGCTTTGAAGAAATGAAGACATCTTTCAGCTGATTTGGAGATGAACCGTCCCAAGGAAGCAATACTATCATTCAACCGTTGGATGTCTTTAATACACATCGAGGCTCCATAAGTCGTGCTATTGCTTCTAGTTTCTCTGGATTTGCCTCTATTCCTCGCTCGAATGTCATGAAGTTGAGAAACTGATATGCATAAATCATATCACATTTTTAGCATGTTTTTAGGCATGATTTAGGGTGAAATTGAGGGTAAATTAGTCTTAATTGTTCATTATTAACTCAATTTCACAGTTTTTATGATTTTGGAAGTGTTAGGTGAAAAGTGGAAGAAAATGGCAAATTTCGGGGCAAAAACGCAATTTTTTAGAAGTTCGGACTTCGGGGAGGGCTTCTCGGTTCAGGACGGGCTGGGCATTCGAAGAGTCAGTCCACAGGGCTGGGCTTAAGCTGGGTATTAAGGTAAAGCCCAGTTACTAGATCGAGGAAGCTTCCTCCGAAGGTTCTGGCGAGCAGAGTCGGGTCAAGCAATACGACATATACAGCAGTACGCTCCACCGGCGAGACTACGTAAAGGGTGATTTCTTTATGGCATCAGTCCCCCTGTCCCTCTCTTATATGTTGTTATTGTGTTGTTCCAAAAATTAATTATGAATACGAGATTACGATTTTCATGAATATTTGTTTTATATGTTGAAGTTGTTATATTTTTCCGGAAATAGCCACATGCTTAATATTCACTATGTCTGCATGTCTACTGTGTTCTTTTAAACTAAAATTAGGGTTGTAGACAATTCCTAACCACGGTCTAATCATAACCTGTTTAGTTTAACATGCATCAATTAGTATTGGTGTCTGCCATGCTAGATAAAATAACATGCGAAACACCCTGTTTGTTAGAGTAGTCTAGGTAGGGGCTGAGTTGAGCGTTTATGCCGGCGGCTAGGGCGAGCGGCATGATCCCCGAAGTGACATAGGGCTTTCATGGATGCCTTTAGCTCAAACCGTGAGTAGGGCCGTCATTAAGGTAGGGCGGTTTATTAGGGATCTCGGATGTGGTACACCTTTAGACTCAGAACATAGTTGCAATCCAGGCTAAGATATATCTAAAACACTCGAATATAGGTCAATCAACATATAGGAACAGTATAACATAGAATCAGGACCTCATCTATAAAACACTTTTAGGCTTAATTAAACTTAAACCTAGTGGAGAATGGATCACCCTCTTATCAAAGTTATTGATGAAGATTGCATAACTGGATCATAAGATAAGAGTTAGGATAAAAGGCTAGCTACTACTAAGCCGTTACCACTTTCCTGGGAGTACGATAATTATTTAATAAAATCGTAGATACTTTCCAACAGACTAGCTACACGATAGCTACTCTGCCTTAGGTTCTGGCTAATTAAGTGACACCATAGAGACTAAATGTGACAATTAGTCAATCACAGTCTTTAATTACTCATAATCAACATAGGGTAAAATAACACCTATTTAGCATATCGACCGGAACGCATCAGATTTTTGGCGCCTTTGCCGGGGAAATATCATAATGAAATTAGGATTATTGGCCACAATTCTAGAGACTTATGATAGTAGCGGTAGTAACCTAGACTTTTGATCTACACTTATCTTATACTAGTTAGACAATCACTTTCCGAAATATAGGATTATCAGAACTAATTAATTTTAGATAATATATGAAATTAAGACACTTAAGATAATCAAATTTTAGAAAATTATTCTAAAACCATATTGAGGAAATTTACCTGCTTTCTAAATAAAATTCAAAATCCCTAAAAATATGTTTCTTGCTTTTCTATTTTACTTTTCCTCCTATTCTTGTTATTTTTTATTTCTAACTAGACTTTGCACTCAGAGATGAAGAGAACAAGAGCAGCTACTAACCAAGCAAAGAAAACAGAAATCCCTGACACTCCAGGACCAAAGAAGACAAAGCCAGAAGGACCATCTAGGCCTGCACCAGAAATACCACGAGGGACTCTTCCTTCACAACCGGTAGAAGTAAACTCAAGCCTAGATGCCAGTGACCTAGTGAGAAGATTCCTGAACGCCCGTGAGCCTAGTCCCACGGAAGAGGATCCTTTTGAGGATACCTTCTCTCCTAGAGAAGAACCTCAAAGATCTCCAGTTCACACTCCTGCCCAGAGAGTTCCTATAAATCCACCACCCACTGACCAAACCCAAAATTCACCAACATCTCCTGCATACACCCCAACACCTAACGAGCACACCCCTTCATCCGGGGGAAGCACTAACAGTTATCATTCAATGTTGTCCGTGCAGATAGATACTTTGGCTCAAAGGGTCTATGAGATGGATCAAGGAATTGCAAGCAGATTGTGTCATTTAGACCAACTCAGTCTGAATATCACAACCAACATGGACTGACTCAGAGCCACAGTCAGTCTTCAGGAGAACCAAGGTGCACAACTACTCTGGGAGATGGCTGACTTACGAAGTGAGCAGGGCAGGCAAAGGGATGAGATGAGAGCCATACGCATAGAAATGCGAACCATTCGAGGAGAGTTACAAGAGATCAGAGATGAGGGTCATTAAAAAAGTGAAGATTCTTTTACTTTTATTATCAGCAAATAAATTGTTTAAACTAAACCTGAATAATTGACCCCTATTTTCTATTTTTCAAACTTTTTAAAGGGTCCTTTATATTCAACAATTTTCTTCAGACATTTTATTTTCAAATTTCTATGAAAAACAAAAGTTTTGCAAATGCAGTTTATTTTTCACTAATTAAATTGTACAAACTCAGTTTTTGTTTTTCTGAAATTCTTGCTGAATTTAAATTGGGATAAAATTAGGGTAGTCATGATTTTCGAAAAAGAATGAGGAATTTTTGCATAGAGTTTTTAACAGCTTCTGAATTTGATTGGATAAACATGAAGACTTGTTAAAAATTATGATTATATTTGGTATCCTGAGATTTGCAGGGAATTATCCTGAGATTTGCAGGAAATTACGAGAATTTTTTTTCGGAATTGGCACGCGTCCCGAAATAACCCAGGACGGGCGTCCCTATTCTGGACGGGCGTCCAGCGGGACGGGAGTCTTGCCTCCGGGACGGGCGTCCCGAAGGCCGCCCCTCCTACAAATAATCCATTTTTTTCATTTCCCCTCAAATCAACTTCCAAAAATTCATCTCTCTAAATATTTTCTCTCTACCTTTTCTCTACAAATTTTTGGCAAACTTCCCAAAGTTCGAAAACTCGAATTTCCCTCCAAAATTTGAATTTTAAACTTCTTTCCAGAATTTGAATTTCCCTCCAAAATTCAAATTTCCCGCCAAAAATTCAAAATCATTCCCTAACCAAAATCCATCCTCCCGAATTCAAATTCACCTCCAGAATTCGAATTCGAATCTTCCTTCCTGCCTAAACTCTCAAAATCTCTCAAACGCTCTCAACCCAAATGGCTCCCAAACGCGCCCGTATCACATCCACCATGACCATCACATCAGTGGCACATCCTTTTATGCTGTTTCACTCCAGCCCAGCATACCAGGAGAGATGTCACAGATACATCGGACGCACCATACTGACGGCCAGAACACTTGACTGGGCCGCAGTACAGATGCTAGAGGTGGAGCAGGAAGTCAGACGCATGCTCGACGTACTACCCTACAGTCGAGTATTCATCGTCACTGAGCCGACATACCTAGAGCTGGTATGTGAGTTCTATGCGTCATTTACGTACCATCAGGAGCAGATCACATTCCGCTTGGGCGGAATAGATCGGTCGATGAGCATGGCCGAGTTCGGCATTGCCCTGGGTATCTGGCAGAGAGACGAGCTGGATACGCCCGCCTACATCATGGCAGTTCGAGACTTCACATCTACAGACGTCTCCACTGCTTGGGCTTAGATATGTATGACGGGTGTCCCATACCAGCATGGCTTTGCGAAAGCCACAGGTATCTACCCTGCTCTTTGATACTTGCATACTATTATTGCACACACTTTGTCAGGACGACGGACGGCCCCCGGGAATGTCACCCAAATGGAGATATTCCTCTTGGCCAACATGCACATGGGATCCACAGTGGAGATGGCTCGACTTATCACGGTCATCATGCGGGGTTTCGCTACGGACACTCGGAAACAGTGTCTGGGACTCGGAGCATTCATCACCAGGATAGCTCACTACCTGGAGTTGGACATCGAGGGCTTGGAGCTGACTCAGATCGCCCCGACCACCATTCCTACAGACCTCACTATCCTACGGAACATGGGAATGGTTGTACGGGATGCAAATGGGCGCTACTCCATCCAAACGGACCAGCCAGCACAAGCTTCGGCACCAGGAGTAGTTCCAGCGCACATACCTCCGTCCGAGACATTTTTTCCATGCACTGCCTTCGAACGACACATGTCGCACGGATTGGCAAACTCTCAGCCCAATATAGCCGAGATATGGATAGGATCGAGAGACGACTGACGTTGATAGAGGACAGAGTCGCTATGAACACCAGCAGGATCGATGAGATTCATCAGCATACCTCCCACCTGGTGGAATCTGAGGTCCACTTTTCGGTAGACTTTCCGGTAGACTTTCCGGCAGCCTTCGGTCCACCTAATGACGGTGAGCCGGGTTCTTAGTTTTTCTTTCCTTTTTCTTTTCCTTTTGTTGTTTTCATTCTATGTGTGATCATGTCTGGGCTGTATGAAATATGAATCTATGTATAACATTGATTGATATGACATAACAACATTGTTTCTTTTTGTTATCCTTGTTATTGTTTACCCATAGTTCTTCGAATAAGTGTGGGGTAAGAATCTTTTCTATTATGTTTCTTTGTTTTCAAATAAGTGTGGGGTAGCTTAGAAATGCATGAACACTGAGGACAGTGTCAGACTTAAGTGTGGGGTAGCAGTACACAGTGCACTGTAGTGAGAAAAGTTTTGCATGATTTTGCTTGTTTTCCCCATATTTTCACACCCTTCCATTCCAAAAAATTTTCAAAATTTTTCATTCTTTTAGACTTCTAAATGCAGTATGATTGGTTAAACATTGCTTATGTCTATGATATGTAGGTAGAATGTTATGGTTTGTAGGAGGCAATGTGATAGCTATCTTGAATTAATTGATTAGGAATAGGGAATTCCTAATAACTGAGCACAACTTTGTCTGGATTAGAGACCTCAGCCAATTACCTTTTCAAGACTTAACTAGATAAAATTAGACCAGTTGTGGATGTTTTGACAATTAGAATGACTAGATGAGACTCTGAGCTAAAAGTGAAAAGAAACAAAAGAAAAGTTAATCAAATAAGGGTAGTTTGCCAGCGGCCTTCGCTACTCGAGTACCACTCCTTCGGGGAATTTAAAGCCTGATGCCCTAAGGTCGTGTAGGTCTGGGAGTCATCGGAGTGGGACTCGCTACATGGGTAGTTGAAGTTGATGTGTTCTAAGCAGACTCAAAATACCCTATATCTATAAAGAGAATTAATAAATGCTAAACCATTAAAAATCTGATCGCCAAGGCTCAGAACTCAGAAAGTTGTGTATTGTTATTATGTCTAGCAACAGGGTCGAAATATTATCTGGTAGTAGTTAAGACGAGAGTATATTGTGTTGACTATCTGGTCTAGACTAGTACACACACTACACATCAGGAAGACCTTGTGACTAAGAAAGGAGTTCAACCTAGTTGTTAAGTTGTTTTCTGCTTGACTATAACAATCTGCTAGAGACATTTGAGACCTTGTCATAGCAACGTGACCAGTCAAACCTGTGTTAAGAATTGTCTGAATAAAGTTTTGGAATAAAAACATGGCTAGGAATTTAAGTGACTGCACTATGATTTAGAATCACTAACTTCAAGTAGACTTTGCTTGAGGACAAGCAAAAAGCTAAGTGTGGGGTTATATGATATGCATAAATCATATCACAGTTTTAGCATGTTTTTAGGCATGATTTAGGGTGAAATTGAGGGTAAATTGGTCTTAATTGTTCATTATTAACTCAATTTCACTGTTTTTATGATTTTGGCAGTGTTAGGTGAAAAGTGGAAGAAAATGGCAAATTTCGGGGCAAAAACGCAATTTTTCAGAAGTTCGGACTTTGGGGAGGGAGTCCCGGTTCAGGACGGGCGTCCTGATCTGGTCAACAGGTCGGGACGGCCATCCTGACCTGGTTAACAGACCGGGACGGGCGTCCCGAACCAGAAAGTCAAGTTCCACATCGAATTTTTGAGAGAAAATCACTCTAGAAAGCTGCTATAAATACCCCAGGCCTTCCTCAGTTGAATTCATCCCTCTCCACTCGATCTGAGTCATTTAGTGGTTTCCAGTGTACAATTCTCTAGTACACAACTCACTCAAAGACTCAGATTTTAGTAAATGTTTTCTTTCTTTCCTTTTTTGTGTTTTCATTTTTCTTAGTTTCTGAGAATTAGTCTCAGATCCTAGGGTTCGATAGATAGGTTCGTTTCTGGTATTCATAGAATACCCGAGATTTCGTTAGGAGATCCTAGAGGGCTCTAGGCGTCCGAAGAGTCAGTCCACATACCTGGGCTTAAGCTGGGTATTAAGGTAAAGCCCAGTTACTAGATTGAGGAAGCGTCCTCCGAAGGTTCTAGCGAGCAGAGTCGGGTCAAGCAATACGACATATACAGCAGTACGCTCCATCGGCGAGACTACGTAAAGGGTGATTTCTTTATGGCATCAGTCCCCCTGTCCCTCTCTTATATGTTGTTATTGTGTTGTTCCAAAAATTAATTATGAATACGAGATTACGATTTTCATGAATATTTGTTTTATATGTTGAAGTTGTTATATTTTTCCGGAAATAGCCACATGCTTAATATTCACTATGTTTGCATGTCTACCGTGTTCTTTTAAACTAAAATTAGGGTTATAGACAATTCCTAACCAGGGTCTAATCATAACCTGTTTAGTTTAACATGCATCAATTAGTATTGGTGTCTGCCATGCTAGATAAAATAACCTGCGGAACACCCTGTTTGTTAGAGTAGTCTAGGTAGGGGCTGAGTTGAGCGTTTATGCCGGCGGCTAGGGCGAGCGGCATGATCCCCGAAGTGACATAGGGCTTTCATGGATGCCTTTAGCTCGAACCGTGAGTAGGGCCGTCATTAAGGTAGGGCGGTTTATTAGAGATCTCGGATGTGGTACACCTTTAGACTCAGAACATAGTTGCAATCCAGGCTAAGATATATCTAAAACACTCGAATATAGGTCAATCAACATATAGGAACAGTATAACATAGAATCAGGACCTCATCTATAAAACACTTTTAGGCTTAATTAAACTTAAACCTAGTGGAGAATGGATCACCCTCTCATCAAAGTCATTGATGAAGATTGCATAACTGGATCATAAGATAAGAGTTAGGATAAAAGGCTAGCTACTACTAAGCCGTTACCACTTTCCTGGGAGTACGATAATTATTTAATAAAATCGTAGATACTTTCCAATAGACTAGCTACACGATAGGTACTCTGCCTTAGGTTCTGGCTGTTTAAGTGACACCATAGAGACTAAATGTGACAATTAGTCAATCACAGTCCTTAATTACTCATAATCAACATAGGGTAAAATAACACCTATTTAGCATATCGACCGGAACGCATCAGAAACTTTCCAGATTTGACTCCAAAGGCCCATTTGGTAGGATTTAGTTTGATGTTGAACTTTGCCAGATTCGCAAATGTTTCCTCTAAATCATCTAGGTGTGAAGTTCCCCATTTAGTCTTGATGACCATATCGTCCACATAGGCTTCAATGCTTTTGCCTATTTGACTTCAAAGGATATGGTTCATCATCTGCTGATATGTAGCCCCTGTATTTTTAAGGAAAAATGCATAATATTGTAACTGTATATGACCCTTGTAGCTCGGAACGAAGTGTGTACCTGGTCACTGGGTCTCATTTTTAGTTGATGATATCCGGAAAAAGCATTCATGAAGCTTAGGAATTCGTATTTAGTAGTTGAATCCACTAGTGCATTGATTCGGGGTAGCGGATAACAATCCTTGAGGTGTACCTTGTTGAGGTCGGTGTAATCGACACACATCCTCCATTTTCCGTTTGCCTTTTTGACCATTACCATGTTAGCCAACCAGGTGAGATATTTAACTTCCTTAATAAAACATGCCTTTAATAGCTCTTCAACTTCTTCCTTCATCCCTTGCAATTTTTCCTCGCCGAATTGCTTGGGTTTTTGCTTTACGGGATAACACGCAGGATTTATATTGAGCACGTGCTCGGTAATTGAAGCATCAATACCTAGCATATCCTCTGTGCACCAGACAAAATTATTTTGGTGAGCCTTTAGACTCTCGATGACGCTTTATCGGAGGGGATTTGGCATCTCTCTGCTGATCTTAATAAGCTGTTGGGGATACTTCAGATTAATGACTACTTCGTCAAACTCATTCTCTCGAAATACTTCGGTGACTAGGTCATAGATATGTTTTTCCAATATTTTTTGGATCCTTCGATCATTGTTGACGATTATGGAATTGATGGAGCTAATTTCGATTAACTCTTCTCTCGTCCTTTTTATTTTCATGATTTGACCTAGCAAACTTCAGGGGCTGCTTTTGACGAAGCAGACACCTCGCAAGGCGTTGAACATCACTTGTTGGTGGGATGTGGATATAACAAGATCAAAAGCTGCGTGGAAGGGTGTCCCCAATATGGTATTATACGGGGAATCCAAATCCACGACATAGAATTTGATTTTCTCAGTTCGTACCCTATCTCCATCACCAAGGGTGACTTGCATCTTGACTGTCCCTTTGACTGGTATTTTATGTGTGGTAAATCCTTCTAGGACCATCTTGTTTGCTTTGAGGTGTTCATCTTTTAGACCCATCTCCTTGAAACATTGGAGATTGATATGCACAAATCATATCACTTTTTAGCATATTTTAGGCACAAATTAAGGCAAAATAGGAACCAAATCGATCTTAATTGATTGATATTAACATATTTTTGCATAATTTGTGATTTTGGAAGTTTCATGTGAAATGTGCAAGAAAACAGCAAATATTGAGGCAAAAATGCAATTTTTGGATCTTTTGAGTTCAGGACGGGTGTCCCAAGCTTAGGACGGGCGTCCCGAGCAGCAGATTACTGTCCCACATCAGAAATCCAAGAGAAATTCACTCCTCTCACCTACTATAAATACCCCAAGCCTGCAACAGTTGAAATCATCCCTCATCACTCAATCTGAGTTATTTAGTGACTTCGAGTGTATCTTTTTACACTCGATACAAGTCATTTAGTGACTCAAGTGCATCTTTCTGCACTCACACGAGTAGTTAGCAATAAAAGAGCATCTCGTTTTCTTTGCTTCCTAAGTGTTTATATTAGGTTTTGAGAATTCGACTAGATAGTGTTCATTTTTGGTATTCATAGAATACCTGGGATTTTGTTAGGAGATCCTAAGAGGGCATTAGGTGAGCGAAGAGCTAGTCAACATGGCATTGCTTAAGTCCAGGATGTAAGGTAAAACAATCGCTACTAGTCTAAGGTAGCATTCTCCGAAGGTTCTGCTGATTAGAGTCAGGTCAAGCAACCCAAAATATACAAGTAGTCGCTCCGCTGGAGGACTTGATAAAGGGTGAATACTTTATGGTGGTGGTCCCCTAGATCCTCTTTGTATATTCTGCGTTGTGTTTGTCTAAATATGAATTTGAATACTAAACTATGATTTCTATGTTATATATGTTTTGCATGTTGAAGTTATATTCATTTTTCCCAAAAAGTCACCTGCTGAATTAACATTCTGGAGGCAAATTCGAATTCAGAAGGAAGGATTTTGCTTAGGAAAAGATTTTGAATTTTTGGCGGAAAAATTTGAATTTTGGAGGGAAATTTGAATTTTGGGAAGAAATTCAAAAATTCAAAATTTTGGAGGTAAAATTTGAGAGAGAAATTTTTAGAGAGAGAAATTTTGAGTTTTTGGTGTAAAAATTATGAGGAAAAAATGGCTATTTATAGTTGAATTTTCCAACCTCGGGACGCCCGTCTTGGTCTGGATGGCCGTCCAGATGGCGGGACGCCCGTCCCGATTGCCTCGGGATACGTGTTTCGCTCGGTTTTGATTTTCATCGATTTTTTTCAAGCTTCTTTACACTTTGTTATTATAGCTCAATTTAACATAGAATTTGCTTCGAACAATTTTCTGCTTCTCTAGTATTTTTCCTTTTTTTTTTTCAAAAAATTTCTTATGCCAAAATTATTTTCTAGATACAACAAATATTCTTTGAAAAATAAATTTGAAAAATAGTTCAAGAATGAAAATCTTTCGCATAAATGTTTCGTAAAGAATAAAAATTATTTGAATAAAATTTGTAAATGATATTAATAAAAGTCCAACTATTTATTTTAAAAGAAGTTGGATAACTTATTAATTCAATTCATATTATTTAAACAAATAATTTATATGCTGAAATTTAAAGAGAAACCTTCCCTTTTAGTTGCCTTTATTTCTTATCTCTCGCATTTTTGCTCGTATAGCTCTCATCTCTTCTCGCTGCCTTCTTTGCTCATCTCGGATTTCGCTTAGCTCCGGTAGTATAAGTGTACCTTGCTTCTCTTGGAGATTCACCGTGGCTCTGAGTTGGTCTACGCTAGAAGTAATGTTCAGAACACTTTGTTCTGAGTGACAGAATCTGCATGCTATTGTTTGATCCATCTGGTAGATCTTGTGAGTCAGATTATCTATCTGCACAGACAAAACTGACTGAAAACCTTTAGTGCTTCCCCCAGATGAAGGTGTTTGATCGTTAGGCGTTGGGGTAAACTCAGGAGATGTTGGTGAGTTCGGGGTTTGGTCGAAGGGTTGTGGATTTTTGGGAACCCTTTGGATAGGAGTATGAACTGGAGATTTTTGAGGTTCTTCTCTTGGAGGAAAGGTGTCTTCAGAAGGGTCCTCTTCCATAGAACTGGGTACACGGGCATTCAAGAATCTATTCACTATATCACTAGTGTCTTGGCTTGAGTTAATTTCTATGGGTTGTGGAGGATTGTTCTCCTGAGGTGCTTCTGTATCGGGTCTAGATGGTCCTTTTGGTTTCTTCTTCTTCGGAACAAGAGCTTCGGGATTTTCTAGTTTTTCTACTACTTGGTTAGTAGCTGCTCTTGTTCTCTTCATCTATAAGTGTTGATATGCATAAATCATATCAAATTTTTAGCATGTTTTTAGGCATAATTTAGGGTGAAATTGAGTTCAAATCGGTCTTAATTGTTTGTTATTAACTCAATTTCATAGTTTTTATGATTTTGGAAGTGTCAGGTGAAAAGTAGAAGAAAATGGCAAATTTCAGGGCAAAAACGCAATTTTTCAGAAGTTCGGAAGTCGGGGAGGGCGTCCCGAATCAGGACGGGCATCCTGACCTGGTCAACAGGCCAGGACGGGCGTCCCGAGCTGAAATTCCAAGTCCCACATCGAATTTTTGAAGAAAAATCACTCTAGAAAGCTACTATAAATACCCCAGGCCTTCCTTAGTTGAATTCATTACTCTCCACTCAATCTGAGTCATTTAGTGACTTAAGTTGTACACTTTTCTCGAGTACATAAGTCACTTAGAGACTCGGGTTCAGCATAAGTTTTCTTCTATTTTTAGTTAGTGTTTTCGTTTTCTTAGTTTCTGAGAATTAGTCTCAAATCTTAGGTTTCGATAGATAGGTTCGTTTCTGGTATTCATAGAATACCCGAGATTTCGTTAGGAGATCCTAAGAGGGCTCTAGGTGTTCGAAGAGTCAGTCCACAGGGCTGGGCTTAAGCTGGGTATTAAGGTAAAGTCCAGCTACTACGCTGAGGAAGCGTCCTCCAAAGGTTCTGTTGAGCAGAGTCAGTTGCAGCAGTACGACATATACAAGCAGTTGTTCCATCGGCGAGACTAAGTAAAGGGTGATTTCTTTATGGCATCAGTCCCCCCCTCCCTCTCTTTATATGTTTGTATTGAGTTTGTCCAAAGATTTGTTATGAATATGAGATTATGATTTTTATGAATATTTGTGTTATATGTTGAAGCTTTTATGATTTTCCAGAAATAGCCACTTGCTTAATATTCATTATGTCTGCATGTCTAATGTAGTTTCTTTTAAACTAAAATTAGGGTTATAGACAATTCCTAACCACGGTCTATTCATAACCTGTTTAGTTTAACAGGCATCAATTAGTATTGGTGTCTGCCATATTAGATAAAATAACCTGCGGAACACCCTATTTGTTAGAGTAGTCTAAGTAGGCTGAGTAGAGCGTTTATGCCGGCGGTTAGGGGTGAGCGGCATGATCCCCTAAGTGACATAGGGCTTTCATGGATGCGTTTAGCTCGAACCGTGAGTAGGGCTGTTTACCTTGGCGATGGGGCGGTTTATTAGAGACTCAGATGTGGTACACCTTTAGACTCAGAACATAGTTGCAATCCAGGCCAAGACATGTCTAAAATATTCGAAGATAGGTCAATCAACATATAGGAATAGTATAACATAGAATCTGGACATTATCTATGAAACACTTTTAGGCTTAAATAGACTTAAACCTAGTGGAGAATTAATCACCCTCTCATCAAAGTTATTGATGACGATTGCATAACTGAATCATAAGATAAGAGTTAGAGTAAAAGGCTAGTTACTACTAAGCCGTTACCACTTCCCTGGGAGTACGATATTTAATTTAATAAAATCGTAGATACTTTCCAATAGACTAGCTACACGATAGGTACTCTGCCTTAGGTTCTGACTGATTAAGTGACACCTCAAAAGACTAAATGTGACAATTAGTCAACCTTAGTCCTTAATTACTCATAATCAACATAGGGTAAAATAACACCTATTTAGCATATTAGTCGGAAACGCATCAAATTTTTGGCGCCGTTGCCGGGGAAATATCATAATGAATTTAGGATTCCTGATCACAATTCTAGAAACTTATGATAGGTAACGGTAGTAACCTAGACTTTAGACCTACACTTATCTTATGCTAGTTAGACAATCACTTTCCGAAATATAGGGTTATCATAACTAACTAATTTTAGACATTATCTAAAATTAAGACATTTAGGATAATCAAATTTTAGAAAATTATTCTAAAACCATATTGAGGAAATTTAACTGCTTTCTAAATAAAATAAAAAGAATTTATTTTTTAAATTTTTTTTAAAAAAAGAATGTATTTTTCTTGCTCAATGGTAAGTTGTTCTTTTTCCTATCTCTTGTACTATTTGTTCTTTTTCTTTCATAGTTGAACATTTGTTTTCTTTCAATTTTTTCTTTTCTTTTCTTTTCTTCTATAAAATTTTCTGAAAATATTATTTTCCAGAAGATAAAAGAAATAAATTTTTCGTGTTTACAGTTTTCGTGTTTGTTTGTTTTTATTTAATTTCGAAAAATAAAAAAAATGGAAATGAGGAAAGAATATTTTTCTTTTGAGCTGTCAATTTTGGCTTAGGTTTTAATTAGGAAGAAATGTCATTCTATGTTGGTATTGATTGAATCCTTTTCTTTTTCTTCATGTGAAAACATTTACATCATAGTAGTCGCGGAACACTTTTCAAAAATAGCCTGAAGCACAGGCATTACCTACTAATGATGTTAAAGTCATGTGCAGATTCTATGAGAAGTTGTTTTCCAGATTCAGAATGCCAATGTCTTAGGAAGAAACGTTCAGTCTGTGTATCAAAGCTGTGAAGTCTGCCAAATACTTCACTTTAGCAGGGATTGCTATGGGAATGAAATACGAACCATTCCAAAAAGAGGTAGGAGTAGGTTACTACAGAATGCTACTCCAATGGGAAATACATACAATCCCAACTAGAGGAATCATACGGGATTTAGCTGAGGAATAGTTTGGAAGCTGGAAAACCTTCAGAAGATACCACCACAGCAAAACCCCTACCCGCAGAATCAACAGATGAGATACTGGCAACAATTAAAGCCAGACCAGTGCAAGCAAGTGATCTACCAAGTGATATCGAACGGTCGAGGGATATAGAGGAATTTGGCATTGTATCAGGAGCATAGCAATGGAGGAGCTTGCATCCCCTGCATAAAATCAGCTGTGGAAACTTCCCCGAGGAAGTTTCAAATACTTGGGCCCAGATCTACACCAATGGAGCCTCCTACCACCACGGCTTCGCCAAAGCCTCATGTATCTTTTCTGCCATTCCAAAATTGCATGCAATACCTTTACTGACACTGGCAGGTAGGCACACCAATCCAAAGAAGTCTCATTCCTAGACACGTTCCTTCTAGACACGTTGCTACGATTACGAGAAACTTTGCAAATGATTCGAGGAAACAGTCCTTGGGGCTTTAGTCATTCCTCAAATGGATATGCCACTATCTGGAGCTCGACAATGAAGGATCGGAGCTGACGTCATCCGTTCCAATATCTAGAGCTTGCAGAGTCAAGAACACCTCAGCAATAGCACATGGCTAAGTGAAGAGCCAATTGACATATAAGAGAAGACCCTTCTGCTCGCGACATGAAGGGAGTTTTTCTAATCCTCATATTCCTTTACTTTTATTTTCTTTGTTTTGTGTTCTATTTTGTTATTTCCATTATCCTTCTTCTTTTATTGCTTTATTTTCCTTCCTACCCATAGTTATTCGAATAAGTGTGGGGGTAAGAGTCTTTTCTGTTTTGTTTATGTTTCTTGTTTTCAAATAAGTGTGGGGTAGTTTAGATATGCATGAACATTGAGGACAGTGTCAGACATAAGTGTGGGGTAGCAGTGCACGGTGCACTGTAGTAGTTTGAGAAATTGTTTGCATGATTTTGCATGTTTTCCCCATATTTTCACACTCTTCCAAAATTTTTCAAAATTTTCATTCTTTCAGACTTCTAAATGCAGTATGATTGGTTAAACATTGCTTATGTCTATGATATGTAGGTAGAATGTTATGGTTAGTAGGAGACAATGTGATGACTATTTTGAACTTATTGATTAGGAATAGGGGATTCTTGATAACTGAGCACAATTTAGTCTGGATTAGAAACCTCGGCCAATCACCTTTTCAAGACTTAACTAGATAAGATTAGACCAGTTGTGAATGTATTGACAATTAGAGTGACTAGATGAGACTCTGAGCTAAAAGTGAAAAGAAACAAAAGAGAATTAATTAAATAGGGTAGTCCACTCTTTCTTCATCTCATCATCACCTATCTCAGTGAAACTATGAGAATTAGTTTCATTTTTAGAAGAGCTAAGTTCAGTCTCCTCTAATTCTAGGGAGTCCTCACTCAGGACATGATAGTTTGAGCATAGGTCTGTCACGTTAATTGCAATCAAGTGTTCAATAGCATCCACACAAAAACAAGTATCATCTAAATGCATAGGATACCTAAGGGTCTCATTTAGATCGAAAGTGATGCCATCATTTCCTACCCTTAACTTGATTTGACCATTACTGACGTCTATTAATGCTCTTGAGGTAGCTAGAAATGGTCGGCCTAGGATCAGGGGCACTCCTCCTTCCCCATTCATATCCATGACAACAAAGTCCACAGGAAACACAAATATTCCGACCTTTACAAAGAGATCTTCAATTATTCCCTTGGGGATTTTGACTGTCCTATCTGCAAGTTGTATGCACATCCTAGTCGTTTTCAAATCATGCAATCCTAATTTATCAAATAAACTAGATGGCATAAGATTAATACTAGCTCCTAAGTCTGCTAATGCATGCATGTTAGTAATATTTCCAATTGTACATGGCAAGGTAAAACAACCAGGATCTTTCTGTTTAGACGGTAGTTTATTCAACAGAACCGCCGAACACTCTTCATTGTCCATGTCAAATTTTCTTTTATTACTAACGACTTCTTTTAAAAACTTAGCATACTTTGGCATTTCAGAAATAACATCAAGTAAAGGCAAATTAACATGAATCTGACTAAACTTCTTAAGAAAATTTTTCAAATTGCTCCTTATCTTTATTGTGCATAAGTCTGGCAGGGTAAGGTACTTTTGGCCGGTACTCAGGAATAAACTCCGTCTTCCCTTTCCTTGCTACTTCGATTTCGACATCCGTCGGCGTTGGATCCTTGGAGCCTTCTTCTGGTTCCTACACAAGAATAGGAGGGTTAGATGGTTTGGGTGGAGATGGAGATAGAATTATACTAGATCTTAGAGTGATGGTCTTGCATTCAGTTTGAGGGTTGGTCTCAATGTTGCATGGTAGCGTTCCCTGGGACCTATGAGAGAGATAGGTGGATAGCTAACCCATTTATCTCTCTAAGGTTTGGATAGGAGCTTGTGTATTTTTGACTGTTTGCTCGGTCTGCTTCCGTCTATTCTCGTTCTACTAGATTCTTTCTGTGTGAGCTTCCTGGACCTTTCTGCTTGACTCTATCATTTCCTTGTTAGAGTCGGCAATGCTCTTAATCATGTCCCTGAGTTCTTGCATGGGGTCGGTTGGAACGATGTAGTTCCTCGGTGCAGGCAGAGCAACTTGCTGGTTCTGCGGATATGGCAGCTGCTGAGGCACCCTTTTCTGGAAGTTAGTAATCCCGGAATTGTTTCTCCTGCTGAATCCTGGAGGGTTCTTCCAAGTGGGATTGTAGGTATTTCCTATAGGAGCAGAATTCACTGCATCCACTTATTCCATATGCTCTGGAATAGTTAATATTCCGTTACCATAACAATCTCCACTGAAATGCGGTCCTTGGCAAAATTCGCAGACTTGATACACTGACTGAACGCTTTTCCCTTGTTGGAAGGCATTCAGTTGATTAGTAATGCTGGCCTTCAGTGCCTCAAATTGATCATCAGTGGAGGCGATGTCCGCATTTACTGGTTGCTTCTTAGCTCGGCCACTCGTGCGCCAATTCTTGCTATTCCTATATAGCCTCTCCAGAGCGTTTCTAGCATCTACATCACTCATTCCATTGAAACCGCTCTGGGGATTGAGTCCATCAAGAACTTGTTTGCCCATGTCTGTCATGCCCCCGTAAAATTGCTGGATTAGCAATGCTTCGGTAAGTCCATGTTGGGGGCAGAGCCTGAGTAGCTCCTTGAATCTGTCCCAAGCTTCGATCACTGTCTCATCAGCAGCTTGAGTAAAACTAGACAGAGCCCTTCAATATTCTAGGACCCTTGCTGCAGAGTAGTACTCTTCTAGGAAGGCTTTGCTTAACTCGTCCCAAGAGGTGATGGAGTTAGTAGTAGCTGGGCCAACCATCTCTTAGCTCTGTCCCTCAGTGAGTAGGGAAAGAGATTTAGTTTAGTTACTTCTGCAGTATGATCTCCCTTGAGGCCCTCACAGAGAGAAGAGAAATCAGATAAGTGTTCTAGCGGATTTTCGGCTGCAGTTCCTCCAAACTGAACCCTATTAATAATCAATTGAATCACATTCGGTTTAAGATCATAGCGAGGGTTCCCAGGGATTTGGATGGCGGATGATACTGGAACAGTCTGTGGCTGGATGTAGGATTCGAGGGTAGGTCTTTCAGCAGCCATTTCTGTTCTTCGCCTATTAGCTGTACGAATGAGACGTTCAGGATTCTCAACTGGTGTTTCAAGGTTAGCTTCTGAAGTTCGAGTCATGCAACTACAGAGAAGAATACGTTTTAGCCTGAGCAAACTGGTTAGTGGGGTTACACGGAAAGCGAAAAATTAAAAATTCGGAAGAAAAACAACTATTTAACTGTGAAAGGGAAAAAGAAAAGTAATACAAGAGATAGGAAAGAGAGCAACTTACCATTTGAACAAGAAAAGTACAATTTTTTTCGGATTTTAAATTTTAAATTTTTTTTCTATTTTGAAAGCAATTAAATTCCCTCAATATGGTTTTAGAATAATTTTCTAAAATTTGATTATCCCAAGTATCTTAATTCCAGATAATATCTAAAATTAATTAGTTATGATAACCCTATATTTTGGAAAGTGATTGTCTAACTAGTGTAAGATAAGTGTAGGTCTAAAGCCTAGGTTACTACCGTTACCTACCATAAATCTCTAGAATTTTGATCAGAAATCCTAAGATCATTATGATATTTCCCCGACAACGACGCCAAAAATCTGATGGGTTTACGACTGATATGCTAAATAGGTGTTATTTTACCCTATGTTGATTATGAGTAATTAAGACTAAAAGTGTTTTATAGATGAGGTCCTGATTCTGTGTTATATTGCTCCTACATGTTGATTGACCTATATTCGAGTGTTTTAGACATGTCTTGGCATGGATTGCAATTATGTTCTGAGTCTAAAGGTGTACCACATTTGAGTCTAAAGGTGTACCACATCTGAGTCAACTAAAAACCCGCCCTACCTTAATGACGGCCCTACTCACGATTCGAGCTAAAGGCATCCATGATCCTCAAAGTGACATAAGATCATGCCGCTCGCCCTAACGCCGTCATAAAAACACAACTCAGCCTACCTAGACTACTCTAACAAATAGGGTGTTCCGCAGGTTATTTTATCTAGTATGGCAGACACCAATACTAATTGATGCATGTTAAACTAAACAGGTTATGAATAGACCGTGGTTAGGAATTGTCTATAGCCCTAATTTTAGTTTAAAAGAGACTACATTAGACATGCAGACATAATGAATATTAAGCAGGTGGCCATTTCTGGAAAAACATAACAACTTCAACATATATAACAAATATTCATAAAAATCATAATCCGATATTCAAAATCATTCTTTGGACAAACACAATAACAACATATAAGAGAGGGACAGGGGGACTGATGCCATAAAGAAATCACCCTTTACTTAGTCTCGCCGATGGAGCGTACTGCTGTATATGTCGTATTGCTTGATCCGACTCTGCTCGCCAGAACCTTCGGAGGACACTTCCTCAGCCTAGTAGCTGAACTTTACCATAATACCCAACTTAAGCCCAGCCTTGTGGACTGACTCTTCGAATGCCTCAAGCCCTCTTAGGATCTCCTAAGGAAATCCTGGGTATTCTATGAATACCAGAAACGAACCTATCTATCGAACCCTAGGATCTGAGACTATTTCTTAGAGACTAAGAAAAACGAAACACTAACTAGAAAGAAAGAAAACTTATAGTGAACCCGAGTCTCTCAGTGATGCGTTCCGGTCGATATGCTAAATAGGTGTTATTTTACCCTATGTTGATTATGAGTAATTAAGGACTGTGATTGACTAATTGTCACATTTAGTCTCTAAGGTGTCACTTAATCAGCCAAAACCTAAGGCAGAGTACCTATCGTGTAGCTAGTCTGTTGGAAAGTATCTACGATTTTATTAAATAATTATCGTACTCCCAGGGAAGTGGTAACGACTTAGTAGTAGCTAGCCTTTTATCCTAACTCTTATCTTATGATCCAGTTATGCAATCGTCATCAATAATCTTGATGAGAGGGTGATCCATTCTCCACTAGGTTTAAATCCAGCCTAAAAGTGTTTATAGACAAAGTTCTGATTTTATGTAATATTGTTCCTATATGTTGATTGACCTATATTCGAGTGTTTTAGATATATCTTAGCTTGGAATGCAACTATGTTATGAGTCCAAAGGTGTACAACATATGAGCAATCTGATATACCGCCCAATCGCCAAGGTAAACGGCCCTAATCACGGTTTCTACTAAAGACAGCTATGAAAGCCTATGTCACTTCGGAGATCATGCCGCTTGCCCATAACCGCATGCATAAACGCTCTACTTAGCCTACCTAGACTACTCTAACAAACAGGGTGTTCCGCAGGTTATTTTATCTAGTATGGCAGACACCAATACTAATTGATGCATGTTAAACTAAACAGGTTATGAATAGACCGTGGTTAGGAATTGTCTATAACGCTAATTTTAGTTTAAAAGAAACTACATTAGACATGCAGACATAATGAATATTTAAGCAGGTGGCTATTTCCGGAAAAACATAACAACTTCAACAAATATAACAAATATTCATAATAATCATAATCTTGTATTCAAATCAGTATTTGGACAAACACAGTAACAACATATAAAGAGAGGGACAAGGGGGACTGATGCCATAAAGAAATCACCATTTACATAGTCACGCCGTTGGAGCGTACTGCTATATATGTCATACTGCTTGACCCGACTCTGCTCGTCAGAACCTTCGGAGGACGCTTCCTCAGCCTAATAACTGGGCTTTACCTTAATACCCAACTTAAGCCCAGCCCTATGAACTGACTCTTCGAATGCCTAGAGCCCTCTTAGGATCTCCTAACGAAATCCCGGGTATTCTATGAATACCAGAAACGAACCTATCTATCGAACCCTAGGATCTGAGACTAATTCTCATAAACTAGAAAAACAAAAACACAAAAAAGGAAAGAAAGAAAACTTTTACTAAAATCTGAGTCTCCGAGTGAGTTGTGTACTAGAGAATTATACACTGGAAACCACTGAATGACTCAGATCGAGTGGAGAGGGATGATTTCAACTCTTGGAGGCCTGGGGTATTTATAGCAGCTTTCTGGAGTGAAAATCTCCTAAAATTTCTATGTGGGACAACTTCTGGTGCTTCAGGACGCCCGTCCTGGATTGGGACGGCCGTCCTGGTGCTTTGACTGGGTCGGGACGCCCGTCCGGACCCGTTGACCAGGTCAGCATTTCCAAATATTGCATTTTTGCCCCAAAATTTGCCGTTTTCTTCTACTTTTCACCTGACACTTCCAAAATCATAAAAATTGTGAAATTGAGTAAATAACAATCAATTAAGACCGATTTCCTATCAATTTCACCCTAAATTATATCTGAAAACATGCTAAAAAAGTGATATGATTTATGCATATCATATAACCCCACACTTAGCTTTTTGCTTGTCCTCAAGCAAAGTCTACTTGAAGTTAGTGATTCTAAATCATAGTGCAGTCACTTAAATTTCCTAGTCATGTTTTTATTCCAAAAATTTATTCAGACAATTCTTAACACAGGTCTGACTGGTCAGGTTGCTATGACAAGGTTTCAAATGTCTCTAGCAGATTGTTATAATTAAGCAGAAAACAACTTAACAACTAGGTTGAACTCCTTTCTTAGTCACAAGGTCTTCCTGATGTGTAGTGTGTGTACTAGTTTAGACCAGATAGTCAACACAATATACTCTCGTCTTAACTACTACCAGATAATATTTCGACCCTGTTGCTAGACATAATAACAAAAGACAACTTCCTGAGTTCTGAGCCTTGGTGATCAGATTTTTAATGATTTAGCATTTATGGATTTTCTTTATAGATGTAGGGTATTTTGAGTCTGCTTAGAACACGTCAACTTCAACTACCCATGTAGCGAGTCACACTCCGATGACTCCCAGACCTACACAACCTTAGGGCATCAGGCTTTAAGTTCCCCGAAGGAGTGGTGCTCGAGTAGCGAAGGCCGCTGGCAAACTACCCTTATTTAATTAACTTTCTTTTATTTCTTTTCACTTTTAGCTCAGAGTCTCATCTAGTCATTCTTATTGTCAAAACATCCACAACTGGTCTAATTTTATCTAGTTAAGTCTTGAAAAGGTAATTGGCCGAGGTCTCTAATCCAGACTAAGTTGTGCTCAGTTATCAGGAATTCCCTATTCCTAATCAATTAGTCCAAGATAGCTATCACCTTGCCACCTACTAACCATAACATTCTACCTACATATCATAGACATAAGCAATGTGTAACCAATCATACTGCATTTAGAAGTCTGAAAGAATGAAAAATTTTGAAAACTTTTTGGAAGGGTGTGAAAATATGGGGAGAACAAGCAAAATCATGCAAAACGTTTCTCAAACTACTACAGTGCACCGTGCACTGCTACCCCACTGATACGCGAAAATCGTATCATATTTTATACATGTTTTTATATATGATTTAGGGTGAAATTGAGGGTAAAATGATCTTAATTGTTCATTATTTACTTAATTTCATAGTTTTTATGATTTTGGAAGTGTCAGGTGAAAAGTAGACGAAAACAGTAAATTTTGGGGCAAAAACGCAATTTTTGGAAATGTTGACTTGGTCAAAGGGTCAGGACGGGCGTCCCGACCTGGTCAACAGATCAGGACGGGCGTCCCAATCCGGGACGGGCGTCCCGAACCCCCAGATCCAGTCCCACATCAAATTTTTGAAGAAAATCACCCTGGGAAGCTGTTATAAATACCCCAGGCCTCCAGCAGTTGAAATCATTCCTCTCCACTCGATCTGAGTCATTAAGTGGTTCCCAGTGTACACTTCTCTAGTACACAACTCACTCAGAGACTCAGATCACAGTTTTCTTTCTTATTAGTGTTTTGTTTTAGTTTCTGAGAAATAGTCTCAGATCTATAGATAGGTTCGTTTCTGGTATTCATAGAATACCCGGGATTTCGTTAGGAGATCCTAAGAGGGCTCTAGGATTCGAAAAGTCAGTCCACAGGGCTGGGCTTAAGCTGGGTATTAAGGTAAAGCCCAGTTACTAGGCTGAGGAAGCGTCCTCCGAAGGTTCTGGCGAGCAGAGTCGGGGCGAGCAATACGACATATACAGCAGTACGCTCCGTCGGCGAGGCTACGTAAAGGGTGATTTCTTTATGGCATCAGTCCCCATGTCCCTCTCTTATATGTTGTTATTGTGTTGTCCCAAATATTTATTATGAATACGAGATTACGATTTTTTATGAATAATTGTTTTATATGTTGACGTTGTTATGTTTTTCCGGAAATAGCCACCTGCTTAACATTCACTATGTCTGCATGTCTAATGTGCTCTTTTAAACTATAGTTAGGGTTATAGACAATTCCTAACCACGGTCTAATCATAACCTATTTAGTTTAACAGGCATCAATTAGTATTGGTGTCTGCCATGCTAGATAAAATAACCTGCTGAACACCCTGTTTGTTAGAGTAGTCTTGGGTAAGCCGGCCGAGTACGATTATGTCGGCGGCTAGGGCAAGCGGTATGATCCCCGAAGTGACATAGGGCTTTCATGGATGCCTTCGACCCGAACCGTGAGTAGGGCCGTCATTAAGGTAGGGCAGTTTATTAGAAACCTCGGATGTGGTACGCCTTTAGACACAGAACATAGTTGCAATCCAGGCTAAGACATGTCTAAAATACTCGAATAGAGGTCAATCAACGTATAGGAACAGTATAACATAGAATCAGGACTCATCTATAAAACACTTCTAGGATTAATTAGACTTAAACCTAGTGGAGAATGAATCACCCTCTCATCAAAGTATTTGATGAAGATTGCATAACTGGATCATAAGATAGGAGTTAGGATAAAAGGCTAGTTACTACTAAGCCGTTGCCACTTCCCTGGGAGTACGATATTTAACTTAATAAAATCGTAGATACTTTCCAACAGACTAGCTACACGATAGGTACTCTGCCTTAGGTTCTGGTTGATTAAGTGACAATAATTGAATGTTAAGTGACAGTTAGTAAAACTCAGTCCTTAATTACTCATAATCGACATAGGTAAATAAAGCCTATCTTTTAGCATACCAATCGGAACTGCATCACCCACACTTAAGTCTGACATTGTCCTCAGTGTTCATGCATACCTAAATTACCCCACACTTATTTGACTAACTAAGGGTAAGAGAGAAAATGACGCAATAAAACAAGAAGGATAGTAAAACAGAACACAAAACAAATAAAATAAAAGTAAAGGAATATGAGGATTAGAAAAACTCCCTTCATGTCGCGAGCAGAAGGGTCTTCTCTGATCTGTCAATTGGCTCTTCACCCTAGCCATGTGCTATTGCTGAGTTGTTCTTAACTCTGCAAGCTCTAGATATTGGAACAGATGACGTCAGCTCCGATCCTTCAATGTCGAGCTCCAGGTAGTAGCTTATCCATTTGATAAATGACTCGAGCCCCAAGGACTGATTCCTCAAATCATTT
This sequence comes from Asclepias syriaca, assembly GCA_027405835.1. Lineage (NCBI taxonomy): Eukaryota > Viridiplantae > Streptophyta > Magnoliopsida > Gentianales > Apocynaceae > Asclepias > Asclepias syriaca. The sequence continues at coordinate 10,637,788 of CM049928.1, read as the reverse complement.
GCAAAGTTTCTCGTAACTGTAGCAACGTGTCCAGAAGGAATGTGTCTAAGACTGAGACTTATTTGGATTGGTGTGCCTACCTGCCAATGTCAGTGAAGGTATTGCATGCAATTTTCGAATGGCAGAAAAGATACCTGAAGCTTTGGCTAAGCCGTGGTGGTAGGAGGCTCCAGTGGTGTAGATCTGGGCCCAAGTATTTGAAGCTTCCTCGGGGAAGTTTCTCACAGCTGATTGTATGCAGGGGATGCAAGCTCCTCCATTGCTATGCTCCCGATACAATGCCAAATTCCTCTATATCCTTCGACCGTTCGATATCACTTGGTAGATCACTTGCGTGCACTGGTCTGGCTTTAGTTGTTGCCTAGTATCTCATCTGTTGATTCTGCGGGTAGGGGTGGTGCTTGGCAGACTTCACAGATTAGATACATAGACTGAACGTTTCTTCCTAAGACATTGGCACTCTGAATCTGTTATTTGGCAAGCATTGCAGGACTGTTATCAGAGATACAAATTCCTTGAATATGGTGGGTCAACAAGATTCTACTTCCAACACTTTCCGGATAGTGTTGAAAGCAGTTAATTGGTCTCCCATAGATTCCTGCAATGCTTCAGAATCATGTGGCCTTCGCTTTCCGAGATACATCTTCTGATCAACTGATCTACAAAAATTTGAAATAGAAGAGAAATCTGCCCAGTAGTAATATTTCTAATCAGCAAAGAATTTCTTCTTTTGATGATAAGTCATATCACTTGGGAATAATTAGCAGCTAGATAATTAGTAATATCAGTAAACCACGGAGGAGAATTATTACTCATAGTAAACAATGAAAATAGATCCTCATTCAGAAATTTATCAGATACTACTGTCTCGTCAATAGCCTCTAACTCAGGGTTTCCTAATCTAGACCAAAGGTTTGCTTTCTAGATTCTTAACCCTTTTTCTTACCCCTTCATTCTATATCAAATTAAAGTAACAATAAAACCTAACTTAATCAATTATGGTTCAGCATCAGTTTTATTGAACACTGATATCTCAGAGTGATCGGTGTAACCTATTGTTTTAGACAAGACTGGATAAGATCAGGATTTATCATACATGAACTTTCTTATCATGTTTCTATCCTAAAACAATTCTTACTACATAATTACATCACATATTCATTCAAAAAGCAGATTTCAATCAGGTGATGTCATAATGGGTGCAGTAATTCCTTTTGGTTTAAAAGATCTCATGCAACTATCAGCAAAACAAAAGGAACATCCTTTTTTCAATAGAACATTCAGAGGTCAGGCTATTAAGGAAAAATTATTTCATAACTCGTCCTAATAAAGCCGGCATGACTCTAAGAAAGTTCTAAAATGGAGTTTCTTCCCGATAAAAATCTAAGCCAAAAATTTTACAACTCAGAAGAAAATATATTTTATCCTCATTTCCATTTTTATTTCTTCGAAATTAAATAATAGAAGAAAAACACAAAGAAGAGCAACTAAGAAAACAACTAAGAAAGAACAAGAGATAGGGAAAAGAACAACTTACCATTGAGCAAGAAAAGTACAATTTTTTCGGATTTTAAATTGTTCAAATTTTTTTTCTTTTTTTTCGAAAGCAGTTAAATTTCCTTAATATGGTTTTAGAATGATTTTCTAAAATTTGATTATCCTAAATGTCTTAATTCCAGATAATATCTAAAATTAATTAGTTATGATAATCCTATATTTTGGAAAGTGATTGTCTAACTAGCAGAAAATAAGTGTTAGGTCTAAGGTCTAGGTTACTACCGCTACCTATCATAAGTATCTAGAATTTTGATCAGTATCTAGAATTTTGATCAGGAGTCCTAAATTCATTATGATATTTCCCCGGCAACGGCGCCAAAAATCTGATGCGTTCCGGTCGATATGCTAAATAGGTGTTATTTTACCCTATGTTAATTATGAGTAATTAAGGACTGTGATTGACTAATTGTCACATTTAATCTCTAAGGTGTCACTTAATCAGCCAGAACCTAAGGCAGAGTACCTATCGTCTAGCTAGTCTGTTGGAAAGTATCTACGATTTTATTAAATAATTATCGTACTCCCAGGGAAGTGGTAACGGCTTAGTAGTAGCTAGCCTTTTATCCTAACTCTTATCTTATGATCCAGTTATGCAATCGTCTTCAATAATCTTGATGAGAGGGTGATCCATTCTCCACTAGGTTTAAGTCTAATCCAGCCTAAAAGTGTTTATAGACAAAGTTCTGATTTTATGTAATATTGTTCCTATATGTTGATTGACCTATATTTGAGTGTTTTAGATATATCTTAGCCTGGAATGCAACTATGTTCTGAGTCCAAAGGTGTACCACATCTGAGCAATCTGATATACCGCCTCATCGCCAAGGTAAACGACCCTACTCACGGTTACTACTAAAGACAGCTATGAAAGCCTATGTCACTTCGGAGATCATGTCGCTTGCCCATAACCGCAGGCATAAACGCTCTACTTAGCCTACCTAGACTACTCTAACAAACAGGGTGTTCCGCAGGTTATTTTATCTAGTATGGCAGACACCAATACTAATTGATGCATGTTAAACTAAACAGGTTATGAATAGACCGTGGTTAGGAATTATCTATAACCCTAATTTTAGTTTAAAAGAAACTACATTAGACATGCAGACATAATGAATATTTAAGCAGGTGGCTATTTCCGGAAAAACATAACAACTTCAACAAATATAACAAATATTCATAATAATCATAATCTTGTATTCAAATAAGTATTTGGACAAACACAGTAACAACATATAAAGAGAGGGACATGGGGGACTGATGCCATAAAGAAATCACCCTTTACGTAGTCACGCCGTTGGAGCGTACTGCTATATATGTCGTACTGCTTGACCCAACTCTACTCGTCAGAACCTTCGGAGGACGCTTCCTCAGCCTAGTAACTTGGTTTTACCTTAATACCCAGCTTAAGCGCAGCCCTATGAACTGACTCTTCGAACGCCTAGAGCCCTCTTAGTATCTCCTAACGAAATCCCAGGTATTCTATGAATACCAGAAACGAACCTATCTATCGAACCCTAGGATCTGAGACTAATTCTCAGAAACTAGAAAAACTAAAACACAACAAAGGAAAGAAAGAAAACTTTTACTGAAATTTGAGTCTCCGAGTGAGTTGTGTACTAGAGAATTGTACACTGGAAACCACTGAATGACTCAGATCGAGTTGAGAGGGATGATTTCAACTCTTGGAGGCCTGGGGTATTTATAGCAACTTTTTGGAGTGAAAATCTCCAAAAGTTTCGATGTGGGACAACTTCTGGTGCTTCGGGACGGCCGTCCGGGATTGGGACGGCCGTCCTGGTGCTTTGACTGGGTTGGGACGCCCGTCCTGATTCGGGACGCCTGATACGCGAAAAACGTATCACTTTTTTAGCATGCCTTTATGTATGATTTCGGGTGTAATTGAGGGCAAATTGATCTTAATTGTTTGTTATTTACTCAATTTCACGGTTTTTATGATTTTGGAAGTGTCAGGTGAAAAGTAGACGAAAACAGCAAATTTTGGGGCAAAAACACAATTTTTGGAAATGTTGACTTGGTCAAAGGGTCAGGACGGGCGTCCCGACCCAGTCAAACCTCCGGGACGGGCGTCCAGGACTCGGGACGAGCGTCCCGACCTGGTCAACAGATCAGGACGGGCGTCCCAATCTGGGACGGGCGTCCCGAACCCCCAGAACTAGTCCCACATCGAATTTTTGATGAAAAATCACCCCGGGAAGCTACTATAAATACCCCAGGCCTCTAGCAGTTGAATTCATTCCTCTCCACTCGATCTGAGTCATTAAGTGGTTTCCAGAGTACACTTCTCTAGTACACAACTTACTCAGAGACTCGGATCTCAATTTTCTTTCTTGTTAGTGTTTTGTTTTAGTTTGTGAGAAATAGTCTCAGATCTTAGGATTACATAGATAGGTTCGTTTTTGGTATTCATAGAATACCCGGGATTTCGTTAGGAGATCCTAAGAGGGCTCGAGGCGTTCGAAGAGTCAGTCCACAGGGCTGGGCTTAAGCCGGGTTGTTAAGTAAAGCCCAGTTACTAGGCTGAGGAAGCGTCCTCCGAAGGTTCTGACGAGCAGAGTCGGGTCAAGCAGTAAGGCATATATAGCAGTACGCTCTAACGGCGTGACTACGTAAAGGGTGATTTCTTTATGGCATCAGTCCCCCCTGTCCCTCTCTTTATATGTTGTTACTGTGTTTGTCCAAATACTGATTTGAATACCAGATTATGTTTTTATGAATATTTGTGATATATGTTGGAGATATTATGTTTTTCTAGAAATGGCAACCTGCTTAAATATCCATTATGTCTGCATGTCTATTGCCGTTCTTTTAAACTGAATTTAAGGTTATAGACAATTCCTAACCACGGTCTATTCATAACTTGTTTAGTTTAACAGACATCAATTAGTATTGGTGTCTACCATACTAGATAAAATAATCTGCAGAACACCTTGTTGGTTGAGAGTAGTCTAGGTAGGCTGAGTAGAGTTTTATGCCGGCGGTTATGAGACGAGCGGTATGATCCCCAAAGTGACATAGGGCGTTCATTGCTGACTTTAGTCCGAGCCGTGAGTAGGGCTGTTTACCTTGGCGATGGGGCGGTAGCATAGAGACTCAGATGTGGTAACCTTTAGACACAGAACATAGTTGCAATCCAGGCCAAGACATGTCTAAAATACTCGAATAGAGGTCAATCAATGTATAGGAACAGTATAACATAGAATCAGGACTCATTTATAAAACACTTCTAGGATTAATTAGACTTAAACCTAGTGGAGAATGAATCACCCTCTCATCAAAGTATTTGATGAAGATTGCATAACTGGACCATAAGATAGGAGTTAGGATAAAAGGTTAGCTACTACTAAGCCGTTGCCACTTCCTTGGGAGTACGATATTTAACTTAATAAAATCGTAGATACTTTCCAACAGACTAGCTACACGATAGGTACTCTACCTTAGGTTCTGGCTGATTAAGTGACACCATAGAGACTAAATGTGACAATTAGTCAATCACAGTCCTTAATTATTCATAATCAACATAGGGTAAAATAACACCTATTTAGCACGTCAACCGGAATCCCATCAGATTTTTGGCGCCGTTGCCGGGGAAATATCATAATGAATTTAGGATTATTGGCCACAATTCTAGAGACTTATGATAGGTAGCGGTAGTAACCTAGACTTTTGAATTACACTTATCTTATACTAGTTAGACAATCACTTTCCTAAATATAGGATTATCATAACTAATTAATTTTAGATAATATCTGGAATTAAGACACTTAGGATAATCAAATTTTAGAAAATTATTCTAAAACCATATTGAGGAAATTTACCTGCTTTCTGAATAAAATTTAAAATCCCTAAAAATATTTTTCTTGCTTTCTTATTTTATTTTCCTATTTTTGTTATTTCTAACCAGACTGTGCACTCAGAAATGAAGAGAACAAGAGCAGCTACTAACCAGGCAAAGAAAACAGAAAACCCTGACACTCCAGGACCCAAGAAGACAAAGCAAGAAGGCCCATCTAGGCCTGCACCAGAAATACCACGAGGGACTCTTCCTTCACAACCAGTGGAAGTAAACTCAAGCCCTGATGCCAGTGAACTAGTGAGACGATTCCTGAACACATAATACGCGAAAATCGTATCACCTTTTTAGCATGTTTTTATGTATGAATTTGGGTGAAATCGAGGGTAATATGATCTTGATTGTTCATTATTCACTTAATTTCACAGTTTTTATTATTTTGGAAGTGTCAGGTGAAAAGTAGACGAAAACAGCAAATTTTGGGGCAAAAACACAATTTTTGGAAATGTTGACTCGGTCAAAGGGTCGGGACGGGCGTCCCGAGCCGCCAGAAGCTGTCCCACATCAAATTTTTCAGAAATTTTCACTCCAGGAAGCTACTATAAATACCCCAGGCCTCCAGTAGTTGAATTCATTCCTCTCCACTCGATCTGAGTCATTTAGTGGTGTCCAGTGTACAATTCTCTAGTACACAACTCACTCAGAGACTCGGATCTCAGTTTTCTTTCTTGTTAGTGTTTTGTTTTAGTTTCTGAGAAATAGTCTCAGATCTTAGGTTTCTATAGATAGGTTCATTTCTGGTATTCATAGAATACCTGGGATTTCGTTAGGAGATCCTAAGAGGGCTCTAGGCGTTCGAAGAATCAGTCCACAGGGCTGGGCTTAAGCTGGGTATTAAGGTAAAGCCCAGTTACTAGGCTGAGGAAGCGTCCTCCGAAAGTTCTGGTGAGCAGAGTCAGGGCAAGCAATACGACATATACAGCAGTACGCTCCGTCGGCGAGACGACGTAAAGGGTGATTTCTTTATGGCATCAGTCCCCATGTCCCTCTCTTATATGTTGTTATTGTTTTGTTCTAAATACATATTATGAATACGAAATTATGATGTTTATGAATAGTTGTTTTATATGTTGACGTTATTATGTTTTTCCGGAAATAGCCACCTGCTAAATATTCACTATGTCTGCATGTTTAATGTGCTCTTTTAAACTAAAGTTAGGGTTATAGACAATTCCTAACCACGATCTAATCATAACCTGTTTAGTTTAACAGACATCAATTAGTATTGGTGTCTGCCATGCTAGATAAAATAACATGTTGAACACCCTGCCTGTTAAAGTAGTCTAGGTAGGGGCCGAGCTGAGTCCGATTATGCCGGCGGCTAGGGCAAGCGGTATGATCCCCGAAGTGACATAGGGCTTTCATGGATGCCTTCGTCCCGAACCGTGAGTAGGGCCGTCATTAAGGTAGGGCGGTTTATTAGAGACCTCGGATGTGGTACGCCTTTAGACACAGAACATAGTTGCAATCCAGGCTAAGATATATCTAAATTACTCGAATATAGGTCAAACAACATATAGGAACATTATAACATAGAATCAGGACTCATCTCTAAAACACTTCTAGGATTAATTAGACTGAAACCTAGTGGAGAATGAATCACCCTCTCATCAAAGTATTTGATGAAGATTGCATAATTGGATTATAAGATAGGAGTTAGGATAAAAGGCTAGTTACTACTAAGCCGTTGCCACTTCCCTGGGAGTACGATATTTATTTAATAAAATCGTAGATACTTTCCAACAGACTAGCTACACGATAGGTACTCTGCCTTAGGTTCTGACTGATTAAGTGACACCATAGAGACTAAATGTGACAATTAGTCAATCACAGTCCTTAATTATTCATAATCAACATAGGGTAAAATAACACCTATTTAGCACATCGGTCGGAAACCCATCAACACCCGTGAGCATAGTCCCACGGAAGAAGATCCTTCTGAGGATACCTTCCCTCCTAGAGAAGAACCCCAGATATCTCCAGTTCACCCTCCTACCCAGAGAGTTCCTATAAATCCACCCCTACTGACCAAACCCAAAATTCACCAACCTCTCCTGCATACACCCCAACACCTAACAAGTGCACCCCTTCATCCGGGGGGAGTACTAATGGTTATCATTCAATGTTGTCCGTGCAGATAGACACGTTGGCTCAAAGGGTCTATGAGATGGACCAAGGGATTGCCAGCAGACTGTGTCATTTAGATCAACTCAGTCTGAATATCACAACTAACGTAGACCGACTCAGAGCCACAATCAGTCTTTAGGAGAACCAAGGTGCACAACTACTCTGAGAGATGGCTGATTTACGCAGTGAGCAGAACATGCAGAGGGATGAGATGAGAGCCATACGCATAGAAATGCGAAGCATTCGAACAGAGCTACAGGAGATCAGAGATAAGAGTCGCTGAAAAAGGGAAGATTCTTTTACTTTTATTCTTAGAAAATAATTTGTTTGAACTAAACCTGAATAATTGACCCATATTTTTCTATATTTCAAACTTTTTAAAGGGTCCTTTATATTCTACAATTTTCTTCAGACATTTTATTTTTCATGAAAAACAAAAGTTTTGCAAATACAGTTTATTTTTCACTAATTAAATTGTACAAACTCAGTTTTTGTTTTTCTGAAATTCTTGCTAAATTTAAGTTGGGATAAAATTAGGGTAGTCATGATTTTCGAAAAAGACTGAGGAATTTTTGCATAGAGTTTTTAACAACTTCTGAATTTAATTGGAAAAACATGAAGCCTTGTTAAAAATTATGATTATTTTTGGTATCTTGAGATTTTCAGGGAATTACGAAAAATTTTTTTTTTTTCGGAATTGGCACGCGTCCCAAAGCAACCCGGGACGGGCGTCCCGATTCTGGATGGGCGTCAAGCGGGACGGGCGTCCCGAAGGCCACCCCTTCTATAAAAATTCAATTTTTTCATTTTCTCTCAAATCTACAACCAAAAATTCATCTCTCTAAAGATATTTCTCTCTAGCTTCTGTCTACAAATTTTTGGCAATCTCTCCAAAGTTTAAAAATTCAAGTTTCCCTCCAAAGTTTGAATTTTAAACTTCACCCAAAAATTCGAATATCCCTCCAAAATTCGATTTTCCCGCCAAAAATTCAAAATCTTTCCCTAACCTAATTTCATCCTTCTGAATTCAAATTCACCTCCAGAATTTGAGTTTAAAGCTTTCTTTCCCACCTAAACTCTCTCGTACGTTTTCAATGGCTCCCAAACGTGCTCGTACCACATCTACCATGACAGTTACCTCAGTGGCACATCCTTTTATGCTGTTTCCCTCCAGCACAGCATACCAAGAAAGATGCACTAGGTACATCGGGCGTACAATACTGACGGGCATGACGTTGGATTGGGCAGCAGTACAGACGTTAGGAGTAGAGCCGGAAGTCAGACGCATACTCGACGTGCCACCTTATAGTCGAGTATTCATCGTCACAGAGCCCACATACTTGGAGCTGGTATGTGAGTTCTATGCGTCTTTTGCATGCCACCAGGAGCAGATCACATTCCGCTTGGGCGGAATAGATCGGTCTATGAGTATGGACGAGTTCGGCGTCGCCCTAGGTATCTGGCAGAGAGAAGAGCTGGATACGCCCGCATACACCACAGCGGTTCAAGACTTCACGACTGCAGACGTCTCCACTGCTTGGGCTCAAATCTGCATGACGGGTATCCCATACCAGCATGGCTTTGCAAAAGCCACAGGTATTTATCCTACTCTTCGTTACCTGCACGCTATCATTGCACATACATTGTCAGGACGATGGATGGCTCCCGGAACTGTCACCCAGATGGAGACATTCCTTCTAGCCAACATGCACATGGGATCTACGGTAGAGATGGCTAGACTCATCACTGTCGTCATGCTAGGATTCGCTACAGACACCAGGAAACAGTGTCTGGGGCTCGGACCATACATCACCAGGCTAGCCCGCTACCTGGAGTTGGACATAGAGGGCTCGGAGCTGACCCTGGTCGCCCCGACCACCATTCCCGCTGATCTTACTATTCTACGGAACATGGGAATGGTTATCTGGGATGCGAATGGCCGCTACACCATCCACACGGATCAGCCAGGACAGGCATCGGCATCGGAAGTATTTCCAGCGCATATCCCTCCGTCCGAGACGTTCGTGCCACGTTGTGCCTTTGAACGACACATGTCACACGGATTGGCAGAACTATCGGCCCGATACAGTCGAGTAATGGACATGATTGACAGACGGCTGACGATGATGGAAGACAAGATTGACAGACGGCTGGCGATGATGGATGACAGGATCGCCATGAACACCAGCAGGATTGAGGAGATACATCAGCAGACTTCCCAAGTGGCGAAAAACTTAGAGTTTGACTTTACAGCAGAACTCGGTCCACTGGACGACGATCCGCCGGATTCTTAGTCTCTCTCTCCTTCTTTCCTTTCTTTTGTTTTTGTTTTTCTGGTTCTATGTGTATAAACATGTCTGGGCTGTATGACGTATGAATCTATGTACAAAAATTGATTTATATGACATACAGATTTGTTCGCATTATTTTGCTTTTATATCTTTCTTACCCATAGTATAGGTAAGCTTCTTTTCTTTGTGTTTTATGTCTTGTTTTCAAATAAGTGTGGGGTAATTAGATATGCAAGACCATTGAGGACAATGCCAGAATTAAGTGTGGGGTAGCAGTGCACGGTGCACTGTAGCAATTTGCAAAATTTTTCGCATGCTTTTGCTTGTTTTCCTCGTATTTTCAAACCCGTCCAAAATTTTTCAAAATTTTTCTATCTTTCAGACTTCTAAATGCAGTATGCTTGGTTAAACAATTGCTTACGTCTATGATATGTAGGTAGTATGTTATGGTTAGTAGGAGATAATTGATAACTACTGTTGAACTAATTGATTAGGAATAGGGAATTCCTGATAACTGCGCACAACCTTGTCTGGATTAGAGACCTCAGCCAATTGCCTGTTTGAGACTTAACTAGATAAAATTAGACCAGTTGTGGATATATTGGCAGTTAGAAAGACTAGATGAGACTCTGAGATAAAAGTGAAAAGAAACAAAAGAAAGTTAATCAAATAAGGGTAGTTTGCCAGCGGCCTTCGCTATTCGAGCACCACTCCTTCGGGGAACTTAAAGCCCGATGCCCTAAGGTCGTGTAGATCTGGGAGTCATTAGAGTGGGACTCGCTACAAGGGTAGGTGAAGTTGACGTGTCCTAAGCAGACTCAAAATACCCTGAATCTATAAAGAAAATAACTAAATGCTAAAATATTAAAAATCTGATCACCAAAGCTCAGAACTCAAAAAGTTGTCTACTGTTAATATGTCTAGCGATGGGTCGAAGTGTTATCTGGTAGTAGTTAAGACAAGAATACATTGTGTTGACTATCTAGTCTAGACTAGTACACACACTACACATCAGGAAGACCCTGTGACTAAGAAAAAAAAGTTCAACCTAGTTGTTGATTTGTTTTCTGCCTAATCATAACAAGCTACTAAAAACATCTGAGACCTTGTCATAGCAACCTAACCAGTCAGACCTGTGTTAAGACTTGTCTGAAGAATTTTTGGAATAAAAACATGACTAGGAATTTAAGTGACTGCACTACGGTTTAGAATCACTAACTTCAGGTAGACTTTGCTTAAGGACAAGCAAAAAGCTAAGTGTGGGGTTATATGATACGCGAACATCGTATCACTTTTTTAGCATGTTTTTATGTATGATTTCGGGTGAAATTGAGGGCAAATTGATCTTAATTGTTTGTTATTTACTCAATTTCACGGTTTTTATGATTTTGGAAGTGTTAGGTGAAAAGTAGACGAAAACAGCAAATTTTGGGGCAAAAACGCAATTTTTGGAAATGTTGACTTGGTCAAAGGGCCAGGACGGGCATCCCGACCCAGTCAAACCTCCGGGACGGGCGTCCAGGACTCGGGACGAGCGTCCCGACCTGGTCAACAGATCAGGACGGGCGTCCCAATCTGGGACGGGCGTCCCGAACCCCCAGAACTAGTCCCACATCGAAATTTTGATGAAAAATCACCCCGGGAAGCTGCTATAAATACCCCAGGCCTCCAGCAGTTGAATTCATTCCTCTCCACTCGATCTGAGTCATTAAGTGGTTTCCAGTGTACACTTCTCTAGTACACAACTCACTCAGAGACTCGGATCTCAGTTTTCTTTCTTGTTAGTGTTTTGTTTTAGTTTATGAGAAATAGTCTCCGATCTTAGGATTACATAGATAGGTTCATTTTTTGTATTCATAGAATACCCGGGATTTCGTTAGGAGATCCTAAGAGGGCTCGAGGCATTCGAAGAGTCAGTCCACAAGGCTGGGCTTAAGCCGGGTTGTTAAGTAAAGCCCAGTTACTAGGCTGAGGAAGCGTCCTCCGAAGGTTCTGACGAGCAGAGTCGGGTCAAGCAGTAAGGCATATATAGCAGTACGCTCCAACGGCGTGACTACGTAAAGGGTGATTTCTTTATGGCATCAGTCCCCCCTGTCCCTCTCTTTATATGTTGTTACTGTGTTTGTCCAAATATTGATTTGAATACCAGATTATGTTTTTATGAATATTTGTGATATATGTTGGAGATATTATGTTTTTCTAGAAATGGCCACCTGCTTAAATATCCATTATGTCTGCATGTCTATTGCCGTTCTTTTAAACTGAATTTAAGGTTATAGACAATTCCTAACCACGGTCTATTCATAACCTGTTTAGTTTAACAGACATCAATTAGTATTGGTGTCTGCCATACTAGATAAAATAATCTGCGGAACACCTTGTTGGTTGAGAGTAGTCTAGGTAGGCTGAGTAGAGTTTTATGACGGCGGTTATGAGACGAGCGGTATGATCCCCAAAGTGACATAGGGCGTTCATTGCTGACTTTAGTCCGAGCCGTGAGTAGGGCCGTTTACCTTGGCGATGGGGCGGTAGCATAGAGACTCAGATGTGGTAACCTTTAGACACAGAACATAGTTGCAATCCAGGCCAAGACATGTCTAAAATACTCGAATAGAGGTCAATCAACGTATAGGAACAGTATAACATAGAATCAGGACTCATCTATAAAACACTTCTAGGATTAATTAGACTTAAACCTAGTGGAGAATGAATCACCCTCTCATCAAAGTATTTGATGAAGATTCCATAACTGGACCATAAGATAGGAGTTAGGATAAAAGGCTAGTTACTACTAAGCCGTTGCCACTTTCCTGGGAGTACGATATTTAACTTAATAAAATCGTAGATACTTTCCAACAGACTAGCTACACGATAGGTACTCTACCTTAGGTTCTGGCTGATTAAGTAACACCATAGAGACTAAATGTGACAATTAGTCAATCACAGTCCTTAATTATTCAGAATCAACATAGGGTAAAATAACACCTATTTAGCACGTCAATCGGAATCCCATCAATGCCCGTCCTGACCCGTTGACTAGGTCAACATTTCCAAAAATTGCATTTTGCCCCAAAATTTGCTGTTTTTGTCTACTTTTCACCTGACACTTCCAAAATCATAAAAATTGTGAAATTGAGTAAATAACAATAATTTAAGACCGATTTCCTATCAATTTCACCCTAAATTATATCTAAAAACATGCTTAAAAAGTGATATGATTTATGCATATCACTCAATGACTTATGTACTCGAGAAAAGTGTACACTTGAAGTCACTAAATGACTCAGATCAAGTGGAGAGGGATGAATTCAACTGAGGAAGGCCTGGGGTATTTATAGCAGCTTCCTGGGGTGATTTTTCATCAAAAATTTGATGTGGGACTTGGAATTTCTGCTCGGGACGCCCGTCCTGGATTGGGGCGCCCGTCCTGAACTGTTGACCAGATCAAGACGCCTATCCTGGCTTGTTGACCAGGTCAGGACGCCCGTCCTGATTCGGGACGCCCTCCCCGAAGTCCGAACTTCTGAAAAATTGCGTTTTTGCCCCGAAATTTGCTATTTTCTTCTACTTTTCACCTGACACTTCCAAAATCATGAAAACTGTGAAATTGAGTTAATAATAAACAATTAAGACCGATTTTCCCTCAATTTCACCCTAAATCATGCCTAAAAACATGCTAAAATGTGATATGATTTATGTATATCAATAAGCTTTTTGTAAATCCCAAATTCAACAAGTGATCATCAATTCTGCTATACCAAGCTCTTGGAGCTTGCTTCAATCCATAAAGAGCTTTTTTGAAAAGAAAGACTTTATCTTCTTCTCCCTTTTTTTTACAAAGCCTTCTTCTGGTTGTTCTACATAAATCTCCTCATGTAGAAAACCATTCAGAAATGCTGACTTAACATCTAATTGGCATACTTTCTAATTTTTTTTGTGCTGCAACAGCAACAAAAGTCTGATAGTGTCAAGTCTTGCTACTGGTGCAAATGTACAGAATAATCTACACCAAACACTTGAGCATAACCTTTAACCACAAGCCTAGCTTTATACTTATTGATTGAGCCATCAACATTAAGCTTGGTTCTATATACCCATTTAACTCCAATCACCTTCCTGTTTTGGGGTCGATCAACCAACTTCCAAGTGTTATTTTTCTCAATCATGAATAGCTCTTACTCCAATGCAGCTATCCAATGTTGATTATTTTTTGCTGATTCAAAATCTGCAAGTTCACAAACAGTTTATATTGCATCTTTGATAAATTTCAGATAAAAGTCTAGTGCATCTTACCGGTTCATCATCTACAAGTTCATTTTACCTATCTTCATCTATATTTTCTTCAGGAAGTTTGAACTGTAATTCTGTTTGATTTCGTTTTTCTGAATTATTCCAATCCCATTCTTCATCTTCTACAAAGTACACATCTCTGCTCACAAGTAGCTTAACAGTTTGAGGCTGATAAATTTTGTAGGCTTTAGAAGAAGAACTGTAACCCACAAAGATGCCTGGTTCAACCATCTTATAAAGTTTATCATGCTTGCCCTTCTGAATGTGGGTAAAACATAAACAACCAAATACTTTAAGAAACTTGAGTGAAGGTTTATAGTCATACCATGCCTCAAATGGTGTTTTATCCTTTGCTGCCTTTGTGAGAAGTCTGTTTTGAAGAAATACAACAGTACTTGTTGCCTCTGCCCAAAATGTTTTAGGTAAATTCTTCTCATGTAACATACATCTTGTCATCTCCATGATGAACCTATTTCTCCTCTCACTTACTCCATTTTGTTGAGGAGTATAAGGGACTGTTAGTTGATGCTCAATTCCTGCTTCTTCACAAAATTTGTTGAATTTTTCTGATGTGTATTCCTTCCCATTATCAGATCTTACAATCTGAATTTTGCAACCACTTTCATTTTCAACTCTTGCTTTAAACTTCCAAAAAACTTGAGCTACTTCTGATTTATACTTCAAGAAATAAATCCAGCACATTCAGGTAAAGTCATCAATAAAGGTAATGTAATAGAGACTACCTTTTAGGGAAGGGGTCCTACGAGGACCTGAAACATCCGTGTGAATCAATTGTAGTTTCCTAGTAGCTCTGCCTGTCACCTTTGAGAAAGGTTTTCTATTATGTTTTCCAAATGAACATACTTTGCAACTTGAAATCTGATCATCAAGTTCTTGAAAGTCATTTGCCATCATCTTGATAGTACCCTAGCCTTTCACGCATACATCTGTAGTATTTTCTTTAATTAAGAAAATAGTTTGCTCCTCCTCCAATGGATTTAGAGCAAAACTTTTCCCTTTCATTTTCACTTTGAAAATATCTTGATTTACTGCATATTTAATTAGACAACAATTATCTTCAAAAATAACCTTAAAGCCTCTTTCAATCAGTTGGCTAACACTTAGTAGGTTTTGTTGAATTTTAGGGACAAAGAGAACATCAAAAATTAGTTTTGTACCTGAACATCTTGTTACAACAATTGTTCCCTTTCCTTTAACTGAAATGTATTCACCATTCCCAATTATAACTTTGGTGATGTTGGTTGACATCAAATCTCTAAACAACTCTTGCTCATGAGTCATATGATTGGTGCAACCACTAACAATTAGCCAACATTCATTTGATTCACTTCTCACAAAGCATGTACCCACAAACAGTTGATCCTCCTCCTCTTGATCAGAAATTTTAGCCTCTTTACCTTGATATTGGTTTTTGTTTCTGCAAATTACAATTTCATGCCCCATTTGGTTACATTTGGTACACTTGGCATCTGGTCTTCTCCAGCATTTGAAAGGAGAATAACCCTTCCTATTGCAATGTTGACATGGAGGGTGAGATCCTTTCTTGACTCCAACTTTGTTGTTGGCTGAAAATTCACCAGTAGGTACTTGAGTTTTCTTGAAAAACTTCTTCTTCTTGCTTTTTTGCATTCTCATGATGCTTGGCTAGCAAGGCGCCTTCAATAGCACCTTCTTGCCTCATGGCTCTTCTTTGCTCCTGCGCTTGCAAAGCATTTAGAATCTTTGCAAGAGTAATTTTAGTTACATCCTTGGTATTTTTCAAGACTTAAATAGATGCCTCAAATTTTTTAGGCATAGTTACAAGAATTTTTTTTAACAATTCTTGAATCCATAAACAAAGAACCAAGTAATCTAATTTGGTTTGCAATATTCAATAACCTATCAAAATACTCTTTAATTGATTTTGTTTCCTTCATCTTCTGCAACTCAAATTCTTGAATCAAGTTTAGCACACACATTCCTTTGATTCTTTCATTTCCTTCATATTTTGCATTGAGATAATTCCAAATCTCATACGCTGACTTCAAAGTCATAATTCGAGTGAAGATAGTAGATGACACTCCAGCAAATAACATTGCCTTTGCCTTGGATTTCATTGTCTTGTTCTCCTTCTGCAATTTGATTTGCACCAGGGTAGGATTATTTGGAAGAGCTGGAATTTCATAATCTTCTTCCACTGCTTCCCAATCATCCAAAGCTTCCATATACGCCTCCATACCAAATGTCCAAACTTGATAGTTATCTCCATCAAACACTGGTAGAGAAATTGAAGACGAGAAACTAGAATTTTCCATGGCTTAACAACCTCACACACTCACTCACAGATCCCTTAAGAATAAGGCTCTGATACCAATGGTTAGAAATATAAATGAGAGAGATGCTTAATAAGAAGATGATTAACTTGATTGATTAAAATGAAAAATAAGTGAGACCTATTTATAGACTTACAAAGTTAAAAATAGATACCCACATAACCACTACATTTAACATTATCCCACTACTCATTAAATATCCACTAACTATCCATAACTATCCATAACTACCGTAATACCCTAATTTTATTTTTGGGGCTTTATTTATTATTTAAATATTGTGAGGACTCAATAATAAATAATTATAAGTTAGATATAAGAGTAATTATAAATATAAGCATAAGCATGATTATTAGGTTTTTACTAGGGTTTTCTTTTATCCCTTTCAGAACACGATAGCCGTCAAAGGCCAGGATTTTCCGAATACCGAGAAGTTGACGAAAGAGGTAAGTAGTTTTTAGTATTTTTTATTATTAGGATCGTAAGATTAAGATATTAGGTATGAATTTAGTATTAATATACGTATTATGGATTTTTGATAGAGTCCGAAGGGAATTTAGGAGCGAAATATTTGAGTTAATCGAAAGTATCAGAAATTATGCCAAGCGCTCAATCGAGCTAGGTGGACTATCCCTCTCCGTTGTATGCCAAGCGCTCAATCGAGCTAGGTGGACTATCCCTCTCCGTTGTTTTTATCTATAGTATGGATAATTTTTTAAGTATTGAATTTGAAGGTTATGATATGTGAAAAGATTTGTTTGACTAATTGTTATCTGCCAAGTAGAATTTTAAAAGTTTAAGATCCTGAAAATAATTTTTGAATCCTAAAATTTTTAAGTATACATATATTTTTTATTATTCAACAATTCCAGCGGCGGCACAGTCTAAAACTTGCTGTGATTATATTTCCTTATTCTTTTTATTATATATATATATATATATATATATTTGATACCGCCGAAAATTCAGAGATTGCCGTGATTATATTTCCTTACTCTTTTTATTATATAAAAATATTGATTAAATATTGTATATATATTTAAATTATGTTTTGAGTTTCAAGCTATTATCACTTTAAAATAAAGAATATTTTTTCTCATTCTTAATATTCTTAAATATTTTAAAATGTTAAGTATTTATATTGAAGTTTTATAAAAGTAAATTATATGTAATTCTTATATTTGATTTTATTGGGAATTAAGTGATGGATAACTATGGGAGGAACATGTTCCACCATTTATATGATTTTCCATTGGCGTGGATAAAAAGCCACCAAGATATAAGATACAAGTAAGGCCCTTTCCTAATGGGTATAAAGTTAAGAACTGATATCAGTTAAGACCCATTCGTGAAACATTCATATTATTCCCCCAATAGTCAAAGAAAAGACAAGAAAGTAAAAGAAAAGAAAAATGAAAGATATTGATTGAATGTTGGTGTTACATTGTTTGCTCAATGTTTTTATTTATCATTTAATTTATGTTTTGTCCTTTTGTGCTTTAAAGATTGTACGGTAAAGTATTAATATTATTATTATTTTTTAAAAACATTTATATTGTTTTTATTTTAATTGAAAAATTGTTTTAAAAGGAGGGGAGATGTTCTGCATATTGAGTATTTTATACTCACCTCCTATGTTTTCCCATTTTAGAGATGACAGGGAAGATACAGGGTTAGAGGATGATTACTGGACAGATGATTTTGAATAAGAGTTTGGAGTAAAGTCTTTAGTTGTTTTTGTTTAGAATAAACTTCTTGTTGTTTTTTTGGAAACTTGAATTTTTTTTAGTTGATGTTTTATTATTGAAGAAAGTTAGAAATTGTGGATGATATTTTATAGATTATTTAAGTTAATAATTTTACTGTTTGTTGTTTGATAATTGAAAGTAAGTGACTTTACATTCTTTGGAGAAATCTAGGGAGTGTAGCTATGTCATATTCTTGAATTTGGGAATTTAGTTCACAAACTAGGCCCGGATTCGGGACGTGACATTTAGTGGTATCAGAGCAGTAGGTTAT
Source organism: Asclepias syriaca (assembly GCA_027405835.1). Taxonomy (NCBI): domain Eukaryota; kingdom Viridiplantae; phylum Streptophyta; class Magnoliopsida; order Gentianales; family Apocynaceae; genus Asclepias; species Asclepias syriaca. The sequence continues at coordinate 10,619,300 of CM049928.1, read as the reverse complement.
GATTCAAAATAAGTAAGAATTGATTTGCCTTTTAGGATTAGAAAAGTATGGATTGCAGTAGAACATAGAAATTTAAGGAAGAGAGTATATATATATATATATACATATATATTATGTTTTTGTTTTTATTATTATTTTAAATGATTATATTCATTTTCTTTGGGAAATTTCTATTACCAATAGATGAATCGTGGTAGAAGGGCTGAGACTTCTAGAGAAGGTGATCATTTTGATGAAATGGGCGAGTAGGAGAATGATGGAATGAACGTTCCTCTGGCTAATTGGAATAGAAGGACACGTACGCAAAGAGATGGAGTTGCAAATGATGATCGTGACAGTAGGAGAGATCCTCCACCTCCACCTCCTCCACCTCCTGTTTTCACTATGCCCCCAGAAATGGTTGCATTACTCAATACGATGACTCAAGTGATGCAAGGCCAACAACAACTTCAACAATCTCAAGAGCTGCGCTCACAGAATGTAGCTACCAGTACTAAAGCACATTATGAGCATTTGAAGAAGGCCAACGTACCAACTTTTGATGGTGGAGCGGACCCTGAGAAAGCTGAGAAGTGGTTGAGAGAGATGAATTCAATTTCAAGGTTCTGGAGGTACCCATGGAAGTCAGGGGTAAAGTTGTCTTACCATTTTTAGTCGGAGATGCACAAAGATGGTGGGAAGGAGCTTCACCAACATATGTATCTGAGAATCAGTCTATAAATTGGGAGATGTTCAAAAAGGCTTTCCTAGATCATTATTTTCTGGACTCACTTCGTCTTGAGAAGTAGAGACAATTCTTTAATCTGAAGTAGGCTGATTCAATGTTTGTGGTTGAATATGCGAATAAGTTTAACTCTTTGGGGCAGTATGTACCTGAGTTGATGGGAAACAATGGATTGAGGCTGCTTCATTTTGAAGATGGACTTTTGAGACGGATTCAGGCTAGACTGTCGTCCTTACCTTCATGGGATTATGAAGATTCTTACATGAGGTGTATTCGAATAGAGTCTGATATCTGGGTGGGTGATGCGGAAAGAGGAATAAAAAGGTTCAGACCCACTAACAGTCAGCAAGGGCAGAATGTTAGGCCAAATAATGGAAGTTCCAAAGTACAGAGAAGGAGGCTACTACCCAGTACAAAACAGAATCGGGGTGAAACTTCCTTGCAAAGGAAGCCTTGTGAGACTTGTGGTAGATTACATTTTGGTGAATGCAGATTCAAGACTGGAGCATGTTTTAATTGTGGAGAGATAGGTCATAGAATTTCAGATTGTCCTAAGCCTAAGCCAGTGAGGCCTAATTCCTCTGACAGACCAGCACTGCAACTGCCTTCACAGCCACAGCAAAAGAAGTCTAATGCAAGGGTGTTTGCTTTGACCCGACAGTAAGCAGATGAGTCCAATGAGGTGGTTGTAGGTACACTATCTATCAATGTACTCCCAGCTTATGCCTTATTTGATTATGGGGCTACTCACTCCTTTATGTCTCATAAATTTGCTAAGACTCTTGGATTAATGCCTAAATATTTTGTTGATACTTATCATATAGCTACCCCGGAGGAAAGATTCTCAATTCTAACCATATTATTCGAGATTGTCAAGTTGATATTGGGATACATAGACTTCTTGCTTAGTTTTATTTTGATTGACATATCGAATTTTGATATAATCTTGGATATGGATTTGTTATCACAAAATCATGCCACAATCAATTGTAGAGAAAAGAGTGTGGAATTTAGAATACCTGAAAAGGATAAATTCAAATTTCAAGGTACATACAAGTGCAGTAAAAAGAGGATCACACCAATTATCTCGATGATAAAGGCTTCTAAATACTTACAAAAAGGATGTACATGATACTTGGCATATGTTGTGGATTTAAAGAAGAATGTCCCAAACATGGAAGATGTACCAATTGTTTGTGAGTTTCCTGATGTGTTTCCAGAGAAATTACCAGGTTTACCTCCTAAACGTGAAGTTGATTTTGAGATTAATCTCATTCCTGGAGCAGAACCTATCTCTAAGACTCCTTATAGAATGACACCGGCTGAACTTAAGGAATTGAAAGGACAACTTCAAGAACTACTTGATATGAAGTTCATTCGGCCTAGTGTTTCACCATGGGGAGTACCCGTCTAATTTGAAAAGAAGAAGGATGGGAGCATGCGGTTATGTATTGATTATAGAGAGTTGAACAAGATCACTGTGAAGAATAAGTATCCATTGCCTTGAATAGATGATCTCTTTGATCAACTGAAGAATGCCAAGATATTCTCCAAGATTGACCTTCGATCTGGATATCATCAATTGAAGATGAAGGAGGAAGGTATTCCTAAAAGTGCATTTAGAACTCGATATGGACATTACGAGTTTCTCGTGATGCCGTTTGGATTAACAAATGCTCCAGCTGCTTTTATGGATTTAATGAACAGAGTATTTAGAGAACAGTTGGATATCTGTGTGGTGGTATTCATTGATGATATTCTTATCTACTCATCAGTGAAGGAATAACATTCAGAGCACTTAAGAATGGTACTACAGACTCTTCGAGAAAATAAGTTGTATGCTAAGTTTTCAAAATGTGAATTTTGGATCCCAAGTGTAAATTTCTTGTGACATGTGATATTTGGAGAAGGTGTATCCGTGGATCCGAAAAAGATAGAAGCAATTGTGGATTGGCCTCAACCATCCAATGTTACCGAGATTCGTAGTTTTTTTAGTCTTGCAGGATACTATTGGAAGTTTATTGAAGGCTTTTCTTCAATCACTATGCCTCTGACTCGTTTGACTCAAAAGAGAACGAAGTTTGAGTGGAGCCCATCATGTGAGAAGAGTTTTCAACAATTGAAACAAAAGTTAGTATCAGCACCTGTTTTAGCACTTCCGACTGAATTTGGAGGGTTTCAAATTTATAGTGACGCTTCGAAACATAGTTTAAGATGCGTATTAATGCAGAATGGTAAGGTAATTGCATATGCTTCTCGACAGTTGAAATCATATGAGAAAAATTATCCTACCCATGATTTGGAACTAGCAGCAGTGGTATTTTCTCTAAAGATTTGGAGACAATTTTGTATGGAGAACAGTGTGAGGTGTTCACTGATCGTAAAAGCTTAAAGTATCTTTTCACGCAGAAGGAATTAAACATGAGGCAACGAAGATGGTTAGAGTTATTGAAAGACTATGACTTAAAAATTAGTTATCATCCTGAAAAGGCCAACAAGGTAGCAGATGCTTTAAGTAGGAAATCATTAGGGATGCTAGCAGCTATGTGGACTTAACAAGAACAGTTGATGTGCTTCCGACTGATATGCTAAAATAGGTGTTGTTTTACCCTATGTTGATTATGAGTAATTAAGGACTTAGATTGACTATTTGTCACATTTAGTCTCTATGCTATCACTTAATCAATCAGAACCTAAGGCAGAGTACCTATCGTGTAGCTAGTCTGTTGGAAAGTATCTACGATTTTATTAAACTAAATATTGTGCTCCCAGGGAAGTGGTAACGGCTTAGTAATAACTATCCTCTTACCCTAACTCTTATCTTATGATCCAATTATGCAATCGTTCATCAATATCTTTGATGAGAGGGTGATTCATTCTCCACTAGGTTTAAGACTATTTAAGCCTAAAAGTGTTTTATAGATAATGTCCTGACTCTATGTTATACTGTTCATACATGTTGATTGACCTATCTTCGAGTATTTTAGATATATCTTGGCCTGGATTGCAACTATGTTCTGAGTCTAAAGGTGTACCACATATGAGTTACCTGATAAACCGCCCCATCGCCATTGACGGCCCTACTCACGGTTCGAGCTAAAGGCATCCATGAAAGCCCTATGTCACTTAGGAGATCATGCCGCTCGCCCTAATGCCGGCATAAAGACACAACTCAACCTACTTAGACTACTCTAACAAACAGGGTGTTCTGTAGGTTATTTTATCTAATATGGTAGACACCAATGCTTCCTAAATTGATGCATGTTAAACTAAATAGGTTATGAATAGACCGTGGTTAGGAATTGTCTATAACCCTACATTTAGTTTAAAAGAAACTACATTAGACATGCAAACATAATGAATATTAAGCAGGTGGCCATTTCTGGAAAATCATAAGAACTTCAACATGTATAACAAATACTCATAAAATCATAATCCAATAAACATAATTAATATTTGGACGAACACAGTACAAACATATAAAGAGAGTGACAGGGGGACTGATGCCATAAAGAATTCACCCTTTACTTAGCATCGCCGATGGAGAAACTGCTTGACTGCTCGACCCGACTCTGCTCGACAGAACCTTCGGAGGACGCTTCCTCAACCTAGTAGCTGGACTTTACCTTAATACCCAGCTTAAGCCCAACCCTGTGGACTGACTCTTCGAATGCCTAGAGCCCTCTTAGGATCTCCTAACGAAATCCCGGGTATTCTATGAATACCATAAACGAACCTATCTATCGTATCCTAGGATCTGAGACTAATTCTCAGAAACAAAGAAAACGAGACACTATCTAGAAATAAAAGAAAACTTATACTAAAATCTGAGTCTCTAAGTGACTTGTATACTGGAAAACTGTATACTTGAAGTCACTAAATGACTCAGATCGAGTGGAGAGGAATGATTTCAACTGAGGAAGGCCTGGGGTATTTATAGCAGCTTTCTGGAGTGAATGTTTCCAAGAATTTCGATGTGGGACTTTAATCAGGCATCCGGGATGCTTGTCCTGGATTGGGACGCCCGTCCCGGCCTGTTGACCAGGTCATGACGGCCGTCCCGAGTCCTGGATGTCCATCCTGGCCTATTGACCAGGTCAGGATGCCCATCCTGATTCGGGATGCCCACCCTGACGTCTGAATTTCTGAAAATTGCGTTTTTGCCCTGAAATTTGCCATTTTCTTCTACTTTTCACCTGACACTTCCAAAATCACAAAAAGCTGTGAAATTGATTTAATAACAATCAATTAAGACCGATTTCCTATCAATTTCACCCTAAATTATGCCTAAAACATGCTAAAAATGTGATATGATTTATGCATATCAGATAACCCCACACTTAACTTTTTGCTTGTCCTCAAGCAAAGTCTACCTGAAGTTAGTGATTTTAAATTATATGTGCAGTCACTTAAATTTCCTAGTTATGTTTTTATTCCAAAAATTATTCAGACAGTTCACAACATAAGTCTGACTGGTTAGGTTGCTATGACAAGGTCTCAAATGTCTCTAGTAGATTATTATGATCAAGCAGGTTTAACAACTTAAACAACTAGATTGAACTCTTGTCTCAGTCACAAGGTCTTCCTGATGTGTAGTGTATGTACTAGTCTAGACCAGATAGTCAACATAATATACTCTCGTCTTAACTACTACCAAATAACACTTCGACCCGTCGCTAGACATACTAACAACAGACAACTTTCTGAGTTCTGAGCCTTGGTGATCAGATTTTTAATTATTTAGCGTTTATTGATTTTTTTCTTTTATAGATTTTTCAGGGTATTTTGAGTCTGCTTTAACACGTCAACTTTAACTACCCATGTAGCGAGTCCCACTCCGATGACTCCCAGACCTACATGACCTTAGGGTATCAGGCTTTAAGTTCTCCTAAGGAGTGGTGCTCAAGTAGCAAAGGCCGCTAACAAACTACCCTATTTAATTAACTCTCTCTTTTTTTCTTTTCACTTTCAGCTCCGAGTCTCATCTAGTCATTTAATTGCCAAGACATCTGCAACTGATCTAATCTTATCTAGTTAAGTTTTGAAAAGGTAATTGGTTGAGGTCTCTAATCCAGACTAAGTTGTGCTCAATTATCAAGAAGTCCCTATTCCTAATCAATAAGTTCAAAATAGTCATCACATTGTCTCCTACTAATCATAACGTTCTACACACATATCATAGACATCAGCAATGTTTTACCAATCATACTGCATTTTGAAGTCTGAAAGAATGAAAAATTTTGAAAATTTTTGGAAGGGTGTGAAAATACGGGGAAAACATGCAAAAATCATGCAAAATGTTTTCTCAAACCACCGTGCACTGCTACCCCACACTTAAGTCTGACACTGTCCTTAGTGTTCATGCATATCTAAATTACCCCACACTTATTTGAAAATAAGAAACAAAAACAAAACAGAAAAGACTTTTACCCCACACTTATTCGAATAACTATGGGTAAGAAGGAAAATAAAGCAATAAATGAAATAACAAGATATAATAGAGGAAACAATGCTGTTATGTCATATCAATCAACAGAGATTCATATTTCATAGAGCCCAGACATGATCACACACATAGAACAAAAATAACAAAAGAAAAAGAAAAGGAAAAGAAAAGCTAAGAACCCGGCTCGCCGTCGTTAGGTGGACCGAAGTCTGCTGGAAAGTAGACCTCTGTGTTTTCCACCAGTTGGGAGGTATGCTGATAAATCTCCTCGATCCTGTTGGTGTTCATAGAGATTTTGTCGTCCATCATCGACATCTGTCTCTCGATTCTTTCCATATCCCGGCTATATCGGGCTGAAAGTTCTGCCAATCTGTGCGACATATGTCGTTCAAAGGCAGTGCATGGAACGAATGTCTCGGTCGGAGGTATATGTGCTGGAACTGCTCCTGGTGTCGAGGCCTGTCCTGGCTGCTCCGTGTGGATGGAGTAGCGTCCATTTGCATCCCGTATGACCATCCCCATGTTCCGTAAAATGGTAAGGTCCGTAAGAATGGTGGTCGGGGCAACCTGGGTCAGCTCCGAGCCCTCGATGTCCAACTCCAAGTAGTGGGCTATCCTGGTGATGAACGGCCCGAGCCCCAGACACTGTTTTTGAGTGTTTGTAGTGAAACCCCGCATGATGACAGTGATGAGTCGAGCCATCTCCACTGTAGAACCCATGTGCATGTTGGCAAGGAGGAATGTCTCCATTTGGGTGACATTCCCGGGGGCCGTTCGACGTCCTGACAGAGTGTGTGCTATAATGGCATGTAAATAGCGAAGGGCAGGATAAATACTTGTGGCTTTCGCAAAGCCATGCTAGTAGGGAACACCCGTCGTACAGATCTGAGCCCAAGTGGTGGAGACGTCTACAGAAGTGAAGTCTCGAACTGTTGTGGTGTAGGCGGGCGTATCCAGCTCGTCTCTCTGCCAGATAACCAAGGTGATGCCGAACTCGGCCATGCTCATAGATCGATCTATTCCACCCAAGCGGAATGTGATATGCTCCTAATGGAATGTAAACGAAGCATAGAACTCACATACCAGCTCTAGGTAGGTCAGCTTAGTGACGTTGAAGACTCGACTGTAGGGTAGTACGTCGAGTATGCGTCGGACTTCCTGCTCAACCTCTAGTGTCTGTACTGCTGCCCAGTCAAGCATTCTGCCAATCAGTATGGTGCGTCCGATATATCCATGACATCTCTCCTAGTATGCTGGACTGGAGGGAAACAGCATGAAAGGGTGTGCCACCGATGTGACAGTCATGGTAGACGTGATACGAGCGCATTTGGGAGCCATTTGGTTGAGAACGTTCGAGAGACTTTGAGAATTTAAGCGGGAAGGAAGATTTGAATTTGAATTCTGGAGGTGAATTTGAATTCGGAAGGATGGATTTTGATTTGGAAAGGATTTTGAATTTTTGGCGAGAAATTCGAATTTTGGAGGGAAATTCAAATTTTTGAGGGAAATTTAACATTCAGATTTTGGAGGAAAATTTGAATTTTGAACTTTGGGGAGTTGCCAAAAATTTGTAGAGAGAAGGTATAGAGAATTTTGTAGAGAGATGAATTTTTGGTGGTTGGTTTGAGAGAAAATGAAGAAAAATGGCATATTTATAGGAGGGGCGGCCTTCGGGACGCCTGTCTCGGGTTGCTTTGGGATGCGTGCCACTTCCGGATTTTTTTTTCATAATTCCCTGCAAATATCAGTACACCAAAACAACCATAATATATAACAGGTCTTCATGTTTAACCTATCAAATTCAAAAGCTATTAAAAACTCTGTGCAAAAATTTCTCGATCTCTTTTTCGAAAATCATGACTACCCTAATCTTATCCTAACTTCTGTTTAGCAAGAATTTGAGAAAAATAAAAACTGAGTTTATACAATTTAATTAGTGAAAAATAAACTGCATTTGCAACACCTTTGTTTTTCATAGAAATTTGAGAAATAAAATGTCTGAAGAAAAATTGCTGAATAAAATAAGAGACCCTTTTAAAAAGTTTGAAAACAACAAAAAGTAGGGGTCAATTATTTAATTTTAGTTCAAACAATTTATTTGCTGAAAGAATAGTAAAAAGAATCTTCCCTTTTTCAATGGCCCTTATTTCTGATCTCTCGTATCTCTGCTTGTATGGTTCGCATTTCTATGCGCATGACTCTCATCTCATCCCTTTGCCTGCCCTGCTCACTTCGTAAGCCAGCTAACTCCCCGAGTATCTGTGCACCTTGGTTTTCCTGGAGACTTATTGTGGCCCTGAGTTAGTCCATGTTGGTTGTGATATTCAGAATACATTGGTCTGAATGACACAACCTGCGTGCAATTCCTTGATCCATCTCATAGATCCTTTGAGCCAAAGTATCTATCCGCACGGACAACACTGAATGAGAACCGTTAGTACTTCCCCCGGATGAAGGGGTGTGCTCGTTAGGCGTTGGAGTGTACTCAGGAGATGTTGGTGAGTTTTGGGTTTGGTCAAGGGGTGGTGGATTTATAGGAACTCTCTGGGCAGGAGTGTGAACTGGAGATCTTTGAGGTTCTTCTCTCGGAGGAAAGGTATCCTCAGAAGGATCTTCTTCTGTGGGACTAGGCTCACGGGTGTTCAGTAATCTTCTCACGAAGTCACTGGTGTCTAGGTTTGAGTTTATTTCTATAGGTTGTGAAGGAGGGTTCTCCCAAGGTATTTATGGTTCAGGCCTAGAGGGTCCTTCTGGTTTGGTCTTCTTTCATCCTGGAGTGTCAGGGTTTTCTGTTGTCTTTGCTTGATTAGTAGCTGCTCTTGTTCTCTTCATCTATGAGTGCAAAGTCTGGTTAGAAATAACAAATAACAAAAACAAAATAGAAAAAGAAAAGTAAGAAAGATATTTTTTGGGTTTTTTAATTTTTAACATTTTTTTTTCTTTTTATACTTTATTTAGAAAGCAGTTAAATTTCCTCAATATGGTTTTAGAATAATTTTCTAAAATTTGATTATCCTAAATGTCTTAATTTTAGATAATGTCTAAAATTAATTAGTTATGATGACCCTATATTTTGGAAGTTGATTGTCTAACTAGCAGAAAACAAGTGTTAGGTCTAAGGTCTAGGTTACTACCGCTACCTATCATAAGTCTCTAGAATTGTGGCTAATAATCCTAAATTTGTTATGATATGTCCCCGGCAACGGCGCCAAAAATCTGATGTGCTTCCGACTGATATGCTAAAATAGGTGTTGTTTTACCCTATGTTGATTATGAGTAATTAAGGACTTAGATTGACTAATTGTCACATTTAGTCTCTATGCTATCACTTAATCAGTCAAAACCTAAGGCAGAGTACCTATCGTGTAGCTAGTCTATTGGAAAGTATCTACGATTTTATTAAATTAAATATCGTACTCCCAGGGAAGTGGTAACGACTTAGTAGTAACTATCCTCTTACCCTAACTCTTATCTTATGATCCAGTTATGCAATCGTTCATCAATATCTTTGATGAGAGGGTGATTCATTCTCCACTAGGTTTAAGTCTATTTAAGCCTAAAAGTGTTTTACAGATAATGTCCTGACTCTATGTTATACTGTTCCTACATGTTGATTGACCTATCTTCGAGTATTTTAGATATATCTTGGCCTGGATTGCAACTATGTTCTGAGTCTAAAGGTGTACCACATATGAGTTACCTGATAAACCGCCCCATCGCCATTGACGGCCCTACTCACGGTTCGTGCTAAAGGCATCCATGAAAGCCCTATGTCACTTAGGGAATCATGCCGCTCGCCTTAACGCCGGCATAAACACACAACTTAGCCTACTTAGACTACTCTAACAAACAGGGTGTTCTGTAGGTTATTTTATCTAATATGGCAGAGACCAATGCTTCCTAAATTGATGCATGTTAAACTAAACAGGTTATGAATAGACCGTGGTTAGGAATTGTCTATAACCCTACATTTAGTTTAAAAGAAACTACATTAGACATGCAGACATAATGAATATTAAGCAGGTGGCCATTTTCGGAAAATCATAAGAACTTCAACATGTATAACAAATACTCATAAAATCATAATCCAATCAACATAATTAATATTTGGACGAACACAGCACATGCATATAAAGAGAGTGACAGGGGGACTGATGCCATAAAGAATTCACCCTTTACTTAGTCTTGCCGATGGAGCAACTGCTTGTATATGCTGGACTGCTCGACCCGACTCTGCTCGACAGAACCTTCGGAGGACGCTTCCTCAACCTAGTAGCTGGACTTTACCTTAATACACAGCTTAAGCCCAACCCTGTGGACTGACTCTTCGAATGCCTAGAGCCCTCTTAGGATCTCCTAACGAAATCCCGGGTATTCTATGAATACCAGAAACGAACCTATCTATCGTATCCTAGGATCTGAGACTAATTCTCAGAAACAAAGAAAACGAGACACTATCTAGAAATAAAAGAAAACTTATACTGAAATCTGAGTCTCTAAGTGACTTGTATACTGGAAAATTGTATACTTGAAGTTACTAAATGACTCAGATCAAGTGGAGAGGAATGATTTCAAATAAGGAAAGCCTGGGGTATTTATAGCAACTTTCTGGAGTGAATGTTTCCAAGAATTTTGATGTAGGACTTTGACCAGGCATTCGGGACGCCCGTCCTGGCCTGTTGACCAGGTCAGGACGCCCATCTTGATTCGGGACGCCCACCCCGACGTCTGAATTTCTGAAAATCGCGTTTTTGCCCCGAAATTTGCCATTTTCTTCTACTTTTCACATGACACTTCCAAAATCACAAAAATTGTGAAATTGAGTTAGTAACTATAAATTAAGACCAATTGCCTATCAATTTCACCCTAAATTATGCCTGAAAACATGCTAAAAATGTTATATGATTTATGCATATCAACAGTTGATTACAGAATTTGAGAAGTTGTAGTCTGAAATTAGTGAACGTATGGATGGAACGCTTCTAGCTCAGCCAACATTAATTAAAAGGATTAAGACAGCCCAAGAAAGTGATGAAGGTGTAAACCAAATAAAGATGGTTTCGAGGCAGATTATGGGTACCAAATAATATAAAGTTGAGGCAAGAAGTATTGAAAGAGGCGCATAACACCAAATTTTTGGTACACCCGGGAGGAACAAAAATGTATAGAGACTTGAAGATAAACCTTTGGTGGAAGGGAATGAAGAAAGACATTGCAAACTTTGTATCTCGTTGTTTAGTTTGTCAAAAGGTGAAAGCTGAACATCAAAGACCCAGAGGCCTATTACAACCATTAGAGATACCAGAATGGAAATGGGAACACGTGACTATGGATTTTATGGTAGGATTGCCTAAATCCAGAACTGGTAGAGATACAATATGGGTGATAGTGGATAGACTAACGAAGTCAGCTCATTTTCTTCCAATGAAGGCCACTATGACCATGGAAGAATTGGTACGCTTATACATTGATAACATAGTTCGATTACATGGAGTACCAATATCAATTGTATTTGATTGTGATTCTCGATTTGTCTCTCATTTTTGGAAAAGTCTAAATGAATCATTTGGTACCAAATTATCTCTAAGTACTGCTTTCCATCCTCAAATTGATGGTCAATCGGAGAGAGTAATTCAAATTTTGGAAGACGTGCTTCGAGCTTGTGTCATTGATTTTAAAGGTAATTGGGTAGATTACCTAACCTTAGTGGAGTTTTCATATAACAACAGTTATCAGTCTAGTATTGGCATGGCTCCTTTTGAAGCCTTGTATGGGAGAAGATGTCGCTCCCCTACTTATTGGGATGAAGTTGGGGAAAAGAGCATAATCGGTCCGGAATTAGTGCAAATAGCTAAAGAGAATGTGACATTGATAAGACAACATTTGAAGACAGCTCAAGATCGACAAAGAAGTTGGGCAAATACAAAAGGAGACCGTTGGAATTTCATAAAGGAGAAAAGGTATATTTAAGAGTCTCACCAACAAAAGGTGTTATGAGATTTGGCATGAGTGGAAATTTAAGTCCAAGGTTTGTGGGACCTTTTGAAATATTAGAGAGAGTTGGACAACTAGCATATCAACTGGCTTTACCACATGCTTTATCCAGAGTACACAATGTATTCCACGTGTCACAATTGAGGCGTTATGTTCCGGATGAAAGTTATGTGTTAGAAGTGGAACCTTTACATGTTCAAGAGAACTTAAATTATGAAGAAGTTCCAATAAAAATTGTTGATCGTAAAGAACAAGTATTGAGAAGAAGACCTATACCGTATGTCAAAGTGCAATGGACCAATCATACCCCAAGGGTAGCTACATGAGAATTGGAGGATGATATGCTCACTAAATATCCATATTTGTTTGAGGAACAAGGTACATTAGTTTCGAGGATGAAACTTTTTCTATGGGGGTAGAATGTAATATTCTAATTTTATTTTTGGGGCTTTATTTATTATTTAAATATTGTGAGGATTCAATAATAAATAATTATAAGTTAGATATAAGAGTAATTATAAATATAAGCATAAGCATGATTATTAGGTTTTTACTAGGGTTTTTTTATCCCTTTCAGAACACGAAAGCCGTCAGATGCCAGAGTTTTCCAAATACCGAGAAGTTGACGAAAGTGGTACGTAATTTTTAGTGTTTTTGATTATTAGGATCGTAAGATTAAGATATCAGTTATAAATTTAGTTTTAATATTCGTATTATGGATTTAAGTTAATACGAATTTAGGAGCGGAAAATTTAAGTTAATCGAAAGTATCAGAAAATAGGCCAAAGCGCTCAATCGAGGTAGGTGGACTATCCCTCTCCGTTGTTTTTATCTATAGTATGGATAATTTTTTAAGTATTGAATTTGAAGGTTATGATATGTGAAAAGACTTGTTTGACTAATTGTTATCCGCCTAGTAGAATTTTGAAAGTTTAAAATCTTTAAATTAATCTTTGATTCCTAAAATTTTTAAATATACATATATTTTCTATTATTCAACAATTTCGGCGGCGGCCCAGTACAAAACTTGCCTTGATTATATTTCCTTATTCTTCTTATTATATATATAATTTTTTTTATACCGCCGAAAATTCAGAGATTGTCGTGATTATATTTCCTTACTCTTTTTATTATATAAAAATATTGATTAAATATTATATATATATATATATATATATATTTAAATTCTGATTTGAGTTTCAAGCTATTATCACTTTAAAATAAAGAATATTTTTTCTCATTTTCAATATTCTTAAATATTTTAGAATGTTATAAGTATTTACATTGAAGTTTTATAAAAGTAAATTATATGTAATTCTTATATTTGATTTTATTGGGGATTAAGTGATGGATAGCAATGGGAGGAACATGTTCCACCGTTTATAAGATTTTCCATTGGCATGGATAAAAAGCCACCAAGATATAAGATACAAGTAAGACCCTTTCCTAACAGGTATAAAGTTTTCCATTGGCATGGATAAAAAGCCACCAAAATATAAGATACAAGTAAGGCCCTTTCCTAACAGGTATAAAGTTAGAACTGATATCAGTTAAGACCTATTCGCGAAACATTCATATTATTCTTCTAATAGTCAAAGAAAAGACAAGAAAATAAAAGAAAAGAAAAATGAAAGATATTGATTGAATGCTGGTGTTACATTGTTTCCTCAATATTTTTATTTACCATTTAATTTATGTTTTATCTTTTTGTGCTTTAAAGAAAAATGTATGGTAAAATATTATTATTATTATTTAAAAACATTTATATTATTTTTCTTTTAATTGAAAAATTGTTTTAAAAGGAGGGGAAATGTTCTGCCTACTGAGTATTTTATACTCACCCCTATGTTTTTCCACTTTACATATGACACAGAAGATACAGGGTTTACATATGACAGAGAAGATACATGGTTAGAGGATGATTACTGGACATATAATTTTGAATAAGAGTTTGGAGTAAAGTTTTTAGTTGTTTTTGTTTAGAATAAACTTTTTGTTGTTTTTTAAAAAACTTGAATTTTTTTGAGTTGAAGTTTTATTATTGAAAAATGTTAGAAATTGTGGATGATATTTTATAGATTATTTAAGTTAATAATTTTACTATTTGTTGTTAGATAATTAAAAGTGAGTGACTTTACATTCTTGGGAGAAATCTAGGAGGATAGTCATGTCATATTCTTTAATTTGAGAATTTAATTCACAAAATAGGCCCAGATTCGGGACGTGACAACTACCCACTAAATAATTAATCATAACTACCAGAAGTTTCAATCCTGAAGTATTATTCTAATTATGTTATTATAAAGGTTCCTGGGAGGCGTGTGGGTTTTCATTATCTACTTCAATGTTTAACCCATATGTGGAGTCTTAAATTATGGTCTTTGGTTCGTAGGTCAACATTTTATCTCTGTGCGTATCTGGGAACCGAATTCTGGGCTTCTACTGCTAAGGTCCTCTCCATTTCTATTTGGGCTCGGCTTTCTGAACTGCCCACTGAATTTTACAACTGTGATATTTTGTGTCAAGTTGGTAATAAATTAAGTCATACTCTCAAAATTGATGCTTCTACTAATGATCTTCGCCGGGGTATAGATCTCCGATTACGTATCCAAATGTCTTTGAATCAGCCGCTTAAAACATGTATCTTCATTGACCATTATCGACAATAAATAATCTATGAAGGTATTAACCAGGTTTGTTTTCAGTGTGGTTGTGTGGGCAACAAAAATTACTCTTGCCCTCAACTGCTCCCTTTACAACCTCTCTCTCTCCAGATCAAACTCCTACTCTATTATCTTCTTCTGCTATTACCACTAAGGTGGATCCTCCTTCTGGACCTGGACCTGGTCCATGGATGGTGGTCCAACATAAATCTCAGTTCCCAAAAACATCCAATCAAATAAATCCCAATACTAAAAAAGCCATTTGGGTAGAAAAAGATAACTACTCCATCATCCTCTCTTCCTATTACTTTATCTTCCACCACTTCATCACCTCTTACTGTGGCTCTGCCATCTCCTTTATCTTATCCTCCAGCTCCTGCTAGAATAAAAAATAACAATTTGTTAGTGTCATCCTCCTCTCATTCTTGCTTACCTCCTACTTATAATCAACATTTAATCCAAGATCTAATTAATGATCATAACTCACTGCCAACAACTACATTCCCCTTGACTTCTAATTATCGGGCTAACATGGCCACTGTGCCTTCTCTAGATACTACCTTAGTTGACCACCAGCATTCCCATGTATTTCATCTATCTTTACTAACATATAACATTATATCTGATAGCGATAAACTGTTTCATCATAATCTCAATTCTATCACTACTAATAGTCAGATTCTAGACATGAAACCTATGTTGTCTCTGTCTAACATGGAATTTCACCCACCCTTACATTTCCCTAGTACTACTGTTCCCATGCATCCATTTCCTCCAGGGGATCCCACATCTGCTACTTTAGCTTTGGTGACATCTCAACCTATACTACATACTAGCTTAATTGAATATCAAGATATGGATAGTTCTCCCATTATATTACAATTAGAACTTCTTAATGCAACTCAGGGTAACGTACAAGATGACTAGTCCTATGTTTCCTCAAAACCCCTTCTCTGTTGCATCACCCTATCCCTCGACAGAGAAGAATGTCTCCCCAAGACTAGAATTAGCTTCCCATTACACTTCTCATTTCCCATTATCTCCCATTCAACCCAAGCAACCTTCTGGAATGGGGCTATCAAGTCCTTTCTCTTCACATCTATGCCTAGCAGAATAGTTAGAACCTTCTCATTATCATTCAATATCCTGCAACAATAGCATCAATGGTTCAGTCAATCATCAGAGACAACATCTAACAAATAATACAAAATCCTTGGATGAGAGGCTCAAACTTGTCAACCCTAGTGGTATTTTTAAACCTGAAAAAAAAATTTCTAGATCTTACAACACTATCCCACAAGGCAAAGACTTATGTCCTATCTGTTCACACGGTGGCTTAGGGTTTCTCTCTAAGAACCTCCCCTTCGACTCACAACAACCTAAGGTATGTCACAGTGCTAATTCCGCACAACATGACCCCTTTTCTGACCAAGGGGCATCCACCAGACTCATCTGACTCACAATCGTATGGTTGAAGAAGCCTCCACTTCTCATATAACTCCTATGATGCTCATTCAATGGAATTGTAGGGGGGCTGCTAACCATGATTTTAAGGTTACTTTTCAGGACCTAGGTGACACTCATAGGGCATCTATATTTATTCTTACAGAAACTAAGCTTTGTGGTGACAGAGCTTTGGATGTGATCAATCAACTGGGCCTTCCTAACTTTACCCTTACTGATTCAGAGGGTCTCTTTGGTGGCATTTTTGTTCTTTGGACATTTGAAATCTCTTTTCATCTCATATCTCATACTGTCCAAGAGATTCATGCCCACATTAAGGTAATCTCTTATTCTTTTTACCGCTCCGCTATTTACTCTAAACCTGCTTTTACTTCTAAGCTTAATTTCTGGAATATTTAAGAAAATCCAGTACTGGTCTTCAAGAACCTTGGCTCTTGGCTGGTGATTTTAATATCATGCTCAAGCAGTTTGAAAAAATTGGAGGACTTCCATTAGACCAACACTTACTAGATTTTTTTAATCAGTGTTTTTCTAGTTGTGGTCTTACCGACTTAGGATATCATGACCCTATGCCTTTTTCTAATCCTCACAAACTGATTTTTCAGAGACTGAATTGATTTCTAGGCATTCATCAATGGAATATTGTTTTTCCTCATACCAAAGTCTTTCATTTACCTAGAACACATTCTGACAATTGCCCCATCCTACTTCGACTTACACATCCTGGACCTTCTAACAACCAAAATAAAAAAAACCAATTTAAGGTTGAAACAATGTGGCTTAATGATCTTACCTTGTCTTCTATAGTTCAACAAGCTTGGCGGCTTCCTCCCTCTCCATCTTCTTTTCTTCTTGTCCTCTCTTCCTTCCAATCAGCTGCTACTCTTTAGAACCATGAGCATTTTGGGAATATATTTCATAAAAAGAGAAGAATTAGAGCACGTTTAATGGGCATTAAAAAAAAACTATAACATTTGGCCTCTCTATATTTACTCTCATTACAATCCCAACTTATTTATAAGTATATTAACATTTTACATAATGAATCACATTTTTTGAAACTCAAGGCTAAAATACATTGGCTCCATGATGGTGATAAGAATACTAAATTTTTTCATCATTCTATTCAGACTAATAGAAAGAAGCTAAAAATCTCATGCCTTCTTGACTCTGTTGGCTCTTGGTTATTTGAATCTGATAAATTAGCTTCCTTCATTCTAAACTACTTTCATACTTTTTACCACTTTGATCATGACTATTGTGATAAACATATTAATATTCTTCATGATGTTTCTCATCCCCTATTTCCTTTACATTTAGACTCAACTCTAGTTAGTGCCCCCACCTTCTCTAAAATCCATATAGCTATATTTTCTAGGGCCCTTTAAAGGAGGCCCCAGGAATTGATGGGCTTCACTCGATTTTTTTTACAAAAAATTTAGAACTTATTATATCCCTCCGTTTTATCTATGATTACTAATTTTTTCCAATCTTACAAATTACAGCCATCAATCAACTACAAAATATCGACGTATTAGCCTTTGCAATACTTCTTACAAGATTATCTCTAAAATTTTAACTTTTTGGCTTAAACCTTTTCTCCATAATTTAATTAGCCCCCGCAGAGTGCATTTCTTCCTAGACGACATACTAATGATAACATTATCATTACTCAAGAGATTCAACATTTTTAAAAAACTACAACTGCTAAATCTTTCTATATGTTTATTAACTTGGATATGAAAAAGGCATTTGACAAATTAGAATGGTCATTTATTTATCAAATGCTTTCTCACTTTTAGTTTCCTATGTTTTTCATCTCTCTGATTATGGAATGTATAATAACCACTTCTTTCTCTATTTCAATTAATGGTTCTTCTAGTCCCTCTTTTACCCTGGGCGCTGTATTCGACAAGGGGACCCTTTGTCCCCTTTCACATCCATTCTCTGTATGGACTACTTATCCATACTCATTAACTTTGAAGTATTTAACAAGACCTGGAGTCCTGTTAAACTTTCTAAAGATGGTCCACCTATATCACATCTACTATTTGCAGATGATATACTCCTATTTGCCAAAAGAGACTTGGTGTCTGTTCACACTATTAACACTCTTTTTAACTCATTTCTCCCTTGTCTTTGACCAATCTATAAATCTTCAGAAATCTAATGTTATCTTTTCCAACAATGCTCCTACTATTGTTAAAGTATCTTGTCTCCAACAACTACATCTCTCTGAATCTCACTTCCTGGGCAAATACTTAGGCTTTTACTACTCTCAATGTACACCTAAACCTAGACACTTTAAGTTCCTCTTAGACAAACTTAAGGCCCGACTACTCTCATGGCATCATAAGTTTCTATCTCTCCTTGGTAGAGTCATTTTACTCAAATCGACTCTTGCTTCCATGCCTATACATCACATGCAAGTTTGTCTTTTATCGCCCTCTACTTTAATTACTATTGACAAAATTTCAAGATATTTTTTTATGGGAAGGTGCTAATGGAAGTCGAAGGATGCATCTTATCAACTGAAATACTGTTACTCTACCGAAATCTCAGGGTGGTCTAGGAATCCCCAAGGCTCTCTATAGGAATGTTGCTCTCCTTACCTCCCTCTCTAGGCGATATTTCATTCCACATAAAGACTCTCGTTGGACTAGATTACTTAAATTTAAGTACCTAAAGATTGACACTTTTCCTGTTTTCCTGAATCCTAAATATCACCACTATTTTATGTGGAAAAGTATAGGCAAAGGTTTTAACATCTTAAGATCCCATATCATACACAAAAATGGTAATGGTCAACTTACAAATTTCTATTATCACAGTTGGCTCTGCAATAGGCCTCTTTGATCTCTTCTTTATAGCCCTCTCACTAAACAAGAGGAAACTCTCATTGTAGCTCATGTTTTATATCCTCTTTCCCATTTGACTGCAAATAATTGTTTGTTAGAAATATAAATAAGAGAGATGTTTAATAAGAGATGATTAACTTGATTGATTTAAAATAAAAGATAAGTGAGACCTATTTATAGACTTACAAAGTAAAAAATAGATACCCATATAACCACTACATTTAACATTATCCCATTACTTATATTAATTACCCGCTAACTATTTATAACTACCCACTAAATAACTAATCATAACTAACCACTAACATTGAGTAGCTACCCACTAACATAGAAGTTTCAGCCTTAAAGCTTTATTTTAACACTCCTCCTTGCTTTAGGAGTTGCAAACACCCAATTTATCCTCATTTATGTGAGGATGATAAATTTTGTAGGTTTTAGAGGAAGAATTATAGTCCACAAAGATGTTTGGTATAACCATCTTGTCAAGTTTATCACGTTTGACCTTTTTCATGATGAACCTATTTCTCTCACTGGCTCTATTTTGTTGAGGAGTATAAGGACTTGTTAGTTGATGCTCAATGTCTGCTCTTTCACAAAATTTGTTGAATTTTACTGATGTATATTCTTTCTCATGGTTAGACTTATCAATTTCAAGACTTGAGTTGTCTGTGTGAATCAAATTCAACTTCCTCATTGCTTTGCTTTTCATCTTTGAGAAAGGTTTCATGTTTTGTTTTCCAAACTGACAAACTTTAGAACTTGAAATCTGATCATCCAATTTTCGAAGGTCATTTGTCATCATCTTGAACTTCATTTGCAACAATCCTGGCTGATGGTAGTGTCACGCCCCGAATCTGGGCCTAGTTAATGAATTAAATTCCAAACTCGAGACATAACACGGCTACATTCCTTAGATTTCTCCAAAGAATGTCAAGCCACTTACGAAACTTAACTAAAACAGTTAAATAAACTATTAACTTGAAACAATCCATAAAATATCACACAGAATTTTAAACTTTATTTAATAACAAATCCCCACTCAATAAGTTCAAACTCCCAATACAATAAAAAATTTATTCTAACAAGACAAACAAACTAAAAAGACTCTAAAACTCTTATTCAAAGTCATCCATCCAGTAATCATCATCCTCTAACTCAATATCTTCACTGTCATCTGTAAAGTGAGAAACATAGATGGTGAGTATAAAAATACTCAATAGGCAGAACAATTCTTCTTTTAAAAATAAATATATTTATAAAAATAATAATCACTTTCAAAATACTTTTTACCTATAAATCCAAAAATGATAAAATATAATAAATCTTAAAATAATATTAATAACAATAAATACTTTTCAATACTTTTATCAATAAATAGAAAATAATAAAAGATAATAAATCTTAAAATAATAACAATAACAATAAATACTTTTCAATACTTTTATTTATAAACAGAAAATAAATATTTCATAATAATTTATTTAAAAACCTGACAATATATTTTCTTTTCTTTTCTTTTCTTTGACTATTGGGGAATAATTGAATGTATGTTAACTGATATCAGTTTCTAACTTTATACCCGCTTGGAAAGGACCTTACTTATATCTTGGTGGCTTTTTATCTATGCCAATGGAAGATCTTATAAATGGTGGAACATGTTTCTCCCATGGCTATCTATCAAGATAATCCCTAATAAAATCAGATATTATAAACATTTACATTTAACTCGCTTTTATAAAACTTCAATGTAAAACATTATTATTCTAAAATATTTAACAATACTGGAATTAAGAAAAATATGCTTTATTTTAAAATAATAATATGAAATATCTATCATTACTGGGATTAAGAAATATATCATTTATCTTAAAATAATAATTTAAAATATTTACAATACTGAAATTAAGAAAAATATCCTTTATTTTAAAATAATAATTTAATCAAAATTATATAAAAGAATATAAACTCTATAGTTTAAAACATAATTTAATATGTATATATATATATAATAACTATATCTATTTAATAATAAAAAAAGAACTTAATTAAAACAATTCAAAATGAAAAAAATACCAAATATACTTAAAAACATAATACTGATCAAAATGAAAACTTAAATTTATGAAATTCTAAATTTTTAATAATTAAAACTAAAGAAAACAAATTTTTACTTAATAATAAAAAATAGTACAAATCACACGAAACTAGAAATCAATTCAAAATTCTAAATTTTCCAAAAATTAAAATTTGTCTGCTCAAAATCTTAATACACAGTTTCAAAAATATCATTCTCAAATCGTATCCTTCAAATTCAATATCTTTAAACAAATATTTGATGATAGTAAATAAAAAGAAATGAAGAAGGATCGTCTACATACCTCGATTGATCCTCGATTGATCGCTTATGTAGATTCAAATCAATTTAGGTATTCTACTTTTAAATCTCCTTCAGACTCTACCAATAATCCATTTAATATAAAACAATTAGAGCTTAATCTATAACTATATCTTAATCATATGACCTCGTCATCTCATAAAAATAAAAAACACTAAAAAATTAAAAAGAACTTATCTTTTTCACCAACTTCTAGAGATTCATGAAATCTTAAATTCTTTTGCTCTCTAATGACTTTTGGGTTATGAAACGAATAATAACTCTTGAGGTAAAACTTGACATCATTTTGATAACTTCCTCTTTCATTTTTTTTCTCCAAACCCTATCTTTCTCATCTTCTGCCTCTACTCTACCATATTTCTCTCTCTTTTCTTCAAATTATGTCTCTAAAAATCATTCTTATTTTCTATAACGTAATTAGGTTAAAATATTTAACTTTTTATTAATTAGTCCATAGGATTTTTTTATATATTCTAATTCGGCCCATAATAATAATAAATTCTTTCTTCATTAATTTAATTAGAAACTTATAATAACTACCTTATTTGGGTCGGGTCGGGGTATTATAGGTAGTGCCCTAGCCTTTATGACACACTTCTGTAGTATTTTCTTTAATTGAGAAAGTATTTTGCTCCTTCTCCAATGGATTTAGAGTAAAACTTTTTCCCTTCATTTTCACTATGAAAATATTCTGATTTGCTGCATCTTTAATCAGACAATATTTGTCTTAAAAAATAACCTTAAATCTTTTTTCAATCAATTGGCCAACCCTCCACAAATTTTGTTAGATTTTGGGGACATGGAGAACATTAGAAATTAACTTTGTACCTGAACAACTTGTTATAGCAATTGTTCCCTTTCCTTTAACTAAAATGTATTCACCATTCCCAATTCTGACTTTAGAGATGTTAGTTGGCTTCAAATCTCTAAATAACTCTTTGTCATGGGTCATATGGTTGGTATAATCACTGTCAATCAACCAGTTTTTATTTAATTTACTCTCCACAAAGCACGTCAATCAACCAGCTTTTATTTAATTTACTTTCCATAAAGCACGTTCATCAACCAGCTTTTATTTAATTTACTCTCCACAAAGTACGTCAATCAACCAACTTTTATTTAATTTTCTCTCCACAAATCACGTCAATCAACCAACTTTTATTTAATTTACTCTCCACAAAGCACGTAGCCAAAAATAGTTGATCCTCCTCCTGATCTGCAATCTTAGCCTCATATGCACAAATCATATAACTTTTTAGCATATTTTTTTGGCACAAATTAAGATAAAATGGGAACCAAATCGATCTTAATTCATTGATATTAGCATATTTGTGCAGAATTTGTGATTTTGGAAGTTTCAGGTGAAATGTGCAAGAAAGCAACAAATATTGGGGCAAAAATGTAATTTTCAGAACTTCTGAAGCCGAGACGGGGGTCCCAACCCGGTCAAAGCGTCGAGACAGGCGTCCCAAGCAGTAGATTGCTGTCCCACATCAAATTTCTAAGAGAAATTCACTCCTTTCACCTTCTATAAATATCCAGGCCTTCCTCAGTTGAAATCATCCCTCATCACTTGATCTGAGTCATTTAGTGACTTCAAGTGTATCTTTTTACACTCATTACAAGTCATTCAGTGATTCAAGTGCATCTTTCTGCACTCACACGAGTAGTTAGCAATAAAAGAGTGTCTCATTTTCTTTGCTTCCTGAGTGTTTATCTCAGGTTCTGAGAATTTGACTAGATAGAGTTTGTTTTTGGTATTCATAAAATACCCGAGATTTCGTTAGGAGATCCTAAGAGGACATTAGGTGAGCGAAGAGCTAGTCAACAGGGCATTGCTTAAGCCTAGGATGTAAGGTAAAGCAATCACTACTAGTTTAAGGAAGCGTTCTTCGAAGGTTCTACCGATCAAAGTCAGGTCGAGCAACCCAAGGTATATAAGTAATCACTCCGCCGGCAAACCTGATAAAGGGTGAATACTTTATGGTGGTGGTCCCATAGATCCTCTTTGTATATTTAGCATTGTGTTCGTCTAAATATGAATTTGAATACTGAACTATGATTCCTTTGTTATATATGTTTTGCATGTTGAAGTTCCAGAAATGTCACCTGCTAAATTGACATTATGACTAAATTATCTGCTTGCTCTTTAAAACTAAATGAAAGATTATAGACAATTCCTAACCATGGTCTAATCATAACCTGTTTAGTTTAACAAGCCTTAATTTAGGATAAAATTGCATTAAGGTCTGCCATATTATGTAAAATAACTTACAAATCACCACGTTTGTTAAAGTAACCTAATGAGACTGAATTTGGTCTCTATGCTGGCGTTAGGGTGAGTGACATGAATTCTTGAGTGACACAGGTTTTCATGGATACCTTTAACTCGAACCGTGAGTAGGGTTATCATTAAGGTAGGGTGATAACTCTAAAATAATAGAGTTATTCACATCTAATTTGCCACATTTTATTCCTGTATTAACTGATTTTATTTGGAAAATGGAATAAAAATGTGTTGATTTGATATTTTCTCTCTTTTTACCTAAAAATGTGGATTTATTGTTAAAAGTCAATTTAATTGAATAAATTTCTCAACATGTGGATGATATGTATTATTTGTTATTATTTGGGAATTTATTTGAATTGATTTATTGTGACAAGGGTAAAAAGGGAATGTGGATGGTTGACATTGTTGAAAGAAAGTTGGATAAAAGTAACAAAGAAGAAAGTGAAGAATGTGTGGATAATTTGCATCTATACATATATATGTATATATCTATCTATATATATATATACATATATAATATACACCCACACACTATTTGTCACTTAAAATCCAGCTGGGCATATTTAAAGATGGACACTTTCGGTCCTATGTATTTATTTATTTGGTCTCATCCATTATACATATATATATATATATATATATATATATATATATAAAGTATACATGCTGAAATCTTTGTTATATATATATATATATACATACATATGATGAGATTCCTCTCAATTTTCTGGCAGATTTTCAGGAGAAAAGGTGCAGTGGCAGCTGCACTATACAAAAAGCAGAAGCATATTTCCTAGTGGGTATATATATATATATATATATATATATATATGTATATACATACACATGATGACAACTCTCAATTGTTGGCTGGTTTTGTGAGAGTAGGTCGAGAAAAGGGACAGCCTTGGTGTCAATTGCTATATATATATATATATGTATGTATGTATATATATATGAGGGGAGAGAAGAAGTGACGGGAAGAGAGGAGGAGAAATAGAATACTACCATAGCTTTTGTATGTTTTGTGTTTAGTTACGGGCAGCTTAGGACTTAGGCAATAGGTAGCTTGTTTTGAGTTGTTTTTGAGCTTAGATTAGGGTGGAAAATAATGTTTGTATGTTTGTATGTGTTTAGTTACGGGCAGCTTAGGACTTAGGCAGTAGGTAGCTTGTTTTGAGTTGTTTTTGAGCTTAGATTAGAGAGGAAAATACCTGAGAAGGCTGGGGTGACATTGCTGGATTCTTGTAAGCTGGACAGAACCGAAGGCAGCAGCATCACGCGGAGGAAACGAAGGACAGGAGCAGCTTGATTAAATCCGATTTGGGACAGTAGGGTGATCTCCGACCCGAGTAACCCTCTTTCCATTTCTTCAATTTGCTTACTGTTTTGTAATTGAATGTTCTTCAATTTGTTACTGTTTTGTAATTAAAAGATCTTTGTGATATGAGAATGTTTACATGTTTTCAAGGATTAATTAAAAGTGTTTTGGGATTGATATGTTTTCCGTCTTGGGATTGACTGGTGTCACTATGGACCTAGGGACTGTTTTTCCTATTACTTTAATCCTTGTCTTTCATGATTCGTTTCAGCAAAATATATATTCATAACAGGAAGGTGCTTTAGTCTAGTAAATTATAAACATGTGGAAAAACGTAATGTGGCATAAGATGAATAGAATGCATAAGTTTTGTGTATCGTTTTCTTTATTGATGCTTGTATGGGGCATGCTTAGTTTATTCATGCAATTACTTAAACGGATTAGGAATAACTTGCGGTTACGACTTTCCAAGTTATGTATCGAACTAGTATCTGGCTTTCTAACCGGAAGGGGTCTAGTTGACACGTTAATTGCATGGCACTTGCTTGGGACGCATGACCGTGCGGTCAATATTGCAGGGGACACGACAAATTTCACTACCTTGTATTGTTCTAGGTTCACGGTACTTCGTACTCCATGAGACGATGTTATCGGGGGTTTAGACTAGTAGGCTAAGTAGTCTGGGTAGAACCAGACCGCTGTAGTGTTAATTTGGAAACCGAAAAGCATGCTTAGCATTCTTGGATTCATTACTGGTTTATGTTTGCATTTTTGGCTTGATTTTTACAGCATTGTATTACCTGTTGTGTTCTTATGGTAAATTTCCAGTAGGCTGCCCTGTAGTTTTAGTTAGGTAGAATTGCTGCAGCATTTCTGTTGTTGCAGCAGTAGCTTAGCAGTAGATTAACCTCCGAATCTCCACCCATTTATTCATCATTCTTTATTCTTTTATTCTTTTAACCAAATGTAAATCATGTTTGCATGTATAATTGACAAACAAAATCTCTGTGGGATCGATAATCTTGTACTTAGGTACATATATTACTTGTTGACCGGTGTATACTTGCACTTGTTAAGATTGCGTTGATTTATTCTATTTTATTATCTTCTCAATTTGTGACACACGCACACAACGCAACATGTTTTTGGCACCGTTGCCGGGGATTTTGGTGTCAATTGATTGTAAATATTGTTTGCATTTGGTTATACTTTTATTGTTTTATGTTATACTCATTTTTGAGCTTATGAGATTATTGAAATGATGTATGAGGGACGAATAAATATGCATGGGCTGAACTGTCTTTGTGAATTATTGATTTGAATTATTTGTTAAATTTCACCTTGTGTATCATTCATTCCTTAACGTGTGCTATTTTGCATGAGTAAAACGTGCAAGGGCTCTCAAGCTACAGTGCTGCCACTTGATCCAGAGATTGAGAGAACCACCAAGGCGTTGAGGAAAAAGAAACAAACCAAGGACAAGGTAGACATGGCGGAGCAGCGTGTTGTATAAAATGAACCTATCTATAATCCTATGGTGTTGGCAGACGATAGGGACCATGCTATTCGACAGTATGCGGTCCCTAAGTTTAATGAATTGAATCCAAACATTGTAAGACCAGATATTACTGCAACCCAGTTCGAGCTGAAACCATTGATGTTTCAAATGTTGCAAACGGGATAGCAGATGAAGTGTTGAGGCTGAAATTGTTCCCGTACTCCCTAAGACCTCTACAACAACCACCACCTTCAACGCTTTAGAAAACATGATGAGAGACTTCATGGCAAGGACGGAAATAACCATACAGGGATTATCCTCTACTGTGCGAAACTTGGAAAGCCAAATGGGGCAGTTAGCTTAGGAGATGAAGAGCAGCCCACAAGGATCACTCCCAAGTGATACAGAAAATCCAAGGAGAGAAGAAACGAACATTGCAAAGCGGTAACACTACGAAGTGGCAGAATACTGGACGGGCCAAAAAAAAGAAGTCTGGAGCAGCTGAGAAGACCAGTGAGCCCAGCCAGAATGCAAAAATTCCAGTAGCTGAAAAAAAAAATCAGTGGAGCCAAATGCTGCAACATTGCAAATGCTGCAGCAAAATAGCAATCCAGAAAAGCCGAATGCTGCAGCATCTCCGATGCTGCAGCAATGCAATATTCTGGAGAGCAAACCAGTACAGCCACAAATGCTTTTTCCACAGAGGTTTGCTAAAAAGAAACAAGATGAGCAGTTCAAGAAGTTCTTGGACATTTTAAAGCAGCTGCACATCAACATTCCATTGGTAGAAGCAATCGAACAAATGCCCAACTATGACAAATTTATGAAGGATATCCTTACAAAGAAAACAAAGTTGGGAGAATATGAAATCATTAACCAAAGAATGCAGTTTCTTTTTGCAGGACAAGTTGCCCCCTAAGATGAAAGATCCGGGGAGTTTTAATATTCCTTGCTCTATTGGAAACTCATATTGTGGTATGACCTTGTGTGATCTTGGTGCTAGCATCAACTTGATGCCTATGTCAGTTTTCAAACAGTTGGGCATAGGTAAGGTAAGACCTACGACGGTAACATTACAATTAGCAGATAGGTCTATAGCTCACCCCGATGGAAAAATTGAGGACGTCCTGGTAAGAGTTAAGAAGTTTATTTTTTCCAACTGATTTTATTGTTTTTGATTATGAAGTAGACATGGAAGTTCCCATTATTTTAGGAAGACATTTCCTTGCTACGGGAATGACTCTTATTGATGTGCAGAAAGGGGAACTAACCATGAGATTCCAGGACGATAAAGTCACATTCAACGTATTCAAAGCCATGAAATTCCATGATGAAGGTAAGGAGTGTTTTCGAATCACCACCAGTGATTCTCGGGCAGAAAAAGATGAAGAGCGAGATGAGGATGCAGAAGATGCATTGACGGAGGAAAGTCTACATAATGATGGCAATGTGGAGACCGGAGCACATTCAGCTTGGTTAGAAGCAAACCCCCAAAGGTTCAAATTTCGCACGCAATTTGAATCATTGGAGTTGTCTTCTCGAGATTTCAAGATAACAAAACCTTCCGTGGAAGAACCACCACAATTGGAATTGAAGAAATTGCTGCAGCATTTGAAGTATGGTTTTCTAGGGGCAGAATCTACACTGCTAGTAATCATTTCAGCACTGCTGAGTGTGAAACAGGAGGAGAATTGCTTGGAGCTTTGCAGCAGCATAAGCGAGCTATGTGCTGGACCATAGCTTACATCAAAGGTGTATGACTAACCTTATGCATGCACAAGATAATTTTGGAAGACAATGCCAAAAATTTAATAGAAGGGCAGAAATGATTAAATCCAATTACGATGGAAGTGGTAAAGGAACAAAATTATCAAGTGGCTAGATTTTGGCATTATTTATCCTATATCTAACAACGCTGGGGATGGAGAATTTGCATGGATTACAAGAAGATAAACAAAGCCACAAGAAACGACCACTTCCCACTGCCTTTTATTAATCAAATGTTGGATAGGTTGGCTGGACGGGATTCTTATTGCTTTCTGGATGGGTATTCTGGTTACAATCAGATTGCTGTAGCACCAGAGGACCAGAACAAAATGACCTTCACTTGTCCTTATGGTACTTTTGCATTCAGAAGAATGCCATTCAGACTGTGTAATGCTCCAGCAATGTTCCAACGATATATGATGCGTTCCCGGTCGATATGCTAAATAGGTGTTATTTTACCCTATGTTGATTATGAGTAATTAAGGACTGTGATTGACTAATTGTCACATTTAGCCTCTAAGGTGTCACTTAATCAGCCAGAACCTAAGGCAGAGTACCTATCGTGTAGCTAGTCTGTTGGAAAGTATCTACGATTTTATTAAATAATTATCGTACTCCCAGGGAAGTGGTAACGGCTTAGTAGTAACTAGCATTTTATCCTAACTCTTATCTTATGATCCAGTTATGCAATCGTCATCTATAATCTTGATGAGAGGGTGATCCATTCTCCACTAGGTTTAAGTCTAATCCAGCCTAAAAGTGTTTATAGACAAAGTTCTGATTTTATGTAATACTGTACCTATATGTTGATTGACCTATATTCGAGTGTTTTAGATATATCTTAGCCTGGAATGCAACTATGTTCTGAGTCTAAAGGTGTACCACATCTGAGCAATCTGATATACCACCCCATCGCCAAGGTAAACGGTCCTACTCACGGTTACTACTAAAGACAGCTATGAAAGCCTATGTCACTTCGGAGATCATGCCGCTTGCCCATAACCGCAGGCATAAACGCTCTACTCAGCCTACCTAGACTACTCTAACAAACAGGGTGTTCCGCAGGTTATTTTATCTAGTATGGCAGACACCAATACTAATTGATGCCTGATAAACTAAACAGGTTATGAATAGACCGTGGTTAGGAATTGTCTATAACCCTAATTTTAATTTAAAAGAAACTACATTAGACATGCAGACATAATGGATATTTAAGCAGGTGCCTATTTCCGAAAAAACATAACAACTTCAACAAATATAACAAATATTCATAATAATCATAATCTTGTATTCAAATCAGTATTTGGACAAGCACAGTAACAACATATAAAGAGAGGGACAGGGGGGACTGATGCCATAAAGAAATCACCCTTTACGTAGTCGCGCCGTTGGAGCGTACTGCTATATATGCCGTACTGCTTGACCCGACTCTGCTCATCAGAACCTTCGGAGGACGCTTCCTCAGCCTAGTAACTGGGCTTTACCTTAATACCCAGCTTAAGCCTAGCCCTATGCACTGACTCTTCGAACGCCTAGGGCCCTCTTAGGATCTCCTAACGAAATCCCGGGTATTCTATGAATACCAGAAATGAACCTATCTATCAAACCCTAGGATCTGAGACTATTTCTCAGAAACTAGAAAAACGAACACAAAAAGGAAAGAAAGAAAACTTCTACTGAAATCTGAGTCTCCGAGTGAGTTGTGTACTAGAGAATTGTACACTAGAAACCACTGAATGACTCAGATCAAGTGGAGAGGGATGAATTCAACTGAGGAAGGCCTGAGGTATTTATAGCAGCTTTCTGGAGTGATTTTCTCTCAAAAATTCGATGTGGGACTTGATTTTCTAGTTCGGGATGCCCGTCCCGGTCTGTTGACCGGGTCAGGACGGTCGTCCCGACCTGTTGACCAGGTCAGGACAGCCGTCCCAAACCGGGACGCCCTCCCCGAAGTCCAAACTTCTGAAAAATTGTGTTTTTGCCCCGAAATTTGCCATTTTCTTCCACTTTTCACCTGACACTTCCAAAATCATAAAAACCGTGAAATTGAGTTAATAATGAACAATTAAGACCAATTTACCCTCAATTTCACCCTAAATCATGCCTAAAAACATGCTAAAAATGTGATATGATTTATGCATATCATATAACCCCACACTTAGCTTTTTGCTTGTCCTCAAGCAAAGTCTACTTGAAGTTAGTGATTCTAAATCATAGTGCAGTCACTTAAATTCCTAGTCATGTTTTTATTCCAAAAAGTTATTCAGACAATCATAGTTGGTCAGGTTGCTATGACAAGGTCTCAAATGTCTCTAGCAGATTGTTATAGTCAAGCAGAAAACAACTTAACAACTAGGTTGAACTCCTTTCTTAGTCACAAGGTCTTCCTGATGTGTAGTGTGTGTACTAGTTTAGACCAGATAGTCAACACAATATACTCTCGTCTTAACTACTACCAGATAATATTTCGACCCTGTTGCTAGACATAATAATACAAGACAACTTTCTGAGTTCTGAGCCTTGTTGATCAGATTTTTAATGATTTAGCATTTATGGATTTTCTTTATAGATGTAGGGTATTTTGAGTCTGCTTAGAACACGTCAACTTCAACTACCCATGTAGCGAGTCCCACTCCGATGACTCCCAGACCTACACGACCTTAGGGCATCAGACTTTAAGTTCCCCGAAGGAGTGGTGCTCGATGATACGTGAAAATCGTATCACCTTTTTAGCATGTTTTTATGTATGATTTAGGGTGAAATTGATAGGAAATCGATCTTAATTGATTGTTATTTACTCAATTTCACAGTTTTTATGATTTTGGAAGTGTCAGGTGAAAAGTAGACGAAAACAGCAAATTTTGGGGTAAAAATGCAATGTTTGGAAATGTTGACTTGGTCAACGGTCCGGGACGGGCGTCCCGAATTCGGGACGAGCGTCCCGACCCAGTCAAACCACCAGGACGGGCGTCCCGAAGCACCAGAAGTTGTCCCACATCGAAATTTTTGGAATTTTTCACTCCAGAAAGCTGCTATAAATACCCCAGGCCTCCAGGAGTTGAAATCATTCCTCTCCACTCGATCTGAGTCATTTAGTGGTTTCTGGTGTACTCTTCTCTAGTACACAACTCACTTAGAGACTCGGATCTCAGTTTTCTTTCTTATTAGTGTTTTGTTTTAGTTTCTGAGAAATAGTCTCAGATCTTAGGCTTCTATAGATAGGTTCGTTTCTGGTATTCATAGAATACCCGGGATTTTGTTAGGAGATCCTAAGAGGGCTCTAGGCGTTCGAAGAGTCAGTCCACAGGGCTGGGCTTAAGCTGGGTATTAAGGTAAAGCCCAGTTACTAGGCTGAGGAAGCGTCCTCCCAAGGTTCTGGTGAGCAGAGTCAGGGCGAGCAATACGACATATACAGCAGTACGCTTCGTCGGCGAGACTACGTAAATGGTGATTTCTTTATGGCATCAGTCCCCATGTCCCTCTCTTATATGTTGTTATTGTTTTGTTCTAAATACTTATTATGAATACAAGATTACGATTTTTATGAATAGTTGTTTTATATGTTGACGTTGTTATGTTTTTCCGGAAATAGCCACCTGCTAAATATTCACTATATCTGCATGTTTAATGTGCTCTTTTAAACTAAAGTTAGGGTTATAGACAATTCCTAACCACGGTCTAATCATAACCTGTTTAGTTTAACAGGTATCAATTAGTATTGGTGTCTGCCATGCTAGATAAAATAACATGTTCAACACCCTGCCTGTTAAAGTAGTCTAGGTAGGGGCCGAGCTGAGTCCGATTATGCCGGCGGCTAGGGCAAGCGGTATGATCCCCGAAGTGACATAGGGCTTTCATGGATGCCTTCGTCCCGAACCGTGAGTAGGGCTGTCATTAAGGTAGGGCGGTTTATTAGAGACCTCGGATGTGGTACGCCTTTAGACAGAGAACATAGTTGCAATCCAGGCTAAGATGCATCTAAAATACTCGAAGATAGGTCAATCAACATGTATGAACAGTATGACATAAAATCAGGACTTTATCTAGAAAACACTTCTAGGATTAATTAGACTGAAACCTAGTGGAGAATGAATCACCCTCTCATCAAAGTATTTGATGAAGATTGCATAACTGGATTATAAGATAGGAGTTAGGATAAAAGGCTAGTTACTACTAAGCCGTTGCCACTTCCCTGGGAGTACGATATTTAACTTAATAAAATCGTAGATACTTTCCAACAGACTAGCTACACGATAGGTACTCTGCCTTAGGTTCTGGCTGATTAAGTGACACCATAGAGACTAAATGTGACAATTAGTCAATCACAGTCCTTAATTATTCATAATCAACATAGGGTAAAATAACACATATTTAGCACATCGGTCGGAAACCCATCACTCGAGTAGCGAAGGCCGCTGGCAAACTACCCTTATTTAATTAACTTTCTTTAATTTCTTTTCACTTTTAGCTCAGAGTCTCATCTAGTCATTCCAATTGTCAAAACATCCACAACTGGTCTAATTTTATCTAGTTCAGTCTTGAAACGGTAATTGACTGAGGTCTCTAATCCAGACAAAGTTGTGCTCAGTTATTAGGAATTACCTATTCCTAATCAATTAGTTCAAGATAGCTATCACATTGCCTCCTACTAACCATAACATTCTACCTACATATCATAGACATAAGCAATGTTTAACCAATCATACTGCATTTAGAAGTCTGAAAGAATGAAAAATTTTGAATTTTTTTGAAGGGTGTGAAAATATTGGGAAAACAAGCAAAATCATGCAAATATTTTCTCACTGTGCACTGCTACCCCACACTTAAGTCTGACACTGTCCTCAGTGTTCATGCATAGCTAAACTACCCCACACTTATTTGAAAACAAGAAACAAAACAACAAAGATTCTTACCCCACACTTATTCGAAGAACTATGGGTAAGAAGGAAAAATAAGGAAATAACATAAATAACAAGAAAGCATAGAGAAAACAATGTTGTTATGTCATATCAATCAATGTTACACAGAGATTCATAATTCATACAGCCCAGACATGATCACACATAGAATGAAAACAACAAAAGAAAAAGAAAAGGAAAGAAAAACTAAGAACCCGGCTCGCCGTCATTAGGTGGACCGAAGGCTGCCATAAAGTCTACCAGAAAGTCTACCGGAAAGTGGACCTCGGAGTTTTCCACCAGGTGGGAGATATGCTGATGAATCTCATCGATCCTGCTGGTGTTCATAGCGACTCTATCCTCTATCAACGTCAACCGTCTCTCGATCCTATATATATCTCGGCTGTATCGAGCTGAGAGTTCTGCCAATCCGTGCGCCATGTGTCGTTCGAAGGCAGTGCGTGGAACAAACATCTCGGACGGAGGTATGTGTGCTGGGGCTGCTCCTGGTGCCGAGGCCTGTCCTGGCTGCTCCGTGTGGATGGAGTAGCGCCCATTTGCATCCCGTATGACCATTCCCATGTTCCGTAGGATAGTAAGGTCCGTAGGAATGGTGGTCGGGGCAATCTGGGTCAGCTCCGAGCCCTCGATGTCCAACTCTAGGTAGTGAGCTATCCTGGTGATGAATGGTCAGAGTCCTAGACACTATTTCCGAGTGTCCGTAGCGAATCCCCGCATGATGACTGTGATAAGTCGAGCCATCTCCACTGTCGATCCCATGTGCATGTTGGCCAAGAGGAATGTCTCCATTTAGGTGACATTCCCGGGGGCCGTCCGTCGTCCTGACAAAGTGTGTGCAATAATAGTATGCAAGTATCGAAGAGCAAGATAGATACCTGTGGCTTTCGCAAAGTCATGCTGGTATGGGACACCCGTCATATAGATCTGAGCCCAAGCAGTGGAGACGTCTGCAGACGTGAAGTCTCTAACTGCCGTGGTGTAGGCGGGCGTATCCAGCTCGTCTCTCTACCAGATACCCAGGGCAATGCCGAACTCGGCCATGCTCATTGATCGATCTATTCCGCCCAAGCGGAATGTAATATGCTCCTGATGGTACGTAAATGACGCATAGAACTCACATACCAGCTCTAGGTATGTCGGCTCAGTGACGATGAATACTCGACTGTAGGGTAGCACGTCGAGCATGCGTCTGACTTCCTGCTCCACATCTAGCGTCTGTACTGCGGCCCAGTCAAGTGTTCTGCCCGTCAGTATGGTGCGTCTGATGTATCCGTGACATCTCTCCTGGTATGCTGGGCTGGAGTGAAACAGCATAAAAGGATGTGCCACTGATGTGATGGTCATGGTGGATGTGATACGGGCGCGTTTGGGAGCCATTTGAGTTGAGAGTGTTTGAGAGGTTTTGAGATTTTAGGTAGGAAGGAAGATTCAAATTCGAATTCTGGGGGTGAATTTGAATTCGGGAGGATGGATTTTGGTTAGGGAATGATTTTGAAGTTTTGGCGGGAAATTCGAAATTGGAAGGAAATTTAAAATTCAAATTTTGGAGGGAAATTTGAATTTTTGAATTTTGGGAAGTTTGCCGAAAATTTGAAGAGAGAAGATAGAGAGAATTATTTGAGAGAGGTAAATTTTTGGAAGTTGATTTGAGGGGAAATGAAAAAAAAATGGATTATTTGTAGGAGGGCCGGTCTTCGGAACGCCCGTCCCGGAGGCAGGACTCCCGTCCCGCTGGAAGCCCGTCCCGGTTTCTTCGGGACGCGTGCCAATTTTGAAAAAAACAATTTTTATTCCAACTTAAATTCAGCAAGAATTTCAGAAAAACAAAAACTGAGTTTGTACAATTTAATTAGTGAAAAATAAACTGCATTTGCAAAACTTTTGTTTTTCATAGAAATTTGAAAATAAAATGTCTGAAGAAAATTGTTGAATATAAAGAACCCTTTAAAACGTTTGAAAAATAGAAAAATAGGGGTCAATTATTCAGGTTTAGTTCAAACAATTTATTTGCTGAGAATAAAAGTAAAAGAATCTTCCCTTTTTCAACGACCCTTATCTCTGATCTCCTGTAGCTCTGCTCGAATGCTTCGCATTTCTATGCGTATGGCTCTCATCTCATCCCTTTGCCTGCCCTGCTCACTGCGTAAGTCAGCCATCTCCCGAAGTAGTTGTGCACCTTGGTTCTCCTGAAGACTGACCGTGGCTCTGAGTCGGTCCATGTTAGTTGTGATATTCAGACTGAGTTGTTCTAAATGACACAATCTGCTTGCAATTCCTTGGTCCATCTCATAGACCCTTTGAGCCAACGTATCTATCTGCACGGACAACATTGAATGATAACCGTTAGTACTCCCCCCGGATGAAGGGGTGTGCTCGTTAGGTGTTGGGGTGTATGCAGGAGATGTTGGTGAATTTTGGGTTTGGTCAGTGGGTGGTGGATTTATAGGAACTCTCTGGGCATGAGTGTGAACTAGAGATCTCTGGGGTTCTTCTCTAGGAGGGAAGGTATCCTCAGAAGGATCTTCTTCCGTGGGACTAGGCTCACATGCGTTCAGGAATCTTCTCACTAGGTCACTAGCATCTAGGCTTGTGTTTACTTCAACCGGTTGTGAAGGAAGAGTCCCTCGTGGTATTTCTGGTGCAGGCCTAGATGGTCCTTCTGGCTTTGTCTTCTTTGGTCCTGGAGTGTTAGGGATTTCTGTTTTCTTTGCCTGGTTAGTAGCTGCTCTTGTTCTCTTCATCTCTGAGTGCAAAGTCTGGTTAGAAATAACAAATAACAAGAATAGGAGGAAAAGTAAACTAGAAAAGCAAGAAAAATATTTTTAGGGATTTTGAATTTAATTTAGAAAGCAGGTAAATTTCCTCAATATGGTTTTAGAATAATTTTCTAAAATTTGATTATCCTAAGTGTCTTAATTTCAGATATTATCTAAAATTAATTAGTTGTGATAATCCTATATTTTGGAAAGTGATTGTCTAACTAGTATAAGATAAGTGTAAATCAAAAGTCTAGGTTACTACCGCTACCTATCATAAGTCTCTAGAATTGTGGCCAATAATCCTAAATTCATTATGATATTTCCCCGGCAACGGCGCCAAAAATCTGATGCGTTCCCGGTCGATATGCTAAATAGGTGTTATTTTACCCTATGTTGATTATGAGTAATTAAGAACTGTGATTGACTAATTGTCACATTTAGTCTCTAAGGTGTCACTTAATCAGCCAGAACCTAAGGCAGAGTACCTATCGTGTAGCTAGTCTGTTGGAAAGTATCTACGATTTTATTAAATAATTATCGTACTCCCAGGGAAGTGGTAACGGCTTAGTAGTAACTAGCCTTTTATCCTAACTCTTATCTTATGATCCAATTATGCAATCGTCATCAATAATCTTGATGAGAGGGTGATCCATTCTCCACTAGGTTTAAGTCTAATCCAGCCTAAAAGTGTTTATAGACAAAGTTCTGATTTTATGTAATACTGTTCCTATATGTTGATTGACCTATATTCGAGTGTTTTAGATATATCTTAGCCTGGAATGAAACTATGTTCTGAGTCTAAAGGTGTACCACATCTGAGCAATCTGATATACCGCCCCATCGCCAAGGTAAACGGCCCTACTCACGGTTACTACTAAAGACAGCTATGAAAGCCTATGTCACTTCGGAGATTATGCTGCTTGCCCATAACCGCAGGCATAAACGCTCTACTCAGCCTACCTAGACTACTCTAACAAACAGGGTTTTCCGTAGGTTATTTTATCTAGTATGGCAGACACCAATACTAATTGATGCATGTTAAACTAAACAGGTCATGAATATACCGTGGTTAGGAACTGTCTATAACCCTAATTTTAATTTAAAAGAAACTACATTAGACATGCAGACATAATGGATATTTAAGCAGGTGCCTATTTCCGGAAAAACATAACAACTTCAACAAATATAACAAATATTCATAATAATCATAATATTGTATTCAAATCAGTATTTGAACAAACACAGTAACAACATATAAAGAGAGGGACAGGGGGGACTGATGCCATAAAGAAATCACCCTTTACGTAGTCGCGTCGTTGGAGCGTACTGCTATATATGCCGTACTGCTTGACCCGACTCTGCTCGTTAGAACCTTCGGAGGACGCTTCCTCAGCCTAGTAACTGGGCTTTACCTTAATACCCAGCTTAATCCTAGCCCTATGCACTGACTCTTCGAATGCCTAGAGCCCTCTTAGGATCTCCTAACGAAATCTAAGGTATTCTATGAATACCAGAAACAAACCTATCTATCAAACCCTAGGATCTGAGACTATTTCTCAGAAACTAGAAAAATGAACACAAAAAGGAAAGAAAGAAAACTTCTACTGAAATCTGAGTCTCCGAGTGAGTTGTGTACTAGAGAATTGTACACTAGAAACCACTGAATGACTCATATCAAGTGGAGAGGGATGAATTCAACTGAGGAAGGTCTGGGTATTTATAGCAGCTTTCTGGAGTGATTTTCTCTCAAAAATTCGATGTGGGACTTGATTTTCTGGTTCGGGATGCCCGTCCCGGTCTGTTGACCGGGTCAGGACGGTCGTCCCGAGTCCTGGACGGCTATCCCGACCTGTTGACCAGGTCAGGACGGCCGTCCCGAACCGGGACGCCCTCCCCGAAGTCCAAACTTCTGAAAAATTGTGTTTTTGCCCCGAAATTTGCCATTTTCTTCCACTTTTCATCTGACACTTCCAAAATCATAAAAACTGTGAAATTGAGTTAATAATGAACAATTAAGACCAATTTACCCTCAATTTCACCCTAAATCATGCCTAAAAACATGCTAAAAATGTGATATGATTTATGCATATCAATATATGATGGCCATTTTCACAGATATGGTGAAGCAATGTTTAGAGGTTTTCATGAATGACTTCTCTATATTTGGGGACTCTTTTGAAAATTGCTTAGAGAATATGGCCAAGGTGCTTAAACGTTGTGAGGACACCAACCTAGTCCTCAATTGGAAGAAGTGTCACTTCATGGTTAAAGAAGACATTGTGCAAAACTCTTCACTTATAATACTTATCGATGATAAGTAGTTAATTGAGCACAATCTATAAGTGAACACTTTCATCTATTATTTATTGCATTTCTTTTTATTTCGTTTTTCTTATTTCTTCTTGTTTGTTTTTTTTAGCTTTCGATTTCTTTTCTTGTTTCGTTTTAATTGTTGTTCTTTTATTTTCAGGTGCTTCAATTCGGAATTAATGGTTGTTTACTCCTGAGTTTCTTTCAGAATTTTCAGAATTGGTTTTGAGACTTCAATTTCATATTGCACTGCCATTTTCTTTCTCTCTTATCGGTACTCTTCTGCTTGTTAATACAGGTATGCCTACGGTCAAAGAGCAAAAGGAGTCAAGGCTATTTTATTAAAGAAATGGGACTTGCCACTGCCTCTCGACAGAAATGCTGTGACAACAGGCTGCCACACATCGACAAAGCCATTCAAGGCTGCCTTAGTCCAATTTCAGTTTCAAAAATTCAGGTGGTGCCATTCAACAAGGGACTCCCATGAATTGATTACTTATGCAAGCAACTCTAGTTCCTTTCAATTTCAAAATTTTCAATGGGTGGCATACAACTAGAACTTGTTGGGAAACCAAAAAGGTTAGTTCAATTTTTATATTTTATTTGTGGAAAATGTGTGTGAATTGAAAAGACAAAGAGAGAAAGGAGTGGGGAGTTGTCTAAAGGATACTTTTCGGCCTTCAACAAACCAGAAGATTCCAGGTTAGTACTCACTTTTCTAAATTTTTATTTCTTCTCGGTAATGTGAGTTGGTGTATGGTACTTGCAAAAAAAAATTTTTTTAAAAAAATCATAATGTGAATATACATTCCTTGAGTAGCATGTATAGAATTTATGGAGTATAATTTTTGCATTACCAATGGATAGAGGATTGTATTGGCTGTATTTAGGGTTCTAGTTATACTTGATTTCTTGTGTGTGAGCATGCTTGTAGAAATGATAGATCTGCCAGTTGATGTGTATCTCGGTTTATTGTGTTGGGAAAAAGGGTGGTTATGATTCAAAATGAATTTCATGTCTTAATGGTGTTCATGTTTTTACTTAGTAACAATGACCGCCTGAACTGTTGGTATATTTGTGTTTGCTTTCTTCTCACCCGGGAATTGAGAACTTATGTGCCACTAATGCATTTGTTTCCAATGCTTCGTGTTGAACTAGTTTTCCCTTTTTATGATCAGTCCAATGGCTTGCTTTCCCCCTGTTGCTACAGCAATGAGGACATTGCTCCTCTTAAGTTTGGGGGAGGGTGTCCTCTTGTGGCAAAAAAAAAAGTTCAAAATTGTGCTAATTTTAAACTTTTTTTCCTGTTGTCTTTTAAATGCATAAACATCCTCTTTGCTGAAATTTTGAGTGATCTATTTGAATGCATGGACGCCTTGTCTGAATAACTGTTTTAGGATGCCTTATAAATTGATTGATCTGGCATAGAAGACCTGTTTGCATGAATGTGGCAGCATTTTTCATATGGCCCATTAGAACCTTAGTTTTAGCAGGATTAGCATAGACTTTTGGGACCCGATTTATGATGTTATCTTAAAAACAAAAGTACATTCTCGTAGACTTTGTACCTTCTTTTCAGAATAATTAGGTATTAGTTGACTCTAAGTGAGAATTATTTCAACTCCCTATCTTTTGCACATAGTCTTACTTGGAAATTTCATGTTTATAAAAAGAGTCACTTTGGTATGAAGGTTCAGAATTTTTAGACTCATCTGTTATAGTCCTTGAGGCGAAATCCTAGTAGATTTGGTACTAAAGAAATGATTGAGGCATGTTCTTGAACCGTTTGAGCCTTTCTAGCTTACCCTAATATATTTTGCTTCCTTAGTTAACCCAAGTTGAGCCTAAGCTTAATTTCTTGACACCCTTATTAAATAGCCACTTATCCTAAATGTTTTTCATGTATCAATTCTTTGTTTTCCCTAAACTTGATCTTAGTCTGCTATGAACACTGTTAAACATAAGTTTGGGGGTATGCTGAGAATGCTCTGAGGAGGAACATAGAAATGTTGCAGCACAATGCTGCAGCATTATCATTTTTTTGGGATTAGTGGTATTTAAGGAAAATTTGAATGCGTAATATAAATGCTCTACGTATTGAGGGTATGTGTATGAAAACATGTGTGAAAAATGAAAGCACCCTCATTACTTAAAAAAAAAAAGGAAATATGTGTTATGCTTCTTTGAGGTAAAATGCTAAATACTGATTGTGGTTAAATGTTTCACGTATTTCTAAAGTAGGGTGTAAATGTTTATGCTCCTTGAGTTGATTTAAAAAAAAAAGAGAGAGAAGTGTTGTAGAATTGCTGCAGCATTTTGATTCAGTGAAAAAAAAAGGAAAAAAAAAGAAGAAATGTTGTAGAATTGCTGCAGCATTGGTGTTGCTGCAGCATTTTGATTTAGTGAAAAAAAAAATAAAAAAATAAAAAAATAATTTTTTGGGAAGTGATAGCATTGGGTAGAAGCAGACTAGGACTAAGTTTTGAGCCTACTTTTTATCCATATATTTTCCTACCTTAGCCTTAGCCTACATTACAACCAATTTAAGACCTCTTTGATCTTTATTGCTAAATTTGCTACATTAGTGGAGAGGGGTGTAATAGATTGAGTTTGAGGATACAAAATGAACCTTAGGATTACGATATGTTGACTTATGAATGAGAGATTGAAAAGGAAAGACTATTCACACACACACTGGAGTGGAAATTCTTTGAACTTGGGTTAGTTAATATTTGGTTATTCACTAAGGATGGAACATTATGTCTACTCGAATTTTGAATTTTCTCTTTCTGAAATCATTGGTCCCAAGTTTGGCTGAAACTGTTGGACAAAGTTTTTATGTGGGTATGTATATTTCTGTTGCTTCCGCATTGCTGCAACATTGCTCGGGACGAGCAATGACCTAAGTTTGGGGCGTGATAACTCTAAAATAATAGAGTTATTCATATCTAATTTGCCACATTTTATTCCTGTATTAACTGATTTTATTTGGAAAATGGAATAAAAATGTGTCGATTTGATATTTTCTATCTTTTTACCTAAAAATGTGGATTTATTGTTAAAAGTCAATTTAATTGAATAAATTTCTCAACATGTGGATGATGTGTATTATTTGTTATTATTTGGGAATTTATTTGAATTGATTTATTGTGACAAGGGTAAAAAGGGAATGTGGATGGTTGACATTGTTGAAAGAAAGTTGGATAAAAGTAAAAGAGAAGAAAGTGAAGAATGTGTGGATAATTTACATCTATACATATATATGTATATATGTATATATATATATATATATATATATATACATATATATAATATACACCCACACACTATTTGTCACTTAAAATCCAGCTGGGCATATTTAAAGATGGACACTTTCGGTCCTATGTATTTATTTATTTGGTCCCATCCATTATACATATATATATATATATATATATATATATATACACATATATATATATAAAGTACACATGCTGAAATCTTTGTTATATGTATATATATATATATAATATATATTATATATATTTGTGGGAGTGCAAGTTGGCAAGGTGGACAAAAAGATAGAAGATAGTTGTTGTCCAACAATATATATATATATATATACATATATATACATACATATGATGAGATTCCTCTCAATTTTCTGGTAGATTTTCAGGAGAAAAGGTACAGTGGCAGCTGCACTATACAAAAAAGAAGAAACATATTTCCTAGTGGGTATATATATATATATATATATATGTATATACATACACATGATGACAACTCTCAATTGCTGGCTGGTTTTGTGAGAGTAGGTGGAGAAAAGGGGCAGCCTTTGTGTCAATTGCTATATATATATATATATATATATATATATATGTGTGTGTGTGTGTGTGTGTGTGTGTGTATATATATATATGAGGGGAGAGAAGAAGTGACGGGAAGAGAGGAGGAGAAATAGAATACTACCATAGCTTTTGTATGTTTTGTGTTTAGTTACGGGCAACTTAGGACTTAGGCAGTAGGTAGCTTGTTTTGAGTTGTTTTTTAGCTTAGATTAGAGTGGAAAATAATGTTTGTATGTTTGTATGTGTTTAGTTACGGGCAGCTTAGGACTTAGGCAGTAGGTAGTTTGTTTTGAGCTTAGATTAGAGAGGAAAATACCTGAGAAGGCTCGGGTGACATTGCTGGTTTCTTGTAAGCTGGACAGAACCGAAGCCAGCAGCATCACGTGGAGGAAACGAAGGATAGCAGCAGCTTGATTAAATCCGATTTGGGGCAGTAGGGTGATCTCCGACCTGAGTAACCCTCTTTCCATTTCTTCAATTTGCTTACTGTTTTGTAATTGAATGTTCTTCAATTTGTTACTGTTTTGTAATTAAAAGATCTTTGTGATATGAGATTGTTTACATGTTTTCAAGGATTAATTAAAAGTGTTTTGGGATTGATATGTTTTCCGTCTTGGGATTGACTGATGTCACTATGGACCTAGGGACTGTTTTTCCTATTACTTTAATCCTTGTCTTTCATGATTCGTTTCAGCAAAATATATATTCATAACAGGAAGGTGCTTTAGTCTAGTAAATTATAAACATGTGGAAAAACGTAATGTGGCATAAGATGAATAGAATGCATAAGTTTTGTGTATCGTTTTCTATATTGATGCTTGTATGGGGCATGCTTAGTTTATTCATGCAATTACTTAAACGGATTAGGAATAACTTGCGGTTACGACTGTCCAAGTTATGTATCAAACTAATATCTGGCTTTCTAACCGGAAGGGGTCTAGTTGACACTTTAATTGCATGACACGTGCTTGGGACGCTTGACCGTGCGGTCAATATTGCAGAGGACACGACCAATTTCAGTGCCTTGTGTTGTTCTAGGTTCACGGTACTTCGTACTCCATGAGACGATATTATCGGGGGTTTAGACTAGTAGGCTAAGTAGTCTGGGTAGAACCAGACCGCTGTAGTGTTAATTTGGAAACCGAAAAGTATGCTTAGCATTCTTGGATTCATTACTGGTTTATGTTTGCATTTTTGGCTTAATTTTTACAGCATTGTATTACCTGTTGGGTTCTTATGGTAAATTTCCAGTAGGCTGCCCTATAGTTTTAGTTAGGTAGAATTGCTGCAACATTTCTGTTGCTGCATCAGTAGCTTAGCAGTAGATTAACCTCCGAATCTCCACCAATTTATTCATCATTCTTTATTCTTTTATTCTTTTAACCAAATGTAAATCATGTTTGCATGTATAATTGACAAACAAAATCTCTGTGGGATCGATAATCTTGTACTTAGGAACATATATTACTTGTTGACCGGTGT
The DNA here is from genome assembly GCA_027405835.1 of Asclepias syriaca. Taxonomy (NCBI): domain Eukaryota; kingdom Viridiplantae; phylum Streptophyta; class Magnoliopsida; order Gentianales; family Apocynaceae; genus Asclepias; species Asclepias syriaca. Next base: position 10,575,580 of record CM049928.1, on the reverse strand, counting down.
ATACTTGCACTTGTTAAGATTGCGTTGATTTATTCTATTTTATTATCTTCTCAATTTGTGACACACGCATACAATGCAACATAGGGTGATTTATCAAGTAATTCAGATGTGGTACACAGACAAGATACAATACATAATTGCATTCTAGACCAAGATATATCTAAAATATTCGAAGATAGGTGAATCAACATGTAGAAACAATAAAACATACATCAGAACATATGTCTATTTGATACTCTTGCATACTTAGATTGTCCTAAATATATACAATGCATCTATTATATATGTTTATTAGTTTATACTTATTATTATTATTTTTAATCTAAAATTGTAAAAGAACTCGTAATCATTGTATACATATTGGTTTCAAACAGAACTATTAATGCTAAATTATATCACATTTTAGCATTTATTTACACTCGATTTTTGTCAATTTGAATGTATTTGGACTTAATTGTATTAAATTAATATTTAATTGCTAAATATTAGTTTTGAGAAGTTTCAAGAGTTAAATTGCACAACTAAAAAAATATGGGGCAAATATAGAATTTTGGAGATGTTGGGAACGACCACCATGAGAACACAATGGTCGTCCCCACAAGACAACCGTTGTGCCCTCGAGACGGCCATCCCCAAGGCAAAATCAGAGTCCCACATCGGGATTTATTGAAAAATACTTCAAGTTCACTCCTATAAATAACTCAAGCCTCTGTACTTCATCCTCATACCAACTCATCAAAGTTATTGATGAATGATTGATTAATTGCATAATAAGATGAATGTTAGAGTTAAGAGATAGTTACTACTAAGCCGTTACCAGTGCCCTGGGAGTACGATATTAATAAATTAAAATCATAGATACTTTTCAAAGAACTAGCTACACGATAGGTACTCTGCCTTAGGTTATGATTGATTAAGTGATAACAATTAGTGCTAAAAGTAACAATCAGTAAGACTCGGTCCTTAATTATTCATAATCAACCTAGGTAAATAAATTCTATCTTTTAGCATGTCATTCGGAACGCATCAACCTCTACACTTTGATATTGATTAGTGTTAATGCAAATTACAGCTTCATACCCCATTTAGTTACATTTGGTGCATTTGACATCTAGTCTTCTCCAACATTTAAAAGGAAGATGACCTTTTCTTTTGCAATGTTGACATGGAGGGTAGGATCCTTTCTTGAAAAACTTCTTGTTGTTGTTGTTTTTCGCATTCTCATGATGCTTGACTGGCAAGGCTCCTTGAACAACACCTTCTTCTCTCATAGCTCTTCTTTGCTCCTGTGCTTGCAAAGCATTTAAAATTTCTGCAAGAGTAATTTTAATTAAATCCTTAGTATTTTCCAAGTCTGAAATAGATGCCTCAAATTTTTCAAGCACAGTTAAAAGAATTTTTTCAAAAGTTCTTCAATCCATAAACACAGAACCAAGTAATCTGATTTGGTTTGCAATATTCAAGAACCTATCATGATACTCTTTAGTTGATTCTGTTTCCTTTATCTTCTGCAACTCAAATTCTTGAATCAAGTTTAGCACACGCATTCCTTTGATTCTTTCATCTCCTTCATACTCTGCCTTGAGATAATTTCATATATCATATGCTGACATTAAAGTCATTTGATGGGTTTCCGACCGATGTGCTAAATAGGTGTTATTTTACCCTATGTTAATTATGAATAATTAAGGACTGTGATTGACTAATTGTCACATTTAGTCTCTATGGTGTCACTTAATCAGCCAGAACCTAAGGCAGAGTACCTATCGTGTAGCTAGTCTGTTGGAAAGTATCTACGATTTTATTAAATAAATATCGTACTCACAGGGAAGTGGCAACGGCTTAGTAGTAACTAGCCTTTTATCCTAACTCCTATCTTATAATCCAGTTATGCAATCTTCATCAAATACTTTGATGAGAGGGTGATTCATTCTCCACTAGGTTTCAGTCTAATTAAACCTACAAGTGTTTTATAGATGAGTCCTGATTCTATGTTATACTGTTCCTATATGTTGTTTGACCTATATTCGAGTATTTTAGATATATCTTAGCCTGGATTGCAACTATGTTCTGTGTCTAAAGGAGTACCACATCCGAGGTCTCTAATAAACCGCCCTACCTTAATGACGGCCCTACTCACGGTTCGGGACGAAGGCATCCATGAAAGCCCTATGTCACTTTGGGGATCATACCGCTTGCCCTAGCCGTCGGCATAATCGGACTCAGCTCGGCCCCTACCTAGACTACTTTAACAGGCAGGGTGTTCAACATGTTATTTTATCTAGCATGGCAGACACCAATACTAATTGATGCCTGTTAAACTAAACAGGTTATGATTAGACCGTGGTTAGGAATTGTCTATAACCCTAACTTTAGTTTAAAAGAGAACATTAAACATGCAGACATAATGAATATTTAGCAGGTGGCTATTTCCGGAAAAACATAATAACGTCAACATATAAAACAACTATTCATAAACATCGTAATCTCGTATTCATAATATGTATTTAGAACAAAACAATAACAACATATAAGAGAGGGACATGGGGACTGATGCCATAAAGAAATCACTCTTTACGTAGTCTCGCCGATGGAGCGTACTGTTGTATATGTCGTATTGCTCGCTCTGACTCTGCTCACCAGAACCTTCGGAGGACGCTTCCTCAGCCTAGTAACTGGGCTTTACCTTAATATCCAGCTTAAGCCCAACCCTGTGGACTGACTCTTCGAACGCCTAGAGCCCTCTTAGGATCTCCTAACGAAATCCTGGGTATTCTATGAATACCAGAAACGAACCTATCTATAGAAACCTAAGATCTGAGACTATTTCTCAGAAACTAAAACAAAACACTAATAAGAAAGAAAACTGAAATCCGAGTCTCTGAGTGAGTTGTGTACTAGAGAATTGTACACTGGACACCACTAAATGACTCAGATCGAGTGGAGAGGAATGAATTCAACTGCTGGAGGCCTGGGGTATTTATAGCAGCTTCCCGGAGTGAAAATTTCTGAAAATTCGATGTGGGACAGCTTTTGGCGGCTCGGGACGCCCGTCCAGGTGCCTTGACTTGGTCGGGACGCCAGTCCCGACCCTTTGACCGGGTCAACATTTCCAAAAATTGCGTTTTTGCCCCAAAATTTGCTGTTTTCGTCTACTTTTCACCTGACACTTCCAAAATCATAAAAACTGTGAAATTAAGTGAATAATGAACAATCAAGATCAAATTACCCTCGATTTCACCCAAATTCATACATAAAAACATGCTAAAAAAGTGATACGATTTTCGCGTATCAGATAACCCCACACTTAGCTTTTTGCTTGTCCTCAAGCAAAGTCTACCTGAAGTTACTTAAATTCCTAGTCATGTTTTTATTACAAAAATTCTTCAGACAAGTCTTAATACAGGTTTGTCTGGTTAGGTTGCTATGACAAGGTCTCAAATGTCTCTAGTAGCTTGTTATGATCGGGCAGAAAACGAATCAACAACTAGTTTGGACCTTTTTCTTAGTCACAGGGTCTTCCTGATGTGTAGTGTGTGTACTAGTCCAGACCAGATAGTCAACACAATGTACTCTTGTCTTAACTACTACCAGATAACACTTCGACCTATCGCTAGACATATTAACAACAGACAACTTTTTGAGTTCTGAGCTTTGGTGATCAGATTCTTAATGTTTTAGCATTTAGTTATTTTCTTTATAGATTCAGGGTATTTTGAGTCTGCTTAGAACACGTCAACTTCAACTACCCATGTAGCGAGTCCCACTCCGATGACTCCTAGATCTACACGACCTTAGGGCATCAGGCTTTAAATTCCCCGAAGGAGTGGTGCTCGAGTAGCGAAGGCCGCTGGCAAACTACCCTTATTTGATTAACTTCTTTTAATTTCTTTTCACTTCTAGCTCAGAGTTTCATCTAGTCATCCTAACTGCCAATATATCCACAACTGGTCTAATTCTATCTAGTTAAGTCTCGAACAGGTAATTGGTTGAGGTCTCTAATCCAGACAAAGTTGTGCTAAGTTATCAGGAATTCCCTATTCCTAATCAATTAGTCCAAGATAGCTATCAATTATCTCCTACTAACCATAACATACTACCTACATATCATAGACATAAGCAATTGTTTAACCAAGCATACTGCATTTAGACGTCTGAAAGACGGAAAAAATTATGAAAAATTTTTGGAAGGGTGTGAAAGTACGTGAAAACAAGCAAAATCATGCGAAAACATTTGCACTCTGCTATAGTGCACCGTGCACTGCTACCCCACACTTAAGTCTGGCACTGTCCTCAGTGTTCATGCATATCTAATTACCCCACACTTATTTGAAAATAAGAAATAAAAATAGAAAAGATTCTTACCCCACACTTATTTGAAAATAAGAAGTAAAACAGAAAAATAAAGGATTCTGTATGGGTAAGTAAGACATAAAATAAAATAATGCAAACAATTCTGTATGTCATGTAAATCAAATTTGTACATAGATTCATACGTCATACAGCCCAGACATGTTTATACACATAGAACAAGAAAAACAAAAACAAAAGAAAAAGAAAGAAAAGGAAAGAAGGAGAGAGAGACTAAGAACCCGGCGGATCGTTGTCCAGTGGACTTAAGTCTGCTAAGTCAAACTCAAAGTTTTCCGCTACTCGGGAAGTCTGCTGATGTATCTCCTCAATCCTGCTGGTGTTCATGGCGATCCTATCATCTATCATCGCCAACCGTCTGTCAATCCTGTCCTCCATCATCGTCAGCCGTCTGTCAATCCTGTCCATGTCTCGACTGTATCGGGCCGATAGTTCTGCCAATCCGTGCGACATGTGTCGTTTGAAGGCAGTACGTGGCACGACGTCTCGGATGGAGGGATATGCGCTGGACATGCTTCCGATGCCGATGCCTGTCCTGTCTACTCCGTGTGGATAGTGTCGCGGCCATTCGCATCCCGTACAACCATTCCCATGTTCCGTAGAATGGTAACGTCTGTGGGAATGGTGGTTGGGGCGACCAGAGTAAGCTCCGAGCCCTCTATGTCCAACTCCAGGTAGCGGGCTAGCCTGGTGATGTATGGTCCGAGTCCCAGACACTGTTTCCTAGTGTCTGTAGCGAATCCTCGCATGACGACCGCTATGAGTCTAGCCATCTCTACTGTAGATCCCATGTGCATGTTGGCTAGAAGGAACGTCTCCATCCAGGTGATAGTTCTGGGCGCTGTCAGTCGTCCTGACAATGTGTGTGCAATGATAGCATGCAGGTAACGAAGAGTAGGATAAATACCTATGGCTTTTGCAAAGCCATGCTGGTATGGGGCACCCGTCATGCAGATCTGAGCCCAAGCAGTGGAGACGTCTACAGACGTGAAGTCTCGAAGTGCTGTGGTGTATGCAGGCGTATCCAGCTCATCTCTCTTCCAGATGCCTAGGGCGATGCCGAACTCGGCCATACTCAACCACCGATCTATTCCGCCTAAATGGAATGTGATCTGCTCCTGGTGGCAGGTAAAAGACGCATAGAACTCACATACCAGCTCCAGGTATGTGGGCTCTGTGATGATGAATACTCGACTGTACGGTGGCACGTCGAGTATGAGTCTAACTTCCGGCTCTACTCCTAGTGTCTGTACTGCTGCCCAATCCAGCGTTCTGCCCGTCAGTATCGTACGCCCAATGTACCCAGTGCATCTCTCTTGGTATGCTGTGCTGGAGGGAAACAGCATAAAAGGATGTGCCACTGAGGTAACTGTCATGGTAGATGTGGTACGAGCACGTTTGGGAGCCATTGAAAACGTATGAGAGAGTGTAGGTGGGAAAGAAAGCTTTAAACTCAAATTCTAGAGGTGAATTTGAATTCAGAAGGATGAAATTAGGTTAGGGACGGATTTTGAATTTTTGGCGGGAAAATCGAATTTTGGAGGGAAATTCGAATTTTTAAACTTTGAGGAGTTTGCCAAAAATTTGTAGAGAGAGGCTAGAGAGAAATGTTTTTAGAGAGATGAATTTTTGGTTGTAGATTTGAGAGAAAATGAAAAAAAATTGAATTTTTATAGAAGGGGCGGCCTTTGGGACGCATGTCCCGGAGGAAGGACTCCCGTCCCGCTGGACGCCCGTCCAGAACCGGGACGCCCGTCCCGGGTTGCATCGGGACGCGTGCCAATTTCGGGAAATTTTTTTTTTCTCTTCGTAATTCCCTGAAAATCTCAAGATACCAAAAATAATCATAATTCTTAACAAGGCTTCATGTTTATCCAATGAAATTCAGAAGTTGTTAAAAACTCTATGCAAAAATTCCTCAGTCTCTTTTCGAAAATTGTGACTACCCTAATTTTATCCTAACTTAAATTCAGCAAGAATTTCAGAAAAACAAAACTGAGTTTGTGCAATGTAATTAGTGGAAAATAAACTGTATTTGCAAAACTCTTGTTTTTCATAGAAATTCGAAATAAAATGTCTGAAGAAAATTGTTGAATATAAAGGACCCTTTAAAAATGTTGAAATATAGAAAAATAAGGGTCAATTATTCAAGTTTCAGTTCAAACGAATTATTTGTTGAAAGTAAAAGAATCTTCCCTTGTTAACGAATCCTATCTCTGATCTCCTGTAGTTCGGTCTGAATGTTTCGCATCTCTTGCAGTTCTGCTTGTATGTTGCGCATTTCCTCCTGCTGGTTCCTTTGTTCCTTTAAGATTTCCATCATCTCTCAGAGTAATTGCACATTTTGGTGTTCTATTGTGGTTCTGAGTTGGGTTACTTTAGAACTTAAGGTTAGAACAGCCTGATATGATCGTCTTAGTCCGCCCGGTATTGTTTGAGTCATAGCGCTTATCCTGTGAGATATAGCATCTACCCGGGCAGCCAAGGCTGATTGAAAACTGTCAGTGCTATCCTCTGATGAAGGTGGTTGGTCGTTAGGTGCGGGGGATGCAGGAGTATATTCAGGAGATTTCGGGGTGTACTCGGGAGATTTAGGAGTATATTCAGGAGAAGCAGGAGTGTATTCGGGAGAAGCAGAAGTGTATTCGGGAGAAGAAGGAATTGTTTGGATTTCGGGGGAAGTGTTATGTTCTACTTCGTCCAGAATATCCTGGGCTCTTGTTCCCTTCATTTCTGAGTGCAAAGTCTGGTTATAGCAAAAGTAAGGAAGTGAAACAAGAAAGCAAGAAAAAGATATTTTTATGGATTTTGATTTTTATTTAGAAAGCAGGTAAATTTCCTTAATATGGTTTTAGAATAATTTTCTAAAATTTGATTATCCTAAGTGTCTTAATTCCAGATATTATCAAAAATTAATTAGTTATGATAATCCTATATTTAGGAAAGTGATTGTCTAACTAGTATAAGATAAGTGTAACTCAAAAGTCTAGGTTACTACCGCTACCTATCATAAGTTTCTAGAATTGTGGCCAATAATCCTAAATTCATTATGATATTTCCTCGGCAACGGCGCCAAAAATCTGATGGGTTTCCGACCGATGTGCTAAATAGGTGTTATTTTACCCTATGTTGATTATGAATAATTAAGGACTGTGATTGACTAATTGTCACATTTAGTCTCTATGGTGTCACTTAATCAGCCAGAACCTAAGGCAGAGTACCTATCGTGTAGCTAGTCTATTGGAAAGTATCTACGATTTTATTAAATAAATATCGTACTCCCAGGGAAGTGGCAACGGCTTAGTAGTAACTAGCCTTTTATCCTAAATCCTATCTTATAATCCACTTATGCAATCTTCATCAAATACTTTGATGAGAGGGTGATTCATTCTCCACTAGGTTTCAGTCTAATTAAACCTACAAGTGTTTTATAGATGAGTCCTGATTCTATGTTATACTGTTCCTATATGTTGTTTGACCTATATTCGAGTATTTTAGATATATCTTAGCCTGGATTGCAACTATGTTCTGTGTCTAAAGGCGTACCACATCCGAGGTCTCTAATAAACCGCCCTACCTTAATGACGGCCCTACTCACGGTTCGGGACGAAGGCATCCATGAAAGCCCTATGTCACTTTGGGGATCATACCGCTTGCCCTAGCCGCCGGCATAATCGGACTCAGCTCGGCCCCTACCTAGACTACTTTAACAGGCAGGGTGTTCAACATGTTATTTTATCTAGCATGGCAGACACCAATACTAATTGATGCCTGTTAAACTAAACAGGTTATGATTAGACCGTGGTTAGGAATTGTCTATAACCTTAACTTTAGTTTAAAATAGCACATTAAACATGCAGACATAGTGAATATTTAGCAGGTGGCTATTTCCAGAAAAACATAATAACGTCAACATATAAAACAACTATTCATAAACATCGTAATCTCGTATTCATAATATGTATTTAGAACAAAACAATAACAACATATAAGAGAGGGACATGGGGACTGATGCCATAAAGAAATCACCCTTTACGTAGTCTCGCCGACGGAGCGTACTGCTGTATATGTCGTATTGCTCGCTCTGACTCTGCTCACCAGAACCTTCGGAGGACGCTTCCTCAGCCTAGTAACTGGGCTTTACCTTAATACCCAGCTTAAGGCCAGCCCTGTGGACTGACTCTTCAAACGCCTAGAGCCCTCTTAGGATCTCCTAACGAAATCCCAGGTATTCTATGAATACCAGAAACGAACCTATCTATAGAAACCTAAGATCCGAGACTATTTCTCAGAAACTAAAATAAAACACTAATAAGAAAGAAAACTGAGATCCGAGTCTCTGAGTGAGTTGTGTACTAGAGAATTGTACACTGGACACCACTAAATGACTCAGATCGAGTGGAGAGGAATGAATTCAACTGCTGGAGGCCTGGGGTATTTATAGCAGCTTCCCGGAGTGAAAATTCTGAAAAATTCGATGTGGGACAGCTTCTGGCGGCTTGGGACGCCCGTCCCGGGTCCTGGACGCCCGTCCAGGTGCCTTGACTTGGTCTGGACACCCGTCCCGACCCTTTGACCGGGTCAATATTTCCAAAAATTACATTTTTGCCCCAAAATTTGCTGTTTTCGTCTACTTTTCACCTGACACTTCCAAAATCATAAAAACTGTGAAATTAAGTGAATAACGAACAATCAAGATCAAATTACCCTCGATTTCACCCAAATTCATACATAAAAACATGCTAAAAAAGTGATACGATTTTCGCGTATCATCATTATTCGAGTGAAGATGGTAGGTGAGACTGCAGCAAATAAACATGCCTTTGCCTTGGATTTCTATCTTTTTCTCCTTCTACAATTTGAATTGCGCTAGGGTAGGATTATTTGGAAGAGTTGTAATTTCACAATCTTCTTCCACTGCTTCCCAAATATCCGAAGCTTCCATATACGCCTCCATACGAACTGCCCAAATTTGGTAGTTATCTCCATCAAACAGTGGAGAAATTGAAGAGGAAAAACTAAAATTTTCCCTGGCTTAACAACCTCACACCCTCACTCACATATCCCTTAAAAACAAGGTTTTGATACCAATTGTTGTAAATTCAAATAAGAGAGATGCTTAATGAGAAGATGATTAACTTGAATGATTTAAAATGAAAGACAAGTGAGACCTATTTATAGACTTACAAAGTAAAAAATAAATACCTACATAACCACTACATTTAACATTATCTCATTACTCACTAAATAACTAATCATAACTACCCACTAATATAGAAGTTTCAGCCCTAAAACATTATCCTAAGAATAATGATAATGTTAATATAGCATCCTTACCTCTCTACTACCAGTGTGATTTGTGCAAATTATCATTTGACTTGCCCGTGCCTCTCCATTTCCTTTTGTCACATTTTCCCTCTTTCCACTCTGATGTACATGATAAACAACTTTGGAATGTTAATAAAGCTGGTCATTTTACTACTGTATCTGTCTATAAATCTATTGTCTATCCCTAATCTTTTAACGATACAGACAAAAAGTTTTCTTGGTTATAGTCTAAATTGTTAAATTTTCTCTAGTTAGCATTATATAACAGACTTCCTACTCGAATCCTCTATTATCCAAATTAACACATGTTATCATTGTTTATCTTCCGAAACTTTTATGCATATCCTTAAAGATTGTCCCATTACTACCCTTTACTGGTTACACTATTTATCTCTTTTTCCACACCTGCAAAAATACTAGACTGAGTTTTCACAACATACAGACCCTTTTACCTGGCTTCAATCTCACTGTACTACCCTTCTACAAATTCTTCTATCCATATCTATCCCTTGTTCTACATTTTTTGTTTATTCATGTTGGTCTTTATGGTTATATCTTCTGTTAAACCTAACCCAAAGCATATCCTTACGCAATCTTTTTTATTTCTGCCCCACAATATTATCTTGTTCACCCTATACCCAATATGCATAGAAAACATAAGCCACCAGACCCCAAAATTACCCCCTATCTTAGGTTTGTACTCGACCACCCAAAAGGTCATTTATCTTAGGTTTGTGGTTGAAGAGAGGGTTTGAGCCAATAGGTCATAAGGAAATATTAATTCTTAAATTTTCACCAGCTCTAAGAGTTTATGATATCAAAGAGTAACAATTAATACCTAGTTATAGAGTTGATAAAATACTTTGATTAAGTCCAAATAAATATAAGCTGATCAATTGGATGTAGGTCACAGTAATCACACCATATAAAATTGCATCCTTTTTCATCATCACAACAATCTTTTCTATTTGTTCCCCTTTTTTGCCATAGGTTACAGGATAAGAAACTAGTAATCTAAGAGACAGACAAATCAAGTCACAGGCTTTTACATATTTTATACAAATTAGATTTAAAAAATCACAAATATCCTAGGTAAGTTTTAACTGTATCCAAACATAACATAGTAAATTGATATTTTTTCACAAAAATAATTAGTTCCTTAATGCTTGATCGATGTTCATATCATGAATAGATAGATATACAAGAAACCAGAATGATATCTCATAGAACTGAATGTATGTATATAGTTCATGATATAGGACAAGAGTGCAATAGTATAATATTTATTCTGCAATTCAAAATGTAATCTCAATGAGAATTGGGGAAATGATTGATATAGAAATTACGTCCTCAATGTGGATATAAACCTACTTTAGAATTGTTTTAACAAATATGTAGTACGGTTAAGCTATATTTTGGGTCTTAAACTCCCAGGATCAAGTTTAGCATCACTTAGTAACCAATGGGAACTAGGCTAAAACTAACAAATAAAAATTTATTTAAATTAGACATGATTTCATTAATTTACTATTCCATTCTGGAAAAGAGGTTGTTTTTTTTCTTGGTTGAAAGTTTTGTTCTTTTTTCTGGGTGTATGTATGTGTTTTTTTAAAGAATTTCATACATGAAAAAATCAAATATAGCTTTTATCAAGTTTTCTGTTCTGTTCAGGGGATGGAATTATAGGGCACATTTATGACACCACTGCTAAGCCTACAAGCCCAATCCAGGTTGCTAATTGGAAAAATAAAGATGCTCAATCAAATGTTGGTTACTGCAGACCATGAACCCATCTATTTTTTTTCAATTTAAGACCTCATAAGATAACCAAAGCTATGTGGGATTATCTCAAGAGTGTTTACAACCTAAATAGCTAAGCTAGGCTGTTTCAACTAGATTATGATATCTAACATTATGCTTAAACTCAACATCGGACTAGTAAGAGGGATCAATTCTAGATTAATCTTTGGCTTGAGTTTGAATTTGTGTATTTCAATTATAGTTTCAATCACCTTCCTCATTCTTGGATGTCTGTTTGAATGAATGAGCTCCACAGGGAGGAAGAATACATTTGACCCAGGACACTTTGGAATAACAATGGAATCCATCTGGTGTCCTCAATGCTGCTTATGCTACTCAAGGGAAGCAAAGAGTTTGTGATTCACTACCCTCTTTTCCACCTGATTTAAAAATGAGAAAACTGTAAATGCAGCAATAAACAAGAGCTTTCCCAGAAGATGCTAGGTGGGGGAAAAGAAAGGAGAGGAAAGCAGGAGGGTTTGAAACGATTCGGAGATATGCACATATATAAGATTGCTTCCCTCGAGTGGTCCCAAAACTTTTACAAGCTTCAAAACTTCCATAGTCTCGCAGCTCAAAGGCAAAGAGTTTTTTATCATAAATATTATCATGTTGCTTATTTTTCTCAACAATATTAAAAATCAAATATAAAAGATAATGAATCAAATCATAATAAATTATTAAATATCATTGTTTTATAAATATTCAAGTTCAAAGATCTATTATCAGGATAATGCTATATCTTATAGCTTTTAAAATTTTTAATATTTTTAACTACATTTTTAAATCTTTGTTACAAATATAAAGAAATAAATTATTATTTGAAAAAATATAAATATAAAATATATAATATATATATATATATATAATATATATATATTTTATATTTCAAATGAGTTTTTTTTTTCCAATATTTTAAACATAAATATAATTCATTAAAGATATGAAAAGGTATTTTCAATTTACTATATTAATATTTCTTTATCAAAAATATATTTTTTAATAATAATTTGTTTGAAAAACAATTCCCCACATCCTTATAAATACATTCTATTTGTTGTGATTACTTGTTTAAACAATACTTTCGTTTTCTAAGAAAGAAAAATTCTTTATCTTCTTCTTTGTTCTTTCCTTTTTATTTTGTCTCAGTATCTATTTAAAATTATGCCTTATAAAATGATTTCTTTGAAGAGTTCTAATGGTGATCTTTTTGAGATCGATGAAAGAGCAGCTAAGCAGTCTAATTTGATTGCACGTGCGATAGAGGATGGTTGTGCGGACGATCTTATTCCTCTGCAATTAGACAGTAACATTCTGATTAAGATCATCGATTACTGCAAGCGCCATGCCGCCACCCCCGAGGATTCGAAACATTCTTCTTCTGAATCTGACCTTAATCAATCCTTCGATTCTGAGGATTCGGAACCTTCTTCTTCTGAATCAGAACTTAATCAATCCTTCGATTCCGAGGATTCGGAACCTTCTTCTTCTGAATCTGAACTTAATCAATCCTTCGATTCCGAGGATTCGGAACCTTCGTCTTCTAAATCTGACCTTAATCAATCCTTCGATTCCGAGGATTTGGAACCTTCTTCTTCTGAATTTGACCTTAATCAATCCTTCGATTCCGAGGATTTGGAACCTTCTTCTTCTGAATTTGACCTTAATCAATCCTCTTCTTCTATATCGAATACGGTTGATTCTGAGGTATGGGTGCCTGATTCGGAGGAATGGCTCCCTTCTACTCCAGCAGAAAAGTCGCTAGCTGAGTTTCTGGATAAGAAAATTGTTGAGGAACAGGAACGTATGCCTTCTGTTGCTGAAAAAGAGTTTAAAAACAAGTTACGTGTGTTTGATAAAAAATTTGTTGGGGTTGATTGGGACACACTCTTGCGAATTATTGTGGCCGCCAATTACTTAGAAATTGATAGTCTTTTACGACTAACCAAAAATACCATTGTGGATTACATCAGTAATATGTCTTCCGACGATATTTGCAAAATATTTAATATTGAGAAAGATTTTACCTCGGAAGAAGAAGCTGAGATTCGCAAGGAGCATGCTTGGGCTTTTATTTAAAAAAATGTAAATGATATTAATATTTTTGCAGGGATTAAAATTTTAAGGGTTAGATGGACTTTTAGAAATAAAAATATTAATTTGATTCTCGTCATATACTTACCTTTTTTTTTCTTTCGTCATATATATTAAAAAATTATTTTTTTCTTTTTTTTTAAATTTTATTATTTTTCTAAATGACATACTCATAAATGATAAATATGAATGATAGACCAATTATGAAAATTTAATATTTTTCCAATCCAAAAAAAAGTAGTAAAGGGAAAAACATAACTAAACTCCTAACAAACATCTCAACGGAATTCTTTTAAAAGTGGAAATTCATGATGTTGGGCCACAAGCAAGATTCTTGGCAACCTGTTAATTAATATACTATTCAAACAACCTGTTAATTAATTAAATTTTTTTATATATATATTGGAAATAATATATATATAATTTTAATAATTTTTTAAGTGAATAATTTAAATAATTATTGATAAATATAATAATAATTAATAAAATATATGAAATTTTTTATTTATAAATTATAATTATTATAAAATTATAAAATTAAAATTTATATGTAATTTTTTTTAAAGTGAGAGTATACTTTGCTAGACTAAATTCTGAATATTTCTTTTTTTTAGAAAAAGATAAATTGGTATAAATAATTCTCAAACTATAGAGGTTTAGTGACATTGATCTCCGAACTATAAAAATATTGTGGCATTGATTCTTCTGTTAAAAATTCTGTTAAATCATCCGTTAAGTAAAAAAAATTTAAGGGCATTTATGTCACTACATTATATAAATATATGTAATAATATACAGATTAACATAAATAGTCTCTAAATTATAGATGTTTAGTGACATTGGTCCCTAAATTATAATTTTTTTTATGAAATTGATCCCGAAATTATAAAAAAATTACGACATTAACCCTTTGTTTAAAAATTCTTTGTTAAATAAAAACCTTCAAAATATATTTATTTCAATATACTATTTAAATATATTTAATATATATAACTTTTATTTATATATATATATATATATATCATCAAATAATATTTTAATATTGTTCTCATATATTTTTTCACTAATTTTATTTTTTTCTTTTTCTTGTTCTTTGTGTTTGAAAATAAAAGAAAAAAATCATTATCTTTTTTTTTATTGTTTTTACCAATTAAATTTTTCTGAACTTTTTATTTGTTGGAAAATGAAAACAAAGAAAGTGGAAGGAGAAAAGAAGGAAGAGAAAGGCCAAGAGAAATAAAGATGAAATGATATTATATGTATATATATTATATATTATTAAACATATTTAAATATGATAATGATATAAATATCTTAAATTTTTAAGAAAATGATCAATTTTAAATATTTTTTATAATTTGGGGACTAATATCACCAAATATCAATAGTTTTGAGACTATTTTTTGTGAATCTGCCTATTATTACATATATTTAAGGGTAAATTATCTTACTAACATTTGAACTTTTCAAAAATCAAACTTTTGCATCTGTATTTATTTTTGCTTTGAACTAACACTTGAACTATAAAATATCACCTCATTTGCCCTTCCGTCCAAAATTTCGTTAGACTTCATTTTCCATCCAATTCTTAGAGGCATTTTCGTCTTTTAAAGTCATTAATATTTTAAAATTATTAAGGTTTTATTTTTAGAGATAATTTTGTCTTTTCATAAAATTTTGAAAAAATCTTCTTAAATTGGAGAGATTCGAACCCTCAACCACACAAATGGCAAAATTATATTAACCCACTGGAGCAACTATTAACATAATAATTTATATGAAACTTATATTTTATATTGCATTCTAAATGATGCCAAAATAAATTTAACATAATTATATTTGTGAATCCCAAGATTTGAACCACAACTGTATAAACAATAAATAAGCATTTACCATTTTGACAAATACAAAAATTCATATTATTTAAAAATTATATTAATTGAGAAAGTATTTTGCTCCTCCTCCAATGGTTTTATAGCAAAACGTTTTCCTTTCATTTTCACTTTGAAAATATTATGATTTACTGCATCTTTAATTAAACAGTATTTATCTTAAAAAATAACCTTAAATCATTTTTCAATCAATTGGTCAACACTCAACAAATTTTGTTAGATTTTAGGGACATAGAGAATATCAGAAACTAGTTTTGTACCTGAACAACTTTTTATAGCAATTGTTCCCTTTCCTTTAACTGAAATGTATTCACCATTCCCAATTCTGACTTTAGAGATGTTAGTTGGCTTCAAATCTCTAAACAACTCTTTGTCATGGGTCATATGGTTGGTACAATCACTGTCAATCAACTAGGTTTTATTTAATTTACTCTCAACAAAACACGTCAATCAACCAACTTTTATTTAATTTACTCTCCACAAAGCACGTAGCCACAAATAGTTGATCCTCCTTCTGATCTGCAATCTTAGCCTCTTCACTTTGATATTGATTAGTGTTAATGCAAATTACAACTTCATACCCCATTTGGTTACATTTGGTGCATTTGACATCTAGTCTTCTCCAACATTTAAAAGGAAGATGACCCTTTCTTTTGCAATGTTGACATAGAGGGTATGATCCTTTCTTGAAAAACTTCTTGTTGTTGTTTTTCGAATTCTCATGATGCTTGACTGGCAAGGCACCTTCAACAACACCTTCTTGTCTCATGGCTCTTCTTTGCTCCTGTGCTTGTAAAGCATTTAAAATTTTTGAAAGAGTAATTTTAGTTAAATCCTTGATATTTTCCAAGGCTAAAATAGATGCCTCAAAATCTCCAAGCACAGTTAAAAGAATTTTTTCAACAATTCTTCAATCCATAAACACAGAACCAAGTAATCTAATTTGGTTTGCAATACTCAATAACCTATCATGATACTCTTTAATTGATTATGTTTCTTTCATCTTCTGCAACTCAAATTCTCGAATCAAGTTTAACACATGCATTCCTTTGATTCCTTCATTGTTTTCATACTCTGCATTGAGATAATTCCCTATATCATATGCTGACTTTAAAGTCATTATTCGACTGAAGATGGTAGATGAGACTGCAGCAAATAAACATGCCTTTTCCATGGATTTCTTTGTCTTTTTCTCCTTCTAGAATTTTATCGGCCCTAGGGTAGGATTATTTGGAAGAGTTGGAATTTCATAATCTTCTTCCACTGCTTCTTCCATATACGCCTCCATATGAACTGCCCAAATTTAGTAGTTATCTCCATGAAACACTGGTGGAGAAATTGAAGAGGAGAAACTAAAATTTTCCCTAGCTTAACAATCTTACACACTCACTCACATATCCCTTAAAAATAAGGCTCTGATACGAATTGTTGGAAATATAAATAAGAGAGATGCTTAATAAGAAGATGATTAATTTGATTGGTTTAAAATGAAAGACAAGTGAGACCTATTTATAGACTTACAAAGTAAATAATAGATACCCACATAACCACTACATTTAACTGTTGAGATTGCATATTTCTCTCCCCTTATTTTTCTCTCAATCAAATATACATGCATATTTCCATGCTTATTTACAGCCATGTATTTTGGCAACCATATATTATGTTTCCAATTTTGCATTTCTTATATTTTGGCAACCATATATTATGTTTCCAATTTTGCATTTCTTGTATGGCCTATTTAGGTCTGTATCTTCTTTATTCATTGAATCCCGAAAATATACATTGTAAATAAACAAAAACCTTTTGAACTATATTCTTTATGGGGTATCAAAGCAGTGATCCAAACCCGAATCCTAAAGTCTTTCTCACCATCTCACCGATATGGCAGAAGGTGCAAACAAAGATCTTGTCAAGACTGACGCTCAACCCCCACCCCGCATTTCTCATTTGATTTGATTTATTCTTTTTTTTGTTTCCCAAATTCTCCAATTTCTACGTACTTTTTGTTAATTTCCAATCGAAAAATTGGAGATCACCGTGAAAACGCTGGGGAGGAAAACGATAATTCTGGAAGTGGAGAGTTCCAATACCGTCGACGACGCGAAGAAAAAGATAAAGGAAAATCGGTACTCCGATTAATATGCAGAGGCTGTTGTTTGAACAGAAACATCTAGCAAACGACGCCGCTACTCTTTTCGAATGCAATATTGTCGAGACTCCAATCTTTACCTTGTCCGAAATCTTGAGGGACATTATAGTCCTCTGAAAATTTAATTACTTGCATGATAATGATGATATTAGATTTCTTTTCTTCAAAAAATAAAAAATAAATAAAGGAAGCAGAATCCAGCCGAAATCAACCGCAACGGATTCAATCACGGTGGGTATTTGACGTTTAACGTTTCATCGTGTTTTAAAAATGAAGTTCATGAGCTACGCAAACGGTTATCCTCCGAGCTTGAACAGATCTGGAACTTGCGGGAAAAAATTGAGTCCGATCAATTCAGCGGCAACAGATTCAATCCCAAATCTCTCGAAAAGACGAAAACTGGTAATAAAAGGCCCATCCCTTTCCGATCTGATAAGGATCCAAAGAGATTTCCAATGGGTTTGATAATGGCCCCATTGGAAGTGTCGTATGTCCTATGGATGAGGCTTTGTTGAAGCAATGGATGTACCTGTGGCATTGGAAAATCTCTTGGACACAATGATAAATGGATAGTCGATTCCAGATGTACGGAACATACAACACACAGGTCCAATGCTCTTGAAAATCGAATCGAATCGAGAGACGAACCACCTGTAATCATAGCAAATAGAGAAAGCATACCATTCGAAGGAAGATGCAGCCATACTTTACAAAATGGAACAAAAGTGCAAGATGTGTTGCATGTTCCACAATTCACTTTTAATCTCTTGTCAGTAAGCAAACTCACAAAGGATCTATGTTGTGTCATAACCTTTTTTTCCAAATTTCTCTGTGATGCGGACTGGATGGGATGCTCACTCACTCGGAGGTCTAGGACAGGATATGTTCTTCTTTTGGGGGGAGGTCCTATCTCGTGGAAATCAAAGAAGTAATCAGCCGTTTCTCGCTCCTCGACTAAGCGAAATATCGCACCATGGCCAATACCACTAGTGAAATCCTGTGGATGCGTTGGTTGTTAGAGGGACTAGAAGCAAGAAAACATAGGCCTACACCTCTCTTCTGTGATAACAATGCGGCACGACATATTGCTGATAACCTGGTCTTTCACGAACGAACAAAGCAATGGAAATGGACTGTTACTTTGTCAGGGAATGAGTCAAGTCACAGGAAATCAAGTCACTTCACATTGACACGAAGACACAGATAGCCAATCTTCTCACAAAGGCTTTGGGGGCTAAAACAACTCGAGTTTCTTCTAGTCAAGATGGGCATGCGGAATCTACATGCTCCACCTTGAGGGGGAGTGTTGAGATTGCATATTTCTCTCCCCTTATTTTTCTCTCAATCAAATATCCATGCATATTTCCATGCTCATATACAACCATGTATTTTGGCAACCATATATTATGTTTCCAATTTTGCATTTCTTATATTTTAGCAACCATATACAGCCATCCTATTTAGGCCTGTATCTTCTTTGTTCATTGAATCCAGAAAATATACATTGTAAATAAACAAAAACCTTTTGAACTATATTCTTTATTAACATTATCCCATTATCCACTAAATAACTAATCATAACTACCCACTAACATAAAAGTTTCAGCCCTAAAACATTATCCTAACAATAATGATAATGTTAATATAGCATCCTTACCTCTCTACTACCAGTGTGATTTGAGCAAATTATCATTTGACTTGCCCGTGCCTCTCCATTTCCTTTTGTCACATTTTCCCTCTTTCCACTCTGATGTACATGATAAACAACTTTGGAATGTTAATAAAGCTGGTCATTTTACTACTGTATCTATCTATAAAACTATTGTCTATCCCTAATCTTTTAACTATACAAACAAAGAGTTTTCTTGGTTATGGTCTAAATTGTTACATTTTCTCTATTATATAACATAACAGACTTCCTACTCGAATGCTCTATTATCCAAATTAACACATGTTA
Organism: Asclepias syriaca; assembly: GCA_027405835.1. Classification (NCBI taxonomy): domain Eukaryota; kingdom Viridiplantae; phylum Streptophyta; class Magnoliopsida; order Gentianales; family Apocynaceae; genus Asclepias; species Asclepias syriaca. The sequence goes on along the minus strand of CM049928.1, from coordinate 10,555,986 downwards.
TCATTGTTTATCTTCCCAAACTTTTATGCATATCCTTAAAGATTGTCCCATTACTACCCTTTACTAGTTACACTATTTATCTCTTTTCCACACCTGCAAAAACACTAGACTGAGTTTTCACAACACACAGACTCTTTTACCTAGCTTCATTCTCACTGTACTACCCGCCCTTCTACAAATTCTTCTATGCATATCTAATCCCTTGTTCTACAGTTTTTGTTTATTCATGTTGGTCTTTATGGTTATATCTTCTGTTAAACCTAACCCAAAGCATATCCTTACTCAATCTTTTTTATTTCTGCCCCACAATATTATCTTGTTCGCCCTATACCCAATATGCATAGAAAACATAAGCCACCAGACCCCAAAATTACCCCTTATATTCCTACCTGCTTGCATTCGAGTTTCACGGGCTCAGAGGCTTCGGATCTTATTCCTCTCATACGCAACACGGGAGATATTCGATAAGAAAATGGCTACTAGGATTTTCAAAATATTTACCTTGTTTATCGATTGATGAGCTTAAAGCTTTCTCCATCCGGCTCTGCAAAACTCTTAGACTCAACTCATCTAGTGCAAGCCCTTGCTCAAGATGACATCCCACAACTATCTTTGATTATTTCTTCTTGCAATCGATGACATTTTGGCCATGACACAAAATTCGATGATGGATGCGCTGGCGAAGGCTGGGACATAGTGGATGCCGCAAAATCCCCAGATGGAACCTGTGATGACTGACTCAGACTTCCTGCTTCATCTATATGCAACACCACCATCTTCAGCAATCCTCTTATCAACAAAAACCCTAGTAGATTCTCTAGTTATTACCGCTTGTTGCCTACAAGTCTTTGGTTGTTTGTTTCTACTGCTTTGTTGGGTTGTATTTTGTTGTTCTATATGGGCTTTCTTACTTTCAATAAGTTCTAGGTGTCTATGTTGTATCTTTTGTATTTGTTTTAATAGTAGCCGAGTCAGATGATCTTTTATGGATAATGGATAAAATATGATTGCACATGAAGAGAAAAGGTTTGAGGTAAACCGCTTAGTTCAAAAGAGAGATCAAAGTTGAGCAATAAGTTAAAACTAAAAACCTAATTCAATGGACCTAAAAACATCATCCCCAAGCACTGAAAATCATAAAGTGAAGATTGATATAATAGCCTACTTTATGATGTAGAATTCAAGACTTATTAACACCTAGGTGGAGCGAAAGCTAAAACTTATCAGCACTGGAGGAACAATATCACAGCTGGGAAAGGCATGTGATGCAACAAGAGAAGAATCAACTTTTGGGGGTATATATTTGGCCCAATTAATACTACAACGTACTCCCCATATTCTAGCTACTTCATTATAGAAACAAATTATCATCTATCAGATGCAAACAATCAAGGAAGTTATAAATGGTCTGTACCTGAAGAATGCGAACTTTATTATTCTCCTGTGACACTACCTTACTGATAGCTAAATTTGGAACTATCCTGCACTAGTTATGGAGAGTGGAAATTTAATAAAGACGAAAATCAATTTTAATTGAGGAAAACCCAATATCAGCAGAATAAACTTTCTTTGAAAGTAACTAGCAAATGAAGTTTGAGATTCAATGCGTTTTATGTTTCTCTTCTTATCTAATATGTTATGAATTATTTCTTGCTCATGCTGGACTTTTCAACTTATTCTATTAAACATAATTTATGCAGCAAGCAGCAGGAGAGTCAAATCTCAAATCTCTTCTATATGTGTAGGGAATAATATATCAAACTTTTGAAAAGGTTGTCGTAGGACTATGTGTTGGTCTTTGGTTTTCTCATAATCTCATTACAATAAACATACTTGATAAGTGAAATATCAAAATACCAAAGTATGAACTAAACATAGGAAAACTGCAACAAAAACAGAATTTGCAAAACTTGGCACCATAAAGATAGAGAATAATATAGAGCAAACTGTATGATTTACAGCTAGAGGCCATGCATTTGTCAATGAAAAACTTAACCATACAAAGGTGGTTTTCCAAAAACAAAACAATTGAAACAAAAATGGCCCTTGGATACATACTCAATGAATTCATCCCAATTTGCATGGTGATTAACTCAAGGTACCGAAGGTAAACACCATGGGTACATTTCAGCCTATGAAAGGTCCAATTTCAGACCTAGTGGTTTATCTTAATACCATATTTTCAGCTTAAATTAAAATCATAATCATGATGACATAAGTTTTCCATACTTGACTGACCAGAAACAGTAGAAAACGAGCACTGAGTCCTTTAGGCCCAAGAATGGCACAAAAAATCAAGAATGGCACTAAGGGATTTGATTAGACTAAGATTAAGGGATTTGATTAGTCTAGGATTAAGGGATTTGATTAGTCTAGGATTAAGAGATTTGATTAGTATTAGTGCCTATATATACTATATTTTTATTCAGCAATAAAACACATAAAACATTTCAAAAATTATTTCCTTCTTTTGGTCATGGTATCAGAGCCAAAATTTTGAAATCATCTTGTGCCCAATTTCTTGTCCTCCTCCAACATCTTAGTGTTTTGATCTTGTATTTCTCGTATCCAGTTCTTGTCTTCCTCGAAGATCTTAGTTTTTTTTTATGATCTTGTATCTCTTGTTTTCTTGGACTTGTTCTCTAATTGAATCAAGTCTTTGGAACGATTTGAATAATTTTTTGTTCGATTTAATGGTAAGAATTATTCTTCTTGGAGTCATATTGAGGTCTTTGTCAAGGGAAAAGAATTATGGAGTCATATTGATGGGACTGATCCTACTCCTAACAGAAGTAATGAGAAAGAGAAATACTTGAAGTGAGAGGTGAAAGATGCTCAGATTATGTCTTGGATCCTTGGAAGTGTGGAACACTCCATACTTCTCAACCTCAAGCCTTATAAGACTTCTAGAGAAATGTAGGGCTACCTGAAGAAAATTTACAACCAAAGCAACACAGCACGAAGGTTCCAATTGGAACTTGAGTTGGGTCAAATCAATCAAGGGAGTATGTCAGTACAAGAGTTCTATTCTTCCTTTGAAAATCTTTCACTGATATTGTATATGCAAATGTTCCTCCTGAACGACTTTTTGTTGTACAAACTATCCACGAAATCAACAAACATGATCAGTTCCTAATGAAGTTAAGATGTGAGTTTGAATCAATCAGATCTAACCTAATGAATAGAGAACCAGTTCCTTTGTTGGATGTTTGCGTAGGAGAGCTTCTTAGGGAAGAACAACGACTCATTACACAGGCTGTCTTGGAGCAGAAAACTCAAAATTCTGCTCCAATTTCTATTGCCTACGCTGCTAAAGGGAGATCTAAAGGAGGCAGAGATATGACAAATGTCCTATGCTATAGTTGTAAAGAATTTGGTCATATTTCCACTAACTGTACTAAAACATTATGCAATTACTGTAAGAAAACAGGGCATATCATCAAAGATTATTCAATTCGGCCTCCAAAGAGATTTGAATCTGCTTACAATGCCTCGGTTGGTCCTTTAAATGTCTCTAATCCTGGTCAATCTGTTATTACTCCTGAAATAGTTCAACAAATGATAGTTTCTACTCTTTCCGCTTTAGGTCTTTCAGGTAACAAAAATTCTAATCCTAAGCTTTTTTGATTCGGGTGCATCTAATCACATGACCAACACTACTTTGCCCTTAACTACTGTTCACAAATATACTGGAAATCTTCAAATTCATACAACATATGGCAATTCTTTACCTATCACAGCTATTGGTGATATTTCAGTGTCCTTAAATAATGTGTTTGTGTCTCCTACGTTGTCTACTAATCTTATATATGTTGGGCAATTAGTTGACAATAATTGTACCATTCATTTTTCAAATTCTAGTTGTCTTGTGCAGGATCAAGTGCCCGAAAAAATGATTGTGAAGGACCTAAAATAGGACGTCCTTTTCCTTTGTTTTTATCTCCCTTTCCAGGTTCAAATCTTGTTGCTTATAATGTTGTCCAATGTGGTAATCAGGTGTGGCATAGACGTTTAGGACATCCTAATTCTCATGTACTTCGAGTCTTGCTTAAATCTGGTGTACTTGAAACTAAAAATTCTTCTTCTAACAATGATATTGTTGATTGTGTATCTTGTAAACTTGGTAAGAGCAAAACACTTCCTTTTCCATTGCATCAAACTCGTACCACCAAACCTTTTGAAATCTTACATACTGATGTATGGGGTATTGCACTTGTAATTTCTCATGAACATTACAAATACTTTGTTACATTTATTGATGACTTCACTCGTTTTACTTGGGTATATTTTCTCATAACTAAAAGTGAAGTTTTCTCTGTGTTCAAAGTCTTTCTTGCTTTAATTGAAACACAGTTTTCTGTCAAAATCAAAATCTTACAATCTGATTCAGGTGGGGAATATATATCAAATGAATTTCAATCATTTCTTCAAAGTCATGGGATCATTTCTCAGCGTTCTTGCCCTTTCACTCCACAATAAAATGGTGTGGCGGAAAGAAAGAATCGTCATCTTCTTGATGTTGTTCGCACTCTTCTAATTGCATCTTGTGTTCCTTCTCATTTTTTGTATGAAGCTTTAACTACTGCAATCTTTTTAATAAATAGATTACCATCCCCCAACTTGAACAATAGTTCACCATATTTTTATTTATTTGGACATGCACCAAATTATTCTAATCTTCATGTTTTTTGTTGTGTTTATTTTGTACATCTTCTGTTAAGTGCGGTTAAGTGCGGTTAAGTGTGTTTATTGTTAAGTTTATTTTGAGAGGAATAAACTTACAATATGTTAAGTGCAGTTTCTTTGGATATGCTGAAACCTAAAAAGGATTTCTTTGCTATGATCCTCATGCACGTCGCACTCGTGTCTCTAGAAATGTCATTTTCTTTGTAAATCAGCCTTTCTTTAGCACACAAAAGACTTCGAACTCCCTTCTTTATCTACTTTACCACATTTTTCTGCCTCACCAACACATGTACAAAGATTTAAACTTGGTTATGTTTATCATACATGCATTCCTCCTGCATCTGATGGTCTCCCTATGGTCCCTTCCCATCAACCTACGACATTTGATTCTATTTCCAATGATCCTCCTCCTCTTCGTAGAAGCTGTAGACCTCACAAACCTGTTGAAAGGTATGGTTTTCACCTCTTGTGGCTATGACTATTGTTTTATCTTTTATCTCCATTTCTACTTGTTATAAAGAGACCATGAAACATCAGTGTTGGAAACAAGCAATGGAAGCAGAACTTCAAGTACTTGAAGAAAATCACACTTGGGACATTGTTTCATGTCCTCCACATGTTAAGCCCATTGGTAGTAAGTGGATCTATAATGTGAAACTCAAGTCTGATGGCTTCATAGATCGCTATAAAGCTCGATTGGTTTGCTCTTGGGAATAAACAAGAATATGGTCTTAACTATGAAGAAACGTTTGCTCCAGTTGCTAAGATGACTACAGTGAGAACCATACTTGTTGTTGCATCCTCTCAATCTTGGGCTTTACATCAGATAGATGTAAAAAATTCCATCTTGAATGGGGATCTTAAGGAAGAGATTTACATAAATCTTCCACCAGGAATGTCAATGACGAATGCTCATGAGGTTTGCAAACTAAGACGTTCATTGTATGGGTTAAAGCAAGCACCAAGAGTCTAGTTTGAGAAGTTTCGCAACTCTCTTCTTACTTTTTCATTCACACAAAATCAATATGATTCTTCACTTTTCTTTCACAAGACAACCATTGGTATGGTTTTTCTCTTGGTGTATGTTGATGATATTATCATCACTGGTAATGATAAAAGGATGATCACTAAGCTTCAAAATATGTTGCATAGTACATTTAAAATGAAAGATCTCGGTCATCTCAATTTTTTAGGACTGGAAGTTCACACTAGAGATCATGGTTTGTTCTTAAATCAACATAAATAGATCCAAGATCTCATAGAACTCGCTGGTTTAAAGGGTGCTATGCTGTTGATACACCCATGGAGGTAAATGTGAAATACCGAAAAGATGAAGGCGAACTTTTGTCAGATCCTTTTTTGTATAGGCAACTTATTGGTAGTCTTATCTATCTAACAATTACAAGGCCCGATATTTCCTATGTTGTTCATAGGGTTAGCAGATTTATGCAATCCCCTCGACATCTCCATCTTGCTGCAATTTATCGTATAATTCGATACTTAATTGGGTCCCCTACTCGTGGGTTATTTTTTCCCACAAAATCTGGTCTTCATTTGACTGCATATAGTGATGCAAATTAGGCTGGCTGCCCTGATACTAGAAAGTCTACCACAGGATGGTGTATTTTTCTTGGAGATGCTTTGATTTCTTGGAAATGCAAGAAGCAGGACAGTGTGTCTAAATCTTCTATTGAGGCTGAGTATAGAGCCATGTCTGCTGCGTGTTCAGAAATTGTGTGGTTACGTGGCCTTCTTTTCGAACTTGGATTTCCTTCAAGTGCTCCTACTCTACTTCATGGTGATAATACCAGTGCTATTCACATTGCTACACATCCCATATATCATGAACGCACAAAACACATAGAGGTGGATTGTCATTACATCAGGGAGGCCTTTACTCGAGGTGTTATCACTCTTCCTCATATTACTACTTCTCTTCAGGTGGCTGATGTCTTTACAAAGGCCTTAACTCACCAAAGACACAAATTTCGCAGCAACAAATTGATGCTCCTAAACTTACCAGCATCAATTTGAGGGGGGGTGTGTGAATATATTTTGTATCCTTATTGTGTATTGTATATTTCTTGATTATTTCACCATTATTGTGTATATTCTTGCTGTTATTACTGCTGTAATTCTTCCTAAAATAGAACTAAGTTTAAGGGATTTGATTAAACTATGATAAAGAGATTTGATTAGTCTAGGATTAAGGAATTTGATTAGACTATGATTAAGAGATTTAATTAAACTATGATTAAGGGATTTGATTAATTTATGATTAAGGGATTTGATTAGTATTAGTGGCTAGGGCCAAAAGCAGCCTTCACAAATGATTTCTTAAACTCTTCCCATTATCGTTCCATTCCATCCTTGTGACCCATCCTTTACTTATCAAAAAAAAATAATTATTAAAAAAAAAAAAAACTGCTCATTTTCTCCTTGCTTTTCAACCACCCGCTACGTTATAATAAATTTTTTTTAAAAAAAAAAAAATTGCCATTAAGATCTTATTATTTTAATTTTAAAAATTAAAAAACTGTAAAATTTTTTACAGAAAATAAAAAATGTAATGACTTGCTGGATTTTGGAGAGTGCAATAGTATAATATTCATTCTGCAATTCAAAATGTAATCTCAATGAGAATTGGGGAATTGATTGATATAAAAATTATGTCCTCAATGTGGATATAAACCTACTTTAGAATTGTTTTAACAAATATGTAGTAGGGTTAAGCTATATTTTGGGTCTTAAACTCCCAGGATCAAGTTTAGCATCACTTAGTAACCAATGGGAACTAGGCTAAAACTAACAAATAAAAATATATTTAAATTAGATATGATTTCATTAATTTACTATTCCATTCTGGAAAAGAGGTTGTTTTTTTCTTGGTTGAAAGTTTTGTTCTTTTTTTCTGGGTGTATATATGTATTTTTTTAAAGAATTTCACACATGAAAAAATCAAATATAGCTTTTATCAAGTTTTCTGTTCTGTTCAAGGGAAGGAATTATAGGGCACATTTATGACACCACTGCTAAGCCTACAAGCCCAATCCAGGTTGCTAATTGGAAAAATAAAGATGCTCAATCAAATGTTGGTTACTGCAGACCATGAACCCATCTAATTTTTTTTTTCAATTTAAGACCTCATAAGATAGCCAAAGCTATGTGGGATTATCTCAAGAGTGTTTACAACCTAAATAGCTAAGCTAGGCTGTTTCAACTAGATTATGATATCTAACATTATGCTTAAACTCAACATCGGACTAGTAAGAGGGATCAATTCTAGATTAATCTTTGGCTTGAGTTTGAATTTGTGTATTTCAATTATAGTTTCAATCACCTTCCTCATTCTTGGATGTCTGTTTGAATGAATGAGCTCCACAGGGAGGAAGAATACATTTGACCCAGGACACTTTGGAATAACAATGGAATCCATCTGGTGTCCTCAGCTGCTTATGCTACTCAAGGGAAGCAAAGAGTTTGTGATTCACCACCCTCTTTTCCACCTGATTTAAAAATGAGAAAACTGTAAATGCAGCAATAAACAAGAGCTTTCCCAGAAGATGCTAGGTGGGGGAAAAGAAAGGAGAGGAAAGCAGGAGGGTTTGAAACGATTCGGAGATATGCACATATATAAGATGGCTTCAAAACTTCCATAGTCTCGCAGCTCAAAGGCAAAGAAATTACATGCAACTCAACTTGAGTTTTTTATCATAAATATTATCATTGTGCTTCTTATTTTTCTCAACAATATTAAAAATCAAATATAAAAGATAATGAAACAAATCATAATAAATTATTAAATATCATTGTTTTATAAATATTCAAGTTCAAGATATAGCATTATCACAATAATGCTATATCTTATAGCTTTTAAAAATTTTAATATTTTTAACTGCATTTTTAAATCTTTGTTATAAATATAAAGAAATCAATTATTATTTGAAAAAATATAAATATAATATATATATATATATATATATATGTGTGTGTGTGTGTGTGTATGTTATGAATCCCGAAGATTCATTAAATTAGTGGATGACCATCGTATAATTGTTATTATCCTTTTATCCCGAGATAATTACATACTTAATTAAAGATGATAAGTATCACTTGATGCTTATATCTAAGGTGACACATATCACCTAGCAATTAATGCCAGGTGACAAGTGTCACCCTTTGTTCTTATCCTTATCTCATATTCACCCCTATAAATAGAGGACCTTCTACCCTTTTGTAGATACAACCAACGAAAAATGAAAAATCACATAATAATATTCTCTCTATTTTCTACGTCTCTCGTTTACATTTCATCTCGTTTATTTTATTGTTTTTATATAATTTCATAATACATTATTAGCGCGAGTCTCTACCATTATTTTATTATTTTTATATAATTTTATAATACGCTATCAGCACGAGTCTCTATCACCCGGTAAAGTATTTTTGAAGTTTATCAAACATGTACGTTTTCTATTATTATTATGTCAAATTTTATTAAACTCGAATTTGTGCGAAAACTATAATATTTCTCCGTCATCATCTTCATGAGGATTTGAAAAATAAATATCTTACCATGAAAGATCCTCTTGTTTTGTGAGGAAATTCGAAAGAAAGATTCGACCACCAGAAGATGGTCGTTCTCCTAAAAAGCACAATTTCTGAAGAATCATAGAATCTAAAATGATTCAATAACTCCGGAATGAGTTTTCTAATTTTTATCGAGAGAAGTTAATTAAATCAAATATGCATTTTGTTTACTTTGAACCCCAATTTTTACTTATACAAAAAATAAATTGTCAAAATCTGTTATATGTTTATATTACTTTTGCTATGATATAATATGTTTAATTTTTATTTCTGAAAATATTTTGTTAATAAAACAGATGGTTGTTGTTCAATTTTCTGGTATGAATAACGATATCGAAAGTGTCTGTCTTATTGACAGTAGAACTACGCACACCATACTGAAATATGAGAAATATTTTTCTCATCTGAATGTGGGAAAAACAAGTGTTACCACAATAAATGGTAGTGCAAAACATATTAAAGGCTCCGGAAGAGCTAATATAATATTACCGGGAGGAACTATGATGGCTATTGATAAAGCATTATATTTTCCTCAAAGTCTCAAAGAAATTTATTAAGTTTTAAAGATATCCGACGTAATGGATATCATGTTGAGACTATGGAGGATAATGGTCATGAATATTTGGGTATCACAAAAGTGACCTCCGGTAATAAGTTTTTGTTGGAAAAACTACCATCTCTATCCTCTGGCCTATATTATGCAAAAATAAATGTTATTGAGGCGCATCATTTAGTAAACCAGAAGTTTACTAATCCCTTTACTTTTAAAGTTTGGCATGACCGTTTGGGTCATCCGGGATCAATTATGATGCTAAAAATTATCGAGACAAAGCACGGTCATCCTTTGAAAAATCAAAGGATTTTGACTTCTGATAAACTTTCATGTGCTGCATGTTCCAAAGGAAAATTGATTATAAGACCATCACTATTGAAAGTAGGAGCTGAAAGTCCTACATTTCTACAACGGATTCATCGAGATATATGTGGACCGATTAGTCCACCATGTGGGCAATTTCGATATTTCATGGTCTTGATTGATGCATCGACCCGTTGGTCGCATGTTTGTTTATTATCAACTCGCAACCTAGCGTTTCCGAGATTACATGCCCAAATAATTCGCTTCAAAGCACAGTTTCCTGATTATCCTATTAAGCGAATCTGTCTAGACAATGCTGGTAAATTTTCTTCGCATGCATTTGATTCTTATTGCATGTCCATTGAAATAATTGTTGAACATCCTGTAGCTCATGTTCACACACAGAATGGTCTAGCTGAATCATTTATTAAAAGGCTACAACTAATTGCTAGACCATTATTGATGAAAACAAATCTCCCTATAGCAGCTTGGGGACATGTAATTTTGCATGCTGCAGCACTTGTGCATTTAAGACCATTGAGTTACCATACATTTTCTCCTATACCGTTGGCTTTTGGTTTAGAGCAAAATATTTCTTATTTGAGAATTTTTGGGTGTGCTGTATATGTTCCAATTGAACCACCCCAACGGACAAAAATGGGTCCGCAAAGAAGATTGGGGATATATGTTGGGTATGACTCTCCGTCCATTATAAGGTATCTAGAACATTTGACATGGGATGTGTTTACAGCAAGATTTGCTTATTGTTATTTTGATGAAAATTTGTTTCCCATATTAGGGGGAGAGAATAAATGGCATAAGATTGAACTTGCATGGAAAACATCTTTGAATCATTTAGATCCATGCACAAATATGAGTGAACTTGAAGTTCAAAAGATTATACATTTGCAATAAATTGCAAATCAACTGCCAAATTCTTTTGCTGACTCCAACAGAGTCACTAAATCGCATATTCCAGCTATAGATGCTCCTATACGGATAGAAGTTCCTGAAGGGCAGAAAGTTAATCCTATAACTATTGAATCAAAAACACGCCAGAAGCGTGGCCGACCCCTTGGTTCCAAAAATAAAATTCCTCAAAAGAAAAGAGGATTAAATGATCCAGAAGATCATATTGATGAAACAGAAAAATAAAATCAAGGGCCAACTGATGAAAAGATTCCAACTACAAATGATGAAGAGAATTCTAAAATCTCTATTAATTATACTAGTTCGAGTCAAAGTTGGGATTGAAGAAACGTTGTTATTGATAATATTTTTGCATACAACGTAGCCCTTGATATTTTCAAGGATAATAAGGATTTAGATCTTTTATCAGTTGAAGAATGTCGGCATAGAATTGATTGGCCTCAATGGAAAGATGCGATTCAATCGGAGTTAAATTCGCTTGTAAAGCTAGAAGTTTTTGGACCTGTAGTCCAAACGCCAAAGGATGTAAAACATGTTGGCTATAAATGGGTGTTTGTGCGAAAACGAAATGAGAATAATGAAGACGTAAGATATAAAGCACGACACGTCGCACAAGGTTTTTCACAAAAGCCAGGAATTGATTATGATCAAACTTATTCACTCGTTATTGATGCTATTACACTCCGATATCTTATAAGTTTGGCAGTTCATGAAAAGGTGGACATGCGTCTAATGGATGTTGTTACAGCTTATCTTTATGGAAGCCTTGAAAATGAGATTTATATGAAAATCCCTGAAGGATTCAAATTACCAAATGCTTCTAAAGGCCCTCGTGAAAATTATTCTATAAAATTACAAAAGTCATTATATGGGCTTAAACAGTCTGGACGCATGTGGTACAATCACCTTAGTGAATTCTTATTGAATTCAGGATATAAGAATGACCAAATCTGTCCATGTGTTTTTATTAAGAAAACAAATTTTGGTTTTGTGATTCTTGCTATATATGTTGATGATATCAATCTCATCGGAACTCCAGAAGAGCTTCGAGAAGCTATAGATTGTTTGAAACGAGAATTTGAAGTTAAAGATTTTGGAAAAACCAAGTTTTGTCTTGGGCTTCAAATTGAACATATGAAATATGGAATTTTTGTTCATGAGTCAACATATACAACTAAAGTGTTGAGAAGATTTTTCATGGATAAAGCATATCCATAGAGTATTCCAATGGTTGTGAGGTCACTAGATATAAATAAAGATATATTTAGACCTCGAGAAAATGATGAAGAACTACTTGGTCCTGAAGTACCATATTTGAGTGCTATTGGTGCACTAATGTATCTTGTAAATAATTCTCGACCTGATATAGCATTTGCTATAAATCTATTAGCAAGATTTAGTTCTTCGCCAACATGACGACATTGGAATGGTGTTAAACACTTCCTTAGATACCTCCAAGGGACAATTGACCTCGGCTTATTTTATTCAAATGTAAATGACCCAAAACTGATTGGGTATGCAGATGCGGGTTATCTTTCGGATCCACATAAGGCACGTTCTCAAAATGGCTATTTATTTACATATGGTAATACTGCTATATCATGGTGCTCCACGAAGCAAACAATAGCAACTTCTTCTAATCATGCTGAGATAATAGTCATTCATGAAGCAAGTCGAGAATGTGTATGGTTGAGGTCAATAATACACTGTATTAGAGAGAGTTGTGGTTTATCATCCGGAAGAGAGATTCCAACTCCTCTATATGAAGATAATGCAGCTTGTATAGCTCAATTAAAAGGATGGTATATCAAGGAAGATAGGACGAAACACATTTTACCTAAATTCTTCTTTACTCATGAACTTCAAAAGAATGATGAAATTGATGTGCTCCAAATTCGATCATGTGGTAATCTTGTAGATATATTCACTAAAGCTCTTCTGACTACAACCTTTGAGAAATTGAGATATAAAATTAGTTTACATCGGTTTAAAGATTTTGAGAGATCATCTCATCAGGGGGAGAAATCTATACATAAAGAATAGTGTACTCTTTTTCCTTCACTACAGTTTTTTCCCACTGGGTTTTTATCTAGTAAGGTTTTAACGAGGCATATTCATTATGTAATGGACATCCAAGGGAGTGTTATGAATCCCAAAGATTCATTAAATTAGTGGATGTCCATCGTATAATTGTTATTATCCTTTTATCCCGAAATAATTACGTACTTAATTAAAGATTATAAGTATCATTTGATGCATATCTCTAAGGTGACACATATCACCTAGCAATTAATACCAGGTGACAAGTGTCACCCTTTGTTCTTATCTTTATCTCATATTCACCCCTATAAATAGTGGACCTTCTACCCTTTGTAGATACAACCAACGATCAACGAGAAATCACATAATAATATTCTCTCTATTTTAAACGTCTCTCGTTTACTTTTCATCTCATTTATTTTATTGTTTTTATATAATTTCATAATAATATATATATTTGTTTTCAAATGAGTTTTTTTTTCAATATTTTAAACATAAATATAATTCATTAAAGATATGAAAAGGTGTTTTGATTTTACTATATTAATATATTTAAAATTATATTAATATTTCTTTATCGAAAATATATTTTTTAACAATAATTTGTTTGAAAAACAATTCACCACATCCTTATAAATACATTCTATATATTTTCTAATAATAATTTGTTTGAAAAACAATTCCCCACATCCTTATAAATACATTCTGATGCGATTCCGGTTGACGTGCTAAATAGGTGTTATTTTACCCTATGTTGATTATGAATAATTAAGGACTGTGATTGACTAATTGTCACATTTAGTCTCTATGGTGTCACTTAATCAGCCAAAACCTAAGGCAGAGTACCTATCGTGTAGCTAGTCTGTTGGAAAGTATCTACGATTTTATTAAGTTAATTATCGTACTCCCAGGGAAGTGGCAACGGCTTAGTAGTAACTAGCCTTTTATCCTAACTCCTATCTTATGGTCCAGTTATGCAATCTTCATCAAATACTTTGATGAGAGGGTGATTCATTCTCCACTAGGTTTAAGTCTAATTAATCCTAGAAGTGTTTTATAGATGAGTCTTGATTCTATGTTATACTGTTCCTATACGTTGATTGACCTATATTCGAGTATTTTAGACATGTCTTGGCCTGGATTGCAACTATGTTCTGTATCTAAAGGTTACCACATCTGAGTCTCTATGCTACCGCCCCATCGCCAAGGTAAACGGCCCTACTCACGGCTCGGACTAAAGTCAGCAATGAACGCCCTATGTCACTTTGGGGATCATACCGCTCGTCTCATAACTGCCGGCATAAAACTCTACTCAGCCTACCTAGACTACTTTCAACCAACAGGGTGTTCCACAGATTATTTTATCTAGTATGGCAGACACCAATACTAATTGATGTCTGTTAAACTAAATAGGTTATGAATAGACCGTGGTTAGGAATTTTCTATAACCTTAAATTCAGTTTAAAAGAACGGCAATAAACATGCAGACATAATGGATATTTAAGAAGGTGGCCATTTCTAGAAAAACATAATATCTTCAACATATATCACAAATATTCATAAAAACATAATCTGGTATTCAAATCAGTATTTGGACAAATACAGTAACAACATATAAAGAGAGGGACATGGGGGACTGATGCCATAAAGAAATCACATTTTACGTAGTCACGTCGTTGGAGCGTACTGCTATATATGCCTTACTGCTTGATCCGACTCTGCTCGTCAGAACCTTCGGAGGACGCTTCCTCAGCCTAGTAACTGGGCTTTACTTAGCAACCCGGCTTAAGCCCAGCCTTGTGGACTGACTCTTCGAACACCTCGAGCCCTCTTAGGATCTCCTAACGAAATCCCGGGTATTCTATGAATACAAAAAACGAACCTATCTATGTAATCCTAAGATCTGAGACTATTTCTCAGAAACTAAAACAAAACACTAACAAGAAATAAAACTGAGATCCGAGTCTCTGAGTGAGTTGTGTACTAGAGAAGTGTACACTAGAAACCACTTAATGACTCAGATCGAGTGGAGAGGAATGAATTCAACTGCTGGAGGCCTGTGGTATTTATAGCAGCTTCCCGGGGTGATTTTTCAGCAAAAATTCGATGTGGGACTGGTTCTGGGGGCTCGGGCGCCCGTCCCAGATTGGGACACCCGTCCTGATCTGTTGACCAGGTCGGGACGCCCGTCCCGACGGGTTGACTGGCGGGACGCCCGTCCTGACCCGTTGACTAAGTCAATATTTCCAAAAATTGCGTTTTTGCCCCAAAATTTGCTATTTTCGTCTACTTTTCACCTAACACTTCCAAAATCATAAAAACCGTGAAATTGAGTAAATAACAAACAATTCAGATCAATTTGTCCTCAATTTCACCCGAAATCATACATAAAAATATGCTAAAAAAGTGATACGATTTTCGCGTATCATATAACTCCACACTTAGCTTTTTGCTTGTCCTCAAGCAAAGTCTACCTGAAGTTAGTGATTCTAGTCCGTAGTGCAGTCACTTAAATTCCTAGTCATGTTTTTATTCCAAAAATTCTTCAGACAAGTCTTATCACAGGTCCGACTGGTTAGGTTGCTATGACAAGGTCTCAGATGTTTTTAGCAGCTTGTTATTATCAGGCAGAAAACAAATCAACAACTAGGTTGAACTTTTTCTTAGTCACAAGGTCTTCCTGATGTGTAGTGTGTGTACTAGTCTAGACCGGATAGTCAACACAATGTACTCTTGTCTTAACTACTACCAGATAATACTTCGACCCATCGCTAGACATATTAACAGCAGACAACTTTTTGAGTTCTGAGCTTTGGTGATCAGATTTTTAATGTTTTAGCATTTAGTTATTTTCTTTATAGATTCAGGGTATTTTGAGTCTGCTTAGGACACGTCGACTTCAACTACCCATGTAGCGAGTCCCACTCCGATGACTCCCAGATCTACACGATCTTAGGGCATCCGGCTTTAAATTCCCCGAAGAAGTGGTGCTCGAGTAGTGAAGGCCGCTGGCAAACTACCCTCATTTGATTAACTTCCTTTAATTTCTTTTCACTTCTAGCTCAGAGTCTCATCTAGTCATTCTAACTGCCAATATATCCACAACTGGTCTAATTTTATCTGGTTAAGTCTCGAACATGTAATTGGTTGAGGTCTCTAATCCAGACAAAGTTGTGCTCAGTTATCAGGAATTCCCCTATTCCTAATCAATTAGTCCAAGATAGCTATCAATTATCTCATACTAACCATAACATACTACCTACATATCATAGACATAAGCAATTGTTTAACCAAGCATACTGCATTTAGACGTCTGAAAGACGGAAAAATTTTGAAAAATTTTGGACTGGTGTGAAAATACGGGGAAAAGCAAAAGTATGCAAAAATTTTGCAAACTGCTACAGTGCACTGTGCACTGCTACCCCACACTTAAGTATGGCATTGTCCTCAGTGTTCATGCATATCTAGCTACCCCACACTTATTTGAAAATAAGAAATAAAACAGAAAAGATTCTTACCCCACACTTATAAGAAGTAAAACAGAAAATAAAGGATTCTATATGGGTAAGTAAGACATAAAATAAAATAAAATAATGCAAACAATTCTGTATGTCATATAAATCAATTTTGTACATAGATTCATACGTCATACAACCCAGACATGTTTATACACATAGAACAAGAAAAATAAAAGCAAAAGGAAGGAAAGGAAAGGAAAGAAGGAGAGAGAGAGACTAAGAACCCGGCGGATCGTCGTCCAGTGGACCTAAGTCTGCTAAGTCAAACTCGAAGTTTTCCGCCACTCGGGAAGTCTGCTGATGTATCTCCTCGATCCTGCTGGTGTTCATGGCGATCCTGTCATCTATCATCGCCAACCGTCTATCAATCCTGTCCTCCATCATCGTCAGCCGTCTATCAATCCTGTCCATGTCTCGACTGTATCGGGCCGATAGTTCTGCCAATCCATGCGACATGTGTCGTTCGAAGGCAGTACGTGGCACGAACGTCTCGGACGGAGGGATATGCGCTGGAAATGCTTCCGATGTCGATGCCTGTCCTGTCTGCTCCATGTGGATGGTGTCGCGGCCATTCGCATCCCGGACAACCATTCCCATGTTCCGTAGAATGGTAACATCTGTGGGAATGGTGGTCGGGGCGACCAGAGTAAGCTCCGAGCCCTCTATGTCCAACTCCAGGTAGCGGGCTAGCCTGGTGATGTATGGTCCGAGCCCCAGACACTGTTTCCTGGTGTCTGTAGCGAATCCTCGCATGACGACCGCTATGAGTCTAGCCATCTCTACTGTAGATCCCATGTGCATGTTGGCTAGAAGGAACGTCTCCATCCGGGTGACAGTTTCGGGCGCTGTCAGTCGTCCTAACAATGTGTGTGCAATGATAGCATGCAGGTAACGAAGAGTAGGATAAATACCTGTGGCTTTTGCAAAGCCATGCTGGTATGGGACACCCGTCATGCAGATCTGAGCCCAAGCAGTGGAGACGTCTGCAGACGTGAAGTCTCGAACTACTGTGGTGTATGCGGGCGTATCCAGCTCATCTCTCTGCCAGATACCTAGGGCGATTCCGAACTCGGCCATGCTCATCGACCGATCTATTCCGCCTAAACGGAATGTGATCTGCTCCTGGTGGCAGGTAAAAGACGCATAGAACTCCCATACCAACTCCAGGTATGTGGGCTCGGTGACGATGAATACTCGACTGTAAGGTGGCACGTCGAGTATACGTCTGACTTCCGGCTCTACTCACAGCGTCTGTACTGCTGCCCAATCCAATGTTCTGCCCGTCAGTATCTTACGCCCGATGTACCTAGTGCATCTTTCTTGGTATGCTGTGCTGGAGGGAAACAGCATAAAAGGATGTGCCAATGAGGTAACTGTCATGGTAGATGTGGTACGAGCACGTTTGGGAGCCATTGAAAACGTACGAGAGAGTTTAGGTGGGAAAGAAAGCTTTAAACTTAAATTCTGGAGGTGAATTTGAATTCAGAAGGATGAAATTAGATTAGGGAAGGATTTTGAATTTTTGGCGGGAAAATCGAATTTTGGAGGGAATTTCGAATTTTTGGGTGAAGTTTAAAATTCAAATTTTGGAGGGAAATTCGAATTTTTAAACTTTGAAGAGTTTGCCAAAAATTTGTAGAGAGAAGCTAGAGAGAAATATTTTTAGAGAGATGAATTTTTGGTTGTAGATTTGAGAGAAAATGAAAAAAATTGAATTTTTATAGAAGGGGCGGCCTTCGGGACGCCCATCCCGAGTTGCTTCGGGAAGCGTGCCAATTCCGAATTTTTTTTTCGTAATTCCCTGAAAATCTCAAGATACCAAAAATAATCATAATTCTTAACAAGGCTTCATGTTTATCCAATGAAATTCAGAAGTTGTTAAAAACTCTATGCAAAAATTCCTCAGTCTTTTTTTTTCGAAAATTGTGACTACACTAATTTTATCCCAACTTAAATTCAGCAAGAATTTCAAAAAAAACAAAAACTGAGTTTGTGCAATGTAATTAGTGGAAAATAAACTGTATTTGCGAAAACTCTTGTTTTTCATAGAAATTCGAAATAAAATGTCTGAAGAAAATTGTTGAATATAAAGGACCCTTTTAAAAATGTTTGAAAAATAGAAAAATACGGGTCAATTATTCAAGTTTCAGTTCAAACGAATTATCTGTTGAGAGTAAAAGAATCTTCCCTTTTTAACGACTCCTATCTCTGATCTCCTATAGTTCGGCCTGAATGTTTCGCATCTCTTGCAGTTCTGCTTGTATGTTGCGCATTTCCTCCTGCTGGTTCCTTTGTTCCTTTAAGATTTCCATCATCTCTCGGAGTAATTGCACATTTTGGCGTTCTATAGTGGTTCTGAGTTGGGTTACTTCAGAACTTAAGGTTAGAACAGCCTGATATGATCGTCTTAGTCCGCCTGGTATTGTCTGAGTCATAGCGCTTATCCTGTGAGATATAGCATCTACCCGGGCAGCCAAGGCTGATTGAGAACTGTCAGTGCTATCCTCTGATGAAGGTGGTTGGTCGTTAGGTGCGGGGGATGCAGGAGTATATTCAGGAGATTTCGGGGTGTACTCGGGAGATTTAGGAGAAGAAGGAATTGTTTGGATTTCTGGGGAAGTGTTATGTTCTACTTCGTCCAGAATATCCTGGGCTCTTGTTCCCTTCATCTCTGAGTGCAAAGTCTGGTTAGAAATAACAAATAGCAAAAGTAGGGATAGTGAAATAATAAAGCAAGAGAGATATTTTTATGGATTTTGATTTTTATTTAGAAAGCAGGTAAATTTCCTTAATATGGTTTTAGAATAATCTTCTAAAATTTGATTATCCTAAGTGTCTTAATTTCAGATATTATCTAAAATTAATTAGTTATGATAATCCTATATTTAGGAAAGTGATTGTCTAACTAACATAAGATAAGTGTAATTCAAAAGTCTAGGTTACTACCGTTACCTATCATAAGTCTCTAGAATTGTGGCCAATAATCCTAAATTTATTATGATATTTCACCGGCAACGTTGCCAAAAATCTGATTCGATTCCGGTTGACGTGCTAAATAGGTGTTATTTTACCCTATGTTGATTATGAATAATTAAGGACTGTGATTGACTAATTGTCACATTTAGTCTCTATGGTGTCACTTAATCAGCCAGAACCTAAGGCAAAGTACCTATCGTGTAGCTAGTCTGTTGCAAAGTATCTACGACTTTATTAAGTTAATTATCGTACTCCCAGGGAAGTGGCAACGGCTTAGTAGTAACTAGCCTTTTATCCTAACTCCTATCTTATGGTCCAGATATGCAATCTTCATCAAATACTTTGATGAGAGGGTGATTCATTCTCCACTAGGTTTAAGTCTAATTAATCCTAGCAGTGTTTTATAGATGAGTCCTGATTCTATGTTACACTGTTCCTATACGTTGATTGACCTATATTCGAGTATTTTAGACATGTCTTGGCCTGGATTGCAACTATGTTCTGTGTCTAAAGGGTACCACATCTGAGTCTCTATGCTACCGCCCCATCGCCAAGGTAAACGGCCCTACTCACGGCTCGGACTAAAGTCAGCAATGAACGCCCTATGTCACTTTGGGGATCATACCGCTCGTCTCATAACCGCCGGCATAAAACTCTACTCAGCCTACCTAGACTACTTTCAACCAACAGGGTGTTCCGCAGATTATTTTATCTAGTATGGCAGACACCAATATTAATTGATGTCTGTTAAACTAAACAGGTTATGAATAGACCGTGGTTAGGAATTGTCTATAACCTTAAATTCAGTTTAAAAGAACGACAATAGACATGCAGACATAATGGATATTTAAGCAGGTGGCCATTTCTAGAAAAACATAATATCTTCAACGTATATCACAAATATTCATAAAAACATAATATCTTCAACATATATCACAAATATTCATAAAAACATAATCTGGTATTCAAATCAGTATTTGGACAAATACAGTAACAACATATAAAGAGAGGGACAGGGGGGACTGATGTCATAAAGAAATCACCCTTTACGTAGTCACGCCATTGGAGCGTACTGCTATATATGCCTTACTGCTTGATCCGACTCTGCTCGTCAGAACCTTCGGAGGACGCTTCCTCAGCCTAGTAACTGGGCTTTACTTAACAACCCGGCTTAAGCCCAGCCCTGTGGACTGACTCTTCGAACGCCTCGAGCCCTCTTAGGATCTCCTAACGAAATCCCGGGTATTCTATGAATACCAAAAACGAACCTATCTATGTAATCCTAAGATCTGAGACTATTTCTCAGAAACTAAAACAAAACACTAACAAGAAAGAAAATTGAGATCCGAGTCTTTGAGTGAGTTGTGTACTAGAGAAGTGTACACTGGAAACCACTTAATGACTCAGATCGAGTGCAGAGGAATGAATTCAACTGCTGGAGGCATGGGGTATTTATAGCAGCTTCCCGGGGTGATTTTTCAGCAAAAATTCGATGTGGGACTGGTTCTGGGGGCTCGGGACGCCCGTCCTAATCTGTTGACCAGGTCAGGACACCCGTCCCGAGTCCTGGACGCCCATCCCGGCGGGTTGACTGGGTCGGGACGCCCGTCCTGACCCGTTGACTAAGTCAATATTTCCAAAAATTTTTGTTTTTACCCCAAAATTTGCTGTTTTTGTCTACTTTTCACCTGACACTTCCAAAATCATAAAAATCGTGAAATTGAGTAAATAACAAACAATTCAGATCAATTTGCCCTCAATTTCACCCGAAATCATACATAAAAATATGCTAAAAAAGTGATACGATTTTCGCGTATCACATTCTATTGGTTGTGGCTACTGGTTTAAACAATACTTTAGTTTTCTAAGAAAGAAAAATTCCTTTTCTTCTTCTTCGTTCTTTCCTTTTTATTTTTTCTCAGTATCTATTTAAAATTGGTATATGTACAAATATACCCCCTGCATCATAAAATATCTCAAGCAATCCACATACAACATACCAGCATATCTAGTTATTATATCATCGCAACACAAAATATCTAAAAAAGCCCATAACACAAAAAGCCCACGCCCCGTAGACATTGATAGATAAATACCCCTCTGAGATGAGAGGGGAAGGAGGACAGAAAAAGGATACCAAAACGAGAGAGAGAATTCCTAGACGAGATACGCCAAGAACCAAAGAGAGACTTCCAAGAAAAAATACTCCAAGAACCAAAGAGAGACTTCCAAGAAAAAATACGCCAAGAACCAAAGAGAGACTTCCAAGAGATACGCCAAGAACCAAAGAGAGACTTCCAAGAAAGAACACGCCAAGAACAACGAAATACCTCCGAGAAAGAACACGTCAAGAGCAAAGGAATACCTTCAAGAAAGACATATCCCTGAAAGAAGGAGGAACAAAGGAAAGGGAATTAGAGAAGCCAGAATCAGGCCACATAAAAAATTATGCCTAATAAAATGATTTCTTTGAAGAGTTCTAATGGTGATCTTTTTGAGATCGAAGAAAGAGCTGCTAAGCAGTCTAATTTGATTTCACGTGCGATAGAAGATGGTTGTGTGGACGATCTTATTCCTCTGCAATTAGACAGTAACATTCTGATTAAGATCATCGAATACTGCAAGCGCCATGCCGCCACCCCCGAGGATTCGAAACCTTCTTCTTCTAAATCTGACCTTAATCAATCCTCTGATTCCAATGATTTGGAACCTTCTTCTTCTAAATCTGACCTTAATCAAGTTATACCTTCTGTTGCTAAAAAACGAGTTTAAAAACAAGTTACGTGTGTTTGATAAAAAATTTGTTGAGGTTGATTGGGACACGCTCGTACGAATTAATATGGCCGCCAATTACTTAGAAATTGAGACTCTTTTACAACTAACCAATTACAACCTTGCAGATTACATCAGCAATATGTCTTTCGACGAAATTTACAAAGTATTTCATATTGAGATGGATTTTACCCAGGAAGAAGAAGCTGAGATTCGCAAGGAGTATGCTTGGGCTTTTATTTAAAAAAATATAAATGATATTAATATTTTTGCAGGGATTAAAATTTTAAGGGTTAGATGGACTTTTAGAAATAAAAAGATTAATTTGATTCTCGTCAGATACTTACCTTTTTTTTCTTTCGTGTAACAACCCATATGTTGATTATGCCTATATGGACGAAAACAAAGCTACTGATGGTGTTCCGGTTGACGTGCTAAATAGGTGTTATTTTACCCTATGTTGATTATGAATAATTAAGGACTGTGATTGACTAATTGTCACATTTAGTCTCTATGGTGTCACTTAATCAGCCAGAACCTAAGGTAGAGTACCTATCGTGTAGCTAGTCTGTTGGAAAGTATCTACGATTTTATTATGTTAAATATCGTACTCCCAGGGAAGTGGCAACGGCTTAGTAGTAACTAGCCTTTTATCCTAACTTCTATCTTATGATCCAGTTATGCAATCTTCATCAAGTACTTTGATGAGAGGGTGATTCATTCTCCACTAGGTTTAAGTCTAATTAATCCTAGAAGTGTTTTATAGATGAGTCCTGATTCTATGTTATACTGTTCCTTATGTTGATTGACCTATATTCGAATATTTTAGACATGTCTTAGCCTGGATTGCAACTATGTTCTGTGTCTAAAGGCGTACCACATCCGAGGTTTCTAATAAACCGCCCTACCTTAATGACGGCCCTACTCACGGTTTGGGACGAAGGCATCCATAAAAGCCCTATGTCACTTCGGGGATCATACCGCTTGCCCTAGCCGCCGGCAAAATCGGACTCAGCTCGGCCCCTACCTAGACTACTTTAACATGCAGGTTATTTTATCTAGCATGGCAGACACCAATACTAATTGATGCCTGTTAAACTAAACAGGTTATGATTAGACCGTGGTTAGGAATTGTCTATAACCCTAACTTTAGTTTAAAAGAGCACATTAAACATGCAGACATAGTGAATGTTAAGCAGGTGGCTATTTCCGGAAACATATAATAACGTCAACATATAAAACAACTATTCATAAAAAATCGTAATCTCGTATTCATAATAGGTATTTAGAACAAAACAATAACAACATATAAGAGAGGGACATGGGGACTGATGCCATAAGAAATCACCCTTTACGTAGTCTCGCCGACGGAGCGTACTGCTGTATATGTCGTATTGCTCGCCCTGACTCTGCTCGCTAGAACCTTCGGAGGACGCTTCCTCAGCCTAGTAACTGGGCTTTACCTTAATACCCAGCTTAAGCCCAGCCCTGTGGACTGACTCTTCGAACGCCTAGAGCCCTCTTAGGATCTCCTAACGAAATCCCGGGTATTCTATGAATACCAGAAACGAACCTATCTGTAGAAACCTAAGATCTGAGACTAATTCTCAGAAACTAAAACAAAACACTAATAAGAAAGAAAACTGAGATCCGAGACTCTGAGTGAGTTCTGTACTAGAAAAGTGTACACTTGAAACCACTAAATGACTCAGATCGAGTGGGGAGGAATGATTTCAACTGCTGGAGGCCTGGGGTATTTATAGCAGCTTCCCGTGGTGATTTTTCATCAAAAATTCGATGTGGGACTGGTTCTGGGGGTTCGGGACGCCCGTCCTGATCAGTTGACCAGGTCGGGACGCCTGTCCCGAGTCTTGGACGCCCGTCCCGGCGGTTTGACTGGGTCGGGACGCCCGTCCTGACCCTTTGACCGAGTCAACATTTCCAAAAATTGCGTTTTTGCCCCAAAATTTGCTGTTTTCGTCTACTTTTCACCTGACACTTCCAAAATCATAAAAACCGTGAAATTGAGTAAATAACAAACAATTAAGATCAATTTGCTCTCAATTTCACCCGAAATCATACATAAAAACATGCTAAAAAGGTGATACGATTTTCGCGTATCAGCTACACAAAAACATATTCAAATAAAGTAAAATTAGAAATTAAGAGTTTAAATTTCAATAAATAAATAAATATATATATATATATATATATATATAAGTTTATAACTTTCAAAAATACTGAAAATAATCAATTATAAATATTAAAAAATTATTATTTTTTTCTTTTTTTAAATTTTGTTATTTTTCTAAATGACATACTCATAGATGAAATCAAAATAGTAAAAAAAAAAAGAACAGAATTTGCATGATAAATATAAATGATAGACCAATTATGAAAATTTAATATTTTTTCAATAACAAAAAAAGTAATAAGGCGAAAAACATAACACAAACTCCTAACAAACATCTCAACGGAATTCCTTTAAAAAGTGGAAATTCATAATGTTCGGCCACAAGCAAGATTGTTGGTAACCTGTTAATTAATTAAAAAATATATATATATATATATATATATATATATATATATATTGGAAATAAAATATATATAATCTTAATAATTTTTTTAAGTGAATAATTCAAATAATTATTGATAAATATAATAATATTAATAAAATATATGAAAACATTTATTTATAAATTATAATTATTAAAAAATGATAAAATTAAAATTTATATGTAATTTTTTTAAGGTGAGAGTATACTTTGCTAGACTAAATTCTGAATTTATTTTTTTTTAAAACGACAAACTGGTATAAATATTTGTCAAACTATAGAGGTTTGGTGACATTGGTCCCCGAACTATAAAAATATTGTGACATTGGTCCTTCTATTAAAAATTCCGTTAAATTATCGGTTAAGTAAAAAAAATTCTAAGATCATTTATGTCACTACATTATTTAAATATATGTAATAATATACAGATTGACATAAATAGTCCCTAAACTATAGATATTTGTTGACATTGGTCCATAAATTATAATTTTTTTATGAAATTGGTCCACAAACTATAAAAACATTGCGACATTAAACCCTTTGTTTAAATTTTTTTTTGTTTTTTTATAAATAAAAATTCTTTGTTAAATAAAAAAACTTCAAAATGTATTTTATATATATATATATATATATATTGAGAGGTATAAAAATATCCCCATGCTGACAAGACAAGTTACACAAGGAAATGGGACCCACCGGGCATACGTGTCTATCCACCTGGCATGGCATGATGGGGACCACTTCGCCAAGCACCAACCCCTTCGATGGACCACGCGGCCAACCCGCCTCACCTCGTGGGCAAAGTCATCGTGCACTGGTCACTTTGGGTTAGCCCACTGACTTATCACACTCCTAGAACTACCTCCGATGGTCAACATTTGACTCCACCATGGATCACAGTCAAAGAACCCCAACGTCTTACTAAAAAGGGGGATCTCATATCTTTTCCACGAAATCTGGTAACCTCCAGATTCCCTGTAACAAATCACCCGATCTACCTATCGCAAGGATGGTTTTATCCTCTATAAATACCACCCCCATAAAGGTAATAAGGGTAAGGCCAGATTACTCTACTGATCTCTGTCAAATTAACTACCCTACAGTCAAATCACTGACTTTACCATCGAAGGGTTAACCGGAGACCTTCCACCCTCCATGTAAACTTTACTGTTTTGCAGGCCTAGCGTTGCAAGATAGCAATCCTCCCACGACACATAAAACAATACAGATAGTGGCATTTGGCAGAGAGACCATCAAACGACGACGGATCATTGACACGTGGCGTCCGACCATTTTTTGACGAAACAGTTTGGTTCTGTTACCGGGAACTCTAAGTATCCTACTTTCACATCCTTCACGCAACTCAAGATCAAGATATCACGGCGATTGAGTGATCATAGAAGTCTCCCTGACACCATGGTTCCCATGTCCCACCATGAAACTCATCGTGCAGCTCAATCCTCCGTCCCCGATCGACAGCAACCACGGTCAATCGTTGAGCGCCTAGGCCCTCGCGGCTCGCCCCACAAGTCGCCTGACCTCCGCGACCATCTCAACGAAAAGCGAACAACAGAGAACGGATAGGCCGAGGAGGTCGAAGACCTACGGAAAGAAATCAAACAACTCAGAGCAGAGCGTGACCTTTCGAAGCAATGGAAGCAACTGTTTTCCGCATACCCCGCGGAAACCCTACCCCGCGATCCAAGAATAGGGCGAGCAGGCAGACGAGGGGCCAGAACACATCCGCCAAAAAGCTACTTGGTTCCATCAGCGAAGTGGGTGAGAGTCAACCGTCCAGCCAGCCGAACAAAGAAAGGGGACGCCGTAACGGACATCGCCCGAAGTGAAATAAACGAGAACGAAGTTTGGAGCCAACACGAAAGACCGAGACGAAGAAGAACCGACCAGCCTACACCGGTCCCTTTGCTGAGTGGATCCACCTCACCATACTGGACCCGCAATTGAAAATTCCATCATTCGTCCTATACACCGATCAAAGCAAACCTGACGAACACATTTGCAGATACAGATCATCCATGGACCTCGTAACGACTGACGAAGCAATACTATGCAAGGCCTTCCCCGGCACTCTGACCGAAAGAGCCTTGACTTGGTTCACTTCTCTGAAACCAGGTTCGATTGACTCCAGGCAGATGCTCGAGAAGTCCTTCCTGGATTAATTCAACACAGCGGGCACAATCCCCAAGACTAGAGGCAATCTCGCCAATGTCAAGCAAAAGGATGATGAGACGCTACTCGAATACCTAGAGCATTTCAAGAAAGTACACGATGAGATCGATGGAATTACCTAAGACACAGCTATCACCTGCTTTGAAGGCGGCTTCCGATAAAAAATGCTATACACTAAACTCCAACTCCGCAAGCCCGAGACCATCTACGAAGTGTTCAGTGTGGCCCGAAAGGTTGTCCTTGCCGAAGGGAGCTCTCCAGGATCACACTACCAGAAAAAAGAAAGGTACAGAGAAACATTCCCTCAGGGCCGACAGGGCAAGAACAGGACGCGAAGGACCGAAGCGGTCACTCCGATGAAGTCCAAGGAAAATCTCATCGCCACTGTTAGGGAGAAGCTCAGAGTGAGGAAGCCCGCGTCGGCACGGGCCTCCAGCCGATTTGCCCGGGACAACGTGAAGTTCTACGGCTTCCACCAGGACTATGGACACACGACCGAGAATTGTTATCAGCTTAAGCGGATGATCGAAAGACTAGCCCGAGGTGAGCAACAGAAGGAGTGCGAACCAGACAAAAAGCTCGAGGGGAAGCACGACCGAGTAATCGAGGTCATAACCCCTCGGTACGAACCCATCAAGATGATAAAGCAGAAAATCTATAATTTGAGTAAGCCTTCATTGGGGTCTCACTTCGGCACGTTCCCTCATGAGCCAATTGTCTTCTCCGATCAAGACCTCGAGCTGAACGAAGAGGCCCGCGTCACTCCCATCATCCTCGAAGTGGGCATGACCAGACAAGGAATCGATAAATTCTAAGTCAAAAGAGTACTAATCGACATTGGAGCCACAAAAAATATCCTATACCACAAGTGTTTCAAAGAAATGGGGATGAATGACAGTCACTTGAAACCCAACAATATGATCCTGGAAGGCTTCACCGCTCACAAGATCAATGTGAAGGGGACGGTCAAGATTAAAGTCACTCTTGGCTCCGATGCCTGCACGCGCGAAGAAGAGATTAAATTCTACGTGGTAGACATTGACTCCCCTTACAACGCCATTCTTGAAACCCCAGCGTACGCCGCCTTCGAACTTGTCATCTCCACATCGCATCAACAAGTCCGATTTGCCACCCGGGGCGGAGTGGGTTACGTCAAGAGCAGCCCCAGAAGTCTGCTCGCTCACATGGTGAAATCCCAACAGCACTCGAAAATTGAGCCACCTCCAACGATGGTCGGGTCAATTGTAATGACTAGGGAACACGCGGAAGTCACCACCCTTGCCCAGTCAACACTCTTACCGGTCGTAGACACTCCTGAAATAAAAGAGTTCGATGAAGTCGCGATACACCCTAGCTATCACGACCAAAAAGTCCAGATAGGAAGCGACATGTCACCGTCGGCGAAGGAGGAGATGACCTGGTTCCCCTCCACCCACCTCCACAACTTCGCCTGGTGTACACAGGACATGCTCGAAATCTCCCCCGACATCGCGGAGCACAGGCTCAACATCGATTCCACGTTTAAGCCAATGAAGCAAAAACCCAGACAATTCGGAGACGATAAACTCAAAGGAATGCAAGTCGAGGTCCGAAAACTGTTGGAATCAAAATTTATCCGCAAAGTCGAGTACCCTTCGTGGCTGGCTAACGTAGTAATGGTCAAAAAGGCAAGCTGGAAGTGGAGAATGTGTGTAGATTATATGGACTTGAACAAAGCATGCCCAAAGGACTGTTACCCACTACCCCGCATTGATGCCCTCGTGGACTCCACTTTGTGATTCGAGTTTCTCAGCTTCATGGATACCTTCTCCGACTATCATCAAATTAGAATGAGACCACAAGACCAAATCCACACATCCTTCCGGGCCGCAGGAGCTATCTACTGTTACGACATGATGTCGCTCGGACTGAAGAATGCAGGTGCCACTTACCAAAGGATGATGAACAAAATCCTGCGAAGTCATATAGGCCGGAATGTGGAAACGTATGTGGATGATATGGTCATCAAGACCAAACATGGCCACTCTCACTTAGATGATTTGGAGGAAACATTCGCCACTCTTTCGGAGTACGGACTGAAGCTCAACCCGGCGAAATGCATGTTCGGAGTGAAGTTGGGAAAATTCCTCGGCTTTATGATGTCCGAACGCGGGATCGAAGCTAACCCCCAAAAAATCGAAGTAATACGGAACTTAGCCGAACCCCGATGCATTAAGGACATACAACGACTCAACGGCTGCATAGCCACCTTGGGAAGATTTGTGTCCAAATCCGCCGAGAGGTGTATGCCGTTCTTTAAAGCCTTGAAAACTGCTAGAAAAACCTTCCAGTGGGACGAAGAATGCACGAAAGCCTGGGAAGACTTAAAGAGTTACTTGGCGGACCCACCATTGTTAAGCGCTCCCACATTAGGCGAAGTCTTGTATTTATACCTATCAGCTTCACAACAATTAATCGCGTCTACCTTAATCCGGGAGACGGACGGCCAACAGCTTCCCGTCTACTTCGTAAGTAGAGTACTGAGGGATGCCGAAGTACGCTACTCATACATTGAGAAACTAGCTTATGCTTTGGTCATCACCACCCGGAAACTCCAGGCGTACTTCGAATCCCACTCCGTAGTAGTATACACTAACCATCCTCTGAAGCAGATATTTCACAAGCTAGACCAATCAGGGAGGATGCTTCGATGGTCCATCGAACTATGAGGCCTGGAACTCACTGTCGCACCCCGAACTACGATAAAGGCCCAGGCCCTATCAGATTTTTTGGTCGAACTGTCGTTCTCCAAAGTCACCCCCGACAAAGAGACAGCCCTTACACTCCCGGCAAACGAGGCGTGGACAATGATGGTGGACGGAGCGGTAAACGCAAAGGGAGTCGGAGTAGGGGCCACCATTAAATCACCCTCCGGGCAGCACGAAGAAGTCTGCAGCGTCCGACTCGACTACCCCTTGTCCAACAATCAAGCGGAGTACGAGGCCTTGGTTATCGGGATGCAATGGGCCTTAGATTCGGAAGTGAGATCGCTCAAAGTCTTCAGAGACTCCCAGGTTGTCGTGGGACAAGTCAACAATGAGTTCACAGTCAACTCTGACAACCTGAAGGCCTACGCGGAAAGGGTATCCCAACTAACAGCTCAGTTTCAATACTTCACCCTTACAAAAATAGATCGTAGCCACAACGAAGTAGCGGACAAGCTGGCGAAAATAGCATTAGGAGAGGCTCCCAACGACCTTGAAGTCCAGATAGTTCGAATCTCTGCTCCAGAACTTATCTCGCCGATCCTGACTTCGACACCTGACTCCCCCACATGGATCGACGAGCTGAAGGACTTCATATCTTCTGATACCCTGCTAGAAGACAAGGCTAAGGCCAGATAAATCCACAAATGCGCAGCCTGGTACACTGTGCTCAACGGTCTCCTGTATCGACGCTCTTTGTCCAAACCACTTCTCCACTGTGTACCGCCCGACCTCACTCAGACAATTCTAGAAGAGTTACATGAGGGAGTCTGTGGTGGACATCCCGGATCGAGACCCTTGGTAGAAAAAGTGATCAATCAGGGTTACTATTGGATGACGCTACGAAGGGATGCGGAAAACTACGTGAAGCACTGTGATACCTGCCAAAAGTTTGGCAGAATTCCCCGCTTACCGTCGGTCCTACAAACCCCTTTACTGGCAGCTTGGCCCTTCGATATGTGGGGAATCGACCTTATGGGTAAATTCCCCAAGGCCCACGGACATCACGAATACTTGATTGTAGCCGTAGACTACGTCTCCAAATGGATCGAAGCGAAGCCCCTGGCCGCGCCCACGGAGGAAAATACGTTCAACTTCCTCAACGACTTCGTCCTGTGCCGGTATGGAGTACCGCGAGCCATCGTATCTGATCACGGTACTCAGTTCACCACCAAATTTACGGCAGAGTGTACCCGCCTAGGGATCAAACACTAGAAGTCATCTGTTGCACACCTTCAAGGAAACGGACAGGCCGAAGCCACAAACAAATTGGTCCTTGCCGCATTGAAAAAAGGTATGGAAGGGAAGTCTAACAAATGGGTTGACGAACTCCCAGCCGCATTATGGGCAGTGCAGACTTCGGCTAGGGGCCCCGCAGGAGAAACAATCTATGCCCTTGTTTTTGGATCAGAGGCAGTCTCACCAGCCGAACTCGCACTTCTATCCTACAGAATTTCTACATATGACAAGGACAGTAATAAGCGCCAACGCTGCTTAGATCTGGACTTACTAGAAGAAAAACGAGTAACTGTCCGCCTAAAAGCAGATAAGTTCAAGCTGGCAACCAAACTTACCCACGATAAAAATTTGGTTAATAGGCCATTAGCCGTCTGAGATTGGGTACTCCGAAAGATCGAGGAGACTACAAGACACATCATTGCAAATAAACTCACACCGAACTGGGAAGGCCCATACCTGATCAAAGACGAAGTACGCCAGGGAACATTCCGTCTCATTGACCAAGAAGGAACAATACTTCCCAATCCCTGGCACGCCAACCACTTGAAGAAATATTTTGTCTGAGTTCTCACAGAGAATACGGCGAAGTCAACCAAAACCAATAAATACTCCGTCGTAACCCATTATAGGATAGGTCCCTTTATTTTTCCCTTTGTTTATTCGTCGAAGTCGTCGTGTTTCATCACCGGAGTAATTTAACTTGGATCAGAGCTACTGTCTTAAAATTGTGTCGCTCCTAGGCGAAGCACCGGGATAGGTTTCTGTTTATTATTTCCGGAGTCATCACACTTGTTAGAAGTTTGTTGAAGGCTTATTATTTCCGGAGTCATCATACTTGTTAAAAGTTCAAGTTGTTATTAGAAGTTCATGTTGCTTAAGCCGTTTAAGTTATCTGCTTAGTTTATTAAATTGGACGAAGTACACGATATGCAATTAAAGAGTTCAAAGCAAGAAGAAGATAAAAATAACAAGCTTCATTAAAACACATACAAATATACAAAACATACATCCTAATTATTACAGAGAGGGTGGACTTCAACCGAAGGAGGGGCAACTTCGGTCGAAGCATCCACATCCATTACGATTATTGCCCTCTCCATCACCTCGGGCTCCGCAACCACAACAGGCACTTCGGGAATCGACGGAGCTTCATCGGGGGCAGAAAACGAGACCAGAGTCACATCAGCTGCAGCAGCTCCGCCCTCCTCAACTCCTTCCTTTAGCTGCTCACACAGCTCCTCCAAAATAGGGTGGACAAACGCAGGTGGACACCACTGCCTTCCTTCCTTCTGGTCATAAGCAGCGATCTCCGCCAATTCACTTTCCGTGAATGGGACGAAGTCGCACCCACTCCTGAAGTCCGAATCAGCATAAGTGCCCTAAACAATTCTTCACAACAGCGCCTTGTCAGGGATGAGGTCATGCAGGCAGCGGAGTGCATGTGCACATCCCCGATTATAGAATCCGCTGGCCTACCGGTAGACCTCATCCCCATACCCCTCCGAGCTCCAGAACTCATCCACCACCTGGGCGGTGTACTCCACCGACTCCAAGTAAGCCAGCCTGGACTCAGTCTCCCGCCTCTTCGCTGCCTCCTCCAAGTTGAACCTTCAAGTCCTCGTTCGCCCTTTGAAGGATCATCAGGCTTGAGGACTGTCTGTCCTTCTCCGCAACCATTAGAGCCACATTCTCTTCGACCGAGCGGAGTTTCCCCTCTGCAACAACCAAGGATTGGTCCTTGGCGGAGAGCTAATTCTCCAACTCCACGCATTTCTTCTCCAAAGCCTCCACCTGAACCCGCGAGGTATTGGCCGAAGAAGCAATCCGGGAGAGGTGGGTGATGTAGGCTGAGACCTGCAAAACAAACAAACAGAAAAAAAGGGATGAGAAAGGGGTTAACAAAAAAAAGAAAAGTACAAACACTTCGTTCTGATAACTTACTTGAGATAAATGGGCTCCAATGTGCCCGACGGAGTCCTCCACGCCCATGGCAGCCCATCGAAGGCTCTACGATAGATTGAAGTCCATGGCCCTGTGCAGGACCACCTTTCCAAAGAGCTTTCACGTCCTATGGTTGGACAATGGAAGATTCATCAGGGGAGGGGAGGCCCGTTGGACTTCGAGGGCCAAGTTCTCCAGATCCCTCCTTGAGTCTGGCGCCCTGAAGCCCTCCCGAGTCCAGGGACAGGACGGAGTCCCGGGGGAGCTTCCACCTTGCTGGTCCCGGAGTGCCACCCTTTGAGCTGTAGCAGGAGCAATGTCCCTCAACTCAGAGGGCTCCAACAGGGTAATGCCCTGCGAAGCCCTCTTCCTGGCCGCTCTTGCTCACCTCCGTCCCTGGCGTTCTTCACCGGAGCAGCGGAATGAAGGGGCTCCTTCCCCTTTGATCGGTCCTGGGGCTGAGGAAGTGGTGGAGAGCGCCCAGCCTGAGAACGAGCCGCAGCAGAAGGGCTCGCGGCGTTCGCTGATGAAGTAGCCCCAGCGGCTGGAATAGCAGATCGGTCAATTGCACGGACCGGGGTAGCAGCAGCCCGTTGCATAGTGGCACCCCGGGCCCTTGCGTCAGCCTCGTAGCGCTCAAGAAAATTCATCGGCATATATGTCGAAGTCAGACAAAAAGGGGTTAGTAAATAAAGACCAAAATAAAAAAAAACACAAGTTAAACGACCCAAACGCAAAGCCCACTCTACCCTTCGCCACGGGACAGTCCGCACTCCGTGG
This sequence comes from Asclepias syriaca, assembly GCA_027405835.1. NCBI lineage: Eukaryota > Viridiplantae > Streptophyta > Magnoliopsida > Gentianales > Apocynaceae > Asclepias > Asclepias syriaca. The sequence goes on along the minus strand of CM049928.1, from coordinate 10,522,169 downwards.
ATTCGAGCACCCCGGGCACTCATGTGAAAAACCTCTTCCTGGGTGCAGCCTCCACATGGGGTACTCCTTGGTGTTTTCGTGGCCCAATTCACTCCGCCGGACATCCGCCGCCGGCCTGCCTATCCCACAGGCTTACCGACTGTCGTTAGCGATAAGCTCGCTGTTCAAGAAAATTTTGGTCTCAGTTTTGGGGATGTCTCCTAGTTCGCTCCGGATATATTCCAGGAACTTCCTATCGGAGTCAGAATACCTGGTATTCTTCTTCACAGGAGACCAGGTGCGAAGTGCTTTACACTTGGGGTAAAATGGGAAGCCCGTTCTGGACTCCACACAGACCCACTTCTCCCTCCATTGACTTAACTTATTCGGAGGGGGCTCAAAAAGGGTGACTACACTTGGACGGGGTCGAAGTGATAGGGTAAGGTTATTCATGCGAAGGACAACGAAAAAGGTTCTCAACAATAGTTCGGAGACTTCTACACCTATTCTCCTACACAACACAGTGAAAGAAACGAAGTACCTAACCCTGTTTGGATGGACATGGGCGGGCTGACACTTGACTAGGTTTAAAAATCGCAGAATGCGGGGTCCAAAGGCAGGCTAAGTCCAGAAAGAAAATGGTCGTTGGGGATATGTATATAAAAGTTAGACATGGCCCCGCATACCCGAAGGTGAATTAACCTAAATTTACTCTGATCTATTTCGGTGGACAACAAGGGGAGATCTAGGCTAATGGTGTTGTTTTTTAAGGCGAAGTCCCCCTCCAGCCGGTTTTTGATTCTTGGGAGTTCTTCGGAATGGTCAGAGTCAGCACCCTAGCCCTCGAGGGTACTGGGGTCAGACGAGTCTCTAGTAGACAGGCATGTGACAGTCACTCTGCCATCGGTACTCCTACCCGACCTAGGGTTCAAAGGGATGGCCACAGGGATAGACGGGCTGGAGAAGGACCCTTTAGCCGAAGCTTAGACACCCGGTACCGCAAAAACCCAATCATTCATCTCCAGAGTCCGTTTCCTGACCCCCTCCACTCGAATCACTGGAGCTCTCCCCGCTCGAAGTACTCTCACTCCCAGAACCCGCTCTCTCACTATTGGAAGGCCTGGGACTCTCATGAACTGAGCTATTTTGCGAAGCGGATGATGATGGGCTAGAGGCAACTTCGACTAAGGGGACTGGAACCTCGGAACTCTCGGAGTTTGACATATCTACAACACAAACAAATAAAACCTATCAGAACTAAAGTCCTCACACTCCGCATTCAATCAGTTCTTCACCCCAGAAAACTTTTCACCTGAAAACTTATCCTAAAATCACTCCAAACGCCCATAACCACCCTTTACCTAGAAAAAACCATTTCCCCAACACCAAGAACAGAACACAAAACGTGCTAAAACCCTCCAACACTTAAACTAAATCGTAATGACAGTGCAAAAATGAAAACACAGACAACAATAATGCCCATTTACCTGAGAAACCTTGAAGTAATTGCGAAGGAAAAAGTGAATCACCGAGAAGAAATTGAGGAAAGCAGAAGGATTTTTAGGAAGTTTGAAGTAGAACTGCAAAAGTTTCGCAAAACAAATTTGAAGAAGGAAAGGTGAAAAGTCCTTCAAAAGGGCGTGAGCGGGCTATTTATAGAAGGAGACAAAATTTAAAAAACGGTGAAGCTTCCCTAGCAAGCTTCCCCCGAACCCGACTCCCGTCGGGTCGCAGTCACACCAAGCGTCAAGTCAATGATAGCTCACGTGCGGCAACATCATTACTCGCGCGTGGGGAAGCACAAACGACGCCACCTCTGAACACGAAAACGCCAACTGCCCCCTCGATAACCGAACTTCCATCATAGGTGCCTGATCCCGTATTAGGAGAACAAACCGTCGCCAGGGACTCCGATTATCCCGCCAAAGGGTCTGAGTCCGCCAAACAAACTCACCCACAGCGAGAGACACGAGAACGCGTCGAAGCAAAAGAGTTTCCTTCTCTTGCACTTCGACGAGGGGCCACTGAGAGGTATGAAAATACCCCCATGATGACAAGAAAAGTTACACAAGGTAAATGGGACCCACCGGGCTTACGTGTCTATCCACCTGGTATGGCATGACGGGGACCACTTCGCCAAGCACCAACCCCTTCGATGGACTACGCGGCCAACCTGCCTCACCTCGTGGGCAAAGTCATCGTACACTGGTCACTTCGAGTTAGCCCACTGACTCATCACACTCCTAGAACTACCTCTGATGGTCAACATTTGACTCCACCATGGATCACAATCAAAGATCCCCAACGTCTTACTAAAAAGGGGGGATCTCATATCTTTTCCATGAAATCTGGTAACCTCCAGATTCCTCGTAACAAATCACCCGATCTACCTATCGCAATGATGGTTTTATCCCCTATAAATACCACCCCCATAAAGGTAATAAGGGTAAGGCCAGATTACTCTATTGATCTCTGTCAAATTAACTACCCTACAGTCAAATCACTGACTTTACCATCGGAGGGTTTACCGGAGACCTTCCACCCTCCGTGTAAACTTTACTGTTTTGCAAGCCAAGCGTTGCAAGATAGCAATCCTCCCACGACACATAAAACAACACAGATAGTGGTATTTGGCAGAGAGACCATTAAACGACGACGGATCACTGACACGTGGCGTCCGACCATTTTTTGACGAATCAATATATATATATATATATATCTCTTTAAATAATATTTAATATTATTCTCATATATCTTTTCACTATTTTTATCTTTTTCTTTCTCTTGTTCTTTGTGTTTGAAAATAAAAGAAAAAAATCATTATCTAATTTTTTTATTGTTTCTACCAATTAATTATTTTCGAACTTTTTATTTGTTGGAAAATGAAAACAAAGAAAGTGGAAGGAGAAAAGAAGGAAGAGAAAGGCCAAGAGGAATAAAGCGTTCGTAGTGATTGCCCCAGATAGAGGAGAATAGATTCTAGCTATCTTTCTCCGAGCTCCTACGAGGGATTGATCGTCATTCTTTCCCTATATCCCGTTCAACCGTAAGGACGTCAAGAGCCGCTTTCCTAATCAACAGATGGGAGACTCTCTCTGCTCTGGCTAGGCTCTCGAAGGACGAGCACGAAAGTGATGAAGTTGCTTTGACTACAGAACCATGCCTATCTGTTAGAGTGAATTGGATGATCGGGCCGAGGGCTGCCCCCTCTTCCCCTCACTCTCCTTTCCCTAAGCTTAACGCCCTTGAGTCATCAAAGCCTTTCTGACTCGGCCTGGCCGGTCGCCCTACGCGACTGGGGCTATGAAATGATATTATATGTATATATATTATATTTTATTAAACATATTTAAATAGGATAATGATATAAATATCTTGAATTTTTAAGAAAATGATCAATTTTACAAATGTTTTATAATTTGAGGACCAATATTACCAAATATCTATAGTTTGTGGATTATTTATGTCAATCTGTCTATTATTACATATATTTAAATAATATAGAGACATAAATATCCTTGAATTTGTTTTTACTTAACTGATGATTTGACGGATTTTTAACGAAATTTTTAACAGAATGATCAATGTCACAATTTTTTATAGTTTGGGGACCAATTGAAAAAAAATATATTTTGGGGACCAATTTATGAAAAATAATTAAAGGTCTATTTTGCCAAAGTAGACTTTGAATATTTTATTAAAAAATTAAGAGTTAACTTTGTCAAAATAGACCTATAATTTAAGAAATAAGTAAAAAATTAGTATTATTTTACTAAAATTTTAAAAATAGCATTATTTAAGTAAAAGACTTTGTGTGTTAATATGGATATTTTAGAAAAGAAATAAAGAAAACACAAAAAGTAGTACATTAATTATTTGTTTTGAATATGTAATTTTTTGGCAAAAAAAGTTAAATAATTAATAGATTTAATTATTTTTCAATAATTTTGAAAATATTAGGAATTCATAAAAGTTAATTTATTGTTAAATTATATAATTTAAAATGTTAAATTAAAATTATTTTTGAAAGTTAAGAGTCCATACTTATTTATTTAATTCTATTTATTAAAAATTAGTTGTGAAATTGTTTTAGAAGTTTAGATTTATAAAAATAATACTTAATTTATAATAATAATTTTTTTTTTAAAAACAATATTTAGTAAAAAAATATTTCTACATGTAATATGAACATAACAAGGCTTTATGATTGTTAATTTAAAGAGTTTGATTTATGAAAAAAAAAAGAGGATGGTTTGACTTATGCAAAAATAAATAAATAAATAAAAAATACGGTTTGATCGTTTGAGCAAATTCATGATTTTTTCTTTACGATTTAATTAAATAGAATTTAAGTATACACGTGAGTGAGAAGAAAAAATATTAATTTTATAATTATAAAATTTTAATAAAATAAAATTTTATTTTATTATGATTTGTGTTATATTGTTATCTAATAACTATATAAATTAAATAAAATAATTTAAAATTGAATTATAAATCATTAAAGTTTTATATATAGTGTAATTAAAATTTAATGTTACACTAAAAAAAAGTTATATACACTATTTTTTAATCAAATAACTTTTAATTAATTATCATATTCTAATTAAAAAATATATTTGAAAATAATTAATTTTATTTTTAAATTCTGAAAAAATGATTGATAAAAGTTTTAAATAAAATGAAAAATAACAAAAATATAATTATTATTATTAAATAAATAAATCAAAACATTAAAAATTATGTAACCGGTATTTTTTATTTATTAGTTTCATTATAACTTAAAAAAATATTGTAGAATTAAATATAAGTATTTGCAATCAGTACCTAAATTATATTTAGGTTTAACTTTAATTATTAAATTATAATTTAGATAATTTATCTCACACATATACTTTTTAAAAATTTTGGATTTTGCATGTGAATTGTTTTGGGGATTTTGCACGCCAACATAACCAAAAATTTCGTTCAACCTCAATTTCATTCTATTTTTGTGGAGAATTTTGTCCTTTTCTTTTAATAATATTATTATTTTAATATATATATATATATATATATATATTATTTTATGAATTTAACCTTTTTTTTTAAAATTCATTTAAATAAAATTTGGTAGAGGGACCTAAAATTACATACTATTTATAAAAACAAAAAATTATATCCAAATTTTCTATATTATTAACTTGAATATACACTAAAGTGTTACTGAACTATTAATATATAAAACATATAATTAATAAAGGTTACTAATTTTAGTATAAAATTTCCAATTATTGATTTGTGACAAAAAATAGTATGTTTTCTTAAAAAATTAGTAAGGTATTTACAAAACATTATAATTACCATTTTTTATTTTTTATTTTTTATTTTTGTAAAACTTCTAAAAATTATTGTTCAACTTAAACTTTAGTATAATTAAAAAAATAGAGTAATAAGTTTTGTGAGAAAAAATAAGTGCTAAAAGTTGTAGGGTGCATACGAACATATAGTTTAGAGTTTTAATTTTTATAACAAAACTTGTATGCTTTGTTACAAAAGTTGTAAGGTGTTTATAAAGATATAATTTAGAGTTATAAGTTTTATTGTAAAAGTTATAAGTTTTGTGGCAAATGTTGTAAGGTGTACATGAAGACATAATTTAGAGTTGTAAGTTTTATTGCAAAAGTTGTAAGGTGTTCATGAAGACATACTTTAGAGTTGTAAGTTTTATTGTAAAAGTTGTAAGGTGTTCATGAAGGCATAATTTAGAGTTGTAAGTTTTATGAGAAAAGTTGTGAGTTTTGTGGCAAAAGTTGTAAGTTTTATGAGAAAAGTGGTAGGGTGTTTATGAAGGCATAATTTAAAGTTATAAGTTTTGTGATAAATGTTATAAGTTTTGTTGCAAAAGTTGTAAGGTGTTTATGAATGCATAATTTAGAATTGTAAGTTTTGTGTCAAAAGTTGTAACGTATTTATGAAAGCATAATTAAGAGTTGTAAGTTTTGTGAGAAAAGTTGTAAGTTTTGTGACAAAAGTTGTAAGGTGTTTGGTATATGTACAATTATACTCCTCTCATATAATGACAATTACACCCTTTAATTACAAATACAATTACAAGAATTAATGATATTATCTAATCCAAATATTATTGAAGAGTAAAAAATACTCTCAGGCTGACATGGCAAGAAAGCTGAGGTGGCAAGCTGACATGCCAAGTAGGTTGACGTGTCAGGCCAGCGTGGAGGGCAGGATCCCCGGCGAGGCACTTCGCTAGTCAAAGCCAAGTCAAGGCAAGACTTTGAGCTTGGGTACTAAATTTTAGAAACTTTTTAAAAGTACTGTTGACTAAAATAAAGCCTCAAAAGGCTCGGAGAAAATCTCCAAAATCCCGTAAAATGGAGGAAGTCAAATTAGATACGGAATTTGGTAAGTTACCAGATTCCCCGAATCACAGCAACTCCCTACCTACTTTTTAGCATGGCTTGCATCTATAAAAGCCACCCCCATAAAGGTAAAGGGTAATGCTAGATTATTTTTCAAAAACTTTGCTAAATTTAATACTTTCAAGTGAATATCAGAATACTGACTTAATGATAGGAGGGTTCATTAGAGTCCCTTCACCCTCTGTTCCGAACCTTTCTATTTTGCAAGTATTATTAGATGAAATTACCAGCACGACACGATACCTGTCGTCAATTTTTGACACCTCAGTTTAGCAGACATCATAGACGACATCGTTTGAGAGACACGTGGCTTATCGTCAATTTCTGACGCATCAGTTTAGTTTCATTATCCGGAAACGTAAAAGTCACATCTTTTTGCTTTCCCCATTCCGAAAGAAAAATGTCTCGACGTTACGGTGACCGTGGATATCAACTTGATACCACGGTTCCCACATCCTATCACGAAGCACAATGAGTAGCACATTCATCTATTCACGAGCGACCCCTGCGACGCTCAGTTATCGAGGACCTAAGACCTCACGGATCCCCTCGTAACGCACCAGATCTACGAGATCAATTGAACAAGAGACGATCCAGTGAGCCTGTCCGATCAAAAGAGATTCAGGAGTTGTTAAAAGAGAATGAACGGCTTCGGAAGGAGTAGGACCTCTCGAAACAATGGATGCGGCTCCATGCAGAATTTTATCGTCAAGGCCAAGTGCTGCCACCACCGACTTATATCGATGATGAGAGACCGCCATTCGAGGTCCCACTTCAGCCATCCTGCATGGTTGCAAGCAAGCATACTAGGGGCCGAGCGGAAACATCTCACAAACCACTTCGCTCTATCAGTAAAGTGGGAGAGAACCAGCCATCAACGAACCACTCCCAGGGAACGACGCGCAGGGAGAGACTCCGCCCTAAGAAGAACTACCGGGAGCGAAGTCTGGAACAACCTCAACGCCCCCGGCCTAATATGCACAAATTATATCACTTTTTAGCATGTTTTTAGACACAAATTAGGGTATAATTGAAACCAAATTGATCTTAATTGATTTAAATTGACATCTTTTTGTATAATTTGTGATTTTAGAAGTTTTAGGAGAAAATTCCAAGAAAACAGCAAATTATGTTATGAATTCCTAGACGACAACAGAAAACTTCCCATCATTCTTGCAACCGACTTGACTGCAGAACAACGAAAGTTGACTGTGGACATACTCAAAAAGTACAAAAGAGCCTTTGCATACAAAATTGTTGATATTCCAAGTATCAATCCAAGCTTTTGCTCACATAAGATTCTTTAAGAAAATGAATATAAGCCATGTGTGCAACCTCAAAGGAGGTTGAATCCTAACATGTGTGATGTAGTTAAAAAGGAGGTGATCAAATTGTTGGATGCTGGACTTATCTATCCTATCTCTGATAGTGAATGGGTAAGCCCGGTACAGGTGGTACCTAAGAAAGGTGGAATAACAGTTGTTAGAAATAAGCATAATAAATTAATTCCTACTAGAACTGTTACTGGTCATCGTGTTTGCATTGATTACAGGAAATTAAACACTGCTACATGAATAGACCATTTCCCTCTCTCTTTTATTGACTAAATGTTAGAAAGATTATCTGGACATATGTTTTATTGCTTTCTTGATGGATTTTCTGGGTATTTTCAAATCCTAATTTCTCCGGAAGACCAGCATATAACTACATTCACATGCCCTTTTGGAACATTTGCATATAGAAGGATGTCTTTTGGTTTGTGTAATGCACCTGCTACTTTCCAACGTTGCATGACTTCTATTTTTGATGACATGTTAGGAGAGTCTATGGAAGTATTCATGGATGATTTTTTAGTTTTTGGTAATTCATTTGTGGTTTGCCTGAGAAATGTGGAATCAATGCTTAAACGTTGTATAAAATCTAATATGGTTCTGAACTGGGAAAAATGTCATTTCAGGGTAAAAGAAGGAATTGTTCTAGGACATAAAATCTCACAGAAAGGTATGGATGTAGATAAAGAAAAGATTGAAGTTATTTCAAAACTACCTCCGCCCAACTTTGTAAGATCCATTAGAAGTTTTTTGGGACATGCTGGTTTTTACAAAAGATTCATAAAAGATTTTTCTCTAATAGTCAAACCGTTGACCAATTTACTTAGTAAAGATGTTCCTTTCATTTTTTATGAAAAATGTCTGAAAGCTTTTAACAAACTTAAGGAATTATTGACTACTGGACCCATCATGACATCACCTGACTTGAATTGATGTGTGATGCTAGTGATTATGCAATAGGAGTTGTTTTGAGACAGCGACATGATAAGAAATTCCATGTGATATACTATGCTAGTAAAACCTTGACTGACGCTCAAGAGAACTACACTACCACAGAAAAGGAATTACTAGCTGTAGTATATGCTTTTCACAAATTTCGATCTTATTTAGTCTTGTCCAAAACAATAGTTTATACTGATCATTTTGCATTGAAATATTTATTCAATAAAACTTATGCAAAACCGAGACTTATCAAATGGGTTTTATTGCTACAAGAATTTGACATAGAAATCAGGGATAAGAAAGGGGCAGAAAATCTAGCTGCATATCACCTGTCTAGATTAGAAAACCCTATTGTAGAAGCTATAGATGAATCGGTAATATCAGACACGTTTTCGGATGATAATTTATGCACTTTATTTGCTATTTACTCTCCCCCGTGGTTTGCTAATATTGTAAATTATTTGGTAGCTCAAACTCTTCCCCATGATATCACAGTCCAACAAAGTAGGAAATTATTTTCTGAGCTGAAATATTACTATTGGGAGGACCCTTTTCTGTTTCGAATTTGTGTAGATCAAATGATTAGGAGATGCGTCTCTCAAGAAGAAGGGTTTTAGATCTTGGAACATTGCCACTGTGGACCTACTGGTGGCCATTTAGCTGCAGCTAACACCGCGAGGAAGGTGTTAGAAGCAGGATTCTACTGGCCCAAAATATTCAAGGATGCTACATCTTATGTAAGATCCTGCGATGTTTGTCAAAGAGCAGGAAACATATCTTCTCGAGACGGTCTACCCCAACAAGTGATTCAAAGTGTCAAAATATTCGACACATGGGGTATAGACTTCATGGGCCTGTTTTCTTCTTCTTTCAGAAATAAATACATCATAGTAGCTGTAGAATACTTTTCAAAATGGCTTGAGGCACAGGCATTACCTACTAATGATGCTAGAGTCGTGTGCAAGTTTCTTAGATAGTTATTTTCTAGGTTCGGGTGTCCTAAGGCCCTCATCAGTGACAGAGGTACACACTTTTGCAACTCACAATTGCAGAAAGTACTTCAGCAATATGGAGTTTAGCATCGCTTTTCCATAGCATACCACCCACAGACCAATGGGCAGGTTGAGGTAACCAATAGGGGTATTAAAAGGATATTAGAAATGACTGTAGGTGTTAACCGTAAGGATTAGGCTATAAAACTTGATGATGCCTTATGGGCCTTCCGTACGACATATAGAACATCTACAAGATTTTCGCCATATAGATTGGTTTATGGAAAAGCATGCCATTTGCCTGTCAAACTTGAACATAGAGCATACTCGGCAGTACAAAGATGCAATCTAGATAATACTTTGTCTAAAGAAAATTGGACTTTGCAACTCAATGAATTGGATGAATGGAGGCTCAAGGTGTAATACCCTAATTTTTTTAGGGGGCTTTATTTATTTTTTAAATAGTGTGAGGTGATATGCATAAATCATAACACTTTTTAGCATGTTTTTAGGCACAAATTAGGGTAAAATTGGAAGTAAATCATTTTTAATTGATTGATATTAATACAATTTTGTAGTATTTGTGATTTTAGAAGTTTCAGGTGAAATGTGCAAGAAAATAGCAAATATTGAGGCAAAAACGTGATTTTCAGAACTTTTCAATTCAGGATGGGCGTCCCGACCCAGTCAACCGACTAGGACGGGCGTCCTGACCTGGTCAATAGACTCGGGACGGGCATCCTGAGCACCAATGCAGAATCCCACATCGATGTTCACAGAGAAAAATCCTCAATTTCTCTGCTATAAATACCCTAGGCCTTCCTCAATTGAAATCATCCCTCTTCACTCGATCTGAATCATCTAGTGACTTCAAGTGTACATTTCTACACTCGATACAAGTCATTCAATGATCTCAGGTACATCACACGAGTAGTTTAGCAATACGAGAGTGTCTCGTTTTCTTTGCTTTCTGAGTGTTTATCTCAGAATCATAGAATTCGAATAGATAGGGTTCGTCCTTGGTATTGATAGAATACCCAGGATTTCGTTAGGAGATCCTACGAGGGCATTAGGTGAGCGAAGAGCTAGTCAACGGGGCTTTTCTTAAGCCTAGGATGTAAGGTAAAGCAATTGCTACTAGGCTAAGGAAGCGTTCTCCGAAGGTTCTATCAAACAGAGTCAGGTCAAGCAATCTAGAATATACAAGTAGTCGCTCTATCGGTAGACCTGATAATGGGTGAATACTTTATGGTGGTGGTTCCCTAGATCCTCCTTGTATATTCTGTATTGTGTTTGTCTAAATAACAATTTGGTTATTAAATTATGATGATAGGTTATATATGTTTTGCATGTTGAAGTTGCTTTCGTTTTTCTGGAAAGGTCACCTGCTTAATTAAACATTACAACTGAATATCTGTTTGCTCTTTTAAACTGGATGAACGGTTATAGACAATTCCTAACCATGGTCTAATCATAACCTATTTAGTTTAACAAGCCTTAATTTAGGATGGAAAAGCATTAAGGTCTGCCATATTAGGTGAAATAACTTCTAGATCACCATGTTTGTTAGAGTAGTCTAATGAGGCTGAGTTCGGGTGTTTATGCCAGCGTTAGGGTGAGTGGCATGATTTCCTGAGTGACACAGGCTTTTATGGATACCTTTAACTCGAACCGTAAGTTAGGTCATCAATGGCGATGGGGCGGTTTATCAGATAACTCAAATGTGGTACACAAGTAAGATACAGTCTGTAATTGCATTCTAGACCAAGATATATCTAAAATACTCGAAGATAGGTCAATCAACATGTAGGGACAATAGAACATACATAAGAATACTTGTCTATAAAATACTCTTGCATGCTTAATGAACTCGTGCTTTGTGTAGTAAGGATCACCAACTCATCAAAGATTTTGATGAACGATTGCATAACTAGACAATAAAATGAAAGTTAGGGTAAAGGATAGTTGCTACTAAGCCGTTACACTTCCTTGGGAGTACGATATTTTCTAAATTAAAATCGTAGGTACTTTCTAACAGACTAGCTACACGATAGGTACTCTGCCTTAGGTTCTGATTGATTAAGTGACAAACATAGATGCTAAAAGTGACAATTAGTAAATCTCCGCCCTTAATTATTCATAATCAATATTTAGCATGTCAATTCAGTACACACCAGATTTTTGGCTATAAAATTTTAGGATTCCTGATCAAAATTCTAGAGGCTTAGGATAGGTAGCGGTAGTAATCTATAGCTTAGACAAATACTCATTTTATTCTAGTTAGACAATCAGTTTTCTGAAGTATAGAGTTATCATAATTAATTAATTTTAGAAATTATCTAAAATTAAGAAATTTAGGATAATCAAATTTTAGAAAATAATTTTAAAACCTTATTAAGGAAATTTAAATTGCTTTAGAAAAAAAACAGAAAAATTCTTTCTTGTTTCAAAATTTTCCTCATTCTTTGTTTCACTCCTATGTTTGTTTATTTCCAAAAAAAAAATTTCTTCCCTCGTAGAAACTATTTTACTCCACTAACCTTTTTACTCAGACTTAACGTGTATTTTTTGTAGTTGTATGACTCGAACCTCAGAAGCTGATCTTGAACCCCCAGTTGAAAATCCCGAACGTCTCATCCGTACAACTAACAGACGAAGAACATAAATGGCTGCCGAAAGACCTCCACTTGAATCCTATATAGGTCAGGTCAGGGTATTACAAGTAGTGCCCTACCTTTTATGACACACTTAGTATTTAATTGAGAAAGTATTTTGCTCCTCCTCCAATGGTTTTATAGCAAAACTTTTTCCCTTCATTTTCACTTTGAAAATATTATAATTTACTGCATCTTTAATTAGACAGAATTTATCTTAAAAAATAACCTTAAATCCTTTTTCAATCAATTGGTCAACACTCAACAAATTTTGTTAGATTTTAGGGACATAGAGAACATCAGAAACTAGTTTTGTACCTGAACAACTTTTTATAGCAATTGTTCCCTTTCCTTTAACTGAAATGTATTCACCATTCCCAATTTTGACTTTAGAGATGTTAGTTGGCTTCAAATATCTAAACAACTCTTTGTCATGGGTCATATGGTTGGTACAATCACTGTCAATCAACCAGCTTTTATTTAATTTACTCTCCACAAAACACGTCAATCAACCAACTTTTATTTAATTTACTCTCCACAAAGCATGTAGCCACAAATAGTTGATCCTCCTCCTGATCTGCAATCTTAGCCTCTTCACTTTGATATTGATTAGTGTTAATGCAAATTACAACTTCATACCCCATTTGGTTACATTTGGTGCATTTGACATCTAGTCTTCTCCAACATTTAAAAGGAAGATGAGAGACTCTATAGGAATAGCAAGAACTGGCGCACCAGTGGTCGCGCCAAGAAACAACCAGTTAATGTGGCAAATGCCTCCACTGATGAGCAATTCGAGGCATTCAAAGCTAGTATTACTAGTCAACTAAATGCCTTCCAACAAGGAAAGAGCATTCATCCCGTATATCAAGTCTGCGAATTTTGCCAAGGACCGCATTTTAGTGCGGATTGTTATGGTAATGGAATACTGACTATTCCAAAGGATATAGAACAAGTGGAAGCAGTTAACTCCCCATGGGAAATACCTACAACCCCAACTGGAAGAATCATCTAGGATTTAGTTAGAGAAACAATCCCGGGAATGTCAACTTCTAGAAAAGAGCACCTCAGTAAATACCTTATCCGTAGAACAAGCAAGTCGCTCTACACACACCAAGGAACTATATCTTTCCAGTTGACCCCATGCAAGAATTCTGAGACATATTGAAAAGCATTTCTGACTTTAACTAGGAAATGATAGAGTCAAATATGAAAGTCCAAGAAGCTCATGCAAAGAGAATTCAGCAAAATGAGAATAGACTGAAGTAGACTGAAAAAATAGTCAAGAACACACAAGTTGCCCTGCAAACTTTGGAGAGACAAATGGGACAACTGTCAACCCATCTATCTCACAGGTCGCAAGGAACACTGCCAAGCAACACTGAGACCAACCCACAATATGAATGCAAGATCATTACTCTAAGATCTGGTAAAATTCTGTCTCATTCTCCTTCAAAACCTTCTGATCCTCCTATTCTTGTGCAGGAAACAGAGGAAGGCTCACAGGAACCAACGCCGATGAAAGTCGAAACCGAAGTAGCAAGGAAAGGGAAGAATGAGTCTGTCCCTGAGTACCGACCGAGAGTACCTTACCCTACAAGACTTATGCAGAATAAAGATAAGGAGCAGTTTGAAAAGTTTTTCAAAAATTTTAGTCTGATTCATGTTAATTTACCTTTGCTTGATGTTATTTCCGAAATGCCAAAGTATGCTAAGTTTTTAAAACAGATTATTAGTAATAAAAGAAAATTTGACATGGACAAAGTGATTCTTAATGAAGAATGCTCGACAGTTCTACTGAACAAACTGCCCTCCAAACAGAAAGATCCAAGCTGCTTTACTTTGCCATGTACGAATGGAAATATTACTAATATGCATGCATTAGAAGACTTAGGAGCTAGTATCAACCTAATGCCATCTAGTTTATTTGATAAATTAGGATTTCATGATTTGAAAGCGACAATGTGCATACAACTTGCAGACATGATAGTTAAGATTCCCAGGGGAATAGTTGAAGACCTCTTAGTAAAGGTCGGAAAATTTATCTTCCCTGTAGATTTTGTTGTCATGGACATGAATGGAGAAAGCAGAGTGCCTTTGATTCTAGGTCGACCCTTTCTAGCTACCTCGAAGGCATTGGTAGACGTCAGTAACGGTCAAATAAAACTAAGGGTAGAAAATGAAGATATCACATTTGATCTAAATGAAACCCTTAAGTATCTCATGCATTTAGATGATATTTGCTTTTGTGTGGATGCTATTGACCAGCTAATTGAAGTTAACATGACAGATCTATGCTCAAACTATCAAGTCTTGAAAGAAGACTCTCTGGAATTAGAAAAAACTTATCTTAGTCTCTCCGTTTACGAAATTAACTCTGACAATTTCATTGAGATAGGTACTCATGAGATGAAGAAAGAGCAAACATAATTTGAAGACCCACCAGACTTGGAGCTAAAGGAATTGCCCACTCATCTGTGCTATGAATTCTTAGATGACAACAGAAAACTCCCCATCATTATCGCAGCTGATCTGACTGCATAACAACGGAAGTTAACCGTGGACATGTGCAAAAAGTACAAAAGAGCCTTTGCATACAAAATTGCGGATATTTCAGATCAGATAATTAGGAGATGCGTCTCTCAAGAAGAAGGTTTCCAAATCCCAGAACACTATCACTGCGGACACGTTGGTGGTCACTTAGCTGCAACTAATACCGCCAGGAAAGTATTGGAAGCAGGCTTCTACTGGCCTACGATATTCAAAGACGCCGCAACATATGCAGGATCCTGCGATGCCTGTCAGAAAACAAGGAACATGTCTTCTCTAGACGGTCTACCCGAACAGGTAATTCAAAGTGTAGAAATATTTGACATGTGGGGTATAGACTTCATGGGTCCATTTCCTTCTTCCTATGGTAATAAATACATCATAGTAGTCGTAGAATACTTTTCGAAGTGGCCTGAGGCATAGGCATTACCTACTAATGATGCTAGAGTCGTGTGTAGATTTCTTAGACAACTATTCTCTAGATTTGGATGCCCAAAAGCCCTAATCAGTGATCGGGGTACACATTTTTGCAACTCTCAAATGCAAAAAGTACTTCAACAATATGGAGTTCAACATTGCCTTTCCACAGCATACCACCCTCAAACCAATGGGAGGTTGAGGTAACCAATAGAGGAATAAAACCGATATTAGAGAAGATTGTAGGTGTTAACCGTAGGGATTGGGCCATAAAACTTGATGATGCCTTATGGGCCTTTCATACAGCATATAGAATGATACGCTAAAATCGTATCACATTTTTAGCATGTTTTTATGTATGTTTTAATGTGAAATTGAGAGTAAATTGACATTAATTGTTCACTATTTACTTGATTTCACGGTTTTTATGATTTTGGAAGTGTCAGGTGAAAAGTAGACGAAAACAGCAAATTTTGGGGCAAAAACGCAATTTTTGGAAATGTTGACCCGGTCAAAGGTCCGGGACGGGCGTCCCGACCCGGTCAAACCGCCAGGACGGGCGTCCTGAACCGGGAGGGCGTCCTGAACCGGGACGGGCGTCCCAAACCTGGTCAACGAATCAGGACGGGCGTCCCAAGCCGCCAGAAGCTGTCCCACATCGAATTTTTCAGAATTTTTCACTCCGGGAAGCTGCTATAAATACCCCAGGCCTCTAGCAGTTGAATTCATCCCTCTCCACTCGATCTGAGTCATTAAGTGGTTTCCAGTGTACAGTTTTCCAGTACACAACTCACTCAGAGACTCGGATCTCAGTTTTCTTTCTTATTAGTGTTTTGTTTTAGTTTCTGAGAAATAGTCTCAGATCTTAGGTTTCTATAGATAGGTTCGTTTCCGGTATTCATAGAATACCCGGGGTTTCGTTAGGAGACCCTAAGAGAGCTCTAGGCGTTCGAAGAGTCAGTCCACAGGGCTAGGCTTAAGCCCAGGACGTAAGGTAAAGTCTAGCTACTAGGCTGAGGAAGCGTCCTCCGAAGGTTCTGGCGAGCAGAGTCAGGGCGGGCAATACGACGTATACAGCAGTACGCTCTGTAGGCGAGACTAAGTAAAGGGTGATTTCTTTATGGCATCAGTCCCCATACCCCTCTCTTATATGTTTTATTGCTTTGTCCTAAACATCAATTATGAATATCAGATTATGATTTTATGAATAGTTGTTTTGTGTTGAAGTTATTATGTTTTTCCGGAAATAGCCACCTGCTAAATAATCATTATGTCTGCATGTCTAATGTAGTTTCTTTTAAACTAAAATAGGGTTATAGACAATTCCTAACCACGGTCTATTCATAACCTGTTTAGTTTAACAGGCATCAATTAGTATTGGTGTCTGCCATACTAGATAAAATAACATGCTGAACACCTGGCTTGTTAGAGTAGTCTAGGTAGGCTGAGTAGAGCGTTATGCCAGCGATTACGAGCCTTCAGAGTGATCCCCGAAAGTGACATAGGGCTTTCATAACTGTCTTTGTTCGAACCGTGAGTAGGGCCGTTTACCTTAATGATAGGGGGCGGTAGCATAGAGACTCAGATGTGGTACACCTTTAGACACAGAACATAGTTGCATTCCAGGCTAAGATATATCTAAAACACTCGAATATAGGTCAATCAACATATAGGAACAGTATAACATAGAATCAGAACTTATCTTTAAAACACTTCTAGGGTTAATTAGACTTGAACCTAGTGGAGAATGGATCACCCTCTCATCAAAGTATTTGATTTAAGAGTTAGGATAAGAGGCTAGTTACTACTAAGCCGTTGCCACTTCCCTGGGAGTACGATAATTAACTTAGTAAAATCGTAGATACTTTCCAATAGACTAGCTACACGATAGGTACTCTGCCTTAGATTCTGGCTGATTAAGTGACACCATAAGACTAAACGTGACAATTAGTCAATCACAGTCCTTAATTAATCATAATCGACATAGGGTAAAATAACACCTATTTAGTACGTCAACCGGAATCGCATCAGATTTTTGGCGCCGTTGCCGGGGAAATATCATAATGAATTTAGGATTATTGGCCACAATTCTAGAGACTTATGATAGGTAACGGTAGTAACCTAGACTTTTGATTAACACTTATGTTATACCAGTAGACAATCACTTTCCTGAATATAGGATTATCATAACTAATTAATTTTAGATAATATCTGGAATTAAGAGACTTAGGATAATCAAATTTTAGAAAATTATTCTAGAACCATATTGAGGAAATTTACCTGCTTTCTAAATAAATTTTAAAATCCATAAAAATATTTTTCTCGTTTTTCTTCACTTTCCTATGTTTGTTATTTGTTATTTCTAACCAGACTTTGCACTCAGAGATGAAGAGAACAAGAGCAGCTACTAACCAGGCAAAGAAAACAGAAAACCCTGACACTCCAGGACCAAAGAAGACGAAACCAGAAGGCCCCTCTAGACCCGCACCAGAAGTACCACGAGGGACTCTTCCTTCACAACCAGTAGAAGTAAACTCGAGCCCTGATGCCAGTGAACTAGTGAGACGATTCCTGAACACCCGTGAGCATAGTCCCACGGAAGAAGATCCTTCTGAGGATACCTTCCCTCCTAGAGAAGTACCCCAGAGATCTCCAATTCACCCTCCTACCCAGAGAGTTCCTCTAAATCCACCCCCTACTGATCAAACCCAGAATTCACCGACCTCTCCTGCATACACCCCAACACCTCACGAGCGCACCCCTTCATCTGCGGGGAGTACTAACGGTTATTATTCACTGTTGTCCGTGCAGATAGACACACTAACTCAAAGGGTCTATGAGATGGACCAAGGGATTGCCAGCAGACTGTGTCATTTAGACCAACTCAGTCTGAACATCACAACTAACGTAGACCGACTCAGAGCCACGGTCAATCTCCAGGAGAACCAAGGTGCACAATTACTCCGAGAGATGGCTGATCTACGCAGTGAGCAAAATAGGCAGAGGGATGAGATGCGAACAATACGCATAGAAATGCGAAGCATTCGGACAGAACTACAGGAGATCAGAGACAGGATTCGTTAAAAAGGGAAGATTCTTTTACTTTTATTTTTAGCCAATAATAAGTTTGAACTGAAACTTGATGATTGACCCATATTTTTCTATTTTTTTTCAAACATTTTTAAGGGTCCTTTATTTTCAACAATTGTCTTCAGACATTTTATTTCTATGAAAAACGAAAATTTTGCAATTACAGTTTATTTTTCATTAACTAAATTGTATAAATTCAAATTTTTGTTTTTCTTGCTGAATTTAAATAGGAATAAAATTAGGGTAGTATGATTTTCGAAAAAGTGAGACTGAGGAATTTTTGCATAGAGTGTTTTTTTTAACAACTTCTGAATTTCATTGGATAAACAGGAAGCCTTGTTATGATTATTTTTGGTGTACTGAGATTTGCAGGAATTAGAAAAAAAAATTTCGGAATTGGCACGCATCCCGAGGCAACCCGGGACGGGCGTCCCGAAGGCCTCCCCTTCTATAAAATCTCAATTTTTTCATTTTTTCCTCAAAATTCACTTCCAAAAATCCACCTCTCTCAAATAACTCTCTCTCTTTTCCTTTGGCAAACTTTTCAAATTTAAAATTTCAAATTTCCCTCCAAAATTTAAATTTTAAATTTCCTTCCAAATTCGAATTTCCCTCCAAAATTCGAATTTCCCGCCAAAAATTTCGAAATCTTTCCCTAGCCTAATTTCACCCTTTTGAATTCAAATTCACCTCCAGAATTCGAATTCGAACCTTCCTTCCTACCTAAACTCCCCAAAAGTCTCTCAAACACTTTCAAACCAAATGGCTGCCAAACGTGCTCGTACCCCATCCGCTATGACAGTTACCTCAGTGACACATCCTTTTATGTTGTTTCCCTCCAGCACAGCATATCAGGAGAGATGCACTGGGTACATCGGACGCACGATTCTGACGGGCAGAACGCTGGATTGGGCAGCAGTACAGACACTGGGAGTAGAGGCTGATATCAGACGCATACTCGATGTACTACCCTACAGTCGAGTATTCATCGTCACAGAGCCCACGTACCTGGAGCTGGTATGTGAGTTCTATGCATCCTTTGCATGTCACCAGGAGCAGATCACATTCCGCTTAGGCGGAATAGATCGGTCGATGAGCATGGCCGAGTTCGGCATCGCTTTGGGTATCTGGCAGAGAGAGGAGCTGGATACGCCCGCCTACACCACAGTAGTTCGGGACTTCACTTTTGCAGATGTCTCCACTGCTTGGGCTCAGATCTGTATGACGGGTGTTCCCTACCAGCATGGCTTTGCGAAAGCCACAGGTATCTATCCTGCTCTTCGCTACTTACATGCCATTATTGCACACACTTTGTCAGGACGACGGACGGCCCCCGGGAATGTCACCCAGATGGAGACATTCCTCTTGGCCAACATGCATATGGGATCCACAGTAGAGATGGCTCGACTTATCACAGTCATCATGCGGGGTTTTGCTACGGACACTCGGAAACAGTGTCTGGGGCTCGGGCCATTCATCACCAGGATAGCCCGCTACCTAGAGTTGGACATAGAGGGCTCGGAGCTTACTCTGGTCGCCCCAACCACTATTCCCACAGACGTTACCATCCTACGGAACATGGGAATGGTTGTCCGGGATGCGAGCGGCCGCTACACACACCACACACAGAGCAGCCAGGACAGGCTTCGGCATCAGAAGCAGCTCCACCGCATATCCATCCATCCGAGACGTTCGTGCCACGTACTGCCTTCGAACGACACATGTCGCACGGATTGGCAGAACTATCGGCACGATACAGTCGAGACATGGACCGGATTGACAGCGGCTGGCCATGATGGATGACAGGATTGACAGACGACTGGCGGTGATGGATGACAGGATCGCCATGATCCCATGATCACCAGTAGGATTGAGGAGTACATCAGCAGACTGCCCGAGTAGCGGAGAACTTCGAGTTTGACTTAACAGACCTCGGTCCACTGGATGGCGACCCGCCGGGTTCTTAGTCTCTCTCTCCCCTTCTTTTTTTTTTTTCTTTTTTTTCTTTGTCTTTGTTTCTTGTTCTTTGTGTATGTCTGGGCTGTATGACTATGAATCTTTGTACAAAATTGATTTATATGACATACAGAATTGTTGCATTATTTTGTTTCTTGTTTTTTTTTTATGTTTTTTTCTTGTCTTCAAATAAGTGTGGGGTAATTAGCTATGCATGAACACTGAGGACAGTGCCAAACTTAAGTGTGGGGTAGCAGTGCACGGTGCACTGTAGCAGTTTGAAGCAGTTTGAAAAATTTTCGCATGCTTTTGCTTGTTTTCCCTGTATTTTCACACTTCACACCCTTCCAAAATTTTTCAAAATTTTTCCGTCTTTCAGACTTCTAAATGCAGTATGCTTGGTTAAACAAATTGCTTATGTCTATGATATGTAGGTAGTATGTTATGGTTAGTAGGAGATAATTGATAGCTATCTTGGACTAATTGATTAGGAATAGGGAATTCCTGATAACTGAGCACAACCTTGTCTGGATTAGAGACCTCAACCAATTGCCTATTCGAGAGACTTAACTAGATAAAATTAGACCAGTTGTGGATATATTGGCAGTTAGAATGACTAGATGAGACTCTGAGCTAAAAGTGAAAAGAACTTAAGGAAGTTAATTACAATAGGGTAGTTTGCCAGCGGCCTTCGCTACTCGAGCACCACTCCTTCGGGGAACTTAAAGCCTGATGCCCTAAGGTCGTGTAGATCTGGGAGTCATCGGAGTGGGACTCGCTACATGGGTAGTTGAAGTTGACGTGTTCTAAGCAAACTCGAAATACCCTGAATCTATAAAGAAAATAACTAAGTGCTAAAACATTAAAAATCTATCACCAAAGCTCAGAACTCAGAAAGTTATCTGTTGTCAGTATGTCTAGCGATAGGTCGAAGTATTATCTGGTAGCAGTTAAGATAAGAGTTCATTGTGTTGACTATCTGGTCTAGACTAGTACACACACTACACATCAGGAAGACCCTGTGACTAAGAAAAAAGTCCAACCTAGTTGTTGATTTATTTTCTGCCTGATCATAACAAACTACTAGAGACATGTGAGACCTTGTCATAGCAACCTAACCAATCAGACCTGTGTTAAGAATTGTCTGAAGAATTTTTGGAATAAAAACATGATTAGGAATTTAAGTGACTGCACTACGGTTTAAATCACTAACTCCATGTAGACTTTGCTTGAGGACAAGCAAAAGCTAAGTGTGGGGTTATCTGATACGCGAAAATCGTATCACATTTTTAGCATGTTTTTATATATGTTTTAATGTGAAATTGAGAGTAAATTGACATTAATTGTTCTATTTACTTGATTTCACGGTTTTTATGATTTTGGAAGTGTCAGGTGAAAAGTAGACGAAAACAGCAAATTCTGGGGCAAAACGCAATTTTTGGAAATGTTGACCCGGTCAAAGGTCCGGGACGGGCGTCCCGAACCTGGTCAACGAATCAGGACGGGCGTCCCGAGCCGCCAGAAGCTGTCCCACATCGAATTTTTCAGAATTTTTCACTCCGGAAGCTGCTATAAATACCCCCGGCCTCCAGTAGTTGAATTCATCCCTCTCCACTCGATCTGAGTCATTAAGTGGTTTCCAGTGTACAGTTTCCAGTAACAACTCACTCAGTACTCGGATCTTAGTTTTCTTTCTTATTAGTGTTTTGTTTTAGTTTCTGAGAAATAGTCTCAAATCTTAGGTTTCTATAGATAGGTTCGTTTCCGGTATTCATAGAATACCCGGGGTTTCGTTAGGAGACCCTAGAGAGCTCTAGGCGTTCGAGAGTCAGTCCCACAGGGCTAGGCTTAAGCCCAGGACGTAAGGTAAAGTCTAGCTACTAGGCTGAGGAAGCGTCTCCGAAGGTTCTGGCGAGCAGAGTCAGGGCGGGCAATACGACGTATACAGCAGTACGCTCTGTAGGCGAGACTAAGTAAAGGGTGATTTCTTTATGGCATCAGTCCCCATACCCCTCTCTTATATGTTTTATTGCTTTGTCCTAAACATCAATTATGAATATCAGATTATGATTTTATGAATAGTTGTTTTGTATGTTGAAGTTATTATGTTTTTCCGGAAATAGCCACCTGCTAAATAATCATTATGTCTGCATGTCTAATGTAGTTTCTTTTAAACTAAAATAGGGTTATAGACAATTCCTAACCACGGTCTATTCATAACCTGTTTAGTTTAACAGGCATCAATTAGTATTGGTGTCTGCCATACTAGATAAAATAACATGCTGAACACCTGGCTTGTTAGAGTAGTCTAGGTAGGCTGAGTAGAGCGTTATGCCAGCGATTACGAGCCTTCAGAGTGATCCCCGAAAGTGACATAGGGCTTTCATAACTGTCTTTGTTCGAACCGTGAGTAGGGCCGTTTACCTTAATGATAGGGGGCGGTAGCATAGAGACTCAGATGTGGTACACCTTTAGACACAGAACATAGTTGCATTCCAGGCTAAGATATATCTAAAACACTCGAATATAGGTCAATCAACATATAGGAACAGTATAACATAGAATCAGAACTTATCTTTAAAACACTTCTAGGGTTAATTAGACTTGAACCTAGTGGAGAATGGATCACCCTCTCATCAAAGTATTTGATGAAGATTGCATAACTGGATCATAAGATAAGAGTTAGGATAAGAGGCTAGTTACTACTAAGCCGTTGCCACTTCCCTGGGAGTACGATAATTAACTTAGTAAAATCGTAGATACTTTCCAATAGACTAGCTACACGATAGGTACTCTGCCTTAGATTCTGGCTGATTAAGTGACACCATAAGACTAAACGTGACAATTAGTCAATCACAGTCCTTAATTAATCATAATCGACATAGGGTAAAATAACACCTATTTAGTACGTCAACCGGAATCGCATCATAGAACTTCTACAGAATTTTCAAGTTATAGATTGGTCTATGGAAAAACATGTCTTTTTCCTGTTGAAATTAAACATAGAGCTTACTGGGCAGTACAAAAATGCTATCTAGATAATACCTTGACAAAGGAAAATCGGATTTTACAACTCAACGAATTGGATGAATGGAGGCTCAAAGCCTATGAAAATTCACATCAATTCAAGATGACAAGTAAACTCCGACATGACAAGCGACTCAGATCTCAGAAGAATTTTGAACCAGGAGATAAAGTGCTATTATACAACTCTCGTTTGAAATTATTTCCAGGAAAGTTATGAAGCTATTGGTCAGGCCCATTCACTATCACAGAAGTATCGCCCTTTGGAGCATGTGTCATAATGGATTATGACAGTACTACTCAAAAAGTGAACGGGCAACGCTTAAAATTTTATAAAGAACCACTCGACTTGTCCGAGCAGACTGTTGAATTCTCAGAATAAGGGAGTATTGTTTTCATTCTATTTATCTTTTTCATTTCTTTTATTTTATTTTTGTTATTTCTATTGCCTTTGTTGTCTTTTCTTGTTTCTTTTCTTTTTATTTCTCTTATTTAGTGAAATAAGTGTGGGGTAATATGATATGCATGAACACTGAGGACAGTGTAAACCATAAGTGTGGGGTAGCAGTGCACAGTGCACTATAGTAGTCAAAATTTGCATGTTTTCCCATACTTTTCACTAAAATTGCACCCTTCCAAAAAATTTTCCAAAAATTTTCACTCTTTCAAACTTCAAAATCAGTATTGATTGGTTAAAGAAATGCTTATGTCTATGATATATGTGGAGTAGAGTATTATGATCTGTAGAAAACAAGTTGATAACTTTACTGAATTCATCACTTAGAAGTAGGGAATTCCTGATATTACTGAGCACAACCTAGTTTGGATTAGAAACACCAACCAAATACCTTTTCGAGGCTTAAACTAAATAATATTAGACCGGTTGAGAATGTGTTAGGAATTTGAATGACTAGATGATATTCTGAGTTGAAAGTGAAAAAGTTTAAAAGTAAATAGGGTAGTTTGCAAGCGTCCTTTGCTACTCGAGCACCCCTTCTGAAGGGAATTTAATGCCTGATGCCCTAAGGTCGTGTAGATCTGGGAGTCATCGAAGTGGGGCTCGATACCTGGGTAGTTAAAGTTGATGTGTGAAAGCAAACACAAAAATACCCTGGACAATCAATTTGAAAATACACTACCTAGTGTATTCTTTTATTGAAAATTATAAATGGAAAGCATTGACACCGAAGCTCAGAACTCAAAAGGTTGTTTGTTGCTATTATATTCGACGATTGGTTGAACTATTATTTGGTAAAGGTGTAGAGAAGCCTATATTGAGATGACAATCTAGTCTAGATTAGTTCACACACTACACATCAGGGAGACCTCGTGACTAAGAGTAGAATTCAATCAAGTTATTGAATTGTTGCATCTACATGACCATGATAATTTACCAAACATTTGAGACCTTTCCATAGCAACTTGATCAGTCCGGCCTATTTTGTGAATTTTTGCTAAAAACATTGCTAAGACCTTTGAGTGATTGCACTTATGATTTAAAGTTCAATGATTTCATATAGGTTTTTCTTGAGGACAAGCAAAAAGCTAAGTGTTGGGTTATATGATATGCATAAAACATATCACTTTTTAGCATGTTTTTAGACACAAATTAGGGCAAAATTGGAAATAAATCGTTCTTAATTGATTGATATTAACACAATTTTGCAGTATTTGTGATTTTGGAAGTTTCAGGTGAAATGTGCAAGAAAATAGCAAATATTGAGGAAACAACGTGATTTTTGGAACTTTTCAATTCAGGACGGGCGTCTTGACCTAGTCAACCGACCAGGACGGGCGTCCTGGACTCAGGACGGGCGTCCCAAGCACTAATGTAGAATCCCACATCAATTTTTACAAAGAAAATCCTCAATTTCTCTACTATAAATACCCCAGGCCTTCCTCAGTTGAAATCATCTCTCTTCACAAGATTTGAATCATGTAGTGACTTCAAGTGTACATTTCTACACTCAATACAAGTCATTCAGTGATCTCAGGTACATCACACGAGTAGTTTAGCAATACGAGAGTGTCTCGTTTTCTTTGCTTTTTGAGTGTTTATCTCATAATCATAGAATTCGAATAGATAGGGTTCGTCTTTAGTATTCATAGAATGCCCAAAATTTCGTTAGGGGATCCTAAGAGGGCATTAGGTGAGTGAAGAGCTACTCAACAGGGCTTTGCTTAAGCCCAAGATGTAAGGTAAAGCAATTACTACTAGGCTAAGGAAGCGTTCTTCGAAGGTTCTGTCAAACAGAGTCAGGTCAAGCAATCTAGAATATACAAGTAGTCGCTCCGTTAGTGGACCTGATAAAGGGTGAATACATTATGGTGGTGGTTCCCTAGATCCTCTCTGTATATTCTGTATTGTGTTTGTCTAAATAACAATTTGGATATTAAATTATGATGATAGGTTATATATGTTTTGCATGTTGAAGTTGCTTTCATTTTTTCGGAAAGCTCACCTGCTTAATTAAACATTACAACTGAATATCTGCTTGCTCTTTTAAACTAGATGAACGGCTATAGACAATTCCTAACCATGGTCTAATCATAACCTATTTAGTTTAACATGCCTTAATTTATGATGAAAAAGCATTAAGGTCTGCCATATTAGGTGAAATAACTTATAGATCACCATGTTTGTTAGAGTAGTCTAATGAGGCTGAGTTCGAGTGTTTATGCCGACATTAGGGTGAGTAGCATGATTTCCTGAGTGACACAAGCTTTCATGCATACCTTTAACTTGAACCGTGAGTAGGGCCGTCAACGGCGATGGAGCGGTTTATCAGATAACTCAGATGTGGTACACAAGTAAGATACAGTCTGTAATTGCATTCTAGACCAAGATATATCTAAAATACTCGAAGATAGGTCAATCAACATGTAGGGACAATAGAACATACATAAGAATACTTGTCTATAAAATACTCTTGCATGCTTAATGAACTTGTGCCTTGTGTAGTAAGGATCACCAACTCATCAAAGATTTTGATGAACGATTGCATAACTAGACAATAAAATGAAAGTTAGGGTAAAATATAGTTGCTACTAAGCCGTTACACTTCCCTTGGAGTACGATATTTTCTAAATTAAAATCGTAGTTACTTTCTAATAGACTAGCTACACGATAGGTACTCTGCCTTAGGTTCTGATTGATTAAGTGACAAACATAGATGCTAAAAGTGATATTAGTAAATCTCTGTCCTTAATTATTCATAATCAATATAGGGTAATAAAAATCCTGTCTTTAGCATGTCAATTCAGAACACACCATGAGGACTTAACAATAAATAGTTACAAGTTAGATATAAGAGTAATTATAAATATAGGCATAAGTAAGATTATTAGGTTTTTACTAAGGTTTTCTTTTATCCCTTTCAGAACACGATAGCTGTCAGAAGCTAAGATTTTCTGAATACCGAGAAGTTGACGAAAGAGGTAAGTAGTTTTTAATGTTTTGATTATTAGGATCGTAAGATTAAGATGTTAGTTATGGATTTAGTTTTACTATTCGTATTATGAATTTTTTATAAAGTCCGAAGGAAATTTAAAAGCGGAATATTTGAGTTAATCTAAATTATCAGAAAGTACGCCAAGCGCTCAATCGAGGTAGGTGGACTATCCCTCTCTGTTGTTTTTATCTATAGTATGGATAATTTTTTTTAAGTATTGAATTTGAAGATTATGATATGTGAAAAGACTTGTTTGACTAATTGTTATCTGCTTAGTAGAATTTTGAAAGTTTATCATCCTACAATTAATCTTTGATTCCAAAAAATTTTAAGTACATATTATTTTTATTATTCAACCATTCCGGTGAAGGCACAGTCAGAAACTTGGCGTTATTATACTTCCTTATTTTTTTATTTTATATATATATATATATATTTTATACCGCCATCAATTTCGAAAGTTGATGGGATTATGTTTCTTCTTCTTAATTTGATGTAATTATGTTTCCTTTTTCTAATTTGATTATGTTTCCTTTTCCTAATTTGATTATGTTTCCTTTCCTAATTTAATTATGTTTCCTTTTCCTAATTTGATGTGATTATGTTTCCTTTTTTCTAATTTAATGGGATTATATTTCCTTTTTCTAATTTGATGTGAATATGTTTCCATTTTTATTATTATATAATATATATATATATATATATATATATAAATTTTTTTTTGATACCATTGAAGAATTCATTACTCTTTTTATCACTTTAAAATAAAGAATATTTTGTTTTCTCATTTTCAATATTTTCAAATCTTTTAAAATGTTAAGTATTTACATTGAAGTTTTATGAAAGTAAATTATATGTAATTCTTATATTTGATTTTATCGGGGATTAAGTGATGGATAGCAATGGGAGGAACATGTTCCACCATTTATAAGATTTTCAATTGGCATGGATAAAAAGCCACCAAGATATAAGATACAAGTAAGGCCCTTTCCTAACGGGTATGAAGTTAGGAACTGATATCAATTAAGACCCATTCGCGAAACATTCATATTATTCCCCCAATAGTCAAAGAAAAGACAAAAAAAGTAAAAGAAAAGAAAAATGAAAGATATTGATTGAATCATTGTATTACATTGTTTGCTCAAGGTTTTTAATTACCATTTAATTTATGTTTTATCTTTTTTTGCTCTAAAGATAAATGTACGTTAAATTATTATTATTATTATTATTTAAAAACATTTATATCGATTTTATTTTAATTGAAAAATTATTTTAAACGGAGGGGAGATGTTCTACCTACTGAGTATTTTATACTCACCCCCTATGTTTTCTCACTTTACATATGACAGGGAAGATACAGGGTTAAAGGATGATTACTGGACAGATGATTATGAATAAGAGTTTGGAGTAAAGTCTTTAGTTGTTTATGTTTAGAATAAACTTCTTGTTGTTTCTTTTTGAAACTTGAATTTTTGAATTGAAGTTTTATTATTGAAGAAAGTTAGAAATTGTGGATGATATTTTATAGATTATTTAAGTTAATAATTTTATTGTTGGTTGTTGGATAATTGAAAGTAAGTGACTTTACATTCTTTGGAGAAATCTAGGGAGTGTAGCCATGTCATATTCTTGAATTTGGGAATTTAGTTCACGAACTAGGCCCAGATTCGGGGCGTGACACAGGGCCTATGAAAACTCACACCAATTCAAAATGACAAGTAAACTCCGGCATGATAGGTGATTTAGATCCCAGAAAAATTTCGGACTAGGAGATAAAGTGTTGTTATCAATTCACATTTGAAATTGTTTCCAAGAAAGTTATGAAGCTCTTGGTCAGGCCTGTTCACTATTATAGAAGTGTCGCCCTTTGGCGCATGTGTCATAATGGATTCTGACGACACTAATCAAAAAGTGAATGGGCAGCGTTTAAAATTCTACAAATAGCCACTCGACCAGTCTGAGCAGACTATTGTGTTTGCTGAATAAGGGAGTCATTTCTTTTGTTTCTTTTTTATTCTTTTCTTATTTTGTTCTTTTTATTTTCTTTATTTCGTTGTTTCATTTATTTTTCTGTTTTTCATTTTTACTCTTATTTTTCAAATAAGTGTGGGGTAATAGGATACGCATGAACACTGAAGACAGTGTAAATCTTAAGTATGGGGTAGTAGTGCATCGTACACTCGTGTTTAAAATATATTTGCACTCGTGTTTAAGATATTTGCATATTTTCCTCTGCTTTTCGCTGAAATTGCACCTTTCCAAAAAAAAATTCAAAAATTTTCACTCTTTCATACTTCAAAAACGGTATTGATTGATTGAAAAACTACTTCTATTTGTGATATATGTTTAGTAGAGTGTTATGACCATTAGGGGACATTTCGAGTGCTTTGCTAAATTCATCACTTAGAAGCAGGAAATTCTTGATTTTTGAGCACAACCTAGTTTGGATTAGAAAGATCAACCGAATATCTTTTTGAGCTAAACTAAATAATATTAGACCGTTTGAGAATGTGATAGCACTTAAATGACTAGGTGGAATTCTGAGCTAAAAGTGGCATAGCTTAAATGTAAAAAGGGTAGTTATCCTCTGCTACTCGAGCACCCCTTCTGAAGGAAACTTAATGTCTGGTGCCCTAAGGTCGTGTAGATTTGGGAGTCATCGGAGTGGGGCTCCATACTTGGGTAGTTAAAGTTGATATGTGAAAGTAAACACAAAAATATCTCAGAAATCAATTAAAACATACACCTAGTGTATTTTTATTTGAAAATCATGACAAGAAAGTGTTGGCACCAAAGCTCAGAACCTAGAAAGTCGTTTATTGTGCTATTTATGTTCAGAATAACTGGTCGAATTATTATTTGGTGACTACTTGGGAATTTTATTCTGAGTTAACAATCTAGTCTAGACCAGTTCACACACTACACATCAGGAAAACCCTGTCACTAAAGTAGAGCTAGAACCCAGTAAAGTTTTTGAACTGTTTTTAGCCTATACGGTCATGACACGTTTACTGAATAATTGAGACCATTACATAGCAACTCGATCAGTCCATGCTTGTTTTTCTAAATTATCTGACTCAGTGAGAGATTTTGCTAAAAACATTGCTAAAAATCTTGTTGTGATTGCACCTATGATTTAGTCCTTTGTTAATTTCATATAGGTTTTGCTTGAGGACAAGCAAAAAGCTAGGTGTGAGGTTATATGATATGCACAAATCATATCACTTTTTTAGTATGTTTTTAGACACAAATTAGGGCATAATTGGAACCAAATTGATCTTAATTGATTGAAATTGAAATATTTTTGTATAATTTGTGATTTTGGAAGTTTCAGGAGAAAATTACAAGGAAATAGCAAATATCATGGCAAAAATGTGATTTTCGGAAATTCTAAGCTAGGGGCGGGCGTCTCGGAGCCAGAACGCCCACCCTGACTGAGTCAAGGGCTCGAGGCAGGTGTCCCCAAGCCAGGACGGGCATCCTGACCCGGTCAAGGCGTCAGGATAGGTGTCCTGAGCAGAAAAATTATGTCCCACATCGAAAATTCATGTAAAACCTCTTCCTTTTCAACCCTATAAATACCCTAAGGGATGGAAGGTTAGAGATATCCCTCAGCACTCAACACAAGCCATCTAGCAATAAAGAGTGTCTCATTTTCTCTATTTTCTGAGTGTCTATCTCAGATTTTGAGAATTCGATTAGATAGTGTTCATTTTTTGTATTCATAGAATACCTGAGATTTCATTAGGAGAGCCTAAGAGAGCTGATACGCGAAAATCATATACCTTTTTTAGCATGTTTTTATGTATGATTTAGGGTGAAATTGATAGGAAATCGATCTTAATTGATTGTTATTTACTCAATTTCACAGTTTTTATGATTTTGGAAGTGTCAGGTGAAAAGTAGATGAAAACAGCAAATTTTGGGGTAAAAATGCAATTTTTGGAAATATTGACTTGGTCAACAGTCCGGGACGGGCGTCCCGACCCAGTCAGACCACCAGGACGGGCGTCCCAATCCAGGACGGGCGTCCCAATCCAGGACGGGCGTCCCAATCCAGGACGGGCGTCCCGAAGCACCAGAATTTGTCCCACATCGAATTTTTTGGAATTTTTCACTCCAGAAAGCTGCTATAAATACCCCTGGCCTCAAGCAGTTGAATTCATTCCTCTCCACTCGATCTGAGTCATTTAGTGGTGTCCAGTGTACAATTCTCTAGTACACAACTCACTCAGAGACTCGGATCTCAGTTTTTTTTCTTATTAGTGTTTTGTTTTAGTTTCTGAGAAATAGTCTCAAATCTTAGGTTTCTATAGATAGGTTCGTTTTTTGTATTCATAAAATACCCGGGATTTCGTTAGGAGATCCTAAGAGGGCTCTAGGCATTCGAAGAGTCAGTCCACAAGGCTTGGCTTAAGCTGGGTATTAAGGTAAAGCCCAGTTACTAGGCTGAGGAAGCGTCCTCCGAAGGTTCTGGTGAGCAGAGTCAGGGCGAGCAATACGACATATACAACAGTACGCTCCGTCGGCGAGACTACGTAAAGGGTGATTTCTTTATGGTATCAGTCCCCATGTCCCTCTCTTATATGTTGTTATTGTTTTGTTCTAAATACATATTATGAATACAAGATTACGATGTTTATGAATAGTTGTTTTATATGTTGGTGTTATTATGTTTTTCCGGAAATAGCCACCTGCTAAATATTCACTATGTCTTCATGTTTAATGTGCTCTTTTAAACTAAAGTTAGGGTTATAGACAATTCCTAACCACGGTCTAATCATAACATGTTTAGTTTAACAGGCATCAATTAGTATTGGTGTCTTCCATGCTAGATAAAATAACATGTTGAACACCCTGCCTGTTAAAGTAGTCTAGGTAGGGGCCGAGCTGAGTCCGATTATGCCGGCGGCTAGGGCAAGCGGTATGATCCCCGAAGTGACATAGGGCTTTCATGGATGCCTTCGTCCCGAACCGTGAGTAGGGCCGTCATTAAGGTAGGGCGGTTTATTAGAGACCTCGGATGTGGTACGCATTTAGACACAGAACATAGTTGCAATCCAGGCTAAGATATATCTAAAATACTCGAATATAGGTCAAACAACATATAGGAACAGTATAACATAGAATCAGGACTCATCTATAAAACACTTCTAGGATTAATTAGACTGAAACCTAGTGGAGAATGAGTCACCCTCTAAATCAAAGTATTTGATGAAGATTGCATAACTGGATTATAAGATATGAGTTAGGATAAAAGGCTAGTTACTACTAAGCCGTCACCATTTCCCTGGGAGTACGATATTTATTTAATAAAATCGTAGATACTTTCCAACAGACTAGCTACACGATAGGTACTCTGCCTTAGGTTCTGGCTGATTAAATGACACCATAGAGACTAAATGTGACAATTAGTCAATCACAGTCCTTAATTATTCATAATCAACATAGGGTAAAATAACACCTATTTAGCACATCGGTCGGAAACCCATCAGATTTTTGGCGCCGTTGCCGGGGAAATATCATAATGAATTTAGGACTCCTGATCAAAATTCTAGACACCGATCAAAATTCTAGATACTTATGATAGGTAACGGTAGTAACCTAGACTTTAGACCCAACACTTATGTTATACCAGTTAGACAATCAATTTCCGAAATATAGGATTATCATAACTAATTAATTTTAGATGTTATCTGGAATTAAGACACTTTGGATAATCAAATTTTAGAAAATTATTCTAAAACCATATTAAGGAAATTTACCTGCTTTCAACATAAAACGAAAAAAAAATGTTAAAATTTAAAATCCCAAAAAGAATGTATCTTTCTTGCTCAACGGTGAGTCGTTCCTTTTCCCTATCTCTTGTTTTTTTTAGTTGTTTTCTTAGTTGCTCTTTTTCGTGTTTTTCTTCTATTATTTAATTTCGAATAAAAATGGAAATGAGGATAAAATATGTTTTCTTCTGAGTTGTAAAATTTTGGCTTAGATTTTTATCGGGAAGAAACTCTATTTTAGAATTTTCTTAGAGTCATGTCGGCCTTATTAGGATGAGTTATGAAATAGTTTTTCCTTAATAGCCAGACCTTTGAATGTTCTATTGAAAAAAGGATGTTCCTTTTGTTTTGCTGATGATTGCATGAGAACTTTTAAACCGAAAGGAATTACTGCACCCATTATGGCATCACCTGATTGAAATCTACTTTTTGAATTAATATGTGATGTAATGATGTAGTACGAATTGTTTGATGATAAGAAAGTTCATGCATGATAAATTCTGATCTTATTTAGCCTTGTCTAAAAACAATAGGTTACACTGATCACTCTGAGATATCTGTGTTCAATAAAACTAATGATGAACCAAGATTAATTAGTTAAGTTCTATTGAATTTGATATAGAAAGAAGGGATAAGAAAAAAGGTTGAAAATCTAGAAAGCAAACCATATGTCTAGATTAGAAAACCCCGAGTTAGAGGCTAGTGTAATACTGATAAATTTTTGGATGAAAACTTATTTGCATTGTTTGCTATGTATAATAATTCTCATCTGTAGTTTATTTCAAATTATCTAGTCACTGAATAAGTTCCAAGTGATATGACTTATCAGCAAAAGAAGAAATTCTTTGCTGATTTGAAATATAACTACTGGGCAGTTTCTCTTCTATTTCAAATTTTTGCAGATCAGTTGATCAGAAGATGTGTCTCAGAAGACGAAGGCCACAAGAGTTTGGAGCATTGCCCTAAAGAATCTACGGGAGACCAATTGACTACAATCAACACTGTCCGGAAAGTGTTGAAAGCAGGATCTTGTTGACCCACCATATTCAAGGATTTTGTATCTCTGATACAGTCCTGCGATGCTTGCCAAATAACAGGTAACACATCTTCCAGAGATCATCTACCCCAGCGACGTACACAGAATGTTGCAACCGTTGATATCAGGGGTATTTCGAATCCTTTTCCTTTCTTCCTTTGAACATAATTACATCATAGTAGTCGTGGAACACTTTTCGAAAATAGCCTGAACCACAGGCATTACCTACTAATGATGTTAGAGTCATGTGCAGATTCTAGTTGTTTTCCAAATTCAGAGTGCCAATGTCTTAGGAAGAATTGTTTAGCCTGTGTATCAAATCTGTGAAGTCTGCTAAGTACCACACTCTAGCAGGGATTGCTATGGGAATGAAATACGAACCATTCCAAAAGTGGTTGGAGCAGGTTACTGCAGAATGCTGCTCCAATGGGAAATGCATACAATCCCAGCTGGAGGAATCATACGGGATTTAGCTGAGGAGTAATTCGGAAGCTGGAAACTTTCAGAAGACACCACCACAGCAAAACCCACACTCGCAGAATCAATAGATGAGATACTGGCAACAATTAAAGCCAGACCAGTGCAAGCAAGTGATCTACCAAGAGGTAACGAACGGACGACAGATATAGAGGAATTTGGCATTGTGTCGGGAGCATAGCAATGGAGGAGCTTGCATTCCCTGCATACCAATCAGCTGTGAGAAACTTCCCCGAGGAAGTCTCAAATACTTGGGCCCAGATCTACACAACTGGAGCCCCCTACCACCACAGCTTCGCCAAAACTTCAGGTATCTTTTCTTCCAATCGAGACTTGCATGCCATACCTTTACTAACAGTGGCAAGAAGGCACACAAATCCCAAGAAGTCTCATTCCTAGACACGTTACTCCTGGACACGGTGCTATGATTGTGAGAAATCTTACAAATGATTCGAGGAAGCAGACCGTAGGGCTCGAGCCATTCATCAAATGAATAGGCCACTACCTGAAGCTCGACAATGAAGGATCGAAGCTGACATCATCCGTTACAGTATCTAGTGCTTACAGAGTCAAGAATGCCTCATCAATAGCACATGGCTAAGGTGAAGAGCCAATTGACAGATCAGAGAAGACCCTTCTGCTCGCGACATGAAGGGAGTTTTTCTAATCCTCATGTTCCTTTACTTTTATTTTCTTTGTTTGGTGTCCTGTTTTGTTATATCTTTGGTTGTTTTATTTTCTCTCTTACCCTTAGTTAGTCAAATAAGTGTGGGGTAAGAGTTTTCTATTTTGTTTTTGTTTCTTGTTTTCAAATAAGTGTGGGGTAGTCTAGATATGCATGAACACTGAGGACAGTGTCAGAAATAAGTGTGGGGTAGCAGTGCACGATGCACTGTAGTAGTTTTGGAAAAACGTTTTGCATGATTTTGCTTGTTTTCCCCGTATTTTCACACCCTTCCAAAAGTTTTTCAAAATTTTTCATTCTTTCAGACTTCTAAATGCAGTATGATTGGTTAAACAATTGCTTATGTCTATGATATGTAGGTAGTATGTTGTGGTTAGTAGGAGATAATTGATAACTATTGTTGAACCCATTGATTAGAAGTAGGGAATTCCTGATAATTGAGCACAACTTAGTTTGGATTAGAGACCTCAACCAATTACCTTTTCAAAACTTAACTAGATAAAATTAGACCAGTTGCAGGATGCATTGACAATTGGAATGACTAGATGAGACTCTGAGCCAAAAGTGAAAAAGAAAAAAAATGAGCTAATTAAAATAGGGTAGTTTGCCAGCGGCCTTCGCTACTCGAGCACCACTCCTTCGGGGAACTTAAAGCCTGATGCCCTAAGGTCGTGTAGATCTGGGAGTCATCGGAGTGGGACTCGCTACATGGGTAGTTGAAGTTGACGTGTTCTAAGCAGACTCAAAATACCCTAGAAAATCTATAAACGAAAGGAATCAATAAATGCTAAATGATAGAATCTGATCACCAAAGCTCAGAACTCAGAAAGTTATCTGTTGTCAGTATGTCTAGCGATAGGTCGAAGTGTTATCTGGTAATAGTTAAGACAAGAGTTTATTGTGTTGACTATCTGGTTTGGACTAGTACACACACTACACATTAGGAAGACCTTATGACTAAGAGAAGAGTTCAACCTAGTTGTTAAATTGTTGTCTGCTCAATCCTAACAATCTACTAGAGACATTTGAGACCTTGTCATAGCAACCTAACCAGTCAGACCTGTGTTAAGAATTATCTGAATAATTTTTGGAATAAAAACATGACTAGAAATTTAAGTGACTGCACATATGATTTAGAATCACTAACTTCAGGTAGACTTTGCTTGAGGACAAGCAAAAAGCTAAGTGTGGGGTTATCTGATACGCGAAAATCATATACCTTTTTTAGCATGTTTTTATGTATGATTTAGGGTGAAATTGATAGGAAATCGATCTTAATTGATTGTTATTTACTCAATTTCACAGTTTTTTTGATTTTGGAAGTGTCAGGTGAAAAGTAGACGAAAACAGCAAATTTTGGGGTAAAAATGCAATTTTTGGTAATGTTGACTTGGTCAACGGTCCGGGACGGGCGTCCCGAAGCACCAGAATTTGTCCCACATCGAATTTTTTGGAATTTTTCACTCCAGAAAGCTGCTATAAATACCCCTGGCCTCCAGCAATTGAATTCATTCCTCTCCACTCGATCTGAGTCATTTAGTGGTATCCAGTGTACAATTCTCTAGTACACAAGTCACTCAGAGACTCAGATCTCAGTTTTCTTTCTTATTAGTGTTTTGTTTTAGTTTTTGAGAAATAGTCTCAGATCTTAGGTTTCTATAGATAGGTTCATTTCTGGTATTCATAGAATACCTGGGATTTCGTTAGGAGATCCTAAGAGGGCTCTAGGCATTCGAAGAGTCAGTCCACAGGGCTGGGCTTAAGCTGGGTATTAAGGTAAAGCCCAGCTACTAGGCTGAGGAAGCGTCCTCCGAAGGTTCTGGTGAGCAGAGTCAGGGCGAGCAATACGACATATACAACAGTACGCTCCGTCGGCGAGACTACGTAAAGGGTGATTTCTTTATGGCATCAGTCCCCATGTCCCTCTCTTATATGTTGTTATTGTTTTGTTCTAAATACATATTATGAATACGAGATTACCATGTTTATGAATAGTTGTTTTATATGTTGACGTTATTATGTTTTTCCGGAAATAGCCACCTGCTAAATTTTCACTATGTCTGCATGTTTAATGTGCTCTTTTAAACTAAAGTTAGGGTTATAGACAATTCCTAACCATGGTCTAATCATAACCTGTTTAGTTTAACAGACATCAATTAGTATTGGTGTCTGCCATGCTAGATAAAATAACATGTTGAACACCCTGCCTGTTAAAGTAGTCTAGGTAGGGGCCGAGCTGAGTCCGATTATGCCGGCGGCTAGGGCAAGCGGTATGATCCCCGAAGTGACATAGGGCTTGCATGGATGCCTTCATCCCGAACCGTGAGTAGGGCCGTCATTAAGGTAGGGCGGTTTATTAGAGACCTCGGATGTGGTACGCATTTAGACACAGAACATAGTTGCAATCCAGGCTAAGATATATCTAAAATACTCGAATATAGGTCAAATAACATATAGGAACAGTACAACATAGAATCAGGACTCATCTATAAAACAGTTCTAGGATTAATTAGACTGAAACCTAGTGGAGAATGAATCACCCTCTCATCAAAGTATTTGATGAAGATTGCATAACTGGATTATAAGATAGGAGTTAGGATAAAAGGCTAGTTACTAATAAGCCGTCGCCACTTCCCTGGGAGTACGATATTTATTTAATAAAATCGTAGATACTTTCCAACAGACTAGCTACACGATAGGTACTCTGCCTTAGGTTCTGGCTGATTAAGTGACACCATAGAGACTATATGTGACAATTAGTCAATCACAGTCCTTAATTATTCATAATCAACATAGGGTAAAATAACACCTATTTAGCACATCGGTCGGAAACCCATCAAGAGCATTAGGTGAGCGAATAGCTAGTCAACAGGGCATTGCTTAAGCCCAAGATGTAAGGTAAAATAATTGCTACTAGGATAAGGAAGCGTTCTTTGAAGGTTCTGCCGATCAGAGTCTGGTCGAGCAACCCAAAGTATACAAGTATTGGCAACACCGATGGACCTGATAAAGGGTGAATATTTAATAGTGGTGATCCCCTAGATCCTCTTTGTATATATGTGTGTTGTGTTCGTCTAAACATCAATTTGAATACTTAATTATGATCGCTTTATTATACATGTTTTCCACGTTGAGGTTCTACTCATTTTTCCAGAAAGGTCACATGCTAAATTAACATTATGCCTTATTATCTGTTTGCTCTTTTAAACTAAATGAACGATTATAGACAATTTCTAACCATGGTCTACATCATAACCTATTTAGTTTAACAAGCCTTAAGTTAGGGTAGAATATATTAAGGCCTGTTATATTAGGTAAAATAACTTACAGATCACCATGTTTGTTAAAGTAGCATAATGAGGCTGAGTTTGGGCGCTATGCCAGCATTAGGGTGAGTGGTATGATTTTCTCAGTGATACAAGCTTTCATGGATAATTTAACCCGAAACGTGAGAGGGTCATCATTAAGGTAGGGTGAATACATAAGGTAACTCGGATGGGGTACAAAGGTAGATACAGTACATAATTACATTCCAGACCAAGATATATCTATAATGTTCGAAGAAAGGTCAACCAACTTGTAGAAACAATAAATATACATCAGAATATATGTATAGAGGATAACTCTTGCATGCTTGATAAGTGTTTGTTATGTGTGATTAGGATCACCAATCAATCCAAGATATTGATTATCGATTGACTGATTGAATAATAAGATGATTGTTAGGATTTAGGGATAGTTGCTACTAAGCTGTTACCAGTTCCCTGGGATTACGATATTTATATTTTAAAATCGTAGATACTTTCCAAGAACTAGCTACACGATAGATACTCTGCCTTAGGTTCTGATTGATTAAGTGACAGCAATTAAATGCTAAAGTGACCGTTAGTAAGACTAAGTTCTTAATTACTCATAATCAACATAGGTAAATAAATCCTATCTTTTAGCATACCAATCGGAACGCATCAGATTTTTGGCATCATTGCCTAGGAATATTCATAAAATTTTAGGATTTCTTATCAAAATTCTAGAAGGTTATGATATATAACGGTGGTAATCTATAACTTAATAGATAATCCCACTTATTTGAATTATTCAATCACTTTCCTGAAATATAGTGTTAGCTTTAAATAATTAATTTTAGAAATTATCTAAAATTAAAAAATTTAGGTTAATCAAAATTTAGAAAATTATTCTAAAACCATATTAAGGAAATAAAAAAATTAAAAATTAAAATTTAAAAAATTTAAAAACAAAATAATTTCTTTTCTTGTTTACACTTTTATTTTCTTCTATAAATTGTATTTTTCTGAAAAATATTATTTTCCAAAAAATAAAAGAAATAAAACTTTTCTTGTTTACAATTTTCCTGTTTGTTTGTTTGTTTTATTCTTCTAATTTCTAAAAATATTATTTTTAGAAATTAATCTAACTTAGACTTTGCACTTATAGATGAAGAGGACAAGAGCAACTACTAACAAAATAGTAGAACAATTAGAAAATCCCGAAACTCTTGTTCGAAAGAAAAAGAAATCGAAAGGACCATCAAACCCCGTAAACGAGGCACCTCTAAGGATTAACCCTCCACAAGCAATAGAAATAAACTCGAGCCAAGATACTAGTGCCCTAGTAAACAGATTCCTAAACGCAAGTGTGCCAAGTCCTGTAGAAGAAGAAGATTCCTCTGAAGATACCTTTCCTCCAAGAAACGAACAACCAAAATCTCCAATTTACACTCAGATCCAAAGAGCTCCTGAAAATTTACCAACTTTTGACCGTACCCCGAATTCACCCACATCTCCAGAATTTACACCAACTCCTAACGATCACACACCTTAATCCGGGGGTAGCACTAATGGTTTCCAATCAGTTTTATCTGTGCAGATAGATAATCTGACCAACAGGATCTATTCTATGGATCAGACGATAGTAGGTAGATTCTGTCACTCAAATCAGGTTATACTGAATGTCACCACAAGTGTAGATCATCTCAGAGCTCGGGTGAATCTCCAAGAAAACCAAAATGCACTCGTGTTATGAGAATTAAGCGAAATACGAGACGAGCAAAGAAGGCAGCGAGAAGAGATGAAAGCAATACGAGCCGAAATGAGGGAAATAAGAAATAGATGCAAATAAAAAAAAGGGAAGATTTATTTTCATACGCAAATAAATTAGCTGTTCAAAATCATGGTGGAAATTAATAACTTAATCATTGTCCTAATCTTTATTTCAAAAACAATAAATGAGTTTTTATTAGTTTTCCAAAATAATTTCTGTACTTCATGAAATAAATTTATATGAAAAAAGAATCAATTTTTATATTTCAAATTTATTTTTCATGAGTATTTGTTGTATATTTGAAGAACGATTATGGCAAAAGAAATTTGAACGGAAAAATATAGAGAATTCTACATAAATTTTTCAAAAACAAATTCTGTATCAGTATGCTTCATCATAGTAATTTGTTAATGATTAATTTTAGAAGATAATTTTTGTGTAAATAAGTTTGCAAGATATTAAAAAATGAAAAGAAGCTATGAAAAACGATGAAAATCGAGAACGAGAGTGACATGCACCCCAAGGCAACCGGGGTGGGTGTCCCGCCAGCTGGACGGCCGTCTAGACCGGGGTGGGCGTCTTGGAGGAGGAAAAACCTCTATTTATAGAGGCACTCCCCTAATAAGTTTTACACCAAAAATTATCTTCCTTCTCCAAAAATTCTCTCTCTACAATTTTCCTTCCAAGTTTAAACATTTTTTAATTTTCAAATTTTCCCTCCAAAAATTTAAATTTTTGAATTTTTGAATTTCTTCTTAAATTTAAATTTCCTTCCAAAATTTAAATTTTTCTGCCAAAAGTCAAATTCTTCACCTAAGTCAAATATTTCCCTTTGAATTCAAATTTGCCTTCAGAATTCAAATTTGAAAATTTTCCCGCCAAATATCAAAATTTTCCACCACATTTGAATTTTCGAAAATTCAAATTTATCAAGATGGCTCCTAAATGCGCACGTATCACTCCAGAGATAACTGTCACTACTGTCACACATCCATTCATGCTCTTAACTACAGTCCGAGCCTATCAGGAGAGGAGAAAAGGACTGATTGGACACTACATTCTGGCAGGCAGGACGCTCGACTGGACTGCAATTCGGACACTTGGAGTGGAGCATGAGATTAGGCGCATGCTTGACATTCTTCCCTATAGCTGAGTCTTCATCGTCATTGAGCTGACCTATCTAGAGTTGGTATGTGAGTTCTATGCGTCTTTTACATTCTAGCGAGAGCATATTACCTTCTGACTGGGTGGAATAGACCGGTCGATGAGCATGGTCAAGTTTGGCATTGCGCTCAGAGTCTAGTAGCGGAAGGAGCCAGATACCCCCACCTATGTGACAGTCGTGCGAGATTTAACTTCTGATGACGTCTCCACTGCTTGAGCCCAGATCTGCACTACTGGAGCCCCCTACCATAACGGCCTCACGAAGGCCTCAGGTATTTTTCCAGTCCTCCGCTACTTACATGCCATTGCAGCTCATACGCTGGCAAGTCGCTGACTGCTGTGAGGAATATCACCCAGACAGAGACATTCCTTCTGGCCCACATGCACAGAGGCATCACTGTGGACATGGCCAGGCTCATCACCATCACCATGCGAGGCTTCGCGACAGACACTCGGAAGTAGTATTTGGGGCTCGGGCCGTTCATCACCCAGATAGCCTATTACTTGGAGCTGGACATCGAGGGCTAGGAGTTGACCCAGATAGCTCCGTCCACTATCCCCACCGATTTGACTGTTCTCCGGAATATGGGGATGGTAGTACAAGACGCAGATGGTAGATACTCCATCCACACGGAGCAGCCAGGAGAGCCATCGGCGTCGGGACCATCCACGCAGTAGGCACCACCAGCCCCAGTGTTTGTACCACGCACCGCCTTTGAGCGGCACATGACACAGGGGCTGGCAGACTTGAACGCTAGGTATAGCCAAGATATGGCAAATATCTAAAGGCAGCTAATGATGATAGATGACAAAGTCAGCAGGAACAGTAGTCGGATAGAGGAGCTTTATCAGTACTACGCCAGCAACCGTTCTACTGACGACCACGAGATCTACTTCTTTGCGCCAAATGATGATTCGGGTTCTTAGTTCTTCTTACCTTTCTTTTCTTTTATTTTCTTATGCTTATGTGAAAATCTGAGCTGTATAACATATATTTCTCTGTTTGACAAACTTTGATTTATATGATATACAAGGATTGTTTTCTTTATTTTTGTTGTTTCATTTTTAAATTCTTATTTTTCAAATAAGTGTGGGTGATAGGATATTGTTGCGTTGTGTGTGTGTGTCACAGATTGTAAAGATAAGAAAATGAATTAATTCAACGCAATCTTAACAAGTGCAAGTATACACCGGTCAACAAGTAATATATGTACCTAAGTACAAGATTATCGATCCCACAAGGACTAAGTATGCCAATTAAGAGTGCAAATACGATTGTGCAAATGGCTATCAAATCAAACAAAATAATGATGATGGGGGTGATCTAATGCTACGCCAAAGTAAATCTAATCTAAATGTTAGATGTTAGTCTAATTGAGGTAACCACAAGAGCAATATAGGTAATAAAATGTTGGAGGCATACAAGCCTAAACTGTAAGTACAAACCAAAAGTGAATCAAAACACAATAGAAAATGTCCCCAATTTTCATGTCAATGCTACAATAATTACCCGATGTACTAGTTCATAGCACAAATATCATCGTCTCATAGAGTACGACGTACAATGGTTTAAAGCAACACTAGGCAGAGGATTTGGTCATGTCTCCCTGCAATATTGAACACAAGGTCTGCAACTCAAGCTAATGTCACTCAATTATCTTGTCAACTAGCTCCATTTCTCTCGAATGATAGATACTAGTTCGATGTGCAATTTGGACAGCCGTAACAGCAAATAACACTAAACTTTTAAGTAATCAAGTGAGTAAATCAAGCATGCCTCATACAAGTATTGATCATAAAAACTTAGTACAATGTCACAGCATGTTCATCAGCAATTATAACAATGTAAAAATCTGTTCATACTCAACTAAGCAGCAACAAATTCAGATTATAAATTGTGCCTTACAATGCTGGAAATAACAAAGTATAAAGGTTAAAGTAATGGAATAAGAAACCTCTAAGGTCTTAGCAAGTAATTCTAATCCAAAATAATTTTAATTAACCCAAGTGCTTCTCAGATTCATACCTAAAGTTAAAGTATAAATTCATAAACAACAATAGATAAAATGAAGAAATGAATAGAGAACTACTAAGTTCTTAGATAATTCTGTTGCCCAAATTGATTTAATCACAAGACCCACTGCTTTTCCTCTTCCAAATTGAACCGTGACTTCCTTTTTGCTCAGCCCGTAAATTCCTTAGCAAATTTCTCTTCTTCCTCACGAGTTTCTCTCTACAAAAATGTTAATCTAAGTTGGTCTACTGCCTAATGTGTTCTACAGCCGACTGCCGATTCTCTTTTCTTCTCTATGCCAACCCTTCTTTTCTCTCGGGTTTTTTTCCTTTTTTTTTATTCTCCTCCCTTTTTCTCTTGAATTGCTCAGCTTTTCTCTTGAATATTCTCAAAATCTTACAACTGTCCATAATTCTTTTGTTGTTTTCTCCAACTGCACACCCCATTCTTTAGCTACTCCTTTTTGGTTTTGTCTCTTTTGTCCAGTTAGACTTAAATTGGCATTTTTCGTGTATATATATATATATAATTGGATAAGGACTAAATTCCAGCTCATACCATTTAATTTCCCTTAAATAAATCAGCCAATTACACCCTTCTCAATCGGTCAACTCCCTTTTCTCCAATCTCCAGTTTTCTTCACCAATTCCAACTAGCAAAATTCCTCTTCTATCCTTAATAAATTGATCCACAAAATTTCATTCTTTCCAAGGCGCTTTAATAAAATTAAAGTAAAAAATATTATGAATCCCAAACATTCATTAAATTAATGAACGTTCATCATCTCAGAAAATTAAGTAAGATCATAAATATCACCTAATATTTATAATATATATATATATATATATATATATATATATATATATATATATATATATTAATGGAGCATTTAGAGAAGAGTGGAACACTTAAAAGAAGAAGAAGGTGGAGCACTTATACCACTTATATATTATTATATATATATATATATATATTATATATATATATATATATTATATATATATATATATATGTATATATATATGAGATGAATTGTAATTTTGAAGAAGAATTTGAAACAATAATTTCCATCTTTTACAACTTCAATTTCATTCCCGAGACTTATTCCCATTTCTTTTCTCCTTTCTTCTCTTCCCTTCTCCCTATCTTTAATACATACATACATAATTATATATATATACCTCATATCCTAACTGATATTATTTGCCCAGTTTTACTAATTTTATACAATTTTATAACACGTTATCAGCACGAGTCTCTACCCCCGGGTAAGGTATTTTTTGAAGTTTATTTGAAGAAAAATCAGGTACGTTTTTTACGGGTACGTTTTCTATTATTATTATGTCAAATTTTATTAAACTCAAATTTGTGGCTCTTGATGTCACTGGAAAGAATTATTTGTCATGGACACTAGATGCCAGAATGCATCTTGCCACAACGTGTCCGACAGACACCGTTGTATAAAATAAAGTGTCATCAACACAAGATCGTGTTCATGAGGATTTGAAAAATGAATATCTTACCGTGAAAGATCATCTTATTTTATGTGGAAATTTGAAAGAAAAATTCGACCACCAGAAGATGGTTGTTCTCCCAAAAGCACGGTATGACTGGTTGCACCTGAGGTTGCAAGATTTTAAATCCGTGAGTGAGTATAACTCCTCAATGTTTAAAATAGTTTCATATTTAAAACTATGTGAAGTTGATATAACGAATGATGATATGTTGGAGAAAACATACTCCACTTTTCATGCCACGGATATTGTCCTGCAGTAACAATATCGTCAGAAAGATTTTAAGAAATACTCTGAATTGATTTTTGTCTTCTTGTTGTGGAACATAATAATGAATTACTGATGAAAAATCACGAGACTCGACCTACTTACCTACTA
Source organism: Asclepias syriaca (assembly GCA_027405835.1). Taxonomy (NCBI): domain Eukaryota; kingdom Viridiplantae; phylum Streptophyta; class Magnoliopsida; order Gentianales; family Apocynaceae; genus Asclepias; species Asclepias syriaca. The sequence goes on along the minus strand of CM049928.1, from coordinate 10,477,257 downwards.
CATTCCCTGAAGTGAATGCTATTAGAAATCATGATCCCAGAAGAGATCGTGGTCGTGGTCGTGGTTGTTACCACAGTCATGGTAAAAAATATGATCATGAACATCGTGATAAATTTTGCCCTTATAATCGTGATAATAATTTAGGTGCCAAAAATATTTATGACCACCTGAAGTGGACAAAACATAATAAGAAAGGAAATGTTGTTCCGAAAAATTATGAAGACAAATATTATCATTGTGGCATGAAAGGTCACTGGTCTCGTGCATGTAGCACGACAAAATATCTTGTTGACTTACTGCTCAAAATTTGTCTCATGAAATAAATGATGACGATCTTGAGAATGTTGATGTTGATGTGGCTCACCTGGATGTTACTGATCTTTTCGAACATCCAAAAGAAATAATTGACCACTTGATTGGAAATTAAATTGTCTAAAATAATTAGAATATTATTATTATTATGTGTTATATGTTTATATTACTTTTGGTGTGATATTATATGCTTAATTTTTATTTATGTAAATATTTTGTTAACAAAACAGATGACTATTGTTCTATTTTCTAGTATGAATAACAATATCGAAAGTATCTGTCTTATTGACAGTGGAACTACGCACACCATACTGAAATATGAGAAATATTTTTCTCATTTGAATGTGGGAGAAACAAGTGTTACCACAATAAATGGTAGTACAAAACTTATTGAAGGCTCCAGAAGAGCTAATATAATATTACCGGGAGAAACTATGATTGCTATTGATAAAACATTATATTCCTCAAAGTCTCAAAGAAAATTATTGAGTTTTAAAGATATCCGACGTAATGGATATCATGTTGAGACTATGGAGGATAATGGTCATGAATATTTGGGTATCACAAAAATGACCTCCGGTAATAAGGTTTTGTTGGAAAAACTACCATCTCTATCCTCTGGCCTATATTATGCGAAAATAAATGCTATTGAGGCGCATCATTTAGTAAACTAGAAGTTTACTAATCCCGTTACTTTTAAAGTTTGGCATGAGCGTTTGGGTCATCCGGGATCAATTATGATGCGAAAAATTATCGAGACAACGCACGGTCATCCTTTGAAAAATCAAAGGATTTTGACTTCTGATAAACTTTCATGTGCTGCATGTTCCAAAGGGAAATTGATTATAAGACCATCACCATTGAAAGTAGGAGGTGAAAGTCCTACATTTCTAGAACGGATTCATGGAGATATATGTGGACCGATTAGTCCACCATGTGGGCAGTTTCGATATTTCATGGGTTTGATTGATGCATCGACCTGATGGTCGCATGTTTGTTTATTATCAACTCGCAACCTGGCGTTTGCGAGATTACTTGCCCAAATAATTCGCTTAAGAGCGCAGTTTCCTGATTATCATATTAAGCGAATCCGTCTAGACAATGCTGGTGAATTTTCTTCGCATGCATTTGATTCTTATTGCATGTCGATTGGAATAATTGTTGAACATCCTGTAGCTCATGTTCACACACAAAATGGTCTAGCCGAATCATTTATTAAAAGGCTGCAATTAATTGCTAGACCATTATTAATGAAAATAAATCTCCCTATAGCAGCCTGGGGACATGCAATTTTGCATGCTGCAGCACTTGTGCGTTTAAGGCCATCGAATTATCATAAATTTTCTCCCATACAATTGGCTTTTGGTACAGAGCCAAATATTTCTTATTTGAAAATTTTTGGGTGTGCTGTATATGTCCCAATTGAACCACCCCAACGGACAAAAATTGGTCCGCAGAGAAGATTGGGGATATATGTTGGGTATGACTCCCCGTCCATTATAAGGTATCTTGAACCTTTGACGAGGGATGTATTTACAACAAGATTTGCTGATTGCCATTTTGATGAAAATTTGTTTCCCAAATTAGGGGGAGAGAATAAATGGCATAAAATTGAACTTGCGTGGAAAACTTCTTTGAATCATTTAGATCCACGCACAAATATAAGTGAACTTGAAGTTCAAAAGATTATACATTTGCAATAAATTGCAAATCAACTGCTAGATTCTTTTGCTGACTCTAGAAGAGTCACTAAATCGCATCTTCCAGCTATAGATGCTCCTATACGGATAGAAGTTCCTGAAGGACAGAAAGTTAATCCTATAACTTTCGAATCAAAAACACGTCAGAAGCGTGGCCGACCCCTTGGTTCCAAAAATAAAAATCCTCAAAAGAAAAGAGGAACAAATGACCCAGAAGATCATATTGATGAAACGGAAAAAGAAAACCAAGGGACAACTGATGAAAAGATTCCAATTACAAATGATGAAGAGAATTCTGAAATCTCTATTAATTACACCAGTTCAAATCAAAGTTGGGATCGAAGAAATATTGTTATTGATAATGCTTTTGCATACAACGTAGCCCTTGATATTTTCAAGGATAATGAGAATTTAGATCCTTTATCAGTTGAAGAATGTCGGCATAGAATTGATTGGCCTCAATGGAAAGATGCGATTCAATCGGAGTTAAATTCGCTTGCAAAGCGAGAAGTTTTTGGACATGTAGTCCAAACGCCAAAGGATGTAAAACCTGTTGGCTATAAATGGGTGTTTATGCGAAAACGAAATGAGAATAATGAAGTCGTAAAATATAAAGCACGACTCGTCGCACAAGGCTTTTCGCAAAAGTCAGGAATTGATTATGATCAAACTTATTCACCCGTTATAGATGCTATTACACTCCGATATCTTATAAGTATGGCAGTTCATGAAAAGGTGGACATGCGTCTAATGGATGACATTACAGCTTATCTTTATGGAACCCTTGAAAATGAGATTTATATGAAAATCCCTGAAGGATTCAAATTACCAATGGCTTCTAAAGGCCCTCGTGAAAATTATTCTACAAAAGTCATTATATAGGCTTAAACAGTCTGGACGCATGTGGTACAACCGCCTTAGTGAATTCTTATTGAATTCAGGATATAAAAATGACCAAATCTGTCCATGTGTTTTTATTAAGAAAACAAATTTTGGTTTTGTGATTCTTGCTATATATGTTGACAATATCAATCTCATAGGAACTCCAGAAAAACTTCGAGAAGCTATAGATTATTTGAAACGAGAATTTGAAATTTAAAGATTTCGAGAGATCATCTCATCAGGAGGAGAAATCTATACATAAAGAATAGTGTACTCTTTTTCCTTCACTAGAATTTTTTCTCACTGGGTTTTTATCTAGTAAGGTTTTAACGAGGCATATTCTTTATGTAATGGACATCCAAGGGGGAGTGTTATGAATCCCGAAGATTCATTAAATTAATGGATGTCCATCATCCCAGAAAATTACGTGGTGATAAATATCACCTAATATTTATAATATTGGATATATATATATATATATATATATTAATGGAGCATTTTAGAGAAGAGTGGAGCACTTATACCACTTATATATATGTATATATATGTATATAGATATGTGAGATGAATTGTAATTTTGAAGAAGAATTTGAAACAATAATTTCCATCTTTTACATCTTCAATTTCATTCCCGAGACTTATTCCCATTTCTTTTCTCCTTTCTTCTCTTCCCTTCTCCCTATCTTTAATACATACATATATAATTATATATATATATATATATCTCATATCCTAGCTGATATTATTTGCCCAGTTTTACTAATTTTATACAATTTTATAACAAAAAAAGATAAAAATTAAATTTCAATAAAAGGTAAAATTTTATCCAATAAATCGGGTCTTTTTTAATTAACTCGATAGAATTAAATTTAGAAAGGAAATTGTGCAAATTAAACCATTTAACCCAAATTCAAGAGACAAATTATATAAATTAAGCTTAAAAATACATAAAATATGTGCAAATAACTCTACTATCGTAAAGTTATCACACCCCAAACTTACATCATTGCTCGTCCCGAGCAATGCTGCAACAGATGGAAGAGCAAGACAATCAAACAATCAATTCAGAATTTTGATTCAAATTCATGCAGCAATCATGGTCAAACTTGGGACTCGTACTTTCAGACTTCCTTCTTCATCTATATGCAACACCACCATCTTCAGCAATCCTCTTATCAATAAAAACCCTAGTGGATTCTCTAGTTATTACCGCTTTTTGCCTACAAGTCTTTGGTTGTTTGTTTCTACTGCTTTGCTGGGTTGTATTTTGTTGTTCTATATGGGCTTTCTTACTTTCAATAAGTTCTAGGTGTCTATGTTGTATGTTTTGTATTTGTTTTAATAGCCGGATCAGATGATCTTTTATGGATAATTGATAAAATATGATTGCACATGAAGAGAAAAGGTTTGAGGTAAACCGCTTAGTTCAAAAGAGAGATCAAAGTTGAGCAATAAGTTAAAACTAAAAACCTAATTCAAAGGACCTAAAAACATCATCCCCAAGCACTGAAAAGCATAAAAACAACACAAACACTGCATAGTCCAACCTTATCCATTTGCTGTTGTTGTTGGAGTGAGTTGTTATACAATATTTTGATTACATTATAACCATTTAGAAGAAAGAAAAAAAGGGTTGTAGAAGATGAAGCTATGATGGATATATGAAAAGCATTTTCAGAGTTCATTCTACCCAATTGATGTCAAATTCCTTGTGTGTATTCTGGGCAACATTGGCCTTAGCTACTGATGATGGCTTCTCACCTCCGTTTGCATCATTGGCCGTCGTCGTCGTCCTCGTCAAATACTCAATTTTCTTCTCTTTTGATGTCAAATGTCTGTTAGGATGTCTCACCTTTAAAGAAAGCAGACGTGAGACTTCCTGAAGACCTCCCCACTTCTCTAGTGCTCGTGCAATATCATATAGACCTATAATAAGCCATTATCATCCTATTCCTATTGTTCAATTTGCTTGTTTGCTTTACAGCATTGGTACTTCCAGCTCAAAACAGTTTTCCCAATATTCTCAATAACAAATGGAATATCAAATATTCTAACAAGAGGATTTGTTGTTTACCTGCTCGCTCAAATGATTTTCTGCTTGGCATGAATGATGGATCCATTCCCCAGCTCCTCTGGAACCGACAAATCTGTATGTATATTTTAAGGAATTTAATGTCTTACTGCTGCCATCCATGTCAATAGTTAAACATATGAGGAATTTGCTTCTAACTTTGATCACTTACCTCATCTTGCAAATTCTCAAGACTATCCCAATAACCTTTGGGCTTGCGGTGTTTGTAAGCAAGGGTAAGATTCATGAGCAATGCAATTCTTCTAAATCCTCCCATGCGAGTAATTGCTTTCTCAATGTCCACCCTCCCATGTTTACGGAGTTGCTTTCTCATGGCCTTCTTGTCCATGCTCACCTATAAAACTCGACAGCTCAGATTTGAGGACTTCAATATCTCTCTGCAAACCTGGAACTTTAGGTCTCTGTCTAGATGAACTTGGATGACCGCAACTAGAATCTTCTTCAAGTGATTCATTGCAATCAGAGGAGGCCGCAGCATCACAAAGAGAGGAGGAAACACTAGACTTCTTTTGTAGAGTGGCATAGTCGAATTTCTCTATAGAGACTTCACCATCTTTCTTTTCAATATAATCTCGAATTGCACATAGATTTGAAGGAAGATCTTCATATATCACCTAACATCAATAACACATCCCACAATTAAATTCTTTACTAACATGTAACTAACATCCATTTCCAAGAAAAGGGTGTCAGACAAAAGAAGAATCAATCAGAAATAAATTGAATGGTAAGGGTTGCGAACCTCCTCCATAATAGCTTCAGAAAGAAATGAATTCTTGCGCATTTTTGACTCTACTGTATACTTGAGTAGGGTATGATGACTTCCCAGTTGCTCCAGACCCCATTTCCCTCGAAATGAATCAAAGTCACCTTCCACTTGCACAAAGCTGATTTCTTGTTCAAGCTTTTCACACAAATCAAGGACAACACGTGCATGCAGTACCATATACAGTAAGCCCTTGCATCCCTCCTAAAAGTTATAGCCACAGAATGATGAATCATTCACATAACAACTAACTGTTGAGAAGTTAGGATTATTTAGGAGGTCCTTTTAATTCCATTAAAGCATCTAAAGAAGTTTACGATATATTAACCATCCTCTTATGTGGAAAAGGAAACTCACTTCCACTGGAAATGATTATTCAGTTTCATGTGTTCTTCCACTTCCAAACATCAGAAAATTTCCTATCCTCCTCTCACAAACAGTCTGTCTTTTAGACACCCTCTATCAGACCTTACACACTCTCCACAAAAAAAGGATACAAATATAACTAACTCCCCTTTCCTCCTTTCTACTAACTGAAAACATAAAAAATGGGCCTAGCTTTTAGGAGTGGGTCCAAATGTTGATGAATATTAGAATTCATATAGTGGACAGGAAATGTCTTGTTACTTATGATGTCTTAAGGGTTTCTTACCATGCTTAATAACAAGACAAATTTCTATTTTTCAAATTTCAACAAGTGTATTGAAGAATTCTTGTAATCTTCATTCCCGATGCAAAAAGTCACCAAGCTTGGCACCATTGAGACTGCTAAATTTCAAATTCTCTCCAGTGCTGTAAGTAATCCCTCACTGATAAAAGTGCTTTTTGGTACATCTCTTCTGAGCTGTAAGATGTAAGATAAATTATATGGAAGGTAACTACTATACAAGTAGTCAGGATGCGTAGGGAGTTTTATACTAGAATTGTCACAAGTCAGATCATACTGAGCACACATGCCACATTACAAAATATATCTCCAAACTCTCACTCATATTGCAACTACTGCTGTGATACCCCCAGCTTATCATAAGGAAGAAAAATACATTTTTTGCACATGAATTAGCTAGCTGAATTAACTCATAACCCAGAATCACTGAAGAATTCATCTTTAACCTATCTCTACAATTGCCAAGATGACTAAACCTAATACATATATTCTTTCCTCTTCTTGAATTTAGTTCTAGTACAGAAACACATATGATGACAGCTTATCCTAGTGTCTTCTCTATTTCTAAGTCTTGTAATTCTGATGTTACTTTACGTAATAGCTCTACTCCTAGTCTTGATTCTTCCATTGTCAATACAGCCTCATTAATTCCTGTCCTCTGTCTCATTTGACTTGGCTTTATCTCATGAAGAATCATTCCAAATGATTCACATATAGTACCACAATTTCATCTTTCAGTTCATACATTGAGAAGTCATAATGCCAAAGACAACTCTTTTCAAGCATACATGATTAGACCCAAGAGTTTTCATCACCTACCAAACACCAAAAATTCAAGTATTTTTTTCATTCATAAAGAATGTTCCAGAAATTTCAACATTTTCCAAGGGAAAATGATCGATCATATTTAAAAATCGATCATAGGTGGAGCGAAAGTTAAAACTTATCAGCACTGGAGGAACAAAATCACAGCTGGGAAAGGCATGTGATGCAACAAGAGAAGAATCAGGAACACCAACTTTGGGGGTATATATTTGGCCCAATTAATACTACAACGTACTCCCCATATTCTAGCTACTTCATTATAGAAACAAATTATCATCTATCAGATGCAAACAATCAAGGAAGTTATAAATGGTCTGTACCTGAAGAATGCGAACTTTATTGTTCTCCCGTGACAGTACCTTACTGATAGCTAAATTTGGAACTATCCTGCACTAGTTATGGAGAGTGGAAATTTAATAAAGACAAAAATCAGTTTTAATTGAGGAAAACCCAATATCAGCAGAATAAACTTTCTTTGAAAGTAACTAAGTACAACTAGCAAATGAAGTTTGAGATTAGAGTAAATGCAAATTAGCTATAAGATTCAATGTGTTTTATGTTTCTCTTCTTATCTAATATGTTATGAATTATTTCTAGCTCATGCTGGACTTTTCAACTTATTCTATTAAACATAATTTATGCAGCAAGCAGCAGGAGAGTCAAATCTCTTCTATAGGTGTAGGGAATAATATATCAAACTTTTGAAAAGGTTGCCGTTGGACTATGTGTTGGTCTTTGGTTTTCTCATAATCTCATTACAATAAACATACTTGATAAGTGAAATATCAAAATACCAAAGTATGAACTAAACATAGGAAAACTACAACAAAAAAAGAATTTGCAAAACTTGGCACAGTTGTGCTCTCCTTTCAAAATTGGCAACTGGGAATTGATCAACGTTCAAAGATTGGTGGCTATACAATACATTCAAGAATTGTTGGCCATATATATATATATATATATATACATTTATTCAACATTTGTGGCCTTCCAACTTGTATATATATACGTGATACATCAAGGCAATTTGAGATAAGCCTTCACCTCGTTTCTTCCTCTGCCAAAGAGAGAATTTCTAATCTTTCTCTCCCCCTTATATTTTCTTCTTTTCTCTACTTCTTAGTTGAGTATTTCTATACTCGTAGAAAATCTGTAAAGAGCTATTTTATCTTGTTAGCCTGAAGAAAATATTTTGTACTCTTATCAAATTTAGTGGAATTTTTGGCTCTCTCGCCGGTGGTTTTTTACCTCTATTTAAAGAGGGTTTTTCCACCTAAAAACTTTGGTGTCTATTTTACTGTCTTTATTAATTTCTCCTAATCTTTGGTTGAGTTTATTTCGCTTCCGCACTCTGTATCCCCTACAAATTGGTATCAGAGCCATAATAATTCAACTGGGATTTTCTATTAAAAATGTCGATGAAATTCGATATTGAGAAATTTGATGGTAAAATTAGTTTTGCTATCTGGCGAGTCCAGATGCTGGCTGTTCTTACACAGAATGGCCTAAAGAAGGTTCTGTCCGGAAAATCTGCGAAGCCAGCCACTACAACGGAGGAACAATGGGAAGAGATGGGCGATAAGGCGTTATCCACAATCCAATTATGTTTGTCCCGTGAGGTGTTACGGGAAGTCATCAATGAGAAAACTGCCGCCGGCATTTGGAGTAAATTGGAGTCTCTGTACATGACCAAAAGTCTCGCAAATAAACTTCGGTTAAAAGAGCGACTTTTCACACTTCGTATGTCTGAAGGTACTTCCATCCAATCTCATCTTGGTGAATTTAATTCCATCATAATTGATTTGGAAAATTTAGATGTCAAAATTGATGATGAGGATAAAGCCGTACTACTTATTGTTTCTTTGCCACCCTCATATAAACACTTCAAAGAAATTATGTTATATGGTAATAATGTTACCTTGAGCTTTGATGATGTAAAGTCAAACCTACTGTCCAAAGAAAAATTTGATACCCAAATACATTCTGAAAGTTCGGGTGAGGGACTAGTAGTTAGAGGGAGAAACCACGAAGTAGGTACTAGCGGTAAAAACCAATCCAGATCCAAATTTAGAGGTAAAAACTCTAAGTATTGCCGTTATTGCAAGAAAAATAATCATGAAATCTCTGAGTGCTATAAATTAAAAAATAAGCAAAACAGAGAAGATAAAGGTAAGCAACCCGAAACATCTGCCGAAGCTAGTTTTGTAGAAACTGAATTTGATGGGGAATGTTTTATTGCTTCTGGTACTGAACAAAGGTCACAAAATGAGTGGGTTCTTGATTCTGGTTGTACATTTCATATGTCTCCTAATAGAGACTGGTTTACCACTTATGAATCTTTTAATGGTGGTCTTGTTTTAATGGGCAACGATGCCCAATGCAAAGTTATTGGCAAAGGCACAATCAAAATCAAGACACATGATGGAGTCGTTAGAACTTTGACCGGTGTTAGACACGTCCCCGATTTGAAGCAGAATCTCATTTCTTTAGGCACTCTTGAATCTCAAGGGTGTAGATACTCAGCTGAAGGTGGAGTTTTAAAGGTGTCCAAAGGAGCTCTTGTGTTACTATAGGCATTTCGATCTGGTAGTTTGTATTTGCTGCAGGTTCAACTGTTACAGGTTCTGCAGCCGTCGCCTCATCCAACAAAGATAACACAAAGTTGTGGCATTTAAGGTTGGGCCACATGAGTGAGAAGGGAATCCAAATTCTCAAAAAGAAAGGCTATCTTGACAACCATTGTACCGGTAAGGTCGATTTCTGCGAACATTGCATTTTTGGTAAGCAGAGAAATGTTAGTTTTTCAAAAGCCATTCACAGGACCAAAGGTACCTTGGATTACATCCATTCAGATCTTTGGGATCCATAGAGAATTCCCTCCAGAGCCGCTAAGTTCGATCATTGCTTGGACTTAGCAGGTATCAGTCATTGTTAGCAGGATTTTATGGCGAGAGAGTATTTCCGATCAAAAGGAGATCAAGGTGGAGATTTGTTGTGCTCTCCTTTCAAAATTGGCAACTGGGAATTGATCAACGTTCAAAGATTGGTGGCTATACAATACATTCAAGAATTGTTGGCCATATATATATATATATATATATATACATTTATTCAACATTTGTGGCCTTCCAACTTGTATATATATACGTGATACATCAAGGCAATTTGAGATAAGCCTTCACCTCGTTTCTTCCTCTGCCAAAGAGAGAATTTCTAATCTTTCTCTCCCCCTTATATTTTCTTCTTTTCTCTACTTCTTAGTTGAGTATTTCTATACTCGTAGAAAATCTGTAAAGAGCTATTTTATCTTGTTAGCCTGAAGAAAATATTTTGTACTCCTATCAAATTTAGTGGAATTTTTGGCTCTCTCGCCGGTGGTTTTTTACCTCTATTTAAAGAGGGTTTTTCCACCTAAAAACTTTGGTGTCTATTTTACTGCTTTATTAATTTCTCATAATCTTTGGTTGAGTTTATTTTGCTTCCGCACTCTATAACCCCTACAGGCACGATAAAGATAGAGAATAATACAGAGCAAATTGTATGATTTACAGCTAGAGGCCATGCATTTGTCAATGAAAAACTTAACCATATAAAGGCAGTTTTCCAAAAACAAAACAGTTGAAACAAAAATGGCCCTTGGATACAAACTCAATGAATTCATCCCAATTTGCATGGTGATTGACTCAAGGTACTGAAGTAAACACCATGGGTACATTTCAACCTATGAAAGGTCCAATTTAAGACCTAGTGGTTTATCTTAATACCATATTTTCAGCTTAAATTAAAATCATAATCATGATGACATAATGTTTCCATACTTGACTGACAAGAAACAGCAGAAGACGAGCACTGAGTCCTTTAGGCCCAAGAATGGCACAAAAAATCAAGAACTAAGAGGGGTATTAAAATGCTATCTTGTTTGGGATACCTCAATATATTTATTATTCTTTGTTTTATGACTCGACCACCCAAAAGGTCATTTATCTTAGGTTTGTGGTTGAAGAGAGGGTTTGAGCCAATAGGTCATAAGGAAATATTAATTCTTAAATTTTCACCAGCTCTAAGAGTTTATGATATCAAAGAGTAACAATTAATACCTAGTTATAGAGTTCATAAAATACTTTGATTATGTCCAAATAAATATAAGTTGATCAATTGGATGTAGGTCACAGTAATCACACCATATAAAATTGCATCCTTTTTCATCATCACAACAATCTTTTCCATTTTTTCCCCTTTTTTTTTGAACTTAGATATGTTGAAACTTAATTGCTAACAAAATTTAGAACTTGAAGTTGGGAAAGGAAAGAAAAATCAAAAGAACCTTATGACTTACTCCGGAAGACTCTCATAAGCAGTCAAAATGCTCCAAACATCACGAACAAAAGCTTTAACAGTAATGCTAGCTCCAAACCACCATTTTCCTACAGGAAAACATGACTTATTAGTACAACAACTTAAGTAGAAATGTCTGCCAAAGATAAATTTGAGAGGAGAGTTCTTTGTTACCAATAGGCCATTGAATCTACGAAGATGAACTTCATCTACAACACACGGTCTATCAAGACTGCATACTTTACCAAAAACTCCCCAGTTACTGTTCAAGTCACTTGTAGCTGGGGACAAGAGGCCAAAAGTAGCCTTCACAAATGATTTCTTAAACTCTTCCCCGATAGAAACATTGTTCTTCTCATGAGTAGCTCCTTAATGCTTGATCGATGTTCATATCATGAATAGATATACAAGAAACTAGAATGATATCTCATAGAACTGAATGTATGTATATAGTTCATGATATAGGACTTAATATTCATTCTGCAATTCAAAATGTAATCTCAATGAGAATTGGGGAATTGATTGATACAGAAATTATGTCCTCAATGTGGACATATACCTACTTTAGAATTGTTTTAACAAATATGTAGTAGGGTTAAGCTATATTTTGGGTCTTAAACTCCCAGGATCAAGTTTAGCATCACTTAGTAACCAATGGGAACTAGGCTAAAACTAAAAAATAAAAATTTATTTAAATTAGACATGATTTCATTAATTTACTATTCCATTCTGGAAAAGAGGTTGTTTTTTTCTTGGTTGAAAGTTTTGTTCTTTTTTCTGGGTGTATATATGTATCTTTTTAAAGAATTTCATACATGCAAAAATCAAATATAGCTTTTATCAAGTTTTCTGTTCTGTTCAAGGGAAGGAATTATAGGGCACATTTATGACACCACTGCTAAGCCTACAAGCCCAATCCAGGTTGCTAATTGGAAAAATAAAGATGCTCAATCAAATGTTGGTTACTGCAGACCATGAACCCATCTATTTTTTTTTTCAATTTAAGACCTCATAAGATAGCCAAAGCTATGTGGGATTATCTCAAGAGTGTTTACAACCTAAATAGCTAAACTAGGCTGTTTGAATTCTAGATTAATCTTTGGCTTGAGTTTGAATTTGTGTATTTCAATTATAGTTTCAATCACCTTCCTCATTCTTGGATGTCTGTTTGAATGAATGAGCTCCACAGGGAGGAAGAATACATTTGACCCAGGACACTTTGGAATAACAATGCTGCTTATGCTACTCAAGGGAAGCAAAGAGTTTGTGATTCACAGCCTCTTTTCCACCTGATTTAAAAATGAGAAAACTGTAAATGCAGCAATAAACAAGAGCTTTCCCAGAAGATGCTAGGTGGGGGAAAAGAAAGGAGAAGATGCTAGGTGGGGGAAAAGAAAGGAGAGGAAAGCAGGAGGGTTTGAAACGATTCGGAGATATGCACATATATAAGATTGCTTCCCTCGAGTGGTCCCAAAACTTTTACAAGCTTCAAAACTTCCATAGTCTCGCAGCTCAAAGGCAAAGAGTTTTTTATCATAAATATTATCATGTTGCTTCTTATTTTTCTCAACAATATTAAAAATCAAATATAAAAGATAATGAATCAAATCATAATAAATTATTAAATATCATTGTTTTATAAATATTCAAGTTCAAAGATATAGTATTATCAGGATAATGCTATATCTTATAGCTTTTAAAAATTTTAATATTTTTAACTACATTTTTAAATCTTTGTTACAAATATAAAGAAATAAATTATTATTTGAAAAAATATAAATATATAATATAATATATATATATATATATATATATATATTTCAAATGAGTTTTTTTTTTCCAATATTTTAAACATAAATATAATTCATTAAAGATATGAAAAGGTATTTTCAATTTACTATATTAATATTTCTTTATCAAAAATATATTTTTTAATAATAATTTGTTTGAAAAACAATTCCCCACATCCTTATAAATACATTCTATTTGTTGTGATTACTTGTTTAAACAATACTTTCGTTTTCTAAGAAAGAAAAATTCTTTATTTTCTTCTTCGTTCTTTCCTTTTTATTTTTTCTCAGTATCTATTTGAAATTATGCCTTATAAAATGATTTTTTTGAAGAGTTCTAATGGTGATCTTTTTTAGATCGAAGAAAGAGCAGCTAAGCAGTCTAATTTGATTCCACGTGCGATAGAGGATGGTTGTGTGGACGGTCTTATTCCTCTGCAATTAGATAGTAACATTCTGATTATGATCATCGATTACTGCAAGCTCCATGCCGCCACCCCCAAGGATTCGGAACCTTCTTCTTCTGAATTTGACCTTAATCAATCCTCTTCTTCTATATCGAATACGGTTGATTCTGAGGTATGGGTGCCTGATTCGGAGGAATGGCTGCCTTCTACTCCAGCAGAAAAGTAGCTGGCTGAGTTTCTGGATAAGAAAATTGTTGAGGAACATAGACGCATACGAAGGCGTATGCCTTCTCTTACTGAAAAAGAGTTTAAAAACAAGTTACGTATGTTTGATAAAAAATTTGTTGGGGTTGATTGGGACACACTCTTGCGAATTATTGTGGCTGCCAATTACTTAAAAATTGATAGTCTTTTACGACTAACCAAAAATACCATTGTGGATTACATCAGTCATATGTCTTCCGACGATATTTGCAAAGTATTTAATATTGAGAAAGATTTTGCCTCGGAAGAAGAAGCTAAGATTCGCAAGGAGCATGCTTGGGCTTTTATTTTAAAAAAAATGTAAATGATATTAATATTTTTGCAGGGATTAAAATTTTAAGGGTTAGATGGACTTTTAGAAATAAAAATATTAATTTGATTCTCGTCATATACTTACCTTTTTTTTCTTTCGTCATATATATTAAAAAAAAATCTTTTTTAAAATTTTACTATTTTTCTAAATGACATACTCATAAATGTTAAATATGAATGATAGACCAATTATAAAAATTTAATATTTTTCCAATCCAAAAAAAGTAGTAAAGCGAAAAACATAACCAAACTCCTAACAAACATCTCAACGGAATTCCTTTAAAAGTGGAAATTCATGATGTTGGGCCACAAGCAAGATTCTTGGCAACCTGTTAATTAATATACTATTCAAACAACTTGTTAATTAATTAAAAAATTTTATATATATTGGAAATAGTATATATATAATTTTAATAATTTTTTAAGTGAATAATTTAAATAATTATTGATAAATATAATAATAATAAATAAAATATATGAAAATTTTTATTTATAAATTATAATTATTAAAAAATTATAAAATTAAAATTTATATGTAATTTTTTTAAGGTAAGAGTATATTTTGTTAGAGTAAATTTTGAATATTTTATTTTTTTTAGAAAAAGACAAATTGGTATAAATAATTCTCAAATTATAGAGGTTTAGTGACATTGATCTCCGAACTATAAAAATATTGTGACATTGATCCTTCTATTAAAAATTCTGTTAAATTATCCGTTAAGTAAAAAAATTCTAAGGGCATTTATATCACTACATTATTTAAATATATGTAATAATATACAGATTGACATAAATAGTCCCTAAACTATAGATGTTTGGTGACATTGGTCCCTAAATTATAAATTTTTTTTATGAAATTGATCCCGAAATTATAAAAAAAATTACGACATTAACCCTTTGTTTAAAAATTATTTGTTAAATAAAAACCTTCAAAATATATTTATTTCAATATACTATTTAAATATATTTAATATATAACTTTTATATATATATATATATATATATATATATATATATATATATATATCATCAAATAATATTTTAATATGGTTTTCATATTTTTTCACTAATTTAATTTTTTTCTTTTTCTTGTTCTTTGTGTTTGAAAATAAAAGAAAAAATCATTATCTTTTTTTTTTTTATTTTTTTTACCAATTAATTTTTTTCGAACTTTTTATTTGTTGGAAAATGAAAACAAAGAAAGTGGAAGGAGAAAAGAAGGAAGAGAAAGGCCAAGAGAAATAAAGATGAAATGATATTATATGTATATATATTATATATTATTAAACATATTTAAATATGATAATGATATAAATATCTTGAATTTTTAAGAAAATGATCAATTTTAAACATTTTTTATAATTTGGGGACTAATACACCAAATATCTATAGTTTGGAGATTATTTTTGTGAATCTGCCTATTATTACATATATTTAAATAATGTAGTGACATAAATATTCTTCAGTTTGTTTTACTTAATTGATAATTTAACGGAATTTTTAATAGAATGATCAATGTCACAATTTTTTTTATAATTCGGAGACCAATTCCACCAAAACAAATATTTTGGGGACCAATTTACAAAAAAACATTAAGGTCTATTTTGTCAAAATAGACTTGGAATATTTTATTAAAAAATTAAGAGTTAACTTTGTCAAAATATACCTATAATTTAAGAAATAAGTAAAAAAATTAGTATTATTTTACTAAAATTTTAAAAATAGCATTATTTAAGTAAAAGACTTTGTGTGTTAATACCAACATTTTAGAAAAGAAATAAAAAAAACACAAAAAGTAGTACATTAATTATTTGTTTTGGATATGTAATTTTTTTGGCAAAAAAAGTTAAATAATTAATAGATTTAATTATTTTTCAATAATTTTGAAAACATTAGGAACTCATAAAAGTTAATTTATAGTTAAATTATATAATTTAAAATGTTAAATTAAAATTATTTTTGAAAGTTAAGAGTCCATACTTATTTATTTAATTCTATTTATTAAAAATTAGTTGTGATTTTTTTAGAAGTTTAGATTTATAAAAATAATAAATAAATAATATAACTTAATTTATAATAATAAATTTTTTTAAAAACAATATTTAGTAAAAATATATTTCTACATGTAATATGAAGATAACAAGGTTTTATGATTGTTAATTGGGTAAACTATCCCAAATGCACATCTTAAATATCAAAATCCAACTTTTGCACCTCAAAATGTTTTGTACATAGAGTGTTATTAACATTTCAAAACGTCTCACTACATGCACCTTTGTTAAGTCAAACCGTTAAGTCTTTAATTTTGTCGTTAGTCAATTTTTTTTCATTGTTTCACACTGTTCCAGTCAGGAGCATTTTTGTCCAATTTGTTTTAATTGTTTTTTAAATTTTTTTAATTTTTTTCTCTCTCATTCTTCTTTCTCTTCTCTCTCTCTTCCTTCTTTCTCTCTTCGTTAGTTTAATTTTTTTCTATCTCTCTTTTTCTTCTTCCTTTCTCTCTCCTTCTTTTATGTGCGATACATTTGGTTGTGATGTATCTATCTACGCGCAGTTCTACAATAATCTCTCGACTGGATTGAAAGATATAGTTTGAGATATTGAAGATAAATCAAATGATGACCTGAAGAATAGTTAGTAATTTCAGTCATTCATATATATATATATATATATATATATATATATAAGTTCTTCAAAGCTGAAACTTTATTCTTATTTGCCTCTCTTATGTGCAGCTGCAGCCGCTGGATCATCATCTTCATTGTAGGCAACTATGACTTTATGATTGTTGGAATTGTGATAATTTGAGATATTTCAAGGCTGTTGTTCTTGCAAATTTCCTTAAGTTATATATATATATATATATATTGATAGATACATATGTGTGTGATGATGGACTGAAGAATCAAATTATCTGTCATTATAATGTGAACTCCTTGAAACTGTAAAAAAATACAGTTGCATAATTGATGATATGAATTTAAGAACCTTTTCTCAAAGAATAAAAATTGTAATTTAGCTCTATTTTGGATTCATCAAACTGACTCTGAATGGCTTCAGAAAATGGGTATTTCTCCAAACTGCTGGTGGCCACATAATATATATATATTATTTGGATATTCCCTTAACTTTTTCTTGAATTCTAATAGAAATGAATTAAGAATCAAATTGTTCAAGGAAAAAGGGTGTAGTGGGGCTCATCCAATCTAAAGGAAATCTTATCTGAACCAATAAATCTTGAGCAAACAAGAAAGGAAAGAAATAAACAAATGACCAAAACAAAAATTTTAAAAAATTTAACAGTTCTTTTGCAATGCCAGCAGCAACAGTATTCCATTCTTCACTATGTTTCTATGTTTAGAGACCTTCTGCTTGTTGTTCTTCTTCTTCTTCTTTACCTTCAAGCCCAGAAAATCAGAACATTTCTTAAGCATCAAAACTCAAGAAAAAAGAGTCTTCTGTATAAATACCCACTTTGGCAACCAACTCATGCCAACATTTCTCTACAATTCAAGGAAAAAATCCTCTGTTTGGAAATCATGGGTGTTGATTCAGGTAAAGCATTATCCTTAAATCCAGATCTCCATACAGCTTCTCTGAATTCAATTCAAGAAATTGTCACATTTTTAGAATCAAAATGTATACACCAAAAGGACATGGGAAGGATTTTCGGTATGTGCCCTAAAGTTTTGACATCAGATATCACTATTTTCAATTTCCTTACTTATGACCTAAGAGTTCCCAAAGAAAATTTTAGAAAGGTCATCAACAAATGCCCTAGATTGCTAATTTCCAGCGTAAGAGATCAGCTCAAACCTGCTTTATTTTACCTGCAAAGATTAGGGTTAGTTTTGGAGCTCCATCGACCCGTGTCAGAATACAAATGTGCACACTACACTTCTGTGCACATATGATTTAGCCGCTTCGGGAGTTAAAATTAAAAGAAGGAGAGAGAAAGAAGAAAGAGAAAGAAAGGAAAAAGAAAAAGAGAGAAAAAAATTTAAATTAATGGAGAGAGAAAGAAGGAAGAGAGAGAGAAGAAGAAGAATAAGGAGAGATAGAAAAGAATTAAAAAAATGAAAAAAAAATTAAGAAAAATTGGACAAAAATGCCCCTGACTAGAACAGTGCGAAACAGTGAAAAAATGTTGACTAAAGTCAAAATTAAATACTTAACAGTTTGACTTAACAGAGGTGAGGTGTATGTAGTGGGACGTTTTGAAACGTTAATGACACTCTATGTACAAAAAAATCGTGCAAAAGTTAAATTTTGACATTTAAGAGGTGCATTTGGGATAGTTTACCCTTGTTAATTTAAAGAATTTGATTTATGAAAAAAATAAAGGACGGATTGACTTATGAAAAAAAAAAGACGATTTGATCGTTTGAGCAAATTCATGATTTTTTCTTTAGGATTTAATTAAATAGAATTTAACTATACCTGTGAGAAGAAAAAATATTAATTTTACAATTATAAATTTTTAATAAAATTTTATTTTATTTTATTTTGATTTGTGTTATATTGTTATCTAATAACTATATAAATTAACTAAAATAATTTAAAATTGAAGTATAAATCATTAATTTTTTATATATAATGTAAATAAAATTTAATGTTACACTATAAAAAAAAAGTTATATACACTATTTTTTAATCAAATAACTTTTAATTAATTATCATATTCTAATTAAAAAAAATATTTGAAAATAATTAATTTTATTTTTAAATTCTGAAAAATGATTGATAAAAGTTTTAAATAAAATGAAACATAACAAATATATAAATATTATTATTAAATAATTAAATCAAAACATTAAAATTTATGTAATCAGTATTTTTTATTTATTAGTTTCATTATAACTTAAAAAAAGTATTGTAAAATTAAATATAAGTATTTACAATCAGGTACCTAAATTATACTTAGGTTCAACTTTAATTATTAAATTATAATTTAGATAATTTATCTCACACATATACTTTTTAAAATTTTTGGATTTTGCATGTGAATTGTTTTTTGGATTTTGCACTCCAACATAACCAAAAATTTCGTTCAACCTCAATTTCATTCTATTTTTGTGGACAATTTTGTCTTTTTCTTCTAATATTATTATTATTATTAATATATATATATATATATATATATATATATATATAATATTTTATGAATTTAACGTTTTTTTTCTTCTAAAATTCGTTTTAATCAAATTTGGTAGAGGGACCTAAAATTACATACTAGTTATAAAAACAAAAAATTATATCCAAATTTTCTATTTTATTAACTTGAATATACACTAAAGTGTTACTGAACTATTAATATATAAAACATATAATTAATAAAAATTACTAATTTTAGTATAAAAATTACCAATTATAGATTTGTGACAAAAAATAGTATGTTTTCATAAAAAAATTAGTAAAGTATTTACAAAACATTATAATTACCATTTTTTATTTTTTATTTTTGTAAAACTTCTTAAAATTATTGTTCAACTTAAACTTTAGTGTAATTAAAAAATAGAGTAATAAGTTTTGTGAGAAAAAATAAGTGCTAAAAGTTGTAAGGTGCATATGAACATATAGTTTAGAGTTATAATTTTTATATCAAAAGTAGTATGCTTTGTTACAAAAGTTGTAAGGTGTTTATACAGACATAATTTAGAGTTATAAGTTTTATTGTAAAAGTTATAAGTTTTGTGGCAAATGTTGTAAGGTGTACATGAAGACATAATTTAGAGTTGTAAGTTTTATTGCAAAAGTTGTAAGGTGTTCATAAAGGCATACTTTAGAGTTGTAAGTTTTATTGTAAAAGTTGTAAGGTATGAAGCCATAATTTAGAGTTGTATGTTTTATGAGAAAAGTTGTGAGTTTTGTGGCAAAAGTTGTAAGTTTTATGAGAAAAGTGGTAGGGTGTTTATGAAGGCATAATTTAAAGTTATAAGTTTTGTGATAAAAGTTATAAGTTTTGTTGCAAAAGTTGTAAGGTGTTTATGAATGCATAATTTAGAGTTGTAAGTTTTGTGCCAAAAGTTGTAAGGTGTTCATGAAGGCATACTTTAGAGTTGTAAGTTTTATTGTAAAAGTTGTAAGGTGTTCATGAAGGCATAATTTAGAGTTGTAAGTTTTATGAGAAAAGTTGTGAGTTTTGTGGCAAAAGTTGTAAGTTTTATGAGAAAAGTGGATGTCAATATATATATCATATATATATATATATATATATATATATATATATATATATATATATTGATTCGTCTGAATTTGGTCTGATTTTGAATGTCGAGAAAACGTGGATGTGATAGTTACTCTCTGCCAAATATGAGGGCCAAAGTGGAGGAAATAACCTGCAAGAGGGAGTGAAGTTCAATCGGAGGGTGAGGGACCTCCGGCGAACCCTCCGACGGTCAAGTCAGTGTCTTGGAATCTGATGAGGAAATGTAGAGAGAGAGAAATTGATAGAGACTATTGTAGAGATATCTAAGCTTACCTTTTGCTCCTTGAGGGGCGGTATTTATAGGAGCAAATGACCCTATGATGAGGGGTCCGATATTTGTCAAATCTCGAAATATCCCACTGTTGTGGGGATATTTCACGAGATACTTCTAATCGAAAAATACTTTGGTCAACAAATATTCTTGAGGGGAATATTCTGGAGAATTCCATACTGGACGTCAGCCTTCATTGTCACAAAGCGGAACTTCGGACTTCGGCGATTGTAGACGTGATGTCGCACTTATTAGGGAAAACGTATCAAACCCTCTTCCACGTCAGCATTGACTATTTTGGACTTCTCAGTGGCCCCTCCTCGAAGTGGAAGAGTTTCTCTTCGATTTCGGCGTGGAAAGCTACAATGTCATTGATCCCGCGAGCCTGGGACGCTAAATATGCCGAAGTGGAAAAGTCTTCTTTTGACTTTTACTCATGTCGTTTAAATGTTGACGGGGCTCCCTAGGCAACAGCCATTATGACGCCATTTCCGCTTCTCAAGGCCGACGCAATGATGATTTCTGCGTGCTTCAGAACGGATGTGACTCCCGATGCGACCTTTTCACTTCCTTTTCTCTCTTTTTTTTTACGAAGCGTCTTCAAGAAGCTTCTTCAACCATTGCCCTTCTGATTTCCTTCTTTATAAATACCCAACCTCATAATTCAAAAATACATTTTTCAAGTGCTCATCCTTCCATCTTCTCTCGCTTTCGAATACTCTATCTTCCGTCTTCTCTCGCTTTCGGATACTCCATCTTCGTTCGTGTTGTCTGCCTCTCTTCCTTTACAACTTTCTCAACCACACATTAACAGGTAACGGTTTCTTTTATGTATTGATTTATATGCATTTTTTCTGTTCGGGGAGTGGAATGTGTTTTTGGGCTTTGTTTTTGGGGGTTTTTGTTTCTCTTTCTTCTTTTTGAATGGTCGGTTTTAAGGATGGGGAGTTCCTTGTGAGTGTCTCCGGTGGGCTTCTTCTAGGCTTTCGAGGTTTTATCGAAGGCGGACTTTGGTAGGTTAGTACTAATAGGGTTTTTGATGTTCAGGTCAAAAATGTCGCCACCACGAAACCCTTTAGTTGAAGTAGGACTTACCTCTAGTGCTTCGAGTAGTTCGAGTGCTAGTCGAGAACAAAATTCCCCAGGTTTGGAGATGAATGACTGTATTTTCAGGGTCCCGGCTGTTCAGATCCCAACCGAAGTTACCGAGGATCCCCCTGTTGTTACCCCGGCCCCTGGAAACCTAGTTGAGTCTGACTCCGATAGTGTAGAGGAGCTTCCGTTAACCAAAAAACAAATATCCGATGACTTCGCCCTAAAAACCAACACACTTAGTCTTGATCATTGTTTGTCAACCTTAGACATCGACCGAAGTCGGTTTAAACCATTTGTAGTAAAGTCATGCGGACTCATGGCCGACGCATATATTCACATCCCCTACGATCACTTCGCTTCCGGTCTTGCTCTACCCTTAGATCCAGCTTTTTGTGACTTTCTGAACTTAGTCAAGTGCCAACCTGCTCATGTATATCCTAACGAAATTAGATATTTTTTTGCTTTGACCATTTTGTGTAGAAGATTAGCAGTAGAAATATCAGAGTTAATCCTTAGGACTTTTTTCACCGTTCTTAGGATGAACAATCTGACTCTGTCGTTGAGACCTCGTCCTAGCTAAGTTACCCTTTTTGAACCTCCACCGAATAAAGTTAACCAATGGAGAGAACAGTGGGTATGCGTGGAGTCCAGATTGGGCTTCCCATTTTACCCGAAGTGCAAGGCACTTCGCACCTGGGATCCCATTAGGAAGAATACTCGTTACTCTGAGTCTGACACGAAGTTTCTAAACTACGTCCGGAGTGAGTTGGGTGACGACCCTAAGACCCAGACTAAGGTGTTTCTGTCCAACGAACTCATCGCCGATGCCAACCGTCACCTCTGCGGAATCAGTGGGTGTTCAATAGATGCTCGTAGGCGGGAATTGGGCTTGGAAGATAACAATGAATACCCCGTCTGGAAATTGCACTGGGAGGGTATTTCTTGATGAGTGTCCGGAGTGCGTGGATCTAACCAAAGCAGGCTGCTCTGCAGAGAAGGGTAGCTTTAGGACTTACAAATAATTTGTTCTTCTTATCGCCACCTCTATATTAACTTTGCTTTTTCTATTTCTGTTAGATATGCCTATGGACTTCACAGAAAGACGTGAAGTAGAGAGGCTTGCCCGAGGCGGAACTTTCAAACAAGCGGGCCTGACTCCGGCGAGGGCAATTGACCGTGCGTCTGTTCCTACTGCCCCGAGTACCTTGTCGGAAGCTATAGCTTCTCCATCTACCCCATGAACGGCGCGAAGTCCCCCGCCTCCTCGTCCTGTTGATAGCCAGAAGGGGAAGGAACAAGCTGTCCCCCAGCCGAAGCAGACACGTGATAGTGGGGAGGGTGAACCCCCTAGAAAGAGGCCTTCGGTTCCTCGGCCGTCAGATCCTTCCAAATTATCGGATGAGGTTCCTCTCACCGCTCGTGCTGCAGCGCTTCGGAGGGGCTCCCTGGGGTCTTCGTCTTACTTTTGGACAAGGGAAGGATACAAACTTCCAGATTCCAGGAGGGAGATGGGGAATCTGATCTAGGAAATTCAGCGGGCCTCCCCACCCCTTAAAAACCTGCAACTGAACGACCACCGGGTGGGGAGGAATTTTGGGAAGGTCATGTTACACCGGATGATGGATCATGATATGTTCCAGAGTGTCCGCTTATCGGAGCCCACTTATCCCAGGTAGACTCCGCTCATACGCTTCCTTTTATCCTTTTTTCTGCTCCTGACTTTTTTTCTTCTTGTAGGTCGGTGCATACATTGGGCACCTCTGTGTACAGGCTGCGTCGGCAAATGCTTCACGAGCGATGTTCGTTGGCCTGGAGAAAAAATGTGCCGATCTAGAGGGTCAACTGTCGGTAAAGGGTAAAGCGCTTGACTCCGCTGAGGGGAGACTCCGGACTGCCGAAGAAAATGTGGCTTTGGTCGTTGCCAAGAAGGACAAGCAGTCCTCAGATTTAACGAGTTATAAAAGGTCAAATGAAGACCTGAAGGTCAAGTTGAGAGACTTCGACAGACGGCTCAAAGAGGCGGAGTCAAGGTGCAGAGCTTCGGACTCCAAAGTGGCTTATTACGAGTCGATCGATTATGCAGCCAAGGTGGTGGACACTTATCGTTCCTCTAAGGAGTTCGAAGATGAACTCTACGCAAGATGTAGCAGTTTCTATGACAGAGGATGCGCGCATATACTTCGCCAGTTCCACCACCTTATCCTAGATAAAGCCCTGATGTGCCGAGCCTTTGAGGGGTCCTACGCGAATCCCGAGTTCAAGAACGGCTACGACTTCGTCCCTTTCACTGCGAGTGAACTAGAGGAGATAGCTGCTACTGATCGGAAGGTGGGTAGGTAGTGGACTCCGCCTGTGCCAGTGCATTCGGACTTGATGGAGCTTTGCGATCAACTCCGCGATCAGCCGGAGGAGTCTGAAGCCATTCATGCAGAACCATTGTCAACAGTTGGTCCTGAGCCTGAGGATATAGAGGAAAGTATGCCCACTTCGGTAGTTGTAGATATTATTCTAGGAAGTGAGAGTACTTCGATCAAGGCCACTCAGTCGACCGAAGCCCCTCCCTCTATAATAGAATAGTCTTCTTTTTATTAATGATAAGTTCTATTTTCATTCGAAGTTTTACTCTTCTCTTGAAGCAATCCATAGTATACCTTAACAGATTATTTGGTAATACTTGAATTATATCTGGCGATCTTGTATTTGACTTGAGAACTGTTTAAGTGCTCGTAATCCACCTATAACTCGTTCGAAGTAATCCTTGGATGATTTGGAGGCCCGATTTTGAGGTTAGCTCGAAGTGAGTATGGGCTGCTTATTTGAAATCCAGTTTCGAGGTGGGCTCGAAGTAGCTATGCATTCTGCGAGGTCCAATTTCGAGGAGAGCTCGAAGTGAGATGGACTGAGTATTTTGAAATCCAATTTCGAGGTGAGCTCAAAGTGATAATGAACCCTTTGAAAGCTAGGAACCCAATGATATGCATAAATCATATCACATTTTTAGCATGTTTTTAGGCATAATTTAGGGTGAAATTGAGGGAAAATTGGTCTTAATTGTTTGTTATTAACTCAATTTCACAGTTTTTATGATTTTGGAAGTGTCAGGTGAAAAGTAGAAGAAAATGGCAAATTTCGAGGCAAAAAATGCAATTTTTCAGAAGTTCGGAAGTCAGGGAGGGCGTCCCGAATCAGGACGGGCGTCCCGGATGCCTGGTCCAAGTCCCACATCGAAAATCTTGGAAAAATTCACTCCATAAAGCTGCTATAAAAACCCCAGGCCTTCCTCAGTTGAATTCATTCCTCTCCACTCAATCTGAGTCATTTAGTGACTTCTAGTGTACATCTTTTGAGTACACAAGTCACTTAGAGACTCAGATTCAGTATAAGTTTTCTTCTATTTTTAGTTAGTGTTTTCGCTTTCTTAGTTTCTGAGAATTAGTCTCAGATCCTAGGCTTCGATAGATAGGTTCGTTTCTGGTATTCATAGAATACCTGGGATTTCGTTAGGAGATCCTAAGAGGGCTCTAGGCGTTCGAAGAGTCATTCCACAAGGCTGGGCTTAAGCTGGGTATTAAGGTAAAGTCCAGCTACTAGGCTGAGGAAGCGTCCTCCGAAGGTTCTATCGAGCAGAGTCGGGTCAAGCAGTACGACATATACAAGCAGGTGCTCCATCGGCGAGACTAAGTAAAGGGTGATTTCTTTGTGGCATTAGTCCCCCTGTCCCTCTCTTTATATGTTTGTATTGTGTTTGTCCAAAAATTTATTATGAATATGCGATTATGATTTCTCTGAGTATTTGTTATATATGTTGAGTTGTTATGTTTTTCCAGAAATAGCCACCTGCTTAATATTCATTATGTCTGCATGTCTAATGTAGTTTCTTTAAAACTAAAATTAGGGTTACAGACAATTCCTAACCACGGTCTATTCATAACCTGTTTAGTTTAACAGGCATCAATTAGTATTGGTGTCTGCCATATTAGATAAAATAACCTACGGAACACCCTATTTGTTAGAGTAGTCTAAGTAGGCTGAGTTGAGCGTTTATGCCGGCGGTTAGGGGCGAGCGGCATGATCTTATGTCACTGATGCGTTCCCGACTGATATGCAAAATAGGTGTTGATTTACCCTATGTTGATTATGAGTAATTAAGGTCTAGGATTGACTAATTGTCACTTTTAGTCTTTATAGTGTCACTTAATCAGTCAGAACCTAAGGCAGAGTACCTATCGTGTAGCTAGTCTGTTGGAAAGTATCTACGATTTTACTAAATAAATATCGTACTCCCAGGGAAGTGGTAACGGCTTAGTAGTAACTAGCCTTTTACTCTCACTCTTATCTTATGATCCAGTTATGCAATCTTCATCAATAACTTTGATGAGAGGGTGATTCATTCTCCACTAGGTTTAAGTCTATTTAATGCCTAAAGTGTTTTATAGATGAGGTCTTGATTCTATGTTATACTGTTCCTACATGTTGATTGACCTATCTTCGAGTGTTTTAGATATATCTTAGCTTGGATTGCAACTATGTTCTGAGTCTAAAGGTGTACCACATTCGAGGTCTCTGATAAACCACCCCATCGCCAAGGTTAACGGCACTACTCATGGTTAGAGCTAAAAGCATCCATGAAAGCCCTATGACACCTCGGGGATCATGCCGCTCGCCCCTAACCGCTGGCATAAACGCTCAACTCAGCCTACCTAGACTACTCTAACAAACAGGGTGTTCCGCAGGTTATTTTATCTAGTATGGCAGACACCAATGCTAATTGATGCCTGTTAAACTAAATAGGTTATGAATAGACCGTGGTTAGGAATTGTCTATAACCCTAATTTCAGTTTAAAAGAACACATTAGACATGCAGACATAATGAATATTAAGTAGGTGGTTATTTCCGGAAAATCATAAGAACTTCAACATATAAAACAAATAATCATAAAAATCATAATCCGATAAACATAATTGTTATTTGGACAATCACAATACAAACATATAAAGAGAGGGATAGGGGGACTGATGCCATAAAGAAATCACCCTTTACTTAGTCTCACCGATGGAGCAACTGCTTGTATATGTCGTACTGCTTGACCCGACTCTGCTCGACAGAACCTTCGGAGGATGCTTCCTCAGCCTAGTAGCTGGACTTTACCTTACGTCCCGGGCTTAAGCCCAGCCCTGTGGACTGCCTCTTCGAACGCCTAGAGCCCTCTTAGGATCTCCTAACGAAATCCCGGGTATTCTATGAATACCAAAAACGAACCTATCTATCGAAACCTAAGTTCTGAGACTAATTCTCAGAAACTAAGAAAATCGAAACACTATCTAAGAAAAACTACACTTTTACTGAGCCCGAGTCTCTCAGTGACTTATGTACTCGAGAAAAGTGTACAATCGAAGTCACTAAATAACTCAGATCGAGTGGAGAGGGATGATTTCAACTGAGGAAGGCCTGGGGTATTTATAGCAGCTTTCTGGAGTGATTTTTCTTCAAAAATTCGATGTGGGACTTGGAATTACAGCTTGGGACGCCCGTCCTGGACTGTTGGCCAGGTCAGGACGGCCGTCCCGAGTCCTGGACGCCCGTCCTGGCCTGTTGACCAGGTCAGGACGGCCGTCCTGATCCGGGACGCCCTCCCCGAAGTCCGAACTTCTGAAAAATTGCATTTTTGCCCCGAAATTTGCCATTTTCTTCTACTTTTCACCTGACACTTCTAAATTCATAAAAACTGTGAAATTGAGTTAATAACAAACAATTAAGACCGATTTGCCCTCAATTTCACCCTAAATTATGCCTAAAAACATGCTAAAAATGTGATATAATTTATGCATATCAGTCACTTCGAGGATCATGGATGCCTTTAGCTCGAACCGTGAGTAGGGCCGTTTACCTTGGCGATGGGGCGGTTTATTAGAGACTCGGATGTGGTACACCTTTAGACTCAGAACATAGTTGCAATCCAGGCCAAGATATGTCTAAAATACTCGAAGATAGGTCAATCAACATATAGGAACAATATAACATAGAATCAGGACCTTATCTATGAAACACTTTTAGGCTTAAATAGACTTAAACCTAGTGGAGAATGAATCACCATCTCATCAAAGTTATTGATGACGATTGCATAACTGGATCATAAGATAAGAGTTAGGATAAAAGGCTAGTTACTACTAAGCCGTTACCACTTCCCTAGGAGTACGATCTTTAACTTAATAAAATCGTAGATACTTTCCAACATACTAGCTACACGATAGGTACTTTGCCTTAGGTTCTGACTGATTAAGTGACACTATAAAGACTAAACGTGACAATTAGTCAATCCCAATCCTTAATTACTCATAATCAACATAGGGTAAATCAACACCTATTTTAGCATATCAGTCGGAAACACATCAGATTTTTGGCGTCGTTGCCGGGGAAATATCATAATGAATTTAGGATTATTGGCCACAATTCTAGAAACTTATGATAGGTAGCGGTAGTAACCTAGACTTTAAACCCAACACTTATCTTACGCTAGTTAAACAATCAATTTCCAAAATATAGGGTTATCATAACTCATTAATTTTAGATATTATCTAGAATTAAGACACTTAGGATAATCAAATTTTAGAAAATGATTCTAGAACCATATTGAGGGAATTTAATTGCTTTCGAAATATAAAAAAAATGTTAAAATTTAAAATCCAAAAAAAATTGTACTTTTCTTGTTCAAATGGTAAGTTGTTCTTTTTCCTATCTCTTGTATGATTTTCTTTTTCCCTTTCATAATTGAATAGTTGTTTTTCTTCCGAATTCTTAATTTTTCACTTTCCGTGTAACTCCACTAACTAGTTTGCTCAGGCTTAAACATATTCTTCTCTGTAGTTGAATGACTCGAACTTCAGAAGCTAACCTTGAAACACCATTTGAGAATCCTGAACATCTCATTCGTACAGCTAACAGGCGAAGAACAGAAATGGCTGCTGAAAGACCTCCCCTCGAATCCTACATCCAGCCACAAACTGTTCCAGTCTCATCCGCCATCCAAATCCCTGGGAACCTTCGCTATGATCTTAAACCGAATGTGATCCAGTTGATTATTAATCGGGTTCCGTTTGGAGGAACTGCAGCCGAGAATCCGCTGGAACACTTATCTGATTTCTCTTCTCTCTGCGAAGGCCTCAAGGGAGATCATACTGCAGAAGTAACTAAACTAAACCTCTTTCCCTATTCACTAAGGGACAGAGCTAAGAGATGGTTGGCCCAGCTACCCACTAACTCTATCACCTCTTGGGATGAGTTAAGCAAAGCCTTCCTGGAAGAGTACTACTCTGCAGCAAGGGTCCTAGAATAGCGAAGGGCTCTGTCCAATTATACTCAAGCTACTGATGAGACAATGATCGAAGCTTGGGATAGATTCAAGGAGCTACTCAGGCTCTGCCCCCAACATGGACTTACCGAAGCATTGCTGATCCAGCAATTTTACAGGGGTATGACAGACATGGGTAAACAAGTTCTTGATGGACTCAACCCCCAGAGCGGTTTCAATGGAATGAGTGATGTAGATGCTAGAAACACTCTGGAGAGGCTCTATAGGAATAGCAAGAACTGGCGCACGAGTGGCCGAGCTAAGAAGCAACCAGTAAATGCGGCCATCGCTTCCATTGATGATCAATTTGAGGCACTGAAGGCCAGCATTACTAGTCAACTGAATGCTTTCCAACAAGGGAAAAGCGTTCAGTCAGTGTATCAAGTCTACGAATTTTGCTAAGGACCGCATTTTAGTGGAGATTGTTATGGTAATGGAATATTAACTATTCCAGAGGATATGGAATAAGTGGATGCAGTTAACTCTGCTCCTATAGGAAATACCTACAATCCCACTTGGAAGAACCATCCGGGATTCAGCTAGAGAAACAATTCTGGGGCTGCTAACTTCCAGAAAATGGTGCCTCAGCAACTGCCATATCCACAGAACCAGCAAGTCGCTCTGCCTGCACCTAGGAACTACATCGTTCCAACTGACCCCATGCAAGAATTTAGGGACATGCTGAAAAGCATTGCCGACTCTAACAAGGAAATGATAGAGTCTAACAGGAAGATCCAGGAAGCTCACGCAGAAAGAATCCAACAGAATGAGAATAGACAAAATCAGACCAAGCAAACAGTCAGAAATACACAAGCTGCTATACAAACCTTAGAGAGACAAATGGGTCAGCTATCCACCCATCTCTCTCACAGGTCCTAGGGATCGCTACCAAGCAACATTGAGACCAACCCCCAAACTGAATGCAAGACCATCACTCTAAGATCTGGTAAAATTCTATCTCCATCTCCACCCAAACCATCTGACCCTCCTATTCTTGTGCAGGAACCATAAGAAGGCTCCAAGGATCCAACGCCAATGGATGTTGAAATCGAAGTAGCAAGGAAAGGGAAGACGAGTTTATTCCTGAGTACCGGCCAAAAGTACCTTACCCTGCCAGACTTATGCACAATAAAGATAAGGAGCAATTTGAAAAGTTTCTTAAGAATTTTAGTCAGATTCATGTTAATTTTCCTTTACTTGATGTTATTTCTGAAATGCCAAAGTATGCTAAGTTTTTAAAAGAAGTCGTTAGTAATAAAAGAAAATTTGACATGGACAAGGTGGTTCTTAATGAAGAGTGTTCGGCGGTTTTGTTAAATAAACTACCGTCTAAACAGAAAGATCCTGGTTGTTTTACCTTGCCATGTACAATTGGAAATATTACTAACATGCATGCATTAGCAGACATAGGAGCTAGTATTAATCTCATGCCATCTAGTCTATTTGATAAATTAGGATTGCATGATTTGAAAACGACTAGGATGTGCATACAACTTGCAGATAGGACAGTCAAAATCCCCAAAGGAATAATTGAAGATCTCTTAGTAAAGGTCGGAAAATTTGTATTCCCTGTGGACTTTGTCATGGATATGAATGGGGAAGGAGGAGTACCCCTGATCCTAGGTCGACCATTTCTAGCTACCTCTAAAGCATTAATAGACGTCAGTAATGGTCAAATCAAGTTAAGGGTAGGAAATGATGACATCACTTTTGATCTGAATGAGACCCTTAGGTATCCCATGCATTTAGATGATACTTGTTTTTGTGTGGATGCTATTGAACACTTGATTGCAGTTAACGTGACAGACCTATGCTCAAACTATCAAGTCCTGAGTGAGGACTCCCTAGAATTAGAGGAGACTGAATTTAGCTCTTCTGAAAATGAAATTACTTCTGATAGTTTCACTGAGATAGGTGACGATGAGATGAAGAAAGAACGGACTTCGTTTGAAGATCCACCAGACTTGGAACTGAAGGAACTGCCCACTCATCTGTGCTACGAATTCCTAGATGACAACAAGAAACTTCCCATTATTCTTGCAGCCGATCTGACTGCAGAACAACGGAAGCTGACCGTGGACATATGCAGAAAGTATAGAAGAACCTTCGCCTACAAAATTGCAGACATTCTAGGTATTAATCCAAGCTTTTGTTCGCATAAGATTCTTCTAGAAACTGAGTATAAGCCATGTGTGCAACCTCAAAGGAGGTTGAATCCTAATGTGTGTGATGTTGTTAAGAAAGAAGTAATCAAACTGTTAGATGCAGGACTTATCTACCCTATCTCAGATAGTGAGTGGGTAAGCCCGGTGCAGGTAGTACCTATGAAAGGCGGTATAACAGTTGTCAGGAATGAACATAATGAACTAATCCCTACGAGAACTGTAACTGGTCATCGTGTATGCATAGACTATAGAAAACTAAATACGGCCACACGAAAAGACCACTTCCCCCTTCCTTTTATTGACCAAATGTTAGAAAGACTGTCTGGACATATGTTTTATTGCTTTCTTGATGGGTTTTCTGGTTATTTTCAAATTCCTATTTCCCCTGAGGACCAGCATAAAACTACTTTCACATGCCCTTTTGGAACATTTGCATATAGAAGGATGCCTTTTGGTTTGTGTAATGCACCTGCTACATTTCAACGTTGTATGACTGCTATCTTTGAGGACATGTTAGGAAAGTCTATGGAAGTATTCATGGATGACTTTTCTGTTTTTGGTAATTCATTTGAGGTTTGTCTAAAGAACTTGGAGTTAATGTTGAAACGTTGTATAAAATCTAACTTGGTTTTAAATTGGGAAAAATGCCATTTCATGGTAAAAGAGGGAATCGTTTTAGGACATAAGATCTCACACCTAGGTATGGAAGTAGATAAGGCCAAAATTGAAGTTATTTCAAAACTACCTCCACCCAAGAATGTGAGAGCCGTTAGAAGTTTTTTGGGACATGCTGGCTTTTATCGTAGGTTTATAAAAGATTTCTCATTAATAGCCAGGGCGTTGACCAATTTACTTGAAAAAGATGTTCCATTTGTCTTTGATGAAAAATTTCTAAAAGCTTTTAATAGACTTAAGGAACTTTTAACTACTGCACCTGTCATGATGTCACCCGACTGGAGTCTACCTTTTGAACTTATGTGTGATGCTAGTGACTATGCAGTAGGAGTTGTTTTAGGACAAAGACATGATAAGAAATTTCAGGTAATATATTATGCTAGTAAAACCTTAACTGATGCTCAGGAAAATTACACTACGACAGAGAAGGAATTATTAGCAGTAGTATATGCATTTGACAAGTTTCGATCTTATCTAGTCCTGTCTAAAACTATTGTTTATACTGATCATTCTGCATTAAAATACTTGTTCAATAAAACCGACGCAAAGCCAAGATTAATCAGATGGGTTTTATTGCTTCAAGAATTTGATATAGAAATTCGGGATAAGAAAGGGGCAGAAAACTTAGCCGCAGACCACTTGTCTAGGCTAGAAAATCCGACCCTAGAAGCTATTGATGAATCAGTTATATCTGATAAATTTCCGGATGAGAGTCTATGTGCATTATTTGCTACTTTCTCACCCCCTTGGTTTGCAGATATAGCAAATTACTTGGCAGCCCGGACTCTCCCTAGTGATATCACTGCTCAACAAAGAAGAAAATTCTTTGCTGACCTGAAATATTACTATTGGGAAGATCCTTTTCTATTTCGAATATGTGCAGATCAGATGATCAGGAGATATGTCTCTCAAGAAGAAGGTTTCCAAATTCTAGAACATTGTCACTACGGACCAACAGGCTGTCACTTAGCTACAGCTAATACCGCCCGAAAAGTATTAGAAGCGGGCTTCTACTGGCCTACCATATTCAAAGATGCCGCAGCATTCACAAGATCGTGAGATGCCTGTCAGAAAGTTGGAACCATATATTCTCGAGATAGTCTACCCCAACAGGTAATTCAAAGTGTAGAAATATTTGACATATGGGGTATAGACTTCATGGGTCCGTTTCCTCCATCCTTTGGTAAGCAGTACATCATAGTAGTTGTAGAATATTTTTCAAAATGGCCTGAGGCACAGGCCCTACCTACAAATGATGCTAGAGTAGTAGGCAAATTCCTTAAGCAGATATTTGCCCGGTTTGGATGTCCGAAAGCCCTAATCAGTGATCGAGGTACGCACTTCTGCAACTCCCAAATGCAGAAGGTACTTCAGCAATACGGAGTTCAGCATCGCGTTTCCACAGCCTACCATTCTCAAACCAATGGGCAGACTGAGGTAACCAATAGGGCAATAAAGAGAATCCTAGAAAAAACTGTGGGTGTTGATACGCAAAAATTATATACCTTTTTAGCATGTTTTTATGTATGATTTAGGGTGAAATTGATAGGAAATCGATCTTAATTGACTGTTATTTACTCAATTTCACAGTTTTTATGATTTTGGAAGTGTAAGGTGAAAAGTAGACGAAAACAGCAAATTTTGGGGTAAAAATGCAATTTTTGGAAATGCTGACTTGGTCAACGGTCCGGGACGGACGTCCCGAATTCAGGACGGGCGTCCCGACCCAGTCAAACCACTAGGATGGGCGTCCCAATCCAGGACGGGTGTCCCGAAGCACCAGAAGTTGTCCCACATCGAAAGTTTTGGAGATTTTCACTCCAGAAAGTTGCTATAAATACCCCAGGCCTCCAGGAGTTGAAATCATTCCTCTCCACTCGATCTGAGTCATTCAGTGGTTTCCAGTGTACAATTCTCTAGTACACAACTCACTCGGAGACTCAGATTTCAGTAGAAGTTTTCTTTCTTTCCTTTTTGTTTTCGTTTTTCTAGTTTCTGAGATATAGTCTCAGATCCTAGGGTTCGATAGATAGGTTCATTTCTGGTAATCATAGAATACCCGGGATTTCGTTAGGAGATCCTAAGAGGGCTCTAGGCGTTCGAAGAGTCAGTCCACAGGGCTGGGCTTAAGCTGAGTATTAAGGTAAAGGCCAGTTACTAGGCTGAGGAAGCGTCCTCCGAAGGTTCTGGCGAGCAGAGTCTGGGTGAGCAATACGACATATACAGCAGTACGCTCCGTCGGCGAGTAAATGGTGATTTCTTTATGGCATCAGTCCCCATGTCCCTCTCTTATATGTTGTTATTGTGTTGTTCTAAAGATTTATTATGAATACGAGATTACGATTTTTATGAATTTTTGTTTTATATGTTGACGTTGTTATGTTTTTCCAGAAATAGCCACCTGCTTAATATTCACTATGTCTGCATGTCTAATGTGCTCTTTTAAACTAAAGTTAGGGTTATAGACAATTCCTAACCACGGTCTAATCATAACCTGTTTAGTTTAACAGGCATCAATTAGTATTGGTGTTTGCCATGCTAGATAAAATAACCTGCTGAACACCCTGTTTGTTAGAGTAGTCTAGGTAAGTCGAGCCGAGTCCGATTATGCCGACGGCTAGGGCAAGCGGTATGATCCCCGAAGTGACATAGGGGCTTTCATGGATGCCTTCATCCCGAACCGTGAGTAGGGCCGTCAATAAGGTAGGGTGGTTTATTAAAAACCTCAGATGTGGTACGCCTTTAGACACAGAACATAGTTGCAATCCAGGCTAAGATATATCTAAAATATTTGAATATAGGTCAATCAACATATAGGAATAGTATAACCTAAAATCAGGACCTCATCTATAAAATACTTTTGGGATTAATTAAACTTAAACCTAGTGGAGAATGGATAACCCTCTCATCAAAGTATTTGATGAAGATTGCATAACTGGATCATAAGATAGGAGTTAGGATAAAAGGCTAGTTACTACTAAGCCGTTGCCACTTCCCTGGGAGTACGATATTTAACTTAATAAAATCGTAGATACATTCCAACAGACTAGCTACACGATAGGTACTCTGCCTTAGGTTCTGATTGATTAAGTGACAATAATTGAATGCTAAGTGACAGTTAGTAAGACTCAGTCCTTAATTACTTATAATCGACATAGCTAAATAAAGCCTATCTTTTAGCATACCAATTGGAACTGCATAAGATTTTTGGCGCCGTTGCCGGGGAAATATCATAATGAATTTAGGATTAAAGGCCACAATTCTAGAGACTTGTGATAGGTAACGGTAGTAACCTAGACCTTAGACCTACACTTATCTTATACTAGTTAGACAATCAATTTCCGAAATATAGGGTTATCATAACTAATTGATTTTAGATATTATCTGGAATTAAGACACTTAGGATAACCCAATTTTAGAAATTTATTCTAAAACCATATTGAGGGAATTTAATGGCTTTCGAAATTAAACATAAAAAGAAAATCGTAGATAGTTTCCAACAGACTAGCTACACGATAGGTACTCTGCATTAGGTTCTGATTGATTAAGTGACAATAATTGAATGCTAAGTGACAGTTAGTAAGACTCAGTCCTTAATTACTCATAATCGACATAGGTAAATAAAGTCTTTCTTTTAGCATACCAATCGGAACAGCAACAGGTGTTAACCGTAAGGATTGGGCCATAAAGTTGGACGATGCATTATGGGCCTTCCGTACAACATACAAGACCACTAAGGGGTTCTCACCTTATCGACTAGTCTATGGAAAAGTATGCCACCTTCTGGTTGAACTTGAACACAGAGCTTATTGGGCGGTGCAAAAATGCAAGCTCGACGATAATTTAACTAAGGAATGCCGGATTCTACAACTCAACGAATTGGATGAGTGGAGGCTCAAAGCCTATGAGAACTCATATCAATTCAAGATGACAAGTAAACTCCAACATGACAGACGACTCAGAGCCCAGAAGAATTTTGAACTAGGAGATAAGGTATTGTTGTACAACTCACGTTTCAAATTTTTCCCAGGAAAGCTGCATAGCTGTTGGTCAGGTCCGTTCACAATCACGGAAGTATCACCTTTTGGAGCATGTGACATCATGGATTCTGCCGGCATTATTCAAAAAGTGAACGGACAACGCTTAAAGATTTACAGAGAGCCTTTTGACTTGTTCGAGCAGACTGTTGACTTCGCAGAATAAGGGAGTATCTCTTTCATTTTAATTCATGTTTTGTTATTTGTTATTTCTTCTATTGTTCTATTTTCCTCCTTACCCGTAGTTAGTCGAATAAGTGTGGGGTAAGAGTTTTCTATTTTGTTTTGTTTCTTGTTTTCAAATAAGTGTGGGGTAGTTTAGATATGCATGAACACTAAGGACAGTGTCAGACTTAAGTGTGGGGTAGCAGTGCACGGTGTCAGACTTGAGAAACTTTTTGCATGATTTTGCTTACTTTCCCCATATTTTCACACCCTTCCAAAGAATTTTCAAAATTTTTCATTCTTTCAGACTTCTAAATGCAGTATGATTTGTTAAACATTACTTATGTCTATGATATGTAAGTAGAATGTTATGGTTAGTAGGAGACAATGTGATGACTAGTTTGAACTTATTGATTAGGAATAGGGGATTCCTGATAACTAAGCACAATTTAGTCTGGATTAGAAACCTCAGCCAATCACCTTTTCAAAACATAACTAGATAAGATTAGACCAGTTGTGGATGTATTGACAATTAGAGTGACTAGATGAGACTCTGAGCTAAAAGTGAAAAGAAACAAAAGAGAGTTAATTAAATAAAGGTAGTTTGCCAGCGGCGTTTGCTACTCGAGCACCACTCCTTAGGGGAACTTAAAGCCTGATGCCCTAAGGTCGTGTAGGTCTGGGAGTCATCGGAGTGGGACTCGCTACATGGGTAGTTGAAGTTGACGTGTTCAAAGCAGACTCAAAATACCCTGAATCTATAAAAGAAAGAAAATCAATAAACGCTAAATAATTAAAAATCTGATTACCAAGGCTCAGAACTCAGAAAGTTGTCTGTTGTTAGTATGTCTAGCGACGGGTCGAAGTGTTATCTAGTAATAGTTAAGATGAGTGTTTATTGTGTTGACTATCTGGTCTAGACTAGTACACACACACTACACATCAGGAAGACCTTGTGACTGAGAGAAGAGTTCAATCTAGTTGTTAAGTTGTTACCCTGCTTGATCATAACAATCTACTAGAGACATTTGAGACTTTGTCATAGCAACCTACCGGTCAGACCTGTGTTAAGAATTGTCTGAATAATTTTTGGAATAAAAACATGACTAGAAAAATTTAAGTGACTGCACATATGATTTAGAATCACTAACTTCAGGTAGACTTTGCTTGAGGACAAGCAAAAAGCTAAGTGTGGGGTTATTTGATATGCATAAATCATATCACATTTTTAGCATATTTTTATGCATAATTTAGGGTGAAATAGAGGGCAAATCGGTCTTAATTGTTTGTTATTAACTCAATTTCACAGTTTTTATGATTTTGGAAGTGTCAGGTGAAAAGTAGAAGAAAATGGCAAATTTCGAGGTAAAAACGCAATTTTTCAGAAGTTCAGAAGTCGGGGAGGGCGTCCCGAATCAGGACGGGCATCCTGACCTGGTCAACAGGCCAAGACTGGCGTCCAGGACTCGGGACGGCCGTCCAGACCTGGTCAACTGGCCGGGACGGGCGTCTCGGATGCCTGGTCCAAGTCCCACATCGAAAATCTTGGAAATATTCACTCCAGAAAGCTGCTATAAATACCCCAGGCCTTCCTCAGTTGAATTCATTCCTCTCCACTCAATCTGAGTCATTTAGTGACTTCTAGTGTACATCTTTCGAGTACACAAGTCACTTAGAGACTCGGATTCACTATAAGTTTTCTTCTATTTTTAGTTAGTGTTTTCGTTTTCTTAGTTTCTGAGAATTAGTCTCAGATCCTAGGCTTCGATAGATAGGTTCATTTCTGGTATTCATAGAATACCTGGGATTTCGTTAGGAGATCCTAAGAGGGCTCTAGGCGTTCGAAGAGTCAGTCCACAGGGTTGGGCTTAAGCTGGGTATTAAGGTAAAGTTCAGCTACTAGGCTGAGGAAGCGTCCTCTGAAGGTTCTATCGAGCAGAGTCGGGTCAAGCAGTACGACATATACAAGCAGTTGCTCCATCGACGAGACTAAGTAAAGGGTGATTTCTTTATGGCATCAGTCCCCATGTCCCTCTCTTTATATGTTTGTATTGTGTTTGTCCAAAAATTTATTATGAATATGAGATTATGATTTCTATGAGTATTTGTTATATATGTTGAGTTGTTATGTTTTTCCAGAAATAGCCACCTGCTTAATATTCATTATGTCTGCATGTCTAATGTAGTTTCTTTTAAACTAAAATTAGGGTTATAGACAATTCCTAACCACAGTCTATTCATAACCTGTTTAGTTTAACATGCATCAATTAGTATTGGTGTCTGCCATATTAGATAAAATAACCTACGGAACACCATGTTTGTTAGAGTAGTCTAAGTATGCTGAGTTGAGCATTTATGCCGGCGGTTAGGGGCGAGCGGCATGATCTTATGTCACTTCGAGGATCATGGATGCCTTTAGCTCGAACCGTGAGTAGGGTCATTTACCTTGGCAATATGGTGGTTTATTAGAGACTCAGATGTGGTACACCTTTAGACTCAGAACATAGCTGCAATCCAAGCCAAGACATGTCTAAAATACTCGAAGATAGGTCAATCAACATATAGGAGCAGTATAACATAGAATCAGGACCTTATCTATGAAACAATTTTAGGCTTAAATAGACTTAAACCTAGTGGAGAATGAATCACCCTCTCGTCAAAGTTATTGATGACGATTGTATAATTGGATCATAAGATAAGAGTTAGGATAAAAGGCTAGTTACTACTAAGCCGTTACCACTTCCCTGGGAGTACGATCTTTAACTTAATAAAATCGTAGATACTTTCCAACATACTAACTACACGATAGGTACTCTGCCTTAGGTTCTGACTGATTAAGTGACACTATAAAGACTAAACGTGACAATTAGTCAATCCCAGTCCTTAATTACTCATAATCAACATAGGGTAAATCAACACCTATTTTAGCATATCAGTCGGAAACACATCACCCAATTTCGAGGTGGGCTCGAAGTAGTCATGGATTCCGTAAAGTCCAATTTCGAGGTGAGCTCGAAGTGGGGATGGACAGTACTTTGAATTTCAATTTCGAGGTGAGCTCAAAGTAGATATGATGAATCCTGAAATCAACAAGGTGTATTTCATGATAATAGACTTGAGATATAATATTGTTTCACCTTGCTAAGTGTTTATACAAAGTACTTCTTTAAATGATTAGCATGCCATGGATGGAGTAACATTTTTCGTTCTTGATCCATGAGGCGGTATGTTCCTGGGCGCACTTCGTCTTTGATTAGGTAGGGGCCCTCCCAGTTTGGTGATAGTTTGTTTGTAGTGATTTACCTGGCTGTCCCTTCAATCTTCCTCAGCACCTAATCGCAAACGCAAAGTGGTCTTTTCGCTAGATTCTTGTCATGGGACTGCTTGGTTTTCTGTTTGAAAGCTTCCATTTTTAACCGAGCTGCTATCCTCCTTTCTTCCAGTAGGTCTAAGTCTATGCACCGTTGTCGCTTATTACTTTCGGTATTGTAGACGGAAACTATGTATGACGGGAGTGCGAGTTTGGCTGGAGATATGGCTTCTGATCCGAACAGTAAGGCATACGCTGTTTAGCCTGTGGGGACCCTAGCTGAAGTTCGGACTGCCCAAAGAGTTGCTGGGAGTTCGTCGACCCATTTGTTGGATTTTCCTTCTAGGTTCTTCTTCAGCGCCGTCAGTACTAATTTGTTCTCCGCCTCTGCTTGACCATTGCCTTGGGGATGCGCGACCGACGACTTCCAGTGCTTGATTCCCAAGTGTGTACACTCTGCCATGAACTTCGCCGAGAACTGAGTGTTGTGGTCGGTTACCACGGTGCGAGGTGCTCTGTACCTGCACAGTATAAAGTCATGCAAGAAATTTAGAACATTTTCTTCGGTGGGAGCCGCTAGGGCCTTTGCCTCTATCCATCTAGAGAAATAATCTACGGCCACCACCAGGTATTCGCTTCCTCTGGACTTGGGAAACTTGCCCATTAGGTCAATTCCCCACATGTCAAAGGGCCATGCTGCCAAAACCGGAGTCTGGGGTATGGAAGGTAATCGAGGTATCTTCCCGAACTTCTGACAGACTTCGCATCATCTGACGAAGTCCTCCGCGTCTTTTCGCAATGTCACCCAATAAAATCCCTGATTTATGATCTTTTCCGAAAGAGGTCTGAATCTGAGATGTCCGCCACATATGCCTTCATGCATTTCTTCTAATATGGACTGAGTGAGATTCGGCGGGATACAGCGAAGTAAGGGCCTGGTAAACGAACGACGATATAGGATACCATTGATTACCGTGTACCTGGCAGCTCATTTTCGTATTTGTCTCACCTTGTTCTTGTCTTCGGGTAAAATGTCTGAGGTTATGTAATCCCGTAATTCGTCGATCCAGGTGGGAGTACCAGTTGACTGTCGTAAAGGAAAGACGGCTTCAGGAGTCGAGGCAAGTTCTATCATTAGTCCCAAATTGTTGGGAGTTTCCCCTGATGCTATCTTTGCTAACCTGTCAGCTAATTCGTTCTGACTTTAGCCTATTTTCTTGAGCGAAAAATGGTGGAACCAAGCGGCTAATCGTTCAACCTTATCAGCATATCCTTTTAAATTATCAAAATTTACGGAGTACTCTTGATTTACCTACCCTACTATGACTTGAGAGTCGCTAAATACCTCCAGAGCTTCGACTCTGACTTCCAGAGCCCACAGTAGACCGAGGATAACGGCTTCGCACTCAGCTTGATTGTTATATAACATATAAACGAGTCTTACACTTCGGACTTCTTCGTAATGCCCCGAAGGCGATTTTAATATGATACCGACTCCGGCCCCTTGAGAATTAACTGCCCCGTCCACCATCATGGTCCAAGTGTTCTCTTGTGCGGGTGTCGGTGTGGTGCTCTCATGGGATAATGACTCCGTGAAGGAGAGTTATGCGAGAAAGTCTGATAGAACTTGTGCCTTAATTGTTGTTCTTGGCTTGAATTCAAGATCATATCCGCATAGCTCAATGGACCATCATAGCATTCTCCCGGATTGGTCCAATTTGTGAAAAACTTGTTTCAGCGGGTGGTTGGTGTAGATGACCACGGTGTGGGATTCGAAGTAAGCACGAAGTTTGTGTGTACTAATTACTAAAGCGAAAGCAAGTTTTTCGATATGTGAATAGCGTACCTCGGCGTCCCGTAGGATCTGGTTGATGAAGTAAACCGGCATTTGCTTATCCTCCACATTTCTTACCAAAACCGACGCTACCGCCAGTTGTGAAACGGAGAGGTACATATATAATACCTCGCCCGTTAAAGGTGCACTCAGTAGTGGTGACTTCGCTAAGTAATTCTTCAAATCTTCCCAGGCTCTGGTGCATTCCTCGGTCCATACAAACATCTTTCCTGCGGTTTTGTGGGTTTTGAAGAAAGGTACGTATTTCTCGGCGGATTTAGAGATGAATCTTCCCAATGCGGCTATGCATCCATTC
The DNA here is from genome assembly GCA_027405835.1 of Asclepias syriaca. Lineage (NCBI taxonomy): Eukaryota > Viridiplantae > Streptophyta > Magnoliopsida > Gentianales > Apocynaceae > Asclepias > Asclepias syriaca. The sequence goes on along the minus strand of CM049928.1, from coordinate 10,435,480 downwards.
AGGCGTTGAATATCCTTGATACATCGGGGTTCGGTAAGTGCCAGCACGGCCTCCACTTTGTGCGGGTTTGCCTCGATACCCCGCTCTGACATCATAAAGCCAAGGAATTTACCGGTCTTCACTCTGAAACTGCACTTCGTGGGATTAAGCATTAATCCGTACTTCGACAAGGTAGAAAATGTTTCCCTCAAGTCATCGAGGTGAGAACCCCCCGTTTGGTCTTGATAACCATGTCGTCCACATATGTTTCTACGTTCTTTCCTATTTGTTGTTGCAAAACCTTATTCATCATCCTTTGGTATGTTGCTCCGGCGTTTTTGAGTCCGAAAGGCATCACATTATAATAATAGGTTCCTCTAGCTGCTCAGAATGAAGTGTGAATTTGGTCTTGCGGCCATATTCTAATTTGATGATACCCCGAAAAAGCGTCCATAAGGCTGAGGAATTCGTATCCCGAGGTTGAATCCACGAGGGCATCAATGCGGGGAAGGGGATAACAGTCCTTTGGGCATGCCTTATTCAAATCCGTGTAATCCACACACATTCTCCATTTCCCATTCGACTTCTTCACCATCACCACATTTGCCAACCAAGAAGGATATTCAACTTCCCTTATAAAATTAGATGCCAATAATTTATGTACTTCGTCTTGCATGCTTTTGATCTTCTCTTCACCGAATTATCTTACTTTCTGTCTAATGGGCTTAGCTTTGGGATCGATGTTAAGCTTGTGTTCTGCGATGTCTAGCGATACTCCTTGCATGTCCTCGACTTTCCAGGCGAAGTTGGAGAGGTGTTCTGAGAGGAATTGTACCACCTGTTCCCTCACAGGTGTTGGTAAATGTCTTCCTATTCGTACCTTCTATTCAGGGTGGTCGGGATTGATCGGGACTTCGTCATACTCCTCCAATCCAGGTTTTATTTTGTCAATGCAATGCACCTGCGTCGAAGCAGCTTTCGTCCTTGCTTCCTTTATGGCTAACACAGGCACCGTAGTCGACTGCGAAGTGGTTTGTTGATGTCGAGATTTGAAGACGTGAGCAAGAATACTTTTTGGATTGCTTCTTACGTGGCCGATCCCTTTCCTCGTGGCGAACTGTACTTGTTGACGCGAGGTCGAGATATTTAAATCAAAAGCGGAATGTGCCGGAGTGCCTAAAATGGCGTTGTACGGGGAATCGACATCTATCACATAGAACTTGACTTCTTCACAGCGGGAACAGAAGTCAGACCCCAAAGTTACATTAATTTTAACCATTCCCTTGACTCCGATCTTGTGCGCCGTAAATCCTTCTAGCACCATATTGCTGGGCTTCAAAAGTGTATCCTCCATGCCCATTTCTCTTAAGCATTTGTAGTATAATATATTTTTGGTTGCGCCGGTGTCGATCAACACTCTTCTCACACGGTACTTATCGATACCCTTCGCTGCCATGCCAACCTCCAATATGATGGGGGTTACCCGCGCCTCCTCATTCAGCTCTAAGTCCTGGTCAAAGAATGTTATTGGCTCTAAGGAGAGTCTGTCGAAGTGACACACGGTACTGGTTTGTTTAGATTATGGATCTTTCGCTTTATTTGCTTGATAGAAGCGAACTGGGGCGTGATTACTTCGATTACCCTTTCCTCTTTTTCCTTGGGTTGTTCCGCGAGATACTCCTTTAGATGTCCTTCGCGAGCCAATTTCTCAATCGTCTGCTTCAGCTGATAACAATTTTCGGTTGTGTGGCCGCAATCTCTGTGGAAGTCGCAGTACTTCGATTTGTCTTTAGTGGAGGTGTTCTGTGCTCGCGTAGGCAGGGCATCCTGGGTCCCGTACTTCTGCTTAATAACCGCGACGATATTTTCCTTTGGAATGTTCAGCGATGTAGATCACTCAGCCTTTCTAGCCCTGTTCTTTCCCTTCCGGTCTCGCGGAGAGTCGTCACGGTATCTTTCTCTCCTCGCGTTCTGATGCGTTCCGATTGGTATGTTAAAAAATAGGCTTTATTTACCTATGTCGATTATGAGTAATTAAGGACTGAGTCTTACTAACTGTCACTTAGCATTCAATTATTGTCACTTAATCAATCAGAACCTAAGGCAGAGTACCTATCGTGTAGCTAGTCTGTTGGAAAGTATCTACGATTTTATTAAGTTAAATATCGTACTCCCAGGGAAGTGGCAACGACTTAGTAGTAACTAGCCTTTTATCCTAACTCCTATCTTATGATCTAGTTATGCAATCTTCATCAATAACTTTGATGAGAGGGCGATCCATTCTCCACTAGGTTCAAGTTTAATTAATCCTAGAAGTGTTTTATAGATGAGTCTTGATTCTATGTTATACTGTTCCTATATGTTGATTGACCTATATTCGAGTATTTTAGACATGTCCTGGCCTGGATTGCAACTATGTTCTGTGTCTAAAGGCGTACCACATCCGAGGTCTCTAATAAACCGCCCTACCTTAATGACGGCCCTACTCACGGTTCGGGTTAAAGGCATCCATGAAAGCCCTATGTCACTTCGGGGATCATGCCGCTTGCCCTAGCCGCCGACATAAACGCTCAGCTCGGCCCCTACCTAGACTACTCTAACAAACAGGGTGTTCCGCAGGTTATTTTATCTAGCATGGCAGACACGAATACTAATTGATGTCTGTTAAACTAAACAGGTTATGATTAGACCGTGGTTAGGAATTGTCTATAACCCTAACTTTAGTTTAAAAGAGCACATTAGACATGCAGACATAGTGAATATTAAGCATGTGGCTATTTCCGAAAAAACATAACAACGTCAACATATAAAACAAATATTCATAAAAATTGTAATCTCGTATTCATAATCAATTTTTGGAACAACACAATAACAACATATAAGAGAGGGACAGGGGGACTGATGCCATAAAGAAATCACCCTTTACGTAGTCTCGTCGATGGAGCGTACTACTGTATATGTCGTATTGCTTGCCCCGACTCTACTCGCCAGAACCTTCGGAGAACGCTTCCTCAGCCTACTAACTGGGCTTTACCTTAATACCCAGCTTAAGCCCAGCCCTGTGGACTGACTCTTCGAATGCCTAGAGCCCTCTTAGGATCTCCTAACGAAATCCCGGGTATTCTATGAATACCAGAAACGAACCTATCTATCGAACCCTAGGATCTGAGACTAATTCTCAGAAACTAAGAAAAACGAAAACAAAAAAAGGAAAGAAAGAAAACTTCTACTGAAATTTGAGTCTCCGAGTGAGTTGTGTACTAGAGAATTGTACACTGGAAACCACTGAATGACTCGGATCTAGTGGAGAGGGATGAATTCAACTGAGGAAGGCCTGGGGTATTTATAGCAGCTTTCTGGAGTGATTTTCTCTCAAAAATTCGATGTGGGACTTGATTTTCTGGTTCGGGATGCCCGTCCCGATCTGTTGACCTGGTCAGGACGGCCGTCCCAAGTCCTGGACGCCCGTCTCGACCTGTTGACCAGGTCAAGACGGCCATCCCAAACTGGGACGCCCTCCCCGAAGTCCAAACTTCTGAAAAATTGCATTTTTGCCCCGAAATTTGCTATTTTCTTCTACTTTTCACCTGACACTTCCAAAATCTTGAAAACTGTGAAATTGAGTTAATAATAAACAATTAAGACCGATTTGCCCTCAATTTCACCCTAAATTATGCCTAAAAACATGCTAAAACATGATATGATTTATGCATATCAGATAACCCCACACTTAGCTTTTTGCTTGTCCTCAAGCAAAGTCTACTTGAAGTTAGTGATTCTAAATCATAGTGCAGTCACTTAAATTCCTAGTCATGTTTTTATTTCAAATATTTATTCAGACAATTCTTAACACAGGTCTGACTGGTCGGGTTGCTATGACAAGGTCTCAAATGTCTCTAACAGATTGTTATAGTCAAGCAGAAAATAACTCAACAACTAGGTTCAAGTCCTTTCTTAGTCACAAGGTCTTCCTGATATGTAGTGTGTGTACTAGTCTAGACCAGATAGTCAACACAATATACTCTCGTCTTAACTATCACCAGATAATATCTCGACCCTGTTGCTAGACATAATAACAAAAGACAACTTTCTGAGTTCTGAGCCTTGGTGATCAGATTTTTAATGATTTAGCATTTATGGATTCTCTTTATAGATGTAGGGTATTTTGAGTCTGCTTAGAACACGTCAACTTCAACTACCCATGTAGCGAGTCCCACTCCGATGACTCCCAGATCTACACGACCTTAGGGCATCATGCTTTTAGTTCCCCGAAGGAGTGGTGCTCGAGTAGCGAAGGGCGCTGGCAAACTACCCTTATTTAATTAACTTTCTTTAATTTCTTTTCACTTTTAGCTCAGAGTCTCATCTAGTCATTCTAATTGTCAAAACATCCACAACTGGTCTAATTTTATCTAGTTCAGTCTTGAAAAGGTAATTGGCTGAGGTCTCTAATACAGGCAAAGTTGTGCTTAGTTATCAGGAATTCCCTATTCCTAATCAATTAGTCCAAGATAGCTATCACATTGCCTCCTACTAACCATAACATTCTACCTACATATCATAGACATAAGCAATGTTTAACCAATCATATTGCATTTAGAAGTCTGAAAGAATGAAAAATTTTGAAAATTGTTTTTTGGAAGGGTGTGAAAATATTGGGAAAACAAGCAAAATCATGCAAAACTTTTCTCACTACAGTGCATTGTGCACTGCTACCCCACACTTAAGTCTGACACTGTCCTCAGTGTTCATGCATTTCTAAGCTACCCCACACTTATTTGAAAACAAGAAACAAAACAGAAAAGATTCTTACCCCACACTTATTCAACTAACTACGGGTAAGAAGGAACATAGAAATAACAAAACAAGAAAAAAATGAAAGAGATAGTCCCTTAGTCTGTGAAGTCCACAGTCTGCTCGGACGAGTCAAACGGCTCTCTGTAAATCTTCAGGCGTTGTCCGTTTACTTTTTGAATAATGCCGTCAGAATCCATGATGTCACATGCTCCGAAAGGTAATACTTCCGTGATCATGAACGGTCCTGACCAACAGCTACGCAGCTTTCCTGGGAAAAACTTGAAACGTGAGTTGTACAACAATACCTTATCTCCTGGTTCAAAATTTTTCTGAGCTCTGAGTCGTCTGTCATGCCGGAGTTCAAAATTTTTTATGAATATTTGTTTTATATGTTGACGTTGTTATGTTTTTCCGGAAATAGCCACCTGCTTAATATTCACTATGTGTGCATATCTAATGTGCTCTTTTAAACTATGTTCTGTGTCTAAAGGCGTACCACATCTGAGGTCTCTAATAAACCGCCCTACCTTAATGACGGCCCTACTCACGGTTCGGGCTAAAGGCATCCATGAAAGCCCTATGTCACTTCGGGGATCATGCCGCTCGCCCTAGCCACCGGCATAAACGCTCAGCTCGGCCCCTACCAAGACTACTCTAACAAACAAGGTGTTCCACAGGTTATTTTATCTAACATGGCAGACACCAATACTAATTGATGCCTGTTAAACTAAACAGGTTATGATTAGACCGTGGTTAGGAATTGTCTATAACCCTAACTTTAGTTTAAAAGAGCACATTAGATATGCACACATAGTGAATATTAAGCAGGTGGCTATTTCCGGAAAAACATAACAACGTCAACATATAAAACAAATATTCATAAAAATCGTAATCTCGTATTCATAATCAATTTTTGGAACAACACAATAACAATATATAAGAGAGGGACATGGGGACTGATGCCATAAAGAAATCACCCTTTACGTAGTCTCGCCGATGGAGCGTACTGCTGTATATGTCGTATTGCTTGCCCCGACTCTGATCGCCAGAACCTTCGGAGGACGCTTCCTCAGCCTAGTAACTGGGCTTTACCTTAATACCCAGCTTAAGCCCAGCCCTGTGGACTGACTCTTCGAACGCCTAGAGCCCTCTTAGGATCTCCTAACGAAATCCCAGGTATTCTATGGATACCAGAAAAGAACCTATCTATCGAACCCTAGGATCTGAGACTAATTCTCAGAAACTAAGAAAAACGAAAACAAAAAAAGGAAAGAAAGAAAACTTCTACTGAAATCTGAGTCTCCGAGTGAGTTGTGTACTAGAGAATTGTACACTGGAAACCACTGAATGACTCAGATCGAGTGGAGAGGGATGAATTCAACTGAGGAAGGCCTGGGGCATTTATAGCAGCTTTTTGGAGTGATTTTCTCTCAAAACTTCGATGTGGGACTTGATTTTCTGGTTCGGGACGCCCGTCCCGGTCTGTTGACCGGGTCAGGATAGCCGTCCCGAGTCCTGGATGCCCGTCCCGACCTGTTGACCAGGTCAGGACGGCCGTCCTGAACCGGGACGCCCTCCCCGAAGTCCAAACTTCTGAAAAATTGCATTTTTGCCCTGAAATTTGCCATTTCTTCTACTTTTCACCTGACACTTCCAAAATCATGAAAACTGTGAAATTGAGTTAATAATAAACAATTAAGACCGATTTGCCCTCAATTTCACCCTAAATTATGCCTAAAAACATGCTAAAAACATGATATGATTTATGCATATCACGTTCCATGATAAACTAGCGCTGTCTTCGGCTAGGGCCACTTTCCAAGCTACGCTGAATACTTCGCCGATGGTCTCCGGCTTCCTGAGCTGTAATTCTGTAAACAACATTTTTGAGCGAAATCCCCCCTCAAAACACGTGATCGCCGTGTCCTGACTGATGTCCTCAATCTCATCATATGTCGGCTTTAATCGCTCTAAGTAAGCGAGGAGGGGCTCATTTTCCCTTTGCTTGATGTTGGCGAGGTCTCCCATTGTCTTCAGAATTTTGCCGGCTGTACTAAATTTGTCCAGGAAGGATTTCTCTAGGTCGCGCCAAGAGTCAATGGTGTCGGGCTTGAGTGATGCAAACCAGGTCAAGGCTTTGTTCGATAAGGTACTGGGGAAGACCTTGCAAAGGACAGCTTCACTATTGTTTACTAAGGCCATGGCGTACTTGAAGCGGTAGACTTGCTCCTGAGCCTACGTAGCCCTGAGTACAAGGCCAGTTGAGGGATCTTCAGCGAAGGATCAGGGACGGTAGAGTGAATCCATCTGGTGAAAGGACCAGTCTCCATCAAATGGTCTTTCTGACTCCAGTTTCACTGTGCTTTATTCGGACTGTGCTCCCTTTTGTGTCTCTTGGAGCGATGCTTGGACCGGTAATTTTTTGTCTTTTGTCTGCTTGCCTTTTGGCTGACTCTCCGCGACTTCGCTAACGAGCTGGTACGGAGTCTTCCTGGAGTGGGGGTCTTGTTCTCCCGGATGTCTACTTGCTCCCGTTGGGGACTTGGTTGGCAACGGTTGGTAACGTTCCCCGTCGATAGTCGGGATAGTCGGTGGGGCCAAACCCGGTCTCCCGAGCTCGGTCTGGTGTCGCATTGATAGCCGTGAGAGATCTCGCTCACTGTGAAGTTGCTCGACCTCCTTCCGTAGGTCATCGATCTCCCTGCCATACTCAGGATGACTAAACCCTTTGTCATATGCCGTCTCCCGAGGTGTGGGGACTTCGCGCGAGGCCGCCCGGGGATCGACACGTTCGCTGACAAAGCGGTACCGAGGTTTTGCAGGGGCCGACATGGCGCGATACTCTTCTTGGCGAGGTACCAGAGTAGGGGTGTCGAAGCGAAGTCCACGTTCCGTCGACTGTCCAGCCATTTGTGATCTTGGGAGATGAAGGAAAATGCTTCGTTTTCCGGTAACAGAGGCAAACTGATTCGTCTGAATTTGGTCTGCTATTGAATATCGAGAAAATGTGGATGTGATAGCCAGTCTCTGCCAAATATGAGGGCCAAAGTGGAGGAAATAACCTGCAAGAGGGAGTGAAGTTCAATCGGAGGGTGATGGACCTCCGGTGAACCCTCTGACGGTCAAGTCAGTGTCTTGGAATCTGATGAGGAAATGTAGAGAGAGAGAAATTGACAGAGACTATTGTAGAGATATCTGAGCTTACCTTTTGCTCCTTGAGGGGCAGTATTTATAGGAGCAAATGACCCTATGATGAGGGGTATGATATTTGTCAAATCCCGAAATATCCCACTGTTGTGGGGATATTTCGCGAGATACTTCTAATCGAAAAATACTTTGGTGAACAGATATTCTTGAGGGGAATATTCTGGAGAATTCCATACTGGACGTCAGCCTTCATTGTCACAAAGCGGAACTTCGTACTTCGGCGATTGTAGACGCGAAGTCGCACTTATTAGGGAAAACGTATCAAACCCTCTTCCACGTCAGCATTGACCCAGGACACTTTGGAATAACAATGGAATCCATCTGGTGTCCTCAATGCTGCTTATGCTACTCAAGGGAAGCAAAGAGTTTGTGATTCACTACCCTCTTTTCCACCTGATTTAAAAATGAGAAAACTGTAAATGCAGCAATAAACAAGAGCTTTCCCAGAAGATGCTAGGTGGGGAAAAGAAAGGAGAGGAAAGCAGGAGGGTTTGAAACGATTCGGAGATATGCACATATATAAGATTGCTTCCCTCGAGTGGTCCCAAAACGTTTACAAGCTTCAAAACTTCCATAGTCTCGCAGCTCAAAGGCAAAGAGTTTTTTATCATAAATATTATCATGTTGCTTCTTATTTTTCTCAACAATATTAAAAATCAAATATAAAAGATAATGAATCAATTCAAAATAAATTATTAAATATCATTGTTTTATAAATATTCAAGTTCAAGATATAGTATTATCAGGATAATGCTATATCTTATAACTTTTAAAAATTTTAATATTTTTAACTACATTTTTAAATCTTTGTTACAAATATAAAGAAATAAATTATTATTTGAAAAAATATAAATATAAAATATAATATATATATATATATATTTTATATTTCAAATGAGTTTTTTTTCTAATATTTTAAACATAAATATAATTCATTAAAGATATGAAAAGGTGTTTTCAATTTACTATATTAATATTTCTTTATCGAAAATATATTTTTTAATAATAATTTGTTTGAAAAACAATTCCCCACATCCTTATAAATATATTCTATTTGTTGTGATTACTTGTTTAAACAATACTTTCGTTTTTAAGAAAGAAAAATTCTTTATCTTCTTCTCCGTTCTTTCCTTTTTATTTTTTCTCAGTATCTATTTTAAATTATGCCTTATAAAATGATTTCTTTGAAGAGTTCTAATTGTGATCTTTTTGAGATGGAAGAAAGAGCAGCTAAGCAGTCTAATTTGATTGCACGTGCCATAGAGGATGGTTGTGCGGACGGTCTTATTCCTCTGCAATTAGACAGTAACATTCTGATTAAGATCATCGATACTGCAAGCGCTATGCCGCCACCCCCGAGGATTCGGAACCTTCTTCTTCTGAATCTGACCTTAATCAATCCTCTGATTCGAGGATTTGGAACCTTCTTCTTTTGAATTTGACCTTAATCAATCCTCTTCTTCTATATCAAATACGGTTGATTCTGAGGTATGGGTGCCTGATTCGGAGGAATGGCTGCCTTCTACTCCAGCAGAAAAGTCGCTGGCTGAGTTTCTGGATAAGAAAATTGCTGAGGAACAGGAACGCATACAAAGGCGTATGCCTTCTGTTGCTGAAAAAGAGTTTAAAAATAAGTTACGTGTGTTTGATAAAAAAATTTGTTGGGGTTGATTGAGACACACTCTTGCGAATTATTGTGGCCGCCAATTACTTAGAAATTGATAGTCTTTTACGACTAACCAAAAATATCATTGTGGATTACATCAGTAATATGTCTTCCGACGATATTTGCAAAGTATTTAATATTGAGAAAGATTTTACCTCGGAAGAAGAAGCTGAGATTCGCAAGGAGCATGCTTGGGCTTTTATTTTAAAAAAAATGTAAATGATATTAATATTTTTGCATGGATTAAAATTTTAAGGGTTAGATGGACTTTTAGAAATAAAAATATTAATTTGATTCTCGTCATATACTTACCTTTTTTTCTTCCGTCATATATATTTAAAAAAAAAATTTTTCTTTTTTTTTAATTTTACTATTTTTCTAAATGACATACTCATAAATGATAAATATGAATGATAGACCAATTATGAAATTTTAATATTTTTCCAATCCAAAAAAAGTAGTAAAGCAAAAAACATAACCAAACTCCTAACAAACATCTCAACGGAATTCCTTTAAAAGTGGAAATTCATGATGTTGGGCCACAAGCAAGATTCTTGGTAAACTGTTAATTAATATACTATTCAAACAATCTGTTAATTAATTAAAAAAATTTATATATATTGGAAATAAAATATATATAATTTTAATAATTTTTTAAGTGAATAATTTAAATAATTATTGATAAATATAATAATAATTAATAAAATATATGAAAATTTTTATTTATAAATTATAATTATTAAAAAATTAAAAAATTAAAATTTATATGTAATTTTTTTCAAGGTGAGAGTATACTTTGCTAGATTAAATTCTGAATATTTTATTTTTTTAGAAAAAGACAAATTGGTATAAATAATTCTCAAACTATAGAGGTTTAGTGACATTGATCTGAATATTGTGGCATTGATCCTTCTGTTAAAAATTATGTTAAATCATCCGTTAAGTAAAAAAAATTTTAAGGGCATTTATGCCGCTACATTATTTAAATATATGTAATAATATAAAGATTGACATAAATAGTCCCTAAACTATAGATGTTTGGTGACATTGGTCCCTAAATTATAATTGTTTTTATGAAATTGATCCCGAAGTTATAAAAAATTACGACATTAACCCTTTGTTTAAAAATTCTTTGTTAAATAAAAATCTTCAAAATATATTTATTTCAATATACTATTTAAATATATTTAATATATATATATATATATATATCATCAAATAATATTTTAATATCGTTCTCATATATTTTTTCACTAATTTTATTTTTTTCTTTTTCTTGTTCTTTGTGTTTGAAAATAAAAGAAAAAAATGATTATCTTTTTTTTTATTGTTTTTACTAATTAATTTTTTCCGAACTTTTTATTTGTTGGAAAATGAAAACAAAGAAAGTGGAAGGAGAAAAGAAGAAAGAGAAAGGCCAAGAGAAATAAAGATGAAATGATATTATATGTATATATATTATATATTATTAAACATATTTAAATATGATAATGATATAAATATCTTGAATTTTTAAGAAAATGATCTATTTTACACATTTTTTATAATTTGGGGACTAATGTCACCAAATATCTATAGTTTAGAGACTATTTTTGTCAATCTGCCTATTATTACATATATTTAAATAATGTAGCGACATATATATTCTTGAGTTTTTTTTACTTAAGTGATGATTTAACAGAATTTTTAACGAAATGATCAATGTCACAATTTTTTTATAGTTCAGGGCTCAATTCCACCAAAAAAATACTTTGGGGACCAATTTACAAAAAAAACATTAAGGGTCTATTTTGCCAAAATAGACTTTGAATATTTTATTAAAAAAATTAAGAGTTAACTTTGTGACCTATAATTTAAGAAATAAGTAAAAACATTAGTATTATTTTACTAAATTTTTAAAAATAGCATTATTTAAGTAAAAGACTTTGTGTGTTAATATGGACATTTTAGAAAAGAAATAAAGAAAACACAAAAAGTAGTACATTAATTATTTATTTTGGATATGTAATTTTTTGGCAAAAACAATTAAATAATTAATAGATTTAATTATTTTTCAATAATTTTGAAAACATTAGGAACTCATAAAAGTTAATTTATAGTTAAATTATATAATTTAAAATGTTAAATTAAAATTAATTTTGAAAGTTAAGAGTCCATACTTATTTATTTAATTCTATTTATTAAAAAATTAGTTGTGAAGTTTTTTAGAAGTTTAGATTTATAAAAATAATAAATAAATAATATAACTTAATTTATAATAATAAATTTCTTTTAAAAAAATATTTAGTAAAAAAATATTTCTACATATAATATGAAGACAACAAGGCTTCATGATTGTTAATTTAAAGAATTTGATTTATGAAAAAAATAAATGACGGTTTAACTTTATTTGATCGTTTGAGCAAATTCATGATTTTTTCTTTACGATTTAATTAAATAGAATTTAAGTATACCCGTGAGAAGAAAAAATATTAATTTTACAATTATAAATTTTTAATAAAATTTTATTTTATTTTATTATGATTTGTGTTATATTGTTATCTAATAACTCTATAAATTAAATAAAATAATTTAAATTTGAAGTATAAATCATTAATTTTTTATATATAATGTAAATAAAATTTAATGTTACACTATAAAAAAAGTTATATACACTAATTTTTAATCAAATAACTTTTAATTAATTATCATATTCTAATTAAAAAAATATTTGAAAATAATTAATTATATTTTTAAATTCTGAAAAATGATTGATAAAAGTTTTAAATAAAATGAAACATAACAAATATATAAATATTATTATTAAATAATTAAATCAAAACGTTAAAAATTATGTAATCAGTATTTTTTATTTATTAGTTTCATTATAAAGTATTGTAAAATTAAATATAAGTATTTACAATCAGGTACCTAAATTATATTTAGGTTCAACTTTAATTATTAAATTATAATTTAGATAATTTATCTCACACATATACTTTTTAAAAATTTTGGATTTTGCATGTGAATTTGTTTTTGGATTTTGCACTCCAACATAACCAAAAAAAATTTAACGTTTTGTTTTCTAAAATTCATTTAAATAAAATTTGGTAGAGGGACCTAAAATTACATACTATTTATAAAAACAAAAAATTATATCCAAAACTTCTATATTATTAACTTGAATATACACTAAAGTGTTACTGAACTATTAATATATAAAACATATAATTAATAAAAATTACTAATTTTAGTATAAAAATTACCAATTATAGATTTGTGACAAAAAAATAGTATGTTTTCATAAAACAATTAGTAAAGTATTTACAAAACATTATAATTACGATTTTTTATTTTTTATTTTTGTAAAACTTCTTAAAATTATTGTTCAACTTAAACTTTAGTGTAATTAAAAATTAGAGTAATAAGTTTTGTGAGGAAAAATAAGTGCTAAAAGTTGTAAGGTGCATACGAACATATAGTTTAGAGTTTTAATTTTTATAACAAAAGTTGTATGTTTTGTTACAAAAGTTGTAAGGTGTTTATAAAGACATAATTTAGAGTTATAAGTTTTATTGTAAAAGTTATAAGTTTTGTGGCAAGTTACAAAAGTTGTAGGGTGTTTATGAAGGCATAATTTAAAGTTATAAGTTTTGTGATAAAAGTTATAAGTTTTGTTGCAAAAGTTGTAAGTTTTGTGCCAAAAGTTGTAAGGTATTTATGAAGGTATAATTAAGAGTTGTAAGTTTTGTGAGAAAAGTTGTAAGGTGTTTGGTATATATACAATTATACTCCTCTGATATAATGAGAATTACACCCTTTAATTACAAATACAATTACAAAAATTAATTATATTATCTAATCCAAATATTATTGAAGAGTAAAAAATACTTTTAGGCTGACATGGCAAGAAAGCTGAGGTGGCAAGCTGACATGCCAAGTAGGTTGACGTGTCAGGCCAACGTGGAGGGCAGGATCCCCGGCGAGGCACTTTGCCAGTCAAAGCCAAGTCAAGGCACGACTTTGAGCTTGGGTACTAAATTTCAGAAACTTTTTAAAAGCACTGTTGACTAAAATAAAGCCTCAAAAGGCTCGGAGAAAATCTCCAAAATCCCCTAAAATGGAGGATTAGATACAGAATCTGGTAAGTTACCAGATTCCCCGGATCACATCAACTCCCTACCTACTTTTTAGCATGGCTCGCATCTATAAAAGCCACCCCCGTAAAGGTAAAGGGTAAGGCCAAATTATTTTTTAAAAATTCTGCTAAATTTAATACTCTCAAGTGAATATCAGAATACTGACTTAATGATAGGAGGGTTCATTAGAGTCCCTTCACCCTCTGTTCCGAACCTTTCTATTTTGTAGGTATTATTAGACAAAATTACCAGCACGACACGATACCTGTCGTCAATTTCTGACACCTCAGTTTAGCCGACATCATAGACGACATCGTTTGAGAGACACGTGGCTTATCGCCAATTTCTGACGCATCAGTTTAGTTTCATTATCGGAAAACGTAAAAGTCACATCTTTTTACTTTCCCCATTCCGAAAGAAAAATGTCTTGACGTTACGGTGACCGTGGATATCAACTTGATACCACGGTTCCCACATCCTATCACGAAGCACAACGAGTAGCACATTCATCTGTTCATGAGTGACCCCCGCGACGCTCAGTTATCGAGCACCTAGGACCTCACGGATCCCCTCGTAACACACTAGATCTGCGAGAGTGATTGAAAAAGAGATGATCCAGTGAGCCTGGCCGATCAAAAGTGATTGAGGAGTTGTTAAAAGAGAATGAACGGCTTCGGAAGGAGTAGGACCTATCGAAACAATGGATGCGGCTCCATGCAGAATTTTATCGTCAAGGCCAAGAGCTGCCACCACCGACTTATATCGATGATGAGAGACCGCCATTCGAGGTCCCACTTCAGCCATCCTCCACGGTGGCAAGCAAGCATACTAGGGGCCTAGCGGAAACATCTTGCAGACTACTTCGCTCTATTAGTAAAGTGGGAGAGAGCCAGCCATCAACGAACCACTCCCGGGGAACGACACGCAGGGAGAGACTCTAGCCTAAGAAGAACCGCCGGGAGCGAAGTCTGGAACAACCTCAACGCCCCCGGCCTAATATGCACAAATCATATAACTTTTTAGCCTGTTTTTAGACACAAACTAGGGCATAATTGAAACCAAATTGATCTTAATTGATTGAAATTGACATCTTTTTGTATAATTTGTGATTTTAGAAGTTTTAGGAGAAAATTGCAAGAAAGCAGCAAATTATGTTATGAATTCCTAGATGACAACAGAAAACTTCCTATCATTCTTGCAGCTGACTTGACTGCAGAACAACGAAAGTTGACTGTGGACATACTCAAAAAGTACAAAAGAGCTTTTGCATACAAAATTGCTGATATTCCAAGTATCAATCCAAGCTTTTGCTCACATAAGATTCTTTTAGAAAATGAGTATAAGCCATGTGTGCAACCTCAAAGGAGGTTGAATCCTAACGTGTGTGATGTAGTTAAAAAGGAGGTGATAAAATTGTTGGATGTTGGACTTATCTATCCTATCTTTGATAGTGAATGGGTAAGCCCGGTATAGGTGGTACCTAAGAAAGGCGGAATAACAGTTGTTAGAAATAAGCATAATAAATTAATTCCTACTAGACATATTACTGGTCATCGTGTTTGCATTGATTACAGGAAATTAAACACTGCTACATGAAAAGACCATTTCCCTCTCTCTTTTATTGACCAAATGTTAGAAAGATTATCTGGACATATGTTTTATTGCTTTCTTGATGGATTTTCTGGGTATTTTCAAATCCTAATTTCTCCAGAAGACCAGCATATAACTACATCCACATGCCCTTTTGGAAAATTTTCATATAGAAGGATGTCTTTTGGTTTGTGTAATGCACCTGCTACTTTCCAACGTTGCATGACTTCTATTTTTGATGACATGTTAGGAGAGTCTATGGAAGTATTCATGGATGACTTTTTTAGTTTTTGGTAATTCATTTGTGGTTTGCCTAAGAAACTTGGAATCAATGCTTAAACGTTGTATAAAATCTAATATGGTTCTGAACTGGGAAAAATGTCATTTCAGGGTAAAAGAAGGAATTGTTCTAGGACATAAAATCTCACAGAAAGGTATGGAAGTAGATAAAGAAAAGATTGAAGTTATTTCAAAACTACCTCCACCCAACTCTGTACGATCCATTAGAAGTTTTTTGGGACATGCTGGTTTTTACAAAATATTCATAAAATATTTTTCTCTAATAGCTAGACCGTTGGCCAATTTACTTAGTAAAGATGTTCCTTTCATTTTTGATGAAAAATGTCTGAAAGCTTTTAACAAACTTAAGGAATTATTGACTACTGCACCCATCATGACATCACCTGACTTAAATTTAAATTTTGAATTGATGTGTGATGCTAGTGATTATGCAATAGGAGTTGTTTTGAGATAGCAACATGACAAGAAATTCCATGTGATATACTATGTTAGTAAAACCTTGACTGACGCTCAAGAGAACTACACGACCACAGAAAAGGAATTACTAGCTGTAGTATATGCTTTTCACAAATTTCAATCTTATTTAGTCTTGTCCAAAATAATAGTTTATACTGATAATTTTGCATTGAAATATTTATTCAATAAAACTTATGCAAAACCGAGACTTATCAAATGGGTTTTATTGCTACAAGAATTTGACATAGAAATCAGGGATAAGAAAGGGGCAAAAAATCTAGCTGCAAATCACCTGTCTAGATTAGAAAACCCTGCTCTAGAAGCTATAGATGAATCGGTAATATCAGATAAGTTTCCGGATGAGAGTTTATGCACTTTATTTGCTATTTACTCTCCCCCGTGGTTTGCTAATATTGTAAATTATTTGGTAGCTCAAACTCTTCCCCGTGATATCACAGCCCAGCAAAGTAGGAAATTCTTTTTTGAGCTGAAATATTACTATTGGGAGGACCCTTTTCTGTTTCGAATTTGTGGAGATCAAATAATTAGGAGATGCGTCTCTCAAGAAGAAGGGTTTCAGGTCTTGGAACATTGCCACTGCGGACCTACTGGTGGCCATTTAGCTGTAGCTAACACCGCGATGAAGGTGTTAGAAGCATGATTCTACTGGCCCAAAATATTCAAGGATGCTACATCTTATGTAAGGTCCTGCGATGCTTGTCAAAGAGCAGGAAACATATCTTCTCAAGACGGTCTACCCCAACAGGTGATTCTTATATGCATAAATCATATCACATTTTTAGCATGTTTTTAGGCATGATTTAGGGTGAAATTGAGGGTAAATTGGTCTTAATTGTTCATTATTAACTCAATTTCATAGTTTTTTGATTTTGGAAGTGTCAGGTGAAAACTGGAAGAAAATGGCAAATTTCGGGGCAAAAACACAAATTTTCAGAAGTTTGGACTTCGGGGAGGGCGTCCCGGTTCGGGACGGCCGTCCTGACCCGGTCAACAGACCGGGACGGGCGTCCCGAACCAGAAAATCAAGTCCCACATCGAATTTTTGAGAGAAAATCACTCCAGAAAGCTGCTATAAATACCCCAGGCCTTCCTCAGTTGAATTCATCCCTCTCCACTTGATCTGAGTCATTCAGTGGTTTCTAGTGTACAATTCTCTAGTACACAACTCACTCGGAGACTCAGATTTCAGTAGAAGTTTTCTTTCTTTCCTTTTTGTGTTCGTTTTTCTAGTTTCTGAGAAATAGTCTCAGATCCTAGGGTTTGATAGATAGGTTCGTTTCTGGTATTCATAGAATACCCAGGATTTCGTTAGGAGATCCTAAGGGGGCTCTAGGCGTTCGAAGAGTCAGTTCATAGAGCTGGACTTAAGTTGGGTATTAAGGTAAAGCCCAGTTACTAGGCTGAGGAAGCGTCCTCCGAAGGTTCTGACGAGCAGAGTCGGGTCAAGCAGTACGGCATATATAGCAGTACGCTCCAACGGTGCGACTACGTAAAGGGTGATTTCTTTATGGCATCAGTCCCCCATGTCCCTCTCTTTATATGTTGTTACTGTGTTTGTCCAAATACTGATTTGAATACAAGATTATGATTATTATGAATATTTGTTATATTTGTTGAAGTTGTTATGTTTTTCCGGAAATAGCCACCTGCTTAAATATTCATTATGTCTGCATGTCTAATGTAGTTTCTTTTAAACTAAAATTAGGGATATAGATAATTCCTAACCACGGTCTATTCATAACCTGTTTTGTTTAACAGGCATCAATTAGTATTGGTGTCTGCCATACTAGATAAAATAACCTACGGAACACCCTGTTTGTTAGAGTAGTCTAGGTAGGCTGAGTAGAGCGTTTATGCCTGCGGTTATGGGCAAGCAGCATGATCTCCGAAGTGACATAGGCTTTCATAGCTGTCTTTAGTAGTAACCGTGAGTAGGGCTGTTTACCTTGGCGATGGCGGGGTATATCAGATTGCTCAGATGTGGTACACCTTTTAGACTCAGAACATAGTTGCATTCCAGACTAAGATATATCTAAAATACTCGAATATAGGTCAATCAACATATAGGAACAGTATTACATAAAATCAGAACTTTGTCTATAAACACTTTTAGGCTGGATTAGACTTAAACCTAGTGGAGAATGGATCACCCTCTCATCAAGATTATTGATGACGATTGCATAACTGGATCATAAGATAAGAGTTAGGATAAAAGGCTAGTTACTACTAAGCCGTTACCACTTCCCTGGGAGTACGATAATTATTTAATAAAATCGTAGATACTTTCCAACAGACTAGCTACACGATAGGTACTCTGCCTTAGGTTCGGGCTGATTAATTGACACCTTAGAGACTAAATGTGACAATTAGTCAATCACAGTCCTTAATTACTCATAATCAACATAGGGTAAAATAACACATATTTAGCATATCGACCGGAACGCATCAGATTTTTGGCGCCGTTGCCAGGGAAATATCATAATGAATTTAGGATTATTGGCCACAATTCTAGAGACTTATGATAGGTAGCGGTAGTAACCTAGACTTTTGATTTACACTTATCTTATACTAGTTAGACAATCACTTTCCAAAATATAGGATTATCACAACTAATTAATTTTAGATAATATCTGAAATTAAGACATTTAGGGTAATCAAATTTTAGAAAATCATTCTAAAACCATATTGAGGAAATTTAACTGCTTTCTAAATAAAATTCAAAATCCCTAAAAATATTTTTCTTGCTTTTCTATTTTACTTTCCTATTTTTGTTATTTGTTATTTCTAACCAGACTTTGCACTCAGAGATGAAGAGAACAAGAGCAGCTACTGACCAGGCAAAGAAAACAGAAATCCCTGACACTCCAGGACCAAAGAAGACAAAGCCAGAAGGACCATCTAGGCCTGCACCAGAAATACCACGAGGGACTCTTCCTTCACAACCGGTAGAAGTAAACTCAAGCCTAGATGCCAGTGACCTAGTGAGAAGATTCCTGAATGCCCGTGAGCCTAGTCCTACGGAAGAAGATCCATCTGAGGATACCTTCCCTCCTAGAGAAGAACCCCAGAGATCTCCAGTTCACACTCCTGCCCAGAGAGTTCCTATAAATCCACCACCCACTGACCAAACCTAAAATTCACCAACATCTCCTGCATACACCCCACACCTAACGAGCATACCCCTTCATCTGGGGGAAGCACTAACGGTTATCATTCAATGTTGTCCGTGCAGATAGATACGTTGGCTCAAAGGGTCTATGAGATGGACCAAGGAATAGCAAGCAGATTGTGTCATTTAGACCAACTCAGTCTGAATATCACAACTAACATGGACCGACTCAGTGCCACGGTCAGTCTTCAGGAGAACCAAGGTGCACAACTACCCCGGGAGATGGCTGACTTACGCAGTGAGCAGGGCAGGCAAAGGGATGAGATGAGAGCCATACGCATAGAAATGCGAAGCATTCGAGCAGAGCTATAGGAGATCAGAGATAAGGGTCGTTGAAAAAGGGAAGATTCTTTTACTTTTATTCTCAACAAATAAATTGTTTGAACTAAACCTGAATAATTGACCCCTATTTTTCTATTTTTCAAACATTTTTAAAGGGTTCTTTATATTCAACAATTTTCTTCAAACATTTTATTTTCAAATTTCTATGAAAAACAAAAGTTTTGCAAATGCAGTTTATTTTTCACTAATTAAATTGTACAAACTCAGTTTTTGTTTTTATGAAATTCTTGCTGAATTTAAGTTGGGATAAAATTAGGGTAGTCATGATTTTCGAAAAAGACTGAGGAATTTTTGCATAGAATTTTTAACAGCTTCTGAATTTGATTGGATAAACATGAAGACTTGTTAAAAATTATGATTATTTTTGGTATCCCGAGATTTGCAGGGAATTACCCTGAGGTTTGCAGGGAATTACGAAAAAAAATTATTTTCGGAATTGGCACGCGTCCGGAAGCAACCCGGGACGGGCGTCCCGAAGGCCGCCCCTCCTACAAATAATCCATTTTTTTCATTTCCCCTCAAATCAACTTCCAAAAATTCACCTCTCTCAAATAATTCTCTCTATCTTCTCTCTACAAATTTTTGGCAAACTTCCCAAAGTTCAAAAATTCAAATTTCCCTCCAAAATTTGAATTTTAAATTTCCTTCCAAATTCGAATTTCCCTCCAAAATTCAAATTTCCCACCAAAAATTCAAAATCATTCCCTAACCAAAATCCATCCTCTCGAATTCAAATTCACCCCCAGAATTCGAATTCGAATCTTCCTTCCTGCCTAAAATCTCAAAACCTCTCAAACACTCTCAACTCAAATGGCTCCCAAACGCGCCCGTATCACATCCACCATGACCATCACATCAGTGGCACATCCTTTTATGCTGTTTCACTCCAGCCCAGCATACCAGGAGAGATGTCACAGATACATCGGACGCACCATACTGACGGGTAGAACACTTGACTGGGCCGCAGTACAGACGCTAGAGGTGGAGCAGGAAGTCAAACGCATGCTCGACGTGCTACCCTACAACCGAGTATTCATCGTCACTGAGCCGACATACCTAGAGCTGGTATGTGAGTTCTATGCGTCATTTACGTACCATCAGGAGCAGACTACATTCCGCTTGGGCGGAATAGATCGATCGATGAGCATGGCCAAGTTCGGCATTGCCTTGGGTATCTGGCAGAGAGACGAGCTAGATACGCCCGCCTACACCACGGTAGTTTGAGACTTCACGTCTGCAGACGTCTCCACTGCTTGGGCTCAGATCTGTATGACGGGTGTCCCATACCAGCATGGCTTTGCGAAAGCCACAGGTATCAATCCTGCTCTTCGATACTTGCATACTATTATTACACACACTTTGTCAGGACGACGGACGGCCCCCGGGAATGTCACCCAAATGGAGACATTCCTCTTGGCCAACATGCACATGGGATCGACAGTGGAGATGGCTCGACTTATCACGGTCATCATGCGGGGATTCGCTATGGATACTCGGAAACAGTATCTGGGACTCGGACCATTCATCACCAGGATAGCTCACTACCTAGAGTTGGACATCGAGGGCTCGGAGCTGACCCAGATCACCCCGACCACCATTCCTACGGACCTTACTATCCTACGGAACATGGGAATGGTCGTACGGGATGCAAATGGGCGCTACTCCATCCACACGGAGCAACCAGGACAGGCCTCAGCACTAGGAGCAGCCCCAGCACACATACCTCCGTCCGAGACGTTTGTTCCACGCACTGCCTTCGAACGACTCATGGCGCACGAATTGGCAGAACTCTCAGCCCGATACAGCCGAGATATGGATAGGATCAAGAGACGGCTGACGTTGATAGAGGACAGAGTCGTTATGAACACCAGCAGGATCGATGAGATTCATCAGCATACCTCCCACCTGGTGGAAAACTCCGAGGTCCACTTTCCGGTAGACTTTCCGGTAGACTTTCCGGCAGCCTTCGGTCCACCTAATGACGGCGAGACGGGTTCTTAGTTTTTCTTTCCTTTTCTTTTTCTTTTGTTGTTTTCATTCTATGTGTGATCATGTCTGGGCTGTATGAATTATGAATCTCTGTGTAACATTGATTGATATGACATAACAACATTGTTTTCTCTATGTTTTCTTGTTATTTCTGTTATTTCCTTATTTTTCCTTCTTACCCATAGTTCTTCAAATAAGTGTGGGGTAAGAATCTTTGTTGTTTTGTTTCTTGTTTTCAAATAAGTTTGGGGTAGTTTAGCTATGCATGAACACTGAGGATAGTGTCAGACTTAAGTGTGGGGTAGCAGTGCACAGTGCACTGTAGTGAGAAAATTTTTGCATGATTTTGCTTATTTTCCCAATATTTTCACACCCTTCCAAAACGCTTTTCAAAATTTTTCATTCTTTCAGACTTCTAAATGCAGTCTGATTGGTTAAACATTGCTTATGTCTATGATATGTAGGTAGAATGTTATGGTTAGTAGGAGGCAATGTGATAGCTATCTTGAACTAATTGATTAGGAATAGGGAATTCCTGATAACTGAGTACAATTTTATCTGGATTAGAGACCTTAGCCAATTACCTTTTCAAGACTGAACTAGATAAAATTAGACCAATTGTGGATGTTTTGACAATTAGAATGACTAGATGAGACTCTGAGCTAAAAGTGAAAAGAAATTAAAGAAAGTTAATTAAACAAGGGTAGTTTGCTAGCGGCCTTCGCTACTCGAGCACCACTCCTTCGGGGAACTTAAAGCATGATGCCCTAAGGTCGTGTAGGTCTGGGAGTCATCGGAGTGGGACTTGCTACATGGGTAGTTGAAGTTGACGTGTTCTAAGCAGACTCAAAATACCCTACATCTATAAAGAAAATCCATAAATGCTAAATCATTAAAAATCGGATCACCAAGGCTCAGAACTCAGAAAGTTGTCTTTTGTTATTATGTCTAGCAACAGGGTCGAAATATTATCTGGTAGTAGTTAAGACGAGAGTATATTGTGTTGACTATCTGGTCTAGACTAGTACACACACTACACATCAGGAAGACCTTGTGACTAAGAAAGGAGTTCAACCTAGTTGTTAAGTTGTTTTCTACTTGACTATAACAATCTGCTAGAGACATTTGAGACCTTGTCATAGCAACCTGACCAATCAGACCTGTGTTAAGAATTGTCTGAATAAATTTTTGGAATAAAAACATGACTAGGAATTTAAGTGACTGCACTATGATTTAGAATCACTAACTTCAAGTAGACTTTGCTTGAGGACAAGCAAAAAGCTAAGTGTGGGGTTATATGATATGCATAAATTATATCACATTTTTAGCATGTTTTTAGGCATGATTTAGGATGAAATTGAGGGTAAATTGGTCTTAATTGTTCATTATTAACTCAATTTCACAGTTTTTTGATTTTGGAAGTGTCAGGTGAAAAGTGGAAGAAAATGGCAAATTTCGGGGCAAAAACGCAATTTTTCAGAAGTTTGGACTTCGGGGAGGGCGTCCCGGTTCGGGATGGCCATCCTGACCTGGTCAACAGGTTGGGACAGGCGTCCAGGACTCGGGACGGCCGTCCTGACCTGGTCAACAGACCGGCACGGGCGTCCCAATCCGGGACTAGAAAATCAAGTCCCACATCGAATTTTTGAGAGAAAATCACTCCAGAAAGCTGCTATAAATACCCCAGGCCTTCCGCAGTTCAATTCATCCCTCTCCACTTGATCTGAGTCATTCAGTGGTTTCTAGTGTACAATTCTCTAGTACACAACTCACTCGGAGACTTTGATTTCAGTAGAAGTTTTCTTTCTTTCCTTTTTGTGTTTGTTTTTCTAGTTTATGAGAAATAGTCTCAGATCCTAGGGTTTGATAGATAGGTTCGTTTCTGGTATTCATAGAATACCTGGGATTTCGTAAGGAGATCCTAAGGGGGCTCTAGGCGTTCGAAGAGTCAGTTCATAGAGCTGGGCTTAAGTTGGGTATTAAGGTAAAGCCCAGTTACTAGGCTGAGGAAGCGTCCTCCGAAGGTTATGACGAGCAGAGTCGGGTCAAGCAGTACGACATATATAGCAGTACGCTCCAACGGTGCGACTACGTAAAGGGTGATTTCTTTATGGCATCAGTCCCCCATGTCCCTCTCTTTATATGTTGTTACTGTGTTTATCCAAATACTGATTTGAATACAAGATTATGATTATTATGATTATTATGAATATTTGTTATATTTGTTGAAGTTGTTATGTTTTTCCGGAAATAGCCACCTGCTTAAATATTCATTATGTCTGCATGTCTAATGTAGTTTCTTTTAAATTAAAATTAGGGTTATAGACAATTCCTAACCACGGTCTATTCATAACCTGTTTAGTTTAACAGGCATCAATTAGTATTGGTGTCTGCCATACTAGATAAAATAACCCGCGGAACACCCTGTTTGTTAGAGTAGTCTAGGTAGGCTAAGTAGAGCGTTTATGCCTGCAGTTATGGGCAAGCAGCATGATCTCCGAAGTGACATAGGCTTTCATAGCTGTCTTTAGTAGTAACCGTGAGTAGGGCCGTTTACCTTGGCGATGGGGCGGTATATCAGATTGCTCAGATGTGGTACACCTTTAGACTCAGAACATAGTTGCATTCCAGGCTAAGATATATCTAAAACACTCGAATATAGGTCAATTAACATATAGGAACAGTATTACATAAAATTAGAACTTTGTCTATAAACACTTTTAGGCTGGATTAGACTTAAACCTAGTGGAGAATGGATCACCCTCTCATCAAGATTATTGATGACGATTGCATAACTGGATCATAAGATAAGAGTTAGGATAAAAGGCTAGTTACTACTAAGCCGTTACCACTTCCCTGGGAGTACGATAATTATTTAATAAAATCATAGATACTTTCCAACAGACTAGCTACACGATAGGTACTCTGCCTTAGGTTCTGGCTGATTAAGTGACACCATAGAGACTAAATGTGACAATTAGTCAATCACAGTCCTTAATTACTCATAATCAACATAGAGTAAAATAACACCTATTTAGCATATCGACCGGAACACATCAGATTCAAAGTGTCAAAATATTTGACATATGGGCTATAGACTTCATGGGCCTATTTCCTTCTTCTTTCGGAAACAAATACATCATAGTAGCTGTATAATACTTTCCAAAATGGACTGAGGTACAGGCATTACCTACTAATGATGGTAGAGTCGTGTGCAGGTTTCTTGGACAGTTATTTTCTAGATTCTGGTGTCCTAAGGCCCTCATCAGTGACAGAGGTACACACTTTTGCAACTCACAATTGCAGAAAGTACTTCAGCAATATGGAGTTTAGCATCGCTTTTCCATAGCATACCACCCACATACCAATGGGTAGGTTGAGGTAACCAATTGGTGTATTAAAAGGATATTAGAAATGACTGTAGGTGTTAACCATAAGGATTGGGCTATAAAACTTGATGATGCCTTATGGGCCTTCCGTACGACATATAGAACATCTACAAGATTTTCACCATATAGATTGGTTTATGGAAAAGCATGCCATTTGCCTGTCGAACTTGAACATAGAGCATACTGGGCAGTACAAAGATGCAATCTAGATAATACTTTGTCTAAAGAAAATCGGACTTTGCAACTCAATTAATTGGATGAATGGAGGCTCAAGGTGTAATATCCTAATTTGTTTTTGGGTGCTTTATTTATTATTTAAATAGTGTGAGATGATATGCATAAATCATATCACTTTTTTAGCATGTTTTTAGGCACAAATTAGGGCAAAATTGGAAGTAAATCGTTTTTAATTGATTGATATTAACACAATTTTGTAGTATTTGTGATTTTAGAAGTTTTAGGTGAAATGTGCAAGAAAATGGCAAATATTGAGGTAAAAACGTGATTTTTGGAACTTTTCAGTTTAGGATGGGCGTCCCGATCTAGTCAACCGACCAGGACGGGTGTCCCGACCCGGTCAAAGCATCGGGACGGGAGTTCTGACCCATTCAACAGACTCGGGACGGGCGTCCTGAGCACCAATGCAGAATCCCACATCGATTTTCACAGAGAAAAATCCTCAATTTCTCTGCTATAAATACCCCAGGCCTTCCTCAGTTGAAATCATCCCTCTTCACTCGATCTGAATCATCTAGTGACTTCAAGTGTACATTTCTACACTCAATACAAGTCATTCAATGATCTCAAGTACATCACACAAGTAGTTTAGTAATACGAGAGTGTCTTGTTTTCTTTGCTTTCTGAGTGTTTATCTCAGAATCATAGAATTCGAATAGATAGGGTTCGTCTTTGGTATTCATAGAATACCCGGGATTTTATTAGGAGATCCTAAGAGGGCATTAGGTGAGTGAAGAGCTAGTCAACAGGGCTTTGCTTAAGCCCAGGATGTAAGGTAAAACATTTGCTACTAGGCTAAGGAAGCGTTCTTCGAAGGTTCTGTCAAACAGAGTCAGGTCAAGCAATCCAGAATATACAAGTAGTCACTCCGTCGGCGGACCTAATAAAGGGTGAATACTTTATGGTGGTGGTTCCCTA
The DNA here is from genome assembly GCA_027405835.1 of Asclepias syriaca. Lineage (NCBI taxonomy): Eukaryota > Viridiplantae > Streptophyta > Magnoliopsida > Gentianales > Apocynaceae > Asclepias > Asclepias syriaca. The sequence continues at coordinate 10,409,302 of CM049928.1, read as the reverse complement.
GATCCTCTCTGTATATTATGTATTGTGTTTGTCTAAATAACAATTTGGATATTAAATTATGATGATAGGTTATACATGTTTTGCATGTTAAAGTTGCTTTCTTTTTTCCGGAAAGGTCACCTGCTTAATTAAATATTACAACTAAATATCTGCTTGCTCTTTTAAACTGGATGAACGGTTATAGACCTGGTCAACAGGTCGGGACGGGCGTCCCGAGCCCCTGTTCAGACTCCCACATCGATTTTTGAAGAGAAATTCTCTCAGTTCTCCTACTATAAATACCCAGGCCTTTCACAGTTGAAATCATTCCTCTCCACTTGATCTGAGTCATTCAGTGACTTCAAGTATACATTTGTCTATAATATACAAGTCACTCAGTGATTTCAGGTGTTTTTCGTTTAAGTAGATTTATAGTTTTTGAGAGTGTCTCGTGTTCTTCGTTTCTGAGAATCTGTCTCAGATCTTAGAATACGACTAGATAGGTTTGTTTTTATTATTCATAGAATACCCAGGATTTCGTTAGGAGATCCTAAGAGAGCACTAGGCGTTCGAAGAGTTAGTCAATAGGGCTTTGCTGAAGCTCGGGACGTAAGGTAAAACATAGCTACTAGGCTGAGGAAGCGTCCTCTGAAGGTTCTGTCGAGCAGAGTCAGGTCAAGCAGTCCAGGATATACAAGCAGTTGCTCCATCAGCGGACCTAATAAAGGGTGAATACTTTATGGCGGTGGTCCCCTTGTCCCTCTCTTGTCTGTACTATGTTTGTCCAAAGACCCATTTTGAATACTAAATTATGATGTTATGAATATATGTTATACATGTTGAAGTTACTTGCATTTTTCCGGAGAGGTCACCAACTTAACTATCATTATGACAACATGTTTACTTGCTCTTTTAAACTAGATGAACGGTTATAGACAACTCCTAACCATGGTTGATGCGTTTCCGACCGATGTGCTAAATAGGTGTTATTTTACCCTATGTTGATTATGAATAATTAAGGACTGTGATTGACTAATTGTCACATTTAGTCTCTATGGTGTCACTTAATCAGCCAGAACCTAAGGCAGAGTACCTATCGTGTAGCTAGTCTGTTGGAAAGTATCTACGATTTTATTAAATAAATATCGTACTCCCAGGGAAGTGGCAACGACTTAGTAGTAACTAGCCTTTTATCCTAACTCCTATCTTATGATCCAGTTATGCAATCTTCATCAAATACTTTGATGAGAGGGTGATTCATTCTCCACTAGGTTTCAGTCTCATTAATCCTAGAAGTGCTTTATAGATGAGTTCTGATTCTATGTTATACTATTCCTATATGTTGATTGACCTATATTCGAGTATTTTAGATATATCTTAGCCTGGATTGCAACTATGTTCTGTGTCTAAAGGTGTACCACATCCGAGGTCTCTAATAAACAGCCCTACCTTAATGACGGCCCTACTCACGGTTCGGGACGAAGGCATCCATGAAAGCCCTATGTCACTTCGGGGATCATACCGCTTGCCCTAGCCGCCGGCATAATCGGACTCAGCTCGGCCCCTACCTAGACTACTTTAACATGCAGGGTGTTCAGCAGGTTATTTTATCTAGCATGGCAGACACCAATACTAATTGATGCCTGTTAAACTAAACAGGTTATGATTAGACCGTGGTTAGAAATTGTCTATAACCCTAACTTTAGTTTAAAAGAGCACATTAAACATGCAGACATAGTGAATATTTAGCAGGTGGCTATTTCCGGAAAAACGTAACAACTTCAACATATAAAACAACTATTCATAAAAATCGTAATCTGATGTTCATAATAAGTATTTAGAGTAAAAACAATAACAACATATAAGAGAGGGGTATGGGGACTGATGCCATAAAGAAATCACCCTTTACGTAGTCTCGCCGCAGAGCGTACTGCTGTATATGTCGTACTGCTTCCTCTGACTCTGCTCACCAGAACCTTCGGAGGACGCTTCCTCAGCCTAGTAACTGGGCTTTACCTTAATACCCAGCTTAAGCCCAGCCCTGTGGACTGACTCTTCGAACGCCTAGAGCCCTCTTAGGATCTCCTCACGAAATCCCGGGAATTCTATGAACACCGGAAACGAACCTATCTATAGAAACCTAAGATCTGAGACTATTTCTCAGAAACTAAAACAAAACACTAATAAGAAAGAAACTGAGATCCGAGTCTCTGAGTGAGTTGTGTACGAGAGAATTGTACACTAGACACCACTAAATGACTCAGATCGAGTCGAGAGGAATGAATTCAACTGCTGGAGGCCTGGGGTATTTATAGCAGCTTCCCGGAGTGAAAATCTCTGAAACATTCGATGTGGGATAGCTTCTGGCAGCTCGGGACGCCCATCCTGGTCTGTTGACCAGGTCGGGACGCCCGTCCCTGGTGCTGGACGCCCGTCCCTCTGGCTTGGCTTGGTCGGGACGCCCGTCCCGGACCTTTGACCGAGTCAACATTTCCAAAAATTGCGTTTTTGCCCCAAAATTTGCTGTTTTCGTCTACTTTGCACCTGACACTTCCAAAATCATAAAAACTGTGAAATTAAGTGAATAATGCACAATCAAGATCAAATTGCCCTTGATTTCACCCAAATTCATACGTAAAAACATGCTAAAAAGGTGATACGATTTTCGCGTATCAATGGTCTAGTCATAACCTGTCTAGTTTATCAGGCCTTAATTTAGGACTTCCCGTCGGAAGCATTAAGGTCTGCCATATTAGATGAAATAACCTATAGATCACCATGTTTGTTAAAGTAGTCTAAGTAGGCTGAGTTCGTGTGTTTATGCCGGCATTAGGGCGAGCGGCATGATCTCCTGAGTGACACAAGACTTTCATGGATGTCTTTAGCTTGAACCGTGAGTAGGGCCGTCAATGGCGATGGGCGGTTTATTAGATAACTCAGATGTGGTACACAAGTAGAATCAGTACATAATTTCAATCTAGACCAAGATATATCTAAAATACTTGAAGATAGGTCAATCAACATGTAGGAACAATATAACATATATCAGAACACGGTTTGTAAAACACTCTTGTAGGCTTAAATAGACTTGAACCTAGTGGAGAATGAATCAACCTCTCATCAAAGATTTTGATGAACGATTGCATAACTGGATAATAAGATAACAGTTAGGGTAAAAGGATAGTTACTACTAAGCCATTACCACTTCCCTGGGAGTACGATAAAATTATTAAATTAAAATCGTAGATACTTTCCAACAGACTAGCTACACGATAGGTACTCTGTCTTAGGTTCTGATTGATTAAGTGACAACATAAAGACTAAATGTGACAATTAGTAATTCTAAGTCCTTAGTTCTTCATAATCGATATAGGGTAAATAACACCTATTTTTAGCATATCAGTCGGAAACCCATCATTCCCCTAATAGTCAAAGAAAAGACAAAAAAAAGTAAAAGAAAAGAAAAATGAAAGATATTGATTGAATGATTGTATTACATTGTTTGCTCAAGGTTTTTAATTACCATTTAATTTATGTTTTATCGTATTATGCTCTAAAGATAAATGTACGGTAAATTATTATTATTATTTAAAAACATTTATATCATTTTTATTTTAATTGAAAAATTATTTTAAACGGAGGGGAGATGTTCTACCTACTGAGTATTTTATACTCACCCCCTATGTTTTCTCACTTTACAGATGACAGGGAAGATACAGGGTTAAAGGATGATTATTGGACAGATGATTATGAATAAGAGTTTGGAGTAAAATCTTTAGTTGTTTATGTTTAGAATAAACTTCTTGTTGTTTCTTTTTGAAACTTGAATTTTTGAATTGAAGTTTTATTATTGAAGAAAGTTAGAAATTGTGGATGATATTTTATAGATTATTTAAGTTAATAATTTTACTGTTGGTTGTTGGATAATTGAAAGTAAGTGGCTTTACATTCTTTGGAGAAATCTAAGGAGTGTAGCCATGTCATATTCTTGAATTTGGGAATTTAGTTCACGAACTAGGCCCAGATTCAGGGCGTGACCCAAGGCCTATGAAAACTCACACAAATTCAAAATGACAAGTAAACTCCGGCATGATAGGTGATTTAGATCCCAAAAAAATTTCAGACTAGGAGATAAAGTGTTGTTATACAATTCACATTTGAAATTGTTTCCAAGAAAGTTACGAAGCTCTTGGTCAGGCATGTTCACTATTATAGAAGTGTCGCCCTTTGGCGCATGTGTCATAATGGATTCTGACGGCACTAATCAAAAAGTGAGCGGGCAGCGCTTAAAATTCTACAAAGAGCCACTTGACCAGTCCGAGCAGACTATTATGTTTGCTGAATAAGGGAGTCATTTCTTTTGTTTATTTTTTATTCTTTTCTTATTTTGTTCTTTTTATTTTCTTTATTTCGTTGTTTCATTTATTTTTCTATTTTTCGTTTTTACTCTTATTTTCAAATAAGTGTGGGGTAATAGGATATGCATGAATACTGAAGACAGTGCAAATCTTAAGTGTAGGGTAGTAGTGCACAATACACTCGTGTTTAAAATATATTTGCACTCGTGTTTAAGATATATGCATATTTTCCTCTGCTTTTCACTGAAATTGCACCTTTCCAAAAAAAATTCAAAAATTTTCACTCTTTCAGACTTCAAAAACGGTATTGATTGATTGAAAAAGTACTTCTATTTGTGATATATGTTCAGTAGAGTGTTATGACCATTAGGGGACATTTCGATTTCTTTGCTAAATTCATCACTTAGAAGTAGGAAATTCCTAATTTTTAGCACAACCTAGTTTGGATTAGAAAGATCAACCGAATATCATTTTGAGCTAAACTAAATAATATTAGACCGTTTGAGAATGTGATAGCACTTGAATGACTAGGTGGAATTCTGAGCTAAAAGTGTCATAGCTTAAATGTAAAAAGGGTAGTTATCCTTTGCTACTCGAGCACCCCTTCTGAAGGGAACTTAATGTCTGGTGCCCTAAGGTCGTGTAGATTTGTGATATGCATAAATCATATCACTTTTTAGCATATTTTTAGGCACAATTTAGGGCGAAATCGGTGTTAAATCGTTATCAATTTACTGTTATTAACTCAATTACGCAGTTTTTGTGATTTTGGAAGTGTCAGGTGAAAAGTGCAAGAAAATGGCAAATTCCGGAGCAAAAATGTGATTTTCAAAAGTTTGAAAGACAAGATGGGCGTCTTGACCTGGTCAACAGACCAGGACGGGCGGCCAGGACTTGGGATGGCAGTCCTGACCTGGTCAACAGGACAGGACGGGTGTCCCAGATCTAGGACGGGCGTCCCGAATGCCTGGTCAAAGTCCCACATAGAATTTTTGAGAGAAATTCACCCAGTTCCCCTACTATAAATACCCCAAGCCTTCCTCAGTTGAAATCATTCCTCTCCACTCGATCTGAGTCATTTAGTGACTTCAAGTATACAATTTTCTATAGTATACAAGTCACTTAGTGATCTCAGGTTTCAGTATAGGTATATTTATAGTTTTAGAGAGTGTCTCGTGTTCTTCGTTTCTAAGAGTCTGTCTCAGATCCTAGAATACGACTAGATAGGTTCATTTTTGGTATTCATAGAATACCTGGGATTTCGTTAGGACTAGGCGTTCGAAGAGTCAGTCAGCAGGCTGTGCTTAAGCTGGGTATTAAGGTAAAGCATAGCTACTAGGCTGAGGAAGCGTCCTCCGAAGGTTCTACCGAGCAGAGTCGGGTCGAGCAGTCAAACATATACAAGCAGTTGCTCCATCAGCGGACTACGTAAAGGATGAATACTTTATGGCATCGGTCCCCATGTCCCTCTCTTTATATGTATGCACTGTGTTCATCCAAATACTTATTATCAATATCAAACTATGATTGTATGAATATGTGTTTTGCATGTTGAAGTCATTTATATTTTTCCGGAAATGGTCACCAGCTTAACTATCATTATGAGTGCATGTCTACTGTAGTTTCTTTTAAACTAGATGAATGGTTATAGACAATACCTAACCACGGTCTAATCATAACCTATTTAGTTTAACATGCATTAATTTAGGACTTCCCGTTGAAAGCATTAATGTCTGTCATATTTGATGAAATAACCTATAGATCACCATGTTTGTTAAAGTAGTCTAAGTAGGTTAAGTTTGTGTGTTTATGCCGGCGCTAGGGCGAGCGGCATGATCTCTTGAGTGACACAGGACTTTCATGGATGCCTTTAGCTCGAACTGTGAGTAGGGTCGTCATTAAGGTAGGGCGGTTTATTAGGTAACTCAGATGTGGTACACCGGTAGAATCAGTACATAATTGCAATCTAGACCAAGATATATCTAAAATACTCGAAGATAGGTCAATCAACATGTAGGAACAGTATAACATAAAATCAGAACATTATCTGTAAAACAGTCTTGTAGGCTTAAATAGACTTGAACCTAGTGGAGAATGAATCACCCTCTCATCAAAGAAGTTGATGAACGATTGCATAACTGGATCATAAGATAAGAGTTAGGGTAAGAGGATAGTTACTACTAAGCCGTTACCACTTCCCTGGGAGTACGATAAATTGATTAAATTAAAATCGTATATACTTTCCAACAGACTAGCTACACGATAGGTACTCTGCCTTAGGTTCTAATTGATTAAGTGACAACATAGAGACTAAATGTGACAATTAGTCATTCTAAGTCCTTAGTTATTCATAACACCATAGGGTAAAATAACGCCTATTTTAGCATATCAGTCGGAACGCATCAGATTTTTGGCGCAGTTGCCGGGGACATATCATAATGAATTTAGGATTATTGGCCACAATTCTAGAAGCTTATGATAGGTAACGGTAGTAATCTATACCTTAGACCTAACATTTATTTTATGATAGTTAGACAATCAGTTTCTGAAATATAGGGTTATCATAACTAATTAATTTTAGACATTATCTGAAATTAAGACATTTAGGATAATCAAATTTTAGAAAATTATTCTAAAACTATATTAAGGAAATTTAACTGCTTTCGAAATAGAATATAAAAAGAAAAAAAATTATAAATTTAAAACCCGAAAAAATGTATTTTTCTTGTTCATCCGTAAATTGTTCTTCCTCCCTATCTCTCGTATTATTTATTCTTTCTTAGTTGTACATTTGTTGTTCTTTTTCAATTTTTCTAATCTTTCACTTCCTGTTTTACTCCACTAACCTGTTTGCTCAGGCTTAACGTATTCTTCTCTGTAGTTGTATGACTCGAACTTCAGAAGCTAACCTTGAACCCCCAGTTGAGAATCCTGAACGTCTCATTCGTACAGCTAATAGGCGAAGAACAGAAATGGCTACTGAAAGACCTCCCCTCGAATCCTACATCCAGCCACAGACTATTCCAGTGTCGTCCGCCATTCAAATCCCTGGAAACCCTCGCTATGATCTTAAACCGAATGTGATCCAGTTGATTATAAATCGGGTCCAGTTTGGAGGAACTGCAGCCGAGAATCCGCTAGAATACTTATCTGATATCTCCTCTCTTTGCGAAGGCCTCAAGGGAGATCACACTGCAGAAGTAACCAAACTAAACCTCTTCCCCTACTCACTCAGGGACAGAGCTAAGAGATGGTTGGCATAGCTACCTACTAACTCAATCACTTCGTGGGATGAGTTAAGCAAAGCCTTCCTAGAAGAATACTACTCTGCAGCAAGAATCCTAGAATATCGAAGGGCTCTATCCAGTTTTACTCAAGCTGCTGATGAGACAATGATCGAAGCTTGGGACAGATTCAAGGAGCTACTCAGACTCTGCCCCCAACATGGACTTACCGAAGCACTGCTGATCCAGCAATTCTACGGTGGTATGACAGACATGGGCAAGCAAGTTCTTGATGGACTCAATCCCCAGAGCGGTTTCAATGGAATGAGTGATGTAGATGCTAGAAACGCTCTGGAGAGGCTCTATAGGAATAGCAAGAACTGGCGCACGAGTGACCGATCTAAGAAACAACCAGTAAATGCGGCCCTCGCCTCCATTGATGATCAATTTGAGGTACTGAAGGCCAACATTACTAATCAACTGAATGCTTTCCAACAAGGGAAAAGCGTTCAACCAGTATATCAAGTCTGCAAATTTTGCCAAGGACCACATTTTAGTGGAGATTGTTATGGTAATGGAATATTGACTATTCCAGAAGATATGGAACAAGTAGACACAGTTAACTCTGCTCCTATGGGAAATACCTACAATCCCACCTGGAAGAACCATCTGGGATTTAGCTGGAGAAACAATTCCTGGACTACTAACTTCCAGAAAAGAGTGCCTCAGCAATTGCCCTACCCGCAGAATCAACAAGTCGCTCTGCCCACACCGAGGAACTACATCGTTCCAGTCGACCCCATGCAAGAATTCTGGGACATACTGAAAGGCATTGCTGACTCTAACAAAGAGATGATAGAGTCAAATAGGAAAGTCCAGGAAGCTCATGCAGAGAGAATCCAACAGAACGAGAATAGACAGAAGCAGACCGAGCAAACAGTCAGAAATACACAAGCTGCTATACAAACCTTGGAGAGACAAATGGGCCAGCTATCCACCCATCTCTCTCACAGGTCACAGGGAACGCTACCAAGCAACACTGAGACCAACCCCCAAACTGAATGCACGACCATTACTCTAAGATCTGGTAAAGTTCTATCTCCATCTCCTCCCAAACCATCTAACCCTCCTATTCTTGTGCATGAACCAGAAGAAGGCTCCCAGGACCCAACGCCGACGGATGTCAAAACCGAAGTAGCAAGGAAAGGGAAGACGGAGTTTATTCCTGAGTATCGACCAAAAGTACCTTACCCTGCCAGACATATGCAGAATAAAGATAAGGAGCAATTCGAAAAGTTTCTTAAGAATTTTAGTTAGATTCATGTTAATTTACCTTTACTTGATGTTATTTCTGAAATGCCAAAGTATGCTAAGTTTTTAAAAGAAGTCGTTAGTAATAAAAGAAAATTTGACATGGACAAGGTGGTTCTTAATGAAGAATGCTCGGCAATTTTACTGAATAAACTGCCTTCTAAATAGAAAGATCCTGGTTGCTTTACCTTGCCATGTACAATTGGAAATATTACTAACATGCATGCATTAGCAGACTTAGGAGCTAGTATTAATCTCATGCCATCTAGTTTATTTGATAAATTAGGATTGCATGATTTGAAAACGACTAGGATGTGCATACAACTTGCAGATAGGATAGTCAAAATCCCCAAGGGAATAATTGAAGATCTCTTAGTAAAGGTCGGAAAATTTGTGTTCCCTGTGGACTTTGTTGTCATGGATATGAATGGGGAAGGAGGAGTGCCCCTGATCCTAGGTCGACCATTTCTAGCTACCTCAAAGGCATTAATAGACGTCAGTAATGGACAAATCAAGTTAAGGGTAGGTAATGAGGACATCACCTTTGATCTAAATGAAACCCTTAGGTATCCCATGCATTTAGATGATGTTTGCTTTTATGTGGATGCTATTGAACACTTGATTGAAGTTAACGTGATAGACCTATGCTCAAACTATCAAGTCTTGAGAGAATACTCTCTAGAACTAGAGGAGACTGAACTCAGCTCCTCCGAGTATGAAATTAACTCTGATAGTTTCACTGAGATAGGTGATGATGAGATGAAGAAAGAACATACTTCATTTGAAGATCCACCAGACTTGGAACTGAAGGAATTGCCCACTCATCTGTGCTATGAATTCCTAGACGACAACAAGAAACTTCCCATCATTCTCGCAGCTGATCTGACTGCAGAACAACGGAAGTTGACCGTGGACATATGCAAAAAGTATATAAGAGCCTTTGCCTACAAAATAGCAGATATTCCAAGTATTAATCCAAGCTTTTGTTCGCATAAGATTCTTCTGGAAAATGATTATAAGCCATGTGTGCAACCTCAAAGGAGGTTGAATCCTAATGTGTGTGACGTTGTTAAGAAAGAAGTAATCAAACTGTTGGATGCGGGACTTATCTATCCTATCTCAGATAGTGAATGGGTAAGCCTGGTGCAGGTAGTACCTAAGAAAGGCGGTATAACAGTTGTTAGAAATGAACATAATGAATTAATTCCTACGAGAATTGTTACTGGTCATCGTGTATGCATAGACTATAGGAACTAAACACGGCCACAAGAAAAGACCATTTCCCTCTTCCTTTTATTGACCAAATGTTAGAAAGATTATCTGGACATATGTTTTATTGCTTTCTTGATGGGTTTTCTGGATATTTTCAAATTCCCATTTCCCCAGAAGACCAGCATAAAACTACTTTCACATGCCCTTTTGGAACATTTGCATATAGAAGGATGCCTTTTGGTTTGTGTAATGCACCTGCTACCTTCCAACGTTGTATGACTGCTATCTTTGAGGACATGTTAGGAAAGTCTATGGAAGTATTCATGGATGACTTCTCTGTTTTTGGAAATTCATTCGGGATTTGTCTAAAGAACCTAGAATTAATGTTGAAACGTTGTATAAAATCAAATTTGGTTCTAAATTGGGAAAAATGCCACTTCATGGTGAAAGAAGGGATTGTATTAGGACACAAGATCTCACACCGAGGTATGGAAGTAGATAAGGCTAAAATCGAAGTTATTTCAAAACTACCTCCACCCAAGAATGTGAGAGCCGTTAGGAGTTTTTTGGGACACGCTGGCTTTTATCGTAGATTTATAAAAGATTTCTCACTAATAGCCAGGCCGTTGACCAATTTACTTGGAAAGGATGTTCCATTTGTCTTTGATGAAAAATGTCTAAAAGCCTTTAATAGACTTTAAGGAACTTCTAACTACTGCGCCTATCATGACGTCACCTGACTGGAGTTTACCTTTTGAACTAATGTGTGATGCTAGTGATTATGCAGTAGGAGTTGTTTTAGGACAGAGACATGATAAGAAATTTCATGTAATATATTACACTAGTAAAACCTTAACTGATGCTCAGGAAAATTACACTACGACAAAAAAGGAATTATTAGCAGTAGTATACACATTTGATAAATTTCGATCTTATCTAGTCTTGTCTAAAACTATAGTTTATACTGATCATTCTGCATTAAAGTACTTGTTCAATAAAACCGACGCAAAGCCAAGATTAATCAGATGGGTTTTATTACTTCAAGAATTCAACATAGAAATTTGGGATAAGAAAGGGACGGAAAACTTAGCCGCAGACCACTTGTCAAGGCTAGAGAATCCAGCCCTAGAAGCTATAGATGAATCAATAATATCTGACAAATTTCTGGATGAGAATCTATGTGCACTGCTTGCTATTTTCTCACCCCCTTGGTTTGCAGATATAGCAAATTACTTGGTAGCTCAGACTCTTCCTAATGATATCACTATTCAACAGAGAAGAAAATTCTTTGCTGACCTTAAATATTACTATTGGGAAGATCCCTTTCTATTTCAAATATGTGCAGATCAGATGATCAGGAGATGTGTCTCTCAAGAAGAAAGTTTCCAAATTCTGAAACATTGTCATTGCAGACCCACAGGCGGTCACTTAGCTGTAGCTAATACCACCCGGAAAGTATTAGAAGCAGGCTTCTACTGGCCTACCATATTCAAAGACGCCGCAACGTTCACAGGATCGTGCGATGCCTGCCAGAAAGCTGGAAACATATCTTCTCGAGACAGTCTACCCCAACAGGTAATTCAAAGTGTAGAGATATTTGACATATGGGGTATAGATTTTATGGGTCCATTTCCTCCCTCTTTTGGTAAGAAGTACATCATAGTAGCTGTAGAATATTTCTCAAAATGGCCTGAGGCACAGGCCCTACCTACTAATGATGCTAGAGTCGTGTGCAGATTCCTTAAACAGCTATTCGCTAGATTCGGATGCCCGAAAGCCCTAATCAGTGACCGAGGTACACACTTCTGTAACTCTCAATTGCAGAAGGTACTTCAGTAATATGGAGTTCAACATCGCTTTTCCACAGCATACTGATTCGCGAAAATCGTATCACCTTTTTAGCATGTTTTTATGTATGAATTTGGGTGAAATTGAGGGTAATATGATCTTGATTGTTCATTATTCACTTAATTTCACAGTTTTTATGATTTTGGAAGTGTCAGGTGAAAAGTAGACGAAAACAGCAAATTTTGGGGCAAAAACGCAATTTTTGGAAATGTTGACCCGGTCAAAGGGTCGGGACGGGCGTCCCGACCAAGTCAAAGCACCTGGACGGGCGTCCCGACCTGGTCAACTGATCAGGACGGGCGTCCCGAGCCATCAGAAGCTGTCCCACATCGAATTTTTCAGAGATTTTCACTCCGGGAAGCTGCTATAAATACCCCAGGCCCCCAGCAGTTGAATTCATTCCTCTCCACTCTATCTTAGTCATTTAGTGGTGTCCAGTGTACAATTCTCTAATACACAACTCACTCAGAGACTCGGATCTCAGTTTTCTTTCTTGTTATTGTTTTGTTTTAGTTTCTGAGAAATAGTCTCAGATCTTAGGTTTCTATAGATAGGTTCGTTTCTGGTATTCATAGAATACCCGGGATTTCGTTAGGAGATCCTAAGAGGGCTCTAGGCGTTCGAAGAGTCAGTCCACAGGGCTGGGCTTAAGTTGGGTATTAAGGTAAAGCCCAGTTACTAGGCTAAGGAAGCGTCCTCCGACGGTTCTGGCGAGCAGAGTCGGGTCAAGCAATACGGCATATACAACAGTACGCTCCATCGGCGAGACTTCGTGAAGGGTGAATTCTTTATGGCATCGGTCCCCCTGTCCCTCTCTTATATGTTGTTATTGTGTTTGTCCAAATAACTGTTCGAATACCAGATTATGTTTTTATGAATATTTGTTATTTATGTTGAAGTATTATGTTTTTCTAGAAATGGCCACCTGCTTAAATATCCATTATGTCTGCATGTTTATCGCCATTCTTTTAAACTGAAATTAGGGTTATAGACAATTCCTAACCACGGTCTATTCATAACCTGTTTAGTTTAACAGACATCAATTAGTATTAGTGTCTGCCATACTAGATAAAATAATCTGCGGAATACCCCGTTGGTTGAAAGTAGTCTAGGTAGGCTGAGTAGAGTTTTATGTCGGCGGTTATGCGACGAGCAGTATGATCCCCAAAGTGACATAGGGCGGTCATTGCTGACTTTAGTCCTAGCCGTGAGTAGGGCCGTTACCCTTAACGATGGGGTGGTAGCGTAGAAACTCAAATGTGGTAGCCTTTAGACACAGAACATAATTGCAATCTAGGCCAAGACATGTCTAAAACACTCGAATATAGGTCAATCAACGTATAGTAACAGTATAACATAAAATCAGGATCTAATCTTTAAAACACTTTCAGGTTTGGCTAGACTTAAACCTAGTGGAGAATGAATCACCCTCTCATCAAAATTATTGATGAAGATTGCATAACTGGATTATAAGATAAGAGTTAGGAAGAAAGGCTAGTTACTACTAAGCCGTTGCGACTTCCCTGGGAGTACGATATTTAACTTAATAAAATCGTAGATACTTTCCAACAGACTAGCTACACGATAGGTCCTCCGCCTTAGGTTCTGGCTGATTAAGTGACACCATAGAGACTAAATGTGACAATTAGTCAATCACAGTCCTTAATTATTCATAATCAACATAGGGTAAAATAACACCTATTTAGCACATCGGTCGGAAACCGCATCAGATTTTTGTTGCCGTTGCCGGGGAAATATCATAAGGAATTTAGGATTATTGCCCACAGTTCTAGAGACTTATGATAGGTAACGGTAGTAACCTAGACTTTTGAATTACACTTATCTTATGTTAGTTAGACAATCACTTTCCTAAATATAGGATTATCATAACTAATTAATTTTAGATAATATCTGAAATTAAGACATTTAGTATAATCAAATTTTAGAAAATCATTCTAGAACCATATTGAGGAAATTTACCTGCTTTCTAAATTAAAAATAAAAAGAAAAAAATGTTAAAAATTTAAAATCCCAAAAAGAATGTATCTTTCTTGCTCAACGGTGAGTTGTTCCTTTTCCCTATCTCTTGTTTTTTTTTCAGTTGTTTTCTTAGTTGCTCTTTCTCGTGTTTTTCTTCCTTTATTTAATTTCGAAGAAATAAAAATGGAAATGAGGATAAAATATATTTTCTTCTGAGTTGTAAAATGTTGGCTTAGATTTTTATCGGGAAGAAACTCTATTTTAGAATTTCTTAGAGTCATGCCGGCCTTATTAGGATGAGTTATGAAATAGTTTTTCCTTAATAGCCAGACCTTTGAATGTTCTATTGGAAAAAGGATGTTCCTTTTGTTTTGCTGATGATTGCATGAGAATTTTTAAAACCAAAAGGAATTATTGCACCCATTATGACATCACCTGATTGAAATCTGCTTTTTGAATGAATATGTGATGTAGTAAGAATTGTTTTAGACAGAAACATGATAAGAAAGTTCATGTATGATAAATCCTAATCTTATCTAGCCTTGTCTAAAAACAATAGGTTACACTGATCACTCTGAGATGTCTGTGTTCAATAAAACTGATACTGAACCATAATTGATTAAGTTAGGTTTTATTGTTACCTGAGTTTGATATAGAAAGAAGGGGTAAGAAAAAGGGTTGAAAATCTAGAAAGCAAACCATTGGTCTAGATTAGAAAACCCCGAGTTAGAGGCTAGTGTAATACTGATAAATTTTTGGATGAAAACCTATTTGCATTGTTTGCTATGTATAATAATTCTCATCTGTGGTTTATTGCAAATTATCTAGTCACTGAATAAGTTCCAAGTGATATGACTTATCAGCAAAGAAGAAATTCTTTGCTGATTTGAAATATTACTACTGGGCAGTTTCTCTTCTATTTCAAATTTTTGCAGATCAGTTGATCAGAAGATGTGTCTCAAAAGACGAAGGACACAATATTTTGGAGCATTGCCCTAAAGCATCTACGGGAAACCAATTGATGGCTATCAACACTATCCGGAAAGTGTTGAAAGCAGGATCTTGTTGACCCACTATATTCAATGATTTTGTATCTCTGATACAGTCTTGCGATGCTTGCCAAATAACAGGTAACACATCCTTCAGAGATCATCTACCCCAACAAGGTACACAAAGTTTTACAATCTTTTTGATATCTTGGGGTATTCATTAAATCCTTTCTTTTTCTTTCCTTTGAAAATAATTGCATCATAGTAGTCGTGGAACACTTTTCGAAACTAGCCTGAACCACAGGCATTACCTACTAATAATGTTAAAGTCATGTGCAGATTCTAGTTGTTTTCCAGATTCAGAGTGCCAATGTTTTAGGAAGAAATGTTCAGCCTGTGTATCAAATCTGTGAAGCCTGCTAAGTACCACACTTTAGCAGGGATTGCTATGGGAATGACTGACCATTCCAAAAGAGGTAGGAGTAGGTTACTACAAAATGCTGCTCCAATGGGAAATGCATACAATTCCAACTAGAGGAATCATACGGGATTTAGCTGAGGAGTAATTCGGAAGCTGGAAACTTTCAGAAGACACTACCACAGCAAAACCCCTACTCGCAGAAGCAATAGATGAGATACTGGCAACAATTAAAGCCAGACCAGTGCAAGCAAGTGATATACCAAGTGGTATCGAACGGTCGCAGGATATAGAGGAATTTAGCATTGTATCAGGAGCATAGCAATAGAGGAGCTTGCATTCCCTACATACCAATCAGCTGTGAGAAACTTCCCCGAGGAAGTCTCAAATACTTGGGCCCAGATCTACACAACTGGAGCCCCCTACCACCACAGCTTCGCCAAAACTTCAGGTATCTTTTCTTCCATTCGAGACTTGCATGCAATACCTTTACTAACATTGGCAGGAAGGCACACAAATCAAAAGAAATCTCATTCCTAGACACGTTCCTCCTGGACACGTTGCTATGATTGTGAGAAATCTTACAAATGATTCGAGGAAGCAGTCCGTGGGGCTCGAGCCATTCATCAAATGAATAGGCCACTACCTAGAGCTCGACGATGAAGGATCGAAGCTGACGTCATCCGTTCCAGTATCTAGAGCTTGCAGAGTCAAGAACACCTCAGCAATAGCACATGGCTAAGGTGAAGAGCCAATTGACAGATCAGAGAAGACCCTTCTGCTCGCGACATGAAGGGAGTTTTTCTAATCCTCATGATCCTTTACTTTTGTTTTCTTTATTTTGTGTTCTGTTTTGTTATTTCCATTATCCTTCTTGTTTTATTTTCTCTCTTACCCTTAATTAGTCAAATAAGTGTGGGGTAAAAGTTCTTTGTTTTGTTTCCATTTCTTCTTGTTTGCAAATAAGTGTGGGGTAGTTTAGCTATGCATGAACACTGAGGACATTGTCAGACTTAAGTGTGGGGTAGCAGTGCACGGTGCACTGTAGCAGTTTGCAAAATTTTTCGCATGATTCTGCTTGTTTTCCCCGTATTTTCACACCCTTCCAAAAAAAATTTCAAAATTTTTCCGTCTTTCAGACGTCTAAATGCAGTATGCTTGGTTAAACAATTGCTTATGTCTATGGTATGTAGGTAGTATGTTATGGTTAGTAGGAGATAATTGATAGCTATCTTGGACTAATTGATTAGGAATAGGGAATTCCTGATAATTGAGCACAACTTTGTCTGGATTAGAGACCTCAACCAATTACCTGTTCGAGACTTAACTAGATAAAATTAGACCAGTTGTGGGTATATTGGCAGTTAGGATGACTAGATGAGACTCTGAGCTAGAAGTGAAAAGAAATTAAAAGAAGTTAATCAAATAAGGGTAGTTTGCCAGCGGCCTTCCCTACTCGAGCACCACTCCTTCGGGGAATTTAAAGCCTGATGCCCTAAGGTCGTGTAGATCTAGGAGTCATCGGAGTGGGACTCGCTACATGGGTAGTTGAAGTTGACGTGTTCTAAGCAGACTCGAAATACCCTGAATCTATAAAGAAAATAACTAAATGCTAAAACATTAAGAATCTGATCACCAAGGCTCAGAACTCAAAAAGTTGTCTGTTGTTAATATGTCTAGCGATAGGTCGAAGTGTTATCTGGTAGTAGTTAAGACAAGAGTACATTGTGTTGACTATCTGGTCTGGACTAGTACACACACTACACATCAGGAAGACCCTGTGACTAAGAAAAAGGTCCAAACTAGTTGTTGATTTATTTTCTGCCTGATCATAACAAGCTACTAGAGACATTTGAGACCTTGTCATAGCAACCTAACCGGACAGACCTGTATTAAGACTGGTCTGAAGAATTTTTGGAATAAAAACATGACTAGGAATTTAAGTAACTTCACGTAGACTTTGCTTGAGGACAAGCAAAAAGCTAAGTGTGGGGTTATCTGATACGCGAAAACCGTATCACCTTTTTAGCATGTTTTTATGTATGAATTTGGGTGAAATCGAGGGTAATTTGATCTTGATTGTTCATTATTCACTTAATTTCACAGTTTTTATGATTTGGAAGTGTCAGGTGAAAAGTAGATGAAAACAACAAATTTTGGGGCAAAAACGCAATTTTTTGAAATGTTGATCCAGTCAAAGGGTCGGGACGGGCGTCCTGACCAAGTCAAAGCACCTGGACGGGCGTCCAGGACCCGGGACAGGTGTCCCGACCTGGTCAACTGATCAGGACGGGCGTCCCGAGCCGCCAAAAGCTGTCCCACATCGAATTTTTCAGAGATTTTCACTCCGGGAAGCTGCTATAAATACCCCAGGCCCCCAGCAGTTGAATTCATTCCTCTCCACTCGATCTGAGTCATTTAGTGGTGTCCAGTGTACAATTCTCTAATACACAACTCACTCAGAGACTCGGATCTTAGTTTTCTTTCTTGTTAGTGTTTAGTTTTAGTTTCTGAGAAATAGTCTCAGATCTTAGGTTTATATAGATAGGTTCGTTTCTGGTATTCATAGAATACCCAGGATTTCGTTAGGAGATCCTAAGAGGGCTCTAGGCGTTCGAAGAGTCAGTCCACAGGGCTGGGCTTAAGTTGGGTATTAAGGTAAAGCCCAGTTACTAGGCTGAGGAAGCGTCCTCCGACGGTTCTGGCGAGCAGAGTCGGGTCAAGCAATACGGCATATACATCAGTACGCTCCATCGGTGAGACTTCGTGAAGGGTGAATTCTTTATGGCATCGGTCCCCCTGTCCCTCTCTTATATGTTGTTATTGTGTTTGTCCAAATAACTGTTCGAATACCAGATTATGTTTTTATGAATATTTGTTATTTATGTTGAAGTATTATGTTTTTCTAGAAATGGCCACCTGCTTAAATATCCATTATGTCTTCATGTTTATCGCCGTTCTTTTAAACTGAAATTAGGGTTATAGACAATTCCTAACCACGGTCTATTCATAACCTGTTTAGTTTAACAGACATCAATTAGTATTGGTGTCTGCCATACTAGATAAAATAATCTGCGGAACACCCCGTTGGTTGAAAGTAGTCTAGGTAGGCTGAGTAGAGTTTTATGTCGGCGGTTATGCGACGAGCAGTATGATCCCCAAAGTGACATAGGGCGGTCATTGCTGACTTTAGTCCGAGCCGTGAGTAGGGCCGTTACCCTTAACGATGGGGTGGTAGCGTAGAAACTCAGATGTGGTAGCCTTTAAACACAGAACATAATTGCAATCTAGGCCAAGACATGTCTAAAACACTTGAATATAGGTCAATCAACGTATAGTAACAGTATAACATAAAATCAGGATATAATCTTTAAAACACTTTCAGGTTTGGCTAGACTTAAACCTAGTGGAGAATGAATCACCCTCTCATCAAAATTATTGATGAAGATTGCATAACTGGATTATAAGATAAGAGTTAGGAAGAAAGGCTAGTTACTACTAAGCCGTTGCCACTTCCCTGGGAGTACGATATTTAACTTAATAAAATCGTAGATACTTTCCAACAGACTAGCTACACGATAGGTCCTCTGCCTTAGGTTCTGGCCGATTAAGTGACACCATAGAGACTAAATGTGACAATTAGTCAATCACAGTCCTTAATTATTCATAATCAACATAGGGTAAAATAACACCTATTTAGCACATCGGTCAGAAACCGCATCAGATTTTTGGCGCCGTTGTCGGGGAAATATCATAATGAATTTAGGATTATGGGCCACAGTTCTAGAGACTTATGATAGGTAACGGTAGTATCCTAGACTTTTGAATTACACTTATCTTATGTTAGTTAGACAATCACTTTCCTAAATATAGGATTGATGTGGTTTCCGACCGATGTGCTAAATAGGTGTTATTTACCCTATGTTGATTATGAATAATTAAGGACTGTGATTGACTAATTGTCACATTTAGTCTCTATGGTGTCACTTAATCAGCCAGAACCTAAGGCAGAGTACCTATCGTGTAGCTAGTCTGTTGGAAAGTATCTACGATTTTATTAAATAAATATCGTACTCCCAGGGAAGTGGCAACGGCTTAGTAGTAACTAGCCTTTTATCCTAACTCCTATCTTATGATCCAGTTATGCAATCTTCATCAAATACTTTGATGAGAGGGTGATTCATTCTCCACTAGGTTTCAGTCTCATTAATCCTAGAAGTGCTTTATAGATGAGTTCTGATTCTATGTTATACTGTTCCTATATGTTGATTGACCTATATTCGAGTATTTTAGATATATCTTAGCCTGGATTGCAACTATGTTCTGTGTCTAAAGGCGTACCACACCCGAGGTCTCTAATAAACCGCCCTACCTTAATGACGGCCCTACTCACGGTTCGGGACGAAGGCATCCATGAAAGCCCTATGTCACTTTAGGGATCATACCGCTTGCCCTAGCCGCCGGCATAATCGGACTCAGCTCGGCCTCTACCTAGACTACTTTAACAGGCAGGGTGTTCAACATGTTATTTTATCTAGCATGGCAGACACCAATACTAATTGATGCTTGTTAAACTAAACAGGTTATGATTAGACCGTGGTTAGGAATTGTCTATAACCCTAACTTTAGTTTAAAAGAGCACATTAAACATGCAGACATAGTGAATATTTAGCACGTGGCTATTTCCGGAAAAACGTAACAACTTCAACATATAAAACAACTATTCATAAAAATCGTAATCTGATGTTCATAATAAGTATTTAGAGTAAAAACAATAACAACATATAAGAGAGGGGTATGGGGACTGATGCCATAAAGAAATCACCCTTTACGTAGTCTCGCCGCAGAGCGTACTGCTGTATATGTCGTACTGCTTCCTCTGACTCTGCTCACCAGAACCTTCGGAGGATGCTTCCTCAGCCTAGTAACTGGGCTTTACCTTAATACCCAGCTTAAGCCCAGCCCTGTGGACTGACTCTTCGAACGCCTAGAGCCCTCTTAGGATCTCCTAACGAAATCCCGGGTATTCTATGAACACCGGAAACGAACCTATCTATAGAAACCTAAGATCTGAGACTATTTCTCAGAAACTAAAACAAAACACTAATAAGAAAGAAACTGAGATCCGAGTCTCTGAGTGAGTTGTGTACGAGAGAATTGTACACTAGACACCACTAAATGACTCAGATCGAGTAGAGAGGAATGAATTCAACTGCTGGAGGCCTGGGGTATTTATAGCAGCTTCCTGGAGTGAAAATTTCTGAAAATTTTGATGTGGGACAGCTTCTGGCGGCTCGGGACGCCCGTCCTGGTGGTCTGACTGGGTCGGGACGCCCGTCCCGGACCGTTGACCAAGTCAACATTTCCAAAAATTGCATTTTTACCCCAAAATTTGCTGTTTTCGTCTACTTTTCACCTGACACTTCCAAAATCATAAAAAATGTGAAATTGAGTAAATAACAATCAATTACGATCTATTTCCTATCAATTTCATCCTAAATCATACATAAAAACATGCTAAAAAAGGTATATGATTTTCGCGTATCAGATAACCCCACACTTAGCTTTTTGGTTGTCCTCAAGCAAAGTCTACCTGAAGTTAGTGATTCTAAATCATATGTGCAGTCACTTAAATTTCTAGTCATGTTTTTATTCCAAAAATTATTCAGATAATTCTTAACACAGGTCTGACTGGTTAGGTTGCTATGACAAGGTCTCAAATGTCTCTAGTAGATTGTTAGGATTGAGCAGAAAACAATTTAACAACTAGGTGGAACTCTTCTCTTAGTCATAAGGTCTTCCTGATGTGTAGTGTGTGTACTAGTCCAGACCAGATAGTCAACACAATAAACTCTTGTCTTAACTATTACCAGATAACACTTCGACCTATCGCTAGACATACTGACAACAGATAACTTTCTGAGTTCTGAGCTTTGGTGATCAGATTCTATCATTTAGCATTTATTGATTCCTTTCGTTTATAGATTTTCTAGGGTATTTTGAGTCTGCTTAGAACACGTCAACTTCAACTACCCATGTAGCGAGTCCCACTCCGATGACTCCCAGATCTACACGACCTTAGGGCATCAGGCTTTAACTTCCCCGAAGGAGTGGTGCTCGAGTAGCGAAGGTCGCTAGCAAACTACCCTAATTTAATTAGCTCATTTTTTTTTCTTTTTCACTTTTGGCTCAGAGTCTCATCTAGTCATTCCAATTGTCAATGCATCCTGCAACTGGTCTAATTTTATCTAGTCAAGTTTTGAAAAGGTAATTGGTTGAGGTCTCTAATCCAGACTAAGTTGTGCTCAATTATCAGGAATTCCCTACTTCTAATCAATGGGTTCAGCAATAGTTATCAATTATCTCCTACTAACCATAACATTCTACCTACATATCATAGACATAAGCAATTGTTTAACCAAGCATACTGCATTTAGAAGTCTGAAAGACGAAAAAAATTTGAAAATTTTTGGAAGGGTGTGAAAATATGGTGAAAACAAGCAAAATCATGCAAAAATTTTGCCAACTGCTACAGTGCACCGTGCACTGCTACCCCACACTTAAGTCTGACACTGTCCTCAGTGTTCATGCATAGCTAAACTACCCCACACTTATTTGCAAACAAGAAGAAATGAAAATAAAACAAAGAACTCTTACCCCACACTTATTTGACTAATTCAGGGTAAGAGAGAAAATAAAACAAGAAGGATAATAGAAATAGCAAAACAGAACACAAAACAAAGAAAACAAAAGTAAAGGATCATGAGGATTAGAAAAACTCCCTTCATGTCGCGAGCATAAGGGTCTTCTCTGATCTGTCAATTGGCTCTTCACCTTAGCCATGTGCTATTGCTGAGGTGTTCTTGACTCTACAAGCTCTAGATATTGGAACGGATGACATCAGCTCCGATCCTTCATTGTCGAGCTCCGGGTAGTGACATATCCATTTGAGGAATGACTCAATCCCCAAGGACTGTTTCCTTGAATCATTTGTAAGATTTCTCACAATCATAGCAACGTGTCCAGGGGGAACGTGTCTAGGAATGAGACTTCTTGGGATTTGTGTGCCATCTTGCCAATGTTAGTAAAGGTATTGCATGCAAGTCTCGAATGGAAGAAAAGATACCTGAAGTTTTGGCAAAGCTGTGGTGGTAGGGGGCTCCAGTTGTGTAGATCTGGGCCCAAGTATTTGAGACTTCCTCGGGGAAGTTTCTCACAGCTGATTGGTATGCAGGGAATGCAAGCTCCTCCATTGCTATGCTCCTGATACAACGCCAAATTCCTCTATATCCTTCGACCCTTCGTTACCTCTTGGTAGATCACTTGCTTGCACTGGTCTGGTTTTAATTGTTGCCAGTATCTCATCTATTGATTCTGCGAGTGTGGGTTTTGCTGTGGTGGTGTCTTCTGAAAGTTTCCAGCTTCCGAATTATTCCTCAGCTAAATCCCGTATGATTCCTCTAGCTGGGATTGTATGCATTTCCCATTGGAGCAGTATTCTGCAGTAACCTACTCCTACCTCTTTTGGAATGGTCAGTCATTCCCATAGCAATCCCTGCTAAAGTGTGGTACTTAGCAGACTTCACAGATTTGATACACAGGCTGAACATTTCTTCCTAAGACATCGGCACTCTGAATCTGGAAAACAACTAGAATCTGCACATGACTTTAACATCATTAGTAGGTAATGCCTGTGGTTCAGGCCATTTTGAAAAGTGTTCCACGACTACTATGATGTAATTATGTTCAAAGGAAAAAAGAGAAAAGGATTCGAAATACCCCTGATATCAACGGTTGCAACATTCTGTGTACGTCGCTGGGGTAGATGATCTCTGGAAGATGTGTTACCTGTTATTTGGCAAGCATCGCAGGACTGTATCAGAGATACAAAAGTCCTTGAATATGGTGGGTCAACAAGATCCTGCTTTCAACACTTTCCGGACAGTGCTGATAGCAGTCAATTGGTCTCCTGTAGATCCTTGATGACAATGCTCCAAAATTTTGTGGCCTTCGTCTTTCGAGACACGTCTTCTGATCAACTGATCTGCCAAAAATTTGAAATAGAAGAGAAACTGCCCAGTAGTAATATTTCAAATCAGCAAAGAATTTCTTCTTTTGCTGATAAGTCATATCACTTGGAACTTATTCAGTGACTAGATAATTTGAAATAAACCACAAATGAGAATTATTATACATAGCAAACAATGCAAATAAGTTTTCATCCAAAAATTTATCAGTATTACACTAGCCTCTAACTCGGTGTTTTCTAATCTAGACCAATGGGTTGCTTTCTAGATTTTCAACCCTTTTTCTTATCCCTTTATTCTATATCAAGTTCAAGTAACAATAAAACTTAACTTAATCAAGTATCGTTCAACATTAGTTTTATTGAACACAGATATCTTGGAGTGATCAGTGTCACCTATTGTTTCTAGACAAGACTAGATAAGATCGGAATTTATCATGCATGAACTTTCTTATCATGTTTCTGTCCTAAAACAATTCTTACTACATCATTACATCACATATTAATTCAAAAAGCATATTCCAATCAAGTGATGCCATAATGGGTGCAGTAATTCTTTTTGGTTTAAACGTTCTCATGCAATTATCAGCAAAACAAAAGGAACATCCTTTTTTCAATAGAACATTCAGAGGTCTGGCTATTAAGAAAAAAGTATTTCATAACTTGTCATAATAAAGCCGGCATGACTCTAAAAAAATTCTAAAATAGAGTTTCTTCCCAATAAAAATCTAAGCCAAAATTTTACAACTCAGAGAAAATATATTTTATCCTCATTTCCATTTTTATTTCTTCGAAATAATAGAAAAACATGAAAAAGAGCAATTAAGAAAACAACTAAGAAAGAACAAGAGATAGGGAAAAGAACAACTCACCATTGAGCAAGAAAAATACATTTTTTTTTCGGGTTTTAAATTAAAATTTTTTTTTTCGAAAGCAGTTAAATTTCCTTAATATGGTTTTAGAATCATTTTCTAAAATTTGATTATCCTAAGTGTCTTAATTCCAGATAATATCTAAAATCAATTAGTTGTGATAATCCTATATTTCGGAAATTGATTGTCTAACTAGCATAAAACAAGTGTTAGGTTTAAGGTCTAGATTGACTAATTGGTATAAGATAAGTGTAATTCAAAAGTCTAGGTTACTACCGTTACCTATCATAAGTTTCTAGAATTGTGGCCAATAATCCTAAATTCATTATGATATTTCCCCGGCAACGACGCCAAAAATCTGATGGGTTTCCGACCGATGTGCTAAATAGGTGTTATTTTACCCTATGTTGATTATGAATAATTAAGGACGGTGATTGACTAATTGTCACGTTTAGTCTCTATGGTGTCACTTAATCAGCCAGAACCTAAGGCAGAGTACCTATCGTGTAGCTAGTCTGTTGGAAAGTATCTACGATTTTATTAAATAAATATCGTACTCCCAGGGAAGTGGCAACGGCTTAGTAGTAACTAGCCTTTTATCCTAACTCCTATCTTATGATCCAGTTATGCAATCTTCATCAAATACTTTGATGAGAGGGTGATTTATTCTCCACTAGGTTTCAGTCTAATTAATCCTAGAAGTGTTTTATAGATAAGTTCTGATTCTATGTTATACTGTTCCTATATGTTGATTGACCTATCTTCGAGTATTTTAGATGCATCTTAGCCTGGATTGCAACTATGTTCTGTGTCTAAAGGCGTACCACATCTGAGGTCTCTAATAAACCGCCCTACCTTAATGACGGCCCTACTCACGGTTCGGGACGAAGGCATCCATGAACGGTACCCTATGTCACTTCGGTATCATGTTGCTTGCCCTAGCCGCCGGCATAATCGGACTCAGCTCGGCCCCTACCTAGACTACTTTAACAGGCAGGGTGTTCCACAAGTTATTTTATCTAGCATGGCAAACACCAATACTAATTGATGTCTATTAAACTAAACAGGTTATGAATAGACCGTGGTTAGGAATTGTCTATAACCCTACCTTTAGTTTAAAAGAGCACATTAGACATGCAAACATAATGAATATTTAGCAGGTGGCTATTTCCAGAAATCATAAAACTTCAACATATAAAACAGTTTCATAAGAATCGTAATCTGATATCAAATTAATATTAGATAAAACAATTCGTAAAATACAGAACCTCGTCTAGGGGACCCACTGTCATAAAGTAATCACCACTCTATGCAGGTCCAGCCGGCGTTGCAGCTCTGTATGCTCCTGACTGCTCGATCCTACTCTGCTCGGCAGAGCTTCGAAGCCGCTCCTTAGACCTAGCAATTGCTTACCTTACATCTCGGCTTAAGCAAATTGCCCTAATTGACAAGAACAACACCCTTCTCTCTTAGGATCCTAACGAAATCCTGGTATTCTATGAATACCAAAAACGAACCTATCTATCGAAGCCTAAGCTCTGAGACTATTTCTCAGAAACTAAGAAAACGAAACACTAAAGAAAGAAAGAAAACTGAAACTGAAACCCGAGTCTCTCAGTGACTAGTGTACTCGAGAATTTTACACTGGGAGTCTCTGAATGACTCAGATCGAGTGGAGAGGGAAGAATTCAACTGCTGGAGGCCTGGGGTATTTATAGCAACTTCCCGGGGTGATTTTTCATCAAACATTCGATGTGGGACTGGTTTTGGGGGTTCGGGACGCCCGTCCCGGATTGGGACGCCCGTCCTGATATGTTGACCAGGTCGGGATGCCCGTCCCGAGTCCTGGACGCCCGTCCCGGGTTCGGGACGCCCGTCCTGACCCGTTGACTAAGTCAATATTTCCAAAAATTGCATTTTTGCCCCAAAATTTGTTGTTTTCGTCTACTTTTCACCTGACACTTCCAAAATCAGAAAAACTGTGAAATTAAGTAAATAATGAACAATTAAGATCAATTTACCCTTAATTTCACCCAAATTCATACATAAAAACATGCTAAAAAGGTGATATGATTTTCGCGTATCAGTATTCATAGAATACCTGGAATTTCGTTAGGAGATCCTAAGAGGGCATTAGGTGAGCGAAGAGCTAGTCAACAGGGCTTTGCTTAAGCCCAGGATGTAAGGTAAAGCAATTGCTACTAGGCTAAGGAAGCGTTCTTCGAAGGTTATGTCAAACAGAGTCAGGTCAAGAAATCCAGAATATACACGTAGTCGCTCCATCGGTGGACCTGATAAAGGGTGAATACTTTATGGTGGTGGTTCCCTAGATCCTCTCTGTATATTCTGTATTGTGTTTATCTAAATAACAATTTGGATATTAAATTATGATGATAGGTTATATATGTTTTGCATGTTAAAGTTGCTTTCATTTTTCCGTAAAGGTCACCTGCTTAATTAAACATTACAACTGAATATCTGCTTGCTCTTTTAAACTGGATGAACGGTTATAGACAATTCCTAACCATGGTCTAATCATAACATGTTTAGTTTAACATGCCTTAATTTAGGATGAAAAAGCATTAAGGTCTGCCATATTAGGTGAAATAACTTATAGATCACCATGTTTGTTAGAGTAGTCTAATGAGGCTGAGTTTGGGTGTTTATGTCGGCATTAGGGTGAGTGACATGATTTCTTGAGTGACACAGGCTTTTCAGGGATACCTTTAACTCGAACCTTAGTAAATACCTTATCCGTAGAACAAGCAAGTCGCTCTGCCCACACCAAGGAACTATATCTTTCCAGTCGCCCCATGCAAGAATTCTTAGACATATTGAAAAGCATTGCTGACTCTAACAAGGAAATGATAGAGTCAAATAGGAAAGACCAGGAAGCTCATGCAGAGAGAATTCAGCAAAATGAGTGATGGGAATCCGGTTGACGTGCTAAATAGGTGTTATTTTACCCTATGTTGATTATGAATAATTAAGGACTGTGATTTACTAATTGTCACATTTAGTCTCTATGGTGTCACTTAATCAGCCAGAACCTAAGGCAGAGTGCCTATCGTGTAGCTAGTCTGTTGGAAAGTATCTACGATTTTATTAAGTTAAATATCGTACTCCCAGGGAAATGGCAATGGCTTAGTAGTAACTAGCCTTTTATCCTAACTCTTATCTTATGGTCCAGTTATGCAATCTTCATCAAATACTTTGATGAGAGGGTGATTCATTCTCCACTAGGTTTAAGTCTAATTAATCCTAGAAGTGTTTTATAGATGAGTCCTGATTCTATGTTATACTGTTCCTATATGTTGATTGACCTAAATTCGAATATTTTAGACATGTCTTAGCCTGGATTGCAACTATGTTCTGTGTCTAAAGGCGTAACACATCCGAGGTTTCTAATAAACCGCCCTACCTTAATGACGGCCCTACTCACGGTTCGGGACGAAGGCATCCATGAAAGCCCTATGTCACTTCGGGGATCATACCGCTTGCCCTAGCCGCCGACATAATCGGACTCGGCCCGGCTTACCCTAGACTACTCTAACAAACAGGGTGTTCAGCAGGTTATTTTATCTAGCATGGCAGACACCAATACTAATTGATGCTTGTTAAACTAAACAGGTTATGATTAGACCGTGGTTAGGAATTGTCTATAACTCTAACTTTAGTTTAAAAGAGCACATTAGACATGCAGACATAGTGAATGTTAAGCAGGTGGCTATTTCCGAAAAATATAATAACGTCAACATATAAAACAACTATTCATAAAAATCGTAATCTCGTATTCATAATAGATATTTAGAACAAAACAATAACAACATATAAGAGAGGGATATGGGGACTGATGCCATAAAGAAATCACCCATTACGTAGTCTCGCCGACGGAGCGTACTGCTGTATATGTCGTATTGCTCGCCCTGACTCTGCTCGCTAGAACCTTCGGAAGACGCTTCCTCAGCCTAGTAACTGGGCTTTACCTTAATACCCAACTTAAGCCCAGCCCTGTGGACTGACTCTTCGAACGCCTAGAGCCCTCTTAGGATCTCCTAACGAAATCCCGGGTATTCTATGAATACCAGAAACGAACCTATCTATGTAAGCCTAAGATCTGAGACTATTTCTCAGAAACTAAAACAAAACACTAATAAGAAAGAAAACTGGGATCCGAGTCTCTGAGTGAGTTGTGTACTAGAGAAGTGTACACTGGAAACCACTAAATGACTCAGATCGAGTGGAGAGGAATGATTTCAACTACTGGAGGCCTGGGGTATTTATAGCAGCTTCCCGGGGTGATTTTTCATCAAACATTTGATGTGGGACTGGTTCTAGGGGTTCGGGACGCCCGTCCCGGATTGGGACGCCCGTCCTGATCTGTTGACCAGGTCGGGACACCCGTCCCGAGTCCTGGACGCCCGTCCCGACGGTTTGACTGGGTTGGGACGCCCGTCCTGACCCTTTGACCAAGTAAACATTTCCAAAAATTGTGTTTTTGCCCCAAAATTTGCTGTTTTCGTCTACTTTTCATCTGACACTTCTAAAATCATAAAAACCGTGAAATTGAGTAAATAACAAACAATTAAGATCAATTTGCCCTCAATTTCACCCGAAATCATACATAAAAACATGCTAAAAAGGTGATACGATTTTCGCGTATCAGATAACCCCACACTTAGCTTTTTGCTTGTCCCCAAGCAAAGTCTACCTGAAGTTAGTGATTCTAAATCGTAGTGCAGTCACTTAAATTCCTAGTCATGTTTTTATTCCAAAAATTCTTCAGACAAGTCTTAACACAGGTCTGACTGGTTAGGTTGCTATGACAAGGTCTCAGATGTTTTTAGTAGCTTGTTATGATCAGGCAGAAATCAACAACTAGGTTGAACTTTTTTTCTTAGTCACAGGGTCTTCCTGATGTGTAGTGTGTGTACTAGTCTAGACCAGATAGTCAACACAATGTACTCTTGTCTTAACTACTACCAGATAACACTTCGACCCATCGCTAAACATATTAACAGCAGACAACTTTTTGAGTTCTGAGCTTTAGTGATCAGATTTTTAATGTTTTAGCATTTAGTTATTTTCTTTATAGATTCAGGGTATTTTGAGTCTGCTTAGAACACGTCAACTTCAACTACCTATGTAGCGAGTCCCACTCCGATGACTCCCAGATCTACACGACCTTAGGGCATCAGGCTTTAAGTTCCCCGAAGGAGTGGTGCTCGAGTAGCGAAGGCCGCTGGCAAACTACCCTCATTTGATTAACTTTCTTTTGTTTCTTTTCACTTTTAGCTCAGAGTCTCATCTAGTCATTCTAACTGCCAATATATCCACAACTGGTCTAATTTTATCTAGTTAAGTCTCGAACAGGCAATTGGCTGAGGTCTCTAATCCAGACAAAGTTGTGCTCAGTTATCAGGAATTCCCTATTCCTAATCAATTAGTTCAGCAATAGTCATCAATTATCTCCTACTGACCATAACATACTACCTACATATCATAGACGTAAGCAATTGTTTAACCAAGCACACTACATTTAGAAGTCTGAAAGACGGAAAAATTTTGAAATTTTTTTGGAAGGGTTTGAAAATACGGGGAAAACAAGCAAAAGCATGCGAAAAGTTTTGCAAACTGCTACAGTGCACCGTGCACTGCTACCCCACACTTAAGTCTGGCACTGTCCTCAGTGTTCATGCATATCTAATTACCCCACACTTATTTGAAAACAAGAAATAAAATAGAAAGAAAAGATTCTTACCCACACTATGGTTAAGAAAGAAGAAAACATAATGCAAACAATTCTGTATGTCATATAAATCAACTTTGTACATAGATTCATAAGTCATACAGCCCAGACATGTTTATACACATAGAACAAGAAAAACAAAAGGAAAAGAAAGGAAAGAAGGAGAGAGAGACTAAGAACCCGGCGGATCGTCGTCCAGTGGAACGAGTTCTGCTGTAAAGTTAAACTCGAAGTTTTCTGCTACTCGGGAAGTCTGCTGATGTATCTCCTCAATCCTGCTGGTGCTCATGGCGATCCTATCATCCATCATCGCCAGCCGTCTGTCAATCCTGCCCTCCATATCATCGTCAGCCGTCTGTCAATCCTGTCCATGTCTCGACTGTATCGGGCCGATAGTTCTGCCAATCCGTGCGACATGTGTCGTTCGAAGGTAGTACGTGGCACGAACGTCTCGGACGGAGGGATATGCGCTGGATATGCTTTCGATGTCGATGCCTGTCCTGGCTGCTCCGTGTGGATGGTGTAGCGGCCATTCGCATCCCGGACAACCATTCCCATGTTCCATAGAATGGTAAGATCAGTGGGAACGGTGGTCGGGGCGACCAGGGTCAGCTCCGAGCCCTCTATGTCCAACTCCAGGTAGCGGGCTAGCCTGGTGATGTACGGTCCGAGCCCCAGACACTGTTTCCTGGTGTCTGTAGCAAATCCTCGCATGATGACCACGATGAGTCTAGCCATCTCTACCGTAGATCCCATGTGCATGTTGGCTAGAAGGAATGTCTCCATCTGGGTGACAGTTCCGGGAGCCGTCCGTCGTCCTGACAATGTATGTGCAATGATAGCGTGTAGGTAACGAAGAGTAGGATAAATACCTGTGGCTTTTGCGAAGCCATATTAGTATGGGACACCCGTCATGCAGATCTGAGCCCAAGCAGTGGAGACGTCTGCAGTCGTGAAGTCTCGAACTGCTGTGGTGTATGCGGGCGTATCCAGCTCATCTCTCTGCCAGATACCTAGGGCAACGCCGAACTCGTCCATGCTCATCAACCGATCTATTCCGCCCAAGCGGAATGTGATCTGCTCCTGGTGGCATGTAAAAGATGCATAGAACTCACATACCAGCTCCAGGTATGTGGGCTCTGTGACGATGAATACTCGACTGTAAGGTGGCACGTCGAGTATGCGTCTGACTTCTGGCTCTACTCCTAGCGTCTGTACTGCTGCCCAATCCAACGTTCTGCCCGTTAGTATCGTACGCCCGATGTACCCAAGGCATCTCTCTTGGTATGCTGTGCTGGAGGGAAACAGCATAAAAGGGTGTGCCACTGAGGTAACTGTCATGGTAGATATGGTACGAGCATGTTTGGGAGCCATTGAAAACGTACGAGAGAGTTTAGGTGGGAAAGAATCTTTAAACTCAAATTCTGGAGGTGAATTTGAATTCAGAAGGATGAAATTAGGTTAGGGAAAGATTTTGAATTTTTGGCGGGAAAATCAAAATTTGGAGGGAAATTCGAATTTTTGGGTGAAGTTTAAAATTCAAATTTTGGAGGGAAACTCGAATTTTTAAACTTTGGAGAATTTGCCAAAAATTTGTAGAGAGAAGCTAGAGAGAAATATTTTTAGAGAGATGAATTTTTGGTTGTAGATTTGAGAGAAAATGAAAAAAATTGAATTTTTATAGAAGGGGCGGCCTTCGGGACGCCCGTCCCGGGTTGCTTCGGGACACGTGCCAATTCCGAAAAAAAAAATTCGTAATTCCCTGAAAATCTCAAGATACCAAAAATAATCATAATTTTTAACAAGGCTTCATGTTTATCCAATTAAATTCAGAAGTTGTTAAAAACTCTATGCAAAAATTCCTCAGTCTCCCTTTTTTTTTTTCAAAAATCATGACTACCCTAATTTTATCCCAACTTAAATTCAGCAAGAATTTCAGAAAAAACAAAAACTGAGTTTGTACAATTTAATTAGTAAAAAATAAACTGTATTTGCAAAACTTTTGTTTTTCATAGAAATTTAAAAATAAAATGTCTGAAGAAAATTGTTGAATATAAAGGACCCTTTAAAAAGTTTGAAAAATAGAAAAATATGGGTCAATTATTCAGGTTTAGTTCAAACGAATTATTTGCTAAGAATAAAAGTAAAAGAATCTTCCCTTTTTCAACGACCCTTATCTCTGATCTCCTGTAGCTCCGTTTGAATGCTTTGCATTTCTATGCGTATGACTCTCATCCATCTCCCGGAGTAGTTGTGCACCCTGGTTCTCATGAAGACTAACCGTGGCTCTGAGTCGGTCTACGTTAGTTGTGATATTCAGACTGAGTTGGTCTAAATGACACAGTCTGCTGGCAATTCCTTGGTCCATCTCATAGACCCTTTGAGCCAACGTGTCTATCTGCACGGACAACATTGAATGATAACCGTTAGTACTCCCCCCGGATGAAGGGGTGTGCTCGTTAGGTGTTGGGGTGTATGCAGGAGAGGTTGGTGAATTTTGGGTTTGGTCAGTGGGTGGTGGATTTATAGGAACTCTCTGAGCAGGATGGTGAACTGGAGATCTCTGGGGTTCTTCTCTAGGAGGGAAGGTATCCTCAGAAGGATCTTCTTCCGTGGGACTAGGCTCACGGGCGTTCAGGAATCGTCTCACTAGGTCACTGGCATCTGGGCTTGAGTTTACTTCCACTGGTTGTGAAGGAAGAGTCCCTCGTGGTATTTCTGGTGCAGGCCTAGATGGGCCTTCTGGCTTTGTCTTCTTTGGTCCAGGAGTGTCAGGGTTTTCTGTTTTCTTTGCCTAGTTAGTAGCTGCTCTTGTTCTCTTCATCTCTGAGTGCAAAGTCTGGTTAGAAATAACAAATAACAAAAATAGGAAAATAAAATAAGAAAGAAAGAAAAATATTTTTAGGAATTTTAAATTTTATTCAGAAAGCAGGTAAATTTCCTTAATATGGTTTTAGAATAATTTTCTAAAATTTGATTATCCTAAGTGTCTTAATTTCAGATATTATCTAAAATTAATTAGTTATGATAATCCTATATTTAGGAAAGTGATTGTCTAACTGGTATAACATACGTGTTGGGTCTAAAGTCTAGGTTACTACCGTTACCTATCATAATAAGTCTCTAGAAT
The DNA here is from genome assembly GCA_027405835.1 of Asclepias syriaca. Lineage (NCBI taxonomy): Eukaryota > Viridiplantae > Streptophyta > Magnoliopsida > Gentianales > Apocynaceae > Asclepias > Asclepias syriaca. The sequence goes on along the minus strand of CM049928.1, from coordinate 10,376,206 downwards.
TGTGGCCAATAATCCTAAATTCATTATGATATTTCCCCGGCAACGGCGCCAAAAATCTGATGGGATTCCGGTTGACGTGCTAAATAGGTGTTATTTTACCCTATGTTGATTATGAATAATTAAGGACTGTGATTTACCAATTGTCACATTTAGTCTCTATGGTGTCACTTAATCAGCCAGAACCTAAGGCAGAGTACCTATCGTGTAGCTAGTCTGTTGGAAAGTATCTACGATTTTATTAAGTTAAATATCGTACTCCCAGGGAAGTGGCAACGGCTTAGTAGTAACTAGCCTTTTATCCTAACTCCTATCTTATGGTCCAGTTATGCAATCTTCATCAAATACTTTGATGAGAGGGTGATTCATTCTCCACTAGGTTTAAGTCTAATTAATCCTAGAAGTGTTTTATAGATAAGTCCTGATTCTATGTTATACTGTTCCTATATGTTGATTGACCTAAATTTGAATATTTTAGACATGTCTTAGCCTGGATTGCAACTATGTTCTGTGTCTAAAGGCGTACCACATCCGAGGTTTCTAATAAACCGCCCTACCTTAATGACGGCCCTACTCATGGTTCGGGACGAAGGCATCCATGAAAGCCCTATGTCACTTCGGGGATCATACTGCTTGCCCTAGCTGCCGGCATAATCGGACTCGGCCCGGCTTACCCTAGACTACTCTAACAAACATGATGTTCAGCAGGTTATTTTATCTAGCATGGCAGACACCAATACTAATTGATGCCTGTTAAACTAAACAGGTTATGATTAGACCGTGGTAAGGAATTGTCTATAACCCTAACTTTAGTTTAAAAGGGCACATTAGACATGCAGACATAGTGAATGTTAAGCAGGTGGCTATTTCCGAAAAAATATAATAACGTCAACATATAAAACAACTATTCATAAAAATCGTAATCTCGTATTCATAATAGATATTTAGAACAAAACAATAACAACATATAAGAGAGGGACATGGGGACTGATGCCATAAAGAAATCACCCTTTACGTAGTCTCGCCGACGGAGCGTACTGCTGTATATGTCGTATTGCTCGCTCTGACTCTGCTCGCTAGAACCTTCAGAGGACACTTCCTCAGCCTAGTAACTGGGCTTTACCTTAATACCCAGCTTAAGCCCAGCCCTGTGGACTGACTCTTCGAACGCCTAGAGCCCTCTTAGGATCTCCTAACGAAATCCCGGGTATTCTATGAATACCAGAAACGAACCTATCTATGTAAGCCTAAGATCTGAGACTATTTCTCAGAAACTAAAACAAAACACTAATAAGAAAGAAAACTGGGATCCGTGTCTCTGAGTGAGTTGTGTACTAGAGAAGTGTACACTGGAAACCACTAAATGACTCAGATCGAGTGGAGAGGAATGATTTCAACTGCTGGAGGCCTGGGGTATTTATAGCAGCTTCCCGGGGTGATTTTTCATCAAAAATTCGATGTGGGACTGGTTCTGGGGGTTCGGGACGCCCGTCCTGATCTGTTGACCAGGTCGGGACGCCCGTCCCGAGTCTTGGACGCCCGTCCCGGCGGTTTGACTGGGTCGGGACGCCCGTCCCGGGTTCGGGACGCCCGTCCCGGGTTCGGGACGCCCGTCCTGACCCTTTGACCAAGTCAACATTTCCAAAAATTGTGTTTTTGCCCCAAAATTTGCTGTTTTCGTCTACTTTTCACCTGACACTTCCAAAATCATAAAAACCGTGAAATTGAGTAAATAACAAACAATTAAGATCAATTTTCCCTCAATTTCACCCGAAATCATACATAAAAACATGCTAAAAAGGTGATACGATTTTCGCGTATCAATGAAAATAGACAGAAGTAGACTGAACAAATAGTTAGGAACACACAAGTTGCCCTGCAAATTTTGGAGAGATAAATGGGACAATTGTCAACCCATCTATCTCACAAGTCGCAAGGAACACTACCAAGCAACACTAAGACCAACCTACAAAATGAATGCAAGACCATTACTCTAAGATCTGGTAAAATTCTGTTTCCTTCTCCTTCAAAACCTTCTAATCCTCCTATTCTTGTGCAGGAAACAGAGGAAGGCTCACAGGAACCAATGACGACGAAAGTTGAAACCAAAGTAGCAAGGAAAGGGAAGAATGAGTCTGTCCCTGAGTACTGACCTAGAGTACCTTACCCTGCAAGACTTATGTAAAATAAAGATAAGGAGCAATTTGAAAAGTTTTTCAAAATTTTTAGTCAGATTCATGTTAATTTACCTTTGCTTGATGTTATTTCTGAAATGCCAAAGTATGCTAAGTTTTTAAAAGAGATTATTAGTAATAAAAGAAAATTTGACATGGACAAAGGGATTCTTAATGAAGAATGCTCGGCAGTTCTACTGAACAAACTGCCCTCCAAACCGAAAGATCCAGGCTGCTTTACTTTGCCATGTACGATTGGATATATTACAAATATGCATGCATTAGCAGACTTAGGACCTAGTATCAATCTAATACCATCTAGTTTATTTGATAAATTAGGATTGCATGATTTGAAAGCGACTAGAATGTGCATACAACTTGCAGACATGACAGTTAAGATTCCCAGGGGAATAGTTGAAGACCTCTTAGTAAAGGTCGGAAAATTTATCTTCCTTGTAGATTTTGTTGTCATGGACATGAATGGAGAAGACGGAGTGCCTTTGATTCTAGGTCGACCCTTTCTAGCTACCTCGAAGGCATTGGTAGACGTCAGTAACAGTCAAATAAAACTAAGGGTAGACAATGAAGATATCACATTTGATCTAAATGAAACCCTTAAGTATCTCATGCATTTAGATGATATTTGCTTTTGTGTGGATGCTATTGACCAGCTAATTGAAGTTAACATGATAGATCTATGCTCAAACTATCAAGTCTTGAAAGAAGACTCTCTGGAATTAGAAAAAACTGATCTCAGTCTCTCCGATTACGAAATTAACTCTGGCAATTTCACTGAGATAGGTACTCATGAGATGAAGAAAGAGCAAACATCATTTGAAGACCCACCAGACTTGGAGCTAAAGGAATTGCCCACTCATCTGTGCTATGAATTCTTAGATGACAACAGAAAACTCCCCATCATTCTCGTAGCTGATCTGACTGCATAACAACAGAAGTTAACTGCGGACATGTGCAAAAAGTACAAAAGAGCCTTTGCATACAAAATCACAGATATTTCAAATTAGATAATTAGGAGATGCGTCTCTCAAGAAGAAGGTTTCCAAATCCCAGAACACTGTCACTGCGGACACGTTGGTGGTTACTTAGCTGCAGCTAATACCGCCAGGAAAGTATTGGAAGCAGGCTTCTACTGGCCTACGATATTCAAAGACGCCGCAACATATGCTGAATCCTGTGATGCCTGTCAGAAAATAGGGAACATGTCTTCTCGAGACGGTCTACCCCAGCAGGTAATTCAAAGTGTAGAAATATTTGACATGTGGGGTATAGACTTCATGGGTCCATTTCCTTCTTCCTATGTGATACGCGAAAATCATATACCTTTTTTAGCATGTTTTTATGCATGATTTAGGGTGAAATTGATAGGAAATCGATCTTAATTGATTGTTATTTACTCAATTTCACAGTTTTTATGATTTTGGAAGTGTCAGGTGAAAAGTAGACGAAAACAGAAAATTTTGGGGTAAAAATGCAATTTTTGGAAATGCTGACTTGGTCAACGGTCCGGGACGGGCGTCCCGAATTCAGGACGGGCATCCCGACCCAGTCAAACCACCAGGACGGGCGTCCCAATCCGGGACGGGTGTCCCAAACCCCCAAATCAAGTCCCACATCAAATATTTGATGAAAAATCACCCCGGGAAGCTGCTATAAATACCGCAGGCCTCCAGCAGTTGAATTCATCCCTCTCCACTCGATCTGAGTCATTCAGTGGTTTCCAGTGTACAATTCTCTAGTACAAAACTCACTCGGAGACTCAGATTTCAGTAGAAGTTTTCTTTCTTTCCTTTTTGTTTTCGTTTTTCTAGTTTCTGAGAAATAGTCTCAGATCCTAGGGTTCGATAGATAGGTTCGTTTCTGGTATTCATAGAATACCCGGGATTTCGTTTGGAGATCCTAAGAGGGCTTTAGGCGTTCGAAGAGTCAGTCCACAGGGCTGGGCTTAAGTTGGGTATTAAGGTAAAGCCCAGTTACTAGGCTAAGGAAGCGTCCTCCGAAGGTTCTGGCGAGCAGAGTCGGGGCGAGCAATACGACATATACAGCAGTACGCTCCATCGGCAAGACTACGTAAAGGGTGATTTCTTTATGGCATCAGTCCCCCTGTCCCTCTCTTATATGTTATTATTGTGTTGTTCCAAAAATTGATTATGAATACGAGATTACGATTTGTATGAATATTTGTTTTATATGTTGAAGCTGCTCTATTTTTCCAGAAATGGCCACCTGCTTAATATTCACTATGTCTGCATGTCTAATGCGCTCTTTTAAACTAAAGTCATGGTTATAGACAATTCCTAACCACGGTCTAATCATAACCTGTTTAGTTTAACAGACATCAATTAGTATTGGTGTCTGCCATGCTAGATAAAATAACCTGCTGAACACCCTGCTTGTTAGAGTAGTCTAGGTAGGCCGAGCTGAGTCCGATTATGCCGGCGGCTAGGGCAAGTGGCATGATCCCCGAAGTGACATAGGGCTTTCATGGATGCCTTCGTCCCGAGCCGTGAGTAGGGCCGTCATTAAGGTAGTGCGGTTTATTAGAGACCTCGGATGTGGTACGCCTTTAGACACAGAACATAGTTGCAATCCAGGCTAAGGTATATCTATAATACTCGAATATAGGTCAATCAACATATAGGAATAGTATAACATAGAATCAGGACCTCATCTATAAAATACTTTTGGGATTAATTAGACTTAAACCTAGTGGAGAATGGATCACCCTCTCAACAAAGTTATTGATGAAGATTGCATAACTGGATCATAAGATAAGAGTTAGGATAAAAGGCTAGTTACTACTAAGCCGTTGCCACTTCCCTGGGAGTACGATATTTTACTTAATAAAATTGTAGATACTTTCCAACAGACTAGCTACATGATAGGTACTCTGCCTTAGGTTCTGATTGATTAAGTGACAATAATTGAATGCTAAGTGACAGTTAGTAAGACTCATTCCTTAATTACTCATAATCGACATAGGTTGATACGCGAAAATCGTATCACCTTTTTAGCATGTTTTTATGTATGATTTCGGGTGAAATTGAGGGCAAATTGATCTTAATTGTTTGTTATTTACTCAATTTCACGGTTTATATGATTTTGGAAGTGTCAGGTGAAAAGTAGACGAAAACAGCAAATTTTGGGGCAAAAACGCAATTTTTGGAAATGTTGACTCAGTCAAAGGGTCAGGACGGGCGTCCCGAACCCGGGACGGGCGTCCAGGACTAGGGACGGGCGTCCAGGACTCGGGATGGGCGTCCCGACCTGGTCAACAGATCAGGACGGGCTTCCCAATCTGGGACGGGCATCCCGAACCCCCAGAACCAGTCCCACATCAAAGTTTTGATGAAAAATCACCCCGGGAAGCTGCTATAAGTACCCCAAGCCTCCAGCAGTTGAAATCATTCCTCTCCACTCGATCTGAGTCATTAAGTGGTTTCCAGTATACACTTCTCTAGTACACAACTCACTTAGAGACTCGGATCTCAGTTTTCTTTCTTATTAGTGTTTTGTTTTAGTTTTTGAGAAATAGTCTCAGATCTTAGGCTTACATAGATAGGTTCGTTTATGGTATTCATAGAATACCCGGGATTTCGTTAGGAGATCCTAAGAGGGCTCTAGGCGTTCGAAGAGTCAGTCCACAGGGCTGGGCTTAAGCTGGGTATTAAGGTAAAGCCCAGTTACTAGGCTGAGGAAGCGTCCTCCGAAGGTTCTAGCGAGCAGAGTCAGGGCGAGCAATACGACATATACAGCAGTACGCTCCGTCGGCGAGACTACGAAAAGGGTGATTTCTTTATGGCATCAGTCCCCATGTCCCTCTCTTATATGTTGTTATTGTTTTATTCTAAATACCTATTATGAATACGAGATTACGATTTTTTATGAATAGTTGTTTTATATGTTGACGTTGTTATGTTTTTCCGGAAATAGCCACCTGCTAAATATTCACTATGTCTGCATGTTTAATGTGCTCTTTTAAACTAAAGTTAGGGTTATAGACAATTCCTAACCACGGTCTAATCATAACCTGTTTAGTTTAACAGGCATCAATTAGTATTGGTGTCTGCCATGCTAGATAAAATAACCTGCTGAACACCCTACTTGTTAGAGTAGTCTAGGTAGGCCGAGCTGAGTCCGATTATGCCGGCGGCTAGGGCAGTGGCATGATCCCCGAAGTGACATAGGGCTTTCATGGATGCCTTCGTCCCGAACCGTGAGTAGGGCCGTCATTAAGGTAGGGCGGTTTATTAGAGACCTCGGATGTGGTACGCCTTTAGACACAGAACATAGTTGCAATACAGGCTAAGGTATATCTAAAATACTCGAATATAGGTCAATCAACATATAGGAACAGTATAACATAGAATCAGGACCTCATCTATAAAATACTTTTGGGATTAATTAGACTTAAACCTAGTGGAGAATGGATCACCCTCTCATCAAAGTTATTGATGAGGATTGCAGAACTGGATCATAAGATAACAGTTAGGATAAAAGGCTAGTTACTACTAAGCCGTTGCCACTTCCCTGGGAGTACGATATTTTACTTAATAAAATCGTAGATACTTTCCAACAGACTAGCTACACGATAGGTACTCTGCCTTAGGTTCTGATTGATTAAGTGACAATAATTGAATGCTAAGTGACAGTTAGTAAGACTCATTCCTTAATTACTCATAATCGACATAGGTTGATACGCGAAAATCGTATCACCTTTTTAGTATGTTTTTATGTATGATTTCGGGTGAAATTTAGGGCAAATTGATCTTAATTGTTTGTCATTTACTCAATTTCACGGTTTTTATGATTTTGGAAGTGTCAGGTGAAAAGTAGATGAAAATAGCAAATTTTGGGGCAAAACCGCAATTTTTGGAAATGTTGAGTCGGTCAAAGGGTCAGGACGGGCGTCCTGAACCCGGGACGGGCGTCCAGGACTAGGGACGGGCGTCCAGGACTAGGGACGGGCGTCCAGGACTCGGGATGGGCGTCCCGACCTGGTCAACAGATCTGGACGGGCTTCCCAATCCGGGACGGGCGTCCCGAACCCCCAGAACCAGTCCCACATCAAATGTTTGATGAAAAATCACCCCGGGAAGTTGCTATAAGTACCCCAGGCCTCCAGCAGTTGAAATCATTCCTCTCCAATCGATCTGAGTCATTAAGTGGTTTCCAGTGTACACTTCTCTAGTACACAACTCACTCAGAGACTCGTATCTCAGTTTTCTTTCTTATTAGTGTTTTGTTTTAGTTTCTGAGAAATAGTCTCAGATCTTAGGCTTACATAGATAGGTTCGTTTCTGGTATTCATAGAATACCTGGGATTTCGTTAGGAGATCCTAAGAGGGCTCTAGGCGTTCGAAGAGTCAGTCCACAGGGCTGGGCTTAACCTGGGTATTAAGGTAAAGCCTAGTTACTAGGCTGAGGAAGCGTCCTCCGAAGGTTCTAGCGAGCAGAGTCAGGGCGAGCAATACGACATATACAGCAGTACGCTCCGTCGGCGAGACTACGTAAAGGGTGATTTCTTTATGGCATCAGTCCCCATGTCCCTCTCTTATATGTTGTTATTGTTTTATTCTAAATACCTATTATGAATACGAGATTACGATTTTTTATGAATAGTTGTTTTATATGTTGACGTTGTTATGTTTTTTCGGAAATAGCCACCTGCTAAATATTCACTATGTCTGCATGTTTAATGTGCTCTTTTAAACTAAAGTTAGGGTTATAGACAATTCCTAACCACGGTCTAATCATAACCTGTTTAGTTTAACAGGCATCAATTAGTATTGGTATCTGCCATGCTAGATAAAATAACATGCTGAACACTCTGCTTGTTAGAGTAGTCTAGGTAGGCCGAGCTGAGTCCGATTATGCCGGCGGCTAGGGCAAGTGGCATGATCCCCGAAGTGACATAGGGCTTTCATGGATGCCTTTGTCCCGAACCGTGAGTAGGGCCGTCATTAAGGTAGGGCGGTTTATTAGAGACCTCGGATGTGGTACGCCTTTAGACACAGAACATAGTTGCAATCCAGGCTAAGGTATATCTAAAATACTCGAATATAGGTCAATCAACATATAGGAATAGTATAACATAGAATCAGGACCTCATCTATAAAATACTTTTGGGATTAATTAGACTTAAACCTAGTGGAGAATGGATCACCCTCTCATCAAAGTTATTGATGAAGATTGCATAACTGGATCATAAGATAACAGTTAGGATAAAAGGCTAGTTACTACTAAGCCGTTGCCACTTCCTTGGGAGTACGATATTTTACTTAATAAAATCGTAGATACTTTCCAACAGACTAGCTACACGATAGGTACTCTGCCTTAGGTTCTGATTGATTAAGTGACAATAATTGAATGCTAAGTGACAGTTAGTAAGACTCATTCCTTAATTACTCATAATCGACATAGGTTGATACGCGAAAATCGTATCACCTTTTTAGCATGTTTTTATGTATGATTTCGGGTGAAATTGAGGGCAAATTAAGGTATGGCGGTTTATTAGAGACCTCGGATGTGGTACGCCTTTAGACACAGAACATAGTTGCAATCTAGGCTAAGATGCATCTAAAATACTCGAAGATAGGTCAATCAACATGTAGGAACAGTATGACATAAAATCAGGACATTATCTAGAAAACACTTCTAGGATTAATTAGACTTAAACCTAGTGGAGAACGGATGATACGCGAAAATCGTATCACATTTTTAGCATGTTTTTATGTATGTTTTAATGTGAAATCGAGAGTAAATTGACATTAATTGTTTACTATTTACTTGATTTCACGGTTTTTATGATTTTGGAAGTGTCAGGTGAAAAGTAGACGAAAACAGCAAATTCTGGGGCAAAAACGCAATTTTTGGAAATGTTGACCCGGTCAAAGGTCCGGGACGGGCGTCCCGACCCAGTCAAACCGCCAGGACGGGCGTCCTGAACAGGGACGGGTGTCCCGAACCTGGTCAACAAATCAGGACGGGCGTCCCGAGCCGCTAGAAGCTGTCCCACATCGAATTTTTCAGAGATTTTCACTCCGGGAAGCTGCTATAAATACCCCAGGCCTCTAGCAGTTGAATTCATCCCTCTCCACTCGATCTGAGTCATTAAGTGGTGTCTAGTGTACAGTTTTCCAGTACACAACTCACTCAGAGACTCGGATCTCAGTTTTCTTTCTTATTAGTGTTTGTTTTAGTTTCTGAGAAATAGTCTCAGATCTTAGGTTTCTATAGATAGGTTCGTTTCTGGTATTCATAGAATACCCGGGATTTCGTTAGGAGATCCTAAGAGAGCTCTAGGCGTTCGAAGAGTCAGTCCACAGGGCTAGGCTTAAGCCCAGGACGTAAGGTAATGTCTAGCTACTAGGCTGAGGAAGCGTCCTCCGAAGGTTTTGGTGAGCAGAGTCAGGGCGACCAATACGACGTATACAGCAGTACGCTCTGTAGGCGAGACTAAGTAAAGGGTGATTTCTTTATGGCATCAGTCCCCATAACCCTCTCTTATATGTTTTATTGCTTTGTCCTAAACATCAATTATGAATATCAGATTATGATTTTATGAATAGTTGTTTTGTATGTTGAAGTTATTATGTTTTTTCGGAAATAGCCACCTGCTAAATAATCATTATGTCTGCATGTCTAATGTAGTTTCTTTTAAACTAAAATAGGGTTATAGACAATTCCTAACCACGGTCTATTCATAACCTGTTTAGTTTAACAGGCATCAATTAGTATTGGTGTCTGCCATACTAGATAAAATAACATGCTGAACACCTGGCTTGTTAGAGTAGTCTAGGTAGGCTGAGTAGAGCGTTATGCCAGCGATTACGAGCCTTCAGAGTGATCCCCGAAAGTGACATAGGGCTTTCATAACTGTCTTTTTTTGTACCGTGAGTAGGGCCGTTTACCTTAATGATAGGGGGCGGTAGCATAGAGACTCAGATGTGGTACACCTTTAGACATAGAACATAGTTGCATTCCAGGCTAAGATATATCTAAAACACTCGAATATAGGTCAATCAACATATAGGAACAGTATAACATAGAATCAGAACTTATCTTTAAAACACTTCTAGGGTTAATTAGACTTGAACCTAGTGGAGAATGGATCACCCTCTCATCAAAGTATTTGATGAAGATTGCATAACTGGATCATAAGATAAGAGTTAGGATAAGAGGCTAGTTACTACTAAGCCGTTGCCACTTCCCTAGGATAAGAGTTAGGATAATTAACTTAGTAAAATCGTTGATACTTTCCAATAGACTAGCTACACGATAGGTACTCTACCTTAGATTCTGGCTGATTAAGTGACACCATAAGACTAAACGTGACAATTAGTCAATCACAGTCCTTAATTAATCATAATCGACATAGGGTAAAATAACACCTATTTAGTACGTCAACCGGAATCGCATCAACGGATCACCCTCTCATCAAAGTATTTGATGAAGATTGCATAACTGGATCATAAGATAGGAGTTAGGATAGAAGGCTAGTTACTACTAAGCTGTTGCCACTTCCCTGGGAGTACGATAATTAACTTAATAAAATCGTAGATACTTTCCAACAGACTAGCTACACGATAGGTACTCTGCCTTAGGTTCTGGCTGATTAAGTGACACCATAGAGATTAAATGTGACAATTAGTCAATCACAGTCCTTAATTATTCATAATCAACATAGGGTAAAATAACACCTATTTAGCACATCGGTCGGAAACCCCATCATAGGTAAATAAAGCCTATCTTTTAGCATACCAATCGGAACGCATCAGATTTTTGGCACCCTTGCCGGGGAAATATCATAATGAATTTAGGATTATTGATCAAAATTCTAGAGGCTTATGATAGGTAACGGTAGTAACCTAGACCTTAGACCCTACTCTTATCTTACACTAGTTAGACAATCACTTTCCAAAATATAGGGTTATCATAACTAACTAATTTTAGACATTATCTAAAATTAAGACATTTAGGATAATCAAATTTTAGAAAATCATTCTAAAACCATATTGAGGGAATTTAAGTGCTTTCGAAATATATATAAAAAGAAAAAAAATGTTAAAAATTTAAAAATCCGAAAAAAATTTGTCCTTTTCTTATTCAATGGTAAGTTGTTCTTTTCCCCATCTCTTGTTCTTTCTTAGTCGTTTTCTTAGTTGTACATTTGTTGCTCGTTTTCGAAGAAATAAAATGGAAATGAGGATAAAATATATTTTCTTCTGAGTTGTAAAATTTTGGCTTAGATTTTTATCGGAAAGAAATTCCATTTTAGAATTTTCTTAGAGTCATGCCTGCTTTATTAGGACGAGTTATGAAATAATTTTTCCTTAATAGCTAGACCTTTGAATGTTCTATTGAAAAAAAAGGATGTTCCTTTTTTTATGTTGATAATTGCATGAGATCTTTTAAACCAAAAGGAATTACTGCACCTATTATGACATCACCTGATTGAAATCTACTTTTTGAATGAATATGTGATGTAATGATGTAGTAAGAATTGTTTTAGGACAGAAACATGATAAGAAAGTTCATGTATGATAAATCCTAATCTTATCTAGTCTTGTCTAAAAACAATAGGTTACACTGATCACTCTGAGATATCTGTGTTCAATAAAACTGATACTGAACCATAATTGATTAAGTTATGTTTTGTTGTTACTTGAATTTGATATAGAATGAAGGGATAAGAAAAAGGGTTAAGAATCTAGAAAGCAAACCTTTGGTCTAGATTAGGAAACCCTGAGTTAGAGGCTATTGACGAGAGAGTAGTATCTGACAAATTTCTGAATGAGGATCTATTTTCATTGTTTGCTATGAGTAATGATTCTCCTCCGTGGTTTACTGATATTACTAATTATCTAGCTGCTAATTATTCCCAAGTGATATGACTTATCAGCAAAAGAAGAAATTCTTTGCTGATTTGAAATATTACTACTGGGCATATTTCTCTTCTATTTCAAATTTTTGCAGATCAGTTGATAAGAAGATGTATCTCGGAAGGCGAATGCCACAGGATTCTGAAGCATTGCAGAATCAACACTGTCCGGAAAGTGTTGGAAGTAGAATCTTGTTGACCCACCATATTCAAGGATTTTGTATCTCTGATACAGTCCTGCGATGCTTGCCAAATACCAGGTAACACCCCTTCTAGAGATCGCCTACCCTAGCAAGGTATACAGAGTATGCAACCTTTGATATCTGGGGTATCGAATCCTTTTCTTTTTCTTCCTTTGAAAATAATTACATCATAGTAGTGGTGGAACACTTTTCAAAAAATGGCCTGAACCACAGGCATTACCTACTAATGATGTTAAAGTCATGTGCAGATTCTATGAGTAGTTATTTTCCAGATTCAGAGTGCCAATGTCTTAGGAAGAAACGTTCAGTCTTGTATCTAATCTGTGAAGTCTGCCAAGTACCATACTTTAGCAAGGATTGCTATGGGAATGGAATACAGACCATTCCAAAAGATGTAGGAGTAGGTTACTACAGAATGCTACTCCAACGGGAGACGCATACAATCCCAACTAGAGGAATCATACGGGATTTAGCTGAGGAATAATTCGGAAGCTAGAGAATTTCAGAAGATACCACCATAGCAAAACCTCCACCCGCAGAATCAACAGATGAGATACTGGCAATGATACGCGAAAATCGTATCACATTTTTAGCATGTTTTTATATATGTTTTAATGTGAAATTGAGAGTAAATTGACATTAATTTTTTACTATTTACTTGATTTCACGGTTTTTATGATTTGGGAAGTGTCAGGTGAAAAGTAGACGAAAACAGCAAATTCTGGGGCAAAAAAGCAATTTTTGGAAATGCTGACCCGGTCGAAGGTCCAGGACGGGCGTCCCGAACCCGGGACGGGCGTCCCGACCCAGTCAAACCGCCAGGACGGGCGTCCTGAACCGGGACGGGTGTCCCGAACCTGGTCAATGAATCAGGACGGGCGTCCCGAACCCGGACTGGCGTCCCGAGCCGCTAGAAGCTGTCCCACATCGAATTTTTCAGAGATTTTCACTCCGGGAAGCTGCTATAAATACCCCAGGCCTCCAGCAGTTGAATTCATCCCTCTCCACTCAATCTGAGTCATTAAGTGGTTTCCAGTGTACAATTTTCCAGTACACAACTCACTCAGAGACTCGGATCTCAGTTTTCTTTCTTATTAGTGTTTGTTTTAGTTTCTGAGAAATAGTCTCAGATCTTAGGTTTCTATAGATAGGTTCGTTTCTGGTATTCATAGAATACCCGGGATTTCGTTAGGAGATCCTAAGAGAGCTCTAGGCGTTCGAAGAGTCAGTCCACAGGGCTAGGCTTAAGCCCAGGACGTAAGGTAAAGTCTAGCTACTAGGCTGAGGAAGCGTCCTCCGAAGGTTCTGGTGAGTAGAGTCAGGGCGAGCAATATGACATATACAGCAGTACGCTCCGTAGGCGAGACTTCGTAAAGGGTGATTTCTTTATGGCATCGGTCCCCATGTCCCTCTCTTATATGTTTTATTGCTTTGTTCTAAATATGAATTATGAATATCAGATTACGATTTTATGAATAGTTGTGTTATATGTTGAAGTTTTTATGTTTTTCCGGAAATAGCCACCTGCTAAATATTCATTATGTCTGCATGTCTAATGTAAGTCTCTTTTAAACTAAAACTAGGGTTATAGACAATTCCTAACCACGGTCTATTCATAACCTGTTTAGTTTAACAGGCATCAATTAGTATTGGTGTCTGCCATACTAGATAAAATAACCAACGGAACACCTTGTTTGTTAGAGTAGTCTAGGTAGGCTGAGTAGAGAGTTATGCCGGCGGTTTTGCGACGAGCAGCATGACCCCGAAGTGACATAAGGGTACCATTCATTGCTGACTTTAGTCCGGGCCGTGAGTAGGGCCGTTTACCTTAACGATGGGGCGGTAGTGTAGAGACCTCAGATGTGGTACACCTTTAGACACAGAACATAGTTGCATTCCAGGCTAAGATATATCTAAAACACTCGAATATAGATCAATCAACATATAGGAACAGTATAACATAGAATCAGAACTCATCTTTAAAACACTTTTAGGATTAATTAGACTTAAACCTAGTGGAGAATGGATCACCCTCTCATCAAAGTATTTGATGAAGATTGCATAACTGGATTATAAGATAGGAATTAGGATAAAAGGCTAGTTACTACTAAGCCGTTGCCACTTCCCTGGGAGTACGATAATTAAATTAATAAAATCGTAGATACTTTCCAATAGACTAGCTACACGATAGGTACTCTGCCTTAGGTTCTGGCTGATTAAGTGACACCATAGAGACTAAATGTGACAATTAGTCAATCACAGTCCTTAATTATTCATAATCAACATAGGGTAAAATCACACCTATTTAGCATGTCGGTCGGAAACCCCATCAGATTTTTGGCGCCGTTGCCGGGGAAATATCATAATAAATTTAGGATTATTGGCCACTGATACGCATAAATTGTATCACTTTTTTAGCATGTTTTTATATATGATTTAGGGTGAAATTGATAGGAAATCGATCTTAATTGATTGTTATTTACTCAATTTCACATTTTTTTTGATTTTGGAAGTGTCAGGTGAAAAGTAGACGAAAACAGCAAATTTTGGGGCAAAAATGCAATTTTTGGAAATGTTGACTTAGTCAACGGTCCGGGACGGGCGTTCCGAATTCGGGACGGGCGTCCCGACCCAGTCAAACCACCAGGACGGGCGTCCCAATCCGGGACGGGCGTCCCGAGCCGCCAGAAGCTGTCCCACATCGAAGTTTTGGAATTTTTCACTCCAGAAAGCTGCTATAAATACCCCAGGCCTCCAGGAGTTGAAATCATCCCTCTCCACTTGATCTGAGTCATTAAGTGGTTTCCAGTGTACAATTTTCTAGTACACAACTCACTCAGAGACTCGGATCTCAGTTTTCTTTTCTTATTAGTGTTTGTTCTAGTTTCTGAGAAATAGTCTCAGATCTTAGGCTTCTATAGATAGGTTCGTTTCTGGTATTCCTAGAATACCCAGGATTTCGTTAGGAGATCCTAAGAGGGCTCGAGGCGTTCGAAGAGTCAGTCCACAGGGCTGGGCTTAAGCCGGGTTGTTAAGTAAAGCCCAGCTACTAGGCTGAGGAAGCGTCCTCCGAAGGATCTGACGAGCAAAGTCGGGTCAAGCAATACGGCATATACAGCAGTACGCTCCATCGGCGAGACTTCGTAAAGGGTGAATTCTTTATGGCATCGGTCCCCTTGTCCCTCTCTTATTGTTGTATTGTGTTTGTCCAAATACTGATTGGAATACCAGATTATGTTTTTATGAATATTTGTGTATATGTTGAAGTTATTATGTTTTTCTAGAAATGGCCACCTGCTTAAATATCCATTATGTCTGCATGTCTATTGCCGTTCTTTTAAACTGAAATTAGGGTTATAGACAATTCCTAACCACGGTCTATTCATAACCTGTTTAGTTTAACAGACATCAATTAGTATTGGTGTCTGCCATACTAGATAAAATAATCTGCGGAACACCCTGTTGGTTGAAAGTAGTCTAGGTAGGCTGAGTTGAGTATTATGCCGGCGGTTATGAGACGAGCAGTATGATCCCCAAAGTGACATAGGGCGGTCATTGCTGACTTTAGTCCGAGCCGTGAGTAGGGACGTTACCCTTAACGATGGGGCGGTAGCGTAGAAACTCAGATGTGGTAACCTTTAGACACAGAACATAGTTGCAATCCAGGCCAAGACATGTCTAAAATACTCGAATATAGGTCAATCAATGTATAGTAAAAGTATAACATAGAATCAGAACTCATCTTTAAAACACTTTTAGGATTAATTGGACTTGAACCTAGTGGAGAATGGATCACCCTCTCATCAAAGTATTTGATGAAGATTGCATAACTGGATCATAAGATAGGAGTTAGGATAAAAGGCTAGTTACTACTAAGCCGTTGCCACTTCCCTGGGAGTACGATAATTATTTAATAAAATCGTAGATAGTTTCCAATAGACTAGCTACACGATAGGTACTCTGCCTTAGGTTCTGGTTGATTAAGTGACACCATAGACTAAATGTGACAATTAGTTAATTCACAGTCCTTAATTATTCATAATCAACATAGGGTAAAATAACACCTATTTAGCACGTCGGTCGGAAACCCCATCAGATTTTTGGCGCCGTTGCCGGGGAAATATCATAATGAATTTAGGATTAAAGGCCACAATTCTAGAGACTTATGATAGGTAACGGTAGTAACCTAGACCTTAGACCCAACACTTATGTTATACCAGTTAGACAATCAGTTTCCGAAATATAGGATTATCATAACTAATTGATTTTAGATATTATCTGGAATTAAGACACTTAGGATAACCCAATTTTAGAAAATTATTCTAAAACCATATTGAGGGAATTTAATGGCTTTCGAAATTAAACATAAAAAGAAAAAAAAATGTTAAAAATTTTAAATCCAAAAAGAATGTATTTTTCTTGCTCAACGGTGAGTTGTTCTTTTCCCTATCTCTTGTTTTTTTTTCTCTCTTAGTTGCTCTTTTTCGTGTTTTTCTTCCTTTATTTAATTTCGAAGAAATAAAAATGGAAATGAGGATAAAATATATTTTCTTCTGAGTTGTAAAATGTTGGCTTAGATTTTTATCGGGAAGAAACTCTATTTTAGAATTTTTCTTAGAGTCATGCCGGCCTTATTAGGATGAGTTATGAAATAGTTTTTCCTTAATAGCCAGACCTTTGAATGTTCTATTGGAAAAAGGATGTTCCTTTTGTTTTGCTGATGATTGCATGAGAATGTTTTAAACCAAAAGGAATTCCTGCACCAATTATGACATCACCTGATTAAAATCTGCTTTTTGAATGAATATGTGATGTAATGATGTAGTATGAATTGTTTTAGGACAGAAACATGATAAGAAAGTTCATGTATGATAAATCCTAATCTTATCTAGTCTTGTCTAAAAACAATAGGTTACACTGATCACTCTGAGATGTCTGTGTTCAATAAAACTGATACTGAACCATAATTGATTAAGTTAGGTTTTATTGTTACGTGAGTTTGATATAGAAAGAAGGGGTAAGAAAAAGGGTTGAAAATCTAGAAAGCAAACCATTGGTCTAGATTAGAAAACCCCGAGTTAGAGGCTAGTGTAATACTCATAAATTTTTGGATGAAAACTTATTTGCATTGTTTACTATGTATAATAATTCTCATCTGTGGTTTATTGCAAATTATCTAGTCACTGAATAAGTTCCAAGTGATATGACTTATCAGCAAAAGAAGAAATTCTTTGCTGATTTGAAATATTACTACTGGGCAGTTTCTCTTCTATTTCAAATTTTTGCAGATCAGTTGATCAGAAGATGTGTCTCAGAAGATGAAGGACACAAGATTTTGGAGCATTGCCCTAAAGAATCTACGGGAGACCAATTGATGGCTATCAACACTGTCCGGAAAGTGTTGAAAGTAGGATCTTGTTGACCCACAATATTCAAGGACTTTTGTATCTCTGATACAGTCCTACGATGCTTTCCAAATAACAGGTAACACATCTTCCAGAGATCATCTACCCCAGCGACGTACACAGAATGTTGCAACCGTTGATATCAGGGGTATTTCGAATCCTTTTCTTTTTCTTTCCTTTGAAAATAATTACATCATAGTAGTCGTGGAACACTTTTCGAAAATAGCCTGAACCACAGGCATTACCTACTAATGATGTTAAAGTCATGTGCAGATTTTAGTTGTTTTCCAGATTCAGAGTGCCAATGTTTTAGGAGGAAATGTTCAGCTTGTGTATCAAATCTGTGAAGTCTGCTAAGTACCACACTTTAGCAGGGATTGCTATGGGAATGACTGACCATTCCAAAAGAGGTAGGAGTAGGTTACTGCAGAATGCTGCTCCAATGGGAAATGCATACAATCCCAGCTGGAGGAATGATACGGGATTTAGCTGAGGAATAATTCGAAAGCTGGAAACGTTCAGAAGATACCACCACAGCAAAACCCCTACCCGCAGAATCAACAGATGAGATACTGGCAACAATTAAAGCCAGACCAGTGCAAGCAAGTGATCTACCAAGAGTTAACGAAGGGTCGAAGGATATAGAGGAATTTGGCGTTGTATCAGGAGCATAGCAATGGAGGAGCTTGCATTCCCTGCATACCAATCAGCTGTGAGAAACTTCCCCGAGGAAGTCTCAAATACTTGGGCCCAGATCTACACAACTGGAGCCCCCTACCACCACAGCTTTGCCAAAACTTCAGGTATCTTTTCTTCCATTCGAGACTTGCATGCAATACCTTTACTAACATTGGCAGGTAGGCACACCAATCCAAAGAAGTCTCATTCCTAGACACGTTCCTTCTGGACACGTTGCTACGATTACGAGAAACTTTGCAAATGATTCGAGGAAGCAGTCCGTGGGGCTCGAACCATTCATCAAATGAATAGGCCACTACCTGGAGCTCGACAATAAAGGATCGGAGGTGACGTCATCCGTTCCAATAACTAGAGCTTACAGAGTCAAGAGCGCCTCAGCAATAGCACATGGCTAAGGTGACGAGCCAATTGACAGATCAGAGAAGACCCTTCTGCTCGCGACATGAAGGGAGTTTTTCTAATCCTCATGATCCTTTACTTTTATTTTCTTCATTTTTGTGTCCTGTTTTGTTATTTCTTTGGTTGTTTTATTTTCTCTCTTACCCTTAGTTAGTCAAATAAGTGTGGGGTAAGAGTTCTTTGTTTTGTTTTTGTTTCTTGTTTTCAAATAAGTGTGGGGTAATTAGATATGCATGAACACTGAGGACAGTGCCAGACTTAAGTGTGGGGTAGCAGTGCACGGTGCACTGTAGCAGTTTGCAAAACTTTTTGCATGATTTTGCTTGTTTTCCTCGTATTTTCACACCCTTCCAAAAATTTTTCAAAATTTTTCATTCTTTCAGACTTCTAAATGCAGTATGATTGGTTAAACAATTGCTTATGTCTATGATATGTAGGTAGAATGTTATGGTTAGTAGGAGATAATTGATGACTATTTTTGAACTTATTGATTAGGAGTAAGGAATTCTTGATAATTAAGCACAACTTAGTCTGGGTTAGAGACCCCAGCCAATTACCTTTTCAAGACTTAACTAGATAAAATTAGACCAGTTGTAGGATGCATTGACAATTAGAATGACTAGATGAGACTCTGAGCTAAAAGTGAAAAGAAAAGAAAAAAATGATGATGAAAAAAAATAGGGTAGTTTGCCAGCGGCCTTCGCTACTCGAGCACCACTCCTTCGGGGAACTTAAAGCCTGATGCCCTAAGGTCGTGTAGATCTGGGAGTCATCGGAGTGGGACTCGCTACATGGGTAGTTGAAGTTGACGTGTTCTAAGCAGACTCAAAATACCCTAGAAAATCTATAAACGAAAGGAATCAATAAATGCTAAATGATAGAATCTGATCACCAAAGCTCAGAACTCAGAAAGTTATCTGTTGTCAGTGTGTCTAGCGATAGGTCGAAGCGTTATCTGGTAATAGTTAAGACAAGAGTTTATTGTGTTGACTATCTGGTCTGGACTAGTACACACACTACACATCAGGAAGACCTTATGACTAAGAGAAAAGTTCAACCTAGTTGTTAAGTTACTTTCTGCTCAACCCTAACAAACTGCTAGAGACATTTGAGACCTTGTCGTAGCAACCTAACCAGTCAGACCTGTGTTAAGAATTGTCTGAAGAATTTTTTGGAATAAAAACATGACTAGGAATGCACATATGGTTTAGAATCACTAACTTCAGGTAGACTTTGCTTGAGGACAAGCAAAAAGCTAAGTGTGGGGTTATCTGATACGCATAAATCGTATCACTTTTCTAGCATGTTTTTATATATGATTTAGGGTGAAATTGATAGGAAATCGATCTTAATTAATTGTTATTTACTCAATTTCACATTTTTTATGATTTTGGAAGTGTCAGGTGAAAAGTAGACGAAAACAGCAAATTTTGGGGCAAAAATGCAATTTTTGGAAATGTTGACTTGGTCAACGGTCCGGGACGGGCGTCCCGACCCAGTCAAACCACCAGGACGGGCGTCCCAATCCGGGACGGGTGTCCTGAGCCGCCATAAGCTGTCCCACATCGAATTTTTTGGAATTTTTCACTCCAGAAAGCTGCTATAAATACCCCAGGCCTCCAGGAGTTGAAATCATCCCTCTCCACTCGATCTGAGTCATTAAGTGGTTTCCAGTGTACAATTTTCTAGTACACAACTCACTCAGAGACTCGGATCTCAGTTTTCTTTTCTTATTAGTGTTTGTTCTAGTTTCTGAGAAATATTCTCAGATCTTAGGCTTCTATAGATAGGTTCGTTTCTGGTATTCCTAGAATACCCGGGATTTCGTTAGGAGATCCTAAGAGGGCTCGAGGCGTTCGAAGAGTCAGTCCACAGGGCTGGGCTTAATGATAACTCTAGAATAATAGAGTTATTCACATCTAATTTACCACATTTTATTCGGGAATTAATTGATTTTATTTGGAAAATGGAATAAAAATGTGTTGATTTGATATTTCCTCTCTTTTTACCTAAAAATGTGGATTTATAGTTAAAAGTCAATTTAATTGAATAAATTTCTCAACATGTGGATAAGTTGTATTATTTGTTATTTGGGAATTTATTTGAATTGACTTATTGTAACAAGGGTAAAAAGGGAATGTGGAATGGTTGACATTGTTGGATAAAAGTGACCGAGAGGAAAGTGAAGAATGTGTGGAAAATTTGCATCTCTACATATATGTATCTATAGGTATCTATATATATATATATATATATATATATTACACACCCACACATCATTTGTCATTTAAAAATCCAGCTAGGCATATTTAAAGATGCACACTTTCGGTCCTATGTATTCATTTCTTTGGTCTCATCCATTATACACATATATATGCATACATATATATATATATAAGGTACACATGTTAAAATCTTTGTTATATGTATATATATATATATATTTGTGGGAGTACAAGTTGGCAAGGTAGACAAAAAGATAGAAGATAGTTGTTGTCCAACAATATATATATATATATACATATATATACATACACATGATGAGATTCCTCTCAATTTTCTAGCTTATTTTCAGGAAAAAAAGGTGCAGTGGCAGCTGCATTATACAAAAAAGAAGAAGCATATTTCCTAGTGGGTATATATATATATATGTATGTATATATATTCACATGATGACAACTCTCAATTGCTGGCTGGTTTTGTGAGAGTAGGTGGGGAAAAGGGGCAGCATTCAGTGGGAGATGACAAGAAAATTCCAGAAGACAGCTGCAAATTATTTTTTTATTGGCTGGAATTTTTGGAAAGAAAAAGAAGGGAATTGTGGACAGTGGACACGAGAGAGAGTAGTTCAGTTTTGGCTTTTGGCCATTGGAGAATAGGATAGGTTTTCTTCTTAGTTTTTTAGACTAACTTTTGAGAGGGAAGAACCTAAGAGTGAGCAGGGTGACTTGCTGCAACATTCATCAGCTGAGCAGTAGAAAGGCAGCATCATCAGAGGAAACGAAGGGCAGCAGATTGATTAAACTGATTTGGGCAGTGGGTGATCTTCCGGCCAGAAGTAATCCTCTCTTCATTTCCTCAATTTGCTACTTTTTTTTGTAACTAAATGTTCTTTGTATTTTGAGAATGTTTACATGGATTCAAGGATTGATTAAATATGTTTTAGGAGTCATATGTTTTCCATCTTAGGCTTGACTCCGTTCATTGGTTTCACTTTGGATCTCGGGACTATGCTTCCTATTACTTTAGTCCTTGTATTTCATGATTCTTGGTTCAAGGAATGATTAAATATGTTTTGGGAGTGATATGCTTTCCGTCTTAGGGTTGATTCCGTTGATTGGTGTCACTATGGACCTAGGGGCTGTTTTTCCCATTACGTTATTCTTTGTTTTCCATGATTCGTTTCAAGCATATATATATCTTTAACCTGACGATGTTGTGGTGTAGTTAAGTATGAGCATGTTGAATATACTGTTTTGACTATGATGATAAGTATGCTGCAGCATTGCTTTCTGTTTTTATGTTTAATGCTTGTATGGGGTAATGCTTGGTTTATTCATGTAATTACATTAGAATTATGTGGCGTTAGATTGAGCACTGCGTGAACAGCGGTAACTCATATAGTAGTGGAGTGATAACTGCGTGAACAGCGGTACATCCACTGACTAGCGTTGCGCTAGGTCCAAGGTATGTTATCAGGGATCTAGACTAGTAGATCAAGTAGTCTGGGTGAAACCAGACATGCTGTAGCATTGATATGGAACTGAAAGCATGCTTTGTATACTTAGAATCATCTTTGGCTTGTACTTACATTTTTGGCGTAAATGCTGCAGCATTGTATTACCTGCAGTACTCTTGTGGTAATTTCCAGTAGGCTGACTTTTAACTGTTAACTGTAGTTAGGAGTAGGAATGCCGTAGCATTAGACCACTCTCCATTCATGATTTATCATTCTTTATTCTTTTATTCTTTTAACCATTTGTACAATCGTATTTGCATTTGTAATTGGCATACATAGTCCCTGTGGGATCGATAATCTTGTATTTAGGTACATATATTACTTGTTGACCGGTGTATACTTGCACTTGTTAAGATTGCGTTGATTTACTCTACTTTCTTATCTTTACAAATTGTGACACACGCACACAACGCAACAAGTTTTTGGCGCCGTTGCCGGGGACTTTGGAGTCAATTTGATTGTAAATATTGATTGTTTGCATTTGGTTACTTTTATTTTTCAGTTTGTTTTTATACTCATTCTTGAGCTTATGAGATTATTTAGATGATTGTATGAGGTACAAATAAAATATGCATGAGCTGAACTATTTTGTGGATTTATTGACTTGAATTATTTGCTAAATTTCAGCTTGTGTCTCATTCCTTCCTTAACGTGTGCTGTTTTGCATGAGTAAAACGCGCAAGGGCTCTCAAGCTTCATTGCTGCCACTTGATCCAGAAATTCAGAAAACAGCCAAGGCGTTAAAGAAGAAGAAACAAACCACGGATAAGGCAGTCATGGCGGAACAACAGAGGGAAATTCAACATGAGCCTGCCCATAATCCAGTGGTGATGGCGGACGATAGGGATCATGCCATTCGGCAGTATGCAGTCCCTATGTTTAATGCATTGAAACCAAGTATTGTGCAGCCAGAGATTGCTGCAGCACAGTTTGAGCTGAAACCAGTGATGTTTCAAATGTTGCAAACAGTAGGGCAGTTCAGTGGATTACCTGCTGAAGATCCACACATGCACCTACGGTTATTCTTGGAGGTAAGCGATGGTTTTAAGCTAACAGGGGTGACGGACGAAGCTTTGAGGCTGAAATTGTTTCCATATTCTCTGAGAGACAAAGCTAGAGAATGGCTTAATTCTCTACCCTCTGGTAGTGTGACTTCATGGCAGCAGCTTACCGGGAAATTTTTGATGAAATATTTTCCCCCAACGAAAAATGCTAAGTTGAGAAATGAAATCACCTCTTTTCAACAATTAGAAGATGAATCATTGTATGAGGCATGGGAAAGATTCAAAACGTTGTTAAGGAGATGTCCACATCATGGAATCCCACATTGTATTCAAATGGAGACATTTTATAATGGGTTGAATGCACACACACGCATGGTGGTTGATGCTTCAGCAAATGGAGCACTTTTGGCAAAGACGTATAACGAGGCATATGAACTAATCGAGAGGATTGCCAACAACAACTACCAGTGGCCTACAACAAGACTACATAGTGGAAAAAAGGTGGTTGGAGTATTGGAGTTGGATCCATTCACTTCACTCTTAGCCCAAATGTCAACAATGACCAACATGCTCCAAAAATCACTAAGTATGCAACAACATGGCGGGCCGGGGGCAGAACCTTCAAACCAGCCCAATGTAAGCCAAGTACAGGACATGTGCTGTGTTTATTGTGGAGAGGGGCATCTATTTGAGGATTGTGTTCACAATCCCGCCTCAATCTGCTACATGGGGAATCAAAACAGGGGTAACGGTCTTCAATCGAACACTTACAACCCTACTTGGAGGCAGCACCCAAATTTTTCGTGGAGAGATCAAGGGATGCACCCCAATCAAGGTATGAACCCAAGACCACTGCTCCAGCAGCAGCAGCAGCAGTGCCAGTACCCCCAACAGCAGTAACAACAACTCCAACAACAACAAAGACCTCTACAACAACAACCACCTTCAAATTATTTAGAGAACATGATGAGAGATTTTATGGCAAGAACAGAAACAACCATGCAAGGACTATCATCTACTGTTCGTAACTTGGAAAGCCAAATGGGGCAGTTAGCTCAAGAGATGAGGAGCAGACCACAAGGATCACTTCCAAGCGATACGGAGAATCCAAGAGAAGGAAAGGAATATTGCAAGGCAGTTACATTGCGGAGTGGCAGAATACTGGAAGAGCCAAAAATGAAGTCTGGAGCTGAGAAGACCAGTGAAGAAATTCCAGAAGCTGAACCAGAACCAGTGGAGCCAAATGCTGCAGCATCGCCAATGCCGCAGCAACGAACCAGTTCAGAACAGCCCGATGCTGCAGCATCAGCATCGCCAATGCCGCAGCAATGCAATATTCCAGAGAGCAAACCAGTACAGCAAAGGATGCCTTTTCCACAGAGGTTTGCCAAGAAGAAGCAAGATGAGCAGTTCAGGAAGTTCTTAGACATGTTGAAACAGCTGCACATCAACATTCCATTGGTGGAAGCCATAGAGCAAATGCCCAACTATGCAAAATTCATGAAGGATATCCTTACAAAGAAGAGAAAGTTGGGAGAATATGAAATTGTTGCACTAACCAAAGAATGTAGTTTCTTTTTGCAGGATAAATTGCCCCCTAAAATGAAAGATCCGGGGAGCTTTAACATTCCTTGTTCTATTGGAGACTCATATTGTGGTATGGCCTTGTGTGATCTTGGTGCTAGCATCAACTTGATGCCTATGTCAGTTTTCAAACAATTGGGCATAGGAAAGGTAAGACCTACGACGGTAACCTTGCAATTGGCGGATAGGTCTCTAGCTCACCCCGATGGGAAAATTGAGGATGTCCTGGTAAGAGTGGATAAGTTTATTTTTCCAGCTGACTTTATTGTTCTTGATTATGAAGCAGACAGGGAAGTTCCCATTATTTTAGGAAGACCTTTCCTAGCTACAGGAAGGACTCTTATTGATGTGCAAAAGGGGAGCTAACCATGAGATTTCAGAACGAAAAGTCACATTCAACGTTTCAAGCCATGAAATTCTGATGAAGGAGGAGTGTTTTCATGTCACCACCCGAGATTCTTGGGAAGAGAAAGATGAAGAGCAAGGTGAGGATGTAACGGATGCATTAATGGAGGAAAGTTTGCATGAGGATGGCAATATGGAGACCAAAGCACATTCAGCTTGGGTAGAAGGAAGCCCCCAAAGGTTCAGATTTCGAGCTCAATATGAATCCTTGGAGCTGTCTTCTAGAGATTTAAAGATAACAAAACCTTCAGTTGAAGAACCACCACAGCTGGAATTGAAGCAATTGCCGCAGCATTTGAAGTATGGGTTCTTAGGGGCAGATTCAACACTGCCTGTGATCATTTCAGCCTTCCTTGATGCTGCACAAGAGGAGAAATTACTTGGAGTACTAAGGCAACACAAGAAAGCTATGGGCTGGACTTTGGCCGACATCAAGGGCATAAGTCCAACCCTATGCATGCACAAAATCAGTTTGGAAGAAACTTCCAAAAATTCTATAGAAGGGCAGCGGAGATTGAATCCAATTATGAAGGAAGTGGTGAAGGAACAAATCATCAAGTGGCTGGATTTTGGCATCATCTACCCCATCTCTGACAGTTCTTGGGTAAGTCCTATTCAATGTGTGCCTAAGAAAGGAGGAATCACTGTGGTAACAAATGAAGACAACGAGTTGATTCCTACAAGAACAGTCACGGGGATGGCGCTTATGCATTGATTATAGAAGACTCAACAAAGCCACGAGGAAGGACCACTTCCCATTGCCCTTCATTGACCAAATGTTGGACAGGTTAGCTGGACATGAATATTATTGTTTTCTTGATGGCTATTCAGGTTACAACCAGATTGCTGTAGCACCAGGGGACCAGGACAAGACCACCTTCACTTGTCCCTATGGTACGTTTGCTTTTAGAAGAATGCCATTCGGACTTTGCAATGCTCCAGCAACATTCCACGCTGCATGATGGCCATTTTCACTGATATGATAGAGCAGTATTTAGAAGTGTTTATGGATGACTTTTCCATATTTGGGGATTCTTTTGATAATTGTTTAGAAAATTTGGCCAAAGTACTTAAACGTTGTGAGGAAACCAATTTAGTCCTCAATTGGGAGAAGTGTCACTTTATGGTTAGAGAAGGAATTGTGTTGGGTCACAGGATTTCAAAGAAAGGTCTTGAAGTAGACCGAGCAAAGATAGAAGTGATTGAAAAGCTACCAACCCCAACAACCGTGAAACACATTCGAAGCTTCTTGGGACATGCGGGCTTCTACCGGAGATTCATCAAGGACTTTTCTAAGGTATCTAAGCCTTTATGTCAATTATTAGAAAAAGATAATGTGTTTTCTTTTGATGCAGCCTGTGCCGCAGCATTTGAGGAAATCAAACAAAAGCTTATTTCAGCCCCCGTTATCATAGCACCTGACTGGAATTTACCATTTGAGCTAATGTGTGATGCAAGTGACTATGCAGTAGGTGCTGTTTTGGGGCAGCGGCATAAAAATTTTTTTCATTCCATATTATGCCAGCAAGACACTCACGGAGGCTCAGGTAAATTACACTGTTACTGAAAAAGAGTTACTTGCTGTTGTGTTTGCCTTTGATAAATTCAGGTCCTATTTGGTGGGCACAAAAGTCATAGTCTACACCGATCATTCTGCCATCAAATACCTACTTGCAAAGAAGGACTCAAAACCAAGGCTTATTAGATGGATTCTACTCCTACAAGAATTTGATGTGGAAATCAAGGACAAGAAGGGAGTGGAGAATCAAGTGGCTGATCATTTATCTCGATTGGAGCAACAAGGGGGATGCCAAATCCCAATTAATGAACATTTCCGGATGAACAACTGCTGGAAATTTCAGAAAACCTGAAAATGCCATGGTATGTGATTTTGCTAACTTTTTAGCCAGTGGTGCAATGCCACCGGATTTCTCATATCATGAACGAAAGAAGTTTCTCCATGATGTCAAGAGTTATTTTTGGGAGGAACCATTTTTGTTCAAGCAATGCAAAGACCAAGTGATTCGGAGATGTGTAAACGATGATGAAATTGAGGACATCATTTTTCAATGTCACAACTCACCATGCGGAGGACATTTTGGAGGGTCAAGAACTGCAGCAAAGGTACTACAATCTGGTTTCTTTTGGCCTTCATTATTTAAAGATTGTTATGAGTTTGTGGCAAGGTGTGATCGCTGCCAACGAGTGGGCAACATCTCAAGAAGAAACGAAATGCCTCTCACCAACATTTTGGAAGTGGAACTTTTTGATGTATGGGGTATTGATTTTATGGGACCTTTCCCTCCTTCTTTTGGGAATTCATACATTTTAATGGCAGTGGATTATGTGTCTAAGTGGGTGGAAGCTGCAGCATTTCCCACTAATGATTCCAAGGTGGTGATCAATTTCCTTCGAAAGAATATTTTCTCACGTTTTGGAACACCTAGAGCAATCATCAGTGATGAGGGTTCTCATTTTGTCAACAAATGGCTAGGAGCCTTACTAGCCAAGTACCATGTTCATCACCGGGTTGCCTTGCCATACCATCCTCAAACAAATGGGCAAGTTGAATTGTCCAACCGAATCATCAAAGGTATCCTTGAGAAGGTGGTTAACCCAAACCGAAAAGATTGGTCAAGAAGGTTAGATGACGCTCTATGGGCCTACAGGACAGCTTTCAAGACTTCAATAGGTATGTCTCCTTATAGACTAGTTTTTGGGAAAGCTTGTCACTTACCCGTTGAGCTAGAGCACAAAGCATACTGGGCGCTGCAGCATCTCAACATGGACATGAATGCTGCTGGAAACAAGAGAATGCTGCAGCTTTCTGAACTGGATGAGCTGAGATTATTTTCTTATGAAAATGCCAAGTTATACAAGGAAAAAACGAAGAGGTGGCATGATAAACACATCCAGCCAAGAAATTTTGAAGTTGGACAACAAGTTTTGATTTTTAATTCAAGATTGAGACTATTTCCAGGCAAATTGAAATCGAGATGGACCGGACCATACACAATTGAACAAATTTATCCTTATGGAGTGGTCTCGGTTGTGGATAAAAAGGGGATCAAATTTAAAGTCAATGGGCATAGACTCAAACTCTACAAAGATGGAGACCAAGAGCAAACCGTTGCATCTCTATCTTTGGTCAATGCTGAAGAATTAAATGGACCCAAAACAAGTGACAAATTCAAGTGAACACTTTTTACTTTTTATTTTTTCTTTATTTTATGTTTTTCCTTTCTTTCTGTTTATTTATTATTTCCTGTTTTTCTTTCTTTTTGATTACTTATTATTTCTGTTTTTTTTTTATTAGGTGTCGGGTACCCCTGTACCCGACCACTGTTAGTTTTTTTTTCTGTTTTGTTGTTTTCTTTGTTTTTATTTCAGTTTGGGGGATGCTCCAGCATCGACCTCTACAGATGCCGCGGCAACGACAACGTGCTGGAAATCCTTGGCCCTGTTTCCCGACCAAACTCCTACCTGAGGAGGATCCCAACAGAATGGATGACGATGTCATCATCACCCCTTGATGCACTCCCATCGAGACGGGAGTAGTTCTTAACCTTACCCTCCTTTACTTTTATGTTTTTGGGATTGTACTTCAATTGCCTGCTGTGCAGGTCTTGAACACCTTTACTTGTCTTTTGTTTTTTGTTTTGTTTTTTTGACTCCTTTTGTTTTGTTTTTTCTGTTTTGTTACATTGCTTTGCCTGCCATCTGAATTAAAGCAATGAGGACATTGCTTCCCTTTAAGTTTGGGGGAGGGTGTCCTTTAGGGCAAAAAGTTCAAAAATGGTGCTAATTTTCAAAATTTTCCTGCTGTCTTTTGAATGCATGAACATCCTCTCTGCTGAAATTCTGAGTGATCTATTTGAATGCATGATGCCTTGTCTGAAAACTGTTTTAGGATGCCTTATAAATTGATTGATCTGGCATAGAAGACCTGTTTGCATGAATGTGGCAGCATTTTTCATATGACCCATTAGAACCTTAGTTTTAGCAGGATTAGCGTAGACTTTTGGGACCCGATTTATGATGATATCTTCAAAACAAAAGTACATTCTCGTAGACTTTGTACCTTCTTTCAGAATAATTAGGTATTAGTTGACTCTAAGTGAGAATTATTTCAACTCCCTATCTTTTGCACATAGTCTTACTTGGAAATTTCATGTTTATAAAAAGAGTCACTTTGGTATGAAGGTTCAGAATTTTTAGACTCATCTGTTATAGTCCTTGAGGCGAAATCCTAGTAGATTTGGTACTAAAGAAATGATTGAGGCATGTTCTTGAACCGTTTGAGCCTTTATAGCTTACCCTAATATATTTTGCTTCCTTAGTTAACCCAAGTTGAGCCTAAGCCTAATTTCTTGACACCCTTATTAAATAGCCACTTATCCTAAATGTTTTGCATGTATCCATTCTTTGTTTTCCCTAAACTTGATCTTAGTCTGCAATGAACACTGTTAAACATAAGTTTGGGGGTATACTAAGAATGCTATGAGGAGGAACATAGGAATGCCGCAGCTCAATGCTACAGCATTATCATTTTTATGGGGTTAGTGGTATTTAAGGAAAATTTGAACTTCTGATATAAATGCTCTACGTATTGAGGGTATGTATATGAAAACATGTGTGAAAAAATGAAAGCACCCTCGTTACTTTAAAAAGAAAAAGGAAGAAAAAGATGAAGAGCAAAAAGGAAATACGTGTTATGCTTCTTTGAGGTCAAATGTTATATGTTGATTGTGGTTAAATGTTGCACGTAATTCTGAAACAGGGTGTAAATGTTTATGCTCCTTGAGTTGAAAAAAAAAAAATAGAAATGTTGTAGAATTGCTGCAGCATTTCTGTTGCTGCAGCATTTTTATTCACTGAAAAAAAAAAAATATTCTTTTGGGAAGTGATAGCATTAGGGAGAAGCTCATGGCAGACTAGGACTAAGTTTTGAGCCACTTTTTATCCATATTTTTCCTACCTTAGCCCTAGCCTACATTACAACCAAATTAAGACCTCTTTGATCTTTATTGCTAAATTTGCTACATTAGTGGAGAGGGATGTAATAGATTGAGTTTGAGGATACAAAATGAACCTTAGGATTACCATATGTTGACTTATGAATGAGAGATTAAAAAGGAAAGACTATTCACACACACACTGGAGTGGAAATTCGTTGAACTTGGGTTAGTTAATATTTGGTTATTCACTAAGGATGGAACATTATGTCTACTCGAATTTTTAATTTTCTCTTTCTGAAATCATTGGTCCCAGGTTTGGCTGAAACTGCTGAACAAAGTTTTTATGTGGGTATGTATATTTCTGGTTGCTTCTGCATTGCTGCAGCATTGCTCGGGACGAGCAATGACCTAAGTTTGGGGGTGTGATAACTCTAGAATAATAGAGTTATTCACATCTAATTTACCACATTTTATTCGGGAATTAATTGACTTTATTTGGAAAATGGAATAAAAATGTGTTGATTTGATATTTTCTCTCTTTTTACCTAAAAATGTGGATTTATGGTTAAAAGTCAATTTAATTGAATAAATTTCTCAACATGTGGATAAGTTGTATTATTTGTTATTTGGGAATTTATTTGAATTGACTTATTGTGACAAGGGTAAAAAGGGAATGTGGATGGTTGACATTGTTGGATAAAAGTGACCGAGAGGAAAGTGAAGAATGTGTGGAAAATTTGCATCTCTACATATATGTATCTATAGGTATCTATATATATATATATATATATATATATATATTACACACCCACACACCATTTGTCATTTAAAAATCCAGCTGGGCATATTTAAAGATGCACACTTTCGGTCCTATGTATTCATTTCTTTGGTCCCATCCATTATACACATATATATACATACATATATATATATAAGGTACACATGTTGAAATCTTTGTTATATGTATATATATATATATTTGTGGGAGTACAAGTTGGCAAGGTAGACAAAAAGATAGAAGATAGTTGTTGTCCAACAATATATATATATATATACATATATATACATACATATGATGAGATTCCTCTCAATTTTCTAGCAGATTTTCAGGAAAAAAGGTGCAGTGGCAGCTGCATTATACAAAAAAGAAGAAGCATATTTCCTAGTGGGTATATATATATATGTATGTATATATATTCACATGATGACAACTCTCAATTGCTGGCTGGTTTTGTGAGAGTAGGTGGGGAAAAGGGGCAGCATTCAGTGGGAGATGACAAGAAAATTCCAGAAGACAGCTGCAAATTATTTTTTTATTGGCTGGAATTTTTGGAAAGAAAAAGAAGGGAATTGTGGACAGTGGACACGGGAGAGAGTAGTTCAGTTTTGGCTTTTGGCCATTGGAGAATAGGATAGGTTTTCTTCTTAGTTTTTTAGACTAACTTTTGAGAGGGAAGAACCTAAGAGTGAGCAGGGTGACTTGCTGCAACATTCATCAGCTGAGCAGTAGAAAGGCAGCAGCATCAAGCAGAGGAAACGAAGGGCAGCAGATTGATTAAATTGATTTGGGCAGTGGGTGATCTTCCGGCCAGAAGTAATCCTCTCTTCATTTCCTCAATTTGCTACTTTTTTTTGTAACTAAATGTTCTTTGTATTTTGAGAATGTTTACATGGATTCAAGGATTGATTAAATATGTTTTAGGAGTCATATGTTTTCCATCTTAGGCTTGACTCCGTTCATTGGTTTCACTTTGGATCTCGGGACTATGCTTCCTATTACTTTAGTCCTTGTATTTCATGATTCTTGGTTCAAGGAATGATTAAATATGTTTTGGGAGTGATATGCTTTCCGTCTTAGGGTTGATTCCGTTGATTGGTGTCACTATGGACCTAGGGGCTGTTTTTCCATTACGTTATTCTTTGTTTTCCATGATTCGTTTCAGCATAATATATATCTTTAACCTGACGATGTTGTGGTGTAGTTAAGTATGAGCATGTTGAATATTGTTTTGACTATGATGATAAGTATGGTGCAGCATTGCTTTCTGTTTTTATGTTTAATGCTTGTATGGGGTAATGCTTGGTTTATTCATGTAATTACATTAGAATTATGTGGCGTTAGATTGAGCACTGCGTGAACAGCGGTAACTCATATAGTAGTGGAGTGATAACTGCGTGAACAGCGGTACATCCACTGACTAGCGTTGCGCTAGGTCCAAGGTATGTTATCGGGGATCTAGACTAGTAGATCAAGTAGTCTGGGTGAAACCAGACATGCTGTAGCATTGATATGGAACTGAAAGCATGCTTTGTATACTTAGAATCATCTTTGGCTTGTACTTACATTTTTGGCGTAAATGCTGCAGCATTGTATTACCTGCAGTACTCTTGTGGTAATTTCCAGTAGGCTGACTTTTAACTGTTAACTGTAGTTAGGAGTAGGAATGCCGTAGCATTAGACCACTCTCCATTCATGACTTATCATTCTTTATTCTTTTATTCTTTTAACCATTTGTACAATCGTATTTGCATTTGTAATTGGCATACATAGTCCCTGTGGGATCGATAATCTTGTACTTAGGTACATATATTACTTGTTGACCGGTGTATACTTGCACTTGTTAAGATTGCGTTGATTTACTCTACTTTCTTATCTTTACAAATTGTGACACACGCACACAACGCAACACTTAAGCCGGGTTGTTAAGTAAAGCCCAGCTACTAGGCTGAGGAAGCGTCCTCCGAAGGTTCTGACGAGCAGAGTCGGGTCAAGCAATACGGCATATACAGCAGTACGCTCCATCGGCGAGACTTCGTAAAGGGTGAATTCTTTATGGCATCGGTCCCCCTCTCCCTCTCTTATATGTTGTTATTGTGTTTGTCCAAATACTGATTGGAATACCAGATTATGTTTTTATGAATATTTGTGATATATGTTGAAGTTATTATGTTTTTCTAGAAATGGCCACCTGCTTAAATATCCATTATGTCTGCATGTCTATTGCCGTTCTTTTAAACTGAAATTAGGGTTATAGACAATTCCTAACCACGGTCTATTCATAACCTGTTTAGTTTAACAGACATCAATTAGTATTGGTGTCTGCCATACTAGATAAAATAATCTGCGGAACACCCTGTTGGTTGAAAGTAGTCTAGGTAGGCTGAGTGAGTATTATGCCGGCGGTTATGAGACGAGCAGTATGATCCCCAAAGTGACATAGGGCGGTCATTGCTGACTTTAGTCCGAGCCGTGAGTAGGGCCGTTACCCTTAACGATGGGGCGGTAGCGTAGAAACTCAGATGTGGTAACCTTTAGACACAGAACATAGTTGCAATCCAGGCCAAGACATGTCTAAAATACTCGAATATAGGTCAATCAATGTATAGTAACAGTATAACATAGAATCAGAACTCATCTTTAAACACTTTTAGGATTAATTGGACTTGAACCTAGTGGAGAATGGATCACCCTCTCATCAAAGTATTTGATGAAGATTGCATAACTGGATCATAAGATAGGAGTTAGGATAAAAGGCTAGTTACTACTAAGCCGTTGCCACTTCCCTGGGAGTACGATAATTATTTAATAAAATCGTAGATACTTTCCAATAGACTAGCTACACGATAGGTACTCTGCCTTAGATCTGGCTGATTAAGTGACACCATAGACTAAATGTGACAATTAGTTAATTCACAGTCCTTAATTATTCATAATCAACATAGGGTAAAATAACACCTATTTAGCACGTCGGTCGGAAACCCCATCAGCCACAATTCTAGAAACTTATGATAGGTAGCGGTAGTAACCTAGACTTTTGATTAACACTTATGTTATACCAGTTAGACAATCAGTTTCCTGAATATAGGATTATCATAACTAATTAATTTTAGATAATATCTGGAATTAAGACACTTAGGATAATCAAATTTTAGAAAATTATTCTAAAACCATATTAAGGAAATTTACATGCTTTCTAAATAAATCAAAATCCATAAAAATATTTTCCTTACTTTCTTGTTTCACTTTCCTATGTTTGTTATTTGTTATTTTTTAACCAGACTTTGCACTCAGAAATGAAGGGAACAAGAGCCCAGGATACTCTGGACGAAGTAGGGCATAACACTTCCCCAGAAATCCAAACAATTCCTTCTTCTCCCGAATACACTCCTGCCTCTCCCGAATACACTCCTGCTTCTCCCGAATATACTCCTAAATCTCCCGAGTACACCCCGAAATCTCCTGAATATACTCCTGCATCCCCCGCACCTAACGACCAACCACCTTCATCAGAGGATAGCACTGACAGTTCTCAATCAGCCTTGGCTGCCCGGGTAGATGCTATATCTCACAGGATAAGCGCTACGACTCAGACAATACCGGGCGGACTAAGACGATCATATCAGGCTGTTCTAACCTTAAGTTCTGAAGTAACCCAACTCAGAACCACAATAGAACGCCAAAATGTGCAATTACTCCGAGAGATGATGGAAATCTTGAAGGAACAAAGGAACCAGCAGGAGGAAATGCGCAACATACAAGAAGAACTGCAAGAGATGCGAAACATTCGAACAGAACTACAGGAGATCAGAGACAGGAGTCGTTAAAAAGGGAAGATTCTTTTACTTTTATTTTCAGCAAATAATAAGTTTGAACTGAAACTTGATAATTGACCCATATTTTTCTATTTTTCAAACATTTTTAAAGGGTCCTTTATTTTCAACAATTTTCTTCAGACATTTTATTTCTATGAAAAATGAAACTTTTGCAAATGCAGTTTATTTTTCATTAACTAAATTGTATAAACTCAAATTTTTGTTTTTCTTGCTGAATTTAAATAGGAATAAAATTAGGGTAGTATGATTTTCGAAAAAGTGAGACTGAGGAATTTTTGCATAGAGTTTTTTTTTAACAACTTCTGAATTTCATTGGATAAACACGAAGCCTTGTTAAAAATTATGATTATTTTTGGTATACTGAGATTTGCAGGAATTAGAAAAAAAAATAATATTTTCGGAATTGGCACGCGTCCCGAGGCAACCCGGGACGGGCGTCCCGAAGGCAGCCCCTTCTATAAAATCTCAATTTTTTTCATTTTTCCCTCAAAATTCACTTCCAAAAATCCCCCTCTTAAATAACTCTCTCCCTTTACCTTTGGCAAACTTTTCAAATTTAAAATTTCAAATTTCCCTCCAAAATTTAAATTTTAAATTTCCTTCCAAATTCGAATTTCCCTCCAAAATTCGAATTTCCCGCCAAGAATTTCGAAATCTTTCCCTAGCCTAATTTCACCCTTTTGAATTCAAATTCACCTCCAGAATTCGAATTCGAACCTTCCTTCCTACCTAAAACTCCCAAAATCTCTCAAACACTTTCAACCCAAATGGCTGCCAAACGTGCTCGTACCACATCTACCATGACAGTTACCTCAGTGACACATCCTTTTATGCTGTTTCCCTCCAGCACAGCATATCAGGAGAGATGTCACGGATACATCGGACGCACGATACTGACGGGCAAAACATTGGATTGGGCAGCAGTACAGACACTGGAGTAGAGGCTGAGGTCAGACGCATACTCGACGTACCACCTTACAGTCGAGTATTCATCGTCACAGAGCCCACATACCTGGAGCTGGTATGTGAGTTCTATGCATCCTTTGCATGCCACCAGGAGCAGATCACATTCCGCTTAGGCGGAATAGATCGGTCGATGAGCATGGCCGAGTTCGGCGTCGCCATGAGTATCTGGCAGAGAGATGAGCTGGATACGCCCGCATACACCACAGCAGTGCGAGACTTCACGACTGCGGACGTCCCCGCTGCTTGGGCTCAGATTTGTATGACGGGTGCCCCATACCAGCACGGCTCCTCGAAAGCCACAGGTATCTATCCCGCTCTTCGCTACTTACATGCCATTATCGCACACACTTTGTCAGGACGACGGACGACCCCCGGGAATGTCACCCAAATGGAGATATTCCTCTTGGCCAACATGCATATGGGATCTACAGTAGAGATGGCTCGACTTCTCACAATCATCATGCGGGGTTTTGCTACGGACACTCGGAAACAGTGTCTGGGGCTCGGGCCATTCATCACCAGGATAGCCCGCAACCTGGAGTTGGACATAGAGGGCTCGGAGCTTACTCTGGTCGCCCCAACCACTATTCCCACAAACGTTACCATCCTACGGAACATGGGAATGGTTGTCCGGGATGCGAGCGGCCGCTACACCATCCACATAGAGCAGCCAGGACAGGCCTCGACATCAGAAGCAGCTCCACCGCATATCCCTCCATCCGAGACGTTCGTGCCACGTACTGCCTTCGAACGACACATGTCGCACGGATTGGCAGAACTATCGGCACGATACAGTCGAGACATGGACCGGATCGACAGACGGCTGGCAATGATGGATGACAGGATTGACAGACGACTGGCGGTGATGGATGACAGGATCGCCATGATCACCAGTAGGATTGAGGAGATACATCAGCAGACTGCCCGAGTAGCGGAGAACTTCGAGTTTGACTTAACAGACCTCGGTCCACTGGATGGCGACCCGCCGGGTTCTTAGTCTCTCTCTCCCCTTCTTTCCTTTCTTTTGTCTTTTGTTTATCTTGTTCTTTGTGTATGTCTGGGCTGTATGACTATGAATCTTTGTACAAAATTGATTTATATGACATACAGAATTGTTGCATTATTTTGTTTTTTCTTGTTTTTTTTATTATGTTTTATTTCTTGTTTTCAAATAAGTGTGGGGTAATTAGCTATTAATGAACACTGAGGACAGTGCCAAACTTAAGTGTGGGGTAGCAGTGCACGGTGCACTGTAGCAGTTTGAAGCAGTTTGAAAATTTTTTCGCATGTTTTTGCTTGTTTTCCCCGTATTTTCACACCCTTCCAAATTTTTCAAAATTTTTCCGTCTTTCAGACTTCTAAATGCAGTATGCTTGGTTAAACAATTGCTTATGTCTATGATATGTAGGTAGTATGCTATGGTTAGTAGGAGATAGTTGATAGCTATCTTGGACTAATTGATTAGGAATAGGGAATTCCTGATAACTGAGCACAGCTTTGTCTGGATTAGAGACCTCAACCAATTGCCCATTCGAGACTCCACTAGATAAAATTAGACCAATTGTGGATATATTGGCAGTTAGAATAACTAGATGAGACTCTGAGCTAAAAGTGAAAGGAACATTAAGGAAGTTAATTACAATAGGGTAGTTTGCCAGCGGCCTTGGCTACTCGAGCACCACTCCTTCGGGGAACTTAAAGCCTGATGCCCTAAGGTCGTGTAGATCTGGGAGTCATCGGAGTGGGACTCGCTACATGGGTAGTTGAAGTTGACGTGTTCTAAGCAGACTCGAAATACCCTGAATCTATAAAGAAAATAACCAAGTGCTAAAACATTAAAAATCTTATCACCAAAGCTCAGAACTCAGAAAGTTATCTGTTGTCAGTGTGTCTAGCGATAGGTCGAAGTATTATCTGGTGGCAGTTAAGATAAGAGTTCATTGTGTTGACTATCTGGTCTAGACTAGTACACACACTACACATCAGGAAGACCCTGTGACTAAGAAAAAGTCCAACCTAGTTGGTGATTTGTTTTCTGCCTGATCATAACAAGCTACTAGAAACATTTGAGACCTTGTCATAGCAACCTAACCAGTCAGACCTGTGTTAAGAATTGTCTGAAGAATTTTTAGAATAAAAACATGATAGGAATTTAAGTGACTGCACTACGGTTTAAAATCACTAACTCCATGTAGACTTTGCTTGAGGACAAGCAAAAAGCTAAGTGTGGGGTTATCTGATACGCGAAAATCGTATCACATTTTTAGCATGTTTTTATATATGTTTTAATGTGAAATTGAGAGTAAATTGACATTAATTGTTTACTATTTACTTGATTTCACGGTTTTTATGATTTTGCAAGTGTCAGGTGAAAAGTAGACGAAAACAGCAAATTCTGGGGCAAAAACGCAATTTTTGGAAATGCTGACCCGGTCAAAGGTCCAGGACGGGCGTCCCGAACCGGGACGGGTGTCCCGAGCCGCCAGAAGCTGTCCCACATCGAATTTTTCAGAGATTTTCACTCTGAGAAGCTGCTATAAATACCCCAGGCCTCCAGCAGTTGAATTCATCCCTCTCCACTCGATCTGAGTCATTAAGTGGTTTCCAGTGTACAATTTTCCAGTACACAACTCACTCAGAGACTCGGATCTCAGTTTTCTTTCTTATTAGTGTTTGTTTTAGTTTTTGAGAAATAGTCTCAGATCTTAGGTTTCTATAGATAGGTTCGTTTCTGGTATTCATAGAATACCCGGGATTTCGTTAGGAGATCTTAAGAGAGCTCTAGGCGTTCGAAGAGTCAGTCCACAGGGCTAGGCTTAAGCCCAGGACGTAAGGTAAAGTCTAGCTACTAGGCTGAGGAAGCGTCCTCCGAAGGTTCTGGTGAGTAGAGTCAGGGCGAGCAATACGACATATACAGCAGTACGCTCCGTAGGCGAGACTTCGTAAAGGGTGATTTCTTTATGGCATCGGTCCCCATGTCCCTCTCTTATATGTTTTATTGCTTTGTTCTAAATATGAATTATGAATATCAGATTACGATTTTATGAGTAGTTGTGTTATATGTTGAAGTTTTTATGTTTTTCCGGAAATAGCCACCTGCTAAATATTCATTATGTCTGCATGTCTAATGTAAGTCTCTTTTAAACTAAAACTAGGGTTATAGACAATTCCTAACCACGGTCTATTCATAACCTGTTTAGTTTAACAGGCATCAATTAGTATTGGTGTCTGCCATACTAGATAAAATAACCAACGGAACACCTTGTTTGTTAGAGTAGTCTAGGTAGGCTGAGTAGAGAGTTATGCCGGCGGTTTTGCGACGAGCAGCATGACCCCGAAGTGACATAAGGGTACCATTCATTGCTGACTTTAGTCTGGGCCGTGAGTAGGGCCGTTTACCTTAACGATGGGGCGGTAGTGTAGAGACCTCAGATGTGGTACACCTTTAGACACAGAACATAGTTGCATTCCAGGCTAAGATATATCTAAAACACTCGAATATAGGTCAATCAACATATAGGAACAGTATAACATAGAATCAGAACTCATCTTTAAAACACTTTTAGGATTAATTAGACTTAAACCTAGTGGAGAATGGATCACCCTCTCATCAAAGTATTTGATGAAGATTGCATAACTGGATTATAAGATAGGAATTAGGATAAAAGGCTAGTTACTACTAAGCCGTTGCCACTTCCCTGGGAGTACGATAATTAAATTAATAAAATCGTAGATACTTTCCAATAGACTAGCTACACGATAGGTACTCTGCCTTAGGTTCTGGCTGATTAAGTGACACCATAGAGACTAAATGTGACAATTAGTCAATCACAGTCCTTAATTATTCATAATCAACATAGGGTAAAATCACACATATTTAGCATGTCGGTCGGAAACCCCATCAGGCAACAATTAAAGCCAGACTAGTGCAAGCAAGTGATCTACCAAGTGATATCGAACGGTCGAAGGATATAGAGGAATTTGGCATTGTATCAGGAGCATAGCAATGGAGGAGCTTGCATCCTCTGCATACAATCAGCTGTGAGAAACCTCCCCAAGGAAGTTTCAAATACTTGGGCCCAGATCTACACCACTAGAGCCTCCTACCACCACGGCTTAGCCAAAGCTTCAGGTATCTCTTCTACCATTCAAAACTTGCATGCAATACCTTCACTGACATTGGCAGGTAGGCACACCAATCCAAATAAGTCTCATTCCTAGACATATTCCTTCTGGACACGTTGCTACGATTACGAGAAATTTTGCAAATGATTCGAGAAAATAGTCCTTGGGGCTTGAGTCATTCCTCACATGGATATACCACTACTTGGAGCTCGACAATGAAGGGTCGGAGCTGACGTCATCCGTTCCAGTATCTAAAGCTTGTAGAGTCAGAAACACCTCAGCAATAGCACATGGCTAAGGTGAAGAGCTAATTGACAGATCAGAGAAGACCCTTCTGCTGGCGACATGAAGGGAGTTTTTCTAATCCTCATATTCCTTTTATTTTATTTGTTTTGTGTTCTGTTTTGCTATCCTTCTTGTTTTGTTGCCTTATTTTCTCTCTTACCCTTAGTTAGTCGAATAAGTGTGGGGTAAGAGTTCTTTGTTTTATTTTTGTTTCTTGTTTTCAAATAAGTGTGGGGTAGTTTAGCTATGCATGAACACTGAGGACAGTGTCAGACTTAAGTGTGGGGTAGCAGTGCACAGTGCACTGTAGCAGTTGGCAAAATTTTTGCATGATTTTGCTTGTTTTCCCCGTATTTTCACACCCTTCCAAAAAATTTTAAAAATTTTTCCGTCTTTCAGACTTCTAAATGCAGTATGCTTGGTTAAACAATTGCGTATGTCTATGATATGTAGGTAGAATGTTATGGTTAGTAGGAGATAATTGATCACTATTTTTGAACTTATTGATTAGGAGTAGGGAATTCCTGATAATTAAGCACAACTTAGTCTGGGTTAGAGACCTCAGCCAATTACCTTTTCAAGACTTAACTAGATAAAATTAGACCAGTTGTAGGATGCTGATGCGTTCCGATTGGTATGCTAAAAGATAGGCTTTATTTACCTATGTCGATTATGAGTAATTAAGGACTGAGTCTTACTAACTGTCACTTAGCATTCAATTATTGTCACTTAATCAATCAGAACCTAAGGTAGAGTACCTAACGTGTAGCTAGTCTGTTGGAAAGTATCTACGATTTTATTAAGTAAATATCGTACTCCCAGGGAAGTGGCAACGGCTTAGTAGTAACTAGCCTTTTATCCTAACTCTTATCTTATGATCCAGTTATGCAATCTTCAACAATAACTTTGATGAGAAGGTGATCCATTCTTCACTAGGTTTAAGTTTAATTAAGCCTAAAAGTGTTTTATAGATAATGTCCTGATTTAATGTTATACTGTTCCTAAATGTTGATTGACCTATCTTTGAGTATTTTAGATGCATCTTAGCCTGGATTGCAACTATGTTCTGTGTCTAAAGGCGTACCACATCCGAGGTCTGTAATAAACCGCCCTACCTTAATGACGGCCCTACTCACGGTTCGGGACGAAGGCATCCATGAACGGTACCCTATGTCACTTCGGTATCATTTCACTTGCCCTAGCCGCCGGCATAATCGGACTCGGCTCGGCTTACCTAGACTACTCTTAACAAGCAGGGTGTTCAGCAGGTTATTTTATCTAGCATGGCAGACACCAATACTAATTGATGCATGTTAAACTAAACAGGTTATGATTAGACCGTGGTTAGGAATTGTCTATAACCCTAACTTTAGTTTAAAAGAGCACATTAAACATGCAGACATAGTGAATATTTAGCAAGTGGCTATTTCCGGAAAATCATAACAACTTCAACATATAAAACAAATATTCATAAGAATCTTAATCTGATATTCAAATTAATATTTAGATAAAACAATTCGTAAACATACAGAACCTCGTCTAGGGGACCCACTATCATAACGTAATCACCACTCTATGTAGGTCCAACCGGCGCTGCAGCTCTTGTATGCTCCTGACTGCTGATCCTATTCTGCTCGGCAGAGCCTTCGGAGAACGCTCCTTAGACCTAGTAGCAATTACTTTACCTTACATCCCGGGCTTAAGCAAATTGCCCTAATCTGACTAAGAACACGCACCCTATCTCTCTCTTAGGATCTCCTAACGAAATCCCGGTATTCTATGAATACCAAAAACGAACCTATCTATCGAAGCCTAAGCTCTGAGACTATTTCTCAGAAACTAAGAAAACGAAACACTAAAGAAATAAAGAAAACTGAAACTGAAACCCGAGTCTCTCAGTGACTTGTGTACTCGAAAATTGTACACTGGAAGTCTCTGAATGACTTAGATCGAGTGGAGAGGGATGATTTTAACTCCTGGAGGCCTGGGGTATTTATAGCAGCTTTCTGGAGTGAAAATCTCCAAAATTTCGATGTGGGACAACTTCTGGTGCTTCGGGACGCCCGTCCTGGATTGGGACGCCCATCCTGGTGGTTTGACTGGGTCGGGACGCCCGTCCCGGACCGTTGACCAAGTCAGCATTTCCAAAAAATTGCATTTTTACCCCAAAATTTGCTGTTTTCGTCTACTTTTCACATGACACTTCCAAAATCATAAAAACTGTGAAATTGAGTAAATAACAATCAATTAAGATCGATTTCCTATCAATTTCACACTAAATCATACATAAAAACATGCTAAAAAAGGTATATGATTTTCGCGTATCAGATAACCCCACACTTAGCTTTTTGCTTGTCCTTAAGCAAAGTCTACGTGAAGTTAGTGATTCTAAATCATATGTGCAGTCACTTAAATTTCTAGTCATGTTTTTATTCCAAAAATTATTCAGATAATTCTTAACACATGTCTGACTGGTTAGGTTGCTATGACAAGGTCTCAAATGTCTCTAGTAGATTGTTAGGATTGAGCAGAAAACAATTTAACAACTAGGTTGAACTCTTCTCTTAGTTATAAGGTCTTCCTGATGTGTATTGTGTGTACTAGTCCAGACCAGATAGTCAACACAATAAACTCTTGTCTTAACTATTACCAGATAACACTTCGACCTGTAACTAGACACACTGACAACAGATAACTTTCTGAGTTCTGAGCCTTGGTGATCAGATTTTA
The DNA here is from genome assembly GCA_027405835.1 of Asclepias syriaca. Taxonomy (NCBI): domain Eukaryota; kingdom Viridiplantae; phylum Streptophyta; class Magnoliopsida; order Gentianales; family Apocynaceae; genus Asclepias; species Asclepias syriaca. The sequence goes on along the minus strand of CM049928.1, from coordinate 10,333,018 downwards.
ATTATTTAGATTTTATTGATTTCTTTCGTTTATAGATTCAGGGTATTTTGAGTCTGCTTTGAACACGTCAACTTCAACTACCCATGTAGCGAGTCCCACTCCGATGACTCCCAGACCTACACGACCTTAGGGCATCAAGCTTTAAGTTCCCCGAAGGAGTGGTGCTCGAGTAGCGAAGGCCGCTGGCAAACTACCCTATTTTTTTTCATCATCATTTGTTTTTCTTTTCTTTTCACTTTTAGCTCAGAGTCTCATCTAGTCATTCTAATTGTCATTGCATCCTACAACTGGTCTAATTTTATCTAGTTAAGTCTTGAAAAGGTAATTGGCTGAGGTCTCTAACCCAGACTAAGTTGTGCTTAATTATCAGGAATTCCCTACTCCTAATCAATAGGTTCAGCAATAGTTATCAATTATCTCCTACTAACCACAACATACTACCTACATATCATAGACATAAGCAATTGTTTAACCAATCATACTACATTTAGACGTCTGAAAGACGGAAAAAGTTTGAAAATTTTTGGAAGGGTGTGAAAATACGGGGAAAACAAGCAAAATCATGCAAAACTTTTGTCAACTGCTACAGTGCACCGTGCACTGCTACCCCACACTTAAGTCTGACACTGTCCTCAGTGTTCATGCCTAGCTAGACTACCCCACACTTATTTGCAAACAAGAAGAAATGAAAACAAAACAAAGAACTCTTACCCTACACTTATTTGACTAATTAAGGGTAAGAGAGAAAATAAAACAAGAAGGATAATGGAAATAACAAAACAGAATACAAAACAAAGAAAACAAAAGTAAAGGATCATGAGGATTAGAAAAACTCCCTTCTTGCCTCGAGCAGAAGGGTTTTCTCCTGATCTGTCAATTGGCTCTTCACCTTAGCCATGTGTTATTGCTGAGGCATTCTTGACTCTATAAGCTCTCGAACTGGAACGGATGACGTCAGCTTCGATCTTCATCGTCGAGCTCTAGGTAGTGGCCTATTCATTTGATGAATGGCTCGAGCCCCACGGACTGCTTCCTCGAATCATTGTAAGATTTCTCACAATCATAGCACCGTGTCCAGGAGGAACGTGTCTAGGAATGAGATTCTTGGGATTTGTGTGCCTTCCTGCCAATGTTAGTAAATGTATTGCATGCAAGTCTCGAATGGAAGAAAAGATACCTAAAGTTTTGGCGAAGCTGTGGGGTAGGGGGCTCCAGTTGTGTAGATCTGGGCCCAAGTATTTGAGACTTCCTCGGGAAGTTTCTCCAGCTGATTGGTATGCAGGGAATGCAAGCTCCTCCATTGCTATGCTCCGACACAATGCCAAATTCCTCTATATCTGTCGACCGTTCGTTACCTCTTGGTAGATCACTTGCTTGCACTGGTCTGGTTTTAATTGTTGCCAGAGTATATCATTGTTGATTCTAGGGTAGGGTTTTGCTGTGGTGGTATCTTCTGAAAGTTTCCAGCTTCCGAATTATTCCTCAGCTAAGTCCCGTATCATTCCTCCAGCTGGAATTGTATGCATTTCCCATTGGAGTAGCATTCTGTAGTAACCTACTCCTACCTCTTTTTGGAATGGTTCGTATTTCATTCCCATAGCAATCCCTACTAGAGTGTGGTACTTGGCAGACTTCACATATTAGATACATAGACTCAACGGTTCTTCCTAAGACATTGGCACCCTGAATCTGGAAAACAATTTCTCATAGAATCTGCACATGACTTTAACATCATTAGTAGGTAATGCATGTGCTTCAGGCCATTTTGAAAAAGTGTTCCACGACTACTATGATGTAATTAGTGTCAAAGGAAGAAAGGAAAAGGATTTGAAATACCCCTGATATGAAAGGTTGCAACATTCTGTGTACGTTGCTGGGGTAGACGATCTCTGGAAGATGTGTTACCTATTATTTGGCAAGCATCGCAGGACTGTATCAGAGATACAAAATCCTTGAATATGGTAGGTCAACAAGATCCTGCTTTCAACACTTTCCGGACAATGTTGATAGTAGTCAATTGGTCTCCCGTAGATTCTTTAGGGCAATGCTCCAAAATCTTGTGTCCTTCGTCTTCTGAGATACGTCTTCTGATCACTTACCCTGCAATAATTCAAAATAGAAAAATGGATCTCCCTAGTAGTAACATTCCAAATCAACAAAGAATTTCTTCTTTTGTTGATAAGTCATATCACTTGGGAATAATTAGCAACTAGATAATTAGTAATATCAGTAAACTACGGAGGAGAATCATTATTCATAGCAAATAATTTCTCATTCAGAAGTTTATCAGATACTACTATCTCGTCAATAGCTTCTAACTCGGGGTTTTCTAATCTAGACCAAAGGTTTGCTTTCTAGATTTTTAGCCCTTTTTCTTATCCCGTCTTTCTATATCAAATTTAATAGAACTTAACTAATCAATCTTGGTTCATCATTAGTTTTATTGAACAGATATCTTAGAGTAAAGTAATCAGTGTATACTATTGTTTAGACTAGGCATGGCATGAATGTATCATAGGCATATGCAATAACTAGTAATCCCTTTTCAGTGGTGGTAAGGTTCTACTAGGCATCAGTAAAAGGTCTTACTTGCATAGTGTATAATATGATGTTCTAATCATGCCTATTTCCTAAAACAATCATTACTACATGGTCACTAGCATCACATATTAATTCACAAAGAAAATTCCAATTAGGTGATGTCATAATGGGTGCAGTAATTCCTTTTGGTTTAAACAATCTCATGCATTTATCATCAAACAAAAGGAACATCCTTTCTCATTAGAATACTCTGAGGTTTGTCTATTAAAGAAAATTTTATTTCATGATTCTGTCTAATAGACTAAGCATGACCTAAGAAAATTCCATAATGATATTTCTTCCATATTAAAATCTGAGCCAAAAATTGACAACTCAGAAAAATATTCTATCCTCATTCCATTTTTATTTTTTTCGAAATTAAGTAATAGGGAAAAAAACGAAAAATAGAAACAAATGTACGAAAAAAAAACAACTAAGAAAGAACAAGAGATAGGGAAAAAGAACAACTTACCGCTGAGCAAGAAAAATACATTCTTTTTGGATTTTAAATTTTTAACATTTTTTTTCTTTTTATGTTTAATTTCGAAAGCCATTAAATTCCCTCAATATGGTTTTAGAATAATTTTCTAAAATTGGGTTATCTAAAGTGTCTTAATTCCAGATAATATCTAAAATCAATTAGTTATGATAATCCTATATTTTGGAAAGTGATTGTCTAACTAGTATAAGATAAGTGTAAATCAAAAGTCTAGGTTACTACTGTTACCTATCATACGTTTCTAGAATTGTGGCCAATAATCCTAAATTCATTATGATATTTCCCCGGCAACGGCGCCAAAAATCTGATGCGTTCCGATTGGTATGCTAAAAGATAGGCTTTATTTACCTATGTCGATTATGAGCAATTAAGGACTGAGTCTTACTAACTGTCACTTAGCATTCAATTATTGTCACTTAATCAATCAGAACCTAAGGCAGAGTACCTATCGTGTAGCTAGTCTGTTGGAAAGTATCTACGATTTTATTAAGTAAATATCGTACTCCCAGGGAAGTGGCAACGACTTAGTAGTAACTAGCTTTTTATCCTAACTCTTATCTTATGATCCAGTTATGCAATCTTCATCAATAACTTTGATGAGAGGGTGATCCATTCTTCACTAGGTTTAAGTTTAATTAAGCCTAAAAGTGTTTTATAGATAATGTCCTGAATCTATGTTATACTGTTCCTACATGTTGATTGACCTATCTTCGAGTATTTTAGATGCATCTTAGCCTGGATTGCAACTATGTTCTGTGTCTAAAGGCGTACCACATCCGAGGTCTCTAATAAACCGCCCTACCTTAATGACTGCCCTACTCACGGTTCGGGACGAAGGCATCCATGAATGGTACCCTATGTCACTTCGGTATCATGTCGCTTGCCCTAGCCGCCGGCATAATCGGACTCAGCTCGGCTTACCTAGACTACTCTTAACAAGCAGGGTGTTCAGCAAGTTATTTTATCTAGCATGGCAGACACCAATACTAATTGATGCCTATTAAACTAAACAGGTTATGATTAGACCGTGGTTAGGAATTGTCTATAACCCTAACTTTAGTTTAAAAGAGCACAATAAACATGCAGACATAGTGAATATTTAGCAGGTGGCTATTTCCGGAAAATCATAACAACTTCAACATATAAAACAAATATTCATAAGAATCGTAATCTGATATTCAAATTAATATTTAGATAAAACAATTCGTAAACATACAGAACCTTGTCTAGGGGACCCACTGTCATAAAGTAATCACCACTCTATGCAGGTCCAGCCGGCGCTGCAGCTCCTGTATGCTCCTGACTGCTCGATCCTACTCTGCTCGGCAGAGCCTTCGGAGAACGCTCTTTAGACCTAGTAGCAATTGCTTTACCTTACATCCCGGGCTTAAGCAAATTGCCCTAATCTGACTAAGAACACGCACCCTATCTCTCTCTTAGGATCTCCTAACGAAATCCCGGTATTCTATGAATACCAAAAATGAACCTATCTATCGAAGCCTAAGCTCTGAGACTATTTCTCAGAAACTAAGAAAACGAAACACTAAAGAAAGAAAGAAAACTGAAACTGAAACCCGAGTCTCTCAGTGACTTGTGTACTCGAAAATTGTACACTGGGAGTCTCTGAATGACTCAGATCGAGTGGAGAGGGATGATTTCAACTCCTGGAGGCCTGGGGTATTTATAGCAGCTTTCTGGAGTGAAAATGTCCAAAACGTTCTATGTGGGACAACTTCTGGTGCTTCGGGATGCCCGTCCTGGATTGGGACGCCCGTCCTGGTGGTTTGACTGGGTCGGGACGCCCGTCCCGGACCGTTGACCAAGTCAGCATTTCCAAAAATTGCATATTTACCCCAAAATTTGCTGTTTTCGTCCACTTTTCACCTGACACTTCCAAAATCATAAAAACTGTGAAATTGAGTAAATAACAATCAATTAAGATCGAATTCCTATCAATTTCACCCTAAATCATACATAAAAATATGCTAAAAAAGGTATATGATTTTCACGTATCAGATGCATTGACAATTAGAATGACTAGATGAGACTCTGAGCTAAATGTGAAAAGAAAAGAAAAAAAATAGGGTAGTTTGCCAGCGGCCTTCGCTACTCGAGCACCACTCCTTCGGGGAACTTAAAGCCTGATGCCCTAAGGTCGTGTAGGTCTGGGAGTCATCGGAGTGGGACTCGCTACATGGGTAGTTGAAGTTGACGTGTTCAAAGCAGACTCAAAATACCCTGAATCTATAAACGAAAGAAATCAATAAGAGCTAAATAATTAAAATCTGATCACCAAGGCTCAGAACTCAGAAAGTTATTTGTTGTCAGTGTGTCTAGTGACAAGTTGAAGTGTTATCTGGTAATAGTTAAGACAAGAGTTTATTGTGTTGACTATCTGGTCTGGACTAGTACACACACTACACATCAGGAAGACCTTATGACTAAGAGAAGAGTTCAACCTAGTTGTTAAATTGTTTTCTGCTCAATCCTAACAATCTACTAGAGACATTTGAGACCTTGTCATAGCAACCTAACCAGTCAGACATGTGTTAAGAATTATCTGAATAAGTTTTGGAATAAAAACATGACTAGAAATTTCAGTGACTGCACATATGATTTAGAATCACTAACTTCAGTTAGACTTTGCTAGAGGACAAGCAAAAAGCTAAGTGTGGGGTTATCTGATACGCGAAAATCATATACCTTTTTTAGCATGTTTTTATGTATGATTTAGGGTGAAATTGATAGGAAATCGATCTTAATTCATTGTTATTTACTCAATTTCACAGTTTTTATGATTTTGGAAGTGTCAGGTGAAAAGTAGACGAAAACAGCAAATTTTGGGATAAAAATGCAATTTTTGGAAATGCTGACTTGGTCAACGGTCCGGGACGGGCGTCCCGACCCAGTCAAACCACTAGGACGGGTGTCCCGAACCCCCAAATCAAGTCCCACATCTAATGTTTGATGAAAAATCACCCCAGGAAGCTGCTATAAATACCCCAGGCCTCCAGTAGTTGAATTCATCCCTCTCCACTCGATCTGAGTCATTCAGTGGTTTCCAGTGTACAATTCTCTAGTACACAACTCACTCGGAGACTCAGATTTCAGTAGAAGTTTTCTTTCTTTCCTTTTTGTTTTTGTTTTTCTAGTTTCTGAGAAATAGTCTCAGATCCTAGGGTTCGATAGATAGGTTCGTTTCTGGTATTCATAGAATACCCGGGATTTCGTTAGGAGATCCTAAGAGGGCTCTAGGCGTTCGAAGAGTAAGTCCACAGGGCTGGGCTTAAGCTGGGTATTAAGGTAAAGCCCAGTTACTAGGCTGAGGAAGTGTCCTCCGAAGGTTCTGGCGAGCAGAGTCAAGGCGAGCAATACGACATATACAGCAGTACGCTCCATCGGTGAGACTACGTAAAGGATGATTTCTTTATGGCATCAGTCCCCATGTCCCTCTCTTATATGTTGTTATTGAGTTGTTCCAAAAATTGATTATGAATACGAGATTACGATTTGTATGAATATTTGTTTTATATGTTGAAGCTGTTATATTTTTCCGGAAATGGCCACCTGCTTAATATTCACTATGTCAGCATGTCTAATGTGCTCTTTTAAACTAAAGTTAGGGTTATAGACAATTCCTAACCACGGTCAGATCATAACCTGTTTAGTTTAACATGCATCAATTAGTATTGGTGTCTTCCATGCTAGATAAAATAACCTACTGAACACCCTGCTTGTTAGAGTAGTCTAGGTAGGCCAAGCTGAGTCCGATTATGCCGGTGGCTAGGGCAAGCGGCATGATCCCCGAAGTGACATAGGGCTTTCATGGATGCCTTCGTCCCGAACCGTGAGTAGGGCCGTCATTAAGGTAGGGCGGTTTATTAGAGACCTCGGATGTGGTAGGCCTTTAGACACAGAACATAGTTGCAATCCAGGCTAAGATATATCTAAAATACTCGAATATAGGTCAATCGACATATAGGAACAGTATAACATAGAATCAAGACCTCATCTATAAAACACTTTTGGGATTAATTAGACTTAAACCTAGTGGAGAATGGATCACCCTCTCATCAAAGTTATTGATGAAGATTGCATAATTGGATCATAAGATAAGAGTTAGGATAAAAGGCTAGTTACTACTAAGCCGTTGCCACTTCCCTGGGAGTACGATATTTAACTTAATAAAATCGTATATACTTTCCAACAGACTAGCTACACGATAGGTACTCTGGCTTAGGTTCTAATTGATTAACTGACAATAATTGAATGCTAAGTGACAGTTAGTAAGACTCAGTCCTTAATTACTCATAATCGACATAGGCAAATAAAGCCTATCTTTTAGTATACCAATCGGAACGCATCATTATGGTAATAAATACATCATAGTAGCCGTAGAATACTTTTTGAAGTGGCCTGAGGCACAGGCATTACCTACTAATGATGCTAGAGTCGTGTGTAGATTTATTAGACAGCTATTCTCTAGATTTGGATGCCCAAAAGCCCTCATCAGTGATTGGGGTACACATTTTTGCAACTCTCAAATGCAAAAAGTACTTCTGTAATATGGAGTTCAACATCGCCTTTCCACAACATACCACCCTCAAACCAATAGGTAGGTTGAGGTAATCAATAGAGGAATAAAACGGATATTAGAGAAGACTGTAGGTGTTAACCGTAGGGATTGGGCCATAAAACTTGATGATGCCTTATGGGCCTTTCGTACGACATATAGAACTTCTACAAGATTTTCACCTTATAGATTGGTCTATGGAAAAGCATGTCATTTTCCTGTTGAAATTAAACATAGAGCTTACTGGGCAGTACAAAAATGCAATCTAGATAATACCTTGACTAAGGAAAATTGGATTTTACAACTCAACGAATTGGATGAATGGAGGCTCAAAGCCTATGAAAATTCACATCAATTCAAGATAACAAGTAAACTCCGACATGACAAGCGACTCAGATCTCAGAAGAATTTTGAGCCAGGAGATAAAGTGCTATTATACAACCCTCGTTTGAAATTATTTCTAGGAAAGTTATGAAGCTATTGGTCAAGCCCGTTCACTATCACAGAAGTATCGCCCTTTGGAGCATGTGTCATAATGGATTCTGATGGTACTACTCAAAAAGTGAACGGGCAACGCTTAAAATTCTATAAAGAACCACTCGACTTGTCCGAGCAGACTGTTGAATTCTCAGAATAAGGGAGTATTGTTTTCATTCTATTTATCTTTTTCGTTTCTTTAATTTTATTCTTGTTATTTCTATTGCCTTTGTTGTCTTTTCTTGTTTCTTTTCTTTTTATTTCTCTTATTTAGTGAAATAAGTGTGGGGTAATATGAAATGCATGAACACTGAGGACAGTGTAAACCTTAAGTGTGGGGTAGCAGTGCACAGTGTACAATGCACTATAGTAGTCAAAATTTGCATGTTTTCCCATACTTTTCACTAAAATTGCACCCTTCCAAATTTTTTTCAAAAATTTTCACTCTTTTAGACTTCAAAATCAGTATTGATTGGTTAAAGAAATGCTTATGTCTATGATATATGTTGAGTAGAGTATTATGATCAGTAGGAAACAAGTTGATAACTTTACTGAATTCATCACTTAGAAGAAGGGAATTCCTGATATTACTGAGCACAACCTAGTTTGGATTAGAAACACCAACCAAATACCTTTTCGAGGCTTAAACTAAATAATATTAGACCGGTTGAGAATGTGTTAGCAATTTGAATGAAATATTCTGAGTTGAAAGTGAAAAAGTTTAAAAGTAAATAGGGTAGTTTGCAAGCGCCCTTTGCTACTCAAGCACCCCTTCTGAAGGGAATTTAATGCCTGATGCCCTAAGGTCGTGTAGATCTGGGAGTCATCGGAGTGGGGTCGATACCAGGGTAGTTAAAGTTGATGTGTGAAAGCAAACACAAAAATACCCTGGAAAATCAATTTGAAAATACACTACCTAGTGTATTCTTTTATTGAAAATTATAAATGGAAAGCATTGACACCAAAGCTCAGAACTTAGAAGGTTGTTTGTTGCTATTATATTCGACGATTGGTTGAACTATTATTTGGTAAAGGTGTAGAGAAGCCTATATTGAGTTGACAATCTAGTCTAAATTAGTTCACACACTACACATCAGGGAGACCTCGTGACTAAGCGTAGAATTCAATCAAGTTATTGAATTGTTGCATCTACATGACCATGATAATTTACCAAACATTTGATACCTTTCCATAGCAACTTGATCAGTCAGGCCTGTTTTGTGAATCATCTGACTCAGAGATGAATTTTTGCTAAAAACATTGCTAAGACCTTTGAGTGATTGCACTTATGATTTAAAGTTCAATGATTTCATATAGGTTTTGCTTGAGGACAAGCAAAAAGCTAAGTGTTGGGTTATATGATATGCATAAATCATATAACTTTTTAGCATGTTTTTAGGCACAAATTAGGGCAAATTGGAAATAAATCGTTCTTAATTGATTGATATTAACACAATTTTGCAGTATTTGTGATTTTGGAAGTTTCAGGTGAAATGTGCAAGAAAATAGCGAATATTGAGGAAGAAACGTGATTTTTGGAACTTTTCAATTCAGGACGGGCGTCCTGACCTAGTCAACCGACTAGGACGGGCGTCCCGGACTCGGGACAGGTGTCCCAAGCACTAATGTAGAATCCCACATCAATTTTTACAAAGAAAAATCCTCAATTTCTCTGCTATAAATACCCCAGGCCTTCCTCAGTTGAAATCATCTCTCTTCACAAGATCTGAATCATGTAGTGACTTCAAGTGTCTCGTTTAGCAAGTCATTCAGTGATCTCAAGTACATCACACAAGTAGTTTAGCAATACGAGAGTGTCTCGTTTTCTTTGCTTTTTGAGTGTTTATCTCAGAATCATAGAATTTGAATAGATAGGGTTCGTCTTTAGTATTCATAGAATGCTCGGAATTTCGTTAGGAGATCCTAAGAGGGCATTAGGTGAGTAAAGAGCTAGTCAACAAGGCTTTTCTTAAGCCTAGGATGTAAGGTAAAGCAATTGCTACTAGGCTAAGGAAGCGTTCTTCGAAGGTTCTGTCAAACAGAGTCAGGTCAAGCAATCCAGAATATACAAGTAGTCGCTCTGTTAGCGGACCTGATAAAGGGTGAATACTTTATGGTGGTGGTTCCCTAGATCCTCTCTGTATATTCTGTATTGTGTTTGTCTAAATAACAATTTAGATATTAAATTATGATGATAGGTTATATATGTTTTGCATGTTGAAGTTGCTTAATTAAACATTACAATTGAATATCTGCTTGCTCTTTGATATGCATAAATCATATCACATTTTTAGCATGTTTTAGGTATGATTTAGGGTGAAATTGAGGGCAAATCGGTCTTAATTGTTTATTATTAACTCAATTTCACAGTTTTTATGATTTTGGAAGTGTCAGGTGAAAAGTAGAAGAAAATGGCAAATTTCGGGGCAAAAACACAAATTTTCAGAAGTTCAGAAGTCGGGGAGGGCGTCCCGAATCAGGACGGGCGTCCTGACCTGGTCAACAGGTCGAGACGGGCGTCCAGGACTTGGGACGACCGTCCTGACCTGGTCAACAGACCGGGACGTGTATCCCAATCCAGGATGGGCGTCCCGAGCTACAGTTCCAAGTCCCACATCGAACTTTTGATGAAAAATCACTCCAGAAAGCTGCTATAAATACCCCAGGACTTCCTCAGTTGAATTCATCCCTCTCCACTTGATCTGAGTTATTTAGTGACTTCAATTGTACACTTTTCTAGAGTACATAAGTCACTGAGAGACTCGGGTTTAGTATAAGTTTTCTTTCTTTCTAGTTAGTGTTTCGTTTTCTTAGATTCTGAGAAATAGTCTCAGATCTTAGGCTTCGATAGATAGGTTCGTTTCTGGTATTCATAGAATACCCGGGATTTCGTTAGGAGATCCTAAGAGGGCTCGAGGCGTTCGAAGAGTCAGTCCACAGGGCTGGGCTTAAGCTGGGTATTAAGGTAAAGCCTAGTTACTAGGCTGAGGAAGCGTCCTCCGAAGGTTCTGTCGAGCAGAGTCGGGTCAAGCAGTACGACATATACAAGCAGTACGCTCCATCGGCGAGACTAAGTAAAAGGTGATTTCTTTATGGCATCAGTCCCCCTGTCCCTCTCTTTATATGTTGTACTGTGTTTGTCCAAATATCAATTATGAATACTGGATTATGATTTTTATGAATATTTGTTTTATATGTTGAAGTGCTTATGATTTTCCGGAAATGGCCACCTGCTTAATATACATTATTTCTACATGTCTAATGTAGTTTCTTTTAAACTAAACGTAGGGTTATAGACAATTCCTAACCATGGTCTATTCATAACCTATTTAGTTTAACAGGCATCAATTAGTATTGGTGTCTGCCATATTAGATAAAATAACCCGCGGAACACCCTGTTTGTTAGAGTAGTCTAAGTAGGCTGAGTAGAGCGTTTATGCCGGCGTTAAGGGCCAGCAGCGTGATCCCCTAAGTGACATAGGGCTTTCATAGTTGTCTTTTGCTCGAAACGTGAGTAGGGCCTTTTACCTTGGCGATGGGGCGGTTTATCAGATTACTCAGATGTGGTACACTTTGAGACTCAGAATATAGTTGCAATCCAGGCTAAGATGCATCTAAAATACTCGAAGATAGGTCAATCAACATGTAGGAACAGTATAACATAGAATCAGGACATTATCTATAAAACACTTTTAGGCTTAATTAGACTTAAACCTAGTGGAGAATGGATCACCCTCTCATCAAAGTTATTGATGAAGATTGCATAACTGGATCATAAGATAAGAGTTAGGATAAAAGGCTAGTTACTACTAAGCCGTTACCACTTCCCTGGGAGTACGGTATTTAACTTAATAAAATCGTAGATACTTTCCAACAGACTAGCTACACGATAGGTACTCTGCCTTAGGTTCTGGCTGATTAAGTGACACCATAGAGACTAAATGTGACTATTAGTCAATCTCAGTCCTTAATTATTCATAATCAACATAGGGTAAAATAACACATATTTAGCATATCAGTCGGAGCAGCATCAGATTTTTGGCGCCGTTGCCGGGGAAATATCATATTGAATTTAGGATTCCTGATTAAAATTCTAGAGACTTATGATAGGTAACGGTAGTAACCTAGACCTTAGACCTAACACTTATTTTCTGCTAGTTAGACAATCAATTTCTGAAATATAGGATTATCACAACTAATTGATTTTAGATATTATCTAAAATTAAGACACTTAGGATAATCAAATTTTAGAAAATCATTCTAAAACCATATTGAGGAAATTTAACTGCTTTCGAAAAGAAAAAAGAAAAAAAATTTAAAATTTAAAACCCGAAAAAAAATGTATTTTTCTTGCTCAATGGTAAGTTGTTCTTTTCCCTATCTCTTGTTCTTTCTTAGTTGTTTTCTTAGTTGTACATTTGTTGCTATTTTTTGAAGAAATAAAAATGGAAATGAGGATAAAATATATTTTCTTCTGAGTTGTAAAATTTTGGCTTAGATTTTTATCGGAAGAAATTCCATTTTAGAATTTTCTTAGAGTCATGCTGGCTTTATTAGGACGAGTTATGAATTAATTTTTCCTTAATAGCCAGACCTTTGAATGTTCTATTGAAAAAAGGATGTTCCTTTTGTTTTGCTGATAATTGCATGAGATCTTTTAAACCAAAAGGAATTACTGCACCCATTATGGCATCACCTGATTGAAATCTGCTTTTTGAATGAATATGTGATGTAATGATGTAGTAAGAATTGTTTTAGGACGGAAACATGATAGGAAAGTCCATATATGATAAATTCTGATCTTATCTAGTCTTGTCTAAAAACAATAGGTTACACTGATCACTCAGAGATATCTGTGTTCAATAAAACTAATGTTGAACCATAATTGATTAAGTTAAGTTTTGTTGTTACTTGAATTTGATATAGAATGAAGGGATAAGAAGAAGTGTTGAAAATCTAGAAAGCAAACCATTTGTCTGGATTAGAAAACCCCGAGTTAGAGGCTATTGTAATACTGATAAATTTTTGATGAAAACTTATTTGCATTGTTTGCTATGTATGATAAGTCTCATCTGTGGTTTATTGTTGTTGCAAATTATCTAGTCACTGAATGAGTTCCAAGTAATGTGACTTATCAGCAAAAGAAGAAATTCTTCGCTGATTTGAAATATTACTACTGGGCAGATTTCTCTTCTATTTCAAATTTTTGCAGATCAGTTGATCAGAAGATGTATCTCGGAAGGCGAAGGCCACATGATTCTGAAGCATTGCAGGAATCTATGGGAGACCAATTAACTGCTATCAACACTGTCCGGAAAGTGTTGGAAGTAGAATCTTGTTGACCCACTATATTCAAGGATTTTGTATCTCTGATACAGTCCTGCGATGCTTGCCAAATAATAGGTAACACCTCTTCCAGAGATCGCCTACCCCAGCAAGGTATATAGAGTCTTGAAATCTTTAATATATGAGATTCTATGAGAAGTTGTTTTCCAGATTCAGAGTGCCAATGTCTTAGGAAAAAACGTTCAGTCACTATATCGAATCTGTGAAGACTGCCAAGTACTTCACTTTAGCGGGAGTTGCTATGGAATACTGACCATTCCAAAAGAGGTAGGAGTAGGTTACTGCAGAATGCTACTCCAATGGGAAATGCATACAATCCCAGCTGGAGGAATCATACGGGATTTAGCTGAGGAATAATTCGGAAGCTGGAAACTTTCAGAAGATACCACCACAGCAAAAACCCCTACCCGTAGAATTAATAGATGAGATACTGGCAACAATTAAAGTCAGACCAGTGCAAGCAAGTGATCTACCAAGTGATATCGAACGGTCAAAGGATATAGAGGAATTTGGCATTGTATCAAGAGCATAGCAATAGAGGAGCTTGCATCCCCTGCATACAATCAGCTATGAGAAACTTCCCCGAGGAATTTTCAAATACTTGGGCCCAGATCTACACCACTGGAGCCTCCTACCACCACGGCTTCGCCAAAGCTTCAGGTATCTTTTCTGCCATTCGAAAATTGCATGCAATACCTTCACTGACATTGGCAGGTAGGCACACCATTCCAAAGAAGTCTCATTCCTAAACACATTCATTCTGGACACGTTGCTACGATTACGAGGAACTTTGCAAATGATTCTAGGAAATAGTCCTTGGGGCTTGAGTCATTCATCAAATGGATAGGCCCCTACTTGGAGCTCGACAATGAAGGATCGGAGCTGACATCATCCGTTCCAATATCTAGAGCTTGCAGAGTCAAGAACACCTGAGCAATAGCACATGGCTAAGGTGAAGAGCCAATTGACAGATCAGAGAAGACCCTTCTGCTCGCGACATGAAGGGAGTTTTTCTAATCCTCATCTTCCTCTACTTTTATTTTATTTTATTGTCCTTTTATTTTTATCTTCATATTTTGTTTGTTTTGTCTTGTTTGTGTTAGTATTTCTATTACCCTTATTGTTTTGTCTTATCTATTTTCCTTCTTACCCTTAGTTAGTCGAATAAGTGTGGGGTAAGAGTTCTTTGTTTTGTTTTTGTTTCTTGTTTTCAAATAAGTGTGGGGTAGTTTAGATATGCATGAACACTGAGGACAGTGTCAGACTTAAGTGTGGGGTAGCAGTGCACTGTGCACTGTAGTAGTTTGAAAGTTTTTGCATGATTTTGCATGTTTTCCCCGTATTTTCACACCCTTCCAAAATTTTTCAAAATTTTTCATTCTTTCAGACTTCTAAATGTAGTATGATTGGTTAAACATTGCTTATGTCTATGATATGTAGGTAGAATGTTATGGTTAGTAGGAGACAATGTGATAGCTATTTTGAACTTATTGATTAGGAATAGGGAATTCTTGATAACTGAGCACAACTTAGTCTGGATTAGAGACCTCAGCCAATTACCTTTTCAAGACTTAACTAGATAAGATTAGACCAGTTGTGGATGTATTGACAACTAGAATGACTAGATAAGACTCTGAGCTAAACGTGAAAAGAAACAAAAGAAAGTTAATTAAATAAGGGTAGTTTGCCAACGGCCTTTGCTACTCGAGCACCACTCCTTCGGGGAACTTAAAGCCTGATGCCCTAAGGTCGTGTAGATTTGGGAGTCATCGGAGTGGGACTCGCTACATGGGTAGTTGAAGTTGACGTGTTCTAAGCAGACTCAAAATACCCTGAATCTATAAAAGAAAGAAAATCAATAAACGCTAAATCTAATCACCAAGGCTCAGAACTAAGAAAGTTGTCTGTTGTTAGTATGTCTAGCGACGGGTCGAAGTGTTATCTGGTAGTAGTTAAGATGAGAGTAAATTGTGTTGACTATCTGGTCTAGACTAGTACACACACTACTCATCAGGAAGACCTTGTGACAAAGAAAAGAGTTCAATCTAGTTGTTAAGTTGTTTTCTGCTTGATTATAACAATCTACTAAAGACATTTGAGACCTTGTCATAGCAACCTAACCAGTCAGACCTGTGTTAAGAATTATCTGAATAATTTTTGGAATAAAAACATGACTAGGAATTTAAGTGACTGCACATATCACTAACTTCAGGTAGACTTTGCTTGAGGACAAGCAAAAAGCTAAGTGTGGGGTTATCTGATATGCATAAATTATATCACATTTTAGCATGTTTTTAGGCATGATTTAGGGTGAAATTGAGGGCAAATCGGTCTTAATTATTTATTATTAACTCAATTTCACAGGTTTTATGATTTTGGAAGTGTCAGGTGAAAAGTAGAAGAAAATGGCAAATTTCGGGGCAAAAATGTAATTTTACAGAAGTTCGAAAGTCGGGGAGGGCATCCTGAATCAGGACGGTCATCCTGACCTGGTCAACAGGTCGGGACGGGCATCCCAATCCAGGACGGGCGTCCCGAGCTACAGTTCCAAGTCCCACATCAAATTTTTGATGAAAAATTACTCCAGAAAGCTGCTATAAATACCACAGGCCTTCCTCAGTTGAATTCATCCCTCTCCACTTGATCTGAGTCATTTAGTGACTTCAATTGTACACTTTTCTCGAGTACATAAGTCACTGAGAGACTCGGGTTTAGTATAAGTTTTCTTTCTTTCTAGTTAGTGTTTCGTTTTCTTAGATTCTGAGAAATAGTCTCAGATCTTAGGCTTCGATAGATAGGTTCCTTTTTGGTATTCATAGAATACCCAAGATTTCGTGAGGAGATCCTAAGAGGGCTCGAGGCGTTCGAAGAGTCAGTCTACAGGGCTGGGCTTAAGCTGGGTATTAAGGTAAAGCCTAGTTACTAGGCTGAGGAAGCGTCCTCCGAAGGTTCTATCGAGCAGAGTCGGGTCAAGCAGTACGGCATATAGAAGCAGTACGCTCCATCGGCGAGACCAAGTAAAGGGTGATTTCTTTATGGCATCAGTCCCCCTGTCCCTCTCTTTATATGTTGTACTGTGTTTGTCCAAATATCAATGATGAATACTGGATTATGATTTTTATGAATATTTGTTTTATATGTTGAAGTGCTTATGATTTTCCGGAAATGGCCACCTGCTTAATATACATTATGTCTGCATGTCTAATGTAGTTTCTTTTAAACTAAATGTAGGGTTATAGACAATTCCTAACCATGGTCTATTCATAACCTATTTAGTTTAACAAGCATCAATTAGTATTGGTGTCTGCCATATTAGATAAAATAACCTACGGAACACCCTGTTTGTTAGAGTAGTCTAAGTAGGCTGAGTAGAGCGTTTATGCCGGCGTTAAGGGCCAGCAGCGTGATCCCCTAAGTGACATAGGGCTTTCATAGTTGTCTTTTGCTCGAAATGTGAGTAGGGCCGTTTACCTTGGCGATGGGGCAGTTTATCAGATTACTCAGATGTGGTACACCTTTAGACTCAGAACATAGTTGCAATACAGGCTAAGATGCATCTAAAATACTCGAAGATAGGTCAATCAACATGTAGGAACAATATAACATAGAATCAGGACATTATCTATAAAACACTTTTAGGCTTAATTAGACTTAAACCTAGTGGAGAATGGATCACCCTCTCATCAAAGTTATTGATGAAGATTGCATAACTGGATCATAAGATAAGAGTTAGGATAAAATGCTAGTTACTACTAAGGCATTACCACTTCCCTGGGAGTACGATATTTAACTTAATAAAATCGTAGATACTTTCCAACAGACTAGCTACACAATAGGTACTCTGCCTTAGGTTTTGGCTGATTAAGTAACACCATAGAGACAAAATGTGACAATTAGTCAATCTCAGTCCTTAATTACTCATAATTAACATAGGGTAAAATAACACCTATTTAGCATATCATTCGGAGCAGCATCACTCTTTTAAACTAGATGAACGGCTATAGACAATTCCTAACCATGGTCTAATCATAACTTATTTAGTTTAACAGGCCTTAATTTCGGATGAAAAAGCATTAAGGTCTGCCATAGTAGGTGAAATAACTTATAGATCACCATGTTTGTTAGAGTAGTCTAATGAGGCTGAGTTCGAGTGTTTATGTCGGCATTAGGGTGAGTAGCTTGATTTCCTGAGTGACACAGGCTTTCATGGATACCTTTAACTTGAACCGTGAGTAGGGCCGTCTGATACGCGAAAATCGTATCACATTTTTAGCATGTTTTTATATATGTTTTAATGTGAAATCGAGAGTAAATTGACATTAATTGTTTACTATTTACTTGATTTCACGGTTTTTATGATTTTGGAAGTGTTAGGTGAAAAGTAGACGAAAACAGCAAATTCTGGGGCAAAAACGCAATTTTTGGAAATGTTGACCTGGTCAAAGGTCCGGGACGGGCGTCCCGAACATGGTCAACGAATTAGGACGGGCGTCCCGAGCCGCCAGAAGCTGTCCCACATCGAATTTTTCAGAATTTTTCACTCCGGGAAGCTGCTATAAATACCCCAGGCCTCCAGCAGTTGAATTCATCCCTCTCAACTCGATCTGAGTCATTAAGTGGTTTCCAGTGTACAATTCTCTAGTACACAACTCACTCAGAGACTCGGATCTCAGTTTTCTTTCTTATTAGTGTTTGTTTTAGTTTCTGAGAAATAGTCTCAGATCTTAGGCTTCTATAGATAGGTTCATTTATGGTATTCCTAGAATACCCGGTATTTTGTTAGGAGATCCTAAGAGGGCTCGAGGCGTTCGAAGAGTCAGTCCACAGGGCTGGGCTTAAGCCGGGTTGTTAAGTAAAGCCCAGCTACTAGGCTGAGGAAGCGTCCTCCGAAGGTTCTGACGAGCAGAGTCGGGTCAAGCAATACGGCATATACAGCAGTACGCTCCATCGGCGAGACTTCGTAAAGGGTGAATTCTTTATGGTATCGGTCCCCTGTCCCTCTCTTATATGTTGTTATGTGTTTGTCCAAATACTGATTGGAATACCAGATTATGTTTTATGAATATTTGTGATATATGTTGAAGTTATTATGTTTTTCTAGAAATGGCCACCTGCTTAAATATCCATTATGTCTGCATGTCTATTGCCGTTCTTTTAAACTGAAATTAGGGTTATAGACAATTCCTAACCACGGTCTATTCATAACCTGTTTAGTTTAACAGACATCAATTAGTATTGGTGTCTGCCATACTAGATAAAATAATCTGCGGAACACCCTGTTGGTTGAAAGTAGTCTAGGTAGGCTGAGTTGAGTATTATGCCGGCGGTTATGAGACGAGCAGTATGATCCCCAAAGTGACATAGGGCGGTCATTGCTGACTTTAGTCCGAGCCGTGAGTAGGGCCGTTACCCTTAACGATGGGGCGGTAGCGTAGAAACTCAGATGTGGTAACCTTTAGACACAGAACATAGTTGCAATCCAGGCCAAGACATGTCTAAAATACTCGAATATAGGTCAATCAATGTATAGTAACAGTATAACATAGAATCAGAACTCATCTTTAAAACACTTTTAGGATTAATTGGACTTGAACCTAGTGGAGAATGGATCACCCTCTCATCAAAGTATTTGATGAAGATTGCATAACTGGATCATAAGATAGGAGTTAGGATAAAGGGCTAGTTACTACTAAGCCGTTGCCACTTCCCTGGGAGTACGATAATTATTTAATAAAATCGTAGATACTTTCCAATAGACTAGCTACACGATAGGTACTCTGCCTTAGGTTCTGGCTGATTAAGTGACACCATAGACTAAATGTGACAATTAGTAATTCACAGTCCTTAATTATTCATAATCAACATAGGGTAAAATAACACCTATTTAGCACGTCGGTCGGAAACCGCATCAGATTTTTGGCGCCGTTGCCGGGGAAATATCATAATGAACTTAGGATTCCTGATCAAAATTCTAGAGGCTTATGATAGGTAACGGTAGTAACCTAGACCTTAACCCAACACTTCTCTTATACCAGTTAGACAATCAATTTCCAAAATATAGGGTTATCATAACTAATTGATTTTAGATGTTATCTGAAATTAAGAATTTAGGATAATCAAATTTTAGAAAATTATTCTAAAACCATATTGAGGGAATTTAATCGCTTTCGAAATATTAAAAGGAAAAAAAATTTAAAATCTAAAAATCCAAAAAAAATTGTACTTTTTCTTGTTTAATGGTAAGTTGTTCTTCTTCCCTATCTCTTGTTCTTCCTTAGTTGACTTTTTTCTTACATTTGTTTTTCTTTTTCGTTTTTTTCCCTATTGCTTAATTTCGAAAAAAAATAAAAATGGAAATGAGGATAGAATATTTTTCTGAGTTGTCAATTTTTGGCTAAGGTTTTAATCTGGAAGATATATCATTGTGGAATTTTCTTAGGTCATGCTTAGTCTATTAGACAGAATCATGAAATAAAATTTTCTTTAATAGACAGACCTCTGAGTATTCTAATGAAAAAAGGATGTTCCTTTTGTTTTGCTGATGATTGCATGAGATTTGTTTTAAAACCAAAAGGAATTATTGCACCCATTATGACATCACCTGATTGAAATCTGCTTTTTGAATGAATATGTGATGTAATAAGAATTGTTTTAGGACAGAAACATGATAAGAAAGTTCATGTATGATAAATCCTAATCTTATCTAGTATTGTCTAAAAACAATAGGTGACACTGATCACTCCAAGATATCTGTGTTTCAATAAAACTAATGTTGAACCATACTTGATTTAGTTAAGTTTTATTGTTACTTGAACTTGATATAGAATAAAGGGATAAGAAAAATGGTTGAAAATCTAGAAAGCAAACCATTGGTCTAGATTAGAAAAACCCCGAATTAGAGGCTAGTGTAATATTGATAAATTTTAGGATGAAAACTTATTTGCATTGTTTGCTATGTATAATAATTCTCATCTGTGGTTTATTGCAAATTATCTAGTCACTGAATAAGTTCCAAGTGATATACCTTATCAGCAAACGAAGAAATTCTTTGCTGATTTGAAATATTACTACTGGGCAGTTTCTCTTCTATTTCAAATTTTTGCAGATCAGTTGATCAGAAGATGTGTCTCAGAAGATGAAGGACACAAGATTTTGGAGCATTGCCCTAAAGAATCTACGGGAGACCAATTGATGGCTATCAACACAATCCGGAAAATGTTGAAAGCAGGATCTTGTTGACCCACCATATTCAAGGACTTTTGTATCTCTGATACAGTCCTGCGATGCTTGCCAAATAACAGGTAACACATCTTCCAGAGATCATCTACCCCAGCGGCGTACACAGAATGTTGCAACCGTTGATATCAGGGGTATTTCGAATCCTTTTCCTTTCTTCCTTTGAACATAATTACATCATAGTAGTCGTGGAACACTTTTCAAAATGGCCTGAACCACAGGCATTACCTACTAATGATGTTAAAGTCATGTGCAGATTCTAGTTGTTTTCCCAGATTCAGAGTGCCGATGTCTTTGGAAGAAAGGCTCAGTCTATGTATCTAATCTGTGAAGTCTGCCAAGTACCACACTTTAGCAGGGATTGCTATGGGAATGAGATACGAACCATTCCAAAAAGAGGTAGGAGTAGGTTACTGCAGAATGCTGCTCCAATCAGAGACACATACAATCCCCGCTAGAGGAATCGTACGGGATTTAGCTAAGGAATAATTCGAAAGCTGGAAACTTTCAGAAGACACCACCACAGCAAAACCCACACTCGCAGAATCAATAGATGAGATACTGGCAATAATTAAAGCCAGATCAGAGCAAGCAAGTGATCTACCAAGAGGTAACGAAGGGTCGAAGGATATAGAGGAATTTGGCAGTGTATCAGGAGCATAGCAATGGAGGAGCTTGCATCCCCTGCATACCAATCAGCTGTGAGAAACTTCTTCGAGGAAGTCTCAAATACTTGGGCCCAGATCTACACAACTGGAGCCCCCTACCACCACAGCTTCGCCAAAACTTCAGGTATCTTTTATTCCATTCGAGACTTGCATGCAATACCTTTACTAACATTGGCAGGTAGGCACACCAATCCAAAGAAGTCTCATTCCTAGACACGTTCCTTCTGGACACGTTGCTACGATTACGAGAAACTTTGTAGATGATTCGAGGAAACAGTCCTTGGGGCTTGAGTCATTCATCAAATGGATATGCCACTACCTAGAGCTCGACAATGAAGGATCGGAGCTGGCGTCATCCGTTCCAATATTTAGAGCTTGCAGAGTCAAGAGCGCCTCAGCAATAGCACATGGCTAAGGTGACGAGCCAATTGACAGATCAGAGAAGACCCTTCTGCTCGCGACATGAAGGGAGTTTTTCTAATCCTCATGATCCTTTACTTTTATTTTCTTCATTTTTGTGTCCTGTTTTGTTATTTCTTTGGTTGTTTTATTTTCTCTCTTACCCTTAGTTAGTCAAATAAGTGTGGGGTAAGAGTTCTTTGTCTTATTTTTTTTTCTCCTTATTTTCAAATAAGTGTGGGGTAATTAGCTATGCATGAACACTGAGGACAGTGCCAAACTTAAGTGTGGGGTAGCAGTGCATGGTGCACTGTAGCAGTTTGAAGCAGTTTGAAAATTTTTTCGCATGCTTTTGCTTGTTTTCCCTGTATTTTCACACCCTTCCAAAATGTTTTCAAAATTTTTCCGTCTTTCAGACTTCTAAATGCAGTATGCTTGGTTAAACAAATTGCTTATGTCTATGATATGTAGGTAGTATGTTATGGTTAGTAGGAGATAATTGATAGCTATCTTGGACTAATTGATTAGGAATAGGGAATTCCTGATAACTGAGCACAACCTTGTCTGGATTAGAGACCTCAACCAATTGCCTATTCGAGACTTAACTAGATAAAATTAGACCAGTTGTGGATATATTGGCAGTTAGAATGACTAGATGAGACTCTGAGCTAAAAGTGAAAAGAACTTAAGGAAGTTAATTACAATAGGGTAGTTTTCCAGCGGCCTTCGCTACTCGAGCACCACTCCTTCGGGGAATTTAAAGCCTGATGCCCTAAGGTCGTGTAGATCTGGGAGTCATCGGAGTGGGACTCGCTACATGGGTAGTTGAAGTTGACGTGTTCTAAGTAAACTCGAAATACCCTGAATCTATAAAGAAAATAACTAACTGCTAAAACATTAAAAATCTGATCACCAAAGCTCAGAACTCAGAAAGTTATCTGTTGTCAGTATGTCTAGCGATAGGTCGAAGTATTATCTGGTAGCAGTTAAGATAAGAGTTCATTGTGTTGACTATCTGGTCTAGACTAGTACACACACTACACATCAGGAAGACCCTGTGACTAAGAAAAAAGTCCAACCTAGTTGTTGATTTGTTTTCTGCCTGATCATAACAAGCTACTAGAAACATTTGAGACATTGTCATAGCAACCTAACCAGTCAGACCTGTGTTAAGAATTGTCTGAAGAATTTTTGGAATAAAAACATGATTAGGAATTTAAGTGACTGCACTACGGTTTAAGATCACTAACTCCATGTAGACTTTGCTTGAGGACAAGCAAAAAGCTAAGTGTGGGGTTATCTGATACGCGAAAATCGTATCACATTTTTAGCATGTTTTAATGTATGTTTTAATGTGAAATCGAGAGTAAATTGACATTAATTGTTTACTATTTACTTGATTTCACGGTTTTTATGATTTTGGAAGTGTCAGGTGAAAAGTAGACGAAAACAGCAAATTCTGGGGCAAAAACGCAATTTTTGGAAATGTTGACCCGGTCAAAGGTCCGGGACGGGTGTCCCGACCCGGTCAAACCGCCAGGACGGGCGTCCCGAGCCGCCAGAAGCTGTCCCACATCGAATTTTTCAGAATGTTTCACTCCGGGAAGCTGCTATAAATACCCCAGGCCTCTAGCAGTTGAATTCATCCCTCTCCACTCGATCTGAGTCATTAAGTGGTTTCCAGTGTACAATTCTCTAGTACACAACTCACTCAAAGACTCGGATCTCAGTTTTCTTTCTTATTAGTGTTTGTTTTAGTTTCTGAGAAATAGTCTCAGATCTTAGGCTTCTATAGATAGGTTCGTTTCTGGTATTCCTAGAATACCCGGGATTTCGTTAGGAGATCCTAAGAGGGCTCGAGGCGTTCGAAGAGTCAGTCCACAGGGCTGGGCTTAAGTCGGGTTGTTAAGTAAAGCCCAGCTACTAGGCTGAGGAAGCGTCCTCCGAAGGTTCTGACGAGCAGAGTCGGGTCAAGCAATACGGCATATACAGCAGTACGCTCCATCGGCGAGACTTCGTAAAGGGTGAATTCTTTATGGCATCGGTCCCCCTGTCCCTCTCTTATATGTTGTTATTGTGTTTGTCCAAATACTGATTGGAATACCAGATTATGTTTTTATGAATATTTGTGATATATGTTGAAGTTATTATGTTTTTCTAGAAATGGCCACCTGCTTAAATATCCATTATGTCTGCATGTCTATTGCCGTTCTTTTAAACTGAAATTAGGGTTATAGACAATTCCTAACCACGGTCTATTCATAACCTGTTTAGTTTAACAGACATCAATTAGTATTGGTGTCTGCCATACTAGATAAAATAATCTGCGGAACACCCTGTTGGTTGAAAGTAGTCTAGGTAGGCTGAGTTGAGTATTATGCCGGCGGTTATGAGACGAGCAGTATGATCCCCAAACTGACATAGGGCGGTCATTGCTGACTTTAGTCCGAGCCGTGAGTAGGGCCGTTACCCTTAACGATGGGGCGGTGGTAGCGTAGAAACTCAGATGTGGTAACCTTTAGACACAGAACATAGTTGCAATCCAGGCCAAGACATGTCTAAAATACTCGAATATAGGTCAATCAATGTATAGTAACAGTATAACATAGAATCAGAACTCATCTTTAAAACACTTTTAGGATTAATTGGACTTGAACCTAGTGGAGAATGGATCACCCTCTCATCAAAGTATTTGATGAAGATTGCATAACTGGATCATAAGATAGGAGTTAGGATAAAGGGCTAGTTACTACTAAGCCGTTGCCACTTCCCTGGGAGTACGATAATTATTTAATAAAATCGTAGATACTTTCCAATAGACTAGCTACACGATAGGTACTCTGCCTTAGGTTCTGGCTGATTAAGTGACACTATAGACTAAATGTGACAATTAGTAATTCACAGTCCTTAATTATTCATAATCAACATAGGGTAAAATAACACCTATTTAGCACGTCGGTCAGAAACCGCATCACCGTCAATGGCGATTGGGCGGTTTATCAGATAACTCAGATGTGGTACACTAGTAAGATATAGTCTGTAATTACATTCTAGACCAAGATATATCTAAAATAATCAAAGATAGGTCAATCAACATCTAGGGACAATAGAACATACATAAAAATACTTGTCTATAAAATACTCTTGCAAGCTTAATGAACTAGTGCCTTGTGTAGTAAGGATCACCAACTCATCAAATATTTTGATGAACGATTGCATAACTAGACAATAAAATGAAAGTTAGGGTAAAAGATAGTTGCTACTAAGTCGTTACCACTTCCCTGGGAGTACGATATTTTCTAAATTAAAATCGTAGGTACTTTCTAATAGACTAGCTACACTATAGGTACTCTGCCTTAGGTTTTGATTGATTAAGTGACAAACATAGATGCTAAAAGTGACAATTAGTAAATCTCGGTCCTTAATTATTCATAATCAATATAGGGTAATTAAAATCTTGTCTTTAGCATGTCAATTCAGAACACACCATGAGGACTTAACAATAAATAATTATAAGTTAGATATAAGAGTAATTATAAATATAAGCATAAGTAAGATTATTAGGTTTTTACTAGGGTTTTCTTTTATCCCTTTCAGAATACGATAGTTGTCAGAAGCTAAGATTTTTCTAAATACCGAGAAGTTGACGAAAGAGGTAAGTAGTTTTTAGTGTTTTTTATTATTAGGATCGTAAGATTAAGATGTTAGTTATGGAATTAGTTTTACTATTCATATTATGAATTTTTGATAAAGTCCGAAGAGAATTTAAAAGTGGAATATTTGAGTTAATAGAAAGTATCGGTAAGTACGCCAAGCGCTCAATCGAGGTAGGTGGATTATCCCTCTCTGTTGTTTTTATCTATAGTATGGATAATTTTTTTTAAGTATTGAATTTGAAGATTACGTTATGTGAAAAGACTTGTTTGACTAATTGTTATCTGCTTAGTAGAATTTTGAAAGTTTATCATCCTACAATTAATCTTTGATTCCAAAAATTTTTAAGTACATATTATTTTTATTATTCAACCATTCCAGTGAAGGCACAGTCCGAAACTTGGCGTGGTTATATTTCCTTACTTTTTATTTTATATATATATATATATATATATATATATATTATACTGCCATCAATTTGGAAAGTTGATGGGATTATGTTTCCTTTTCTTAATTTGATGTGATTATGTTTCCTTTTTCTAATTTGATTATGTTTCCTTTTCCTAATTTGATTATGTTTCCTTTCCTAATTTAATTATGTTTCCTTTTCCTAATTTGATGTGATTATGTTTCCTTTTTTCTAATTTAATGGGATTATATTTCCTTTTTCTAATTTGATGTGATTATGTTTCCATTTTTTTATTATATAATATATATATATATATATATATTGGATACCATTGAAGAATTCATTACTCTTTTTATCACTTTAAAATAAAGAATATTTTCTTTTCTCATTTTCAATATTGTCAAATCTTTTAAAATGTTACGTATTTACATTGAAGTTTTATGAATGTAAATTATATGTAATTCTTATATTTGATTTTATTGGGGATTAAGTGATGGATAGCAATGGGAGGGACATGTTCCACCGTTTATAAGATTTTCCATTGGCATGGATAAAAAGCCACCAAGATATAAGATACAAGTAAGGCCCTTTCCTAACGGGTATGAAGTTAGAAACTGATATCAGTTAAGACCCATTCGCGAAACATTCATATTATTCCCCCAATAGTCAAAGAAAAGACAAAAAAAGTAAAAGAAAAGAAAAATGAAAGATATTGATTGAATGATTGTATTACATTGTTTGCTTAAGGTTTTTAATTACCATTTAATTTATGTTTTATCTTTTTGTGCTCTAAAGATAAATGTACGGTAAATTACTATTATTATTATTTAAAAACATTTATATCGTTTTTATTTTAATTGAAAAATTGTTTTAAACCGAGGGGAGATGTTCTACCTACTGAGTATTTTATACTCACCCCCCTATGTTTTCTCACTTTACAGATGACAGGGAAGATACAGGGTTAAAGGATGATTACTGGACAGATGATTATGAATAAGAGTTTGGAGTAAAGTCTTTAGTTGTTTATGTTTAGAATAAACTTTTTGTTGTTTCTTTTTGAAACTTGAATTTTTGAATTGAAATTTTATTATTGAAGAAAGTTAGAAATTCTGGATGATATTTTATAGATTATTTAAGTTAATAATTTTACTGTTGGTTGTTGGATAATTGAAAGTAAGTGGCTTTACATTCTTTGGAGAAATCTAGGGAGTGTAGCCATGTCATATTCTTGAATTTAAGAATTTAGTTCACGAACTAGGTCCAGATTCGGGACGTGACACAAGGCCTATGAAACCTCACACCAATTCAAAATGACAAGTAAACTCCGGCATGATAGGTGATTTAGATCCCAGAAAAATTTCGGACTAGGAGATAAAGTGTTGTTATGCAATTCACATTTGAATTGTTTCCAAGAAAGTTACGAAGCTCTTGGTCAGGCCTGTTCACTATTATAGAAGTGTCGCCCTTTGGCGCATGTGTCATAATGGATTCTGACAGCACTAATCAAAAAGTGAACGGGCAGCGCTTAAAATTCTACAAAGAGCCACTCGACTAGTCCGAGCAGACTATTGTGTTTGCTGAATAAGGGAGTCATTTCTTTTGTTTCTTTTTTATTCTTTTCTTATTTTGTTCTTTTTATTTTCTTTATTTCATTGTTTCATTTATTTTTCTGTTTTTCGTTTTTACTCTTATTTTTCAAATAAGTGTAGGGTAATAGGATATGCATGAACACTGAAGACAATGTAAATCTTAAGTGTGGGGTAGTAGTGCACAGTACACTCGTGTTTAAAATATATTTGCACTCGTGTTTAAGATATTTTCATATTTTCCTCTGCTTTTCACTGAAATTGCACCTTTCTAAAAAAATTCAAAATTTTTCACTCTTTCAGACTTCAAAAACGGTATTGATTGATTGAAAAACTACTTCTATTTGTGATATATGTTCAGTAGAGTGTTATGACCATTAGAGGACATTTCGATTGCTTTGCTAAATTCATCACTTAGAAGTAGGAAATTCTTGATTTTTGAGGACAACCTAGTTTGGATTAGAAAGATCAACCGAATCTTTTTGAGCTAAATTAAATAATATTAGACCGTTTGAGAATGTGATAGCACTTGAATGACTAGGCGGAATTCTGAGCTAAAAGTGTCATAGCTTAAATGTAAAAAGGGTAGTTATCCTTTGCTACTCGAGCACCCTTTCTGAAGGGAACTTAATGTCTGGTGCCCTAAGGTTGTGTAGATTTGGGAGTCATCGGAGTGGGGCTCCATACTTGGGTAGTTAAGGTTGATATGTCAAAGCAAACACAAAAATATCTCGGAAATCAATTAAAACATACACCTAATGTATTTTTATTTGAAAATCATAACAAGAAAGTGTTGGCACCAAAGCTCAGAACCTAGAAAGTCGTTTATTGTGCTATTTATGTTCGGAATAACTGGTCGTATTATTATTTGGTGACTACTTGGGAATTTTATTCGGAGTTGACAATCTAGTCTAGACCAGTTCACACACTACACATCAGGAAAACCCTGTGACTAAAGTAGAGCTAGAACTCAGTAAAGTTTTTGAACTATTTTCAGCCTATACAGTCATGACACGTTTATTGAATAATTGAGACCATTACATAGCAACTCGATCAGTTCATGCTTGCTTTTCTAAATTATCTGACTCAGTGAGAGATTTTGCTAAAAACATTGCTAAAAATCTTGTTGTGATTGCACCTATGATTTAGTCCTTTGTTAATTTCATATAGGTTTTGCTTGAGGACAAGCAAAAAGCTAGGTGTGAGGTTATATGATATGCACAAATCATATCACTTTTTTAGTATGTTTTTAGACACAAATTAGAGCATAATTGGAACCAAATTGATCTTAATTGATTGAAATTGACATCTTTTTGTATAATTTGTGATTTTGGAAGTTTCAGGAGAAAATTACAAGAAAATAGCAAATATCAGGGCAAAAATGTGATTTTCGGAAATTCTAAGCTCGGGGCAGGCGTCCCGGAGCCAGAACGCCTACCCTGACCGAGTCAAGGGCTCAAGGTAGGTGTCCCCAAGCCAGGACGGGCGTCCTGACCCGGTCAAGGCATCAGGACGGGCGTCCCAAGCAGAAAAATTATGTCCCACATCGAAAATTCATGTAAAACCTCTTCCTTTTCACCCCTATAAATACCCTAGGGGTTGGAAGGTTAGAGATATCCCTCAGCACTCAACACAAGCCATCTAACAATAAAGAGTGTCTCATTTTCTCTGTTTTATGAGTGTCTATATCAGATTTTGAGAATTCGATTAGATAGTGTTCATTTTTTGTATTCATAGAATACCTGAGATTTCATTAGGAGAGCCTAAGAGAGCATTAGGTGAGTGAATAGCTAGTCAACAGGGCATTACTTAAGCCCAAGATGTAAGGTAAAATAATTGCTACTAGGCTAAGGAAGCGTTCTTTGAAGGTTCTGCCGATCAGAGTCTGGTCGAGCAACCCAAAGTATACAAGTATTGGCAACACCGGCGGACCTGATAAAGGGCGAATATTTAATGGTGGTGATCCCCTAGATCCTCTTTGTATATATTTGTGTTGTGTTTGTCTAAACATCAATTTGAATACTTAATTATGATCGCTTTATTATACATGTTTTCCGCTTTGAGGTTCTACTCATTTTTCCAGAAAGGTCACATGCTAAATTAACATTATGTCTGATTATCTGTTTGCTCTTTTAAACTAAATGAACGATTATAGACAATTTTTAACCATGGTCTACATCATAACCTGTTTAGTTTAACAAGCCTTAAGTTAGGGTAGAATATATTAAGGCCTATCATATTAGGTAAAATAACTTACAGATCACCATGATTGTTAAAGTAGCATAATGAGGCTGAGTTTGGGCGCTATGTGAGCATTAGGGTGAGTGGTATGATTTTCTGAGTGATACAAGCTTTCATGGATAATTTAACCCGAAACGTGAGAGGGTCATCATTAAGGTAGGGTGAATACATAAGGTAACTCAGATGGGGTACAAAGGTAGATACAATACATAATTGCATTCAAGACCAAGATATATCTATATTGTTGAAAGAAAGGTCAACCAACTTGTAGAAACAATAAATATACATCAAAATATATGTCTAGAGGATAACTCTTGCATGCTTGATAAGTGTTTGTTATGTGTGATTAGGATCACCAATCAATCCAAGATATTGATTATTCATTGACTGATTGAATAATAAGATGATTGTTAGGATTTAGGGACAGTTGATACTACGCTGTTACCAGTTCCCTGGAATTACGATCTTTATATTTTAAAATCGTAGATACTTTCCAAGAACTAGCTACACGATAGATACTCTACCTTAGGTTCTGATTGATTAAGTAACAACAATTAAATGCTAAAGTGACCGTTAGTAAGACTAAGTCCTTAATTACTCATAATCAACATAGGTAAATAAATCCTATCTTTTAGCATACCAATCGGAACACATCAGATTTTTGGCACCATTGCATGGGAATATTCATAAACTTTTAGGATTTCTTATCAAAATTCTAGAAGGTTATGATATATAACGGTGGTAATCTATAACTTAATAGATAATCCCTCTTATTTGAATTATTCAATCACTTTCCTGAAATATAGTGTTAGCTTTAAATAATTAATTTTAGAAATCATCTAAAATTAAAAAATTTAGGTTAATCAAACTTTAGAAAATTATTCTAAAACCATATTAAGGAAATAAAAAAATTTAAAATTTAAAATTTAAAAATTTAAAAACAAAATAATTTCTTTTCTTGTTTACACTTTTATTTTCTTCTATAAATTGTATTTTTCTGAAAAATATTATTTTCCTGAAAATAAAAGAAATAAAACTTTTCTTGTTTACAGTTTTCCTGTTTGTTTGTTTGTTTTATTCTTCTAATTTCTAAAAATATTATTTTTAGAAATTAATCTAACTCAGGCTTTGCACTTATAGATGAAGAGGACAAGAGCAGCTACTAACAAAATAGTAGAACAATTAGAAAATCCCGAAACTCTTGTTCGAAAGAAAAAGAAACCGAAAGGACCATCAAACCCCGTAAACGAGGCACCTTTGAGGATTAACCCTCCACAAGCAATAGAAATAAACTCGAGCCAAGATACTAGTGCCCTAGTAAACATATTCCTAAATGCATGTGTGCCAAGTCCTGTAGAAGAAGAAGATCCCTCTGAAGATACCTTTCCTCCAAGAAACGAACAACCAAAATCTCCAATTTACACTCCGATCCAAAGAGCTCCTGAATATTTACCAACTTTTGACCGTACCCCGAATTCACCCACATCTCCAGAATTTACACCAACTCCTAACGATCACACACCTTCATCTGGGGGTAGCACTAATGGTTTCCAATCAGTGTTATCTGTGCAGATAGATAATCTGACCAACATGATCTATTCTATGGATCAGACGATAGTAGGCAGATTCTGTCACTCAAATCAGGTTATACTGAATGTCACCACAAGTGTAGATCATCTCAGAGCTCGGGTGAATCTCCAAGAAGACCAAAATGCACTCGTGTTATGAGAATTAAGCGAAATATGAGACGAGCAAAGAAGGTAGCGAGAAGAGATGAAAACAATACGAGCCGAAATGAGGGAAATAAGAAATAGAGGCAATAAAAAAAGGGAAGATTTATTTTCATACGCAAATAAATTAGCTGTTCAAAATCATGGTGGAAATTAATAACTTAATCATTGTCTTAATCTTTATTTCAAAAACAATAAATGAATTTTTATTAGTTTTCCAAAATAATATCTGTACTTCATGAAATAAATTTATATGAAAAAAAATCAATTTTTATATTTCAAATTTATTTTTCATGAGTATTTGTTGTATCATTGAAGAACGATTATGGCAAAAGAAATTTTGAACGGAAAAATATAGAGAATTCTATATAAATTTTTCAAAAACAAATTCTGTATCAGTATGCTTCATCATAGTAATTTGTTAATGATTAATTTTAGAAGATAATTTTTGTGTAAATAAGTTTGCAAGATATTAAAAAATGAAAAGAAGCTAGGAAAAACGATGAAAATCGAGAACGAGAGTGACATGCACCCCAAGGCAACCGGGATGGGTGTCCTGCCAGCTGGACGGCCGTCTAGATCGGGGCGGGCGTCCTGGAGGAGGAAAAACCTCTATAAATAGAGGCACTCCCCCTAATAATTTTTACACCAAAAATTATCTTCCTTCTCCAAAAATTCTCTCTCTACAATTTTCCTTCCAAAAGTTTAAAAATTTTTGAATTTTCAAATTTTCCCTCCAAAAACTTAAATTTTTGAATTTCTTCTTAAATTCAAATTTCTCTCCAAAATTTGAATTTTTCTGTCAAAAGTCAAATTCTTCACCTAAGTCAAATATTTCCCTTTGAATTCGAATTTTCCTTCAGAAATCGAATTTGAAAATTTTCCCGCTGATACGCGAAAATCGTATCACATTTTTAGCATGTTTTTATGTATGTTTTAATGTGAAATCGAGAGTAAATTGACATTAATTGTTTATTATTTACTTGATTTCAAGGTTTTTATGATTTTGGAAGTGTCAGGTGAAAAGTAGACGAAAACAGCAAATGTTGGGCAAAAATGCAATTTTTGGAAATGTTGACTCGGTCAAAGGTCCGGGACGGGCGTCCCGAACCAAGCCAAGCCAGAAGGACGGGCGTCCAAAACCAGGGACGGGCGTCCCGAGCCGCCAGAAGCTGTCCCACATCAAATTTTTCAGAGATTTTCACTCCGAGAAGCTGCTATAAATACCCCAGGCCTCCAGCAGTTGAATTCATCCCTCTCCACTCGATCTGAGTCATTAAGTGGTTTCCAGTGTACAATTTTCCAGTACACAACTCACTCAGAGACTCGGATCTCAGTTTTCTTTCTTATTAGTGTTTGTTTTAGTTTCTGAGAAATAGTCTCAGATCTTAGGTTTCTACAGATAGGTTCGTTTTTGGTATTCATAGAATACCCGGGATTTCGTTAGGAGATCCTAAGAGAGCTCTAGGCGTTCGAAGAGTCAGTCCACAGGGCTAGGCTTAAGCCCAGGACGTAAGGTAAAGTCTAGCTACTAGGCTGAGGAAGCGTCCTCCGAAGGTTCTGGTGAGCAGAGTCAGGGCGAGCAATACGACATATACAGCAGTACGCTCCGTAGGCGAGACTTCGTAAAGGGTGATTTCTTTATGGCATCGGTCCCCATGTCCCTCTCTTATATGTGTTATTGCTTTGTTCTAAATATAAATTATGAATATCAGATTACGATTTTATGAATAGTTGTGTTATATGTTGAAGTTTTTATGTTTTTCCGGAAATAGCCACCTGCTAAATATTCATTATGTCTGCATGTCTAATGTAAGTCTCTTTTAAACTAAAACTAGGGTTATAGACAATTCCTAACCACGGTCTATTCATAACCTGTTTAGTTTAACAAGCATCAATTAGTATTGGTGTCTGCCATACTAGATAAAATAACCAATGGAACACCTTGTTTGTTAGAGTAGTCTAGGTAGGCTGAGTAGAGAGTTATGCCGGCGGTTTTGCGACGAGCAGCATGACCCCGAAGTGACATAGGGTACCGTTCATTGCTGACTTTAGTCCGGGCCGTGAGTAGGGCCGTTTACCTTAACGATGGGGCGGTAGCGTAGAGACCTCAGATGTGGTACACCTTTAGACACAGAACATAGTTGCATTCCAGGCTAAGATATATCTAAAACACTCGAATATGGGTCAATCAACATATAGGAACAGTATAACATAGAATTAGAACTCATCTTTAAAACACTTTCAGGATTAATTAGACTTAAACCTAGTGGAGAATGGATCACCCTCTCATCAAAGTATTTGATGAAGATTGCATAACTGGATTATAAGATAGGAGTTAGAATAAAAGGCTAGTTACTACTAAGCCGTTGCCACTTCCCTGGGAGTACGATAATTAAATTAATAAAATCGTAGATACTTTCCAATAGACTAGCTACACGATAGGTACTCTGCCTTAGGTTCTAGCTGATTAAGTGACACCATAAAGACTAAATGTGACAATTAGTCAATCACAGTCCTTAATTATTCATAAGCAACATAGGGTAAAATAACACCTATTTAGCATATCGGTCGGAAACCGCATCAGATTTTTGGCGCCGTTGCCGGGGAAATATCATAATGAATGTAGGATTATTGGCCACAATTCTAGAAACTTATGATAGGTAGCGGTAGTAACCTAGACTTTTGACTTACACTTATCTTATACTAGTTAGACAATCACTTTCCTAAATATAGGATTATCATAACTAATTAATTTTAGATAATATCTGGAATTAAGACACTTAGGATAATCAAATTTTAGAAAATCATTCTAAAACCATATTGAGGAAATTTACCTGCTTTCAACATAAAAGGAAAAAAAATGTTAAAAATTTAAAATCCCAAAAAGAATGTATCTTTCTTGCTCAACGGTGAGTTGTTCCTTTTCCCTATCTCTTGTTGTTTTAGTTGCTCTTTTTGTTTTTCTTCCTTTATTTAATTTCGAAGAAATAAAAATGGAAATGAGGGAAAATATATTTCTTCTGAGTTGTAAAATGTTGGCTTAGATTTTTATCGGGAAGAAACTCTATTTTAGAATTTTCTTAGAGTCATGCCGGCCTTATTAGGATAAGTTATGAAATAGTTTTTTTTCCTTAATAGCCAGACCTTTGAATGTTCTATTGGAAAAAGGATGTTCCTTTTGTTTTGCTGATGATTGCATGAGAATTTTTAAAACCAAAAGGAATTATTGCACCCATTATGACATCACCTTATTAAAATCTGCTTTTTGAATGAATATGTGATGTAATGATGTAGTACGAATTGTTTTAGGACAAAAACATGATAAGAAAGTTCATGCATGATAAATTCCGATCTTATCTAGTCTTGTCTAGAAACAATAGGTGACACTGATCACTCCAAGATATCTGTGTTCAATAAAACTAATGCTGAACCATACTTGATTAAGTTAAGTTTTATTGTTACTTGAACTTGATATAGAATAAAGGGATAAGAAAAAGGGTTGAAAATCTAGAAAGCAAACCATTGGTCTAGATTAGAAAACCCCGAGTTAGAGGCTAGTGTAATACTGATAAATTTTTGGATGAAAGCTTATTTGCATTGTTTGCTATGTATAATAATTCTCATCTGTGGTTTATTGCAAATTATCTAGTCACTGAATAAGTTCCAAGTGATATGACTTATCAGCAAAAGAAGAAATTATTTGCTGATTTGAAATATTACTACTGGGCAGTTTCTCTTCTATTTCAAATTTTTGCAGATCAGTTGATCAGAAGATGTGTCTCA
The DNA here is from genome assembly GCA_027405835.1 of Asclepias syriaca. Taxonomy (NCBI): domain Eukaryota; kingdom Viridiplantae; phylum Streptophyta; class Magnoliopsida; order Gentianales; family Apocynaceae; genus Asclepias; species Asclepias syriaca. The sequence continues at coordinate 10,297,834 of CM049928.1, read as the reverse complement.
GAAGATGAAGGCCACATGATTCTGAAGCATTGCAGGAATCTATGGGAGACCAATTAACTGCTATCACACTGTCCGGAAAGTGTTGGAAGTAGAATCTTGTTGACCCACCATATTCAAAGATTTTGTATCTCTGATACAGCCTTGCGATGCTTGGTAACACCCCTTCCAGAGATCGCCTACCCCAGCAAGGTATACAGAGTATTGCAACCTTTGATATCTGGGGGATCCAATCTTTTTCTTTCTTTCCTTTGAAAATAATTACATCATAGTAGTCGTGGAACACTTTTTGAAAATAGCCTGAACCACAGGCATTACCTACTAATGATGTTAAAGTCATGTGCATATTCTAGTTGTTTTCCAGATTCAGAGTGCCAATGTTTTAGGAAGAAATGTTCAGCCTGTGTATCAAATCTATGAAGTCTGCTAAGTACCACACTTTAGCAGGGATTGCTATGGGAATGATTGACCATTCCAAAAGAGGTAGGAGTAGGTTACTGCAGAATGCTGCTCCAATGGGAAATGCATACAATCCCCGCTAGAGGAATCATACGGGATTTAGCTGAGGAGTAATTCGGAAGCTGGAAATTTTCAGAAGACACCACCACAGCAAAACCCTACCTGCAGAATCAACAGATGAGACACTGGCAACAATTAAAGCCAGACCAGTGCAAGCAAGTGATCTACCAAGTGGTATTGAACGCTCGAAGGATATAGAAGAATTTGGCATTGTATCGGGAGCATAGCAATGGAGGAGCTTGCATTCCCTGCATACAATCAGCTGTGAGAAACTTCCCCGAGGAAGTCTCAAATACTTAGGCCCAGATCTACACAACTGGAGCCCCCTACCACCACAGCTTCGCCAAAACTTCAGGTATCTTTTCTTCCATTCAAGACTTGCATGCCATACCTTCACTAACATTGGCAGGTAGGCACACCAATCCAAAGAAGTCTCATTCCTAGACACGTTCCTTCTGGACACGTTGCTACGATTACGAGAAACTTTGCAGATGATTCGAGGAAACAGTCCTTGGGGCTTGAGTCATTCATCAAATGGATATGCCACTACCTAGAGCTCGACAATGAAGGATCGGAGCTGACGTCATCCGTTCCAATATCTAGAGCTTGCAGAGTCAGAAATACCTTAGAAATAGCACATGGCTAAGGTGAAGAGCCAATTGACAGATCAAAGAAGACCCTCCTGCTTGCGACATGAAGGGAGTTTTTCTAATCCTCATATTCCTTTTATTTTATTTGTTTTGTGTTCTGTTTTGCTATCCTTCTTGTTTTGTTGCCTTATTTTCTCTCTTACCCTTAGTTAGTTGAATAAGTGTGGGGTAAGAATCTTTTCTGTTTTATTTCTTGTTTTCAAATAAGTGTGGGGTAGTTTAGCTATGCATGAACACTGAGGACAATGCCAGAATTAAGTGTGGGGTAGCAGTGCACGGTGCACTGTAGCAGTTTGCAAAATTTTTCACATGATTTTGCTTGTTTTCACGTACTTTCGCACCCTTCCAAAAATGTTTTCAAAATTTTTTCCGTCTTTCAGACGTCTAAATGCAGTATGCTTGGTTAAACAATTGCTTATGTCTATGATATGTAGGTAGTATGTTATGGTTAGTAGGAGATAATTGATAGCTATCTTGGACTAATTGATTAGGAATAGGGAATTCCTAATAACTGAGCACAACTTTGTCTGGATTAGAGACCTCAACCAATTACCTGTTCGAGACTTAACTAGATAAAATTAGACCAGTTGTGGATATATTGGCAGTTAGGATGACTAGATGAGACTCTGAGCTAGAAGTGAAAAGAAATTAAAAGAAGTTAATCAAATAAGGGTAGTTTGCCAGCGGCCTTCGCTACTCGAGCACCACTCCTTATGGGAATTTAAAGCCTGATGCCCTAAGGTCGTGTAGATCTGGGAGTCATCGGAGTGGGACTCGCTACATGGGTAGTTGAAGTTGATGTGTTCTAAGCAGACTCAAAATACCCTGAATCCATAAAGAAAATAACTAAGTGCTAAAACATTAAAAATCTTATCACCAAAGCTCAGAACTCAGAAAGTTATCTGTTGTCAGTGTGTCTAGCGATAGGTCGAAGTATTATCTGGTAGCAGTTAAGATAAGAGTTCATTGTGTTGACTATCTGGTCTAGACTAGTACACACACTACACATCAGGAAGACCCTGTGACTAAGAAAAAAGTCCAACCTAGTTGTTGATTTGTTTTCTGCCTGATCATAACAAGCTACTAGAGACATTTGAGACCTTGTCGTAGCAACCTAACCAATCAGACCTGTGTTAAGAATTGTCTGAAGAATTTTTGGAATAAAAACATGACTAGGAATTTAAGTGACTGCACTACGGTTTAGAATCACTAACTCCATGTAGACTTTGCTTGAGGACAAGCAAAAAGCTAAGTGTGGGGTTATCTGATACGCGAAAATCGTATCACATTTTTAGCATGTTTTTATGTATGTTTTAATGTGAAATCGAGAGTAAATTGACATTAATTGTTTATTATTTACTTGATTTCACGGTTTTTATGATTTTGGAAGTGTCAGGTGAAAAGTATACGAAAACAGCAAATTTTGGGGCAAAAACGCAATTTTTGGAAATGTTGACTCGGTCAAAGGTCCGGGACGGGCGTCCCGACCAAGCCAAACCAGAAGGACGGGCGTCCAGAACCAGGGACGGGCGTCCCGAGCCGCCAGAAGCTGTCCCACATCGAATTTTTCAGAGATTTTCACTCCGGGAAGCTGCTATAAATACCCCAGGCCTCCAGCAGTTGAATTCATCCCTCTCCACTCGATCTGAGTCATTAAGTGGTTTCCAGTGTACAATTTTCCAGTACACAACTCACTCAGAGACTCGGATCTCAGTTTTCTTTCTTATTAGTGTTTGTTTTAGTTTCTGAGAAATAGTCTCAGATCTTAGGTTTCTACAGATAGGTTCGTTTCTGGTATTCCTAGAATACCCGGGATTTCGTTAGGAGATCCTAAGAGAGCTCTAGGCGTTCGAAGAGTCAGTCCACAGGGCTAGGCTTAAGCCCAGGACGTAAGGTAAAGTCTAGCTACTAGGCTGAGGAAGCGTCCTCCGAAGGTTCTGGTGAGCAGAGTCAGGGCGAGCAATACGACATATACAGCAGTACGCTCCGTAGGCGAGACTTCGTAAAGGGTGATTTCTTTATGGCATCGGTCCACATGTCCCTCTCTTATATGTGTTATTGCTTTGTTCTAAATATAAATTATGAATATCAGATTACGATTTTATGAATAGTTGTGTTATATGTTGAAGTTTTTATGTTTTTCCGGAAATAGCCACCTGCTAAATATTCATTATGTCTGCATGTCTAATGTAAGTCTCTTTTAAACTAAAACTAGGGTTATAGACAATTCCTAACCACGGTCTATTCATAACCTGTTTAGTTTAACAGGCATCAATTAGTATTGGTGTCTGCCATACTAGATAAAATAACCAACAGAACACCTTGTTTGTTAGAGTAGTCTAGGTAGGCTGAGTAGAGAGTTATGCCGGCGGTTTTGCGACGAGCAGCATGACCCCGAAGTGACAAAGGGTACTGTTCATTGCTGACTTTAGTCCGGGCCGTGAGTAGGACCTCAGATGTGGTACACCTTTAGACACAGAACATAGTTGCATTCCAGGCTAAGATATATCTAAAACACTCGAATATAGGTCAATCAACATATAGGAACAGTATAACATAGAATCAGAACTCATCTTTAAAACACTTTCAGGATTAATTAGACTTAAACCTAGTGGAGAATGGATCACCCTCTCATCAAAGTATTTGATGAAGATTGCATAACTGGATTATAAGATAGGAGTTAGGATAAAAGGCTAGTTACTACTAAGCCGTTGCCACTTCCCTGGGAGTACGATAATTAAATTAATAAAATCGTAGATACTTTCCAATAGACTAGCTACACGATAGGTACTCTGCCTTAGGTTCTGGCTGATTATGTGACACCATAAAGACTAAATGTGACAATTAGTCAATCACAGTCCTTAATTATTCATAATCAACATAGGGTAAAATAACACCTATTTAGCATATCGGTCGGAAACCGCATCACCCGCCAAATTTCAAATTTTTCCACCACATTTGAATTTTCAAAAATTCAAATTTATCAAGATGGCTCCTAAATGCGCACGTATCACTCCAGAGATAACTGTCACTACTGTCACACATCCATTCATGCTCTTCCCTACAGTCCAAGCCTATCAGGAGAGGAGAAAAGGGCTGATTGGACGCTGCATTCTAGCAGGCAGGACGCTCGACTGGACTGCAATCCGGACACTTGGAGTGGAGCATGAGATTAGGCGCATGCTCGACATTCTTCCCTATAGCTGAGTCTTCATCGTCATTGAGCTGACCTGTCTAGAGATGGTATGTGAGTTCTATGCGTCTTTTACATTCCAGCGAGAGCATATTACCTTCCGACTGGATGGAATAGACCGGTCAATGAGCATGGTCAAGTTTGGCATTGCGCTCGGAGTCTAGCAGCGGAAGGAGCTAGATACCCCCACCTATGTGACAGTCGTGCGAGATTTCGCTTCTGATGACATCTCCACCGCTTGAGCCCAGAACTACACTACTAGAGCCCCCTACCATCACGGCCTCACGAAGGCCTCATGTATTTTTCCAGTCCTCCGCTACTTACATGCCATTGCAGCTCATACGCTGGCAAGTCGCCAGACTGCTACGAGGAATATCACCCAGACAGAGACATTCCTTCTGGCCCACATACACAGAGGCATCACTGTGGACATGGCCAAGCTCATCACCATTACCATGCAAGGCTTCGCGACAGACACTCGGAAGTAGTGTTTGGGGCTCGAGCCGTTCATCACCCAGATAGCCCATTACTTGGAGCTGGACATCGAGGGCTCGGAGTTGACCCAGATAGCTCCGTCCACTATCCCCACCGATTTGACTGTTCTCTGGAACATGGGTATGGTAGTACAGGACGCAGATGGTAGATACTCCATCCACAAGGAGCAGCCAGGAGAGCCATCGGCGTCGGGACCATCCATGCAGTAGGCACCACCAGCCCCAATGTTCGTACCACGCACCGCCTTCGAGAGGCACATGACACAGGGGCTGGCAGACTTGAACGCTAGGTATAGCCAGGATATGGCAAATATCTAAAGACAGCTAATGATGATAGATGACAAAGTTAGCAGGAACAGTAGTCGGATAGAGGAACTTTATTAGTACTACGCCAGCAATCGTTCTACTGACGACCACGAGATCTACTTCTTTGCGCCAAATGATGATTCGGGTTCTTAGTTCTTCTTACCTTTATTTTCTTTTATTTTCTTATGCTTATGTGAAAATCTGAGCTGTATAACATATATTTCTCTGTATGACAAACTTTGATTTATATGATATACAAGGATTGATTTCTTTATTTTTGTTGTTTCATTTTTAAATTCTTATTTTTCAAATAAGTGTGGGGTGATAGGATATTGTTGCGTTATGTGTGTGTGTCACAGATGGTAAAGATAAGAAAATGAACAATCTTAACAAGTGCAAGTATACACCGGTCAACAAGTAATATATGTACCTAAGTACAAGATTATCGATCCCACAAGGACTAAGTATGCCAATTAAGAGTGCAAATGCGATTGTGTAAATGGTTATCAAACCAAACATAATAATGATGATGGGGGTGATCTAATGCTACGACAAAGTAAATCTAATCTAAATGTTAGATGTTAGTCTAATTGAAATAACCACAAGAAAAATATAGGTAATAAAATGTTGGAGGCATACAAGCCTAAACTGTAAGTACAAACCAAAAGTGAATCAAAACACAACAGAAAATGTCCCCAATTTTCATGTCAATGCTACAACAATTACCCGACACACTAGTTCAGAGCACAAATACCATCGTCTCATGGAGTACGACGTACAGTGGTTTAAAGCAACACTAGACAGAGGATTTGGTCTCCCTGCAATATTGAACAAAAGGTCTTGCAACTCAAGCTAATGCCACTCAATTATCTTGTCAACTAGCTCCCTTTCTCTCGAATGATAGATACTAGCTCGATGTGCAATTTGGACAGTCGTAACCACAAATAACACTAAACTTTTAAGTAATCAAGTGAGTAAATCAAGCATGCATCATACAAGTATTGATCATAAAAACTGAGTACAATGTCATAGCATGTTCATCAGCATTTATAACAATGTAAAAATCTGTTCATACTCAACTAAGCAGCAACAAATTCAGATTATAAACTGTGCCTTACAATGCTGAAAATAACAAAGTACAAAGGTTAAAGTAATGGAATAAGAAACCCCTAAGGTCTTAGCAAGTAATTCTAATCCAAAATAATTTTAATTAACCCAAGTGCTTCTCAAATTCATACCCAAAGTTGAAGTATAAATTCATAAACAATAGTAGATAAAATGAAGAAATGAATAGAGAATTACTAAGTTCTTAGATAATTCTGTTGCCCAAATCAATTTAATCACAAGACCCACTGCTTTTCCTCTTCCAAACTGAACCGTGACTTCCTTCTTTGCTCAGCCCGTAAATTCCTCAGCAAATTCCCCTTCTTCCTCTCGAGTTACTCTCTACAAAAATGTTAATCTAAGTTGGTCTACTGCCTAATGTGTTCTACAGTCGACTGCCAATTCTGTTTTCTTCTCTATGCCAACCCTTCTTTTCTCTCAGGTTTTTTCCTTTTTTTATTCTCCTTCCTTTTTCTCCGATATATATATTTAATAACTCCACTAATTGCCACTTCTATATACTAATATATATATATATATATATATATATATATATATCAAATATTATAAATATTAGGTGATATTTATCACCTTACGTAATTTTCTGGGATGATGGACATCCATTAATTTAATGAATCTTCGGGATTCATAACACTCCCCCTTGGATGTCCATTACATAAAGAATAGGCCTCGTTAAAACCTTACTAGATAAAAACCCAGTGGAAAAAAAAAATCTAGTGAAGGAAAAAGAGTACACTATTCTTCATGTGTAGATTTCTCCCCCTGATGAGATGATTTATCGAAATCTTTAAATCGACGCAAACCAATTTTATATCTCAATTTTTCAAAGGTTGTTGTCGGAAGAGATTTAGTGAATATATCTGCAAGGTTATCACGTGATCGAATTTGAAGCACATCAATTTCACCGTTCTTTTGAAGTTCATGAGTAAAGAAGAATTTAGGTGAAATGTGTTTCGTCATATCTCCCTTAATATATCCTCCCTTTAATTGAGCTATACAAGCTGCATTATCTTCATATAGAGGAGTTGGAATCTCTCTTCTGGAGGATAAACCACAACTCTCTCTAATATAATGTATCATTGACCTCAACCATACACATTCTCGACTTGCTTCATGAATGGCTATTATCTCAGCATGATTAGAAGAAGTTGCTGCTATTGTTTGCTTCGTGGAGCGCCATGATATAGCAGTATTACCATATGTAAATAAATAGCCATTTTGAGAACGTGCCTTATGCGGATCCGAAAGATAACCCGCATCTGCATATCTAATCAGTTCTGGGTTATTTACATTTGAATAAAATAATCCGAGGTCAATTGTCCCTTGGAGGTATCTAAGGACGTGTTTAATACCATTCCAATGTCGTCGTGTTGGTGAAGAACTAAATCTTGCTAATAGATTTATAGCAAATGCTATATCAGGTCGTGTATTATTTGCAAGATACATTAGTGCACCAATAGCACTCAAATATGGTACTTCAGGACCAAGTAGTTTTTCATCATTTTCTCGAGGTCTAAATATGTCTTTATTTATATCTAGCGACCTCACGACCATTGGAATACTCAATGGATATGCTTTATCCATGAAAAATCTTTTTAATACTTTAGCTGTATATGTTGACTGATGAACAAAAATTCCATCTTTCATATGTTCAATTTGAAGTCCGAGACAAAACTTAGTTTTTCCAAAATCTTTGACTTCAAATTATCGTTTCAAATAATCTATAGCTTCTCGAAGCTCTTCTGGAGTTCCTATGAGATTGATGTCGTCAACATATATAGCAAGAATCACAAAACCAAAATCTGTTTTCTTAATAAAAACACATGGACAGATTTGGTCATTCTTATATCCTGAATTCAATAAGAATTTACTAAGGCGATTGTACCACATGCGTCCAGACTGTTTAAGCCCATATAATGATTTCTGTAATTTGATAGAATAATTTTCATGAGGGCCTTTAGAAGCCTTTGGTAATTTGAATCCTTCAGGGATTTTCATATAAATCTCATTTTCAAGGCTTCCATAGAGATAAGCTGTTATGACATCCATTAGACGCATGTCCACCTTTTCATGAACTGCCATACTTATAAGATATCGGAGTGTAATAGCATCAATAACGGGTGAATAAGTTTGATCATAATCAATTCCTGGCTTTTGCGAAAAGCCTTGTGCGACAAGTCGTGCTTTATATTTTACGACTTCATTATTCTCATTTCGTTTTCGAACAAACACCCATTTATAGCCAACAGGTTTTACATCCTTTGGCGTTTGGACTACAAGTCCAAAAACTTCTCGCTTTGCAAGCGAATTTAACTCTGATTGAATCACATCTTTCCATTGAGGCCAATCAATTCTATGTCGACATTCTTCAATTGATAAATGATCTAAATCCTCATTATCCTTGACAATATCAAGGGCTACGTTGTATGCAAAAGCATTATCAATAACAACATTTCTTCGATCCCAACTTTGATTTGAACTGGTGTAATTAATAGAGATTTCAGAATTCTCTTCATCATTTAAAGTTGGAATCTTTTCATCAGTTGTCCCTTGGTTTTCCTTTTCTGTTTCATTAATATGATCTTCTGGATCATTTGTTCCTCTTTTCTTTCGAGGATTTTTATTTTTGGAACCAAGGGGTCGGCCACGCTTCTGATGTGTTTTTGATTTGATAGCTATAGGATTAACTTTCTGTCCTTCAGGAACTTCTATCCGTATAGGAGCATCTATAGCTGGAAGATGCGATTTAGTGACTCTGCTGGAGTCAGCAAAAGAATCTGGCAGTTGGTTTGCAATTTGTTGCAAATGTATAATCTTTTGAACTTCAAGTTCACTTATATTTGTGCGTGGATCTAAATGATTCAAAGATGTTTTCCACGCAAGTTCAATTTTATGCCATTTATTCTCTCCCCCTAATTTGGGAAACAAATTTTCATCAAAATGGCAATCAACAAATCTTGCTGTAAATACATCCCCGTCAAAGGTTCAAGATACCTTATAATGGACGGGGAGTCATACCCAACATATATCCCCAATCTTCTTTGCGGACCCATTTTTGTCCGTTGGGGTGGTTCAATTGGAATATACAGCACACCCAAAAATTCTCAAATAAGAAATATTTGGCTCTGAACCAAAAGCCAATTGTATGGGAGAAACTTTATGATAATTCGATGGCCTTAAACGCACAAGTGCTGCAGCATGCAAAATTGCATGTCCCCAGGCTGCTGTAGGGAGATTTGTTTTCATCAATAATGGTCTGGCAATTAATTGCAGTCTTTTAATAAATGATTCAGCTAGACCATTCTATGTGTGAACATGAGCTACAGGATGTTCAACAATTATTCCAATCGACATGCAATAAGAATCAAATGCATGCGAAGTAAATTCCCTAGCATTGTCTAGACGGATTCGTTTAATAGGATAATCAGGAAATTGCGCTCTTAAGCTAATTATTTGGGCAAGTAATCTCGCAAACGCCAGGTTGCGAGTCGATATTAAACAAACATGCGACAATCGGGTCGATGCATCAATCAAAACCATGAAATATTGAAATTGCCCACATGGTGGACTAATCGGTCCACATATATCTCCATGAATCCGTTCTAGAAATGTAGGACTTTCAGCTCCTACTTTCAATGGTGCTGGTCTTATAATTAATTTCCCTTTGGAACATGCAGCACATGAAAGTTTATCAGAAGTCAAAATCCTTTGATTTTTCAAAGGATGACCGTGCGTTGTCTCGATAATTTTTCGCATCATAATTGATCCCGGATGACCCAAACGGTCATGCCAAACTTTAAAAGTAACGGGATTAGTAAACTTCTAGTTTACTAAATGATGCGCCTCAATAGCATTTATTTTTGCATAATATAGGCCAGAGGATAGAGATGGTAGTTTTTCCAACAAAACTTTATTACCGGAGGTCATTTTTGTGATACCCAAATATTCATGACCATTTTCTTCCATAGTCTCAACATGATATCCATTTCGTCGGATATCTTTAAAACTCAATAAATTTCTTTGAGACTTTGAGGAATATAATGCTTTATCAATAGCAATCATAGTTCCTCCCGGTAATATTATATTAGCTCTTCTGGAGCCTTCAATAAGTTTTGCACTACCATTTATTGTGGTAACACTTGTTTCTCCCACATTCAGGTGAGAAAAATACTTCTCGTATTTCAGTATGGTGTGCGTAGTTCCATTGTCAATAAGACAGACACTTTCGATATCGTTGTTCATACCAGAAAATTGAACAACAGCCATCTGTTTTATTAACAAAATTTTATAGAAATAAAATTAAGCATATAATTACAAAAGAAATATAAACATATAACATTAATATTCTAATTATTTTTGGACACTTTAATTTCCAATCAAGTGGTCAATTATTTCTTTTGGATGTTCAAAAAGATCAGTAACATCCAGGTGAGCCACATCAACATCAACATTTTCAAGATCGTCATCATTTATTTCATGAGAAATAAGTCAACAAGATATTTTGTCGTGCTACAGGCACGAGACTCAACAAGATGTTTTGTCGTGCTACAGGCACGAGACTCAACAAGATGTTTTGTCGTGCTACAGGCACGAGACTAGTGACCTTTCATGCCACAACGATAATATTTGTCTTCATAATTTTTCAGAACAACATTTCCTTTCTTATTATGTTTTGTCCACTTCAGGTGGTCATAAATATTTTTGGCACCTAAATTATTATTACAATTATAAGGGCCAAATTTATCACGGCGTCCATGATCATATTTTCGATCACGACCACGATCTCTTCTGGGATCATGATTTCTAATAGCATTCACTTCAAGGAATGTAGTAGGTTAGTAGGTCGATATTTTTATCAATAATTCATTATTCTGTTCCGCAGAAGACAAAAATTAATTCAGAGTATTTCTTAAAACTTTCTCACGATATTGTTGCTGCAGGACAATATCCGTGGCATGAAAAGTGGAGTATGTTTTCTCCAACATATCATCATCCGTTACACAATTTCAGCTGTGAAACTATTTTAAACATTGAGGAGTTATACTCACTCATGGATTTGAAATCTTGCAACCTCAGGTGCAACTAGTCATACCGTGCTTTCGGGAGAACGACCATCTTCTGGTGGTCGAATTTTTCTTTCATATTTCCCCATAAAATAAGAGGATCTGTCACCGTAAGATATTTATTTTTCAAATTCTCATGAACACAATCTTGTGTTGATAACACTTTATTTTATACAACCGTGTCTGCCGGACCCGTTGTGGCAAGATGCATTCTGGCATCTAGTGTCCATAACTAATAATTCTTTCTAGTGACATCAAGAGCCACAAATTTGAGTTTAATAAAATTTTACATAATAATAACAGAAAAATGTACCCGCAAAAACGTACCTAATTTTTCTTCAAATAAACTTCAAAAAATACCTTATCCGGTGGTAGAGACTCGTGCTGATAACGTGTTATAAAATTGTATAAAATTAGTAAAACTGGGCAAATAATATCAGATAGGATATGAGATATATATATATATAGTTAACCTATATATATATATATATATATATATATATATATGTATGTATATATATGTAATGGGAAATAGAGGAAGAGAGGGAGAGAAGGTTCACGGGAGAGGAAAATTTTTTCTCTTGTAATTGTCATTCATTCATGTATAAAATCATTCTATTTATAATACACCAAACATGATATATATATATATATATATATATATATATCAAATATTTAAATATTAGATGATATTTATCACCTTACGTAATTTTCTGGGATGATGGACATCCATTAATTTAATGAATCTTCGAGATTCATAACAATATATATATATATATATATATATATATATATATATATATATATATATATATAATTGGATAAAGACTAAATTCCAGCTCATACCATTTAATTTCCCTTTAATAAATCAGCCAAATACACCCTTCTCAATCGGTCAACTCCCTTTTCTCCAATCTCCAGTTTTCTTTCACCAATTCCAACTAGCAAAATTCCTCTTCTATCCTTAATAAATTGATCCACAAAATTCCATTCTTTCCAAGGCGCTTTAATAAAATTAAAGTCAAAGAAAGACAAAAATTAAATTTCAATAAAAGGTGAAATTTTATCCAATAAATCGGGTCTTTTTTATTTAACTCGATAGAATTAAATTTAGAAAGGAAATTGTGCAAATTAAAGCACTTAACCTAAATCCAAGAGACAAATTATATAAATTAAGCTTAAAAATAGACAAAATATGTACAAATAACTCTACTATCGTAAAGTTATCACACCCCCAAACTTACATCATTGCTCGTCCCGAGCAATGCTGCAACAGATAGAAGAGCAAGACAATCAAACAATCAATTCAGAATTTTGATTCAAATTCATGCAGCAATCATGGTCAAACTTGGGACTCGTACTTTCAGACTTCCTGCTTCATCTATATGTAACACCACCATCTTCAGCAATCCTCTTATCAATAAAAACCCTAGTAGATTCTCTAGTTATTACCGCTTGTTGCCTACAAGTCTTTGGTTGTTTGTTTCTACTGCTTTGTTGGGTTGTATTTTGTTGTTCTATATGGGCTTTCTTACTTTCAATAAGTTCTAGGTGTCTATGTTGTATGTTTTGTATTTGTTTTAATAGCTGAGTCAGATGATCTTTTATGGATAATTGATAAAATATGATTGCACTTGAAGCGAAAAGGTTTGAGGTAAACCGCTTAGTTCAAAAGAGAGATCAAAGTTGAGCAATAAGTTAAAACTAAAAACCTAATTCAAAGGACCTAAAAACATCATCCCCAAAAAGCATAAAAACAACACAAACACTGCTTAGTCCAACCTTATCCATTTAATTTTGTTGTTGGAGTGAGTTGTTATACAATATTTGTTAAAATTAATATCTTGTAATTTTATTATTATTATTCAAGACTTCTAGATCTTGGAAAATGAATATTATTATTATTCAAGACTTCTAGATCTTGGAAAATGAATATTATTATTATTCAAGATTTATAGATCTTGGGAAATGAGTATTCATTATGTTGAATGAATCTCTGAATATCCTTTTGTATTCCAAATGTCCTTTTGTATTTCAAGTTCTCTATTTAAAGAGTCTTGTAATCAGAGATATATCAAAAAATAATCAGAAAAATAAATATTGTCTTCTCAAACTAGAAGAAGCGTCATATTCATTTTTCTGCACCTCTCTCTTAAAATTCTCAGTTTGTTATTTCCAACAGATTTATTTCCAACAGATTGGTATCAGAGCAGGTTGTTCAATCAACTGGGGCAAAAAAAATCAACAAAATAAAAAAAATTCAAGCTATGGCGAGTTTGAGTAACCAAGCATTGGGAAACTTACAACCTTCATTTCCTCTCTTCAACGGAGAAAGTTATGACTTCTGGTATGTGAAGATGAGAACAATATTCATCTCACATGATTTATGGGAGTACGTTGAAGAAGGATATAATGTCTTCAAACTTAACGAATGAGCAAAAGAAACAACTAAAGGATCATCGAAAGAAAGATGCAAAGGCCTTGAATCTCATTCAACAAGGAGTAGCTGAAATAATTTTTCCCAGAATTATTAATGCTACAAAAGTGAAGGAGGCTTGGGATATTCTTCGAAAGGAGTATCGAGGCAACGACAAAGTCAAAGCCGTGAAACTCCAGTCGCTACGGAGAGATTTTGAAAATCTGAAAATGAGAAACGATGAGAGTTTGAACGATTACTCATCAAAAATTGTCAATATCATAAATCAAATGAAGACACTTGGTGAACAAGTTGATGATCATAGAATTGTTGAAAAAGTTCTTATTAGCCTTCCAGAAAAGTACGACCCAATTGTTGTTGTAATTGAAGAGACCAAAATTCTCTCAGATTTAAGCCTGGAAGAACTTATGGGTTCGATAAAAACATTTGAGCAAAGACTGAGTAGGCGTTTGGAAAAATCCATTGAAAGCGCTTTTCAATCTAAGCTCACTTTTCAAAGGCGAGATAACCTTGATGGTGATCGAAGCAGCAGAGACTCACATCGAGGTGGCAGATTTGGAAGAGGAAGAGGTCGATCTTCAAGAGGCAGAGGAAGAACCAATTTCAATAGAAGTTCAGATCTCGAGTCCACTCAACAAAAGTGTGGGATTTGCAAAAGGAGCAGCCATAGTGATAAAGATTGTTGATTTAAAGGAAAACCACAATGTAACAATTGCAAGAAGTTTGGGCATATTCAAAAGGATTGTCGAGTCAAGAATAATCAGCAAGCAAATTTTACCAAAGAACAAGAATATGAATCCATGTTCTACGCTTGTCAACCAGAAATGGAACATGCGAATCATATTTGGTTCATTGATAGTGATTGTAGCAATCACATGACAAGTGACAAAAATATTTTTGTGAAGCTCGACTCTTCCATAAAATCTCAAGTGAAGATGGGTAACGGAGCACTAGTTCAAGCCAAAGGAAAAGGAACTATTGCCGTGGAGACGAAGGAAGGAACAAAATATATTCATGATGTTCTTCTTGTTTCAGACTTAGAGCAAAATTTACTGAGTCTTGGACAACTTGTTGAGCATGGATATTCTCTTAATTTTGGAGACTACTCATCATGCAAGATTTTCGACAAAAATCACAAATTTGTAGCAAGCATCAAAATGAAGCAAAATCGCAGCTTTCCTATCTCCTTTAACTACTCGAAGAATGTCGCGTTAAAATTAGACATTGTCGACGAATCTTGGTTGTGGCATAAAAGGCTTGGGCACTTGAATTTTCAAAGTCTCAAGAATCTAAAAGAGAAGGATATGGTTTATGGGCTGCCATCAATCAAAGAAATGCAAGAAATTTGCGAGGGATGTGCACTCGGGAAACATCACAGAGAGTCGTTTCCAAAAGATAAAGCCTGGAGAGCTAAAGCACCCCTGGAGCTTGTTCATACGGACGTGTGTGGGCCAATGTCAACTCCAACTCATGCCGGTAACAAGTATTTTCTCATATTCATTGATGACTTTACAAGAATGACTTGGGTGTATTTTATGAAACAAAAATCTGAAGTGTTCTCGATCTTTAAGAAATTCCAAATGTATGTGGAAAGGCAAAGCGACCTTCTTATAAAAGTCTTGAGAAGTGGCAGAGGAGGCGAATATAACTCAAATGAGTTTAACAAGTTTTGCGAAGATATTGGTTTGGATAGACAGCTTACTGTGGGATTTACAACAAAACGGAGTCGCCGAAAGAAAAAATAGAAGCATCGAGGAGATGGCAAAATCAATGCTTTATGAAAAGAGATTGCCTAAAAATATTTGGGGTGAAGCTGTGTATACAACGGTTTATTTGCTGAATAGATGTCCAACAAAAGCATTAGAAAATAAAACTCCACTTGAGGCCTGGAGTGGGAGAAAACCATCATTGAGTCATTTGAAAGTTTTCGGATGTATCTGCTATGCTCATGTCCCAAAAGAAACAAGGTGCAAGCTTGATGAAGTAAGTGAAAAATGCATTTTTGTGGGTTATAGCTCAAAATCAAAGGGCTATAGGCTTTTTCATTTGATGAAAAATAAAGTCATTATTTCACGAGATGTCTTATTTAACGAGAATATGTCTTTACGATTGGAAAAAGAAGGAAGTCCAAGTTCAATCATATTCTTTTGGAGAAGAGAAAGAAAATCAAGAACGTGAAGTTGAAGCCGAAATCCCGGAAGAGGTTCCTTCAATTTCAACTCCATCAAGCTCGAATTCTTCATCGCCAATTACAACTTCCCAATTTTCTCCATCAAGCTCAAATTCTTCATCGCCAAGTTCATCTCCGAGAAGAATGAGAAGCTTGACTGATAATTATGCTAGTTGCAATTTCTATACTACTGAACTGGAAAGTTTTGAAGAAGCAATAAAAGAGGAAGTGTGGAAGAATGCCATGGAGGAAGAGCTACAGGTTATCGAAAAAAATAAAACTTGGTTTCTAGTGAAAAGACCTCAGAACAAAGATGTGATTGGGGTAAAATGGATTTTCAAGACAAAGCTTAACTTGATGGTTCGGTTCAAAGAAACAAGGCAAGACTCGTTGCAAAAGGGTTCTCGCAACAGCCCAGAATTGATTTTCAGGAGACATTTGCACCGGTAGCTCGATTAGATACCATTCGAACTCTTATTGCATTAGCCGCTCAAAGGG
The DNA here is from genome assembly GCA_027405835.1 of Asclepias syriaca. Classification (NCBI taxonomy): domain Eukaryota; kingdom Viridiplantae; phylum Streptophyta; class Magnoliopsida; order Gentianales; family Apocynaceae; genus Asclepias; species Asclepias syriaca. The sequence goes on along the minus strand of CM049928.1, from coordinate 10,281,382 downwards.
TTGGTTTTTATATCAACTTGATGTTAAGTCGGCATTTTTGAATGGAAAATTGGAAGAAGATGTGTATGTCGAGCAACCACAAGGTTTTGTCATCAAAGGAGAAGAAACAAAAGTATACAAGTTAAACAAGGCGCTATACGTGTTAAAACAAGCACCACGGCTTGGTATAGTGAGATCGATTCTATTTTATTAAGAAGGGCTTTCAAAGGAGCAAGAGCGAACCTACCTTGTACGTGAAGACTCAAGGTACTGATGAAATTCTTATTGCTTCACTCTATGTTGATGATTTGGTGTTCACCGGAAATAATGGTGAAATGATTGAAAGTTTTAAAAGGGATATGATGAAAAAATATGAAATGAGTGATATGGGTCTGCTGCATTATTTTTTGGGTATTGAGATTTGTCAAAACAAAGATGGCATTCTTATTTACCAAAAGAAATACGCCAAAACACTTCTCGAAAAATTCAGAATGGGAGATTGCAAGCCAGTGGCTACACCATTAATTGTGAATGAAAAGTTGAAGAAAGAAGATGGAAGCAAAGGTGTAGATGATTCAATTTATCGAAGTTTGGTTGGGAGCTTGTTGTATTTGACTGCAACAAGGCCAGATATCATGTATGCTACGAGCATGTTGTCAAGGTTTATGCATAAGCCAAGCCAAAGTCACTTTGGAGCTGCAAAAAGGGTGCTACGATACATTCAAGGTACTCTTGATTTTGGTATTATGTATGAAAGAAATATTGAAGCAAACTTGCTTGGATTTTGTGATAGCGATTGGGCTGGATGTGTCGATGATATGAGAAGCACATCGGGTTATGCATTTTCTCTTGGTTCTGGTATAATTTCATGGGCATCAAAGAAGCAACGAACGGTGGCACCTCACAAGCAATATGGCTAAGGAGGATTCTGGAAGCTGAATACATCTCGACATCATTGGCAACCTCACAAGCAATATGGCTAAGGAGGATTCTGGAAGATATTTGTTCAAAGCAAAGAAGTAGCTACTGCTCTCTTATGTGATAACAAATCTGCTATTGCAATGACAAAGAATCCCGTCTACCATAGTCGCACAAAGCACATTGCAATCAAGCATCACTTTATTAGAGAAACTGTAGAAGATGGAGAAATTCAGCTCAAGTATTGCAAGACCGAAGAACAAGTTGCTGATATTTTTACCAAGGCTCTCCCTAGAGATAAGTTCGAGTTTTTCCGTGAGATGATTGGAGTTACACAAGCCATTAAGGGGGAGTGTTAAAATTAATGTCTTGTAATTTTATTATTATTATTCAAGACTTCTAGATCTTGGAAAATGAATATTATTATTATTCAAGACTTCTAGATCTTGGAAAATGAATATTATTATTATTCAAGACTTCTAGATCTTGGAAAATGAATATTATTATTATTCAAGATTTCTAAATCTTAGGAAATGAGTATTCATTATGTTGAGTGAATCTCTAAATGTCCTTTTATATTTCAAGTTCTCTATTTAAAGAATCTTGTAATCAGTCTGTGAGATATATCAAAAATTAATCAGAAAAATAAATATTGTCTTCTCAAACTAGAAGAAGCGTCATATTCATTTTTCTGCACCTCTCTCTTAAAATTCTCAGTTTGTTATTTCCAACAGATTTATTTCCAACAATATTATGATTACATTATAACCATTTAGAAGAAAGAGAAAAAGGGTTGTAGAAGATGAAGCTATGATGGATATATGAAAAGCATTTTCAGAGTTCATTCTACCCAATTGATGTCAAATTCCTTGTGTGTATTCTGGGCAACATTGGCCTTAGCTACTGATGATGGCTTCTCACCTCCATTTGCATCATTGGCCGTCGTCGTCCTCGTCAAATACTCAATTTTCTTCTCTTTTGATGTCAAATGTCTGTTAGGATGTCTCACCTTTAAAGAAAGCAGACGTGAGACTTCCTGAAGACCTCCCCACTTCCCTAGTGCTCGTGCAATATCATATCGACCTATAATAAGCCATTATCATCCTATTCCTATTGTACAATTTGCTTGTTTGCTTTACAGCATTGGTACTTCCAGCTCAAAACAGTTTTCCCAATATTCTCAATAACAAATGGAATATCAAATATTCTAACAAGAGGATTTGTTGTTTACCTGCTCGCCCAAATGATTTTCTGCTTGGCATGAATGATGGATCCATTCCCCAGCTCCTCTGGAACCGACAAATCTGTATGTATATTTTAAGGAATTTAATGTCTTACTGCTGCCATCCATGTCAATAGTTAAACATATGAGGAATTTGCTTCTAACTTTGATCACTTACCTCATCTTGCAAATTTTCAAGACTATCCCAATAACCTTTGGGCTTGCGGTGTTTGTAAGCAAGGGTAAGATTCATGAGCAATGCAATTCTTCTAAATCCTCCCATGCGCGTAATTGCTTTCTCAATGTCCACCCTCCCATGTTTACAGAGTTGCTTTCTCATGGGCATAAAGCCTTCTTGTCCATGCTCACTTATAAAACTCGACAGCTCAGATTTGAGGACTTCAATATCTCTCTGCAAACCTGGAACTTTAGGTCTCTGTCTAGATGAACTTGGATGCCGCAACTAGAATCTTCTTCAAGTGATTCATTGCAATCAGAGGCCGCAGCATCACAAAGAGAGGAGGAAACACTAGGCTTCTTTTGTAGAGTGGCATAGTCGAATTTCCCTATAGAGACTTCACCATCTTCCTTTTCAATATAATCTCGAATTGCACATAGATTTGAAGGAAGATCTTCATATATCACCTAACATCAATAACACATCCCACAATTAAATTCTTTACTAACATGTAACTAACATCCATTTCCAAGAAAAGGGTGTCAGACAAAAGAAGAATCAATCAGAAATAAATTGAATGGTAAGGGTTGCGAACCTCCTCCATAATAGCTTCAGAAAGAAATGAATTCTTGCGCATTTTTGACTCTACTGTATACTTGAGTAGGGTATGATGACTTCCCAGTTGCTCCAGACCCCATTTCCCTCGAAATGAATCAAAGTCACCTTCCACTTGCACAAAGCTGATTTCTTGTTCAAGCTTTTCACACAAATCAAGGACAACACGTGCATGCAGTACCATATAGAGTAAGCCCTTGCATCCCTCCTAAAAGTTATAGCCACAGAATGATGAATCATTCACATAACAACTAACTGTTGAGAAGTTAGGATTATTTAGGAGGTCCTTTTAATTCCATTAAAGCATCTAAAGAAGTTTACGATATATTAACCATCCTCTTATGCGGAAAAGGAAACTCACTTCCACTGGAAATGATTATTCAGTTTCATGTGTTCTTCCACTCCCAAACATCAGAAAATTTCCTATCCTCCTCTCACAAACAGTCTGTCTTTTAGACACCCTCTATCAGACCTTACACACTCTCCACAAAAAAAGGATACAAATATAACTAACTCCCCTTTCCTCCTTTCTACTAACTGAAAACATAAAAAATGGGCCTAGCTTTTAGGAGTGGGTCCAAATGTTGATGAATATATTAGAATTCATATAGTGGACAGGAAATGTCCTGTTACTTATGATGTCTTAAGGGTTTCTTACCATGCTTAATAACAAGACAAATTTCTATTTTTCAAATTTCAACAAGTGTATTGAAGAATTCTTGTAATCTTCATTCCCGATGCAAAAAGTCACCAAGCTTGGCACCAGCCAATAACGGTGATTAGTTTTCTACCTGGTCTTGTTTTTATGTTCGAGACTGCTAAATTTCAAATTCTCTCCAGTGCTGTAATTTCATCTATACAAGAGGCCTTTTTTGAGTAATCCCTCACTGATAAAAGTGCTTTTTGGTACATCTCTTCTGAGCTGTAAGATAAATTATATGGAAGGTAACTACTATACAAGTAGTCAGGATGCATAGGGAGTTTTATACTAGAATTGTCACAAGTCAGATCATACTGAGCACACATGCCACATTACAAAATGTATCTCCAAACTCTCACTCATATTGCAACTACTGCTGTTATACCCCCAGCTTATCCAAAGGAAGAAAAATACATTTTTTGCACATGAATTAGCTAGCTGAATTAACTCATAACCCAGAATCACTGAAGAATTCATCTTTAACCTATCTCTACAATTGCCAAGATGACTAAACCTAATACATATATTCTTTCCTCTTCTTGAATTTAGTTCTAGTACAGAAACACATATGATGACAGCTTATCCTAGTGTCTTCTCTATTTCTAAGTCTTATACTTCTGATGTTACTTTACGTAATAGCTCTACTCCTAGTCTTGATTCTTCCATTGTCAATACAGCCTCATTAATTCCTGTCCTCTGTCTCATTTGACTTGGCTTTATCTCATGAAGAATCATTCCAAATGATTCACATATAGTACCACAATTTCATCTTTCAGTTCATACATTGAGAAGTCATAATGCCAAAGACAACTCTTTTCAAGCATACATGATTAGACCCAAGAGTTTTCATCACCTACCAAACACCAAAAATTCAAGTATTTTCTTCATTCATAAAGAATGTTCCAGAAATTTCAACATTTTCCAAGGGAAAATGATCGATCATATTTAAAAATGGTTTTGGAGGCAGTCACCATCCCTAGCACCTCTCTACTTGTGCCGCTGCTGCACCAAATTCAGTCATACGTAAAAATTGGAAGTTTGCCTATCAAGTGATACACAAAAGAAACTTACACATAACCTAAAAGTTTTAAGTTTTTAGAAAGAAGTTCAATTTAACCACTTGACAAATCCATACACCCATCACGTGATCAATAATTAACATATGGGGGCAGAGATAAGCGTTGAACTCAAAACCTCCCACTTTGATAAATTTCTGCTTCATCAAAATGCTTAAGATGGCAATGAGGAGTTAAATTTACATAATTAACATATCCTTTGAAGTTTAGTTTGGGAATATGCACCCTGGTTTCCCAACAGGCAGATTTCTAAGGATCACTAATAGTTTAAGCAAATATTAAGCAGCATAGTTCCTAATATACTCTGAAAAGATTTGATCCAGCATAAAGTGAAGATTGATATAATAGCCTACTTTATGATGTAGAATTCAAGACTTATTAACACCTAGGTGGAGCGAAAGTTAAAACTTATCAGCACTGGAGGAACAAAATCACAGCTGGGAAAGGCATGTGATGCAACAAGAGAAGAATCAGGAACACCAACTTTTGGGGGTATATATTTGGCCCAATTAATACTACAACGTACTCCCCATATTCTAGCTACTTCATTATAGAAACAAATTATCATCTATCAGATGCAAACAATCAAGGAAGTTATAAATGGTCTGTACCTGAAGAATGCGAACTTTATTGTTCTCCCGTGACAGTACCTTACTGATAGCTAAATTTGGAACTATCCTGCACTAGTTATGGAGAGTGGAAATTTAATAAAGACAAAAATCAGTTTTAATTGAGGAAAACCCAATATCAGCAGAATAAACTTTCTTTGAAAGTAACTAAGTACAACTAGCAAATGAAGTTTGAGATTAGAGTAAATGCAAATTAGCTATGAGATTCAATGTGTTTTATGTTTCTCTTCTTATCTAATATGTTATGAATTATTTCTAGCTCATGCTGGACTTTTCAACTTATTCTATTAAACATAATTTATGCAGCAAGCAGCAGGAGAGTCAAATCTCTTCTATAGGTGTAGGGAATAATATATCAAACTTTTGAAAAGGTTGCCGTAGGACTATGTGTTGGTCTTTGGTTTTCTCATAATCTCATTACAATAAACATACTTGATAAGTGATATATCAAAATACTAAAGTATGAACTAAACATAGGAAAACTGCAACAAAAAAAGAATTTGCAAAACTTGGCACGATAAAGATAGAGAATAATATAGAGCAAACTGTATGATTTACAGCTAGAGGCCATGCATTTGTCAATGAAAAACTTAACCATATAAAGGCAGTTTTCCAAAAACAAAACAGTTGAAACAAAAATGGCCCTTGGATACAAACTCAATGAATTCATCCCAATTTGCATGGTGATTGACTCAAGGTACCGAAGGTAAACACCATGGGTACATTTCAACCTATGAAAGGTCCAATTTAAGACCTAGTGGTTTATCTTAATACCATATTTTCAGCTTAAATTAAAATCATAATCATGATGACATAATTTTTCCATACTTGACTGACCAGAAACAGCAGAAGACGAGCACTGAGTCCTTTAGGCCCAAGAATGGCACAAAAAATCAAGAACTAAGAGGGGTATTAAAATGCTATCTTGTTTGGGATGCCTCAATATATTTATTATTCTTTGTTTTATGACTCGACCACCCAAAAGGTCATTTATCTTAGGTTTGTGGTTGAAGAGAGGGTTTGAGCCAATAGGTCATAAGGAAATATTAATTCTTAAATTTTCACCAGCTCTAAGAGTTTATGATATCAAAGAGTAACAATTAATACCTAGTTATAGAGTTCATAAAATACTTTGATTATGTCCAAATTAATATAAGTTGATCAATTAGATGTAGTTCACAGTAATCACACCATATAAAAGTGCATCCTTTTTCATCATCACAACAATCTTTTCCATTTGTTCCACTTTTTTTCTGAACTTAGATATGTTGAAACTTAATTGCTAACAAAATTTAGAACTTGAAGTTGGGAAAGGAAAGAAAAATCAAAAGAACCTTATGACTTACTCCGGAAGACTCTCATAAGCAGTCAAAATGCTCCAAACATCACGAACAGAAGCTTTAACAGTAATGCTAGCTCCAAACCACCATTTTCCTACAGGAAAACATGACTTATTAATACAACAACTTAAGTAGAAATGTCTACCAAAGATAAATTTGAGAGGAGAGTTCTTTGTTACCAATAGGCCATCGAATCTACGAAGATGAACTTCATCTACAACACACGGTCTATCAACACTGCATACTTTACCAAAAACTCCCCAGTTACTGTTCATGTCACTTGTAGCTGGGGACAAGGGGGCCAAAAGTAGCCTTCACAAATGATTTCTTAAACTCTTCCCCGATAGAAACATTGTTCTTCTCATGAGTAGCTCCTCAATGCTTGATCGATGTTCATATCATGAATAGATATACAAGAAACTAGAATGATATCTCATAGAACTGAATGTATGTATATAGTTCATGATATAGGACTTAATATTCATTCTGCAATTCAAAATTTAATCTCAATGAGAATTGGGGAATTGATTGATATAGAAATTATGTCCTCAATGTGGACATAAACCTACTTTAGAATTGTTTTAACAAATATGTAGTAGGGTTAAGCTATATTTTGGGTCTTAAACTCCCAGGAAGTTTAGCATCACTTAGTAACCAATGGGAACTAGGCTAAAACTAACAAATAAAAGTTTATTTAAATTAGACATGATTTCATTAATTTACTATTCCATTCTGGAAAAGAGGTTGTTTTTTTCTTGGTTGAAAGTCTTGTTCTTTTTTCTGGGTGTATATATGTATCTTTTTAAAGAATTTCATACATGAAAAAATCAAATATAGCTTTTATCAAGTTTTTTGTTCTGTTCAAGGGAAGGAATTATAGGGCACATTTATGACACCACTGCTAAGCCTACAAGCCCAATCCAGGTTGCTAATTGGAAAAATAAAGATGCTCAATCAAATGTTGGTTACTGCAGACCATGAACCTATCTATTTTTTTTCAATTTAAGACCTCATAAGATAGCCAAATGTAACGCTCCGCCACACTTCCTTGAGCTTATTTTTGAATTTTGCCTTAAGAGGGACTTATTTTGGTCCGGAATATTCTAGAATACCCTAGAATATTGTGGAGAATACTTGTACATAGTAGATAGGCCTTGAACATGCTAGAGTTGAGTAGAATCTTCTAGAACATGCTTGAATATGTAGGAGCTTTTGTTAGAGGACTCTAGAATATGTTCTAGAGCCTTCACCTTGTGTAGAACCATATAGGTTTTTCTAGGACCTTCCATTTAAGGAGGTGCTTAGGAACATTTTGTAGAGAAATCCAGAGAACTCCATTTGAGGAGGTGGAGCACTATAAATAGGAGGGGTGCTCCTCATTTGTAAATCATCCAAGCAAAGTATAATCACATAGCATACTAATAAAAGTTCTCTTTCCACATACTCAAGTCTTTCAGTTTGTGTTTCTTTCTTTAACATACTCAAGTCTTTCAGTTTGTGTTTCTTTCTTTAGCCAAGGTATAGCAACCTGATCGATCGGCTGACTTAGCTATCGCAAGAGGCGAAAAGGAGCTAAGACCGCACCGTGCGCTTGTTGAAGGAACAAGGACGTGACACAAAGCTATGTGGGATTATCTCAAGAGTGTTTACAACCTAAATAGCTAAGCTAGGCTGTTTCAACTAGATTATGATATCTAACATTATGCTTAAACTCAACATCGGACTAGTAAGAGGGATCAATTCTAGATTAATCTTTGGCTTGAGTTTGAATTTGTGTATTCAATTATAGTTTCAATCACCTTCCTCATTCTTGGATGTCTGTTTGAATAAATGAGCTCCACAGGGAGGAAGAATACATTTGACCCAGGACACTTTGGAATAACAATGGAATCCATCTGGTGTCCTCAATGCTGCTTATGCTACTCAAGGGAAGCAAAGAGTTTGTGATTCACTACCCTCTTTTCCACCTGATTTAAAAATGAGAAAACTGTAAATGCAGCAATAAACAAGAGCTTTCCCAGAAGATGCTAAGTGGGGGAAAAGAAAGGAGAGGAAAGCAGGAGGGTTTGAAACGATTCGGAGATATAAGATTGCTTCCCTCGAGTGTTCCCAAAACTTTTACAAGCTTCAAAACTTCCATAGTCTCGCAGCTCAAAGGCAAAGAGTTTTTTATCATAAATATTATCAGGTTGCTTCTTATTTTTCTCAACAATATTAAAAATCAAATATAAAAGATAATGAATCAAATCATAATAAATTATTAAATATCATTGTTTTATAAATATTCAAGTTCAGGATAATACTATATCTTATAGCTTTTAAAAATTTTAATATTTTTAACTACATTTTTAAATCTTTGTTACAAATATAAAGAAATAAATTATTATTTGAAAAAATATAAATATAAAATATATATTTTTTTTCAAATGAGTTTTTTTTCAATATTTTAAACATAAATATAATTCATTAAAAATATGAAAAGGTGTTTTCAATTTATTATATTAATATATATTTAAAATTATATTAATATTTCTTTATCAAAAATATATCTTTTAATAATAATTGTTTGAAAAAAATTCCCCACATCCTTATAAATACATTCTATTGGTTGTGGCTACTTGTTTAAACAATACTTCCGTTTTCTAAGAAAGAAAAATTCTTTTTCTTCTTCTTCGTTCTTTCCTTTTTATTTTTTCTCAATATCTATTTAAAATTATGCCTCATAAAATGATTTCTTTGAAGAGTACTAATGGTGATCTTTTTGAGATCGAAGAAAGAGTAGCTAAGCAGTCTAATTTGATTGCACGTGCGATAGAGGATGGTTGTGCGGACAGTCTTATTCCTCTGCAATTAGACAGTAACATTCTGATTAAGATCATCGATTACTGCAAGTACCATGCCGCCACCCCCGAGGATTCGGAACCTTCTTCTTCTGAATCTGACCTTAATCAATCCTCCGATTTCGAGGATTTGGAACCTTCTTCTTCTGAATTTGACCTTAATCAATTCTCTTCTTCTATATCGAATACGGTTGATTCTGAGGTATGGGTGCCTGATTCGGAGAAATGGCTGCCTTCTACTCCAGCAGAAAAGTCGCTGGCTGAGTTTCTGAATAAGAAAATTGCTGAGGAACAGGAACGCATAAGAAGGCGTATGCCTTCTGTTGCTGAAAAAGAGTTTAAAAACAAGTTACGTGTGTTTGATAAAAAATTTGTTGCGGTTGATTGGGACACATTCTTGCGAATTATTGTGGCCGCCAATTACTTAGAAATTGATAGTCTTTTACGACTAACCAAAAATACCCTTGTAGATTACATCAGTAATATGTCTTCCGACGATATTTGCAAAGTATTTAATATTGAGAAAGATTTTACCTCGGAAGAAGAAGCTGAGATTCGCAAGGAGCATGCTTGGGCTTTTATTTAAAAAAAATGTAAATGATATTAATATTTTTGCAGGGATTAAAATTTTAAGGGTTAGATGGACTTTTAGAAATAAAAATATTAATTTGATTATCGTCATATATATTAAAAAATTATTATTATTATTTTTTTAATTTTACTATTTTTCTAAATGACATACTTATAAATGATAAATATGAATGATAGACCAATTATAAAAATTTAATATTTTTCCAATCCAAAAAAAGTAGTAAAGCGAAAAACATAACTAAACTCCTAACAAACATCTCAACGGAATTCCTTTAAAAGTGGAAATTCATGATGTTGGGCCACAAGCAAGATTGTTGGTAACCTGTTAATTAATATACTATTGAAACAACCTGTTAATTAATTAAATGTTTTTATATATATTGCAAATAAAATATATATAATTTTAATAATTTTTTAAGTGAATAATTTAAATAATTATTGATAAATATAATAATAATTAATAAAATATATGAAAATTTTTATTTAGAAATTATAATTATTATAAAATTATAAAATTAAAATTTATATGTAATTTCTTTTAAGGTGAGAGTATATTTTACTAGACTAAATTCTGAATATTTTATTTTTTTAGAAAAAGATAAATTGGTATAAATAATTCTCAAACTATAGAAGTTTAGTGACATTTATTTCCGAACTATAAAAATATTGTGGCATTGATCCTTCTGTTAAAAATTCTGTTAAATCATCCGTTAAGTAAAAAAAATTCTAAGAGCATTTATGTCACTACATTATTTAAATATATGTAATAATATACAGATTAACATAAATAGTCCATAAACTATAGATGTTTGGTGACATTGGTTCCTAAATTATAATATTTTTTATGAAATTGATCCCGAAATTATAAAAACATTACGACATTAATCTTTTGTTTAAAAATTATTTGTTAAATAAAAATCTTCAAAATATATTTATTTTAATATACTATTTAAATATATATATATATATATATATATATATATATATCATCAAATAATATTTTAATATTATTCTCATATATTTTTCACTAATTTAATTTTTTTCTTTTTCTTGTTCTTTCTGTTTGAAAATAAAAGAAAAAAATCATTATCTTTTTTTTTTACCAATTAATTTTTTCCGAACTTTTTATTTGTTGGAAAATGAAAACAAAGAAAGTGGAAGGAGAAAAGAAGGAAGAAAGAGGCCAAGAGAAATAAAAATGAAATGATATTATATGTATATATATTATATATTATTAAACATATTTAAATAGAATAATGATATAAATATCTTGAATTTTTAAGAAAATAATCAATTTTACACATTTTTTATAATTTGGGGATTAATATCACCAAATATCTATAGTTTGGAGACTATTTTTGTCAATCTGCCTATTATTACATATATTTAAATAATGTAGTGACATAAATATTCTTGAGTTTTTTTTTACTTAATTGATGATTTAACGAAATTTTTAACGGAAGGATCAATGTTACAATTTTTTTATAGTTCGGGGATCAATTCTACAAAAAAATACTTTGGGGACCAATTTACAAAAAATAATAATTAAGGGTCTATTTTGCCAAATTAGACTTTGAATAATTTATTAAAAAAATTAAGAGTTAACTTTATCAAAATAGACCTATAATTTAAGAAATAAGTAAAAAAACTAGTATTATTTTACTAAATTTTAAAAAATAGCATTATTTAAGTAAAAGACTTTGTGTGTTAATATGGACATTTTAGAAAAGAAATAAAGAAAACACAAAAAGTATTACATTAATTATTTGTTTTGGATATGTAATTTTTTGGCAAAAAAATTTAAATAATTAATAGATTTAATTATTTTTCAATAATTTTGAAAACATTAGGAACTCATAAAAGTTAAGTTATAGTTAAATTATATAATTTAAAATGTTAAATTAAAATTATTTTTAAAAGTTAAGAGTCCATACTTATTTATTTAATTCTATTTATTAAAAATTAGTTGTGAATTCTTTTTTAGAAGTTTAGATTTATAAAAATAATAAATAAATAATATAACTTAATTTATAATAATAATGTTTTTTAAAAAAATATTTAGTAAAAAAATATTTTTACATGTAATATGAAGATAACAAGGCTTCATGATTATTAATTTAAAGAATTTGATTTATGAAAAAAATAAAGGACGGTTTGACTTATGAAAAAAAACGGTTTGATCGTTTGAGTAAATTCATGATTTTTTCTTTACGATTTAATTAAATAGAATTTAAGTATATCCGTGAGAAGAAAAAATATTAATTTTACAATTATAAATTTTTAATAAAATAAAATTTTATTTTATTATAATTTGTGTTATATTGTTATCTAATAACTATATAAATTAAATAAAATAATTTAAAATTGAAGTATAAATCATTAATGTTTTATATATAATGTAAATAAAATTTAATGTTACACTATAAAAAAAAGTTATATACACTATTTTTTAATCAAATAACTTTTAATTAATTATCATATTCTAATTAAAAAAATTATTTGAAAATAATTAATTTTATTTTTAAATTCTGAAAAATGATTGATAAAAGTTTTAAATAAAATGAAACATAACAAATTTATAAATATTATTATTAAATAATTAAATCAAAACATTAAAAATTATGTAATTAGTATTTTTTATTTATTAGTTTCATTATAACTTAAAAAAGTATTGTAAAATTAAATATAAGTATTTACAATCAAGTACCTAAATTATATTTAGGTTCAACTTTAATTATTAAATTATAATTTAGATAATTTATCTCACACATATACGTTTTAAAAATTTTGGATTTTGCATGTAAAGTTTTTTTGGATTTTGCACTCCAACATAACCAAAAATTTCGTTCAACCTCAATTTCATTCTATTTTTGTGGAGAATTTTGTCTTTTTCTTCTAATATTATTATTATTTTTAATATATATATATATATATATATATTATTTTATGAATTTAACGTTTTTTTTTCTAAAATTCGTTTTAATCAAATTTGGTAGAGGGACCTAAAATTACATAATACTTATAAAACAAAAATTATATCCAAATTTTATATATTAACTTGAATATACACTAAAGTGTTACTGAACTATTAATATATAAAACATATAATTAATAAAAATTACTAATTTTAGTATAAAAATTACCAATTATAGATTTGTGACAAAAAATAGTATGTTTTCATAAAAAAATTAGTAAGGTATTTACAAAACATTATAATTACCATTTTTTATTTTTTATTTTTGTATATTGTTCAACTTAAACTTTAGAGTAATTAAAAAATAAAGTAATAAGTTTTGTGAGGAAAAATAAGTCCTAAAAGTTGTAAGGTGCATACGAACATATAGTTTAGAGTTATAATTTTTATAACAAAAGTTGTATACTTTGGTACAAAAGTTGTAAGGGGTTTATAAAGACATAATTTAGAGTTATAAGTTTTATTGTAAAAGTTATAAGTTTTGTGGCAAATGTTGTAAGGTGTACATGAGGACATAATTTAGAGTTGTAAGTTTTATTGCAAAAGTTGTAAGGTGTTCATGAAGGCATACTTTAGAGTTGTAAGTTTTATTGTAAAAGTTGTAAGGTGTTCATGAAGCCATAATTTAGAGTTGTAAGTTTTATAAGAAAAGTTGTGAGTTTTGTGGCAAAAGTTGTAAGTTTTATGAGAAAAGTGGTAGGGTGTTTATGAAGGCATAATTTAAAGTTATAAGTTTTGTGATAAAAGTTCTAAGTTTTGTTGCAAAAGTTGTAAGGTGTTTATGAATGCATAATTTAGAGTTGTAAGTTTTGTGCCAAAAGTTGTAACGTATTTATGAAGGCATAATTAAGAGTTGTAAGTTTTGTGAGAAAAGTTGTAATTTTTGTGACAAAAGTGGTAAGGTGTTTGGTATATGTACAATTATACTCCTCTAATATAATGACAATTACACCCTTTAATTACAAATACAATTACAAGAATTAATTATATTATCTAATCCAAATATTATTGAAGAGTAAAAAATACTCTCAGACTGACATGGCAAGAAAGCTGAGGTGGCAAGCTGACATGCCAAGTAGGTTGACGTGTTAGGCCAGCGTGGAGGGCAGGATCCCCAGCGAGGCACTTCGCCAGTCAAAGCCAAGTCAAGGCAAGACTTTGAGCTTGGGTACTAAATTTCAGAAACTTTTTAAAAGCACTGTTGACTAAAATAAAGCCTCAAAAGGCTCGGAGAAAATCTCCAAAATCCCCTAAAATGGAGGAAGTCAAATTAGATATGGAATCTGGTAAGTTAACAGATTCCCCGGATCACATCAACTCCCTACCTACTTTTTAGCGTGGCTCGCATCTATAAAAGCCATCCCCATAAAGGTAAAGGGTAAGGCTAGATTATTTTTCAAAAACTCTGCTAAATTTAATACTCTCAAGTGAATATCAGAATATTGACTTAATGATAGGAGGGTTCATTAAAGTCCCTTCACCCTCTGTTTCGAACCTTTCTATTTTGCAGGTATTATTAGACGAAATTACCAGCACGACATGATACCTGTTGTCAATTTCTGACACCTCAGTTTAGCAGACATCATAGACGACATCGTTTGAGAGACACGTGACTTATCACCAATTTCTAACGCATCAGTTTAGTTTCATTATCGGGAAACGTAAAAGTCACATCTTTTTGCTTTCCCCATTTCGAAAGAAAAATGTCTCGACGTTACGGTGACCGTGGATATCAACTTGATACCACGGTTCCCACATCCTATCACGAAGCACAACGAGTAGCACATTCATCTGTTCACGAGCGACCCCCGCGACGCTCAGTTATCGAGCACCTAGGACCTCATGGATCCCCTCGTAATGCACTAGATCTGCGAGAGCAGTTGAACAAGAGATGATCTAGTGAGCCTGTCTGATCAAAAGAGATTGAGGAGTTGTTAAAAGAGAATGAACAACTTTGGAAGGAGTAGGACCTCTCCAAACAATGGATGCGGCTCCATGCAGAATTTTATCGTCAAGGCCAAGAGCTGCCACCACTGACTTATATCGATGATGAGAGACCGCCATTTGAGGTCCCACTTCAGCCATCCCGCATGGTGGCACGCAAGCATACTAGGGGCCGAGCGGAAACATCTCACAGACCACTTCGCTCTATCAGTAAAGTGGGAGAGAGCCAGCCATAAACGAACCACTCCCTGGGAACGACGCGCAAGGAGAGACTCTGCCCTAAGAAGAACCGCCGGGAGCGAAGTCTGGAACAACCTCAACGCCCCTGGCCTAATATGCACAAATCATATCACTTTTTAGCATGTTTTTAGACACAAATTAGGGCATAATTGAAACCAAATTGATCTTAATTAATTGAAATTGACATCTTTTTGTATAATTTGTGATTTTAGAAGTTTTAGGAGAAAATTGCAAGAAAACAGCAAATTATGTTATGAATTCCTAGACGACAACAGAAAACCTCCCATCATTCTTGTAGCCGACTTGACTGCAGAACAACGAAAGTTGACTGTGGACATACTCAAAAAGTACAAAAGAGCCTTTGCATACAAAATTGTTGATATTCCAAGTATCAATCCAAGCTTTTGCTCACATAAGATTCTTTTAGAAAATGAGTATAAGTGATATGCATAAATCATATCACATTTTTAGTATGTTTTTAGGCATGATTTAGGGTGAAATTGGGGGCAAATTGGTCTAAATTGTTCGTTATTAACTCAAATTCATAGTTTTTATGATTTTGGAAGTGTCAGGTGAAAAGTGGAAGAAAATGGCAAATTTCGGGGCAAAAATGCAATTTTTCAGAAGTTCGGATTTCGGGGAGGGCGTCCCGAATCAGGACGGGCGTCCCGAACCAGAAATTCAAGTCCCACATCAAATATTTGATAAAAAATCACTCCAAGAAGCTGCTATAAATACCCTAGGCCTTCCTCAGTTGAAATCATCCCTCTCCACTCGATCTGAGTCATTTAGTGACTTCCAGTGGACAATTCTCGAGTACACAAGTCGCTCATAGACTCAGATTTCAGTATAAGTTTCTTTCTTTCTAGTTAGTGTTTCGTTTTCTTAGTTTTTGAGAAATAGTCTCAGATCTTAGGCTTCGATAGATAGGTTCATTTCTGGTATTCATAGAATACCCGGGATTTCGTTAGGAGATCCTAAGAGGGCTCGAGGCGTTCGAAGAGTCAGTCCACAGGGCTGGGCTTAAGTTGGGTATTAAGGTAAAGTCCAACTACTAGGCTGAGGAAGCGTCCTCCGAAGGTTCTGTCGAGCAGAGTCGGGTCAAATAGTACGACATATACAAGAAGTTGCTCCATTGGCGAGACTAAGTAAAGGGTGATTTCTTTATGGCATCAGTCCCCCTTGTCCCTTTCTTTATATGTTTGTATTGAGTTTGTCTAAATATTTGTTATGAATACGAGATTATGATTGTTATGAATATTTGTTTTATATGTTGAAGTGCTCATGATTTTCCGGAAATAGCCACCTGCTTAATATACATTATGTCTGCATGTCTAATGTAGTTTCTTTTAAACTAAATGTAGGGTTATAGACAATTCCTAACCACGGTCTATTCATAACCTGTTTAGTTTAACATGCATCAATTAGTATTGGTGTGTGCCATATTAAATAAAATAACCTGCGGAACACCCTGTTTGTTAAAGTAGTCTAAGTAGGCTGAGTAGAGCGTTTATGCCGGCGTTAAGGGCCAACAGCGTGATCCCCTAAGTGACATAGGGCTTTCATAGTTGACTTTTGCTCGAAACGTGAGTAGGGCCGTTTACCTTGGCGATGGGGCGGTTTATTAGAGACTCAGATGTGGTACACCTTTAGACTTAGAACATAGTTGCAATCCAGGCTAAGATATATCTAAAATACTCGAAGATAGGTCAATCAACATGTAGGAACAGTATAACATAGAATCAGGACCTCATCTATAAAACACTTTTAGGATTAATTAGACTTAAACCTAGTGGAAAATGGATCACCCTCTCATCAAAGTTATTGATGACGATTGCATAACTGAATCATAAGACAAGAATTAGGATATAAGGCTAGTTACTACTAAGTCGTTACCACTTCCCTGGGAGTACGATATTTATTTAATAAAATCGTAGATACTTTCCAACAGACTAGCTACACGATAGGTACTCTGTCTTAGGTTCTGACTGATTAAGTGACACTATAAAGACTAAACGTGACAATTAGTCAATCTCAGTCCTTAATTACTCACAATCAACATAGGGTAAATAACACCTATTTAGCATATCAGTTGGGAAGCCATCAGATTTTTGGCGCCGTTGCCGGGGAAATATCATAATGAATTTAGGATTATTGGCCACAATTCTAGAAACTTATGATAGGTAGCGGTAGTAACCTAGACTTTAGACCTACACTTATCTTAAGCCAGTTAGACAATCACTTTCTGAAATATAGGATTATCATAACTAACTAATTTTAGATATCATCTGAAATTAAGACATTTAGGATAATCAAATTTTAGAAAATTATTATAAAACCATATTGAGGAAATTTATCTGCTTTCTAAATAAAACATAAAAGAAAAAAATGTGAAAATTTTTAAAAAAACCCAAAAAAAATCTTTCTTGCTTTTCTATTTTGCTTTTCTTTCTATCTTTGTTTTGTTATTCCTAACCATACTTTGCACTCAGAGATGAAGAGAACAAGAGCAGCTACTAACCAAGCAAAGAAAACGGAAATCCCTGACACTCCAGGACCAAAGAAGACAAAACCAGAAGGACCATCTAGGCCTGAACCAAAAATACCACGGGGGAACCTTCCTTCCCAACCTGTACAAGTAAACTCAAGCCTAGACACCAGTGACTTAGTGAGAAGATTACTGAAAGCCCGTGAGCCTAGTCCCACGGAAGAAGATCCTTCTGAAGATACCTTCCCTCCTAGAGAAGAACCTCAAAGATCTCCAGTCCACACTCCTGCCCAAAGAGTTCCTATAAATCCACCACCCCTTGACCAAACCCATAACTCACCAACATCTCCTGCATACACTCCAACACCTAACGAGCACACCCCTTCATCCGGGGGAAGTACTAATGGTTCTCATTCAGTGTTGTCCGTGCAGATAGATACTTTGGCTCGACAGATCTATGAGATGGACCAAGGAATTCCAAGCAGATTGTGTCATTTAGACCAAGTCAGTCTAAATATCACAACCAACATGGACCGGCTCAGAGCCATGGTCAGTCTCCAGGAGAACCAAAATGCACAGCTACTCCGAGAGATGGCTGACTTACGAAGTGAGCAGGGCAGGCAAAGGGATGAGATGAGAGCCATGCGCATAGAGATGCGAAACATACAAGCAGAGATACAAGAGATCAGGAAGGGCCGTTAAAAAAGGGAAGATTCTTTTACTCTTATTTTCAGCAAATAAATTGTTCGAACTAAAATTAAATAATTGACCCCTATTTTCTGTTTTCAAACTTTTTAAAAGGGTCTTTTATTTTATTCAACAATTTTTCTTCAGACATTTTATTTCTCAAATTTTTATGAAAAACAAAAGTCTTGCAAATGCAGTTTATTTTTCACTAATTAAATTGCATAAACTCAATTTTTGTTTTTTTTTGAAATTCTTGCTGAATATAAGTTAGGATAAAATTAGGGTAGTCATGATTTTCGAAAAAAGGGATTGAGGAATTTTTGCACAGAGTTTTTAACAGCTTCTGAATTTGATTGGATAAACATGAAGACTTGTTAAAAGTTATGGTTATTTTTTGTGTACTGAGATTTGCAGGGAATTACGAAAGAGAAAAAATAATATATATATATATATATATATATTCGGAATTGGCACGCATCCCGAAGCAATCCGGGACGGGCGTCTAGAGGGACGGGAGTCCTGCCTCCGGGATGAGCGTCCCGAAGGCCGCCCCTCCTACAAATATTCCATTTTTTTCATTTTCTCTCAAATCTACCTCCAAAAATTCATC
The DNA here is from genome assembly GCA_027405835.1 of Asclepias syriaca. NCBI lineage: Eukaryota > Viridiplantae > Streptophyta > Magnoliopsida > Gentianales > Apocynaceae > Asclepias > Asclepias syriaca. Next base: position 10,262,351 of record CM049928.1, on the reverse strand, counting down.
TCTCTAAAATAATTCTCTCTACACTCTCTCTTCAAATTTTTGGCAACTCCCCAAGGTTTCAAAAATTTGAATTTCCCTCCAAAATTTGAATTTTAAATTTCCTTCCAAAATTCGAATTTCCCGCAAAAAATTCAAAATCCTTCCATAACCAAAATCCATCCTTCCGAATTCAAATTCACTTCCAGAATTCGAATTCGAATCTTCCATCCTACCTAAATTCTCAAAGTCTGTCAAACTCTCTCAACCTAAATGGCTCCCAAACGCCCCGTATCACGTCTACCATGACCGTCACATCGGTGGTACATCCTTTCATACTGTTTCACTCCAGCCCAGCATACCAGGAGAGATGTCATGGGTATATCGGACGCACCATACTGACTGGCAGAACACTTGACTGGGCAATAATACAGACACTAGAGGTTGAGCAGGAAGTCAGACGCATACTCGACATACTACCATACAGTCGAGTCTTCATCGTCACTGAACCGACATACCTAGAACTCGTATGTGAGTTCTATGCGTCGTTTACGTACCACCAGGAGCAAATCACATTCCGCTTGGGCGAAATAGATCGATTGATGAGCATGGCCAAGTTCGGCATCACCTTAGGTATCTGGCAGAGAGACGCGCTGGATACGCCCACCTACACCACAACAGTTCGGGACTTCACTTTTGCAGACGTCTCCACTGCTTAGGCTCAGATCTGTATGACAGGTGTTCCCTACCAGCATGGCTTTGCGAAAGCCACAGGTATTTATCCTGCCCTTCGTTACTTACATGCCATTATCGCACACACTCTGTCAGGACGACGGATGGCCCCCGGGAATGTCACCCAAATGGAGACATTCCTCTTGGCCAACATGCACATGGGATCTACAGTGGAGATGGCTCGACTCATCACGGTCATCATGCGGGGTTTCACTACGGACACTCGGAAATAGTGTTTGGGACTCGGGCCGTTCATCACCAGGATAGCCTACTACTTGGAGTTGGACATCGAGGGCTCGGAGCTGACCCAGGTTGCCCCGACCACCATTCCTACGGACCTCACCATTCTACGGAACATGGGGATGGTCGTACGGGATGCAAATGGGCGCTACTCCATCCACACGGAGCAGTCAGGACTGGCCTCGGCACCAGGAGCAGTTCCAACACATATACATCTGACCGAGACGTTTGTTCCACGCACTGCCTTCGAACGACATATGTCGTACGGATTGGCAGAACTGTCAGCCCAATATAGTCGAGATATGGACAGAATTGAGAGACGGCTGACGATGATGGATGACAGAATCGCTATGAACACCAGTAGGATTGAGGAGATTTATCAGCATACCTCCCAACTGGTGGAAAACACAGAGGTCTACTTTCCAGCAGACTTCGGTCCACCTAACGACGGCGAGCCGGGTTCTTAGCTTTTCTTTCCTTTTCTTTTTCTTTTGTTGTTTTCGTTCTATGTGTGTGATCATGTCTAGGCTGTATGAAATATGAATCTATGTATAACATTGATTGATATGACATAACAACGTTGTTTCCTCTATTTGATCTTGTTCTTTTATCTCATTGCTTCATTTTCTTTCTTACCCATAGTCTTTCGAATAAGTGTGGTGTAAGAATCTTTTCTGTTTTATTTTTGTTTCTTGTTTTCAAATAAGTGTGGGGTAGCTTAGATATGCATGAACACTAAGGACAGTGTCAGACTTAAGTGTGGGGTAGCAGTGCACAGTGCACTGAAATTGTTTTTGCATGATTTTGCTTATTTTTCCCCGTATTTTCCCACCCTTCCAAAAGTTTTCAAACAAATTTTTAGTCTTTCAGACTTCTAAATACAGTATGATCGGTTAAACATTTGCTGATGTCTATGATATGTAGGTAGAATGTTATGGTTAGTAGGAGACAACTGAGGACTATTTTGAACTTATTGATTAGAAATAGGGTATTCCTGATAACTGAGCACAACTTAGTCTGGATTAGAGACCTCGGCCAATTACCTTTTCAAGACTCAACTAGATAAGATTAGACCAGTTGTGGATGTATTGGCAATTAGAATGACTAGATGAGAATCTGAGCTAAAAGTGAAAAGAAACAAAAGAAAGTTAATTAAATAGGGGCCTTTGCTACTCGAGCACCACTCCTTCGGGGAACTTAAAGCCTGATGCCCTAAGGTCGTGTAGGTCTGGGAGTCATCGAAGTGGGACTCGCTACATGGGTAGTTGAAGTTGACGTGTTCTAAGCAGACTCAAAATACCATGAATCTATAAAGAAAATCAATAAATGCTAAATCATTAAAAATCTGATCACCAAGGCTCAGAACTCAGAAAGTTGTCTATTGTTAGTATATCTAGCGACAAGGTCGAAGTGTTATCTGGTAGTAGTTAAGACGAGAGTATATTGTGTTGACTATCTGGTCTAGACTAGTACACACACTACACATCAGGAAGACCTTGTGACTGAGAGAAAAGTTCAACCTAGTTGTTAAGTTGTTTTCTGCTTGATTATAACAAACTACTAAAGACATTTGAGACCTTGTCATAGTAACCTAACCAGTCAGACCTGTGTTAAGAATTGTCTGAATAAAGTTTTGGAATAAAAACATGACTAGGAAATCTAAGTGACAACACAATGATTTAGAATCACTAACTTCAGTTAGACTTTGCTTGAGGACAAGCAAAAAGCTACGTGTGGGGTTATCTAATATGCATAAATCATATCACATTTTTAGTATGTTTTTAGGCATGATTTAGGGTGAAATTGAGGGCAAATTGGTCTAAATTGTTCGTTATTAACTCAATTTCACAGTTTTTATGATTTTGGAAGTGTCAGGTGAAAAGTGGAAGAAAATGGCAAATTTCAGGGTAAAAACGCAATTTTTCAGAAGTTCAGACTTCGGGGAGGGCGTCCTGAACTGGTCAACAGACCGGGACGGGCGTCCCGAACCAGAAATTCAAGTCCCACATCGAATGTTTGATGAAAACTCACTCCAAGAAGCTACTATAAATACCCCAGGCCTTCCTTAGTTGAAATCATCCCTCTCCACTCGATCTGAGTCATTCAGTGACTTCTAGTGTACAATTCTCGAGTACACAAGTCGCTCAGAGACTCAAATTTCAGTATGAGTTTCTTTCTTTCTAGTTAGTGTTTCATTTTTTAGTTTCTGAGAAATAGTCTCAGATCTTAGGCTTCGATAGATAGGTTCGTTTCTGGTATTCATAGAATACTCGGGATTTCGTTAGGAGATCCTAAGAGGGCTCGAGGCGTTCGAAGAGTCAGTCTACAAGGCTGGGCTTAAGCTGGGTATTAAGGTAAAGTCCAGCTACTAGGCTGAGGAAGCGTCCTCCGAAGGTTCTGTCAAGCAGAGTCGGGTCAAGCAGTACTACATATACAAGAAGTTGCTCCATTGGCGAGACTAAGTAAATGGTGATTTCTTTATGGCATCAGTCCCCCTTGTCCCTTTCTTTATATGTTTGTATTAAGTTTGTCCAAATATTTGTTATGAATACAAGATTATGATTGCTATGAATATTTGTTTTATATGTTGAAGTGCTTATGATTTTCTGGAAATAGCCACCTGCTTAATATACATTATGTCTGCATGTCTAATGTAGTTTCTTTTAAACTAAATGTAGGGTTATAGACAATTCCTAACCACGGTCTATTCACAACATGTTTAGTTCAACAGGCATCAATTAGTATTGGTGTCTGCCATATTAGATAAAATAACCTGCGGAACACCCTGTTTGTTAAAGTAGTCTAAGTAGGCTGAGTTGAGCGTTTATGCCGGCGTTAAGGGCCAGCAGCGTGATCCCCTAAGTGACATAGGGCTTTCATAGTTGACTTTTGCTCGAAATGTGAGTAGGGTCGTTTACATTGGCGATGGGGCGGTTTATTAGAGACTCAGATGTGGTACACCTTTAGACTCAGAACATAGTTGCAATCCAGGCTAAGATATATCTAAAATACTCGAAGATAGGTCAATCAACATGTAGGAACAGTATAACATAGAATCAGAACCTCATCTATAAAACACTTTTAGGATTAATTAGACTTAAACCTAGTGGAAAATGGATCACCCTCTCATCAAAGTTATTGATGACGATTGCATAACTGAATCATAAGACAAGAATTAGGATATAAGGCTAGTTACTACTAAGCCGTTACCACTTCCCTGGGAGTACGATATTTATTTAATAAAATCGTAGATACTTTCCAACAGACTACCTACACGATAGGTACTCTACCTTAGGTTCTGACTGATTAAGTGACACTATAAAGACTAAACATGACAATTAGTCAATCTCAGTCCTTAATTACTCACAATCAACATAGGGTAAATAACACCTATTTAGCATATCAGTCGGGAAGCCATCAATAAGCCATGTGTGCAACCTCAAAGGAGGTTGAATCCTAACGTGTGTGATGTAGTTAAAAAGGAGGTGATCAAATTGTTGGATGCTGGATTTATCTATCCTATCTCTGATAGTGAATGGGTAAGCTTGGTACAGGTGGTACCTAAGAAAGGCAGAATAACAGTTGTTAGAAATAAGCATAATAAATTAATTCCTACTAGAACTATTATTGGTCATCGTGTTTACATTGATTACAGGAAATTAAACAATGCTACATGAAAAGACCATTTCCCTCTCTCTTTTATTGACCAAATGTTAGAAAGATTATCTGGACATATGTTTTATTGCTTTCTTGATGGATTTTCTGGGTATTTTCAAATCCTAATTTCTCTGGAAGACCAGCATATAACTACATTCACATGCCCTTTTGGAACATTTGCATATAGAAGGATGTCTTTTGGTTTGTGTAATGCACCTGCTACTTTCCAACGTTGCATGACTTCTATTTTTGATGACATGTTAGGAGAGTCTATGGAAATACATGGATGATTTTTTAGTTTTTGGTAATTCATTTGTGGTTTGCATGAGAAACTTGGAATCAATGCTTAAACGTTGTATAAAATCTAATATGGTTCTCAACTGGGAAAAATGTCATTTCAGGGTAAAAGAAGGAATTGTTCTAGGACATAAAATCTCACAGAAAGGTATGGATGTAGATAAAGAAAAGATTGAAGTTATTTCAAAACTACCTCCACCCAACTCTGTAAGATCCATTAGAAGTTTTTTGGGACATGCTGGTTTTTACAAAAGATTCATAAAACATTTTTCTCTAATAGCCAGACCTTTGACCAATTTACTTAGTAAAGATGTTCCTTTCATTTTTGATGAAAAATGTCTGAAAGCTTTTAACAAACTTAAGGAATTATTGACTACTGCACCTATGACATCACCTGACTTGAATTTGCCTTTTGAATTGATGTGTGATGCTAGTGATTATGCAATAGGAGTTGTTTTGAGACAGAGACATGATAAGAAATTCCATGTGATATACTATGCTAGTAAAACCTTGATTGACGCTCAAGAGAACTACACTACCACAGAATTGGAATTACTAGCTGTAGTATATGCTTTTCGCAAATTTCAATCTTATTTAGTCTTGTCCAAAACAATAGTTTATACTGATCATTTTGCATTGAAATATTTATTCAATAAAACTTATGCAAAACCAAGACTTATCAAATGGGTTTTATTGCTACAAGAATTTGACATAGAAATCAGGGATAAGAAAGGGGCAGAAAATCTAGATGCAGATCACCTGTCTAGATTAGAAAACCCTGCTCTAGAAACTATAGATGAATCGGTAATATCATACAAGTTTCCGGATGAGAGTTTATGCACTTTATTTGCTATTTACTCTCCCCTGTGGTTTGCTAATATTGTAAATTATTTGGTAGCTCAAACTCTTCCCCGTGATATCACAGCCCAGCAAAGTAATAAATTCTTTTTTGAGCTGAAATATTACTATTGGGAGGACCCTTTTCTGTTTCGAATTTGTGTAGATCAAATGATTAGGAGATGCGTCTATCAAGAAGAAGGGTTTCAGATCTTGGAACATTGCCACTGCGGACCAACTGGTGGCCATTTAGCTACAGCTAACACCGTGAGGAAGGTGTTAGAAGCAGGTTCTACTAGCCCAAAATATTCAAGGATGCTACATCTTATGTAAGGTCCTGCGATGCTTGTCAAAGAGCAGGAAACATATCTTCTCGAGACGGTCTACCCCAACAGGTGATTCAAAGCGTCAAAATATTCGACATATGGGGTATAGAATTCATGGGCCTGTTTCCTTCTTCTTTCGGAAATAAATACATCATAGTAGTTGTAGAATACTTTTCAAAATGGCCTGAGGCACATGCATTACCTACTAATGTTGCGAGAGTCGTGTGCAGGTTTCTTAGATAGTTATTTTCTAGGTTCGGGTGTCCTAAGGCCCTCATCAGTGATAGAGGTACACACTTTTGCAACTCACAATTGCAGAAAGTACTTCAGCAATATAGAGTTTAGCATCGCTTTTCCACATCATACCACCCACAGACCAATGGGCAGGTTGAGGTAACCAATAGGGTATTAAAAGGATATTAGAAATGACTGTAGGTGTTAACCGTATGGATTGGGCTATAAAGCTTGATGATGCCTTATGGGCCTTCCGTACGACATATAGAACATCTACAAGATTTTCGCCATATAGATTGGTTTATGGAAAAGCATGCCATTTGCCTGTCGAATTTGAACATAGAGCATACTGGGCAGCACAAAGATGCAATCTAGATAATACTTTGTCTAAAGAAAATTGGACTTTGCAACTCTATGAATTGGATGAATGGAGGCTCAAGGTGTAATACCCTAATTTTTTTGGGGGCCTTTATTTATTATTTAAACAGTGTGAGGTGATATGCATAAATCATATCAATTTTTAGCATGTTTTAGGCACAAATTAGGGCAAAATTGGAAGTAAATCATTTTTAATTGATTGATATTAACACAATTTTGTAGTATTTGTGATTTTAGAAGTTTCAGGTGAAATGTGCAAGAAAATAGCAAATATTGAGGCAAAAACGTGATTTTCGAAACTTTTCAGTTTAGGACGGGCGTCCCGACCCATTCAATCGACCAGGACGGGAGTTCCGACCCAGTTAAAGCACTGGGATGGGAGTCCTGACCCAGTCAACAGACTCGGGACGGGCGTCTTGAGCACCAATGCAGAATTCCACATCAATTTTCACAAAGAAAAATCCTCAATTTCTCTGCTATAAATACCCCAGGCCTTCCTCAGTTGAAATCATCCCTCTTCACTCGATCTGAATCATCTAGTGACTTCAAGTGTACATTTCTACACTCGATACAAGTCATTCAATGATCTCAGGTACATCACAAGAGTAGTTTAGCAATACGAGAGTGTCTCGTTTTCTTTGCTTTCTGAGTGTTTATCTCAGAATCATAGAATTCGAATAGATAGGGTTCGTCTTTGGTATTCATAGAATACCCGGGATTTCGTTAGGAGATCCTACGAGGGCATTAGGTGAGCGAAGAGCTAGTTAATGGGGCTTTGCTTAAGCCCAGGATGTAAGGTAAAGCAATTGCTACTAGGCTAAAGAAGCGTTCTCCGAAGGTTCTGTCAAACAGAGTCAGGTCAAGAAATCCAGAATATACAAGTAGTCGCTCTGTCGGCGGACCTGATAAAGGGTGAATACTTTATGGTGGTGGTTCCCTAGATCCTCTTTGTATATTTTGTATTGTGTTTGTCTAAATAACAATTTGGATATTAAATTATGATGATAGGTTATATATGTTTTGCATGTTAAAGTTGCTTTCATTTTTCCGAAAAGGTCACCTGATACGCGAAAATCGTATCACCTTTTTAGCATGTTTTTATGTATGAATTTGGGTGAAATTAAGGGTAATTTGATCTTGATTGTTCATTATTCACTTAATTTCACAGCTTTTATGATTTTGGAAGTGTCAGGTGAAAAGTAGACGAAAACAGCAAATTTTGGGGCAAAAACGCAATTTTTGGAAATGTTGACCCGGTCAAAGGGTCGGGACGGGCGTCCCGACCAAGTCAAGGCACCTGGACGGGCGTCCAGGACCCTGGACGGGCGTCCCGACCAAGTCAAGGCACCTGGACGGGCGTCCAGGACCCTGGACGGGCGTCCAGGACCCTGGACGGGCGTCCCGACCTGGTCAACTGATCAGGACGGGCGTCCCAATCCGGGACGGGCGTCCCGAGCCGCCAGAAGCTGTCCCACATCAAATTGTTTAGAAATTTTCACTTCGGGAAGCTGCTATAAATACCCCAGGCCCTCAGCAGTTGAATTCATTCCTCTCCACTTGATCTGAGTCATTTAGTGGTGTCCAGTGTACAATTCTCTAGTACACAACTCACTCAGAGACTCGGATCTCAGTTTTCTTTCTTATTAGTGTTTTGTTTTAGTTTCTGAGAAATAGTCTCAGATCTTAGGTTTCTATAGATAGGTTCGTTTCTGGTATTCATAGAATACCCGGGATTTCGTTAGGAGATCCTAAGAGGGCTCTAGGCGTTCGAAGAGTTAGTCCACAGGGCTGGGCTTAAGTTGGATATTAAGGTAAAGCCCAGTTACTAGGCTGAGGAAGCGTCCTCCGAAGGTTCTGGTGAGCAGAGTCAGGGCGAGCAATACGACATATACAGCAGTACGCTCTGTCGGCGAGACTAAGTAAAGGGTGATTTCTTTATGGCATCAGTCCCCATACCCCTCTCTTATATGTTGTTATTGTTTTATCCTAAATACTTATTATGAATATCAGATTACGATTTTTATGAATTGTTGTTTTATATGTTGACGTTATTATGTTTTTCCGGAAATAGCCACCTGCTAAATATTCACTATGTCTGCATGTTTAATGTGCTCTTTTAAACTAAAGTTAGGGTTATAGACAATTCCTAACCACGGTCTAATCATAACCTGTTTAGTTTAACAGGCATCAATTAGTATTGGTGTCTGCCATGCTAGATAAAATAACATGTTGAACACCCTGCCTGTTAAAGTAGTCTAGGTAGGGGCCGAGCTGAGTCCGATTATGCCGACGGCTAGGGCAAGCGGTATGATCCCCGAAGTGACATAGGGCTTTCATGGATGCCTTCGTCCCGAACCGTGAGTAGGGCCGTCATTAAGGTAGGGCGGTTTATTAGAGACCTCGGATGTGGTACGCCTTTAGACACAGAACATAGTTGCAATCCAGATGCATCTAAAATATTCGAATTTAGGTCATTCAACATAGAGGAACAGTATAACATAGAATCAGAACTCATCTATACAACACTTCTAGGATTAATTAGACTTAAAACTAGTGGAGAATGAATCACCCTCTCATCAAAGTATTTGATGAAGATTGCATAACTGGATCATAAGATAGGAGTTAGGATAAAAGGCTAGTTACTACTAAGCCGTTGCCACTTCCCTGGGAGTACGATATTTATTTAATAAAATCGTAGATACTTTCCAACAGACTAGATACACGATAGGTACTCTGCCTTAGGTTCTGGCTAATTAAGTGACACCATAGAGACTAAATGTGACAATTAGTCAATCACAGTCCTTAATTATTCATAATCAACATAGGGTAAAATAACACCTATTTAGCACACGGTCGGAAACCACATCAGATTTTTAGCGCCGTTGTCGGGGAAATATCATAATCAATTTAGGATTCCTGATCAAAATTCTAGAGACTTATGATAGGTAACGGTAGTAACCTAGACCTTAGACCCAACACTTGTCTTATACCAGTTAGACAATCAATTTCTGAAATATAGGGTTATCATAACTAATTAATTCTAGATGTTATCTGGAATTAAGACATTTAGGATAATCAAATTTTAGAAAATTATTCTAAAACCATATTAAGGAAATTTACCTGCTTTCTAAATAAAATCTAGAAATCCGAAAAAAAATTATACTTTTTCTTGTTTGATGGTAAGTTATTCTCATTCCCCTATCTTTTGTATTTTCTCCTTGTGAGTAGTTGTTTTGTTTTGTTTTGTTTTCTCTTCCTTCCAAGTTTGTAAATTTTCACTTTCCCTGTAACCTCACTAACCAATTTGCTCAGGCTAAAACGTGTTCTTCTCTGTAGTTGCATGACTCGATCTTCAGAAGCTAACCTTGAAACACCAGTTGAAAATCCTGAACGAATCATTCGCACAGCTAATAGGCGAAGAATAGAAATGGCTGCTGAAAGACCTACCCTAGAATCCTACATCCAGCCATAGACTATCCCAGTCTCATCTGCCATCCGAATCCCTGGGAACCCTCGCTATGATCTTAAACCTAATGTGATCCAGCTTATTATAAATCGAGTTCAGTTTGGAGGAACTGCAGCCGAGAATCCGCTGGAACACCTATCTGATTTCTCTTCTCTCTGCGAAGGCCTCAAGGGAGATCATACTGCAGAAATAACTAAACTCAACCTTTTTCCCTACTCACTTAGGGACAGAGCTAAGAGATGGTTGGCCCAGCTACCTACTAACTCCATCACCTCTTGGGACGAGTTAAGCAAAGCCTTCCTAGAAGAGTACTACTCTGCAGCAAGAGTCCTAGAATATCGAAGGGCTCTGTCTAGTTTCACTCAAGCTGCTGATGAGACAGTGATCGAAGCTTGGGACAGATTCAAAGAACTACTCAGGCTCTGCCCCCAACATGGACTTACCGAGGCATTGCTGATTCAGCAATTTTACGGGGGGGTATGTCAGATATGGGTAAGCAAATTCTTGATGGACTCAATCCCCAGAGCGGTTTCAATGGAATGAGTGATGTAGATGCTAGAAACGCTCTGGAGAGACTCTACAGGAACAGCAAGAATTGGCGCACAAGTGGCCGAGCTAAGAAGCAACCAGTAAATGCGGTCGTTGCCTCCACTGATGAACAATTTGAGGCACTGAAGGCCAGCATTACTAATCAGCTGAATGCTTTCCAACAAGGGAAAAGTATTCAGTCAGTATACCAAGTCTGCGAATTTTGCCAAGGACCACATTTCAGTGGGGATTGTCATGGTAATGGGATATTAACTATCCCAGAAGATATGGAACAAGTGGACGCAGTGAATTCTGCTCCTATAGGAAATACCTACAATCCCACTTGGAAGAACCATCCGGGATTTAGCTGGAGAAACAATCCCGGGACTACTAACTTTCAGAAAAGAGTACCTCAGCAACTGCCATATCCGCACCAGCAAGTCGCTCTGCCTGCACCAAGGAACTACATCGTTCCAGCTGATCCCATGCAAGAATTCAGAGACATGCTGAAGAGCATTTCCGACTCCAACAAGGAAATGATAGAGTCCAACAGAAAGATTCAGGAAGCTCACGCAGAAAGAATCCAGCAGAACGAGAATAGACAGAAGCAGACCGAGCAAACAATCAGAAACACACACTGCTATACAAACTTTAGAAAGGCAGATGGGTCAGCTATCCACCCATTTCTCTCACAGGTCCCAGGGAACGCTACCAAGCAACACTGAGACCAACCCTCAAACTGAATGCAAGACCATCACTCTAAGATCTGGTAAAATTCTATCTCCATCTCCACCCAAACCATCTGACCCTCCTATTCTTGTGCAGGAACCAGAAGAAGGCTCCAAGGACCCAACGCCGACGGATGTCGAGATCGAAGTAGCAAGGAAAGGGAAGACGGAGTTTATTCCTGAGTACCGGCCAAAAGTACCTTACCCTGCCAGACTTATGCACAATAAAGATAAGGAGCAATTTGAAAAGTTTCTTAGGAATTTTAGTCAGATTCATGTTAATTTACCTTTACTTGATGTTATTTCTGAAATGCCAAAGTATGCTAAGTTTTTAAAAGAAGTTGTTAGTAATAAAAGAAAATTTGACATGGACAAGGTGGTTCTTAATGAAGAATGTTCGGCGGTCCTGTTGAATAAACTACCGTCTAAACAGAAAGATCCTGGTTGTTTTACCTTGCCATGTACAATTGGAAATCTTACTAACATGCATGCATTAGCAGACTTAGGAGCTAGTATTAATCTTATGCCATCTAGTTTATTTGATAAATTAGGATTGCATGATTTGAAAACGACTAGGATGTGCATACAACTTGCAGATAGACAGTCAAAATCCCCAAGGGAATAATTGAAGACCTCTTAGTAAAGGTCGGAAAATTTGTATTTCCTGTGGATTTCGTTGTCATGGACATGAATGGGGAAGGAGGAGTACCCCTGATCCTAGGTCGACCATTTCTAGCCACCTCAAAAGCATTAATAGACGTCAGTAATGGTCAAATCAAGTTAAGGGTAGGAAATGATGACGTCACTTTTGATCTAAATGAGACCCTTAGGTATCCCATGCATTTAGATGATACTTGTTTTTGTGTGGATGCCATGGAACACTTGATTGCAATTAACGTGACAGACCTATGCTCAAACTATCAAGTTCTAAGTGAGGACTCCCTAGAATTAGAGGAACCTGAACTTAGCTCTTCCGAAAATGAAATTACTTCTGATAGTTTCACTGAGATAGGTGATGATGAGATGAAGAAAGAACGAACCTCGTTTGAAGATCCACCAGACTTGGAGCTGAAGGAACTGCCCACTCATCTGTGCTACGAATTCCTAGATGACAACAAGAAACTTCCCATTATTCTTGCAGCTGATCTGACTGCAGAACAAAGGAAGTTGACCGTGGACATGTGCAGAAAGCATAGAAGAGCCTTTGCCTACAAAATTGCAGATATCCCAGGTATTAATCCAAGCTTTTGTTCGCATAAGATTCTTCTAGAAAATGAGTATAAGCCATGTGTGCAACCTCAAAGGAGGTTGAATCCTAATGTGTGTGATGTTGTTAAGAAAGAAGTCATTAAACTGTTAGATGCAGGACTTATCTACCCTATCTCAGATAGTGAGTGGGTAAGCCCGGTGCAGGTAGTACCTAAGAAAGGCGGTATAACAGTTGTTAGGAATGAGCATAATGAACTAATCCCTACAAGAACTGTAACTGGTCATCGTGTATGCATAGACTATAGAAAACTAAATACGGCCACAAAAGAGATCACTTTCCCCTTCCTTTTATTGACCAAATGTTAGAAAGATTATCTGGACACATGTTTTATTGCTTTCTTGATGGGTTTTCTGGTTATTTTCAAATTCATATCTCCCCTGAGGACCAGCATAAAACTACATTCACATGCCCTTTTGGAACATTTGCATATAGAAGGATGCCTTTTGGTTTGTGTAATGCACCTGCTACATTTCAACGTTGTATGACTGCTATCTTTGAGGACATGTTAGGAAAGTCTATGGAAGTATTTATGGATGACTTTTCTGTTTTTTGGAATTCATTTGAGGTTTGTCTAAAGAATTTGGAGTTAATGTTGAAACGTTGTATAAAATCTAACCTGGTTTTAAATTGGGAAAAATGCCACTTCATGGTAAAAGAGGGAATTGTTTTAGGACATAAGATATCACACCTAGGTATGGAAGTAGATAAGGCAAAAATTGAAGTTATTTCGAAACTACCTCCTCCCAAAAATGTGAGAGCCGTTAGGAGTTTTTTGGGACACGCTGGCTTTTATCGTAGGTTTATAAAAGATTTTTCATCAATAGTCAGGCCGTTGACCAATTTACTCGGAAAAGATGTTCCATTTGTCTTTGATGAGAAATGTCTAAAAGCTTTTAATAGACTTAAGGAACTCTTAACTACTGCACCCATCATGACGTCACCAGACTGGAGTCTCCTTTTGAGCTTATGTGTGATGCTAGTGACTATGCAGTAGGAGTAGTTTTAGGACAAAGACATGATAAGAAATTTCATGTAATATATTATGCTAGTAAAACCTTAACTGATGCTCAGGAAAATTACACTACGACGGAAAAGGAATTATTAGCAGTAGTATATGCATTTGATAAGTTTCGATCTTATCTAGTCCTGTCTAAAACTATTGTTTATACTGATCACTCGGCACTAAAATACTTGTTCAATAAAACCGACGCAAAACCAAGATTGATTAGATGGGTTTTATTGCTTCAAGAATTTGACATAGAAATTCGGGATAAGAAAGGGGCGAAAACTTAGCCGCAGACCATTTGTCTAGGTTAGAAAATCCGACCCTAGAAGCCATTGATGAGACAATCATATCTGATAAATTTCCGGATGAGAATCTATGTGCATTATCTGCTATTTTCTCACCCCCTTGGTTTGCAGATATAGCAAATTACTTGGCAGCCCGGACTCTCCCTAGTGATATCACTGCTCAACAAAGAAGAAAATTCTTTGCTGACCTAAATATTACTATTGGGAAGATCCTTTTCTATTTCGAATATGTGCAGATCAGATGATCAGAAGATGTGTATCTCAAGAAGAAGGTTTCCAAATTCTGGAACATTGTCACTGCGGACCAACAGGCGGTCACTTAGCTGCAGCTAATACCGCCCGAAAAGTATTAGAAGCAGGCTTTTACTGGCCTACCATATTCAAAGACGCCGCAGCATTTACAGGATCGTGCGATGCCTGTCAGAAAGCGGAACCTTATCTTCTCGAGATAATCTACCCCAACAGGCAATTCAAAGTGTAGAAATATTTGACATGTGGGGTATAGATTTCATGGGTCCGTTTCCTTCCTCTTTTGGTATGAAGTACATCTTAGTAGCCGTAGAATATTTTTCAAAATGGCCTGAGGCACAGGCCCTACCTACTAATGATGCTAGAGCTGTATGTAAATTCCTTAAGCAGATTTTCCAGGTTTGGATGTCCAAAAGCCCTAATTAGTGATCGAGGTACGCACTTCTGCAACTCTCAATTGCAGAAGGTACTCCAGCAATACGGAATTCAGCATCGCATTTCCACGCCTACCATCCTCAAACCAACGGGCAGGCTGAGGTAACCAATAGGGGAATAAAGAGAATCCTAGAAAAGACCGTGGGTGTTAACCGTAAGGATTGGGCCAATAAACTGGAGGATGCATTATGGGCCTTCCGTACAGCATACAAGACCACTACGGGGTTCTCACCCTATCGACTAGTCTACGGAAAAGCATGCCACCTTCCGGTTGAACTGAGCATAGAGCTTATTGGGCAGTGCAAAAATGCAATCTCGACGATAATTTAGCTAAGGAACACCGGATTCTACAACTCAACGAATTGGATGAGTGGAGGCTCAAAGCCTATGAGAACTCACATCAGTTCAAAATGACAAGTAAACTCCGACATGACAGACGACTCAGAGCCCAGAAAAATTTTGAACCGGGAGACAAGGTATTGTTGTACAACTCACGTTTCAAATTCTTCCCAGGAAAGCTGCGTAGCTGTTGGTCAGGACCGTTCACGATCACGGAAGTATCACCTTTCGGAGCATGTGACATCATGGATTCTGACGGCATTATTCAAAAAGTAAACGGACAACGCCTGAAGATTTACAAAGAGCCGTTTGACTCGTCCGAGCAGATTGTGGACTTCACAGACTAAGGGAGTATCTCTTTCATTTTATTTCTTGTTTTGTTATTTCTAGATTCCATCTTACACGTAGTTAGTTGAATAAGTGTGGGGTAAGAATCTTTTCTGTTTTATTTCTTATTTTCAAATAAGTGTGGGGTAATTAGATATGCATGAACACTGAGGACAGTGCCAGACTTAAGTGTGGGGTAGCAGTGCACGGTGCACTGTAGTAGAGTGAATTTTTTCGCATGATTTTACTTGTTTTCACGTACTTTCACACCCTTCCAAAAAAAATTTCAAAATTTTTTCCGTCTTTCAGACGTCTAAATGCAGTATTCTTGGTTAAACAATTGCTTATATCTATGATATGTAGGTAGTATGTTATGGTTAGTAGGAGATAATTGATAGCTATCTTGGACTAATTGATTAGGAATAGGGAATTCCTGATAACTGAGCACAAGTTTGTCTGGATTAGAGACCTCAACCAATTACCTGTTCGAGACTTAACTAGATAAAATTAGACCATTTGTGGGTATATTGGCAGTTAGGATGACTAGATGAGACTCTGAGCTAGAAGTGAAAAGAAATTAAAAAAAGTTAATCAAATAAGGGTAGTTTGCCAGCGGCCTTCGCTACTCGAGCACCATTCCTTCTGGGAATTTAAAGCCTGATGCCCTAAGGTCGTGTAGATCTGGGAGTCATCGGAGTGGGACTCGCTACATGGGTAGTCGAAGTTGACGTGTTCTAAGCAGACTCAAAATACCCTGAATCTATAAAGAAAATAACTAAATGCTAAAACATTAAGAGAATCTGATCACCAAAGCTCAGAACTCAAAAAGTTGTCTGTTGTTAATATGTCTAGCGATAGGTCGAAGTGTTATCTGGTAGTAGTTAAGACAAGAGTACATTGTGTTGACTATCTGGTCTGGACTAGTACACACACTACACATCAGGAAGACCCTATGACTAAGAAAAAGGTCCAAATTAGTTGTTGATTTGTTTTCTGCCTGATCATAACAAGCTACTATAGACACTTGAGACCTTGTCATAGCAACCTAACCAGACAGACCTGTATTAAGACTGGTCTGAAGAATTTTTGGAATAAAAACATGACTAGGAATTTAAGTAACAGACTTTGCTTGAGGACAAGCAAAAAGCTAAGTGTGGGGTTATCTGATAAGCGAAAATCGTATCACCTTTTTAGCATGTTTTTATGTATGAATTTGGGTGAAATTAAGGGTAATTTGATCTTGATTGTTCATTATTCACATAATTTCACAGTTTTTATGATTTTGGAAGTGTCAGGTGAAAAGTAGACGAAAACAGCAAATTTTGGGGCAAAAACGCAATTTTTGGAAATGTTGACCCGGTCAAAGGGTCGGGACGGGTGTCCCAAACAAGTCAAGGCACCTGGACAGGCGTCCCGACCTGGTCAACTAATCAGGACGGGCGTCCCAATCCGGGACGGGCGTCCCGAGCCGCTAGAAGCTGTCCCACATCGAATTTTTCAGAAATTTTCACTCCGGGAAGCTGCTATAAATACCCCAGGCCCCCAGCAGTTGAATTCATTCCTCTCCACTTGATCTGAGTCATTTAGTGGTGTCCAGTGTACAATTCTCTAGTACACAACTCACTCAGAGACTCGGATCTCAATTTTCTTTCTTATTAGTGTTTTGTTTTAGTTTTTGAGAAATAGTCTCAGATCTTAGGTTTCTATAGATAGGTTCGTTTCTGGTATTCATAGAATACCCGAGATTTCGTTAGGAGATCCTAAGAGGGCTCTAGGCGTTCGAAGAGTCAGTCCACAGGGCTGGGCTTAAGCTGGGTATTAAGGTAAAGCCCAGTTACTAGGCTGAGGAAGCGTCCTCCGAAGGTTCTGGTGAGCAGAGTCAGGGCGAGCAATACGACATATACAGCAGTACGCTCTGTCGGTGAGACTAAGTAAAGGGTGAATTCTTTATGGCATTAGTCCCCATACCCCTCTCTTATATGTTGTTATTGTTTTGTCCTAAATACTTATTATGAATATCAGATTACGATTTTTATGAATAGTTATTTTATATGTTGACGTTATTATGTTTTTCCGGAAATAGCCACCTGCTAAATATTCACTATGTCTGCATGTTTAATGTGCTCTTTTAAACTAAAGTTAGGGTTATAGACAATTCCTAACCACGGTCTAATCATAACCTGTTTAGTTTAACATGCATCAATTAGTATTGGTGTCTGCCATGCTAGATAAAATAACATGTTGAACACCCTGCCTGTTAAAGTAGTCTAGGTAGGGGTCGAGTTGAGTCCGATTATGCCGGCGGCTAGGGCAAGCGGTATGATCCCCGAAGTGACATAGGGCTTTCATGGATGCCTTCGTCCCGAACCGTGAGTAGGGCCGTCATTAAGGTAGGGCGGTTTATTAGAGACCTCGGATGTGGTACGCCTTTAGACACAGAACATAGTTGCAATCCAGGCTAAGATGCATCTAAAATATTCGAAGATAGGTCAATCAACATATAGGAACAGTATAACATAGAATCTGGACTCATCTATAAAACACTTCTAGGATTAATAAGACTTAAACCTAGTGGAGAACGGATCACCCTCTCATCAAAGTATTTGATGAAGATTGCATAACTGGATCATAAGATAGGAGTTAGGATAAAAGGCTAGTTACTACTAAGCCGTTGCCACTTCCCTGGGAGTACGATATTTATTTAATAAAATCGTAGATACTTTCCAACAGACTAGCTACACGATAGGTACTCTGCCTTAGGTTCTGGCTGATTAAGTGACACCATAGAGACTAAATGTGACAATTAGTCAATCACAGTCCTTAATTATTCATAATCAACATAGGGTAAAATAACACCTATTTAGCACATCGGTCGGAAACCCCATCAACATGCACAGAAAAATAAGAAGAAGGAAGAAAGAAATAAATAGTATAAATTTTTTTAAAATTATTTTTGGGCGAATGTACTAGAGTAAAAAGAAAAAAAGCAACCAACAGGAAAAAGAAAAATGACAGAAAGGATAACCGATGACCATGAAAGTATAGCATACATACATCTATTCAAGACAGCTGAGTATGAGGAATAAGGTGAATTCAAATTTGGAGTTTAAAGTGGTCAAACAAAACTGAAAAGCATCTTATACTTTTTTAGTTTTTAAAGAAACTTACCACCCCACTAACTCATATAGAAGAGGTGACCTTTCAAAAATATTAAACATATCTCTTAAATGATTCCTACCACTTCTCATGTAACTACTTTAAATAGGAAAGGCATGCATATTATTCAATAATTCATACATGATATATTTGTTGAGTATTATTCTCACTAAAACAAATAGAAAGAAAAATAGCAAGAAGAAGAACTCTCGGTAAAGCTTCAAAACAAGGTATGTTTTCTTTTCTAAAACTGAAATCTTCTACATTCTTGAACATATTTTGTTTTTCTATATGCTATATATGATTTACTTGATATATGAATGATTAAAAATGATGATATGATAATTAGAAAACCATTAGAAAACTATTATGCAAGCATGAAGAGAAGTTTTTATGAAAACTAACCATTTTTAAAACCATTTGAAAACTGATTTTCTTTAGAATACTTCGACTATAAGATGATATGAAAGAAGAATATGATATTGTGATATGTTGAAACATTTTATGATGAATATTTCATAAAGCCTAAAAGCTAGAATGAATTAGAAATTCTTTTCGGATTAACATGAGATATGAGCATCTAAATTTTTTAGAATCCGTTATTACTATTTTTAGTGAATAATAATCTGAGTTTCATGATTATAAATGTGATAGAAAGTTCATATAACTTCAGTTGTTGAATATATGAGTGAAAATGCACTGTTTTACATTGATGGAAATTTTAATGAAACAAAATAAACCCTTAGGAAGAACAAAGTGAATAAAATATGAGAAAATATATTTTTGAGATCTTTTAAAGTCTATATTGTTTAAGATGTTAAAATTAGATCTGGAAAATTTGGTATTAAAATTAAAAAAGGATAAAATTTGGTGTCGAAAATAAAAATGTTGTGCAGAAACCATGTACTGCCAAGCAGCACTGTGTGCAAAGTATAAGTTTGGGGGTATTTTGGGTTGCAATAGTAATTTTAAATGATCTTTGCCATATTTTACTCAAATCTATTTTTGATATTATGCTTAAGATGATATTATGATTTTTACATGATGTAATAAAAAATTTTGTGATTAAAAAATTCTGTTTCTTAGATGTTAATTATTGTTACACATCTTTTGAATAGATGCCTAGACAAAAGATGATAATTAAGAAACTGCCTAAGCTAGTTATATTTGCATCTCCAGAGAATAAAAAGAGATTTGACGACATGTTCAAAGCCAAAAATTTTATAAATGACATTGGATTTAAGATGGATGAAGAAGACAACTGCGTACTTCCATCCGAAGTTAGAGATACAATCTAACAACTGGGATGGGAACTCTTTTGTCTTCCATAAATCTACCTCGATGAAGACGTTGCAAAAGAATTCTACTCCAATCTCTGCCCAAGTTCTTTGTACACTGTCTTTGTGAGGAGTAAGTTGGTCCACTTAACTCCCGAGCCATAAATTCTCTGTTCAACCTTCGGGATGAAGAAGATGATGATTATTCAGCAGTACTCAAGGAGTTAACTGATGAAATAAGTGACAACTTACTGCAAGAAGTCACTGTTTCAGGCACTAAATGGATCAGGACTAAGACTACCAGTCTCTCATGCATAAGAGAGCACTTGCTTCCTGAAGCAAAATTTTGGTTTTACTTTGTTAGGCACTCACTCATGCCTACTACCCACACCTCCACCATTAATCAAGAACGTATCATACTAATTGCTTGTATCATGGGAGGAAGGTCGGTTAATATTGAAAAGATAATTGAGCGAGAGATAAGGTCATGTGCCAACAAGAGAGCTGGTGAGTTATATTTTCTTACATTGATTTATATGCTTTGTAGAGCAGTCGATGTCTATACAAGTTTAGATGACTCGGAGCTGTACAATGAAGGCATGATTACACCAAACAAACTGAGTAGAATCATACAACCACCGCAACCAAAAGAGACAACACATGTGTCGCCTACAAGAGACAACCCTGTGGACCAAGATTTTCCCTCTGCCTTTTAGTCCAATGTTGGAGCATCCGCTGAGTTTGCTGGAACATCATCCCAAGTCGCTACATCCTATTAATGTGTTCCGATTGGTATGCTAAAAATTGGCTTTTTATTACCCTATATTGATTATGAATAATTAAGGATGGAGACCTACTAATTGTCACATTTAACAACTATGTTGTCACTTAATCAATCAGAACCTAAGGCAGAGTACCTATCGTGTAGCTAGTCTATTGGAAAGTACTTACGATTTTAATTTAAGAATTATCGTACTCCCAGGGAAGTGGTAACGACTTAGTAGCAACTATCCTTTTACCTAACATTTATTTTATTACTTAGTTATTCAATCGTTCATCAATATCTTTGATGAGTGGGTGATCCATACTACACAAGACTCAAGTTCATTTAGCATGCAAGAGTGTTTTATGAACAGGTATTATGATGTATATTTTATTGTTTCTACACGTTGACTGACATATCTTCGAATATTTTAGATATATCTTGGTCTGGATTACAATTATGTACTGTATCTACCTGTGTACCACATCTGGGTTATTTGATAAACCATCCTACCTTAATGATGGCCCTACTCACGATTCGAGCTAAAGGCATCCATGAAAGCCTGTGTCACTCAGGAAATCATACCGCTCGCCCTAACACCAGCATAAAAATGCAAACCCAGCCTACTTAGACTACTTTAACAAACATGGTGATCTATAGGTTATTTCATCTAATATGGCAGACCTTAATGCTTCCGTCCTCACTCGAAGCCCTAAATTAAGGCTTGTTAAACTAGACAGGTTCTGTTTAGACCGTGGTTAGGAATTGTCTATAACCATTCATCTAATTTAAAATAGCAAATAGATATGCAGTCATAATGATAAATTAAGCTGGTGACCTTTTCGAAAAAAATGTAAAGAACTTTAGCATGCAAAACATATAGAATATAACATCATAATTCAGCATTCAAATAAATATTTAGAAAAACACAGTACAAAATATACATAGAGGATCTAGGGAACCACCACCATAAAGTATTCACCCTTTATCAGGTACACCGATGGAGTGACTACTTGTATATCTTGGACTGCTTGACATGACTCTGCTTGACAGACACTTCGGAGAACGCCTCCTTAGCCTAGTAGCAATTGCTTTACCTTACGTCCTGGGCTTAAGCAAAGCCCTCTTGACTAGCTTTTCGCTCACCTAATGCCCTCTTAAGATCTCCTAACGAAATCCTAGGTATTCTATGAATACAAAAAACGAACCCTATCTAGTCGTATTCTAAGATTCTGAGATAAACCCTCAAAATGCAAAGAAAACAAGACACTCTCTAATACCTAAACTACTTGTGTGAACACCTGAAATCAATAAGTGACTTGTATACTATAGAAAAATGTATACTTGAAGTCACTAGATGATTCAGATCGAGTGAAGTAGGATGATTGTAACTGAGGAAGGCCTGTGGTATTTATAGCAGGGAAACTGAGTGATTTTCTCTTCAGAAAATGATGTGGGATTCTGTGCAGGTGCTCGGGACGCCCATCCCGAGTCTGTTGATTGGGTTAGGATACCCGTCCTAGGTCTGGGATGCCCGTCCTGACTTTGGGATGCCCGTCTTGAGCTGAAAACTTCCGAAAATCATATTTTTACCCTAATATTTGCTATTTTCTTGCACATTTCACCTGAAACTTCCAAAATCACAAAAACTGCAAAATTGTGTTAATATCAATCAATTAAGAATGATTTACTCCCAATTTTACCCTAATTTGTGCCTAAAAACATGCTAAAAAGTGATATGATTTATGCATATCATATAACTCCACACTTAGCTTTTTGCTTGTCCTCAAACAAAGTCTAGATAAAAGTACTGATAAACTAATCATGAGTGCAGTCACTAAAATGTCTTATCAATATTTTTAGCATAAAGTTTATCACTGAGTTAGATGATTCACAAAATAGGCCTGACTGATCAAGTTGCTATGAAAAGGTCTCATATGTTTTTGGTAGAACAGTATGGTCATGTAGATGCAGCATCTTGATAACCTAATTAATTCTACACCTAGTCACAAGGTCTCCTGATGTGTAGTGTGTGAACTAATTTAGATTAGATTGTCAACTCAATATACGCTTTTCTAAACCCTTACCAAAAATAGTTCGACCAATCGTCGAATATAATAACAACAAACAACCTTATGAGTTCTGAGCTTTGGTGTCAAGGCTTTCCATTTATAGTTTTCAATAAAAGAGTACACTAGGTAGTGTATTTTCAAATTGATTGTTTCGGGTATTTTTATGTCTGCTTTCACACATCAACTTTAACTACCCAGGTATCGAGCCCCACTCCGATGACTCCCAGATCTACACGACCTTAGGGCATCAGGCATTCAATTCCCTTCAGAAGGGGTGCTCGAGTAGCAAAGGACGCTTGCAAACTACCCTTTTTAATTTTTAGCTTTTTCACTTTCAGCTCAGAGTATCATCAAGTCATTCAAATTGCTAACACATTCTCAACTGGTCTAAAATCACTTAGTTCAAATCTAGAAAACGTATTTGATTGATGTTTCTAATCCAAACTAGGTTGTGCTCAATAATATCAAGAATTCCCTACTTCTAAGTGATGAATTCAATAGAGTCATCAACTTGTGTCCTACTGATCATAATACTCTACTCAACATATATCACAGACATCAGCATTTCTTAACCAATCAATCCTGATTTTGAAGTCTGAAAGAGCAAAAAATTTTGAATTTTTTTGGAAGGGTGCAATTTTAGGGAAAAGTATGGGAAAACATGCAAATTTTGTTACGACTACAGTGCACAGTGCACTGCTACCCCACACTTAAGATTTACACTATCCTCAGTGTGCATGCATATCCTACTACCCCACACTTATTTGACAAAATAAGATAAAGAAAAGAAAAGAAACAAGAAAAAAAATAAAAAGGATTAATAGAATAACAATAATCAAATAAAGGAAATAGTTCTTGTTATGTCATATAGATCAACGCTTTTCATACAAAGATTTATATGTCATACAACCTAGACTTATCACATAATCATATTTATTCAACGGAAAATGAAAGGAAAGAGAAAGAAAGAAAGAAACTAAGAACCAGGATCATCATTAGGCAGAAAGAAATAGACCTCGGTATCGTCGGGAGGTCGGGAGGTCTGATACTGATATAGCTCCTCTACCCGACTGCTAATCATACTAACTCTATCATCAAGCATCGTCAGCTGTCTCTGAACATTCGCCATATCTCGAGTGATGTCAACCAACCCTTGTGACCTATGTCACTCGAACGCGGTACGTGTTATGAATGTCGGGGCTGATGGTCCTTGTGCTGCAAGTCCTGGTATCGGTGACTCGCCTGACTGTTCGGTGTGGATTGAGTATCAACCCTCTGCGTCTCGTACTACCATTCCCATGTTCCGTAGAATAGTCAAGTCGGTGGGAATGGTGGTCGGAGCTATCTGGGTCAACTCTGAGCCCTCGATGTCCAGCTCTAAATAGTGGGCTATCCGGGTGATGAATGGTACGAGCCCCAGACAATACTTCCGGGTGTCTATAGTAAACCCTCGCATGATCATCGTGATCAATCTGGCCATATCTACAGTGATGCCTTTGTGCCAGAAGGAATGTCTCCATCTGGGTGACATTCCTTGGGGCAGTGCACCGTCCTGCTAGTGTATGGGCTACTATAGTATGTAGATAACGAAGGGCTGGAAGAATACCGGTGGCTTTCGTGAAGCTATGATGATAGGGGACTCCAGTTGTACAGATCTGGGCCCAGGTGGTGGTGACATCAGCAGACGTGAAGTCTCGAACCACCGTCAGGTAAGTGGGGGTCTCCAGCTCCTCTCTCTGCCAAACACCCAGTGCAATGCTGAACTCGGCCATGCTCATCGACCAATCTTCTCCACCCAACTAGAATGTAATTTGCTCGCGCTGGTGATATGCATAAATCATATCACTTTTTTAGCATGTTTTTAGGCATAATTTAGGGCGAAATTGGTGTTAAAACGTTATCAATTGACTTTTATTAACTCGATTTCATAGTTTTTGTGATTTTGGAAGTGTCAGGTGAAAAGTGCAAGAAAATGGCAAATTTCGAGGCAAAAACGTGATTTTCAGAAGGTCGAAAGTCGGGATGGGCATCCAGAACCCATAACGGGCGTCCTGACCTGGTCAACAGACCAGGACGGGCGTCCAGGACTTGGGACGGCTGTCCTGACCTGGTCAACAGGCCGGGACGGGCGTCCCAAATCCAGGACGGGCGTCCCGAAAGCCTGGTCAAAGTCCCACATCAAATTTTGGAGTGAAATTCACCCAGTTCCCCTGCTATAAATACCACAGGCCTTCCTCAGTTGAAATCATTCCTCTCCACTCAATTTGAGTCATCTAGTGACTTCAAGTATACAATTTTCTATAGTATATGATACGCGAAAATCGTATCACCTTTTTAGCATGTTTTTATGTATGAATTTGGGTAAAATTAAGGGTAAATTGATCTTAATTGTTCATTATTTACTTAATTTCACAGTTTTTCTGATTTTGGAAGTGTCAGGTGAAAAGTAGACCAAAACAGCAAATTTTAGGGCAAAAACGCAATTTTTGGAAATATTGACTTAGTCAACGGGTCAGGACGGGCGTCCCGAACCCCCAGAACCAGTCCCACATCGAATTTTTGATGAAAAATCACCCCGGAAAGCTGCTATAAATACCCCAGGCCTCCAGCAGTTGAAATCATTCCTCTCCACTCGATCTGAGTCATTTAGTGGTTTCCAGTGTACACTTCTCTAGTACACTACTCACTCAGAGACTTGGATCTCAGTTTTATTTCTTATTAGTGTTTTGTTTTAGTTTCTGAGAAATAGTCTCAGATCTTAGGTTTCTATAGATAGGTTTGTTTCTGGTATTCATAGAATACCCAGGATTTCGTTAGGAGATCCTAAGAGGGCTCTAGGCGTTCGAAGAGTCAGTCCACAAGGCTGAGCTTAAGCTGGGTATTAAGGTAAAGCCCAGTTACTAGGCTGAGGAAGCGTCCTCCGAAGGTTCTGGTGAGCAGAGTCAGGGCGAGCAATACGACATATACAGCAGTACGCTCCGTCGGCGAGACTAATAAAGGGTGATTTCTTTATGGCATCAGTCCCCATGTCCCTCTCTTATATGTTGTTATTGTTTTGTTCTAAATACTTATTATGAATACAAGATTACGATTTTTATGAATAGTTGTTTTATATGTTGACGTTGTTATGTTTTTCCAGAAATAGCCACCTGCTAAATATTCACTATGTCTGCATGTTTAATGTGCTCTTTTAAACTAAAGTTAGGGTTATAGACAATTCCTAACCACGGTCTAATCATAACCTGTTTAGTTTAACATGCATCAATTAGCATTGGTGTCTGCCATGCTAGATAAAATAACATGTTGAACACCCTGCCTCTTAAAGTAGTCTAGGTAGGGGCCGAGCTGAGTCCGATTATGCCGGCGGCTAGGGCAAGCGGTATGATCCCCGAAGTGACATAGGGCTTTCATGGATGCCTTCATCCCGAACCGTGAGTAGGGCCGTCATTAAGGTAGGGCGCTTTATTAGAGACCTCGGATGTGGTACGCCTTTAGACACAGAACATAGTTGCAATCCAGGCTAAGATGCATCTAAAATAATCGAATTCAGGTCATTCAACATATAGGAACAGTATAACATAGAATCAGAACTCATCTATAAAACACTTCTAGGATTAATTAGACTGTAACCTAGTGGAGAATGAATCACCCTCTCATCAAAGTATTTGATGAAGATTGCATAACTGGATCATAAGATAGGAGTTTGGATAAAAGGTTAGTTACTACTAAGCCGTTGCCACTTCCCTGGGAGTACGATATTTATTTAATAAAATCGTAGATACTTTCCAACAAACTAGCTACACGATAGGTACGCTGCCATAGGTTCTGGCTGATTAAGTGACACCATAGAGACTAAACGTGACAATTAGTCAATCACCGTCCTTAATTATTCATAATCAATATAGGGTAAAATAACACCTATTTTGCACATCGGTAGGAAACCCATCAGATTTTTGGCGCCGTTGCCGGGGAAATATCATAATGAATTTAGGATTATTGGCCACAATTCTAGAGACTTATGATAGGTAACGGTAGTAACCTAGACTTTTGAATTACACTTATCTTATACTAGTTAGACAATCACTTTCCTAAATATAGGATTATCATAACTAATTAATTTTAGATAATATCTGGAATTAAGACACTTAGGATAATCAAATTTTAGAAAATTATTCTAAAAACCATATTGAGGAAATTTACCCGCTTTCTAAATAAAAATCAAAATCCATAAAAATATCTCTCTGTTGCTTTATTATTTCACTGTCCTACTTTTTGCTATTTGTTATTTCCAACCAGACTTTACACTCAAAGATGAAGAGAAAAAGCAGCTACTAACCAGGCAAAAAACCGAAAACCCTGACACTCCAGGACCGAAGAAGACAAAGCCAGAGGGCCCCTCTAGGCCTGCACCAGAAGTACCACGAGGGACTCTTCCTTCACAACCAGTGGAAGTAAACTCAAGCCCTGATGCCAGTGAACTAGTGAGACGATTCCTGAACACCCGTGAGCATAGTCCCACGGAAGAAGATCCTTTTGAGGATACCTTCCCTCCTAGAGAAGAACCCCAGAGATCTCCAATTCACCATCCTGCCCAGAGAGTTCCTATAAATCCACCCCCTACTGACCAAACCCAAAATTCACCAACCTCTCCTGCATACACCCCAACACCTAACGAGCGCACCCCTTCATCTGCGGGGAGTACTAACGGTTATTATTCAATGTTGTCCGTGCAGATAGACACGTTAACTCAAAGGGTCTATGAGATGGACCAAGGGATTGCCAGCAGACTGTGTCATTTAGACCAACTCAGTCTGAATATCACAACTAACGTGGACTGACTTAGAGCCACGGTCAATCTTCAGGAGAACCAAGGTGCACAACTACTTCGAGAGATGGCTGAATTACGCAGTGAGCAGAACATGCAGAGGGATGAGATGAGAACCATACGCATAGAAATGCGAAGCATTCGAACAGAACTACAGGAGATCAGAGATAGGAGTCGTAAAAAGGGAAGATTCTTTTACTCTCAAATCCGTTTGAACTGAAACTTGAATAATTGACCCATATTTTTCTATTTTCAAACATTTTAAAAGGGTCCTTTATATTCAACAACTTTCTTTAGACATTTTATTTCGAATTTCTATGAAAAACAAGAGTTTTGCAAATACAGTTTATTTTCCACTAATTACATTGCACAAACTCAGTTTTTGTTTTTCTGAAATTCTTGCTGAATTTAAGTTGGGATAAAATTAGGGTAGTCACAATTTTCGGAAAGAGACTGAGGAATTTTTGCATAGAGTTTTTAACAACTTCTGAATTTCATTAGATAAACATGAAGCCTTGTTAAGAATTATGATTATTTTTGGTATCTTGAGATTTTCAGGGAATTACGAAAAAAAGTTTTTTTTTTCGGAATTGGCACGCCTCCCGATGCAACCCGGGACGGGCGTCCCGATTCTGGATGAGCGTCCAACGGGACGGGAGTCCTGCCTCCGAGACGGGCGTCCCGAAGGCCGCCCCTTCTATAAAAATTCAAATTCTTTTCATTTTCTCTCAAATCTTCAACCAAAAATTCATCTCTCTAAATATTTCTCTCTACCTTCTCTCTACAAATTTTTGGCAAACTCTTCAAAGTTTAAAAATTCAAATTTCCCTCCAAAATTTGAATTTTAAACTTCACCTAAAAATTCGAATTTCCCTCCAAAATTCGATTTTCCTGCCAAAAATTCAAAATCCTTCCCTAACCTAATTTCATCCTTCTAAATTCAAAGTCGCCTCCAGAATTTGAGTTAAAGCTTTCTTTCCCACCTAAACTCTCTCTTACGTTTTCAATGGCTCCCAAACGTGCTCGTACCACATCTACCATGACAGTTACCTCAGTGGCACATCCTTTTATGCTGTTTCCCTCCAGCACAGCATACCAAGAAAGATGCACTGGGTATATCGGGCGTACGATACTGACGGGCAGAACGCTGGATTGGGCAGCAGTACAGATGCTGGGAGTAGAGCCGGAAGTCAGACGCATACTCAACGTGCCACCTTACAGTCGAGTATTCATCGTCACAGAGCCCACATACCTGGAACTGGTATGTGAGTTCTATGCGTCTTTTACTTGCCACCAGGAGCAGATCACATTCCGTTTAGGCGGAATAGATCAGTCGATGAGCATGGCCGAGTTCGGCATCGCCCTAGGTATCTGGCAGAGAGATGAGCTGGATACGCCCGCATACACCACAGCAGTTCGAGACTTCACGTCTGCAGACGTCTCCACTGCTTGGGCTCAGATCTGCATGACGGGTGTCCCATACCAGCATGGCTTTGCAAAAGCCACAAGTATTTATCCTACTCTTCGTTACCTGCATGCTATCATTGCACACACATTGTCAGGACGACTGACAGCGCCCGGAACTGTCACCCAGATGGAGACATTCCTTTTAGCCAACATGCACATGGGATCTACAGTAGAGATGGCTAGACTCATAGCGGTCATCATGCGAGGATTCGCTACAGACACCAGGAAACAGTGTCTGGGGCTCGGACCATACATCACCAGGCTAGCCCGCTACCTGGAGTTGGACATAGAGGGCTTAGAGCTTACTCTGGTCGCCCCGACCACCATTCCCACAGATGTTACCATTCTACGGAACATGGGAATGGTTGTCCGGGATGCGAATGGCCGCGACACCATCCACACGGAGCAGACAGGACATGCATCGGCATCGGAAGCATTTCCAGCGCATATCCCTCCATCCGAGACGTTTGTGCCACGTACTGCCTTCGAACGACACATGTCGCACGGATTGGTAGAACTATCGGTCCGATACAGTCGAGACATGGACAGGATTGACAGACGGCTGACGATGATGGAGGACAGGATTGACAGACGGTTGGCGATGATAGATGACAGGATCGCCATGAACACCAGCAGGATTGAGGAGATACATCAGCAGACTTCCCGAGTGGCGGAAAAATTCGAGTTTGACTTAGCAGACTTAGGTCCACTGGACAACGATCCGCCGGGTTCTTAGTCTCTCTCTCCTTCTTTCCTTTCCTTTCCTTCCTTTTGTTTTTGTTTTTCTTGTTCTAGGTGTATAAACATGTCTGGGCTGTATGACGTATGAATCTATGTACAAAATTGATTTATATGACATACAGAATTGTTTGCATTATTTTATTTTATTTTATGTCGTACTTACCCATACAGAATCCTTTATTTTCTGTTTTACTTCTTATTTTGAAATAAGTGTGGGTAAGAATCTTTTCTGTTTTATTTCTTATTTTCAAATAAGTGTGGGGTAGCTAGATATGCATGAACACTGAGGACAGTGCCAGACTTAAGTGTGGGGTAGCAGTGCACGGTGCACTGTAGCATTTTTTGTATGCTTTTACTTATTTTTCACGTACTTTCACACCCTTCCAAAAAAATTTCAAAATTTTTCCGTATTTCAGACTTCTAAATGCAGTATGCTTGGTTAAACAATTGGTTATGTCTATGATATGTAGGTAGTATGTTATGGTTAGTAGGAGATAATTGATAGCTATCTTGGACTAATTGATTAGGAATAGGGAATTCCTGATAACTGAGCACAACTTTGTCTGGAGTAGAGACCTCAACCAATTACCTGTTCGAGACTTAACTAGATAAAATTAGACCAGTTGTGGATATATTGGCAGTTAGAATGACTAGATGAGACTCTGAGCTAGAAGTGAAAAGAAATTAAAGAAAGTTAATCAAATGAGGGTAGTTTGCCAGCGGCCTTCGCTACTCGAGCACCACTCCTTCGGGGAACTTAAAGCCTGATGCCCTAAGGTCGTGTAGATCTGGGAGTCATCGGAGTGGGACTCGCTACATGGGTAGTTGATGCGATTCCGTTGACGTACTAAATAGGTGTTATTTTACCCTATGTCAATTATGATTAATTAAGGACTGTGATTGACTAATTGTCACGTTTAGTCTTATGGTGTCACTTAATTAGCCAGAATCTAAGGCAGAGTACCTATCGTGTAGCTAGTCTATTGGAAAGTATCTACGATTTTACTAAGTTAATTATCGTACTCCCAGGGAAGTGGCAACGGCTTAGTAGTAACTAGCCTCTTATCCTAACTCTTATCTTATGATCCAGTTATGCAATCTTCATCAAATACTTTGATGAGAGGGTGATCCATTCTCCACTAGGTTCAAGTCTAATTAACCCTAGAAGTGTTTTAAAGATAAATTCTGATTCTATGTTATACTGTTCCTATATGTTGATTGACCTATATTCGAGTGTTTTAGATATATCTTAGCCTGGAATGCAACTATGTTCTGTGTCTAAAGGTGTACCACATCTGAGTCTCTATGCTACCGCCCCCATCATTAAGGTAAACGGCCCTACTCACGGTTCGAACAAAGACAGTTATGAAAGCCCTATGTCACTTTCGGGGATCACTCTGAAGGCTCGTAATCGCTGGCATAACGCTCTACTCAGCCTACCTAGACTACTCTAACAAGCCAGGTGTTCAGCATGTTATTTTATCTAGTATGGCAGACACCAATACTAATTGATGCCTGTTAAACTAAACAGGTTATGAATAGACCGTGGTTAGGAATTGTCTATAACCCTATTTTAGTTTAAAAGAAACTACATTAGACATGCAGACATAATGATTATTTAGCAGGTGGCTATTTCCGGAAAAACATAATAACTTCAACATACAAAACAACTATTCATAAAATCATAATCTGATATTCATAATTGATGTTTAGGACAAAGCAATAAAACATATAAGAGGGGTATGGGGACTGATGCCATAAAGAAATCACCCTTTACTTAGTCTCGCCTACAGAGCGTACTGCTGTATACGTCGTATTGCCCGCCCTGACTCTGCTCGCCAGAACCTTCGGAGGACGCTTCCTCAGCCTAGTAGCTAGACTTTACCTTACGTCCTGGGCTTAAGCCTAGCCCTGTGGACTGACTCTTCGAACGCCTAGAGCTCTCTTAGGGTCTCCTAACGAAACCCCGGGTATTCTGAATACCGGAAACGAACCTATCTATAGAAACCTAAGATCTGAGACTATTTCTCAGAAACTAAAACAAAACACTAATAAGAAAGAAAACTGAGATCCGAGTCTCTGAGTGAGTTGTGTACTGGAAAATGTACACTGGAAACCACTTAATGACTCAGATCGAGTGGAGAGGGATGAATTCAACTGCTGGAGGCCTGGGGTATTTATAGCAGCTTCCCGGAGTGAAAAATTCTGAAAAATTCGATGTGGGACAGCTTCTGGCGGCTCGGGACGCCCGTCCTGATTCGTTGACCAGGTTCGGGACGCCCGTCCCGGTTCAGGACGCCCGTCCTGGCGGTTTGACCGGGTCGGGACGCCCGTCCCGGGGACGCCCGTCCCGGACCTTTGACCGGGTCAACATTTCCAAAAATTGCGTTTTTGCCCCAGAATTTGCTGTTTTCGTCTACTTTTCACCTGACACTTCCAAAATCATAAAAACCGTGAAATCAAGTAAATAGTAAACAATTAATGTCAATTTACTCTCAATTTCACATTAAAACATATATAAAAACATGCTAAAAATGTGATACGATTTTCGCGTATCAGATAACCCACACTTAGCTTTTTGCTTGTCCTCAAGCAAAGTCTACATGGAGTTAGTGATTTTAAACCGTAGTGCGGTCACTTAAATTCCTAATCATGTTTTTATTCCAAAAATTCTTCAGACAATTCTTAACACAGGTCTGATTGGTTAGGTTGCTATGACAAGGTCTCACATGTCTCTAGTAGTTTGTTATGATCAGGCAGAAAACAAATCAACAACTAGGTTGGACTTTTTTCTTAGTCACAGGGTCTTCCTGATGTGTAGTGTGTGTACTAGTCTAGACCAGATAGTCAACACAATGAACTCTTATCTTAACTGCTACCAGATAATACTTTGACCTATCGCTAGACATACTGACAACAGATAACTTTCTGAGTTCTGAGCTTTGGTGATTAGATTTTTAATGTTTTAGCACTTAGTTATTTTCTTTATAGATTCAGGGTATTTCGAGTTTGCTTAGAACACGTCAACTTCAACTACCCATGTAGCGAGTCCCACTCCGATGACTCCCAGATCTATACGACCTTAGGGCATCAGGCTTTAAGTTCCCCGAAGGAGTGGTGCTCGAGTAGCGAAGGCCGCTGGAAAACTACCCTATTGTAATTAACTTCCTTAAGTTCTTTTCACTTTTGGCTCAGAGTCTCATCTAGTCATTCTAACTGCCAATATATCCACAACTGGTCTAATTTTATCTAGTTAAGTCTCGAATAGGCAATTGGTTGAGGTCTCTAATCCAGACAAGGTTGTGCTCAGTTATCAGGAATTCCCTATTCCTAATCAATTAGTCCAAGATAGCTATCGACTATCTCCCACTAACCATAACATACTACCTACATATCATAGACATAAGCAATTTGTTTAACCAAGCATACTGCATTTAGAAGTCTGAAAGACGGAAAAATTTTGGAAGGGTGTGAAAATACAGGGAAAACAAGCAAAAGCATGCGAAAATTTTTTCAAACTGCTTCAAACTGCTACAGTGCACGGTGCACTGCTACCCCACACTTAAGTTTGGCACTGTCCTCAGTGTTCATGCATAGCTAATTACCCCACACTTATTTGAAGACAAGAAATAAAACATAAAAAAACAAAAAACAGAATAATGCAACAATTCTGTATGTCATATAAATCAATTTTATACAAAGATTCATAGTCATACAGCCCAGACATACACAAAGAACAAGATAAACAAAAGACGAAAGAAAAAGAAAGAAAAGAAGGGGAGAGAGAGACTAAGAACCCGGGGTCGCCATCCAGTGGACCGAGGTCTGTTAGTCAAACTCGAAGTTCTCCGCTACTCGGGCAGTCTGCTGATGTATCTCCTCAATCCTACTGGTGATCATGGCGATCCTGTCATCCATCACCGCCAGTCGTCTGTCAATCCGTCATCCATCATGGCCAGCCGACTGTCAATCCGGTCCATGTCTCGACTGTATCGTGCCGATAGTTCTGCCAATCCGTGCGACATGTGTCGTTCGAAGGCAGTACGTGGCACGAACGTCTCGGATGGATGGATATGCGGTGGAGCTGCTTCTGATGCCGAAGCCTGTCCTGGCTGCTCTGTGTGGATGGTGTAGCGGCCGCTCGCATCCCGGACAACCATTCCCATGTTCCGTAGGATGGTAACGTCTGTGGGAATAGTGGTTGGGGCGACCAGAGTAAGCTCCGAGCCCTCTATGTCCAACTCCAGGTAGCGGGCTATCCTGGTGATGAATGGCCCGAGCCCCAGACACTGTTTCCGAGTGTCCGTAGCAAAACCCCGCATGATGACTGTGATAAGTCGAGCCATCTCTACTGTGGATCCCATATGCATGTTGGCCAAGAGGAATGTCTCCATCTGGGTGACATTCCCGGGGGCCGTCCGTCGTCCTGACAAAGTGTGTGCAATAATGGCATGTAAGTAGCGAAGAGCAGGATAGATACCTGTGGCTTTCGCAAAGCCATGCTGGTAGGGAACACCCGTCATACAGATCTGAGCCCAAGCAGTGGAGACATCTGCAGAAGTGAAGTCCCGAACTGCTGTGGTGTAGGCGGGCGTATCCAGCTCCTCTCTCTGCCAGATACCCAAAGCGATGCCGAACTCGGCCATGCTCATCGACCGATCTATTCCGCCTAAGCGGAATGTGATCTGCTCCTGATGGCATGCAAAGGATGCATAGAACTCACATACCAGCTCCAGGTACGTGGGCTCTGTGACGATGAATACTCGACTGTAGGGTAGTACATCGAGTATGCGTCTGACCTCAGCCTCTACTCCCAGTGTCTGTACTGCTGCCCAATCCAGCGTTCTGCCCGTCAGAATCGTGCGTCCGATGTACCCAGTGCATCTCTCCTGATATGCTGTGCTGGAGGGAAACAGCATAAAAGGATGTGTCACTGAGGTAACTGTCATAGTGGATGGGGTACGAGCACGTTTGGCAGCCATTTGGTTTGAAACTGTTTGAGAGACTTTTGGGGATTTTAGGTAGGAAGGGGTTCGAATTCGAATTCTGGAGGTGAATTTGAATTCAAAAGGGTGAAATTAGGCTAGGGAAAGATTTCGAAATTTTTGGCGGGAAATTCGAATTTGGGAAATTCGAATTTAAAATTTAAATTTTGGAGGGAAATTTGAAATTTTAAATTTGAAAAGTTTGCCAAAGAAAGAGAGAGAGTTATTTGAGAGAGGTGGATTTTTGGAAGTGAATTTTGAGGGAAAAATGAAAAAATTGAGATTTTATAGAAGGGGAGGCCTTCGGGACGCCCGTCCCGGAGGAGGACTCCCGTCCCGCTGGACGCCCGTCCGAACCGGGACGCCCGTCCGGGTTGCCTCGGGACGCGTGCCAATTCCGAAAATTTATTTTTTTTTTTCTTAATTCCTGCAAATCTCAGTATACCAAAAATAATCATAATTTTTAACAAGGCTTCCTGTTTATCCAATGAAATTCAGAAGTTGTTAAAAAACTCTATGCAAAAATTCCTCAGTCTCACTTTTTCGAAAATCATACTACCCTAATTTTATTCCTATTTAAATTCAGCAAGAAAAACAAAAATTTGAATTTATACAATTTAGTTAATGAAAAATAAACTGTAATTGCAAAATTTTCGTTTTTCATAGAAATAAAATGTCTGAAGAAATTGTTGAAAATAAAGGACCCTTAAAAATGTTTGAAAAAAAAAAATATGGGTCAATTATTCAAGTTTCAGTTCAAACTTATTATTGCTGAAAATAAAAGTAAAAGAATCTTCCCTTTTTAACGAATCCTGTCTCTGATCTCCTGTAGTTCTGTCCGAATGCTTCGCATTTCTATGCGTATTGTTCGCATCTCATCCCTCTGCCTGTTTTGCTCACTGCGTAGATCAGCCATCTCTCGGAGTAGTTGTGCACCTTGGTTCTCCTGGAGATTGACCGTGGCTCTGAGTCGGTCTACGTTAGTTGTGATGTTCAGACTGAGTTGGTCTAAATGACACAGTCTGCTGGCAATCCCTTGGTCCATCTCATAGACCCTTTGAGTTAGTGTGTCTATCTGCACGGACAACAGTGAATAATAACCGTTAGTACTCCCCGCAGATGAAGGGGTGCGCTCGTGAGGTGTTGGGGTGTATGCAGGAGAGGTCGGTGAATTCTGGGTTTGATCAGTAGGGGGTGGATTTAGAGGAACTCTCTGGGTAGGAGGGTGAATTGGAGATCTCTGGGGTACTTCTCTAGGAGGGAAGGTATCCTCAGAAGGATCTTCTTCCGTGGGACTATGCTCACGGGTGTTCAGGAATCGTCTCACTAGTTCACTGGCATCAGGGCTCGAGTTTACTTCTACTGGTTGTGAAGGAAGAGTCCCTCGTGGTACTTCTGGTGCGGGTCTAGAGGGGCCTTCTGGTTTCGTCTTCTTTGGTCCTGGAGTGTCAGGGTTTTCTGTTTTCTTTGCCTGGTTAGTAGCTGCTCTTGTTCTCTTCATCTCTGAGTGCAAAGTCTGGTTAGAAATAACAAATAACAAACATAGGAAAGTGAAGACAAAAGAGAAAAATATTTTTATGGATTTTAAAATTTATTTAGAAAGCAGGTAAATTTCCTCAATATGGTTCTAGAATAATTTTCTAAAATTTGATTATCCTAAGTCTCTTAATTCCAGATATTATCTAAAATTAATTAGTTATGATAATCCTATATTCAGGAAAGTGATTGTCTAACTGGTATAACATAAGTGTTAATCAAAAGTCTAGGTTACTACCGTTACCTATCATAAGTCTCTAGAATTGTGGCCAATAATCCTAAATTCATTATGATATTTCCCCGGCAACGGCGCCAAAAATCTGATGCGATTCCGGTTGACGTACTAAATAGGTGTTATTTTACCCTATGTCGATTATGATTAATTAAGGACTGTGATTGACTAATTGTCACGTTTAGTCTTATGGTGTCACTTAATCAGCCAGAATCTAAGGCAGAGTACCTATCGTGTAGCTAGTCTATTGGAAAGTATCTACGATTTTACTAAGTTAATTATCGTACTCCCAGGGAAGTGGCAACGGCTTAGTAGTAACTAGCCTCTTATCCTAACTCTTATCTTATGATCCAGTTATGCAATCTTCATCAAATACTTTGATGAGAGGGTGATCCATTCTCCACTAGGTTCAAGTCTAATTAACCCTAGAAGTGTTTTAAAGATAAGTTCTGATTCTATGTTATACTGTTCCTATATGTTGATTGACCTATATTCGAGTGTTTTAGATATATCTTAGCCTGGAATGCAACTATGTTCTGTGTCTAAAGGTGTACCACATCTGAGTCTCTATGCTACCGCCCCCTATCATTAAGGTAAACGGCCCTACTCACGGTTCGAACAAAGACAGTTATGAAAGCCCTATGTCACTTTCGGGGATCACTCTGAAGGCTCGTAATCGCTGGCATAACGCTCTACTCAACCTAGACTACTCTAACAAGCCAGGTGTTCAGCATGTTATTTTATCTAGTATGGCAGACACCAATACTAATTGATGCCTGTTAAACTAAACAGGTTATGAATAGACCGTGGTTAGGAATTGTCTATAACCCTATTTTAGTTTAAAAGAAACTACATTAGACATGCAGACATAATGATTATTTAGCAGGTGGCTATTTCCGGAAAAACATAATAACTTCAACATACAAAACATATTCATAAAATCATAATCTGATATTCATAATTGATGTTTAGGACAAAGCAATAAAACATATAAGAGAGGGGTATGGGGACTGATGCCATAAAGAAATCACCCTTTACTTAGTCTCGCCTACAGAGCGTACTGCTGTATACGTCGTATTGCCCGCCCTGACTCTGCTCGCCAGAACCTTCGGAGGACGCTTCCTCAGCCTAGTAGCTAGACTTTACCTTACGTCCTGGGCTTAAGCCTAGCCCTGTGGA
The DNA here is from genome assembly GCA_027405835.1 of Asclepias syriaca. Classification (NCBI taxonomy): domain Eukaryota; kingdom Viridiplantae; phylum Streptophyta; class Magnoliopsida; order Gentianales; family Apocynaceae; genus Asclepias; species Asclepias syriaca. Next base: position 10,224,788 of record CM049928.1, on the reverse strand, counting down.
CTGACTCTTCGAACGCCTAGAGCTCTCTTAGGGTCTCCTAACGAAACCCCGGGTATTCTATGAATACCGGAAACGAACCTATCTATAGAAACCTAAGATCTGAGACTATTTCTCAGAAACTAAAACAAAACACTAATAAGAAAGAAAACTGAGATCCTCTCTGAGTGAGTTGTGTACTGGAAAACTGTACACTGGAAACCACTTAATGACTCAGATCGAGTGGAGAGGGATGAATTCAACTGCTAGAGGCCTGGGGTATTTATAGCAGCTTCCCGGAGTGAAAAATTCTGAAAAATTCGATGTGGGACAGCTTCTGGCGGCTCGGGACGCCCGTCCCGGTTCGGGACGCCCGTCCTGATTCGTTGACCAGGTTCGGGACGCCCATCCCGGTTCAGGACGCCCGTCCTGGCGGTTTGACCGGGTCGGGACGCCCGTCCCGGACCTTTGACCGGGTCAACATTTCCAAAAATTGCGTTTTTGCCCCAGAATTTGCTGTTTTCGTCTACTTTTCACCTGACACTTCCAAAATCATAAAAACCGTGAAATCACGTAAATAGTGAACAATTAATGTCAATTTACTCTCAATTTCACATTAAAACATACATAAAAACATGCTAAAAATGTGATACGATTTTAGCGTATCAGTAGTTGAAGTTGATGTGTTCTAAGCAGACTCAAAATACCCTGAATCTATAAAGAAAATAACTAAATGCTAAAACATTAAAAATCTGATCACCAAAGCTCAGAACTCAAAAAGTTGTCTGTTGTTAATATGTCTAGCGATAGGTCGAAGTGTTATCTGGTAGTAGTTAAGACAAGAGTACATTGTGTTGACTATCTGGTCTGGACTAGTACACACACTACACATCAGGAAGACCCTGTGACTAAGGAAAAAAAAAGTTCAACCTAGTTGTTGATTTGTTTTCTGCCTAATCATAACAAGCTACTAAAAACATCTGAGACCTTGTCATAGCAACCTAACCAGTCAGACCTGTGTTAAGACTTGTCTGAAGAATTTTTGGAATAAAAACATGACTAGGCAATTAAGTAACTTCAGGTACACTTTGCTTGAGGACAAGCAAAAAGCTAAGTGTGGGGTTATCTGGTACGCGAAAATCGTATCACCTTTTTAGCATGTTTTTATGTATGAATTTGGGTGAAATTAAGGGTAAATTGATCTTAATTGTTCATTATTTACTTAATTTCACAGTTTTTCTGATTTTGGAAGTGTCAGGTGAAAAGTAGACGAAAACAGCAAATTTTGGGGCAAAAACGCAATTTTTGGAAATATTGACTTAGTCAACGGGTCAGGACGGGCGTCCCGACCCAGTCAACCCGCCGGGACGGGCGTCCAGGACTCGGGACGGGCATCCCGACCTGGTCAACAGATCAGGACGGGCGTCCCGAACCCCCAGAACTAGTCCCACATCGAATTTTTGATGAAAAATCACCCCGGGAAGCTGCTATAAATACCCCAGGCCTCCATAAGTTGAAATCATTCCTCTCCACTCGATCTGAGTCATTTAGTGGTTTCCAGTGTACACTTCTCTAGTACAATACTCACTCAGAGACTCGGATCTCAGTTTTCTTTCTTATTAGTGTTTTGTTTTAGTTTCTGAGAAATAGTCTCAGATCTTAGGTTTCTATAGATAGATTCGTTTCTGGTATTCATAGAATACCCGGGATTTCGTTAGGAGATCCTAAGAGGGCTCTAGGCGTTCGAAGAGTCAGTCCACAGGCTGAGCATAAGCTGGGTATTAAGGTAAAGCCCAGTTACTAGGCTGAGGAAGCGTCCTCCGAAGGTTCTGGTGAGCAGAGTCAGGGCGAGCAATACGACATATACAGCAGTATGCTCCATCGGCGAGACTACGTAAAGGGTGATTTCTTTATGGCATCAGTCCCCATGTCCCTCTCTTATATGTTGTTATTGTTTTGTTCTAAATACTTATTATGAATACAAGATTACGATTTTTATGAATAGTTGTTTTATATGTTGACGTTGTTATGTTTTTTCGGAAATAGCCACTTGCTAAATATTCACTATGTCTGCATGTTTAATGTGCTCTTTTAAACTAAAGTTAGGGTTATAGACAATTCCTAACCACGGTCTATTCATAACCTGTTTAGTTTAACTGGCATCAATTAGCATTGGTGTCTGCCATGCTAGATAAAATAACATGTTGAACACCCTGCCTGTTAAAGTAGTCTAGGTAGGGGCCGAGCTGAGTCCGATTATGCCAGCGGCTAGGGCAAGCGGTATGATCCCCGAAGTGACATAGGGCTTTCATGGATGCCTTTGTCCTGAACTGTGAGTAGGGCCGTCATTAAGGTAGGGCGGTTTATTAGAGACCTCGGATGTGGTACGCCTTTAGACACAGAACATAGTTGCAATCCAGGCTAAGATGCATCTAAAATATTTGAATTCAGGTCATTCAACATATAGGAACAGTATAACATAGAATCAGAACTCATCTATAAAACACTTCTAGGATTAATTAGACTGAAACCTAGTGGAGAATGAATCACCCTCTCATCAAAGTATTTGATGAAGATTGCATAACTGGATCATAAGATAGGAGTTTGGATAAAAGGCTAGTTACTACTAAGCCGTTGCCACTTCCCTAGGAGTACGATATTTATTTAATAAAATCGTAGATACTTTCCAACAGACTAGCTACACGATAGGTACTCTACCTTAGGTTCTGGTTGATTAAGTGACACCATAGAGACTAAACGTGACAATTAGTCAATCACCGTCCTTAATTATTCATAATCAACATAGGGTAAAATAACACCTATTTAGCACATCGGTCGGAAACCCATCAGTATACAAGTCACTTAGTGATTTCAGGTTTTAGTATCAGTATATTTATAGTTTTAGAGAGTGTCTCGTGTTCTTTGTTTCTGAGAATCTGTCTCAGATCTTAGAATATGACTAGATAAGTTCATTTTTGGTGTTCATAGAATACCCGGGATTTCGTTAGGAGATCCTAAGAGGGCACTAGGCGTTCGAAGAGTCAGTCAACAGGGTTGTGCTTAAGCTGGGTATTAAGGTAAAGCATAGCTACTGGGCTGAGGAAGCGTCCTCCAAAGGTTCTATCGAGTAGAGTCGGGTCGAGCAGTCCAACATATACAAGCAGTTGCTCCATCTGCGGACTACATAAAGGGTGAATACTTTATGGCATCGGTCCCCTTGTCTCTCTCTTTATATGTCTGTACTGTGTTAGTCCAAATAATTATTATGATTATTAAACTATTATTGTATGAATATGTCTTTTGCATGTTGAAGTCATTTATATTTTTCCAGAAATGGTCACCAGCTTAACTATCATTATGACAGCATGTCTACTGTAGTTTCTTTTAAACTAGATGAATGGTTATAGACAACTCCTAACCACGGTCTAATCATAACCTGTTTAGTTTAACAGGGATTAATTTAGGACTTCCCATCGGAAGTATTAATGTCTGCCATATTAGATGAAATAACCTATAGATCACAATGTTTGTTAAAGTAGTCTAAGTAGGCTGAGTTTGTGTGTTTATGTCGGCGTTAGGGCGAGCGGCATGATCTCCTGAGTGACACAGGACTTTCATGGATGCCTTTAGCTCCAACCGTGAGTAGGGCCGTCATTAAGGTAGGGCAGTTTATTAGGTAACTCAGATTGTGGTACACCTGTAGAATCAGTACATAATTGCAATCTAGACCAAGATATATCTAAAATAGTCGAAGATAGGTCAATCAACATGTAGGAACAGTATAACATAAAATCAGAACATTATCTGTAAAACACTCTTTTAGACTTAAATAGACTTGAACCTAATGGAGAATGAATCACCCTCTCATCAAAGAAATTGATGAACGATTGCATAATTGGATCATAAGATAAGAGTTAGGGTAAGAGGATAGTTAATACTAAGCCGTTACCACTTCCCTGGGAGTACAATAATTGATTTAATTATAATCGTAGATACTTTCCAACAAACTAGCTACACGATAGGTACTCTACCTTAGGTTCTGATTGATTAAGTGACAACATAGAGACTAAATGTGACAATTAGTCATTCTGAGTCCTTAGTTATTCATAATCAACATAGGGTAAAATAACGCCTATTTTAGCATATCAGTCGGAACGTATCAGATTTTTGGCACCGTTGCCGGGGAACATATCATAATGAATTTAGGATTCCTGATCAAAATTCTAGAGACTTATGATAGGTAACGGTAGTAATCTATACCTTAGACCCAACACTTATTTTATGCTAGTTAGACAATCAGTTTCCGAAATATAGGGTTATCATAACTAATTAATTTTAGACATTATCTGAAATTAAGACATTTAGGATAATCAAATTTTAGAAAATTATTCTAACACAATATTGAGGAAATTTATCTGCTTTCGAAAAATTTTTAAAACTCAAAAATATTTTTTCTTGTTTTTCTTATTTATCCGTATTTAGTCTTTCTTTCTATTTTTGCTATTTGTTATTTTATCCTAACCAGACTTTACACTCATAGATGAAGAGAACAAGAGAAGCTACAAACCAAGCAAAGAAAGCAGAAAACCCTGACACTCCAGGTCGAAAGAAGACGAAACCAGAAGGACCATCTAGGCCTGAACCAGAAATACCACGGGAGAATCTTCCTCCACAACCTATAGAAATAAACTCAAGCCTAGACACCAGTGATTTAGTAAGAAGATTGCTGAACACCCGTGAGCCCAGTCCTATGGAAGAAGATCCTTCTGAAGAAACCTTTCCTCCGAGAGAAGAACCTCAAAGATCTCTAGTTCACACTCCTGCCCAAAGAGTTCCTAGAAATCCACCACCCCTTGACCAAACCCAAAACTCACCAACATCTCCTGAGTATACTGATACGCGAAAATTATATACCTTTTTTAGCATGTTTTTATGTATGATTTAGGGTGAAATTGATAGGAAATCGATCTTAATTGATTGTTATTTACTCAATTTCACAGTTTTTATGATTTTGGAAGTGTCAGGTGAAAAGTAGACGAAAACAGCAAATTTTGGGGTAAAAATGCAATTTTTGGAAATGTTGACTTGGTCAACGGTCTGGGACGGGCATCCTGACCCAGTCAAACCACCAGGACGGGCGTCCCAATCCAGGACGGGCGTCCCGAAGCACCAGAAGTTGTCCCACATCAAACGTTTTGGATTTTTTCACTCAAGAAAGCTGCTATAAATACCCCAGGCCTCCCGGAGTTGAAATCATTCCTCTCCACTCGATCTGAGTCATTAAGTGGTTTCCAGTGTACACTTCTCTAGTACACAACTCACTTAGAGACTCGGATCTCAGTTTTCTTTCGTATTAGTGTTTTGTTTTAGTTTCTGAGAAATAGTCTCAGATCTTAGGCTTCTATAGATAGGTTCATTTCTGGTATTCATAAAATACCCGGGATTTCGTTAGGAGATCCTAAGAGGGCTCTAGGCGTTTGAAGAGTCAGTCCACAGGGCTGGGCTTAAGTTGGGTATTAAGGTATAGCCCAGTTACTAGGCTGAGGAAGCGTCCTCCGAAGGTTCTGGTGAGCAGAGTCAGGGCGAGCAATACGACATATACAGCAGTACGCTCCGTCGGCGAGACTACGTAAAGGGTGATTTCTTTATGGCATCAGTCCCCATGTCCCTCTCTTATATGTTGTTATTGTATTGTTCTAAATATTTATTATGAATGCGAGATTACGATTTTTATGAATAGTTGTTTTATATGTTGACGTTGTTATGTTTTTCCAGAAATAGCCACCTGCTTAACATTCACTATATCTGCATGTCTAATGTGCTCTTCTAAACTAAAGTTAGGGTTATAGACAATTCCTAATCACGGTCTAATCATAACCTGTTTAGTTTAACAGGCATCAATTAGTATTGGTGTCTGCCATCCTAGATAAAATAACATACTGAACACCCTGTTTGTTAGAGTAGTCTAGGGGATGCCGAGCCGAGTCCGATTATGTCGGCGGCTAGGGCAAGCGGTATGATCCCCGAAGTGACATAGGGCTTTCATGGATGCCTTCATCCCGAACCGTGAGTAGGGCCGTCATTAAGGTAGGGCGGTTTATTAGAAACCTCGGATGTGGTACGCCTTTAGACATAGAACATAGTTGCAATCCAGGCTAAGACATGTCTAAAATATTCTAATTTAGGTCATTCAACATATAGGAACAGTATAACATAGAATCAGAACTCATCTATAAAACACTTCTAGGATTAATTAGACTTAAACCTAGTGGAGGATGAATCACCATCTCATCAAAGTATTTGATGAAGATTGCATAACTGGATCATAAGATAAGAGTTAGGAATACAGGCTAGTTACTACTAAGCCGTTGCCACTTCCCTGGGAGTACGATATTTAACTTAATAAAATCGTAGATACTTTCCAACAGACTAGCTACCCGATAGGTACTCTGCCTTAGGTTCTGGCTGATTAAGTGACACCATAGAGACTAAATGTGACAATTAGTCAATCACAGTCCTTAATTATTCATAATCAACATAGGATAAAATAACACCTATTTAGCACGTCAACCGGAATCGCATCAGATTTTTGGCGCCGTTGCCGGGGAACATATCATAATGAATTTAGGATTCCTGATCAAAATTCTATAGGCTTATGATAGGTAACGGTAGTAACTTTAGACTTTATACCAGTTAGACAATCAGTTTCCGAAATATAGGGTTATCATAACTAATTAGTTTTAGATGTTATCTGGAATTAAGAAACTTAGGATAATCAAATTTTAGAAAATGATTCTAAAACCATATTGAGGAAATTTAACTACTTTCGAAAAAAAAAGAAAAAAAATTTAAAATTAAAAACCGAAAAAAAAATGTATTTTTCTCGCTCAATGGTAAGTTTTTTTTCCCATCTCTTGTTCTTTCTTAATTATTTTCTTAGTTGCTCTTTTTCGTGTTTTTCTTCTATTCAATTTCGAAAAAAAAAATAAAAATGGGAATGAGGATAAAATATATTTTCTTCTGAGTTGTAAAATTTTGGCTTAGATTTTTTGGGAAGAAATTCCATTTTAGAATCTTCTTAGAGTCATACCGGCCTTATTAGGATGAGTCATACAGACCTTTGAATATTCTATTGGAAAAAAGGATGTTCCTTTTGTTTTGCTGATAATTGCATAAGAACTTTTAAACCAAAAGGAACTACACCCATTATGGCATCACCTGATTGAAATCTGCTTTTTGAATAATATGTGATGTAATGATGTAGTACAAATTGTTTTAGGACAGAAAGATGATAAGAAAGTTCATGCATGATAAATTCCGATCTTATCTAGTCTTGTCTAGAAATAATAGGTGACACTGATCACTCCAAGATATCTGTGTTCAATAAAACTAATGCTGAACCATACTTGATTAAGTTAAGTTTTATTGTTACTTGAACTTGATATAGAATAAAGGGATAAGAAAAAGGGTTGAAAATCTAGAAAGCAAATCATTGGTCTAGATTAGAAAACCCCGAGTTAGAGGCTAGTGTAATACTGATAAATGTCTGGATGAAAACTTATTTGCATTGTTTGCTATGTATAATAATTCTCATATGTGGTTTATTGCAAATTATCTAGTCACTGAATAAGTTCCAAGTGATATGACTTATCAGCAAAAGAAGAAATTCTTTGCTGATTTGAAATATTACTACTTGGCAGTTTCTCTTCTATTTTCAAATTTTTGCAGATCAGTTGATCCGAAGATGTGTCTCAGAAGATGAAGGACACAAGATTTTGGAGCATTGCCCTAAAGAATCTACGGGAGACCAATTGATGGCTATCAACACTGTCCGGAAAGTGTTGAAAGCAGGATCTTGTTGACCCACTATATTCAAGGATTTTGTATCTCTGATACAGTCCTGCGATGCTTGCCAAATAACAGGTAACACATCCTTCAGAGATCATCTACCCCAACAAGGTACACAAAGTTTTACAATCTTTTTGATATCTGGGGGTATTCGTTAAATCCTTTCCTTTTCTTTCCTTTGAAATAATTACATTATAGTAGTCATGGAACACTTTTCGAAAATAGCCTGAACCACAGGCATTACCTACTAATGATGTTAAAGTCATGTGCAGATTCTAGTTGTTTTCCAGAGTGCCAATGTTTTAGGAAGAAATGTTCATCATGTGTATCAAATCTGTGAAGTCTGCTAAGTACCACACTTTAGCAGGGATTGCTATGGGAATGACTGACCATTCCAAAAGAGGTAGGAGTAGGTTACTGCAGAATGCTGCTCCAATGGGAAATGCATACAATTCCAACTAGAGGAATCATACGGGATTTAGCTGAGGAGTAATTCGGAAGCTGGAAACTTTCAGAAGACACCACCACAGCAAAACCCCTACCCGCAGAATCAACAGATGAGATACTGGCAACAATTAAAGCCAGACCAGTGCAAACAAGTGATCTACCAAGAGGTAACGAAGGGTCGAAGGATATAGAGGAATTTGGCGTTGTATCAGGAGCATAGCAATGGAGGAGCTTGCATCCCCTGCATACCAATCAGTTGTGAGAAACTTCCCCGAGGAAGTCTCAAATACTTGGGCCCAGATCTATACAACTAGAGCCCCCTACCACCACAGCTTCGCCAAAACTTCAGGTATCTTTTCTTCCATTCGAGACTTGCATGCAATACCTTTACTAACATTGGCAGGAAGGCACACAAATCCCAAGAAATCTCATTCCTAGACACGTTCCTCCTGGACACGTTGCTATGATTGTGAGAAATCTTACAAATGATTCGAGGAAGCAGTCCGTGGGGCTCGAGCCATTCATCAAATGAATAGGCCACTACCTAGAGCTCGACGATGAAGGATCGAAGCTGACGTCATCCGTTCCAGTATCTAGAGCTTACAGAGTCAAGAATGCCTCAGCAATAGCACATGGCTAAGGTGAAGAGCCAATTGACAGATAAGAGAAAACCCTTCTGCTCGAGGCAAGAAGGAAGTTTTTCTAATCTCATCTTCCTTTACTTTTATTTTCTTCATTTTTGTGTCTTGTTTTGTTGGTTGTTTTATTTTCTCTCTTACCCTTAGTTAGTCAAATAAGTGTGGGGTAAGAGTTTTCTATTTTGTTTTCATTTCTTCTTGTTTGCAAATAAGTGTGGGGTAGTTTAGCTATGCATGAACACTGAGGACAGTGTCAGACTTAAGTGTGGGGTAGCAGTGCACGGTGCATTGTAGCAGTTGACAAAATTTTTGCATGATTTTGCTTGTTTTCCCCGTATTTTCACACCTTTCCAAAAAAAATTTCAAAATTTTTCCGTCTTTCAGACTTCTAAATACAGTATGATTGGTTAAACAATTGCTTATGTCTATGATATGTAGGTAGTATGTTGTGGTTAGTAGGAGATAATTGATAACTATTGCTGAACCCATTGATTAGAAGTAGGGAATTCCTGATAATTGAGCACAACTTAGTCTGGATTAAACATGATACGCGAAAATCGTATCACATTTTTAGCATGTTTTTATGTATGTTTTAATGTGAAATCGAGAGTAAATTGACATTAATTGTTTATTATTTACTTGATTTCACAGTTTTTATGATTTTTGAAGTGTCAGGTGCAAAGTAGACGAAAACAGCAAATTTTGGGGCAAAAACGCAATTTTTGGAAATGTTGACTCGGTCAAAGGTCCGGGACGGGCGTCCCGACCTGGTCAACAGACCAGGACGGGCGTCCCGAGCCGCCAGAAGCTGTCCCACATCGAATTTTTCAGAGATTTTCACTCCGGGAAGCTGCTATAAATACCCCAGGCCTCCAGCAGTTGAATTAATCCCTCTCCACTCGATCTGAGTCATTAAGTGGTTTCTAGTGTACAATTTTCCAGTACACAACTCACTCAGAGACTCGGATCTCAGTTTTCTTTCTTATTAGTGTTTGTTTTAGTTTCTGAGAAATAGTCTCAGATCTTAGGTTTCTATAGATAAGTTCGTTTCTGGTATTCATAGAATACCCGGGATTTCGTTAGGAGATCCTAAGAGAGCTCTAGGCGTTCGAAGAGTTAGTCCACAGGGCTATGCTTAAGCCCAGGACGTAAGGTAAAGTCTAGCTACTAGGCTGAGGAAGCGTCCTCCGAAGGTTCTGGTGAGCAGAGTCAGGGCGAGCAATACGACATATACAGCAGTACGCTCCGTAGGCGAGACTTCGTAAAGGGTGATTTCTTTATGGCATCGGTCCCCATGTCCCTCTCTTATATGTGTTATTGCTTTGTTCTAAATATGAATTATGAATATCAGATTACGATTTTATGAATAGTTGTGTTATATGTTGAAGTTTTTATGTTTTTCCGGAAATAGCCACCTGCTAAATATTCATTATGTCTGCATGTCTAATGTAAGTCTCTTTTAAACTAAAACTAGGGTTATAGACAATTCCTAACCACGGTCTATTCATAACCTTTAGTTTAACAGGCATCAATTAGTATTGGTGTCTGCCATACTAGATAAAATAACCAACGGAACACCTTGTTTATTAGAGTAGTCTAGGTAGGCTGAGTAGAGAGTTATGTTGGCGGTTTTGCGACGAGCAGCATGACCCCGAAGTGACATAGGGTACCGTTCATTGCTGACTTTAGTCCGGGCCGTGAGTAGGGCCGTTTACCTTAACGATGGGGCGGTAGCGTAGAGACCTCAGATGTGGTACACCTTTAGACACAGAACATAGTTGCATTCCAGGCTAAGATATATCTAAAACACTCGAATATAGGTCAATCAACATATAGGAACAGTATAACATAGAATCAGAACTCATCTTTAAAACACTTTCAGGATTAATTAGACTTAAACCTAGTGGAGAATGGATCACCCTCTCATCAAAGTATTTGATGAAGATTGCATAACTGGATTATAAGATAGGAGTTAGGATAAAAGGCTAGTTACTACTAAGCCGTTGCCACTTCCCTGGGAGTACGATAATTAAATTAATAAAATCGTAGATACTTTCCAATAGACTAGCTACACGATAGGTACTCTGCCTTAGGTTCTGGCTGATTAAGTGACACCATAAAGACTAAATGTGACAATTAGTCAATCACAGTCCTTAATTATTCATAATCAACATAGGGTAAAATAACACCTATTTAGCATATCGGTCGGAAACCGCATCATATTTTTGGCGCCGTTGCCGGGGAAATATCATAATGAATGTAGGATTATTGGCCACAATTCTAGAAACTTATGATAGGTAGCGGTAGTAACCTAGACTTTTGACTTACACTTATCTTATACTAGTTAGATAATCACTTTCCTAAATATAGGATTATCATAACTAATTAATTTTAGATAATATCTGGAATTAAGACACTTAGGATAATCAAATTTTAGAAAATCATTCTAAAACCATATTGAGGAAATTTACCCGCTTTCAACATAAAAGGAAAAAAAATGTTAAAAATTTAAAATCCCAAAAAGAATGTATCTTTCTTGCTCAACGGTGAGTTGTTCCTTTTCCCTATCTCTTGTTTGTTTTAGTTGCTCTTTTTCGTGTTTTTCTTCCTTTATTTAATTTCGAAGAAATAAAAATGGAAATGAGGATAAAATATATTTTCTTCTGAGTTGTAAAATGTTGGCTTAGATTTTTATCGGGAAGAAACTCTATTTTAGAATTTTCTTAGAGTCATGCCGGCCTTATTAGGATAAGTTATGAAATAGTTTTTTTTCCTTAATAGCCAGACCTTTGAATGTTCTATTGGAAAAAGGATGTTCCTTTTGTTTTGCTGATGATTGCATGAGAATTTTTAAAACCAAAAGGAATTATTGCACCCATTATGACATCACCTGATTAAAATCTGCTTTTTGAATGAATATGTGATGTAATGATGTAGTACGAATTGTTTTAGGACAAAAACATGATAAGAAAGTTCATGCATGATAAATTCCGATCTTATCTAGTCTTGTCTAGAAACAATAGGTGACACTGATCACTCCAAGATATCTGTGTTCAATAAAACTAATGCTGAACCATACTTGATTAAGTTAAGTTTTATTGTTACTTGAACTTGATATAGAATAAAGGGATAAGAAAAAGGGTTGAAAATCTAGAAAGCAAACCATTGGTCTAGATTAGAAAACCCCGAGTTAGAGGCTAGTGTAATACTGATAAATTTTTGGATGAAAGCTTATTTGCATTGTTTGCTATGTATAATAATTCTCATCTGTGGTTTATTGCAAATTATCTAGTCACTGAATAAGTTCCAAGTGATATGACTTATCAGCAAAAGAAGAAATTCTTTGCTGATTTGAAATATTACTACTGGGCAGTTTCTCTTCTATTTCAAATTTTTGCAGATCAGTTGATCAGAAGATGTGTCTCAGAAGATGAAGGCCACATGATTCTGAAGCATTGTAGGAATCTATGGGAGACCAATTAACTGCTATCACACTGTCCGGAAAGTGTTGGAAGTAGAATCTTGTTGACCCACCATATTCAAAGATTTTGTATCTCTGATACAGCCCTGCGATGCTAGGTAACACCCCTTCAAGCGATCGCAAGCAGACTGTGTCATTCAGAACAAAGCATTCTGAATATCATAGCCAACATTGACCAACTCAGGGCCACAGTAAGCCTCCAGGAAAGCAAAGGTGCACAGATACTACGGGAGTTAGCTGACATACGAAGTGAGCAGGGCAGGCAAAGGGAGGAGATAAGAGCTATGCGAGTAGAGATGCGAGAAATAAAAAATAAAGGCCATTGAAAAAGGGAAGATTCTTTTTACTTTTCAGCGAATAAATTGTTTGAACTACAATTAAATAACTGACCCCTACTTTTTATTTTCAAACATTTTAAAGGGTCTTTTATTTTATTCAGTAATTTTTCTTCAGACAGTTTATTTTTCAAAATATTTATGAAAAACAAATGTGTTAAAAATACAGTTTATTTATAGTCTTTTGTTTTTCTAAAATTCTTTGCTGAATAGAAGTTAGGATATGATTAAGGTAGTTATGATTTTTGAAAAGAGATTGAGAATTTTTCCAAGGGTTTTTAACAGCTTCTGAATCTTATAGGCTAAACATGAAGACTTGTTAAAAATTATAATTGTTTTTAGTATATTAAGATTTGCAGGGAATTATGAAAAAAAAAATTCCAGAAGTGGCACGCATCCCGAGACAACCCGGGACGGGCGTCCCGCTTCTTGACGGGCGTCCCAAAGGCTGACCCTTCTACAAAAACGTCATTTTTCCCATTTCCTCCCAAATCAACCACCAAAAATCATCTCTCTACAAAATTCTCTCCACCTTCTCTCTACAAATTTTAGGCAACCTCTTGAAATTTCAAAATTTGAATTTCCCTCCAAAATTTGAACTTTTGAATTTCTTTCCAAAATTTGAATTTCCCGCCAAAAACACAAAATCCTTCCCTAACCAAAATCCATCCTTCTGAATTCGAATTTACCTCCAGAATTTGAATTCGAATCTTCTTTCCTGCCTAAATTCTCAAATTCTCTCTAACGCTCTCAACCAAATGGCTCCCAAACGCGCTCGTATTACTTCTTCCATGACCGTCACATCTGTGGTACATCCTTTTATGTTTTCTCCTTCCATTCCAGCATATCAGGAGAGATGTCATGGACATATCGGACATAGTGTACTGGCTGGTAGAACGTTTGATTGGGTAGCAGTTCAGACACTGGGAGTTGAGCAGGAGATTCGTCGCATACTCGACGTACTACCCTACAATCGAGTCTTCATCATCACTGAGCCGACTTACCTGGAGTTGGTATGTGAGTTCTATGCTTCATTTACATTCCAGCAGGAGCACGTCACATTCCGTCTGGGCGGAATGGATCGATCGATGAACATGGCCGAGTTTGGCATAACCTTGGGTATCTGGCAGAGGGACCAGCTGGATACACCCGCCTACACCACAACAGTTCGAGACTTCACTTCTGCAGACGTCTCCACCGCTTAGGCTTAGATTTGTACGACGGGCACTCCCTACCAGCATGGCTTTGCGAAAGCCATAGGTATTCATCCTGCTCTTCGCTATTTACATGCCATTATATCACATACTCTGTCATGACATCGGGCGGCCCCCGGGAATGTCACCCAGATGGAGACATTCCTCATGGCCAACATGCATATGGGTTCTACAGTAGAGATGGCTCGACTCATTACTATCATCATGCAGGGCTTCGCTACGAACACTCAAAAATAGTGTCTAGGGCTCAGGCCGTTGATCACCAGGATAGCCCACTACTTGGAGTTGGACATCGAAGGCTCAGAGCTGGCCCAGGTTGCCCCAACCACCATTCCTACGGACCTTACCATTCTACGAAACATGGGGATGGTCGTACAGGATGCAACTGGGCACTACTCCATCCACACGGAGCAACAAGGATAGGCATCGGCACAGAGATCGGTCCCAACACATATACCTCTGACCGAGATATTCGTCCCACGCACCGTCTTTGAGCGACATATGTTGCAAGGATTGGAGGAACTCACAGATCGACATAGCTGGGATATGGAAAACATCGAGAGGCGGATGTCAATGATGGAAGATAGTATCACCATGACCAACAGCTGGGTCAAGGAGATTTTTCAGCAGATGATGCGTTCTGACTGATATACTAAAATAGGTGTTATTTTACCCTATGTCGATTATGAGTCATTAAGGACTTAGACTAACTAATTGTCACATTTAGCCTCTATGCTGTCACTTAATCAATCAGAACCTAAGGCAGAGTACCTATCGTGTAGCTAGTCTATTGGAAAGTATCTACGATTTTAATTAAATTAATTATCGTACTCACAAGGTTGTGGTAACGGCTTAGTAGTAACTATCCTCTTACCCTAACTCTTATCTTATGATCCAGTTATGCAATCATTCATCAAAATTTTGATGAGAGGGTGATTCATTCTCCACTAGGTTTAAGTCTATTTAAGCCTAAGAAGTGTTTTACAGATAATGTTCTGATTCTATGTTATACTGTTCCTACATGTTGATTAACCTATCTTCGAGTATTTTAGATATATCTTGGTCTAGATTGCAATTATGTATTGAGTCTAAAGGTGTACCACATCCGAGTTACCTGATAAACCGCCCCATTGCCATTGACGGCCCTACTCACGGTTAGAGCTAAAGGCATCCATGAAAGTCCTATGTCACTTAGGAGATCATGCCGGTCGCCCTAACGCCGACATAAACACACAAACTCAGCCCACTTAGACTACTTAGACATTAATGCTTTCCGATGGGAAAGTCCTAAATTAATGCCTGTTAAACTAAACAAGTTATGATTAAACTGTGGTTAGCAGTTGTCTATAACTGTTCATTTAGTTTAAAAGAAACTACAGCAAACATGCAGTCATAATGAAAATTAAGCTGGTGACCATTTCCGAAAAATTATAAAGTACTTCAACATTCATAACACATATTCATATAATCATAATCCAATATTCATAATTAGTATTTGGACGAACACAGTACAGACATATAAAGAGAGGGACAAGGGGACCGATGCCATAAAGTATTCACCCTTTACGTAGTCCGCTAATGGAGCAACTGCTTGTATATGTTGGACTGCTCGACCCGACTCTGCTCGACAGAACCTTCAGAGGACGCTTCCTCAGCCTAGTAGCTGTACTTTACCTTAATACCCAGCTTAAGCACAAGCCTATTGCCTGACTCTTCAAACGCCTAGTGCCCTCTTAGGATCTCCTAACGAAATCCTGGGTATTCTATGAATACCGAAAATGAACCTATCTAGTCGTATTCTAAGATCTGAGTCAGATGTGCCAAGTCAGGACGGCCGTCCCAAGTCCTGGAGGCCCGTCCTGGCTTCTAGACGCCCATCCCGACTTCTGAACTTCTGAAAATCACATTTTTGCCTCGAAATTTACCATTTTCTTGTAATTTTCACCTAACACTTCCAAAATCACAAAAACTGTGAAATTGAGTTAATAACAATCAATTAACAGCGATTAAACACCAATTTCACCCTAAATTATGCCTAAAAATATGCTAAAAAGTTATATGATTTATGTATATCATATAACCCCACACTTAGCTTTTTGCTTGTCCTCAAGCAAAGTCTACCTGAAGTTAGTGATTTTAAATCATAGGTGTAGTCACTTAAAATTTCTAGCCATGTTTTTACTCCAAAATTCATTACTGAATCAGATAATTCACAACACAGGTCTGACTGGTTCAGTTGCCATGACAAGGTCTCAAATGTCTCTAGTAGATTATCATGATCAAGCAGGTTTAACAACTTAATAACTAGATTGAACTCTCCTCTCAGTCACAAGGTCTCCCAGATGTGTAGTATGTGTACTAGTCCAAAATAGATGGTCAACACAATATACTCTCATCTCGACTCCTACCACATAATACTTCGACCTGTCGCTAGACATACCAACAACAAACAACTTTCTGAGTTCTGAGCCTTGGTGACAAGATTTTTAATTAAGCATTTATTGATTTTTCTTTTATTGATTTTTTCGGGTATTTTGTGTCTGCTTTCACAGGTCAGCTTTAACTACCCATGTAGCGAGTCCCACTCCGATGACTCCCAGACTGATACGCGAAAATCGTATCACTTTTTAAGCATGTTTTTATGTATGAATTTGGGTGAAATCAAGGGTAATTTGATCTTGATTGTTCATTATTCACTTAATTTCATAGTTTTTATGATTTTGGAAGTGTCTGGTGAAAAGTAGACGAAAACAGCAAATTTTGGGGCAAAAACGCAATTTTTGGAAATGTTGACTCGATCAAAGGTTCAGGACGGGCGTCCCGACCAAGTCAAGGCACCGGGACGGGCGTCCAGGACCCGGGACGGGCGTCCCAACCTGGTCAACAGACCAGGACGGGCGTCCCGAGCTGCCAGAAGCTGTCCCACATCGAATTTTTCAGAATTTTTCACTCCAGGAAGCTGCTATAAATACCTCAGGCCTCCAACAGTTGAATTCATTCCTCTCCACTCGATCTGAGTCATTTAGTGGTGTCCAATGTACAATTCTCTAGTACACAACTCACTCAGAGACTCGGATCTCAGTTTTCTTTCTTATTAGTGTTTTGTTTTAGTTTCTGAGAAATAGTCTCAGATCTTAGGTTTCTATAGATAGGTTCGTTTCTGGTATTCATAGAATACCCGGGATTTCGTTAGGAGATCCTAAGAGGGCTCTAGGCGTTCGAAGAGTCAGTCCACAGGGCTGGGCTTAAGCTGGGTATTAAGGTAAAGCCCAGTTACTAGGCTGAGGAAACGCCCTCCGAAGGTCCTGGTGAGCAGAGTCAGGGCGAGCAATACGACATATACAGCAGTACGCTCCGTCGGTGAGACTACGTAAAGGGTGATTTCTTTATGACATCAGTCCCCATGTCCCTCTCTTATATGTTGTTATTGTTTTGTTCTAAATACATATTGTGAATACGAGATTACGATGTTTATGAATAGTTGTTTTATATGTTGACGTTGTTATGTTTTTTCGGAAATAGCCACCTGCTAAATATTCACTATGTCTGCATGTTTAATGTGCTCTTTTAAACTAAAGTTAGGGTTATAGACAACTCCTAACCACGGTCTAATCATAACCTGTTTAGTTTAACAGGCATCAATTAGTATTGGTGTCTGCCATGCTAGATAAAATAACCTGCTGAACACCTTGCATGTTAGAGTAGTCTAGGGGAAGCCGAGCCGAGTCCGATTATGCCGGCGGCTAGGGCAAGCGGTATGATCCCCGAAGTGACATAGGGCTTTCATGGATGCCTTCGTCCCGAACCGTGAGTAGGGCCGTCATTAAGGTAGGGCGGTTTATTAGAAACCTCGGATGTAGTACGCCTTTAGACACAGAACATAGTTGTAATCCATGCTAAGACATGTCTAAAATACTCGAATTTAGGTCATTCAACATATAGGAACAGTATAACATAGAATCAGAACTCATCTATAAAACACTTCTAGGATTAATTAGACTTAAACCTAATGGAGAATGAATCACCCTCTCATCAAAGTATTTGATGATGATTGCATAACTGGATCATAAGATAGGTGTTAGGAATACAGGCTAGTTACTACTAAGTCGTTGCCACTTCCCTGGGAGTACGATATTTATTTAATAAAATCGTAGATACTTTCCAACAGACTAGCTACACGATAGGTACTCTGCCTTAGGTTCTGGCTGATTAAGTGACACCATAGAGACTAAATGTGACAATTAGTCAATCACAGTCCTTAATTATTCATAATCAACATAGGGTAAAATAACACCTATTTAGCACATCGGTCGGAAACCCCATCACAGACCTACACGACCTTAGGGCATCAGGCTTTAAGTTCCCCTAAGGAGTGGTGCTCGAGTCGCAAAGGCCGCTTGCAAACTACCCTATTTAGTTAACTCTCCTTTTTTTTCTTTTCACTTTCATCTCAGAGCATCATCTAGTCATTTTGATTGCCAATATATCCTCAACTTGTCTAATCTTATCTAGTTAAGTTTTGAAAAGGTATCTGGCTGAGGTCTCTAATCCAAACTAAGTTGTGCTCAATTATTAGGAATTCCCTATTTCTAAGTGATAAATTCAAGAAAGACATCACGTTGTCTCCTACTGATCATAACATTCTACACACATATCATAGACATCAGCAATTCTTTACCAATCATACTGCATTTTGAAGTCAAAAATTTTGAAAAAAATTTGGAAGGGTGTGAAAATACGGGAAAAACATGCAAAAATCATGCAAAACATTTCCTACTACAGTGCACTGTGCACTGCTACCCCACACTTAAGTCTGACACTGTCCTCAGTGTTCATGCATATCTAAATTACCCCACACTTATTTGGAAACAAGAAGAAATAAAAACAAAACATAGAATTCTTACCCACACTTATTTAACTAAGGATAAGAGAGAAAATAAAGCAATAAAAGAAATAACAAGATATAATAAAAGAAACAAATGTTGTTATGTCATATCAATCATCGTCATACAGAGATTCATATTTCATACAACCCAAACATGATCACACACATAAAGAAAAAGCAACAAAAGAAAGAAAAAGAAAAAGGAAACGAAAAACTAAGAACATGGCTCATCGTCATCGGGTGGACGGAAGTCTGCTGAAAAGTAGACCTCTGTGTCGTCAACCAGTCGGGAGGTCTGCTGAAAAATCTCCTCGACCCTGCTGGTGTTCATGGGGATTCCATCGTCCATCATCGACATCCGCCTCTCGATTCTTTCCATATCCCAGCTATGTCGGGCTGTAAGTTTTTCCAATCCTTGCGACATATATCTTTCAAAGGCGGTGCGTGGGACGAATGTCTCGGTCGGAGGTATATGTGTTGGGACCGATCCCGATGCCGATACCTGTCCTTGCTGCTCCGTGTGGATGGAGTAGCACCCAGTTGCATCCCGTACGACCATCCCCATGTTTCGTAGAATGGTAAGGTCCGTAGGAATGGTGGTCGGGGCAACCTGGGTCAGCTTTGAGCCCTCAATGTCCAACTCCAAGTAGTTGGCTATCCTGGTGATGAACGGCCCGAGCCCCAGATACTGTTTCTGAGTGTCCGTAGCAAAACCCCGCATGATGACAGTAATGAGTTGAGCAATCTCTACTTTAGAACCTAGATGCATGTTGGCCAGGAGGAATGTCTCCATCTGAGTGACATTCCCGGGGGCCGCCCGACATCTTGACAGAGTGTGTGCTATAATGACATGTAAATAGCGAAGAGCAGGAGGAATACTTGTGGCTTTCGCAAAGCCATGCTGGTAGGGAGTACCCGTCGTACAAATCTGAGCCCAAGCGGTGGAGACATCTGCAGAAGTGAAGTCTCAGACTGCTGTGGTGTAGGCGGGCGTATCCAGCTCGTCCCTCTGCCAGATACCCAAGGCGATGCCGAACTCGGCCATGCTCATCGACCGATCCATTCCGCCCAGACGGAATGTGATGTGCTCCTGCTGGAATGTAAATGAAGCATAGAACTCACATACCAGCTCTAGGTAGGTTGGCTCAGTGACGATGAAGACTCAATTGTAGGGTAGTACGTCGAGTAGTGTCTGGACTGCTGCCCAGTCAAGCGTTCTGCCAACCAGTATGATGCGTCCGATATATCCATGACATCTCTCCGGATATGCTGGAATGGAAGGAAAGAGCATAAAAGGGTGTGCCACAGATGTGACGGTCATGGAAGAAGTGATACAAGCACGTTTGGGAGCCATTTGGTTGAGAATGTTCGAGAGAATCTAAGAATTTAGGCGGAAAAGAAGATTCGAATTCGAATTCTAGAGGTGAATTTGAATTCGGAAGGATTGATGGGCTTCTGACTGATATACTAAAATAGGTGTTTTACCCTATGTTGATTATGAGTAATTAAGGACTTAGCCTGACTAATTGTCACATTTAGTCTCTATACTGTCACTTAATCAATCAGAACCTAAGGCAGAGTACCTATCGTGTAGCTAGTCTGTTGGAAAGTATCTACGATTTTAGTTAGATTAATTATCATACTCCCAGGGAAGTGGTAACGGCTTAGTAGTAACTATCCTCTTACCCTAACTCTTATCTTATGATCCAGTTATGCAATCGTTCATCAATATCTTTGATGAGAGGGTGATTCATTCTCCACTAGGTTTAAGTCTATTTAAGCCTAAGAGTGTTTTACAGATAATGTTCTGATTCTATGTTATACTGTTCCTACATGTTGATTGACCTATCTTCGAGTATTTTAGATATATCTTGGCCTACATGTTGACTAAGTTGTGCTCAATTATCAGGATTTCCCTATTTCTAAGTGATAAATTCAAGAAAGCCATCACGTTGTCTCCTACAGATCATAACATTCTACACACATATCATAGACATCAGCAATTCTTTACCAATCATACTGCATTTTGAAGTATGAAAGAATGAAAAATTTTGAAAAATTTTGGAAGGGTTTGAAAATATGGGAAAAACATGCAAAATTCATATAAATTTTTTTTCCTACTACAGTGCACTGTGCACTGCTACCCACACTTAAGTCTGACACTGTCCTCAGTGTTCATGCATATCTAAATTACCCCACACTTATTTGTAAATCAAAAGTTGGAAAAACAAAAAACATAAAAGTCTTACCCCACACTTATTTGACTAACTAAGGGGAAGAGAAAGAAAATAAAATAACAAAACAAGAAGGGTAATAGAAATAACAAAACAGAACACAAAATGAAGAAAATAAAATAAGAGTAGAGGAAGATGAGGATTAGAAAAACTCCCTTCATGTATCGAGTAGAAGGGTCTGCTTTGATATGTCAATTGGCTATTCACCTCAGCCATGTGTTGTCGCTGAAATGTCCTTGATTCTGTAAGCTCTGAATGCTAGAGCTTCTAACTCTGTAGTGTGCCTCGTATGGAGGGTGTGTCTCCCTTCTAGGTCTTGAATTTCCATCGCCATTTTCTAAAGGATATTTAGGTCGGTGGGTCTGGTCGATGGAGCTATCCTTGTCAGCTCCGATCCTTCAATGTCGAGCTCCAGGTAGTAGCTATTAGTGTGATGAATGACTCGAGCCCCATGGACTGAAGATTTAGCGAAGCCGTGGTGGTAGGGGGCTCCAGTGGTGCAGATCTGAGCCCAAATAATTGAGACTTCCTCAGGGAAGTTTCACACAGCTAACTAGTATGCAGGGGATGCAAGCTCCTCCACAGCTATACTCCTGATACAACGCCAAGCTCCTCTATATCTATTGACCGGTTGATATCGCTTGGTCTGTAGGTCACTTGCTCGCACTTGGATAGCTCAAATTGTTGCCCGTTTACCTTTTTAGTAGTGTTGTCTTGATCCATTATAACACAAGCTTCCTATGACAACACTTCTGTCATAGTAAACAGGTTTGACCAGTATCTCATCTGTTGATTCTGCGACTAGGGACTTTGTTGTAGTGGTATTTTCTAGAAGTTTTTAGCTCCAGAGTTATTCCTCCACTAAATCCCGGATGATTTCTTCGGTAGGATTGTATGTGTTTCCCATTGTAGCAGCATTCTGCAGTAACCTACTCCTACCTCTTTTTGGAATGATCGGTATTGCATTCCCATAGCAATCCCTGCTAAAGTGTGGTACTTGATAGACTTCACATATTTGATACATAGGCACATCTGAATCTAGAAAACAGTTTCTCACAGAATCTGCACATGACTTTAACATCATTAGTAGGTAATGCCTGTGGTTCAGGCCATTTTGAAAGTGTTCTACAGCTACTATGATGTACTTGTTGCCACAAGGAAGAAAGAAAAAGGATTTAATCAGTACCCCAGATATAAGATATTTTAGTATTCTGTATACCTTGCTGGGGTAGATGATCTTGGGAAGACGTGTTACCTGTTATTTTTCAAGCATCATCGGACTGTATCAAGGATACAAAATCTTTGAATAGTGGGCCAGTAATATCATGCTTCCAACACTTTCCAGACAGTGTTGCTAGCAGTCAAATAGCCTCTCGTAGATCGTCGATGACAATGCTCCATAATTTTTTGACCTTTGTCTTTCGAGACACATCTTCTGATCAACTGATCTACAAAAATTTGAAATAGAAGAGAAATCTGCCCAGTAGTAATATTTCAAATTAGCAAAGAATTTCTTCTTTTGCTGATAAGTCATATCACTTGGAACTCATTCAGCGACTAGATAATTTGCAACAACAATAAACCACTGATGAGAATTATTATACATAGCAAACAATGAAAATAAGTTTTCATCCAAAAATTTATCAGTATTACAATAGCCTGTAACTCGGGGTTTTCTAATCTAGACAAATGGTTTGCTTTCTAGATTTTCAACCCTTTTTATTATCCTTTCATTCTATATCAAATTCAAGTAACAATAAAACTTAACTTAATCAATTATGGTTCATCAACAGTTTTATTGAACAGATATCTCAGAGTGATCAGTGCATACTACTGTTTTAGATGAAACTAGATATGGTATGAATCTATCATCATATACAACGACTAGTAATCCCTTTTCAGTAGTGGTATGGTTCTACTGGGCATCAGTAAAAGGTCTTACTTGCATAGTGTATAACATGAAGGTTCTAATCATGCCTATTTCCTAAAACAATCATTACTACATGGTCACTAGCATCACATATCAATTCAGGAAAAAAACTCCAATCAAGTGATGTCATAATGGGTGCAGTAATAAACAGTTCCTTCAGTAAAAAGATATCATGCATTTATCATAAAAAAGGAACATCCTTTCTCAATAGAATTTTCAAAGGTCTGGCTATTAAGGAAAAATCATTTCATAACTCTTCCTAATAAAGCCGGCATGACTCTAAGAAAATTCTAAAATGGAATTTCTTCCCAATAAAAATCTAAGCCAAAATTTTACAACTTAGAGGAAAATATTTTTTTTTTCTCACTTCCATACTTTTGTTTTTCGAAAAAAACAAACAGACAGGAAAACTGTAAACATGAAAAATTTATTTCTTTTATCTTCTAGAAAATAATATTTTTCAGAAAATTTTATAGAGGAAAAGAAAAGAAAACAAATTGAAAGAAAACAAATGTTCAACTATGAAAGAACAAATAATACAAGAGATAGGGAAGAAGAACAACTTACTGTTGAGCAAGAAAAATACATTTTTTCTGGTTTTAAATTTTAAATTTTTTTTTCTTTTTATATTTTCTTTCAAAGGCAGTTAAATTTCCTCAATATGGTTTTAGAATAATTTTCTAAAATTTGATTATCCTAAATGTCTTAATTTCAGATAATGCCTAAAATTAATTAGTTATGATAACCCTATATTTCGGAAATCGATTGTCTAACTAGCATGAAATAAGTGTTAGGTCTAAGGTCTAGGTTACTACCGTTACCTATCATAAGCTTCTAGAATTGTGGCCAATAATCCTAAATTCATTATGATATTTCCCCGGCAACGGCGCAAAAAATCTAATGACGTTCCGACTGATATACTAAACTAGGTGTTATTTTATCCTATGTTGATTATGAGTAATTAAGGACTTAGCCTGACTAATTGTCACATTTAGTCTCTATACTGTCACTTAATCAATCAGAACCTAACACAGAGTACCTATCGTGTAGCTAGTCTGTTGGAAAGTATCTACGATTTTAATTAAATCAAATATCGTACTCCCAGGGAAGTGGTAACGGCTTAGTAGTAACTATCCTCTTACCCTAACTCTTATCTTATGATCCAGTTATGCAATCGTTCATCAATATCTTTGATGAGAGGGTGATTCATTCTCCACTAGGTTTAAGTCTATTTAAGCCTAAAAGTGTTTTACAGATAATGTCCTAATTCTATGTTATACTGTTCCTACATGTTGATTGACCTATCTTCGAGTATTTTAGATATATCTTGGCCTAGATTGCAATAATGTACTGAGTCTAAAGGTGTACCACATCTGAGTTACCTGATAAACCGCCCTACCTTAATGACGACCCTACTCACGGTTCGGCCTAAAGGCATCCATGAAAGCCATATGTCACTTAGGGGATCATGCCGCTCGCCCTAACGCCAGCATAAACACACAAACTCGGCCTACTTAGACTACTCTAACAAACATGGTGATCTGTAGGTTATTTTATCTAATATGGCAGACATTAATGCATCCCGACGAGGAAGTCATAAATTAATGCCTGTTAAACTAAACATGTTATGATTAGACCATGGTTAGGAATTGTCTATAACCCTACATTTAGTTTAAAAGAAACTACATTAGACATGTAGACATAATGAAAGTTAACCTGGTGGCCATTTCCGGAAAATCATAAAGTACTTCAACATGCATAACAAATATTCATAAAATCATAATCCAATAATCATAATAAATGTTTGGAAGAACACAGTACAGACATATAAAGAGAGGGACAGGGGGACTGATGCCATAAAGTATTCACCATTTACTTAGTCTCGCCGATGGAGCAACTGCTTGTATATGTTGGAATGCTCGACCAAACTTTGCTCGATAGAACCTTCGGAGGACGCTTCCTCAGCCTAGTAGTTGGACTTTACCTTAATACCCAGCTTAAGCCCAGCCCTGTTGACTGACTCTTCGAACACCTAGAGCCCTCTTAGGATCTCCTAACGAAACCCCAGGTATTCTATGAATACCAGAAATGAACCTATCTAGTCGTATCCTAGGATCTGAGACAGACTCTTAGAAACAAAGAACACGAGACACTATCTAAGAATATAAATAAACTTATACTAAAAACCTGAGTCGCTAAGTGACTTGTATACTATGGAAAACTGTATACTTGAAGTCACTAAATGACTCAAATCGAGTGGAGAGGAATGATTTCAACTGAGGAATGCCTGTGGTATTTATAGTAGGGGAGCTGGGTGATTTTCTCTCAAACTTTTGATGTGGGATTCTGAACTGGGGCTCGGGACGCCCGTCTTGGATCTGGGACGCCCGTCTCGGCCTATTGACCAGGTCAAGATGCCCATCCTGACTTCGGGACGCCCATCCCGACTTTCGAACTTTTGAAAATCATGTTTTTGCCCTGAAATTTGCCATTTTCTTCTACTTTTCACCTGACACTTCCAAAATCACAAAAACTGTGAAATTGAGTTAATAATAATCAATTAAGAATGATTTACCATCAATTTCACCCTAAATTATGCCTAAAAATATGCTAAAAATGTGATATGATTTATGCATATCTATTGTGAAATTGAGTTAATAACAATCAATTAAGAACGATTTACCATCAATTTCACCCTAAATTATGCCTAAAAACATGCTAAAAATGTGATATGATTTATGCATATCATATAACCCCACACTTAGCTTTTTGCTTGTCCTCAAGCAAAGTCTACTTGAAGTTAGTGATTTTAAATCATAGGTGCAGTCACTTAAAATTTATACTCATGTTTTTACTCCAAAATTTATCACTGAATCAGATAATTCACAACACATGTCTGACTGGTTAAGTTGCTATGACAAGGTCTCAAATGTCTCTAGTAGATTATCATGGTCAAGCAGGTTTAACAACTTAATAACTAGATTGAACTCTTCTCTCAGTCACAAGGTCTTCCTGATGTGTAGTGTGTGTACTAGTCTAGACTAGATAGTCAACACAATATACTCTCATCTCGACTATTACTAGATAATACTTCGACTCGTCACTAGAAATACTAACAACAAACAACTTTCTGAGTTCTGAGCCTTGGTGACAAGATTTTTAATTAAGTGTTCATTGACTTTTCCAGGGTATTTTGAGTCTACTTTCGCACGTCAACTTTAACTACCCTTGTAGCGAGTCCCACTCTGATGACTCCCAGACCTACACGACCTTAGGGCATCAGACTTTAAGTTCCCCTAAGGAGTGGTGCTCGAGTAGCAAAGGCCGCTTGCAAACTACCCTATTTAGTTATCTCTCTTTATTTTTCTTTTCACTTTCAGCAGAGCATCATCTAGTCATTTTGATTGCCCATACATCCTCAACTGGTCTAATCTTATCTAGTTAAGTTTTGAAAAGATATTTGGCTGAGGTCTCTAATCCAAACTAAGTTGTGCTCAATTATCAGGAATTCCCTATTTCTAATCGATAAATTCAAGAAAGTCGTCACATTGTCTCCTACTGATCATAACATTCTACCTACATATCATAGACATCAGCAATGTTTTACCAATCATACTGCATTTTGAAGTTTGAAAGAATGAAAAATTTTGAAAAATTTGAAAGGGTGTGAAAATACGGGAAAAACATGCAAAAATCATGCAAAAATATTTTCCTACTACAGTGCACTGTGCACTGCTACCCCACACTTAAGTCTGACACTGTCCTCAGTGTTCATGCATATCTAAATTACCCCACACTTATTTGAAAACAAGAAGAAATAAAAACAAAACAGAAAACTCTTACCCCACACTTATTTGACTAACTAAGGGTAAGAAAGAAATTAAAGCAATGAAAGAAATAACAAATAACAAAACACGAAATAAAATGAAAGAAATACTCCCTTATTCTGTGAAGTCAACAGTCTGCTCGGACAAGTCTAAAGGTTCTCTATAGATCTTTAAGCGTTGCCCGTTCACTTTTTGAGTAGTGCCGTCAGAATCCATGATGACACATGCTCCGAAGGGTGATACTTTCGTGATAGTGAACGGGCCTGACCAACAGCTACGCAACTTTCCTGGGAAAAATTTGAAACGTGAGTTGTAGAGCAATACCTTATCTCCTGGTTTAAAGTTCTTCTGGGCTCTGAGTCGCCTGTCATGACGGAGCTTACTTGTCATCTTGAATTGATGTGAGTTTTCATATGCTTTGAGCCTCCACTCATCCAATTCGTTGAGTTGTAGAATCCGGTGTTCCTTAGTTAAGGTATTGTCTAGATTGCATTTTCGCACTGCCCAGTAAGCTCTATGTTCAAGTTCAACCGGAAGATGACATGCTTTTCCATAGACTAGTCTATAAGGTGAGAACCCCGTAGTGGTCATGTATGCTGTACGAAAGGCCCATAATGCATCATCCAGCTTTATGGCCCAATCCTTACGGTTAACACCCATAGTCTTTTCTAGGATTCTCTTTATTCCTCTATTGGTTACTTCAGCCTGCCCATTGGTTTGAGGATGGTAGGCTGTGGAAAAGCGATGTTGAACTCCATATTGCTTAAGTACCTTCTGCAATTGAGAGTTGCAGAAGTGCGTACCTCGGTAACTGATTAGGGCTTTTGGACATCCAAATATGGTGAATATCTGCTTAAGGAATCTGCACACGACTCTAGCATCATTAGTAGGTAGGGCCTGTGCCTCAGGCCATTTTGAAAAATATTCTACAGCTACTATGATGTACTTCTTACCAAAAGAGGGAGGAAATGGACCCATAAAGTCTATACCCCATATGTCAAATATCTCTACACTTTGAATTACCTGTTGGGGTAGACTGTCTCGAGAAGATATGTTTCCAGCTTTCTGACAGGCATCACATGATCCTGTGAATGCTGCGGCATCCTTGAATATGATAGGCCAGTAGAAGTCTGCTTCTAATACTTTCCGGGCGGTAGTAGCTGCAACTAAGTGACCACCTGCTGGTCCACAGTGACAATGTTCCAGAATTTGGAAACCTTCTTCTTGAGAGGCACATCTCCTGATCATCTGATCTGCACATATTCGAAACAGAAAAGGATCTTCCTAATAGTAAAACTTAAGGTCAGCAAAGAATTTTCTTCTCTGCTGAACAGTGATATCACTAGGAAGAGTCTGAGCTACTAAGTAATTTGCTATATCTGCAAACTAAGGGGGTGAGAAAATAGCAAACAGTGTATATAAGTTCTCATTCGGAAATTTGTCAGATATAATTGATTCATCTATAGCTTCTAGGGTCGGATTCTCTAGCCTTGACAAGTGGTCTGCGGCTAAGTTTCCTGCCCTTTCTTATCCTGAATTTCTATGTCGAATTCTTGAAGCAATAAAACCCATCCGATTAATCTTGGCTTTGCGTCGGTTTTATTGAACAAGTACTTTAATGCAGAGTTATCAATATAAACAATGGTTTTAGACAAGACTAGATAAGATCGAAATTTGTCAAATGCATATACTACTGCTAATAAATCCTTTTCTGTCGTAGTGTTATTCTCATGAGCATCAGTTAAGGTTTTACTAGCATAATATATTACATGAAATTTCTTATCATGTCTTTGTCCTAAAACAACTCCTACTGCATAGTCACTAGCATCACACATTAGTTCAAAAGGTAGACTCCAGTCAGGTGACGTCATGATAGGTGCAGTAGTTAGAAGTTCCTTAAGTATATTAAAGGCTTTTAGACATTTTTCATCAAAGATAAATGGAACATCTTTTCCAGTAAATTGGTCAACGGTCTGGCTACTAATGAGAAATCCTTTATAAACCTACGATAAAAGCCAGCGTGTCCCAAAAAACTTTTAACGGCTCTCACAATATTGGGTGGAGGCAGTTTTGAAATAACTTCAATTTTGGCCTTATCTACTTCCATACCTCGGTGTGAGATCTTATGTCCTAATACGATTCCCTCTTTTACCATGAAGTGGCATTTTTCCCAATTTAGAACCAAGTTAGATTTTATACAACGTTTCAACATTAATTCCAAGTTCTTTAGACAAATCCCAAATGAATTTCCAAAAATAGAGAAGTCGTCCATGAATACTTCCATAGACTTTCCTAACATGTCCTCAAAGATAGCAGTCATACAACGTTGAAATGTAGCAGGTGCATTACACAAACCAAAAGGCATCCTTCTATATGCAAATGTTCCAAAAGGGCATGTGAAAGTAGTTTTATGCTGGTCTTCAGGGGAAATAGGAATTTGAAAATATCCAAAAAACCCATCAAGAAAGCAGTAAAACATATGTCCAGATAATCTTTCTAACATTTGGTCAATAAAAGGAAGGGGGAAGTGGTCTTTTCGTGTGGCCGTATTTAGTTTCCTATAGTCTATGCATGCACGATGACCAGTTACAGTTCTCGTAGGAATTAGTTCATTATGTTCATTTCTGACAACTGTTATACCACCTTTCTTAGGTACTACCTGCACTAGGCTTACCCACTCACTATCTGAGATAGGATAGATAAGTCCTGCATTTAACAGTTTGATTACTTCTTTCTTAACAACATCACACACATTAGGATTCAACCTCCTTTGAGGTTGCACACATGGCTTATAATCATTTTCTAGAAGAATCTTATGCGAACAAAAGCTTGGATTAATACCTGGAATGTCTGCAATTTTGTAGGCAAAGGCTCTTCTATACTTTCTGCACATGTCCACGGTCAACTTCCGTTGTTATGCAGTCAGATCAGCTGCGAGAATAATGGGAAGTTTCTTGTTGTCGTCTAGGAATTCATAGCACAGATGAGTGGGCAATTCCTTCAGTTCCAAGTCTGGTGGATCTTCAAATGAATTTTGTTCTTTCTTCATCTCATCATCACCTATCTCAGTGAAACTATCAGAGTTAATTTCATATTTGGAAGAGCTAAGTTCAGTCTCCTCTAATTCTAGGGAGTCCTCACTCAAGACTTGATAGTTTGAGCATAGGTCTGTCACGTTAATTTCGATCAAGTGCTCAATAGCATCCACACAAAAGCAAGTATCATCTAAATGCATGGGATACCTAAGGGTTTCATTCAGATCAAAAGTGATATCCTCATTACCTACCCTTAACTTGATTTGACCATTACTGACATCTATTAATGCTTTTGAGGTAGCTAGAAATGGTCGACCTAGGATCAGGGGCACTCCTCCTTCCCCGTTCATATCCATGACAACAAAGTCCACGGGGAACACAAATTTTCCGACCTTTACTAAGAGATCTTCAATTATTCCCTTGGGGATTTTGACTATCCTATCTGCAAGTTGTATGCACATCCTAGTCGTTTTCAAATCATGCAATCCTAATTTATCAAATAAACTAGATGGCATGAGATTAATACTAGCTCCTAAGTCTGCTAATGCATGCATGTTAGTAATATTTCCAATTGTACATGGCAAGGTAAAGCAACAAGGATCTTTCTGTTTAGACGGCAGTTTATTCAGTAAAACTGCCGAGAACTCTTCATTAAGAACCACATTGTCCATGTCAAATTTTCTTTTATTACTAACGACTTCTTTTAAAAACTTAGCATACTTTGGCATTTCAGAAATAACATCAAGTAAAGGCAAATTAACATGAATCTGACTAAAATTCTTAAGAAACTTTTCGAATTGCTCCTTATCTTTATTCTGCATAAGTCTGGCAGGGTAAGGTACTTTTGGCTGGTACTCACGAATAAACTCCGTCTTCCCTTTCCTTGCTACTTCGGTTTCGACATCCGTCGGCGTTGGATCCTTGGAGCCTTCTTCTGGTTCCTGCACAAGAATAGGAGGGTCAGATGGTTTGGGCGGAGATGGAGATAGAACTTTACCTGATCATGGAGTGATGGTCTTGCATTCAGTTTGGGGGTTGGTCTCAGTGTTGCTTGGTAGCGTTCCCTGGGACCTGTGAGAGATGGGTGGATAGCTGGCCCATTTATCTCTCCAAGGTTTGTATAGCAGCTTATGTATTTCTAACTGTTTGCTCGGTCTGCTTCTGTCTGTTCTAGTTCTGCTGGATTCTTTCTGCATGAGCTTCCTGGACTTTCCTATTAGACTCTATCATCTCTTTGTTAGAGTCGGCAATGCCTTTCAGTATGTCCCTGAATTCTTGCATGGGGTCGACTAGAAAGATGTAGTTCCTCGGTGCGGGCAGAGCGACTTGCTGGTTCTGCGGATAGGGCAGTTGCTGAGGCACCCTTTTCCAGAAGTTAGTAATCCCGGAATTATTTCTCCAGCTGAATCCTAGATGGTTCTTCCAGGTGGAATTGTAGGTATTTCCTATTGGAGCAGAGTTAACTGCATCCACTTGTTCCATATCTTCTGGAATAGTCAATATTCCATTACCATAACAATCTCCACTAAAATGCGGTCCTTGGCAAAATTTGCAGACTTGATATACCGGCTGAATGCTTTTCCGTTGTTGGAAAGCATTCAGTTGATTAGTAATGCTAGCCTTCAGTGCCTCAAATTGATCATCAGTGGAGGCGAGGGCCGCATTTACTGGTTGCTTCTTAGCTCAGTCGCTTGTGCGCCAGTTCTTGCTATTCCTATAGAGCCTCTCTAGAGTGTTTCTAGCATCTACATCACTCATTCCATTGAAACCGCTTTGGGGATTGAGTCCATCAAGAACTTGCTTGCCCATGTCCGTCATACCCTCGTAGAATTGCTGGATCAGCAGTGCTTCGGTAAGTCCATGCTGGGGGTAGAGCCTGAGTAGCTCCTTGAATCTGTCCCAAGCTTCGATCACTGTCTCGTCAGCAGCTTGAGTAAAACTGGATAGAACCCTTCGATATTCTAGGACCCTTGCTGTAGAGTAGTACTCTTCTAGGAAGGCTTTGCTTAACTCATCCCATGAGGTGATGGAGTTAGTAGGTAGCTGGGCCAACCATCTCTTAGCTCTGTCCCTCAGTGAGTAGGGAAAGAGGTTTAGTTTGGTTACTTCTGCAGTATGATCTCCCTTGAGGCCTTCGCAAAGAGAGGAGAAGTCAGATAAGTGTTCTAGCGGATTCTCGGCTGTAGTTCCTCCAAACTGGACCCGATTAATAATCAATCAGATCACATTCATTTTAAGATCATAGCGAGGGTTTCCAGGGATTTGAATGGCGGATGATACTGGAACAGTCTGTAGCTGGATGTAGGATTCAAGGAGAGGTCTTTCAGCAGCCATCTATGTTCTTCGCCTATTAGCTGTACGGATGAGACGTTCGGGATTCTCAATTGGGGTTTCAAGGTAAGCTTCTGAAGTTCGAATCATGCAACTATAGAGAAGAATACGTTTAAGCATGAGCAAACTGGTTAGTGGAGTAACACAAGAAGTGAAAGATTAGAAAAATTGGAAGGGAACAACCAATGTACAACTAAGAAAAAACAAATAAGGCAAGAGATAGGGTTGAAGAACAACTTACTGTTGAACGAGAAAAATACAATTTTTTTTTCGGGTTTTAAATTTTAACATTTTTTTTATATTTCAATTAGAAAGCAATTAAATTTCCTCAATATGGTTTTAGAATAATTTTCTAAAATTTGATTATCCTAAATGTCTTAATTTCAGATAATGTCTAAAATTAATTAGTTATGATAACCCTATATTTCAGAAATTGATTGTCTAACTAGCATAAATTAAGTGTTAGGTCTAAGGTCTAGGTTACTACCATTACCTATCATAAGTCTCTAGAATTTTAATAGGGAATCCTAAATTCATTTTGATATTTCCCAGGCAACGGCGCCAAAAATCTGATGGGCTTCCGACTGATATACTAAAATAGGTGTTGTTTTACCCTATGTTATGAGTAATTAAGGACTTAGCCTAGTCTCTATAATGTCACTTAATCAATCAGAACCTAAGGCAGAGTACCTATAGTGTAGCTAGTCTGTTGGAAAGTATCTACGATTTTAGTTACATTAATTATCGTACTCCCAGGGAAGTGGTAACGGCTTAGTAGAAACTATCCTCTTACCCTAACTCTTATCTTATGATCCAGTTATGCAATCGTTCATCAATATCTTTGATGAGAGGGTGATTCATTCTCCACTAGGTTTAAGTCTATTTAAGCTTAGGAGTGTTTTACAGATAATGTTCTGATTCTATGTTATACTGTTCATACATGTTGATTGACCTATCTTCGAGTATTTTAGATATATCTTGGCCTAGATTGCAATTATGTACTGAGTCTAAAGGTGTACCACATATGAGTTACCTGATAAACCGCCCTACCTTAATGACGGCCCTACTCACGGTTTGAGCTAAAGGCATCCATGAAAGTCCTATGTCACTTAGGAGATCATGCCGCTCGCCCTAACGCCGGCATAAACACACAAACTCAGCCTACTTAGACTACTTTAACAAACATGGTGATCTATATGTTATTTCATCTAATATGGCAGACATTAATGCATCCCGATGGGGAAGTCCTAAATTAATGCCTATTAAACTAAACAGGTTATGATTAGACCGTGGTTAGGAGTTGTCTATAACCCTACATTTAGTTTAAAAGAAACTACATTAGACATGCAGAAATAATGAAAGTTAACCTGGTGGCCATTTCCGGAAAATCATAAAGTACTTCAACATGCATAACAAATATTCATAAAATCATAATCCAATAGTCATAATAAATGTTTGGACGAACATAGTATAGACATATAAAGAGAGGGACAAGGGGACCGATGCCATAAAGTATTCACCATTTACGTAGTCTGCTGATGGAGCAACTGCTTGTATATGTTGGACTGCTCGACCCGACTCTGCTCGACAGAACCTTCGGAGGACGCTTCCTCAGCCTAGTAGCTGGACTTTACCATAATACCCAGCTTAAGCACAACCTTGTTGACTGACTCTTCGAACGCCTAGTGCCCTCTTAGGATCTCGTAACGAAACCCCGGGTATTCTATGAATACCAGAAACGAACCTATCTAGTCGTATTCTAGGACCTGAGATAGACTCTCAGAAACAAAGAACACGAGACACTATCTAGAAATATAAATAAACCTATACTAAAACCTAAGAACACTAAGTGACTTGTATACTATGGAAAACTGTATACTTGAAGTCACTAAATGACTCAGATCGAGTGGAGAGGAATGATTTCAACTGAGGAATGCCTGGGGTATTTATAGTAGGGGAGCTGGGTGATTTTCTCTCAAACTTTCGATGTGGGATTCTGAACTGGGCTCGGGACGCCCGTCCCGGCCTGTTGACCAGGTCAAGATGGCCGTCCCAAGTCCTGGACACCCGTCCTGGTCTGTTGACCAGGTCAGGATGCCCATCTTGGGTTCGGGACGCCCATCCCGACTTCTGAACTTCTGAAAATCACGTTTTTGCCCCAAAATTTACCATTTTCTTCTACTTTTCACCTGACACTTTCAAAATCACAAAAACTTTGAAATTGAGTTAATAACAGTGAATTAAGAACGATTTACCATCAATTTCACCCTAAATTATACCTAAAAATATGCTAAAAATGTGATATGATTTATACATATCAAGGATGGATTTTGGTTAGGGAAGGATTTTGAGTTTTTGGCGGGAAATTCAAATTCTGGAGGGAAATTCGAATTTTGAAAGGAAATTCAAAAGTTCAAATTTTGGAGGGAAATTCAAATTTTGAAATTTCAAGAGGTTGCCAAAAATTTGTAGAGAGAAGGTGGAGAGAATTTTTGTCGGGAGATGATTTTTGGTGGTTGGTTTGGGAAGAAATGAAAAAAATGGCATTTTTGTAGAAAGGGGCGGCATTTGGGACGCCCGTCCCGGAGGTAGGATGCCCGTCCCGGGTTGCCTCAGGATGCGTGCCACTTCTGGATTTTTTTCTTTTTCATATTGTATTTCGAAAGCAGTTAAATTTCCTCAATATGATTTTAGAATAATTTTCTAAAATTTGATTATCCTAAATGTCTTAATTTCATATAATGTCTAAAATTTATTAGTTATGATAACCCTATATTTCCGAAATTGATTGTCTAACTAGCATAAAATAAGTGTTGGGTCTATGGTATAGTTACTACCGTTACCTATCATAAGTCTCTAGAATTGTGGCCAATAATCCTAAATTTATTATGATATTTCCCCGGCAACGACGCCGAAAATTTGATGCGTTTCGACTGATATACTAAAATAGGTGTTATTTTACCTTATGTCGATCATGTAATTAAGGACTTAGACTGACTAATTGTCACATTTAGTCTCTATGCTGTCACTTAATCAATCAGAACCTAAGGCAGAGTACCTATCGTGTAGCTAGTCTGTTGGAAAATATCTACGATTTTAATTAAATTAATTATCGTACTCCCAGGGAAGTGGTAACGACTTAGTAGTAACTATCCTCTTACCCTAACTCTTATCTTATGATCCAGTTATGCAATCATTCATCAAAATCTTTGATGAGAGGGTGATTCATTCTCCACTAGGTTTAAGTCTATTTAAGCCAAAGAAGTGTTTTACAGATAATGTTTTGATTCTATGTTATACTGTTCCTACATGTTGATTGACCTATCTTCGAGTATTTTAGATATATCTTGGTCTAGATTGCAATTACTTAGTGAGTCTAAAGGTGTACCACATCTAAGTTACCTGATAAACCGCCCCATCGCCATTGACGGCCCTACTCATGGTTCGAGCTAAAGGCATCCCTGAAAGTCCTATGTCACTTAGGAGATCATGCTGCTCGCCCTAACACCGGCATTGATGCGATTCCGGTTGACATGCTAAATAGGTGTTATTTTACCCTATGTTGATTATGAATAATTAAGGACTGTGATTGACTAATTGTCACATTTAGTCTCTATGGTGTCACTTAATCAGCCAGAACCTAAGGCAGAGTACCTATCGTGTAGCTAGTCTATTGGAAAGTATCTACGATTTTATTAAATAAATATCGTACTCCCAGGGAAGTGGCAACGGCTTAGTAGTAACTAGCCTCTTATCCTAACTCTTATCTTATGATCCAGTTATGCAATCTTCATCAATATCTTTGATGAGAGGGTGATCCATTCTCTACTAGGTTCAAGTCTAATTAATCCTAAAAGTGTTTTAAAGATGAGTTCTGATTCTATGCTATACTGTTCCTATATGTTGATTGACCTGTCTTCGAGTATTTTAGATGCATCTTAGCCTGGATTGCAACTATGTTCTGTGTCTAAAGGCGTACCACATCCGAGGTCTCTAATAAATCGCCCTACCTTAATGACGGCCCTACTCACGGTTCGGGACGAAGGCATCCATGAAAGCCCTATGTCACTTCGGGGATCATACCGCTTGCCCTAGCCGCCGGCATAATCGGACTCAGCTCGACTCCTACCTAGACTACTTTAACAAGCAGGGTGTTCAGCATGTTATTTTATCTAGCATGGCAGACACCAATACTAATTGATGCCTGTTAAACTAAACAGGTTATGATTAGACCGTGGTTAGGAATTGTCTATAACCCTAACGTTAGTTTAAAAGAGCACATTAAACATGCAGACATAGTGAATATTTAGCAGGTGGCTATTTCCGAAAAAACATAATAACTTCAACATACAAAACAACTATTCATAAAAACCGTAATCTGATATTCATAATTGATGTTTAGGACAAAGCAATAAAACATATAAGAGAGGGGTATGGGGACTGATGCCATAAAGAAATCACCCTTTACGTAGTCTCGCCGACAGAGCGTACTGCTGTATACGTCGTATTGCTCGCCCTGACTCTGCTCGCTAGAACCTTCGGAGGACGCTTCCTCAGCCTAGTAACTGGGCTTTACCTTAATACCCAGCTTAAGCCCAGCCCTGTGGACTGACTCTTCGAAAGCCTAGAGCTCTCTTAGGGTCTCCTAACGAAACCCCGGGTATTCTATGAATACCGGAAACGAACCTATCTATAGAAACCTAAGATCTGAGACTATTTCTCAGAAACTAAAACAAACACTAATAAGAAAGAAAACTGAGATCCGAGTCTCTGAGTGAGTTGTGTACTGGAAAATTGTACACTGGAAACCACTTAATGACTCAGATCGAGTGGAGAGGGATCATTTCAACTGCTGGAGGCCTGGGGTATTTATAGCAGCTTCTTGGAGTGAAAATCTCCAAAAAATTCGATGTGGGACAGCTTCTGGCGGCTCGGGACGCCCGTCCTGATTCGTTGACCAGGTTCGGGACGCCCGTCCCGGTTCAGGACGCCCGTCCTGGCGGTTTGACTGGGTCGGGACGCCCGTCCCGGACCTTTGACCGGGTCAACATTTCCAAAAATTGCGTTTTTGCCCCAGAATTTGCTGTTTTCGTCTACTTTTCACCTGACACTTCCAAAATCATAAAAACCGTGAAATCAAGTAAATAGTAAACAATTAATGTCAATTTACTCTCAATTTCACATTAAAACATATATAAAAACATGCTAAAAATGTGATACGATTTTCGCGTATCAGATAACCCCACACTTAGATTTTTTTCTTGTCCTCAAGCAAAGTCTACATGGAGTTAGTGATTTTAAACCGTAGTGCAGTCACTTAAATTCCTAATCATGTTTTTATTCCAAAAATTCTTCAGACAATTCTTAACACAGGTCTGACTGGTTAGGTTGCTATGACAAGGTCTCAAATGTTTCTAGTAGCTTGTTATGATCAGGCAGAAAACAAATCAACAACTAGGTTGGACTTTTTTCTTAGTCACAGGGTCTTCCTGATGTGTAGTGTGTGTACTAGTCTAGACTAGATAGTCAACACAATGAACTCTTATCTTAACTGCTACCAGATAATACTTCGACCTATCGCTAGACACACTGACAACAGATAACTTTCTGAGTTCTGAGCTTTGGTGATAAGATTTTTAATATTTTAGCAATTAGTTATTTTCTTTATAGATTCAGGGTATTTCGAGTCTGCTTAGAACACTTCAACTTCAACTACCCATGTAGCGAGTCCCACTCCGATGACTCCCAGATCTACACGACCTTAGGGCATCAGGCTTTAAATTCCCCGAAGGAGTGGTGCTTGATACGCTAAAATCGTATCACATTTTTAGCATGTTTTTATGTATGTTTTAATGTGAAATTGAGAGTAAATTGACATTAATTGTTCACTATTTACTTGATTTCACGGTTTTTATGATTTTGGAAGTGTCAGGTGAAAAGTAGACGAAAACAGCAAATTTTGGGGCAAAAACGCAATTTTTGGAAATGTTGACCCGGTCAAAGGTCCGGGAAGGGCGTCCCGACCCGGTCAAACCGCCAGGATGGGCGTCCTGAACCGGGACGGGCATCCCGAACCTGGTCAACGAATCAGGACGGGCGTCCCGAACCAGGACGGGCGTCCCGAGCCGCCAGAAGCTGTCCCACATCGAATTTT
Source organism: Asclepias syriaca (assembly GCA_027405835.1). Lineage (NCBI taxonomy): Eukaryota > Viridiplantae > Streptophyta > Magnoliopsida > Gentianales > Apocynaceae > Asclepias > Asclepias syriaca. The sequence goes on along the minus strand of CM049928.1, from coordinate 10,186,453 downwards.
TCAGAATTTTTCACTCCGGGAAGCTGCTATAAATACCCCAGGCCTCCAGCAGTTGAATTCATCCCTCTCCACTCGATCTGAGTCATTAAGTGGTTTCCAGTGTACAGTTTTCCAGTACACAACTCACTCAGAGACTCGGATCTCAGTTTTCTTTCTTATTAGTGTTTTGTTTTAGTTTCTGAGAAATAGTCTCAGATCTTAGGTTTCTATAGATAGGTTCGTTTCCGGTATTCATAGAATACCCGGGGTTTCGTTAGGAGACCCTAAGAGAGCTCTAGGCGTTCGAAGAGTCAGTCCACAGGGCTAGGCTTAAGCCCAGGACGTAAGGTAAAGTCTAGCTACTAGGCTGAGGAAGCGTCCTCCGAAGGTTCTGGCGAGCAGAGTCAGGGCGGGCAATACGACGTATACAGTAGTACGCTCTGTAGGCGAGACTAAGTAAAGGGTGATTTCTTTATGGCATCAGTCCCCATACCCCTCTCTTATATGTTTTATTGCTTTGTCCTAAACATCAATTATGAATATCAGATTATGATTTTATGAATAGTTGTTTTGTATGTTGAAGTTATTATGTTTTTCCGGAAATAGCCACCTGCTAAATAATCATTATGTCTGCATGTCTAATGTAGTTTCTTTTAAACTAAAATAGGGTTAGACAATTCCTAACCACGGTCTATTCATAACCTGTTTAGTTTAACAGGCATCAATTAGTATTGGTGTCTGCCATACTAGATAAAATAACATGCTGAACACCTGGCTTGTTAGAGTAGTCTAGGTAGGCTGAGTAGAGCGTTATGCCAGCGATTACGAGCCTTCAGAGTGATCCCCGAAAGTGACATAGGGCTTTCATAACTGTCTTTGTTCGAACCGTGAGTAGGGCCGTTTACCTTAATGATAGGGGGCGGTAGCATAGAGACTCAGATGTGGTACACCTTTAGACACAGAACATAGTTGCATTCCAGGCTAAGATATATCTAAAACACTCGAATATAGGTCAATCAACATATAGGAACAGTATAACATAGAATCAGAATTATCTTTAAAACACTTCTAGGGTTAATTAGACTTGAACCTAGTGGAGAATGGATCACCCTCTCATCAAAGTATTTGATGAAGATTGCATAACTGGATCATAAGATAAGAGTTAGGATAAGAGGCTAGTTACTACTAAGCCGTTGCCACTTCCCTGGGAGTACGATAATTAACTTAGTAAAATCGTAGATACTTTCCAATAGACTAGCTACACACGATAGGTACTCTGCCTTAGATTCTGGCTGATTAAGTGACACCATAAGACTAAACGTGACAATTAGTCAATCACAGTCCTTAATTAATCATAATCGACATAGGGTAAAATAACACCTATTTAGTACGTCAACCGGAATCGCATCAGATTTTTGGCGCCGTTGCCGGGGAATATCATAATGAATTTAGGATTATTGGCCACAATTCTAGAGACTTATGATAGGTAACGGTAGTAACCTAGACTTTTGATTAACACTTATGTTATACCAGTTAGACAATCACTTTCCTGAATATAGGATTATCATAACTAATTAATTTTAGATATATCTGGAATTAAGACTTAGGATAATCAAATTTTAGAAAATTATTCTAGAACCATATTGAGGAAATTTACCTCTTTCTAAATAAATTTTAAAATCCATAAAAATATTTTTCTCGTTTTTCTTCACTTTCCTATGTTTGTTATTTGTTATTTCTAACCAGACTTTGCACTCAGAGATGAAGAGAACAAGAGCAGCTACTAACCAGGCAAAGAAAACAGAAAACCCTGACACTCCAGGACCAAAGAAGACGAAACCAGAAGGCCCCTCTAGACCCGCACCAGAAGTACCACGAGGGACTCTTCCTTCACAACCAGTAGAAGTAAACTCGAGCCCTGATGCCAGTGAACTAGTGAGACGATTCCTGAACACCCGTGAGCATAGTCCCACGGAAGAAGATCCTTCTGAGGATACCTTCCCTCCTAGAGAAGTACCCCAGAGATCTCCAATTCACCCTCCTACCCAGAGAGTTCCTCTAAATCCACCCCCTACTGATCAAACCCAGAATTCACCGACCTCTCCTGCATACACCCCAACACCTCACGAGCGCACCCCTTCATCTGCGGGGAGTACTAACGGTTATTATTCACTGTTGTCCGTGCAGATAGACACACTAACTCAAAGGGTCTATGAGATGGACCAAGGGATTGCCAGCAGACTGTGTCATTTAGACCAACTCAGTCTGAACATCACAACTAACGTAGACCGACTCAGAGCCACGGTCAATCTCCAGGAGAACCAAGGTGCACAACTACTCCGAGAGATGGCTGATCTACGCAGTGAGCAAAACAGGCAGAGGGATGAGATGCGAACAATACGCATAGAAATGCGAAGCATTCGGACAGAACTACAGGAGATCAGAGACAGGATTCGTTAAAAAGGGAAGATTCTTTTACTTTTATTTTTAGCCAATAATAAGTTTGAACTGAAACTTGATGATTGACCCATATTTTTCTATTTTTTTTCAAACATTTTTAAGGGTCCTTTATTTTCAACAATTGTCTTCAGACATTTTATTTCTATGAAAAACGAAAATTTTGCAATTACAGTTTATTTTTCATTAACTAAATTGTATAAATTCAAATTTTTGTTTTTCTTGCTGAATTTAAATAGGAATAAAATTAGGGTAGTATGATTTTCGAAAAAGTGAGACTGAGAAATTTTTGCATAGAGTGTTTTTTTTAACAACTTCTGAATTTCATTGGATAAACAGGAAGCCTTGTTAAAAAATTATGATTATTTTTGGTATACTGAGATTTGCAGGAATTAGAAAAAAAATTTCGGAATTGGCACGCGTCCCGAGGCAACCCGGGATGGGCGTCCCGGTTTTGGACGGGCGTCCAGCGGGACGGGAGTCCTGCCTCCAGGACGGGCGTCCCGAAGGCCTCCCCTTCTATAAAATCTCAATTTTTTCATTTTTTCCTCAAAATTCACTTCCAAAAATCCACCTCTCTCAAATAACTCTCTCTCTTTTCCTTTGGCAAACTTTTCAAATTTAAAATTTCAAATTTCCCTCCAAAATTTAAATTTTAAATTTCCTTCCAAATTCGAATTTCCCTCCAAAATTCGAATTTCCCGCCAAAAATTTCGAAATCTTTCCCTAGCCTAATTTCACCCTTTTGAATTCAAATTCACCTCCAGAATTCGAATTCGAACCTTCCTTCCTACCTAAAATCCCCAAAAGTCTCTCAAACACTTTCAAACCAAATGGCTGCCAAACGTGCTCGTACCCCATCCACTATGACAGTTACCTCAGTGACACATCCTTCTATGCTGTTTCCCTCCAGCACAGCATATCAGGAGAGATGCACTGGGTACATCGGACGCACGATTCTGACGGGCAGAACGCTGGATTGGGCAGCAGTACAGACACTGGGAGTAGAGGCTGAGGTCAGACGCATACTCGATGTACTACCCTACAGTCGAGTATTCATCGTCACAGAGCCCACGTACCTGGAGCTGGTATGTGAGTTCTATGCATCCTTTGCATGCCATCAGGAGCAGATCACATTCCGCTTAGGCGGAATAGATCGGTCGATGAGCATGGCCGAGTTCGGCATCGCTTTGGGTATCTGGCAGAGAGAGGAGCTGGATACGCCCGCCTACACCACAGCAGTTCGGGACTTCACTTCTGCAGATGTCTCCACTGCTTGGGCTCAGATCTGTATGACGGGTGTTCCCTACCAGCATGGCTTTGCGAAAGCCACAGGTATCTATCCTGCTCTTCGCTACTTACATGCCATTATTGCACACACTTTGTCAGGACGACGGACGGCCCCCGGGAATGTCACCCAGATGGAGACATTCCTCTTGGCCAACATGCATATGGGATCCACAGTAGAGATGGCTCGACTTATCACAGTCATCATGCGGGGTTTTGCTACGGACACTCGGAAACAGTGTCTGGGGCTCGGGCCATTCATCACCAGGATAGCCCGCTACCTGGAGTTGGACATAGAGGGCTCGGAGCTTACTCTGGTCGCCCCAACCACTATTCCCACAGACGTTACCATCCTACGGAACATGGGAATGGTTGTCCGGGATGCGAGCGGCCGCTACACCAATCCACACAGAGCCAGGACAGGCTTCGGCATCAGAAGCAGCTCCACCGCATATCCATCCATCCGAGACGTTCGTGCCACGTACTGCCTTCGAACGACACATGTCGCACGGATTGGCAGAACTATCGGCACGATACAGTCGAGACATGGACCGGATTGACAGCGGCTGGCCATGATGGATGACCGGATTGACAGACGACTGGCGGTGATGGATGACAGGATCGCCATGATCACCAGTAGGATTGAGGAGTACATCAGCAGACTGCCCGAGTAGCGGAGAACTTCGAGTTTGACTAACAGACCTCGGTCCACTGGATGGCGACCCGCCGGGTTCTTAGTCTCTCTCTCCCCTTCTTTTCTTTCTTTTTCTTTGTCTTTTGTTTATCTTGTTCTTTGTGTATGTCTGGGCTGTATGACTATGAATCTTTGTACAAAATTGATTTATATGACATACAGAATTGTTGCATTATTTGTCTTTTCTTGTTTTTTTATTATGTTTTATTTCTTGTCTTCAAATAAGTGTGGGGTAATTAGCTATGCATGAACACTGAGGACAGTGCCAAACTTAAGTGTGGGGTAGCAGTGCACGTGCACTGTAGCAGTTTGAAGCAGTTTGAAAAAATTTTCGCATGCTTTTGCTTGTTTTCCCTGTATTTTCACACCCTTCCAAAATTTTTCAAAATTTTTCCGTCTTTCAGACTTCTAAATGCAGTATGCTTGGTTAAACAAATTGCTTATGTCTATGATATGTAGGTAGTATGTTATGGTTAGTAGGAGATAGTTGATAGCTATCTTGGACTAATTGATTAGGAATAGGGAATTCCTGATAACTGAGCACAACCTTGTCTGGATTAGAGACCTCAACCAATTGCCTATTCGAGACTTAACTAGATAAAATTAGACCATTGTGATATATTGGCAGTTAGAATGACTAGATGAGACTCTGAGCTAAAAGTGAAAAGAACTTAAGGAAGTTAATTACAATAGGGTAGTTTGCCAGCGGCCTTCGCTACTCGAGCACCACTCCTTCGGGGAACTTAAAGCCTGATGCCCTAAGGTCGTGTAGATCTGGGAGTCATCGGAGTGGGACTCGCTACATGGGTAGTTGAAGTTGACGTGTTCTAAGCAAACTCGAAATACCCTGAATCTATAAAGAAAATAACTAAGTGCTAAAACATTAAAAATCTGATCACCAAAGCTCAGAACTCAGAAAGTTATCTGTTGTCAGTATGTCTAGCGATAGGTCGAAGTATTATCTGGTAGCAGTTAAGATAAGAGTTCATTGTGTTGACTATCTGGTCTAGACTAGTACACACACTACACATCAGGAAGACCCTGTGACTAAGAAAAAAGTCCAACCTAGTTGTTGATTTTTTCTCTGCCTGATCATAACAAACTACTAGAGACATGTGAGACCTTGTCATAGCAACCTAACCAATCAGACCTGTGTTAAGAATTGTCTGAAGAATTTTTGGAATAAAAACATGATTAGGAATTTAAGTGACTGCACTACGGTTTAAAATCACTAACTCCATGTAGACTTTGCTTGAGGACAAGCAAAAAGCTAAGTGTGGGGTTATCTGATACGCGAAAATCGTATCACATTTTTAGCATGTTTTTATTATGTTTTAATGTGAAATTGAGAGTAAATTGACATTAATTGTTTACTATTTACTTGATTTCACGGTTTTTATGATTTTGGAAGTGTCAGGTGAAAAGTAGACGAAAACAGCAAATTCTGGGGCAAAAACGCAATTTTTGGAAATGTTGACCCGGTCAAAGGTCCGGGACGGGCGTCCCGACCCGGTCAAACCGCCAGGACGGGCGTCCTGAACCCGGGCGTCCCGAACCTGGTCAACGAATCAGGACGGGCGTCCCGAGCCGCCAGAAGCTGTCCCACATCGAATTTTTCAGAATTTTTCACTCTCTGCTAAATACCCCAGGCCTCCAGCAGTTGAATTCATCCCTCTCCACTCGATCTGAGTCATTAAGTGGTTTCCAGTGTACAGTTTTCCAGTACACACTCACTCAGAGACTCGGATCTCAGTTTTCTTTCTTATTAGTGTTTTGTTTTAGTTTCTGAGAAATAGTCTCAGATCTTAGGTTTCTATAGATAGGTTCGTTTCCGGTATTCATAGAATACCCGGGGTTTCGTTAGGAGACCCTAAGAGAGCTCTAGGCGTTCGAAGAGTCAGTCCACAGGGCTAGGCTTAAGCCCAGGACGTAAGGTAAAGTCTAGCTACTAGGCTGAGGAAGCGTCCTCCGAAGGTTCTGGCGAGCAGAGTCAGGGCGGGCAATACACGTATACAGCAGTACGCTCTGTAGGCGAGACTAAGTAAAGGGTGATTTCTTTATGGCATCAGTCCCCATACCCCTCTCTTATTGTTTTATTGCTTTGTCCTAAACATCAATTATGAATATCAGATTATGATTTTATGAATAGTTGTTTTGTATGTTGAAGTTATTATGTTTTTCCGGAAATAGCCACCTGCTAAATAATCATTATGTCTGCATGTCTAATGTAGTTTCTTTTAAACTAAAATAGGGTTATAGACAATTCCTAACCACGGTCTATTCATAACCTGTTTAGTTTAACAAGCATCAATTAGTATTGGTGTCTGCCATACTAGATAAAATAACATGCTGAACACCTGGCTTGTTAGAGTAGTCTAGGTAGGCTGAGTAGAGCGTTATGCCAGCGATTACGAGCCTTCAGAGTGATCCCCGAAAGTGACATAGGGCTTTCATAACTGTCTTTGTTCGAACCGTGAGTAGGGCCGTTTACCTTAATGATAGGGGGCGGTAGCATAGAGACTCAGATGTGGTACACCTTTAGACACAGAACATAGTTGCATTCCAGGCTAAGATATATCTAAAACACTCGAATATAGGTCAATCAACATATAGGAACAGTATAACATATAATCATAATTTATCTTTAAAACACTTCTAGGATTAATTAGACTTGAACCTAGTGGAGAATGGATCACCCTCTCATCAAAGTATTTGATGAAGATTGCATAACTGGATCATAAGATAAGAGTTAGGATAAGAGGCTAGTTACTACTAAGTCGTTGCCACTTCCCTGGGAGTACGATAATTAACTTAGTAAAATCGTAGATACTTTCCAATAGACTAGCTACACGATAGGTACTCTGCCTTAGATTCTGGCTGATTAAGTGACACCATAAGACTAAACGTGACAATTAGTCAATCACAGTCCTTAATTAATCATAATCGACATAGGGTAAAATAACACCTATTTAGTACGTCAACCGGAATCGCATCAGTGCTCGAGTAGCGAAGGCTGCTGGCAAACTACCCTTATTTGATTAACTTCTTTTGTTTCCTTTCACTTTTAGCTCAGAGTCTCATCCAGTTATTCTAATTGCCAAAACATCCACAACTGGTCTAATTTCATCTAGTTCAGTCTTGAAAAGGTAATTGGTTGAGGTCTCTAATCCAGACAAAGCTGTGCTCAGTTATCAGGAATTCCCTATTCCTAATCAATTAGTCCAAGATAGCTATCAACTATCTCCTACTAACCATAGCATACTACCTACATATCATAGACATAAGCAATTGTTTAACCAAGCATACTGCATTTAGAAGACTGAAAGACGGAAAAAAGTTTGAAATTTTTTTGGAAGGGTATGAAAATACGGGGAAAACAAGCAAATTCATGCGAAAAATTTTGCAAACTGCTACAGTGCATCGTGCATTGCTACCCCACACTTAAGTCTGACACTGTCCTCAGTGTTCATGCATAGCTAAACTACCCCACACTTATTTGCAAACAAGAAGAAATGAAAATAAAATAGAAAACTCTTACCCCACACTTATTTGACTAACTAAGGGTAAGAGAGAAAATAAAACAAGAAGGATAAACAAAACAGAACACAAAACAAAGAAAACAAAAGAAAAGGATCATGAGGATTAGAAAAACTCCCTTCATGTCGCGAGCAGAAGGATCTTCTTTGATCTGTCAATTGGCTTTTTACCTTAGCCATGTGCTATTGCTGAGGTGTTCTTGACTCTGCAAGCTCTAGATATTGGAACGGATGACGCCATCTCCGATCCTTCATTGTCGAGTTCTAGGTAGTGTCATATCCATTTGAGGAATAGCTCAATCCCCAAGGACTGTTTCCTCGAATCATTTGTAAGATTTCTCATAATTATAGCAACGTGTCCAGGGGGAACGTGTCTAGGAATGAGACTTCTTGGGATTTGTGTGCCATCTTGCCAATGTTAGTAAAGGTATTGCATGCAAGTCTCGAATGGAAGAAAAGATACCTGAAGTTTTGGCGAAGCTGTGGTGGTAGGGGGCTCCAGTTGTGTAGATCTGGGCCCAAGTATTTGAGACTTCCTCGGGGAAGTTTCTCACAGCTGATTGGTATGCAGGGAATGCAAGCTCCTCCATTGCTATGCTCCTGATACACGCCAAATTCCTCTATATCCTTCGACCCTTCGTTACCTCTTGGTAGATCACTTGCTTGCACTGGTCTGGCTTTAATTGTTGCCAGTATCTCATCTATTGATTCTGCGAGTGTGGGTTTTGCTATGGTGGTGTCTTCTGAAAGTTTCCAGCTTCCGAATTATTCCTCAGCTAAATCCCGTATGATTCCTCTAGCTGGGATTGTATGCATTTCCCATTGGAGCAGCATTCTGCAGTAACCTACTCCTACCTCTTTTGGAATGGTCAGTCATTCCCATAGCAATCCCTGCTAAAGTGTGGTACTTAGCAGACTTCACAGATTTGATACACAGGCTGAACATTTCTTCCTAAAACATTGGCACTCTGAATCTGGAAAACTACTAGAATCTTGTTGGGGTAGATGATCTCTGAAGATTTTGTTGCCTGTTATTTGGCAAGCATCGCGAGATTGTATCAGAGATACAAAATCCTTGAATATAGTGGGTCAACAAGATCCTGCTTTCAACATTTTCCGGATGGTGTTGATAGCCATCAATTGGTCTCCCGTAGATTCTTTAGGGCAATGCTCCAAAATCTTGTGTCCTTCATCTTCTGAGACACATCTTCTGATCAACTGATCTGCAAAAATCTGAAATAGAAGAGAAACTGCCCAGTAGTAATATTTCAAATCAGCAAAGAATTTCTTCTTTTGCTGATAAGTCATATCACTTGGAACTTATTCAGTGACTAGATAACTTGCAATAAACCACAGATGAGAATTATTATACATAGCAAACAATGCAAATAAGTTTTCATCCAAAAATTTATCAGTATTACACTAGCCTCTAACTCGGGGTTTTCTAATCTAGACCAATGGTTTGCTTTCTAGATTTTCAACCCTTTTTCTTATCCCTTCATTCTATATCAAATTCAAGTAACAATAAAACCTAACTTAATCAACTAGGGTTCAGCATTAGTTTTATTGAACACAAATATCTCGGAGTGATCAGTGTCACCTATTGTTTTTAGACAAGACTAGATAAGATCAGAATTTATCATGCATGAACTTCCTTATCATGTTTCTGTCCTAAAACAATTCTTACTACATCACATATTCATTCAAAAAGCATATTTCAATCAGGTGATGACATAATGGGTGCAATAATTCCTTTTGGTTTTAAAAATTCTCATGCAATCATCAGCAAAACAAAAGGAACATCCTTTTTCCAATAGAACATTCAAAGGCCTGGCTATTAAGGAAACACTATTTCATAACTTATCCTAATAAGGCCGGCATGACTCTAAGAAAATTCTAAAATGGAGTTTCTTCCCGATAAAAATCTAAGCCAACATTTTACAACTCAGAAGAAAATATATTTTATCCTCATTTCCATTTTTATTTCTTCGAAATTAAATAAAGGAAAAAAACACGAAAAAGAGAAACTAAGAAAACAACTAAACAAACAAGAGATAGGGAAAGGGAACAACTCACCGTTGAGCGAGAAAGATACATTCTTTTTGGGATTTTAAAATTTTAAAAAAAAATTTGTTCTTCTTTTTTTTTTCGAAAGCAGTTAAATTTCCTCAATATGGTTTTAGAATGATTTTCTAAAATTTGATTTCCTAAGTGTCTTAATTTCAGATATTATCTAAAATCAATTAGTTATGATAATCCTATATTTCGGAAACTGATTGTCTAACTAGCATAAAATAAGTGTTAGGTCTAAGGTCTAGGTTACTACCGCTACCTATCATAAGTATCTAGAATTTTGATCAGGAGTCCTAAATTCATTATGATATTTCCCCGGCAACGGTGCCAAAAATCTGATGCGATTCCGGTTGACATGCTAAATAGGTGTTATTTTACCCTATGTTGATTATGAATAATTAAGGACTGTGATTGACTAACTGTCACATTTAGTCTCTATGGTGTCACTTAATCAGCCAGAACCTAAGGCAGAGTACCTATCGTGTAGCTAGTCTATTGGAAAGTATCTACGATTTTATTAAATAAATATCGTACTCCCAGGGAAGTGGCAACGGCTTAGTAGTAACTAGCCTCTTATCCTAACTCTTATCTTATGATCCAGTTATGCAATCTTCATCAATATCTTTGATGAGAGGGTGATCCATTCTCCACTAGGTTCAAGTCTAATTAATCCTAAAAGTGTTTTAAAGATGAGTTCTGATTCTATGCTATACTGTTCCTATATGTTGATTGACCTGTCTTCGAGTATTTTAGATGCATCTTAGCCTGGATTGCAACTATGTTCTGTGTCTAAAGGCGTACCACATCCGAGGTCTCTAATAAACCGCCCTACCTTAATGACGGCCCTACTCACAGTTCGGGACGAAGGCATCCATGAAAGCCCTATGTCATTTCGGGGATCATACCGCTTGCCCTAGCCGCCGGCATAATCGGACTCAGCTCGACTCCTACCTAGACTACTTTAACAAGCAGGGTGTTCAGCATGTTATTTTATCTAGCATGGCAGACACCAATACTAATTGATGCCTGTTAAACTAAACAGGTTATGATTAGACCGTGGTTAGGAATTGTCTATAACCCTAACGTTAGTTTAAAAGAGCACATTAAACATGCAGACATAGTGAATATTTAGCAGGTGGCTATTTCCGGAAAAACATAATAACTTCAACATACAAAACAACTATTCATAAAAACCGTAATCTGATATTCATAATTGATGTTTAGGACAAAGCAATAAAACATATAAGAGAGGGGTATGGGGACTGATGCCATAAAGAAATCACCCTTTACGTAGTCTTGCCGACAGAGCGTACTGCTGTATACGTCGTATTGCTCGCCCTGACTCTGCTCGCTAGAACCTTCGTAGGACGCTTCCTCAGCCTAGTAACTGGGCTTTACCATAATACCCAGCTTAAGCCCAGCCCTGTGGACTGACTCTTCGAACGCCTAGAGCTCTCTTAGGGTCTCCTAACGAAACCCCAGGTATTCTATGAATACCGGAAACGAACCTATCTATAGAAACCTAAGATCTGAGACTATTTCTCAGAAACTAAAACAAACACTAATAAGAAAGAAAACTGAGATCTGAGTCTCTGAGTGAATTGTGTACTGGAAAATTGTATACTGGAAACCACTTAATGACTCAGATCAAGTGGAGAGGGATCATTTCAACTGCTGGAGGCCTGGGGTATTTATAGCAGCTTCCTGGAGTGAAAATCTCCAAAAAATTTGATGTGGGACAGCTTCTGGCGGCTCGGGACGCCCGTCCTGATTCGTTGACCAGGTTCGGGATGCCCGTCCCGGTTCAGGACGCCCGTCCTGGCGGTTTGACTGGGTCGGGACGCCCGTCCCGGACCTTTGACCGGGTCAACATTTCCAAAAATTGCGTTTTTGCCCCAGAATTTGCTGTTTTCGTCTACTTTTCACCTAACACTTCCAAAATCATAAAAACCGTGAAATCAAGTAAATAGTAAACAATTAATGTCAATTTACTCTCAATTTCACATTAAAACATATATAAAAACATGCTAAAAATGTGATACGATTTTCGCGTATCAGGCATAAACACACAAACTCAGCCTACTTAGACTACTCTAACAAACATGGTGATCTATATGTTATTTCATCTAATATGGCAGACATTAATGCATTCAGACGGGAAAATCCTAAATTAATGCATGTTAAACTAAACAGGTTATGATTAGACCGTGGTTAGGAGTTTTCTATAACTGTTCATTTAGTTTAAAAGAAGCTACAGCAAACATGCAGTCATAATGAAAATTAAGCTGGTGACCATTTCTAGAAAATCATAAAGTACTTCAACATGCATAACACATATTCATATAATCATAATCCAATATTCATAATTAGTATTTGGACGAACACAGTACAGACATATAAAGAGAGGGACAAGGGGACCGATGCCATAAAGTATTCACCCTTTACGTAGTCCGCTGATGGAACAACTACTTGTATATGTTGGACTGCTCGACCTGACTCTGCTCGACAGAACCTTCGGAGGACGCTTCCTCAGCCTAGTAGTTGTACTTTACCTTAATACCCAGCTTAAGCACAACCTTGTTGACTGACTCTTCGAACACCTAGTGCCCTCTTAGGATCTCCTAACGAAATCCCGGGTATTCTATGAAAACCGAAAACGAACCTATCTAGTCGTATTCTAGGATCTGAGACAGACTCTCAGAAACAAAGTGATATGAATAAATCATATCACTTTTTAGCATATTTTAGGCACAATTTAGGGTGAAATTGATGTTAAATCGCTCTTAATGGATTGTTATTAACTCAATTTCACAGTTTTTGTGATTTTGGAAGTGTCAGGTGAAAAGTACAAGAAAATTGCAAATTTCGGGGCAAAAACGTGATTTTCAAAAGTTCGGAAGTCGGGATGGGCGTCCCGAACCCAGGACGGGCTTCCTGACCTGGTCAATAGGCCGGGACAGGCGTCCCGAGTCCCAGTTCAGAATCCCACATCAATTTTTGAAGAGAAATTCACCCAGTTCCCCTACTATAAATACCCAGTCCTTCCTCAGTTGAAATCATTCCTCTCCACTCGATCTGAGTCATTTAGTGACTTCAAGTATACAATTTTATGTAGTATACAAGTCACTTAGTGGTCTCAGGTTTTAGTATAGGTTTATTTACAGTTTTAGAGAGTATCTCGTGTTCTTTGTTTCTGAGAGTCTGTCTCAGATCCTAGAATACGACTAGATAGGTTCGTTTTTAGTATTCATAGAATACCTGGGATTTCGTTAGGAGATCCTAAGAGGGCACTAGGCGTTCGAAGAGTCAGTCAACAGGGTTGTGCTTAAGCTGGGTATTAAGGTAAAGTACAGCTACTAGGCTGAGGAAGCATCCTCCGAAGGTTCTGTCGAGCAGAGTCAGGTCGAGCAGTCCAACATATACAAGTAGTTGCTCCATCAGCGGACGTAATGGGTGAGTACTTTATGGCATCGGTCCCCTTGTCCCTCTCTTTATATGTCTGTAATGTGTTCGTCCAAATACTAATTATGAATATTGGATTATGATTATATGAATATGTGTTATGCATGTTGAAGTACTTTATGATTTTTCGGAAATGGTCACCAGTTTAACTTTCATTATGACTGCATGTCTGCTGTAGTTTCTTTTAAACTAAATGAATGGTTATAGACAACTCCTAACCATGGTCTAATCATAACCTGTTTAGTTTAACAGGTATTAATTTAGGACTTTCCCGTCGGAAAGCATTAATGTCTGCCATATTAGATGAAATAACCTATAGATCACCATGTTTGTTAGAGTAGTCTAAGTAGGCTGAGTTTGTGTGTTTATGCCGGCGTTAGGGCGAGCGGCATGATCTCCTAAGTGACATAGGACTTTCATGGATGCCTTTAGCTCGAACCGTGAGTAGGGCCGTCAATGGCGATGAGGCGGTTTATCAGGTAACTCGGATGTGGTACACCTTTAGACTCAGTACATAATTGCAATCTAGACTAAGATATATCTAAAATACTCGAAGATAGGTCAATCAACATGTAAGAACAGTATAACATAGAATCAGAACATTATCTGAAAAATACTTTTTAGGCTTAGATAGACTTAAACCTAGTGGAGAATGAATCACCCTCTCATCAAATATTTTGATCAATGATTGCATAACTGGATGATAAGATAAGAGTTAGTGTAAGAGGATAGTTACTACTAAGTTGTTACCACTTCCCTGAGAGTACGATAATTAATTTAATTAAAATCGTAGATACTTTCCAACAGACTAGCTACACGATAGGTACTCTGCCTTAGGTTCTGATTGATTAAGTGACAGTATAGAGACTAAATGTGACAATTAGTTAGTCTAAGTCCTTAATTACTCATAATCAACATAGGGTAAAATAACACGTATTTTAGTATATCAGTCGGAACGCATCAGATTTTTGGCGCCATTGCCGGGGAAATATCATAATGAATTTAGGATTATTGGCCACAATTCTAGAGACTTATGATAGGTAACGGTAGTAACCTAGACCTTAGACCTAACACTTATTTCATGCTAGTTAGACAATCTGTTTCCGAAATATAGGGTTATCATAACTAATTAATTTGAGACATTATCTGAAATTAAGACATTTAGGATAATCAAATTTTAGAAAATTAATCTAAAACGTTATCGAGGAAATTTAACTCCTTTCTAAATAAAATATAAAAAGAGAAAAAAAATGTTAAAAATTTAAAACCCGAAAAAAATGTATTTTTCTTGTTCAACAATAAGTTGTTCTTCAACCCTATTGCTTGTCTTATTTGTTCTTTCTTAGTTGTACAATTGCTGCTCTTTTTCATGTTATTTCTATTATTTGATTTTGAAAAAAAATATAAAAATGGAAATGAGGAAAGAATATTTTTCTTTTGAGGTGTCAATTTTTTGCTAGGTTTTAATTAGGAAGAAATGTCATTCTATGTTAGGATTTTCTTAAGTCATGCTAGCTTTATTAGACAAGCTATGAAATAAATTTTTCCTTAATAGCCAGACTTTTGAAAATTCTATTGAGAAAGGATGTTCCTTTTTGATGATAAATGCATGATATCTTTTTACTGAAGGAACTGTTTATTACTGCACCCATTATGACATCACTTGATTGGAGTTTTCTTTCTGAATTGATATGTGATGCTAGTGACCATGTAGTAATGATTGTTTTAGGAAATAGGCATGATTAGAACCTTCATGTTATACACTATGCAAGTAAGACCTTTTACTGATGCATAATAGAACCATACCACTACTGAAAAGGGATTACTAGTCGTTGTATATGATGATAGATTCATACCATATCTAGTTTCATCTAAAACAATAGTATGCACTGATCACTCTGAGATATTTGTTCAATAAAATTGTTGATGAACCATAATTTATTAAGTTAAGTTTTATTGTTACTTGAATTTGATGTAGAAGTAAGGGGAAAAGATAAGGGGATGAATATCTAGAAAAGCAAACCATTGGTCTAGGAGGCTATTGATGAAACAGTATATCTGATAAATTATTTTTGGATGAGAATTTAATTTCATTGCTTGCTATGTATAATATTTCTCCTCCTTGGTTTATCGATACTGTAAATTATCTAGCCGCTAAGATATTCCCGAGTGATATGACCTATCAGCAAAAGAAGAGATTCTTTGTTGATTTGAAATATTACTATTTGGCAGATCCCTCTTCTATTTCAAATTTTTGCAGAACAGTTGATCAGAAGATGTGTCTCAGAAGACGAAGGCCACAAGATTATGGCGCAATGCCATCAAGGATCTACGGGAGACCAATTGACTGCTATCAACATTGTCTGGAAAGAGTTGGAAGCAGGATCTTATTGGCCCATAATATTCAAGGATTTTATATCCTTGATATAGTCCCGCAAAGCTCGCCAACTAAAGGTAACACGTCTTCTAGAGATCGTCTACCCCAGCGATGTATATAGAGTGTTGCAACCTTTGATATATGGGGTATTGATTTAATCCTTTTCTCTTTCTTCCTGTGAAAACAATTACATCATAGTAGTCATGGAACACTTTTCAAAAAATTAGCCTGAAGCACAGGCATTACCTACTAATGATGTTAAAGTCATGTGCAGATTCTGTGAGAAACTGTTTTCTAGATTCAGATATGCCTATGTATCAAATCTGTGAAGTCTTCCAAGTACCACACTTTAGTAGGGGTTGCTATGGGAATGAAATACTGACCATTGCAAAAAGAGGTAGGAGTAGGTTACTGCAGAATGCTGCTCCAATGGGAAACACATACAATCCCTACCGAAGAAATCATCCGGGATTTAGTGGAGGAATAACTCTGGAGCTAAAAACTTCTAGAAAATACCACCACAACAAAGTCCCTAGCCGCATAATCAACAGATGAGATGCTGTTAATGGTCAAACCCGTTTACTATGACAGAAGTGTCGTCATAGGAAGCTTATGTTATAATGGATCAAGACAACACTACTAAAAAGGTATACAGGCAACAATTAGAGCTATCCAAGTGCGAGCAAGTAACATACAGACCAAGCGGTATCAACCGGTCGATAGATATAGAGGAGTTGGCATTGTATCAGGAGTATAGCTGTGGAGGAGCTTGCGTCCCCTGCATGCTAGTCAGCTGTGTGAAAGTTCCCTGAGGAAGTCTCAATTATGTGAGCCCAGATCTGCACCACTAGAGCCCCTACCACTACGGCTTCACCAAATCTTCAGTTCATGGGGCTCGAGTCATTCATCACACTGGTAGCCACTACCTGGAGCTCGACATTGAAAGATCGGAGCTGACAAGGATAGCTCCATCGACCAGACCCACTGACCTGAATATCCTTCATAAAATGGGGATGGCAATTCACGACCCAGAAGGGAGACACACCCTCCATACGAGGCACACTCAGAGGTTGCAGCTCCAGCATTCAGAGCTTACAGAATCGAGGGCATTTCAGCGACAACACATGGCTGAGGTGAACAACCAATTGACATAATAGAGCAGACCCTTCTACTCGATACATGAAAGGAGTTTTTCTAATCCTCATCTTCCTCTCATTTTATTTTGTTTTCTCTTCATTGCTTTGTTATTTATGTTACCATTCGTGCTTTATTTTATTTTGTTTCTCTTCCCCTTAGTTAGTCAAATAAGTGTGGGGTAAGACTTTTATGTTTTGGTTTCATTTATCTTTGTTTTTCAAATAAGTGTGGGGTAATTTAGATATGCATGAACACTGAGGACAGTGTCAGACTTAAGTGTGGGGTAGCAGTGCACTGTGCACTATAGTAGAAAACGTTTTGCATGATTTTTGCATGTTTTCCCGTGTTTTCACACCCTTCCAAATTTTTTTCAAAATTTTTGACCTCAAAATGCAGTATGATTGGTAAAGAATTGCTGATGTCTATGATATGTATGTAGAATGTTATGATCATTAGGAGACAACGTGATGACTTTCATGAATTTATCGATTAGAAATAGGGAATTCCTGATAATTGAGCACACCATAGTTTGGATTAGAGACCTCAACCACATACCTTTTTAAGACTTAGCTAGATAAGATTAGACCAGTTGAGGATGTATTGGCAATCAAAATGACTAGATGATGCTCTGAGCTGAAAGTGAAAAAAAAAGAGAGTTAACTAAATAGGGTAGTTTGCAAGCGGCCTTTGCTACTCGAGCACCACTTCTTAGGGGAACTTAAAGCTTGATGCCCTAAGGTCGTGTAAGTCTGGGAGTCATCAGAGTGGGACTCGCTACATGGGTAGTTAAAGTTGATGTGTGAAAGCAGACACAAAATACCCTGAAAAATCAATGAAAGAAAAATCAATAAATGCTTAATTAAAAATCTTGTCTCCAAGGCTCAGAACTTAGAAAGTTGTTTGTTGTTGGTATGTCTAGCGATGGGTCGAAGTATTATCTGGTAAGAGTCGAGATGAGAGTATATTGTGTTGACAATCTAGTCTGGACTAGTACACACTACACATCAGGAAGACCTTGTGACTGAGAGAAGAGTTCAGTCTAGTTATTAAGTTGTTAAACCTGCTTGACCATGATAATCTACTAGAGACATTTGAGACCTTGTCATAGCAACTTAACCAGTCAGACCTGTGTTGTGAATTATCTAATTCAGTGATAAATTTTGGAGTAAAAACATGGCTAGATATTTTAAGTGCCTGCACCTATGATTTAAAATCACTAACTTCAGGTAGACTTTGCTAGAGGACAAGCAAAAAGCTAAGTGTGGGGTTATATGATATGCATAAATCATATCACTTTTTTAGCATGTTTTTAGGCACAATTTAGGGTGAAATTGATGTTAAATCACTCTTAATTGATTGTTATTAACACAATTTCACAGTTTTTGTGATTTTGGAAGTGTCAGGTGAAAAGTACAAGAAAATGGCAAATTTCAGGAAGTCGGGATGTGCGTCCCGAACCCAGGACGCGCGTCCAGGACTTGGGACGGCCGTCCTGACCTGGTCAACAGGTCGGGACGGGCGTCCCAAATCCAGGACGGGAGTCCCGAGCCCCAGTTCAGAATCCCACATCGATTTTGAAGAGAAATTCACCCAGTTCCCCTACTATAAATACCTCAGGCCTTCCTCAGTTGAAATCATTCCTCTCCACTCTATCTGAGTCATTTAGTGACTTCAAGTATACAATTTTCTGTAGTATACAAGTCACTTAGTAGTCTCAAGTTTTAGTATAGGTTTATTTACAGTTTTAAAGAGTGTCTCGTGTTCTTTGTTTTTGAGAGTCTGTCTCAGATCCAAGAATACGACTAGATAGGTTCATTTTTAGTATTCATAGAATACCCGGGATTTTGTTAGGAGATCCTAAGAGGGCACTAGGCATTCGAAGAGTCAGTCAATAGGGTTGTGCTTAAGCTGGGTATTAAGGTAAAGTACAGCTACTAGGCTGAGGAAGCGTCCTCCGAAGGTTCTGTCGAGCAGAGTCGGGTCGAGCAGTCCAACATATGCAAGTAGTTGCTCCATCAGCGGACTACGTAAAGGGTGAATACTTTATGGCATCGGTCCCCTTGTCCCTCTCTTTATATGTCTGTACTGTGTTCGTCGAAATACTAATTATGAATATTGGATTATAATTATATGAATATGTGTTATGCATGTTGAAGTACTTTATGATTTTCTGGAAATGGTCACCAGCTTAACTTTCATTATGACTGCATGTTTGTTGTAGTTTCTTTTAAACTAAATGAATGGTTATAGACAACTCCTAACCCCGGTCTAATCATAACCTGTTTAGTTTAACAGACATTAATTTAGGACTTTCCCGTCGAAAAGCATTAATGTCTGCCATATTAGATGAAATAACCTATGATCACCATGTTTGTTAGAGTAGTCTAAGTAAGCTGAGTTTGTGTGTTTATGCCGGCATTAGGGCGAGCGGCATGATCTCCTAAGTAACATAGGACTTTCATGGATGCCTTTAGCTCGAACCGTGAGTAGGGCCGTCAATGGCAATGGGGCGGTTTATCAGGTAACTCAGATGTGGTACACCTTTAGACTCAATACATAATTGCAATCTAGACCAAGATATATCTAAAATACTCCAAGATAGGTCAATCAACATGTAAGAACAGTATAACATAGAATTAGAACATTATCTGAAAAATACTTTTTAGGCTTAGATAAACTTAAACCTAGTGGAGAATGAATCACCCTCTCATCAAAGATTTTGATGAATGATTGCATAACTGGATCATAAGATAAGAGTTAGGGTAAGAGGATAGTTACTACTAGGCTGTTACCACTTCCCTGGGAGTACGATAATTAATTTAATTGAAATCGTAGATACTTTCCAACAGACTAGCTACACGATAGGTACTCTGCCTTAGGTTCTGATTGATTAAGTGACAGTATAGAGACTAAATGTGACAATTAGTCAGTCTAAGTGATGGATTTCCGACCGATGTGCTAAATAGGTGTTATTTTACCCTATGTTGATTATGAATAATTAAGGACTGTGATTGACTAATTGTCACATTTAGTCTCTATGGTGTCACTTAATCAGCCAGAACCTAAGGCGGAGTACCTATCGTGTAGCTAGTCTGTTGGAAAGTATCTACGATTTTATTAAATAAATATCGTACTCCCAGGGAAGTGGCAACGGCTTAGTAGTAACTAGCCTTTTATCCTAACTCCTATCTTATAATCCAGTTATGCAATCTTCATCATATACTTTGATGAGAGGGTGATTCATTCTCCACTAGGTTTCAGTCTAATTAAACCTAGAAGTGTTTTATAGATGAGTCCTGAGTCTATGATATACTGTTCCTATATGTTGTTTGACCTATATTCGAGTATTTTAGATATATCTTAGCCTGGATTGCAACTATGTTCTGTGTCTAAAGGCGTACCACATCCGAGGTCTCTAATAAACCGCCCTACCTTAAGGACGGCCCTACTCACGGTTCGGGACGAAGGCATCCATGAAAGCCCTATGTCACTTCGGGGATCATACCGCTTACCCTAGCCGCCGGCATAATCGGACTCAGCTCGGCCCCTACCTAGACTACTTTAACAGGCAGGGTGTTCAACATGTTATTTTATCTAGCATGGCAGACACCAATACTAATTGATGCCTGTTAAACTAAACAGGTTATGATTAGACCGTGGTTAGGAATTGTCTATAACCCTAACTTTAGTTTAAAAGAGCACATTAAACATGCAGACATAGTGAATATTTAGCAGGTGGCTATTTCCGGAAAAACATAATAACGTCAACATATAAAACAACTATTCATAAACATCATAATCTCGTATTCATAATATGTATTTAGAACAAAACAATAACAACATATAAGAGAGGGACATGGGGACTGATGCCATATAGAAATCACCCTTTACATAGTCTCGCCGACGGAGCGTACTGCTGTATATGTCGTATTGCTCGCTCTGACTCTGCTCACCAGAACCTTTGGAGGACGCTTCCTCAGCCTAGTAACTGGGCTTTACCTTAATACCCAGCTTAAGCCCAGCCCTGTGGACTGACTCTTCGAACGCCTAGAGCCCTCTTAGGATCTCCTAACGAAATCCCGGGTATTCTATGTATACCAGAAACGAACCTATCTATAGAAACCTAAGATCTGAGACTATTTCTCAGAAACTAAAACAAAACACTAACAAGAAAGAAAACTGAGATCCGAGTCTCTGAGTGGGTTGTGTACTAGAGAATTGTACACTGGACACCACTAAATGACTCAGATCGAGTGGAGGAATGAATTCAACTGCTGGAGGCCTGGGGTATTTATAGCAGCTTCCCGTAGTGAAAATCTCTGAAAAATTTGATGTGGGACAGCTTCTGGCGGCTCGGGACACCCGTCTCGGATTGGGACGCCTGTCCTGGTCAGTTGACCAGGTCGGGACGCTCGTCCCGGGTCCTGGACGCCCGTCCCGGTGCCTTGACTTGGTCGGGACGCCCGTCCCGACCCTTTGACCGAGTCAACTTTTCCAAAAATTGCGTTTTTGCCCCAAAATTTGCTGTTTTCGTCTACTTTTCACCTGACACTTCCAAAATCATAAAACCTGTGAAATTAAGTGAATAATGAACAATCAAGATCAAATTACCCTCGTTTTCACCCAAATTCATACAAAAAAACATGCTAAAAAAGTGATACGATTTTCGCGTATCAGATAACCCCACACTTAGCTTTTTGCTTGTCCTCAAGCAAAGTCTACATGAAGTTACTTAAATTCCTAGTCATGTTGTTATTCCAAAAATTCTTCAGACAAGTCTTAATGCAGGTCTGTCTGGTTAGGTTGCTATGACAAGGTCTCAAATGTCTCTAGTAGCTTGTTATGATCAGGCAGAAAATAAATCAACAACTAGGTGGGACTTTTTTCTTAGTCACAGGGTCTTCCTGATGTGTAGTGTGTGTACTAGTCCAGACCAGATAGTCAACACAATGTACTCTTGTCTTAACTACTACCAGATAACACTTCGATCTATCGCTAGACATATTAACAACAGACAACTTTTTGAGTTCTGAGCTTTGGTGATCAGATTTTTAATGTTTTAGTATTTAGTTATTTTCTTTATAGATTCTGGGTATTTTGAGTCTGCTTAGAACACGTCAACTTCAACTACCCATGTAGCGAGTCCCACTCCGATGACTCCCATATCTACACGACCTTAGGGCATCAGGCTTTAAATTCCCCGAAGGAGTGGTGCTCGAGTAGCGAAGGCCGCTGGCAAACTACCCTTATTTGATTAACTTCTTTTAATTTCTTTTCACTTCTAGCTCAGAGTCTCATCTAGTCATCCTAACTGCCAATATATCCACAACTGGTGTAATTTTATCTAGTTAAGTCTCGAATAGGTAATTGGTTGAGGTCTCTAATCCAGACAAAGTTGTGCTCAGTTATCAGGAATTCCCTATTCCTAATCAATTAGTCCAAGATAGCTATCAATTATCTCCTACTAACCATAACATACTACCTACATATCATAGACATAAGCAATTGTTTAACCAAGCATACTGCATTTAGAAGTCTGAAAGACGGAAAAATTTTGTAAAATTTTTGGAAGGGTTTGAAAATACAGGGAAAACAAGCAAAAGCATGCGAAAAATTTTGTAAATTGCTACAGTGCACCGTGCACTGCTACCCCACACTTGAGTCTGGCACTGTCCTCAGTGTTCATGCATATCTAATTACCCCACACTTATTTTGAAAACAAGAAATAAAACACAAAGATTCTTACCCCACACTTATTCAACTAACTAAGGGTAAGAGAGAAAATAAAACAAGAAGGATAATGGAAATAACAAAACAGAACTCAAAATAAAGAAAACAAAAGTAAAGGATCATGAGGATTAGAAAAACTCCCTTCATGTCGCGAGCAGAAGGGTCTTCTCTGATCTTTCAATTGGCTCTTCACCTTAGCCATGTGCTATTGCTGAGGTGTTCTTGACTCTGCAAGCTCTAGATATTGGAACGGATGATGCCAGCTCCGATCCTTCATTGTTGAGCTCTAGGTAGTGGCATATCCATTTGATGAATGACTCAAGCCCCAAGGACTGTTTCCTCGAATCATCTGCAAAGTTTCTCGTAATCATAGCAACGTGTCCAGAAGGAACGTTTCTAAGAATGAGACTTCTTTGGATTGGTGTGCCTACCTGCCAATGTTAGTGAAGGTATGGCATGCAAGTCTCGAATGGAAGAAAAGATGCCTGAAGTTTTGGCAAAGTTGTGGTGGTAGGGGCTGCAGTTGTATAGATCTGGGCCCAAGTATTTGAGATTTCCTCGGGGGAGTTTCTCACAGCTGATTGGTATGCAGGGAATGCAAGCTCCTCCATTGCTATGCTCCTGATACAACGCCAAATTCCTCTATATCCTTCGACCCTTCGTTACCACTTGGTAGATCACTTGCTTGCACTGGTCTGGCTTTAATTGTTGCCAGTATCTCATCTGTTGATTCTGCGAGTGTGGGTTTTGCTGTGGTGGTGTCATCTGAAAGTTTCCAGCTTCCGAATTATTCCTCAGCTAAATCCCGTATGATTCCTCTAGCGGGGATTGTATGCGTCTCCCATTTGAGCAGCATTCTGTAGTAACCTACTCCTACCTCTTTTTGGAATGGTTCGTATCTCATTCCCATAGCAATCCCTGCTAAAGTGTGGTACTTGGCAGACTTCACAGATTAGATACATAGACTGAGCCTTTCTTCCTAAGACATCGGCACTCTGAATCTGGGAAAACAACTAGAATCTGCACATGACTTTAACATCATTAGTAGGTAATGCCTGTGGTTCAGGCCATTTTGAAAAGTGTTCCACGACTACTATGATGTAATTATGTTCAAAGGAAGAAAGAGAAAAGGATTCGAAATACCCCTGATATCAACGGTTGCAACATTCTGTGTATGTCGCTGGGGTAGATGATCTCTGGAAGATGTGTTACCTGTCATTTGGCAAGCATCGCAGGACTGTATCAGAGATACAAAAGTCCTTGAATATGGTGGGTCAACAAGATCCTGCTTTCAACACTTTCCGGACAGTGTTGATAGCAGTCAATTGGTCTCCTGTAGATCCTTGATGGCAATGCTCCAAAATTTTGTGGCCTTCATCTTTCGAGACACGTCTTCTGATCAACTGATCTGCCAAAAATTTGAAATAGAAGAGAAACTGCCCAGTAGTAATATTTTAAATCAGCAAAGAATTTCTTCTTTTGCTGATAAGTCATATCACTTGGAACTTATTCAATGACTAGATAATTTGCAATAAACCACAGGTGAGAATTATTATACATAGCAAACAATGCAAATAAGTTTTCATCCAAAAATTTATCAGTATTACACTAGCCTCTAACTCGGGGTTTTCTAATCTAGACCAATGGTTTGCTTTCTAGATTTTCAACCCTTTTTCTTACCCTTTCATTCTATATCAAACTTAAGTAACAATAAAACCTAACTTAATCAATTATGGTTCAGTATCAGTTTTATTGAACACAGACATCTCAGAGTGATCAGTGTAACCTATTGTTTTTTACAAGACTAGATAAGATCAGGATTTGTCATACATGAACTTTCTTATCATGTTTCTGTCCTAAAACAATTCTTACTACATCATTACATCACATATTATTCAAAAAGCAGATTTCAATCAGGTGATGCCATAATGGGTGCAGTAATTCCTTTTGGTTTAAAAGTTCTCATGCAATT
This sequence comes from Asclepias syriaca, assembly GCA_027405835.1. Lineage (NCBI taxonomy): Eukaryota > Viridiplantae > Streptophyta > Magnoliopsida > Gentianales > Apocynaceae > Asclepias > Asclepias syriaca. Next base: position 10,161,749 of record CM049928.1, on the reverse strand, counting down.
ACCAGCAAAACAAAAGGAACATCCTTTTTTCAATAGAACATTCAGAGGTCTAGCTAGTATGGAAAATTATTTCATAACTCGTCCTAATAAAGCCGGTATGACTCTAAGAAAATTGGAGTTTCTTCCCAATAAAAATCTAAGCAAAAATTTTACAACTCAGAAGAAAATATATTTTATCCTCATTTTTATTTCTTTGAAATTAAATAATAGAAGAAAAACACAAAAAAGAGCAACTAAGAAAACAACTAAGAAAGAAGAGATAGGGAAAAGGAACAACTCACCGTTGAGCAAGAAAGATACATTCTTTTTGGGATTTTAAATTTTTAACATTCTTTTTCTTTTTATGTTTAATTTAGAAAGCAGGTAAATTTCCTCAATATGGGTCTAGAATGATTTTCTAAAATTTGATTATCCTAAATGTCTTAATTTTAGATAATGTCTAAAATTAGTTAGTTATGATAATCCTATATTTCGGAAATTGATTGTCTAACTAGCATAAGACAAGTGTTAGGTCTAAGGTCTAGGTTACTACCGCTACCTATCATAAGTCTCTAGAATTGTGGCCTTTAATCCTAAATTCATTATGATATTTCCCCGGCAACGGCGCCAAAAATCTGATGGATTTCCGACCGATGTGCTAAATAGGTGTTATTTTACCCTATGTTGATTATGAATAATTAAGGACTGTGATTGACTAATTGTCACATTTAGTCTCTATGGTGTCACTTAATCAGCCAGAACCTAAGGCAGAGTACCTATCGTGTAGCTAGTCTGTTGGAAAGTATCTACGATTTTATTAAATAAATATCGTACTCCCAGGGAAGTGGCAACGGCTTAGTAGTAACTAGCCTTTTATCCTAACTCCTATCTTATAATCCAGTTATGCAATCTACATAAAATACTTTGATGAGAGGGTGATTTATTCTCCACTAGGTTTCAGTCTAATTAAACCTAGAAGTGTTTTATAGATGAGTCCTGATTCTATGTTATACTGTTCCTATATGTTGTTTGACCTATATTCGAGTATTTTAGATATATCTTAGCCTGGATTGCAACTAGGTTCTGTGTCTAAAGGCGTACCACATCCGAGGTCTCTAATAAACCGCCCTACCTTAATGACGGCCCTACTCACGGTTCGGGACGAAGGCATCCATGAAAGCCCTATGTCACTTCGGGGATCATACTGCTTGCCCTAGCCGCCGGCATAATCGGACTCAGCTCGGCCCCTACCTAGACTACTTTAACAGGCAGGGTGTTCAACATGTTTTTTTATCTAGCATGGCAGACACCAATACTAATTGATGCCTGTTAAACTAAACAGGTTATGATTAGACCATGGTTAGGAATTGTCTATAACCCTAACTTTAGTTTAAAAGAGCACATTAAACATGCAGACATAGTGAATATTTAGCAGGTGGCTATTTCCGGAAAAACATAATAACGTCAACATATAAAACAACTATTCATAAACATCATAATCTCGTATTCATAATATGTATTTAGAACAAAACAATAACAACATATAAGAGAGGGACATGGGGACTGATGCCATAAAGAAATCACCCTTTACGTAGTCTCGCCGACGGAGCGTACTACTGTATATGTCGTATTGCTCGCTCTGACTCTGCTCACCAGAACCTTCGGAGGACGCTTCCTCAGCCTAGTAACTGGGCTTTACCTTAATACCCAGCTTAAGCCCATCCCTGTGGACTGACTCTTCGAACGCCTAGAGCCCTCTTAGGATCTCCTAACGAAATCCCGGGTATTCTATGAATACCAGAAACGAACCTATCTATAGAAACCTAAGATCTGAGACTATTTCTCAGAAACTAAAACAAAACACTAACAAGAGAGAAAACTGAGATCCGAGTCTCTGAGTTGGTTGTGTACTAGAGAATTGTACACTGGACACCACTAAATGACTCAGATCGAGTGGAGAGGAATGAATTCAACTGCTGGAGGCCTGGGGTATTTATAGCAGCTTCCCGGAGTGAAAATCTCTGAAAAATTCGATGTGGGACAGCTTCTGGTGCTCGGGACGCCCGTCCTGGTTAGTTGACCAGGTCGGGATGCCCGTCCCGGTCCCTTGACTTGGTCGGGACGCCCGTCCCAACCCTTTGACCGAGTCAACTTTTCCAAAAATTGCGTTTTTGCCCCAAAATTTGCTGTTTTCGTCTACTTTTCACCTTACACTTCCAAAATCATAAAAACTATGAAATTAAGTGAATAATGAACAATCAAGATCAAATTACCCTCGATTTCACCCAAATTCATACATAAAAACATGCTAAAAAAGTGATACGATTTTCGCATATCACTAAGCCCTTAATTACTCATAATCAACATAGGGTAAAATAACACCTATTTTAGTATATCAGTCGGAACGCATCACAAAGAACACGAGACACTCTCTAAAACTGTAAATAAACCTATACTAAAACCTGAGACCACTAAGTGACTTGTATACTACAGAAAGTTGTATACTTGAAGTCACTAAATGACTCATATCGAGTGGAGAGGAATGATTTCAACTGAGGAATGCCTGCGGTATTTATAGTAGGGGAACTGGGTGAATTTCTCTTCAAAAATCGATGTGGGATTTTGAACTGGGGCTCGGGACGCCCGTCCCGGCCTATTGACCAGGTCAGGACGGCCGTCCCAAGTCCTAGACGCATGTCCTGATCTGTTGACTAGGTCAGGACGCCCGTCCTGGGTTCGGGATGCCCATCCCGACTTTCGAACTTCTGAAAATCATGTTTTTGCCCCGAAATTTGCCATTTTCTTGTACTTTTCACCTGACACTTCCAAAATCACAAAAACTATGAAATTGAGTTAATAACAATCAATTAAGATCGATTTAACACTAATTTCACCCTAAATTGTGCCTAAAAACATGCTAAAAAAGTTATATGATTTATGCATATCAGCAGACTTCTCGATTAGTCGAAGACCCAAAGGTCTACTTTTATGTAGACTTCCGTCCACCCGATGACGATGAGCCTGGTTCTTAGTTTTTCTTTTCCTTTTCTTTTTCTTTCTTTTATTGTTTCTGCTTTATGTGTGTGATCATGTCTGGGCTGTATGAAATATGAATCTCTGTATGACGCTGATTTATATGACATAACAGCATTTGTTTCTTTCATTATATTTTGTTAAATCTTTTGATTGCTTTATTTTCTCTCATACCCTTAGTTAATCAAATAAGTGTGGGGTAAGAATTTTCTATTTTGTTTTTATTTCTTCTTGTTTTTCAAATAAGTGTGGGGTAATTTAGATATGCATGAACATTGAGGACGGTGTCAAACTTAAGTGTGGGGTAGCAGTGCACAGTGCACTGTAGCAGTAAAAGTTTTGCATGTTTTTCCCATATTTTCCCTAGAATTACACCCTTCCAAAACAAATTTCAAAATTTTCACTCTTTCAGACTTCAAAATGCAGTTATGATTGGTAAAGAATTGCTGATGTCTATGATATGTATGTAGAACATTATGATTAGTAGGAGACAATGTGATAACTCTCTTGAATTTATAGATTAGAAATAAGGAATTCCTGATACTTGAGCACAACTTAGTTTGGATTAGAGACCTCAACCAAATACCTTTTTTAGACTTAGCTAAATAATATTAGACCATTTGAGGATATATTAGCAATCTAACTGACTAGATGATGCTCTGAGCTAAAAGTGAAAAAAGTTAAATAAATAGGGTAGTTTGCAAGCGGCCTTTGCTACTCGAGCACCACTCCTTAAGGGAACTTAAAGCCTGATGCCCTAAGGTCGTGTAGGTCTTGGAGTCATCGGAGTGGGACTCGCTACATGGGTAGTTAAAGTTGACGTGTGAAAGCAAACACAAAATATCCTGAAAAATCAATCTAAAAATACATATCCCAGTGTATTCTTATATTGAAATGCTTAATTGAAAATCTTGTCACCAAAGCTCAGAACTCTGAAAGTTGTTTGTTGCTGGTATGTCTAGCGACGGGTCAAAGTATTATCTGGTAAGAGTCAAGATGAGAGTATATTGTTGTTGCGTTGTGTGCGTGTGTCACAATTTGTAAAGATAAAGAAAATAGAATAAATCAATGCAATCTTAACAAGTGCAAGTATACACCGGTCAAGAAGTAATATATGTACCTAAGTACAAGATTATCGATCCCACATGGACTATGTATGCCAATTACAAATGCAAATACGATTGTACAAATGGTTAAAAGAATAAAAGAATAAAGAATGATGAATAATGAATTATGAACAGAGATTGGTCTAATGATACGACATTCCTACTCCTAACTACACTAACAGTTAAGGGTTAGCCTACTGGAAATAACCACAAGAGTACTGCAGGTAATACAATGCTGCGGCATTCACGCCAAAAATGCAAGTACAAACCATAGATGAATCAAAGTATACGAACATGCTTCCAGTTTCCATATCAATGCTACAACATGTCTGGTTCTACCCAGACTACTTGATCTACTAGGCTAGACCCCCGATAACATCGTCTCATGGAGTACGAAGTACCGTTGACCTAGCGCAACGCTAGTCAATGAATTTGGTCATTTCCACTGCAATATTGAGTGCACTCTCGTGTCTTACCGCTTCCGCAATCTCAATCTAGCGCCACATAATTATCACGTCCACTAGCTCCCCTCCGCTAGAAGGCCAGACACTAGCTCGATTCATACATTGGACAGTCGTAACCGCAAGTGATGTTAAATCAGTTTAATGTAATTACATGAATAAACCAAGCATCGCCCCATACAAGCACCGAACATAAAAATAGAAAGCAATGCTACAACATACTCGTCATCATAATCAAAACAGTGTATTCAACATGTTCATACTTAACTACACGACAACATCTTCAGGTTAAAAATATATATTTTGCTGAAATGAATCATGAAAGACAAGGATCAACATAATAGGAAAAATAGCCCCTAGGTCCATAGTGACACCAGTCAAAGATGGAGTCAATCCCATGACAGAAAACATATCAATCCCAAAACATTTTTAATCAATCCTTGAACCCATGTAAACATTCTCATATTACAAAGAACATTTAATTACAAAACAATAGAAAATTGAAGAAATGGAGAGAGGATTACTCTGGATCGGAGATCACCCTACTACCCAAATCGATTTAATCAACGTACGGCTGTCCTTCGTTTCCTCTGCTTGATGTTGCAGCGTCTTTACTGCTTAGATGATGAATGCTTCAGCAAGTCACCCTGCTCACTCTCGGGTTTTTCCCTACTAAAAGTTAGTCTAAAACTAAGAAGAAAAGCTAAACTATCCTATCGAAACACTACTAAACTATCTAAGAAAAATAAGGAAACCAATCTCTCTATAAAAATGACCAAAAGCCAAGCCTAAAACTAACCAAACTAATCCTCTCAGTTTTTCTCATATATATAGAGCCTCTTTGTGTACCGAGAGCCATTACCAAGCTGCCATCTGTCCATAATTCTGGAATTTTCTCCAAAAATTCCAGCAAATAATCTGAATAAATTCCAACTGCCTTCTGAAGTTGTTGTCTTCTTCCTCTGATTGCTGCAGCATCTTCAGCCGAATTCCAGCTGATTTCTGTGATCTTTGTCGTTTTCCTCTGCTGCTGCAGCATTTTCAGCAGAATTCCAGCTGCTTTCTGTGGTCTTTGTCTTTTTCCTCTACGGCTGCAGCATTTTCAGCAGAGTTTTTGTCTTTTTCTTCTGACTGCCGCAGGATCTGCAGCAGAATTCTAGATGCTTTCTGCAGGATTTTTGTCTTTTTCTTCTGCTGCTGCAGGATCAGCAGCAGAATTGCAGATGCTTTCTGAATTTTCTTGTAATTTTTTCTGCCACGTTTCAAATAAAACAACTATAAAGAAAATGGCTGAATTAATACAACTGAATTTTTATTCTCTTTTTACCCTTGTCACAATAAATCAAATCAAATTAATTCCCAAATAAAAATAAATACATACAACTCGACCACATTTGAAAATTAATTCAATTAAATTGACTTTTAACAATAAATTCACATTTTTAGGTAAAAAGAGAGAAAATATCAAATCAACACATTTTCATTTCATTTTCCAAATAAATTTAGTTAATTCCCAAATAAAACGTGGCAAATTGGACGTGAATAACTATATTATTTTAGAGTTATCACACCCCCAAACTTAGGTCATTGCTCGTCTCGAGCAATGCTGCAGCAATGCGGAAGCAACAGAAATATACATACCCACATAAAAACTTTATCAGCGGTTTCAGTCAAACCTGGGACTAGTGATTTCAGAGAGAAAAATTCAAAATTCAAGCAGACATAATGTTCCATCCTTAGTTGAATAACTAAATATTAACCAACCCAAGCTCAAAGAATTCATACTCCAGTGTGTGTGAATAGTCTTTTCTTTTCAATCTCTCATTCATAAGTCAACATATGGTAATCCTAAGGTTCATTTTGTGTCTTCAAACTCAGTCCATTACACCCCTCTCCACTAATGTAACAAATTTAGCAATAAAGATCAAAGAGGTCTTAAATTGGTTGTAATGTAGGCTAGGGCTAAGGTAGGAAAAATATGGATAAAAAGTAGGCTCAAAACTTAGTCCTAGTCTGCCATGAACTTCTACCCAATGATATCACTTCTCTCGATGATTTTTTTCGAATCAACTCAAGGAGCATAAACATTTACACCCTATTTCAGAAATACGTGCAACATTTAACCACAATCAGTATATAACATTTGACCACAAAGAAGCATAACACGTATTTTCTTTTTGCTCTTTTTCTTCTTCTTTTTCTTTTTAAAGTAAAGAGGGTGCTTTCACTTTTTTCACACATATTTTTATACACATACCCTCAATACATAGAGCATTTATAACAGAATTTCAAAATTTTCTTAAATACCATTGATCCAATAAAAATGATGATGCTGCAGCATTTCTATATTCCTCCTCATAGCATTCTCAGCATACCCCCAAACTTATGTTTAACAGTGTTCATAGCAGACTAAAATCAAGTTTAGGGAAAACAAAGAATGGATACATGCAAAACATTTAGGATAAGTGGCTATTTAATAAGGGTGTGAAGAAATTAGGCTTAGGCTCAACTTGGGTTAAATAAGGAAGCAAAATACATTAGGGTAAGCTAGAAAGGCTCAAACGGTTCAAGAACATGCCTCAATCATTTCTTTAGTACCAAATCTACTAGGATTTCACCTCAAGGAATATAACAAATGAGTCTAAAAATTCTGAACCTTCATACCAAAGCTAACTCTTTTTATGAACATGAAATCTCCAAGTAAGACTATGTGCAAAAGATAGGGAGTAGAAATAATTTTTACTTAGAGTCAACTAATACCTAGTTATTCTAAAAGGAAGATACAAAGTCTACGGGAATGTCTTTTTGTTTTTAAGATATCATCATTAATCGGGTCCCAAAAGTCTACACTAATCCTGCTGAAACTAAGGTTCTACTGGGTCATATGAAAATGCTGCCGCATTTGTGCAAGTAATTTTTCTATGCCAGATCAGTCAATTTATAAGGCATCCTAAAACAGTTTTTTCAGATAAGACATTCATACATTCAAATAGATCATTCAGATTTCAGCAAAGAGGATATTAATGCATTTAAAAGACGACAGGAAAATGTTTTAAAATTAGCACCATTTTGAACTTTTTGCCACCAGAGGACACCCTCCCCCAAACTTAAGGGGAAGCAATGTCCTCATTGCTTTAACATAGAACTTTAGACAGCAAGCAAAGCAATGTACTAAAAATAACAAAACAACAAAAAACAAAAGATAAGAAAAGTTGTTCAAGACCTGCACAGCAGGCAAATATGGTTCAAGCCAATAACACAAAAGGTAAAGGAAGTTAAGGGTAAGAACTACTCCCATATAGACGGGAGTGCATCAAGGGGCGATGAAGACATCGTCATCCATTCGGTTGGGGTCCTCATTAGGTAGGAGTTCGGTCGGGAAACAGGGCCATGGGTTTCCAGCGTGTTGTCGTTGCCGTGGCAACGACTGATGGAATTCCGGTTGATGTGCTAAATAGGTGTTATTTTACCCTATGTTGATTATGAGTAATTAAGGACTGTGATTGACTAATTGTCACATTTAGTCTCTATGGTGTCACTTAATCAGCCAGAACCTAAGGCAGAGTACCTATCGTGTAGCTAGTTTGTTGGAAAGTATCTACGATTTTATTACATAATTATCGTACTCCCAGGGAAGTGGTAACGGCTTAGTAGTAACTAGCCTTTATTCCTAACTCTTATCTTATAATCCAGTTATGCAATCTTCATCAATAACTTTGATGAGATGGTGATTCGTTCTCCACTAGGTTTAAGTCTAATTAATCCTAGAAGTGTTTTATAGATGAGTCCTGATTCTATGTTATATTGTTCCTATATGTTGATTGACCTATATTCGAGTGTTTTAGATATATCTTAGCCTAGATTGCAACTATGTTCTGTGTCTAAAGGTGTACCACATCTGAGTCTCTATGCTACCGCCCCATCGCCAAGGTAAACGGCCCTACTCACGGCTACTACTAAAGACAGCTATGAAAGCCCTATGTCACTTCGGGAATCATGCCACTTGCCCATAACCGTCGGCATAACACTCTACTCAGCCTACCTAGACAACTCTAACAAATAGGGTGTTCCGCAGGTTATTTTATCTAGTATGGCAGACACCAATACTAATTGATGCCTGTTAAACTAAACCGGTTATGAATAGACCGTGGTTAGGAATTGTCTATAACCCTAATTTTAGTTTAAAAGAAACTACATTAGACATGCAGACATAATGAATATTTAAGCAGGTGGCTATTTCCGGAAAAACATAATAACTTCAACAAATATAACAAATATTCATAGTAATCATAATCCTGTATTCAAATCAGTATTTGGACAAACACAGTAACAACATATAAAGAGAGGGACGGGGGGGGACTGATGCCATAAAGAAATCACCCTTTACGTAGTCACGCCGTTGGAGCGTACTGCTTGACCCGACTCTGCTCGTCAGAACCTTCGGAGGACGCTTCCTCAGCCTAGTAGCTGGGCTTTAACTTAACAACCTGGCTTAAGCCCAGCCCTGTGGACTGACTCTTCGAACGCCTAGAGCCCTCTTAGGATCTCCTAACGAAATCCCGGGTATTCTATGAATACCAGAAACGAACCTATCTATGTAAGCCTAAGATCTGAGACTATTTCTCAGAAACTAAAACAAAACACTAACAAGAAAGAAAACTGAGATCCGAGTCTCTGAGTGAGTTATGTACTAGAGAAGTGTACACTGGAAACCACTTAATGACTCAGATCGAGTGGAGAGGAATGAATTCAACTAATGGAGGCCTAGGGTATTTATAGCAGCTTCCCGGGGTGATTTTTCATCAAAAATTCGATGTGGGACTGGATCTGGGGGTTCGGGACGCCCGTCCTGGTCTGTTGACCAGGTCAGGATGCCCGTCCCGAGTCCTGGACGCCCGTCTCGAGTCCTGGACGCCCGTCCCGGATTCAGGATGCCCGTCCTGACCCTTTGACCAAGTCAACATTTCCAAAAATTGCATTTTTGCCCCAAAATTTGCTGTTTTCGTCCACTTTTCAGCTGACACTTCCAAAATCATAAAAACTATAAAATTGAGTAAATAACAAACAATTAAGATCAATTTGCCCTCAATTTCACCCGAAATCATACATAAAAACATGTTAAAAAGGTGAAACCATTTTCGCGTATCATATAACCCCACACTTAGCTATTTGCTTGTCCTCAAGCAAAGTCCACCTGAAGTTAGTGATTCTAAACCATACGTGCTTTCCTAGTCATGTTTTTATTCCAAAAAATTCTTTAGATAATTCTTAACACAGGTCTGACTGGTTAGGTTGCTATGACAAGGTCTCAAATGTCTCTAGTAGTTTGTTAGGGTCAGGCAGAAAACAAATCAACAACTAGGTTGAACTTTTTTTTTTCTTAGTCACAGGGTCTTCCTGATGTGTAGTGTGTGTACTAGTCTAGACCAGATAGGCAACACAATGTACTCTTGTCTTAACTACTACCAGATAACACTTCGACCCATCGCTAGACATATTAACAACAGACAACTTTTTGAGTTCTAAGCTTTGGTGATCAAATTTTTAATGTTTTAGCATTTAGTTATTTTCTTTATAGATTCAGGGTATTTTGAGTCTGCTTAGAACACGTCAACTTCAACTACCCATGTAGCGAGTCCCACTCCGATGACTCCCAGATCTACACAACCTTTGGGCATCAGGCTTTAAGTTCCCCGAAGGAGTGGTGCTCGAGTAGCGAAGGCCGCTGGCAAACTACCCTCATTTGATTAACTTTCTTTTGTTTCTTTTCACTTTTAGCTCAGAGTCTCATCTAGTCATTCTAACTGCCAATATATCCACAACTGGTCTAATTTTATCTAGTTAAGTCTCGAACAGGCAATTGGCTGAGGTCTCTAATCCAGACAAAGTTGTGCTCAGTTATCAGGAATTCCCTATTCCTAATCAATTAGTTCAGCAGTAGTCATCAATTATCTCCTACTAGCCATAACATACTACCTACATATCATAGACATAAGCAATTGTTTAACCAAGCATACTGCAATTAGAAGTCTGAAAGACGGAAAAATTTTGAAAACATTTTGGAAGGGTGTGAAAATATGGGGAAAACAAGCAAAAGCATGCAAAAAAAATTGCAAACTGCTACAGTGCACCGTGCACTGCTACCCCACACTTAAGTCTGGCACTGTCCTCAGTGTTCATGCATATCTAAATACCCCACACTTATTTGACAACAAGAAATAAAACAGAAAGAAAAGATTCTTACCCACACTATCGTTAAGAAAGACATAAAAAAAACAACATAATGTAAACAATTCTGTATGTCATATAAATCAACTTTGTACATAGATTCATACGTCATACAGCCCAGACATGTTTATACACATAGAACAAGAAAAACAAAAGGAAAATAAAGGAAGGAGAGAGAGACTAAGAACCCGGTGGATCGTCGTCCAGTGGACCGAGTTCTGCTGTAAAGTCAAACTCGAAGTTTTCCGCCACTTGGGAAGTCTGCTGATGTATCTCCTCAATCCTGCTGGTGCTCATGGCGATCCTGTCATCCATCATCGCCAACCGTCTGTCAATCCTGTCCTCCATCATCGTCAGCCGTCTGTCAATCCCGTCCATGTCTCGACTGTATCGGGCCGATAGTTCTGCCAATCCGTGCGACATGTGTCGTTCGAAGGCAGTACGTGGCATGAATGTCTCGGACGGAGGGATATGCGCTGGAAATGCTTCCGATGCCGATGCTTGTCCTGGCTGATCCGTGTGGATGGTGTAGCGGCCATTCGCATCCCGGACAACCATTCCCATGTTCCGTAGAATAGTAAGATCAGCGGGAACGGTGGTCGGGGCGACCAGGGTCAGCTCCGAGCCCTCTATGTCCAACTCCAGGTAGCGGGCTAGCCTGGTGATGTACGGTCCGAGCCCCAGACACTGTTTCCGGGTGTCTGTAGCGAATCCTCGCATGACGACCGTGATGAGTCTAGCCATCTCTACCGTAGATCCCATGTGCATGTTGGCCAGAAGGAATGTCTCCATCTGGGTGACAGTTCCGGGAGCCGTCCGTCGTCCTGACAATGTATGTACAATGATAGCATGCAGGTAACGAAGAGTAGGATAAATACCTGTGCCTTTGCGAAGCCATGCTGGTATGGGACACCCGTCATGCAGATCTGAGCCCAAGCAGTGGAGACGTTTGCAGACGTGAAGTCTCAAACCGCTGTGGTGTATGCGGGCGTATCCAGCTCATCTCTCTGCCAGATACCTAGGGCGACGCCGAACTCGTCCATACTCATCGACCGATCTATTCCGCCCAAGCAGAATGTGATCTGCTCCTGGTGGCATGTAAAAGACGCATAGAACTCACATACCAGCTCCAGGTATGTGGGCTTTGTGACGATGAACACTCGACTGTAAGGTGGCACGTCGAGTATGCGTCTGACTTCCGGCTCTACTCCTAGCGTCTGTACTGCTGCCCAATCCAACGTTCTGCCCGTCAGTATCGTACGCCTGATGTACCCAGTGCATCTTTCTTGGTATGCTGTGCTGGAGGGAAACAGCATAAAAGGCTGTGCCACTGAGGTAACTGTCAAGGTAGATATGGTACGAGCACGTTTGGGAGCCATTGAAAACGTACGAGAGAGTTTAGGTGGGAAAGAAAGCTTTAAACTCAAATTCTGGAGGTGAATTTGAATTCAGAAGGATGAAATTAGGTTAGGGAAAGATTTTGAATTTTTGGCAGGAAAATCGAATTTTGGAGGGAAATTCGAATTTTTGGGTGAAGTTTAAAATTCAAATTTTGGAGGGAAACTCGAATTTTTAAACTTTGGAGAGTTTGCCAAAAATTTGTAGAGAGAAGGTAGAGAGAAATATTTTTAGAGAGATGAATTTTTGGTTGTAGATTTGAGAGAAAATGAAAAAAAAATGAATTTTTATAGAAGGGGCGGCCTTCGGGACGCCCGTCCCGCTGTACGCCCGTCCAGAATAGGGACGCCCATCCCGGGTTGCTTCAGAACGCGTGCCAATTCCGAAAAAAAAATTGTTTTCTTTTTTTTTCTTTCGTAATTCCCTGAAAATCTCAAAATACCAAAAATAATCGTAATTTTTAACAAGGCTTCATGTTTATCCAATCAAATTCAGAAGTTGTTAAAAACTCTATGCAAAAATTCCTCAGTCTTTTTTTGAAAATCATGACTACCCTAATTTTATTCCGACTTAAATTCAGCAAGAATTTCAGAAAAACAAAAACTGAGTTTGTACAATTTAATTAGTGAAAAATAAATTATATTTGCAAAACCTTTGTTTTTCATAGAAATTTGAAAATAAAATGTCTGAAGAAAATTGTTGAATATAAAGGACCCTTCAAAAACTTTGAAAAATAGAAAATTATGGGTCAATTATTCAGGTTTAGTTCAAACGAATTATTTGCTGAGAATAAAAGTAAAAGAATCTTCCCTTTTTCAGTGACCCTTATCTCTGATCTCCTGTAGCTCGGTTCGAATGCTTCGCATTTCTATGCGTATGGTTCTCATCTCATCCCTCTGCCTGCCCTGCTCACTGTGTAAGTCAGCCATCTCCCTGAGTAGTTGTGCACCTTGGTTCTCCTGAAGACTGACCGTGGCTCTGAGTCGGTCCACGTTAGTTGTGATATTCAGACTGAGTTGGTCTAAATGACACAGTCTGCTGGCAATTCCTTGGTCCATCTTGTAGACCCTTTGAGCCAACGTGTCTATCTGCACGGACAACATTGAATGATAACCGTTAGTACTCCCCCCGGATGAAGGGGTGCGCTCGTTAGGTGTTGGGGTGTATGCAGGAGAGGTTGGTGAATTTTGGGTTTGGTCAGTAGGGGGTGGATTTATAGGAACTCTCTGGGCAGGAGGGTGAGCTGGAGATCTCTGGGGTTCTTCTCTAGGAGGGAAGGTATCCTCAGAAGGATCTTCTTCCGTGGGACTAGGCTCACGAGCGTTCAGGAATCGTCTCACTAGGTCACTAGCATCTGGGCTTGAGTTTACTTCCACTGGTTGTGAAGGAAGAGTCCCTCGTGGTATTTCTGGTGCAGGCCTAGATGGGCCTTCTGGCTTTGTCTTCTTTGGTCCTGGAGTGTCAGGGTTTTCTGTTTTCTTTGCCTGGTTAGTAGCTGCTCTTGTTCTCTTCATTTCTGAGTGCAAAGTCTGGTTAGAAATAACAAATAACCAAAAATAGGAAAGTGAAATAAGAAAGCAAGAAAAATATTTTTAGGGACTTTGAGTTTTATTTAGAAAGCAGGTAAATTTCCTTAATATGGTTTTAGAATAATTTTCTAAAATTTGATTATCCTAAGTGTCTTAATTTCAGATATTATCTAAAATTAATTAGTTATGATAATCCTATATTTAGGAAAGTGATTGTCTAACTAGTATAAGATAAGTGTAATTCAAAAGTCTAGGTTACTACCGTTACCTATCATAAGTCTCTAGAGTTGTGGCCAATAATCCTAAATTCATTATGATATTTCCCCAGCAACGGCGCAAAAAATCTAATGGAATTCCGGTTGATATGCTAAATAGGTGTTATTTTACCCTATGTTGATTATGAGTAATTAAGGACTGTGATTGACTAATTGTCACATTTAGTCTCTATGGTGTCACTTAATCAGCCAGAACCTAAGGCAGAGTACCTATCGTGTAGCTAGTCTGTTGGAAAGTATCTACGATTTTATTACATAATTATCGTACTCCCAGGGAAGTGGTAACGGCTTAGTAGTAACTAGCCTTTATTCCTAACTCTTATCTTATAATCCAGTTATGCAATCTTCATCAATAACTTTGATGAGATGGTGATTCGTTCTCCACTAGGTTTAAGTCTAATTAATCCTAGAAGTGTTTTATAGATGAGTCCTGATTCTATGTTATATTGTTCCTATATGTTGATTGACCTATATTCGAGTGTTTTAGATATATCTTAGCCTGGATTGCAACTATGTTCTGTGTCTAAAGGTGTACCACATCTGAGTCTCTATGCTACCGCCCCATCGCCAAGGTAAACGGCCCTACTCACGGCTACTACTAAAGACAGCTATGAAAGCCCTATGTCACTTCGGGAATCATGCCGCTTGCCCATAACCGCCGGCATAACGCTCTACTCAGCCTACCTAGACTACTCTAACAAACAGGGTGTTCCGCAGGTTATTTTATCTAGTATGGCAGACACCAATATTAATTGATGCCTGTTAAACTAAACAGATATGAATAGACCATGGTTAGGAATTGTCTATAACCCTAATTTAGTTTAAAAGAAACTACATTAGACATGCAGACATAATGAATATTTAAGCAGGTGGCTATTTCAGGAAAAACATAATAACTTCAACAAATATAACAAATAGTCATAGTAATCATAATCTTGTATTCAAATCAGTATTTGGACAAACACAGTAACAACATATAAAGAGAGGGACAGGGGGGACTGATGCCATAAAGAAATCACCCTTTACGTAGTCACGTCGTTGGAGCGTACTGCTATATATGCCGTAGTGCTTGACCCGACTCTGCTCATTAGAACCTTCGGAGGACGCTTCCTCAGCCTAGTAGCTGGGCTTTACTTAACAACCTGGCTTAAGCCCAGCCCTGTGGACTGACTCTTCGAACGCCTAGAGCCCTCTTAGGATCTCCTAACGAAATCTCGGGTATTCTATGAATACCAGAAACGAACCTATCTATGTAAGCCTAAGATCTGAGACTATTTCTCAGAAACTAAAACAAAACACTAACAAGAAAGAAAACTGAGATTCGAGTCTCTGAGTGAGTTGTGTTCTAGAGAAGTGTACACTGGAAACCACTTAATGACTCAGATCGAGTGGAGAGGAATGAATTCAACTGCTGGAGGCCTGGGGTATTTATAGCAGCTTCCCACGGTGATTTTTCATCAAAAATTCGATGTGGGACTGGATCTGGGGGTTCGGGACGCTCGTCCCGGATTGGGACGCCCGTCCCAGTGCTTTGACTGGGTCGGGACGCCCGTCCCGGATTCGGGACACCCGTCCTGACCCTTTGACCAAGTCAACATTTCCAAAAATTGTGTTTTTGCCCCAAAATTTGATGTTTTCGTCCACTTTTCACCTGACACTTCCAAAATCATAAAAACTGTGAAATTGAGTAAATAACAAACAATTAAGATCAATTTTCCCTCAATTTCACCCTAAATCATACATAAAAACATGCTAAAAAGGTGATACGATTTTTGCGTATCAACGACTTGAGGTAGGATTCATCACGTGCTCGTGCGTACCTCCAATAAATCTGAAGTTGAGCGAGAATATGTGTGTTCGTTGCTGCAGCATCGGTGGATGTCGATGCTGGAGCATCCCCCAAACTGAAATAAAAACAAAGAAAACAACAAACAGAAAAAACTAACAGTGGTCGGGTACAGGGGTACGCGACACCTAATAAAACAAATAAACAAAAATAATAAATAAACAGAAAGAAAAAGAAAAACAGAAAATAAAGCAAAAAATAAAAAGTGTTCACTTGAATTTTTCACTTGTGTTGGGTCCACTCAATTCTTCAGCATTGACCAATAATAGAGAAGCAACGGTTTGCTCTTGGTCACCATCTCTGTAGAGTTTTAGTCTATGCCCGCTGACTTTAAATTTGATCCCCTTTTTGCCCACAACCTAGACCACTCCATAAGGATAAATTTGTTCAATTGTGTATGGTCCGGTCCATCTCGATTTCAATTTGCCTGGAAATAATCTCAATCTTGAATTAAAAATCAGAACTTGTTGTCCAATTTCAAAATTTCTTGGCTGGATGTGTTTATCATGCCATCTCTTCGTTTTCTCCTTGCATAACTTGGCATTTTCATAAGAAAATAACCTCAGCTCATCCAGTTCAGAAAGCTGCAGCATTCAACTAACTATGGGTAGTTGAAACAAGAAAAGATTCTTCCCCACACTTATTTGAAACAAGAAACAAAACAGAAAAGATTCTTACCCCACACTTATTCAACTAACTATGGGTAGGATGGAATCTAGAAATAACAAAACAAGAAATAAAATGAAAGAGATACTCCCTTAGTCTGTGAAGTCCACAGTCTGCTCGGACGAGTCAAACGGCTCTTTGTAAATCTTCAGGCGTTGTCCGTTTACTTTTTGAATAATACCGTCAGAATCCATGATGTCACATGCTCCGAAAGGTAATACTTCCGTGATCGTGAACGGTCCTGACCAACAGTTACGCAGCTTTCCTGGGAAGAATTTGAAACGTGAGTTGTACAACAATACCTTGTCTCCCGGTTCAAAATTTTTCTGGGCTCTGAGTCGTCTATCATGCCGGAGTTTACTTGTCATTTTGAACTGATGTGAGTTCTCATGGGCTTTGAGCCTCCACTCATCCAATTCGTTGAGATGTAGAATCCGGTGTTCCTTAGTTAAATTATCATCGAGATTGCATTTTTGCACTGCCCAGTAAGCTCTATGTTCAAGTTCAACCGGAAGGTGGCATGCTTTTCCGTAGACTAGTCGATAGGGTGAGAACCCCGTAGTGGTCTTGTATGCTGTACGGAAGGCCCATAATGCATCCTCCAGTTTATTGGCCCAATCCTTACGGTTAACACCCACGGTCTTTTCTAGGATTCTCTTTATTCCCCTATTGGTTACCTCAGCCTGCCCGTTGGTTTGAGGATGGTATGCTGTGGAAATGCGATGCTGAATTCCGTATTACTGGAGTACCTTCTGCAATTGAGAGTTGCAGAAGTGCGTACCTCGATCACTGATTAGGGCTTTTGGACATCCAAACCTAGCGAAAATCTGCTTAAGGAATTTACATACGGCTCTAGCATCATTAGTAGGTAGGGCCTGTGCCTCAGGCCATTTTGAAAAATATTCTACGGCTACTAAGATGTACTTCATACCAAAAGAGGAGGGAAACGGACCCATGAAATCTATACCCCATATGTCAAATATTTCTACACTTTGAATTGGCTGTTGGGGTAGACTATCTCGAGAAGATATTGTTCCTGCTTTCTGACAGGCATCGCACGATCCTGTAAATGCTGCGGCGTCTTTGAATATGGTAGGCCAGTAAAAGCCTGCTTCTTAGCTCGGCCACTTGTGCACCAATTCTTGATGTTCCTGTAAAGTCTCTCCAGAGCGTTTCTAGCATCTACATCACTCATTCCATTGAAACCGCTCTGGGGATTAAGTCCATCAAGAATTTGCTTACCCATGTCTGACATACCCCCGTAAAATTGCTGAATCAGCAATGCCTCCATGTTGGGGGCAGAGCCTGAGTAGCTCCTTGAATCTGTCCCAAGCTTCGATCACTGTCTCATCAGCAGCTTGAGTGAAACTAGACAGACCCCTTCGATATTCTAGGACTCTTGATGCAGAGTAGTACTCTTCTAGGAAGGCTTTGCTTAACTCATCCCAAGAGGTGATGGAGTTAGTAGGTAGCTGGGCCAACCATCTCTTTGCTCTGTCCCTCAGTGAGTAGGGAAAAAGGTTGAGTTTAGTTACTTCTGCAGTATGATCTCCCTTGAGGCCTTCGCAGAGAGAAGAGAAATCAGATAGGTGTTCCAGCGGATTCTCGGCTGCAGTTCCTCCAAACTGAACCCAATTTATAATCAGTTGGATCACATTTGGTTTAAGATCATAGCGAGGGTTCCCAGGGATTCGGATGGCAGATGAGACTGGGATAGTCTGTGGCTGGATGTAGGATTCAAGGGTAGGTCTTTCAGCAGCCATTTCTGTTCTTCGCCTATTAGCTGTGCGAATGATTCGTTCAGGATTTTCAACTGGTGTTTCAAGGTTAGCTTCTGAAGATCGAGTCATGCAACTACAGAGAAGAACACGTTTTATCCTGAGCAAACTCGTTAGTGGGGTTACAGGGAAAGTGAAAACTTAAAAATTTGGAAGAAAGAGAAAACAAAATAAAATAACTATTCAAAAGGAGAGAACACAAAAGATAGGGAAAAGAGAACAACTTACCATTAAACAAGAAAAAGTACAATTTTTTTTTCGGATTTTTAAATTTAAACAATTTTTTTTTCTTTTAATATTTCGAAAGCAATTAAATTCCCTCAATATGGTTCAAGAATAATTTTCTAAAATTTGATTATCCTAAGTGTCTTAATTCCAGATAACATCTAAAATTAATTAGTTATGATAACCCTATATTTCGGAAATTGATTGTCTAACTGGTATAACATAAGTGTTGGGTCTAAAGTCTAGGTTACTACCGTTACCTATCATAAGCCTCTAGAATTTTGATCAGGAATCCTAAATTCATTATGATATTTCCCCGACAACGACGCCAAAAAACTGATGGGATTCCGGTTGACGTGCTAAATAGGTGTTATTTTACCCTATGTTGATTATGAGTAATTAAGGACTGTGATTGACTAATTGTCACATTTAGTCTCTATGGTGTCACTTAATCAGCCAGAACCTAAGGCAGAGTACCTATCGTGTAGCTAGTTTGTTGAAAGTATCTACGATTTTATTAAATAATTATCGTACTCCCAGGGAAGTGGTAACGCCTTAGTAGTAACTAGCCTTCATTCCTAACTCTTATCTTATAATCCAGTTATGCAATCTTCATCAATAACTTTGATGAGATGGTGAGTCGTTCTCCACTAGGTTTAAGTCTAATTAATTCTAGAAGTGTTTTATAGATGAGTCCTGATTCTATGTTATATTGTTCCTATATGTTGATTGACCTATATTCGAGTGTTTTAGATATATCTTAGCTTGGATTGCTGATACGCGAAAATCGTATCACATTTTTAGCATGTTTTTATGTATGTTTTAATGTGAAATCGAGAGTAAATTGACATTAATTGTTTATTATTTACTTGATTTCACGGTTTTTATGATTTTGGAAGTGTTAGGTGCAAAGTAGACGAAAACAGCAATTTTTGGGGCAAAAACGCAATTTTTGGAAATGTTGACTCGGTCAAAGGTCCGGGACGGGCGTCCCGACCAAGCCAAGCCAGAGGGACGGGCGTCCAGCACCAGGGACGGGCGTCCCGACCTGGTCAACAGACCAGGACGGGCGTCCCGAGCCGCCAGAAGCTGTCCCACATCGAATTTTTCAGAGATTTTCACTCCGGGAACCTGCTATAAATACCCCAGGCCTCCAGCAGTTGAATTCATCCCTCTCCACTCGATCTGAGTCATTAAGTGGTTTCCAGTGTACAATTTTCCAGTACACAACTCACTCAGAGACTCGGATCTCAGTTTTCTTTCTTATTAGTGTTTGTTTTAGTTTCTGAGAAATAGTCTCAGATCTTAGGTTTCTATAGATAGGTTCGTTTCTGGTATTCATAGAATACCCGGGATTTCGTTAGGAGATCCTAAGAGAGCTCTAGGCGTTCGAAGAGTCAGTCCACAGGGCTAGGCTTAAGCCCAGGACGTAAGGTAAAGTCTAGCTACTAGGCTGAGGAAGCGTCCTCCGAAGGTTCTGGTGAGCAGAGTCAGGGCGAGCAATACGACATATACAGCAGTACGCTCCGTAGGCGAGACTTCGTAAAGGGTGATTTCTTTATGGCATCGGTCCCCATGTCCCTCTCTTATATGTGTTATTGCTTTGTTCTAAATATGAATTATGAATATCATATTACGATTTTATGAATAGTTGTGTTATATGTTGAAGTTTTTATGTTTTTCCGGAAATAGCCACCTGCTAAATATTCATTATGTCTGCATGTCTAATGTAAGTCTCTTTTAAACTAAAACTAGGGTTGTAGACAATTCCTAACCACGGTCTATTCATAACCTGTTTAGTTTAACAGACATCAATTAGTATTGGTGTCTGTCATACTAGATAAAATAACCAACGGAACACCTTGTTTGTTAGAGTAGTCTAGGTAGGCTGAGTAGAGAGTTATGCCGGCGGTTTTGCGACGAGCAGCATGACCCCGAAGTGACATAGGGTACCGTTCATTGCTGACTTTAATCCGGGCCGTGAGTAGGGCCGTTTACCTTAACGATGGGGCGGTAGCGTAGAGACCTCAGATGTGGTACACCTTTAGATACAGAACATAGTTGCATTCCAGGCTAAGATATATCTAAAACACTCGAATATAGGTCAATCAACATATAGGAACAGTTGCTCGCCCTGACTCTGCTCACCAGAACCTTCGGAGGACGCTTCCTCAGCCTAGTAACTGGGCTTTACCTTAATACCCAGCTTAAGCCCAGCCCTGTGGACTGACTCTTCGAATGCCTAGAGCCCTCTTAGGATCTCCTAACGAAATCCCGGGTATTCTATGAATACAAAAAACGAACCTATCTATAGAAACCTAAGATCTGTGATTATTTCTCAGAAACTAAAACAAAACACTAATAAGAAAGAAAACTGAGATCCGAGTCTCTGAGTGAGTTGTGTACTAGAGAAGAGTACACCGGAAACCACTAAATGACTCAGATCGAGTGGAGAGGAATGAATTCAACTGCTGGAGGCCTGGGGTATTTATAGCAGCTTCCCGTGGTGATTTTTCAGCAAAAATTCGATGTGGGACTGGTTCTGGGGGTTCAGAATGCCCGTCCTGATCTGTTGACCAGGTCGGGACGCCCGTCCCGAGTCCTGGACGCCCGTCCCGGCGGGTTAACTGGGCCGGGACGCCCGTCCTGACACGTTGACTAAGTCAATATTTCCAAAAATTGCGTTTTTGCCCCAAAATTTGCTGTTTTCGTCTACTTTTCACCTGACACTTCCAAAATCATAAAAACCGTGAAATTGAGTAAATAACAAATAATTCAGATCAATTTGCCCTCAATTTCACCCGAAATCATACATAAAAACATGCTAAAAAAGTGATACGATTTTCGCGTATCATATAACCCCACACTTAGCTTTTTGCTTGTCCTCAAGCAAAGTCTACCTGAAGTTAGTGATTCTAAACCGTAGTGCAGTCACTTAAATTTCTAGTCATGTTTTTATTCCAAAAATTCTTCAGACAAGTCTTATCACAGGTTCGACTGGTTAGGTTGCTATGACAAGGTCTCAGATGTTTTTAGCAGCTTGTTATGATCGGGCAGAAAACAAATCAACAACTAGGTTGAACTTTTTCTTAGTCACAGGGTCTTCCTGATGTGTAGTGTGTGTACTAGTCTAGACCAGATAGTCAACACAATGTACTCTTGTCTTAACTACTACCAGATAACACTTCGACCCATCGCTAGACATATTAACAGCAGACAACTTTTTGAGTTCTGAGCTTTGGTGATCAGATTTTTAATGTTTTAGCATTTAGTTATTTTCTTTATAGATTCAGGGTATTTTGAGTCTGCTTAGAACACGTCAACTTCAACTACCCATGTAGTGAGTCCACTCCGATGACTCCCAGATCTACACGACCTTAGGGCATCAGGCTTTAAGTTCCCCGAAGGAGTGGTGCTCGAATAGCGAAGGCCGCTGGCAAACTACCCTCATTTGATTAACTTTCTTTAATTTCTTTTCACTTCTAGCTCAGAGTCTCATCTAGTCATTCTAACTGCCAATATATCCACAACTGGTCTAATTTTATCTAGTTAAGTCTCGAACAGGTAATTGGTTGAGGTCTCTACTCCAGACAAAGTTGTGCTCAGTTATCAGGAATTCCCTATTCCTAATCAATTAGTCCAAGATAGCTATCAATTATCTCCTACTAACCATAACATACTACCTACATATCATAGACATAAGCAATTGTTTAACCAATCATACTGCATTTAGAAGTATGAAAGATGGAAAAATTTTGAAAAAAAAAATATTTTTGGAAGGGTGTGAAAATACGGGGAAAAACAAGCAAAATCATGCAAACATTTTGTCAACTGCTACAGTACACCGTGCACTGCTACCCCACACTTAAGTCTGACACTGTCCTCAGTGTTCATGCATAGCTAAACTACCCCATACTTATTTGCAAACAAGAAGAAATGAAAACAAAATAGAAAACTCTTACCCCACACTTATTTGACTAAGGGTAAGAGAGAAAATAAAACAACCAACAAAACAAGACACAAAAATGAAGAAAATAAAAGTAAAGGAAGATGAGATTAGAAAAACTCCCTTCTTGCCTCGAGAAGAAGGGTTTTCTCAGATCTGTCAATTGACTCTTCACCTTAGCCATGTGCTATTGCTGAGGCATTCTTGACTCTGTAAGCTCTAGATACTGGAACGGATGACGTCAGCTTCGATCCTTCATCGTCGAGCTCTAGGTAGTGGCCTATTCATTTGATGAATGGCTCGAGCCCCACGGACTGCTTCCTCGAATCATTTCTAAGATTTCTCACAATCATAGCAACGTGTCCAGGAGGAACGTGTCTAGGAATGAGATTTCTTGAGATTGGTGTGCCTACCTGCCAATGTTAGTGAAGGTATGGCATGCAAGTCTCGAATGGAAGAAAAGATACCTGAAGTTTTGGCAAAGATGTGGTGGTAGGGGCTCCAGTTGTATAGATCTGGGCCCAAGTATTTGAGACTTCCTCGGGGAAGTTTCTCACAGCTGATTGGTATGCAGGGAATGCAAGCTCCTCCATTGCTATGCTCCTGATACAATGCTAAATTCCTCTATATCCTGCGACCGTTCGATACCACTTGGTATATCAAATGCTTGCACTGGTCTGGCTTTAATTGTTGCCAGTATCTCATCTATTGCTTCTGCGAGTAGGGGTTTTCCTGTGGTGGTGTCTTCTAAAAGTTTCTAGCTTTCGAATTACTCCTCAGCTAAATCTCGTATGATTCCTCTAGTTGGAATTGTATGCATTTCCCATTGGAGCAGCATTCTGCAGTAACCTACTCCTACCTCTTTTGGAATGGTCAGTCATTCCCATAGCAATCCCTGCTAAAGTGTGGTACTTAGCAGACTTCACAGATTAGATACATAGACTGAGCCTTTCTTCCTAAGACGTTAGCATTCTGAATTTGAAAAACAACTTCTCATAGAATCTTGCTGGGGTAGGCGATCTCTGGAAGGGGTGTTACCAAGCATCGCAGGGCTGTATCAGAGATACAAAATCTTTGAATATGGTGGCTCAACAAGATTCTACTTCCAACACTTTCCGGACAGTGTGATAGCAGTTAATTGGTCTCCCATAGATTCCTGCAATGCTTCAGAATCATGTGGCCTTCGCCTTCCGAGATACATCTTCTGATCAACTGATCTACAAAAATTTGAAATAGAAGAGAAATCTGCCCAGTAGTAATATTTCCAATCAGCAAAGAATTTCTTCTTTTGCTGATAAGTCATATCACTTGGGAATAATTAGCAGCTAGATAATTAGTAATATCAGTAAACCACGGAGGAGAATCATTACTCATAGCAAACAATGAAAATAGATTCTCATTCAGAAATTTGTCAGATACTACTGTCTCGTCAATAACCTCTAACTGAGGGTTTCCTAATCCAGACCAAAGGTTTGCTTTCTAGATTCTTAACCCTTTTTCTTATCCCTTCATTCTATATCAAATTCAAGTAACAACAAAACCTAACTTAGTCAATTATGGTTCAGTATCAGTTTTATTGAACACAGATATCTCAGAGTGATCAGTGTAACCTATTATTTTTAGACAAGACTAGATAAGATTAGGATTTATCATACATGAACTTTCTTATCATGTTTCTGTCCTAAAACAATTCTTACTACATCATTACATCACATATTCATTCAAAAAGTAGATTTCAATCAGGTGATGTCATAATGGGTGCAATAATTCCTTTTGGTTTTAAAAAAAAATCTCATGCAATCATCAGAAAAACAAAAGGAACATCCTTTTTTTCAATAGGACATTCAAAGGTCTGGCTATTAAGGAAAAACTATTTCATAACTCATCCTAATAAGGCTGGTATGACTCTAAGAAAATTCTAAAATAGAGTTTCTTCTCGATAAAAATCTAAGCCAACATTTTACAACTCAGAAGAAAATATATTTTATCCTCATTTCCATTTTTATTTCTTCGAAATTAAATAAAGGAAGAAAAACACGAAAAAGAGCAACAACTAAAAAAACAAGAGACAGGGAAAGAAGAACAACTTACCATTGAGCAAGAAAATACATTCTTTTTTTTTGGATTTTAAATTTTTAACATTTTTTTCTTTTTTATGTTTATTTTCGAAAGCAGTTAAATTTCCTCAATATGGTTTTAGAATGATTTTCTAAAATTTGATTATCCTAAATGTCTTAATTCCAGATAATATCTAAAATTAATTAGTTACGATAATCCTATATTTCGGAAACTGATTGTCTAACTAGCATAAAGCAAGTGTTAGGTCTAAGGTCGAGGTTACTACCGCTACCTATCATAAGTATCTAGAATTTTGATTAGGAGTCCTAAATTCATTATGATATTTCCCCGGCAACGGCGCCAAAAATCTGAGTTTGTACGCTAGGTGATGCGATTCCGGTTGACGTGCTAAATAGGTGTTATTTTACCCTATGTTGATTATGAATAATTAAGGACTGTGATTGACTAATTGTCACATTTAGTCTCTATGGTGTCACTTAATCAGCCAGAACCTAAGGCAGAGTACCTATCGTGTAGCTAGTCTGTTGGAAAGTATCTACGATTTTATTAAGTTAATTATCGTACTCCCAGGGAAGTGGCAACGGCTTAGTAGTAACTAGCCTTTTATCCTAACTCCTATCTTATGATCTAGTTATGCAATCTTCATCAAATACTTTGATGAGAGGGTGATCCGTTCTCCACTAGGTTTAAGTCTAATAAATCCTAGAAGTGTTTTCTAGATAAAGTCCTGATTTTATGTCATACTGTTCCTACGTGTTGATTGACCTATCTTCGAGTATTTTAGATGCATCTTAGCCTGGATTGCAACTATGTTCTGTGTCTAAAGGCGTACCACATTCGAGGTCTCTAATAAACCGCCCTACCTTAATGACGGCCCTACTCACGGTTCGGGACGAAGGCATCCATGAAAGCCCTATGTCACTTCGGGGATCATACCGCTTGCCCTAGCCGCCGGCATAATCGGACTCAGCTCGGCCCCTACCTAGACTACTTTAACAGGCAGGGTGTTCAACATGTTATTTTATCTAGCATGGCAGACACCAATGCTAATTGATGCCTGTTAGGAATTGTCTATAACCCTAACTTTAGTTTAAAAGGTTATGATTAGACCGTGGTTAGGAATTGTCTATAACCCTAACTTTAGTTTAAAAGAGCACATTAAACATGCAGACATAGTGAATATTTAGCAGGTGGCTATTTCCGGAAAAACATAACAACGTCAACATATAAAACAACTATTCATAAAAATCGTAATCTTGTATTCATAATAAGTATTTAGAACAAAACAATAACAACATATAAGAGAGGGACATGGGGACTGATGCCATAAAGAAATCACCCTTTACGTAGTCTCGCCGATGGAGCGTACTGCTGTATATGTCGTATTGCTCGCCCTGACTTTGCTCACCAGAACCTTCGGAGGACGCTTCCTTAGCCTAGTAACTGGGCTTTACCTTAATACCCAGCTTAAGCCCAGCCCTGTGGACTGACTCTTCGAACGCCTAGAGCCCTCTTAGGATCTCCTAACGAAATCCCGGGTATTCTATGAATACCATAAACGAACCTATCTATAGAAACCTAAGATCTGAGACTATTTCTCAGAAACTAAAACAAAACACTAATAAGAAAGAAAATTGAGATCCGAGTCTCTGAGTGAGTTGTGTACTAGAGAAGAGTACACCGGAAACCACTAAATGACTCAGATCGAGTGGAGAGGAATGAATTCAACTGCTGGAGGCCTGGGGTATTTATAGCAGCTTCCCGGGGTGATTTTTCAGCAAATATTCGATGTGGGACTGGTTCTGGGGGTTAGGGATGCCCGTCCCGGTTTGGGACGCCCATCCTGATCTGTTGACCAGGTCGGGACACCCGTCCCGGCGGGTTGACTGGGTCAGGATGCCCATCCTGACCCGTGACTAAGCCAATATTTCCAAAAATTGCGTTTTTTCCTCAAAATTTGCTGTTTTCGTCTACTTTTCACCTGACACTTCCAAAATCATAAAAACTGTGAAATTGAGTAAATAACAAACAATTCAGATCAATTTACCCTCAATTTCACCCGAAATCATACATAAAAACATACTAAAAAATTGATACGATTTTCGCGTATCACTAGGCCAATCCTAGGGTTAAGTGGCATGATACCGAAGTGACATAGGGTACCGTTCATGGATACTTTAATCCAACAGATGAGAAGGATCATCCCAAGGTAGGGGTGAATACACTAGGTAACTCAGATATGGTAAATAGATGGTTACATTTCATAATTGCCTTAGAGATCAAGATATATCTAAAATGTTCGAAGTTAGGGTCAAACAAATTGTAATAACTAAGCTTAAACTGATGAATGCCTGTCTAATCTTGAATACTAATTGCTTGTTATGGGTGAGTGGGATCACCAATCAATCTCAAAGTATTGATTATCGATTGACTGACTAGATAATAAGATGAATGTTAGGATTAAGGGATAGTTACTACTAAGCCGTTACCAGTTCCCTGGGAGTACGATATTAATAAATTAAAATCGTAGATACTTTCCAAGAACTAGCTACACGATAGGTACTCTGCCTTAGGTTCTAATTGATTAAGTGACAACAATTGAATGCTAAAGTGACAGTTAGTAAGACTCAATCCTTAATTACTCATAATCGACATAGCTAAATAAAGCCTATCTTTTAGCATACCAATCGGAACGCATCAGTAGGCACTTGTAGTGCATGTTCATCTGGTTCTGATTCTGATTCTGATCGTTCTGAAATGGATTCAGACATAGGTTCTACTTCAGAGTCAGATGTCTTCTTACTCTCGTCTTCTGAGAGTATCTCTTCTTGCGACAGGACAAACTTCTTTATGAACTTCTCGTTGTTTGCATTAGAATCTTGAGAAGTGTTTGTCGTGGGTGCTACCATAAAAAAGGTAGCAGGTCGTCATCTTTGGCTTTCTGCTTTCGATCATGATGACTTTCAGGAGGTACTCGTGGTACTGGAGGTGTGTGTGTTGCCGAAGGCATGCTAGCTGAAGGAATGCCTAAAGAACTCTCTCCACTGGATCTATATTTTCTCCTGGAAAGGCTTGGATAGAAAGGACTAGGCGGAAATTGTCGAGGATGATCTTCTAAAGGATCAGGATTAGATAAGAAAGATGTTAAGCTAGTAGGATACCTTGAATAGGTTGGCGGTGGTGCAAATCTAGCATCTCTTTCTTGTTCCATGAATTCAACTTCCTTCTTTAGTCTGTGAATTTCTTGTTCCTTCTCATAGAAAGTAGGATCTCTAGTATTGTTGTTAATGATGTACATGAGATTCCTGTGAAGTTCTTTGATCCTTGCAGTCGTATCATTATAGATACGATCCAATTCTGCATATACTCCATTAACTCTTTTGGAGTTGTCCTTTACTTGAGTAAGCACCTCATCGACTTTCGGATCGATGTTTTGAAGGACTCGATTCTGGACTCTGGCGTTTGTAGTTTGCCAGTTCAGCACTTCTTATGCTGGTGTTGGAGTCTGTTGGATTCTTCCTTCTTGGTCTACTTGCGTCTGGACGCAGTAGGGCCTTGTTGCAATGAGGATCATGATGAGAGTGATTCTGATTCCATGCTTGAATTAGAGAATTGTTCTGATGTAGAAGCTAAAAATGCAGCTAAGGGTGAATTACTTGGTACTAGGTGTGTACTAAATGCTCAAGTAAAAGAGGATGAAATTGGGCAAAGGGATAATATCTTTCATTCAAGATGCTTAGTGAATGGGAAGATTTGTAGCATTATAATTGATGGTGGGAGCTGCACAAATGTAGCTAGCACATTAATGGTGGAGAAGCTAGGGCTGGATTGTTTGAGGCACCCTAGGTCATATAAGCTACAATGGCTTAATGATATGGGAGAAATCAAGGTGAATAAACAAGTTATTGTATCTTTCTCCATTGGTAAGTATTCTGATCAAGTTCTTTGTGATGTTGTACCTATGCATGCTAGTCATTTATTGCTTGGAAGACCTTGGCAATATGATAGGAAGGTGTTGCATGATGGTTTTAAGAATAGGTACTCATTCTTTATGGGAGATCAGAAAGTTATTCTTGCTCCTCTAGCTCCAAGCGAGGTGTATGAAGACCAAATGCAATTAAAAAGGAGTATTGAAGCTATGCATCAAAGAGGGACAGAAACACCTCAGAAAAAACAAGTGGAATCAAATTTTGAAGGAAAGGCTGAGAGCCTTGCAAAAGGAGAGCTGAGATCAAAAATAGAGGGGAAGGCTGATAGCCTTGCAAAAGGAGAGTTGAGCTCAAAAATACAAGAAAAAAGAGTGAGTGAGGTTGAGAGTGTGAAAAGAAAAGAGGGGAAAGAGGCCTTAAAAGAAAGTCAATTTAAGGGCCCAAATGAGAGAGAGGGCAAAAAGAAACAAAACTTTTATGCAAAAATGAGAGATGCAAGGGTTGCTTGTGAGGAAGGGAGATGCTTAGTTGTACCTTTTTACAAAGAAGCTTATCTTAATGAATCTGACCTTAACCCTTGTTTGCCTAGTGGTGTTGTTTCTCTTTTGCAGGAATATGGTGATGTCTTCCCTAAAGAATTACCTAAGGAGTTGTATGCATTGGTGAGAGCTCTACAAATTGGGCAGCATTATTTATGGCCTAAAGAGTTTGTAATTCATACTGATCATGAGAGCTTGAAGCATTTAAAAGGCCAAGGTAAGTTAAATCAAAGGCATGCTAAGTGGCTAGAGTTTATTGAGACATTCCCATATGTTGTGCAATACAAGCAAGGTAAGGAAAATGTGATTGCAGATGCATTATCTAGGAGGTATGCTCTGATCTCCTCACTAAGTTCTAAGTTAATTGGATTTGAATATATTAAGGATTTGTATAAATCAGATTCTGACTTCGCAAATGTTTTTGTTGCATGTGAACAAGTTGCTTTTCAAAAGTTTTATAGAACTGATGGATATTTGTTTAGAGATAATAAACTTTGTGTTCCTTCTTGTTCTATGCGTGAATTGCTTGTTAGGGATTGCTAAGACACTTGATATTTTGCAAGAGCATTTTTATTGGCCTAAAATGAAAAAGGATGTTGAGAGAATTTGTTCTAGTTGTGTTGCATGTAGGCAGGCCAAGTCTAAGGTGCAACCTCATGGGTTGTACACTCCACTACCTGTTCCTAATAGTCCTTGGATTGATATATCTATGGACTTTGTGTTGGGATTGCCTAGGACTAGGAAAGGACGTGATAGCATCTTTGTTGTAGTTGATAGATTTAGCAAAATGGCCCATTTTATTGCATGTCATAAATCTGATGATGCCACTCATGTCGCTGATTTATTCTTTAGGGATGTAGTAAGGTTGCATGGCATTCCTAGAACAATTGTTTATGATAGGGACTCTAAATTCTTAAGTCATTTTTGGCGTGTTTTATGGAGTAAATTGGGGACTAAATTGTTGTTTTCTACTACTTGTCATCCTCAAACTGATGGCCAAACTAAAGTGGTTAATAGAACTTTAGGATCCTTATTACAAGCTGTTGTGGGAAAGAATTTAAAAACTTGGGAAGATTGTTTGCCTTTGATCGAGTTTGCATATAATAGAAGCATTCATTCTTCTACTGGTTACTCCCCATTTGAAATTATGTATGGTTTTAATCCACTAACACCATTGGATTTATTACCTTTACCATTAAATGAGACCGTTAATGTGGATGGACAACACATGGCAGATTTGGTTAAGTCAATACATAACAAAGCTAGGCAGCATATTGAGGAAAAAAATAAAAAGTATGCTCAAAGAGCTAATCAAGGGCGAAGAGTGATGAAGTTTAAACCCGGAGATTGGGTTTGGGTACACTTTAGGAAGGAAAGATTCCCTAAGCAACGAAAGTCCAAACTTGATCCTAGAGGCGATGGACCATTTCAAGTGCTTGAACGCATCAATGATAATGCCTATAAAGTGGACTTGCCAGGTTAGTACGGTGTTAGTGCAACTTTTAATGTTTCTAATCTATCTCCATTTGATAATGTAGGTTTTGATTCGAGGACGAATCCTTTTGAAGAGGGACCAAGGCAACTATGGAAATGGATACTTGAAGATGCCATTGGGTCCAATTACAAAGTCACAATCCAACAAGCTTAAAGCACAATTCCAGAATTATGTTCAATCTTTGATTTCTCAAGAACTTCAAGAAATCACATTGGTCAAGCGTGGAGAAGAGTTTAAGGAGATGCCAACATACTTATACACATTAGAGCACTCAAGTCTTGAAGGCTAATAAATGGGCATAATTCAAGAAGTTAAAGCCTTATTTTGTTCTGTTCGTTTTAAGCCCAACGTTTTAAAAGGAAGGGCCTTGTTTGGGAATATGTTTAATTTTATTTTTAGTGGGTTTTTAAATTCTATTTTTAGTGGGCTTTTAAATTCTATTTTTAGTGGGCTTTACAAAAAGACTCAGCCCAACATATCTATTGTAGAATTAGGTCATCTTCTCCTCTATAAATAGAATAAGATGGGGCTGTTTTGAAGGGGGGAGGAGAAAAATTAAATTTATGAGTTTTTTTAACAAATCAGATTCATGTTTGTTTTACCTTAAGGATTGATTCAACTTATCAAGTAAGTAAACTTGTGGCGTTAATTCAATTCTCTTTCTCTTTGATTTCTCTTTGTTACCATTTCCTTGCTGATTTGGGGGTGAAGGGATTCGGGGAGTTTACCAAGGGTTGGTTGAGTTTAGATCAGGGACAATTTTTGATGCAGAGGTGATTCTTGCTCAGTTCTTGAATTGTTGCAGTATCACAATCAAACAATACCAAATAAGCAAATTAGCAACCTTAATTCAATGGAAAACAAATAAATCCTAAAGAAAAAAAAAGCTGTCACAAAACTAGATGTAATATGATGTAAAGAGGCAAGAGATGAAGAATTTGGAATGAAATCTGATTTGTGGGCACATAAATTTTGGAAAGTTCTTTTTTTATATATATATATATATTAGGTCTAAAATTAAGAGATAAAGACCACCACTTTTTTATATATATATATATATATATCTCAGATCTGAAATTCAGAGATAAAGAACACAACATTTTTTTTCTAAATGGGAAACTAACAATAATAATGAAAAATAAAAAGAAATTTAAAGGATATATAGATTGAATTTGAACTTAGCTCTGATACCAAAAATGATACAGCAACAATTCAAGAACTGAGCAAGAATCACCTCTGCATCAAAAATTGTCCCTGATCTAAACTCAACCAACCCTTGGTAAACTCCCTGAATCCCTTCACCCCCAAATCAGCAAGGAAATGGTAACAAAGAGAAATCAAAGAGAAAGAAAATTGAATTAACGCCACAAGTTTACTTACTTGATAAGTTGAATCAATCCTTAAGGTAAAACAAACATGAATCTGATTTGTTAAAAACAAACTCACAAATTTAATTTTTTTCCCCTCAAAACAGCCTCATCTTATTCTATTTATAGAAGAGAAGATGACCTAATTCTGCAATAGATATGTTGGGCTGAGTCTTTTAGTAAAGCCCACTAAAATTAGAATTTAAAAGCCCACTAAAATAGAATTTAAAAGCCCCCTAAAAATATAATTTAAAAACCCACTAAAAAAAGAATTTAAACATATTCCCAAACAAGGCCCTTCCTTTTAAAACGTTGGGCCTAAAACAAACAGACCAAAATAAGGCTTTAACTTCTTGAATTATGCCCATTTATTAGCCTTCAAGACTTGAGTGCTCTAATGTGCATAAGTATGTTGGCATCTCCTTAAACTCTTCTCCACGCTTGACCAATGTATTTCTTGAAGTTCTTGAGAAATCAAAGATTGAACATAATTCTGAAATTGTGCTTTAAGTTTGTTGGAGTGTGACCTTGTAATTGGACACAATGGCATTTTCAAGTATCCATCTCTATAGTGTTGCATCAAAAAGTAACCAAATAACATCTTATTTCAAGATTCAAGTGCATTACTTGCGTTGAAATTCAAACCAAATTTGACCTAAATTTGATGAACTTTGAAGCGTTACATTCGTTATATTAGATTCATTGTAATGTGATTTACCTGCTTTTGTGCCTTACATGTTGAAAAAGTAACCAAATAACTTCTTATTTCAAGATTCAAGTGCATTGATGAACTTTGAAGCGTTATATTCGTTATATTACATTCATTGTAATGTGATTTAACTACTTTTGTGACTTACATGTTGAAAAAGTAACCAAATAACTTCTTGTTTGAAGATTCAAGTGCATTACTTGAGTTGAAACTCAAATCAAATTTGACCTAAATTTGATGAACTTTGAAGCGTTACATTCGTTATATTAGATTCATTGTAATGTGATTTAACTACTTTTGTGCCTTACATGTTGAAAAAGTAACCAAATAACTTCTTATTTCAAGATTCAAGTGCATTACTTGCGTTGAAATTCAAACTAAATTTGACCTAAATTTGATGAACTTTGAAGCGTTACATTCGTTATATTAGAATCATTGTAATGTGATTTAACTACTTTTGTGCCTTACATGTTGAAAAAGTAACCAAATAACTTCTTATTTCAAGATTCAAGTGCATTACTTTCGTTGAAATTAAAACCAAATATGACTTAAATTTGATCAACTTTAAAACGTTACATTCATTATATTTGATTCATTTAAATGTTATTTAACAACTTTTGTGCCTTACAAGTTGAAAATGTAACCAAATAACTTCTTATTTCAAGATTCAACTGCATTACTTGCGTTGAAATTCAAACCAAATTTGACCTAAATTTGATGAACTTTGAAGCGTTACATTCGTTATATTAGATTCATTGTAATGTGATTTAACTACTTTTGTTCCTTACATGTTGAAAAAGTAACCAAATAACTTCTTATTTCATGATTCAAGTGCATTACTTGCGTTGAAATTAAAACCAAATATGACTTAAATTTGATCAACTTTAAAACATTACATTCATTATATTTGATTCATTTAAATGTTATTTAACTACTTTTGTGCCTTACATGTCGAAAAAGTAACCAAATAACTTGTTATTTCAAGATTTAGGTGAATGAAATTGCCTTGAATTTCAAACATAATTTGACTTAAATTTGATGAAATTTGAAACGTTACATTCGTTATATTAGATTTTAAATTCTATTTTTAGTGGGCTTTACTAAAAGATTCAGCCCAACATATCTATTGTACAATTAGGTCATCTTCTCCTCTATAAATAGAATAAGATGGGGCTGTTTTGAAGAGGGGAGGAGAAAAATTAAATTTGTGAGTTTTTTTTTAACAAATCAGATTCAGGTTTGTTTTACCTTAAGGATTGATTCAACTTATCAAGTAAGTAAACTTGTGGCGTTAATTCAATTCTCTTTCTCTTTGATTTCTCTTTGTTACCATTTCCTTGCTGATTTGGGGGTGAAGGGATTCGGGGAGTTACCAAGGGTTGGTTGAGTTTATATCAGGGACAATTTTTTATGCAGAGGTGATTCTTGCTCAGTTCTTGAATTATTGCTGTATCATTTTTGGTATCAGAGCTAAGTTCAAATTCAATCTATATATCATTTAAATTTCTTTTTATTTTTCATTATTATTGTCAGTTTCCCATTTAGAAAAAAACGTTGTGTTCTTTATCTCTGAATTTCAGATTTGAGATATATATATATTAAAAAAAGTGGTGGTCTTTATCTCTTAATTTTAGACCTGATATATATAAAAAAAAGGAACTTTCCAAAATTTATGTGCCCACAAATCAGATTTCATTCCAAATTCGTCATCTCTTGCCTCTTTACATCATATTACATCTAGTTTTGTGACATCTTTTTTTTCTTTAGGATTTATTTGTTTTCCATTGAATTAAGGTTGCTTATATGCTTATTTGGTATTGTTTGATTGGTCCGGACAAGTAAAACTACTACTTGAATCTAGACTGGAAATAGGCAGAAATTGTGAGCTCATTAAAGGGTAAAAGCCAATACTTTGAGTGAAAGACGAGGGTTTCCAATCAAATTTGAGTGAAACACGTGAGGGAGTGTTTGTGAGGATTGCTAATAATTTTTTTGCAGGTTTTACATCATGACAAAATCAAACGAAAGCAAAGAAAGTGATGGGAAAGGTTTTGATTTGAGGACGAATCCTTTTGAAGAGGGAGAGAATGATGTGATACAGCAACAATTCAAGAACTGAGCAAGAATCACCCCTGCATCAAAAATTACCCCTGATCTAAACTCAACCAACCCTTGGTAAACTCCCTGAATCCCTTCACCCCCAAATCAGCAAGGAAATGGTAACAAAGAGAAATCAAAGAGAAAGAGAATTGAATTAACGCCACAAGTTTACTTACTTGATAAGTTGAATCAATCATTAAGGTAAAACAAACCTGAATCTGATTTGTTAAAAAAAACTCACAAATTTAATTTTTCTCTCCCCCTCCAAAACAGCCCCATCTTATTCTATTTATAGAGGAGAAGATGACCTAATTCTACAATAGAAATGTTGGGCTGAGTCTTTTAGTAAAGCCCACTAAAAATAGAATTTAAAAGCCCCCTAAAAATAGAATTTAAAAACTCACTAAAAATAGAATTTAAACATATTGCCAAACAAGGCCCTTCCTTTTAAAACATTGGGCCTAAAACAAAAAGCCCAAAATAAGGCTTTAACTTCTTGAATTATGCCCATTTATTAGCCTTCAAGACTTGAGTGCTCTAATGTGCATAAGTATGTTGGCATCTCCTTAAACTCTTCTCCAAGCTTGACCAATGTGATTTCTTGAAGTTCTTGAGAAATCAAAGATTGAACATAATTATGAAATTGTGCTTTAAGCTTATTGGAGTGTGACCTTGTAATTGGACCCAATGGCATCTTCAAGTATCCATCTCCATAGTTGCCTTGGTGAGTTGCATCATTCTCTCCCTCTTCAAAAGGATTCGTCCTCAAATCAAAACCTGGCAAGTCCACTTTATAGGCATTATCATTGATGCGTTCAAGCACTTGAAATGGTCCATCGCCTCTAGGATCAAGTTTGGACTTCCGTTGCTTAGTGAATCTTTCCTTCCTAAGGTGTACCCAAACCCAATCTCCGGGTTTAAACTTCATCACTCTTCGCCCTTGATTAGCTCTTTGAGCATACTTTTTATTTTTTTCCTCAATATGCTGTCTAGCTTTGTTATGTATGGACTTAACCAAATCTGCCCTCCTAGATAATGCATCTTGGCCTTTTAAATGCTTCAAGCTCTCAGGATCAGTATGAATTACAAACTCTTTAGGCCATAAATAATGCTGCCAAGTTTGTAGAGCTCTCACCAATGCATACAACTCCTTAGGTAATTCTTCAGGGAAGACATCACCATATTCCTGGAAAAGAGAAACAACACCACTAGGCAAACAAGGGTTAAGGTCAGATTCATTAAGATAAGCTTCTTTGTAAAAAGGTACAACTAAGCATCTCCCTTCCTCACAAGCAACCCTTGCATCTCTCATTTTTGCATAAAAGTTTTGTTTCTTTTTGCCCTCTCTCTCATTTGGGCCCTTAAATTGACTTTCTTTTAAGGCCTCTTTCCCCTCTTTTCTTTTCATACTCTCCACCTCACTCACAATTTTTTCTTGTATTTTTGATCTCAACTCTCCTTTTGCAAGGCTCTCAACGTTTCCTTCAAAATTTGATTCCACTTGTTTTTTCTAAGGTGTTTCTGTCCCTCTTTGCTGCATAGCTTCAATACTCCTTTTTAATTGCATTTGGTCTTCATACACCTCGCTTGGAGCTAAAGGAGCAAGAATAACTTTCTGATCTCCCATAAAGAATGAGTACCTATTCTTAAAACCATCATGCAACACCTTCCTATCATATTGCCAAGGTCTTCCAAGCAATAAATGACTAGCATGCATAGGCACAACATCACAAAGAACTTGATCAGAATACTTACCAATGGAGAAAGATACAATAACTTATTTATTCACCTTGATTTCCCCCATATCATTAAGCCATTGTAGCTTATATGGCCTAGGGTGCTGATAGCGATTCCGGTTGACGTACTAAATAGGTGTTATTTTACCCTATGTCGATTATGATTAATTAAGGACTGTGATTGACTAATTGTCACGTTTAGTCTTATGGTGTCACTTAATCAGCCAGAATCTAAGGCAGAGTACCTATCGTGTAGCTAGTCTATTGGAAAGTATCTACGATTTTACTAAGTTAATTATCGTACTCCCATGGAAGTGGCAACGGCTTAGTAGTAACTAGCCTCTTATCCTAACTCTTATCTTATGATCCAGTTATGCAATCTTCATCAAATACTTTGATGAGAGGGTGATCCATTCTCCACTAGGTTCAAGTCTAATTAACCCTAGAAGTGTTTTAAAGATAAGCTCTGATTCTATGTTATACTGTTCCTATATGTTGATTGACCTATATTCGAGTGTTTTAGATATATCTTAGCCTGGAATGCAACTATGTTCTGTGTCTAAAGTGTACCACATCTGAGTCTCTATGCTACCGCCCCCTATCATTAAGGTAAATGGCCCTACTCACGGTACGAACAAAGACAGTTATGAAAGCCCTATGTCACTTTCGGGATCACTCTGAAGGCTCGTAATCGCTGGCATAACGCTCTACTCAGCCTACCTAGACTACTCTAACAAGCCAGGTGTTCAGCATGTTATTTTATCTAGTATGGCAGACACCAATACTAATTGATGCCTGTTAAACTAAACAGGTTATGAATAGACCGTGGTTAGGAATTGTCTATAACCCTATTTTAGTTTAAAAGAACTACATTAGACATGCAGACATAATGATTATTTAGCAGGTGGCTATTTCCGGAAAAACATAATAACTTCAACATACAAACAACTATTCATAAAATCATAATCTGATATTCATAATTGATGTTTAGGACAAAGCAATAAAACATATAAGAGAGGGGTATGGGGACTGATGCCATAAAGAAATCACCCTTTACTTAGTCTCGCCTACAGAGCGTACTGCTGTATACGTCGTATTGCCCGCCCTGACTCTGCTCACCAGAACCTTCGGAGGACGCTTCCTCAGCCTAGTAGCAAGACTTTACCTTACGTCCTGGGCTTAAGCCTAGCCCTGTGGACTGACTCTTCGAACGCCTAGAGCTCTCTTAGGGTCTCCTAACGAAACCCCGGGTATTCTATGAATACCGGAAACGAACCTATCTATAGAAACCTAAGATCTGAGACTATTTCTCAGAAACTAAAACAAAACACTAATAAGAAAGAAAACTGAGATCCGAGTCTCTGAGTGAGTTGTGTACTGGAAAACTGTACACTGGAAACCACTTAATGACTCAGATCGAGTGGAGAGGGATGAATTCAACTGCTGGAGGCCTGGGGTATTTATAGCAGCTTCCCGGAGTGAAAAATTCTGAAAAATTTGATGTGGGACAGCTTCTGGCGGCTCGGGATGCCTGTCCTGATTCGTTGACCAGGTTCGGGACGCCCGTCCTGGCGGTTTGACCGGGTCGACATTTCCAAAAATTGCGTTTTTGCCCCAGAATTTGCTGTTTTCATCTACTTTTCACCTGACACTTCCAAAATCATAAAACCCGTGAAATCAAGTAAATAGTAAACAATTAATGTCAATTTACTCTAAATTTCACATTAAAACATACATAAAAACATGCTAAAAATGTGATACGATTTTAGCGTATCAGGTGCCTCAAACAATCCAGCCTTAGCTTCTCCACCATTAATGTGCTAGCTACATTTGTGCAGCTCCCACCATCAATTATAATGCTACAAATCTTCCCATTCACTAAGCATCTTGAATGAAAGATATTCTCCCTTTGCCCAATTTCATCCTCTTTTACTTGAGCATTTAGTACACACCTAGTAACAAGTAATTCACCCTTAGCTGCATTTTCAGCTTCTACATCAGAACAATTCTCTAATTCAAGCATGGAATTAGAATCACTCTCAACATGATCCTCATCTTCAGAAATAACTTCAACACCCCTCAAAACCATTGTTTTCTTATTGGGACATTGAGAGGCAATATGACCAATACCAAGACATTTAAAGCACTTAATATTTTTATGCTTATCAGAATCAGAATTAGAAGTAGAAGAACTTGAAGGTTTTAAGTTACCTTTTGGGTCTGAATTGCTCTTCGCTTCTTTTGGCTTATCCTTGGCCTTCTCATCATTCTTAGACCATTTGGAGTTCCAATTTTAGTAGAACTAGAATAGGAAGTCTTGCTGGACCCTTTGTACTTGAGTTGTTTCTCCACTTTCATTGCCATGTTT
Organism: Asclepias syriaca; assembly: GCA_027405835.1. Taxonomy (NCBI): domain Eukaryota; kingdom Viridiplantae; phylum Streptophyta; class Magnoliopsida; order Gentianales; family Apocynaceae; genus Asclepias; species Asclepias syriaca. The sequence goes on along the minus strand of CM049928.1, from coordinate 10,122,957 downwards.
ACCATTTCTTCCAACTCCACATAATGGTGTAATTCGATAACATTTGCAATATCCTTGTTCAAACCAGCCAAGAAACGTGCCATGGTAGCCTCCCTATCTTCTTGAACATTAGCCCTTATCATGACTATCTCCATCTCCTTATGGTACTCTTCAACACTCATATAGCCTTGTCTCAAAGTTTGATGTTTTTGATGTAGCTCTCTATAAAAATAACTAGGTACAAATCTCTTTTTCGTAATTCTCTTCATTTCTTCCCAAGTATTGACAGGTTCCTCTCCATTTCTTCTCCTATTTAAAACTAGTTGACCCCACCAAACAAGTGCATAATCTTTAAATTCCACTGCAGCAAGCTTTACCTTCTTCTCTTCAGAATAGTTATGACAATAAAAAATCAGCTCCACTTTCCTCTCCCATTCCAAGTAAGCTTCAGCATCATTCTTACCTTGGAAAGATGGAATTTTTTTTTATACTGCCAATATTTCTATCAACACGATCAGCCCCTTCCTCCTTCTTGCAAAGTTTTGGACTCTATTACCTCGACCTCTTATTCTATAATTTTTGTCCTTCTCTTCCACCCATCCTGACCCCATGCCATTCTCCCTCATCATCTCCATCATCAAAGCCATAACCTTCATACCCAAAATGATGAGTATTTGGCTCTCTTAATTCTCTGCTTCTTGTTCACCACCATTCATTGTCCCCTCTTGCAATTCTCTAATGACCTGGTCTTGCTTCTCAAATCTATCACTAACATCTCTAAAAAGGTTTTCAAACCTTTGAAATTGCTGTTGCATAGCCTGTAAAGTGAATACTAGGTTATGTTCAGTAACACTAACTTTCTCATCACTTTCTTTGCTTTTGTTTGATTTTGTCATGATGTAAAACTTGCAAAAAAATTGTTAGCAATCCTCACAAACACTCCCTCACATGTTTCACTCAAAGTTGATTGGAAACCCTCGTGTTTCACTCAAAGTATTGGCTTTTACCCTTTAATGAGCTCACAATTTTCTTTCTGCCTTTTCCACTCTAGATTCAAGCAGTAGTTTTAACCTGTCCGACCAATCAAACAATACCAAATAAGCAAATTAGCAACCTTAATTCAATAGAAAACAAATAAATTCTAAAGAAAGAAAGATGTCACAAAACTATATGTAATATGATGTAAAGAAGCAAGAGGTGACGAATTTGGAATAAAATCTGATTTATGGGCACATAAATATTGGAAAGTTCCCCCCTTTTTTTTATATATAATCAGGTCTAAAATTAAGAGATAAAGACCACCACCTTTATATATATATATATATATATATATATATCTATATATATATATATAATATATTATATATATATATCTCAGATCTGAAATTCGAGATAAAGAACACAACATTTTTTTTTACTAAATAAGAAACTGGCAATAATATTCAAAAATAAACAGAAATTTAAAGGATATATAGATTGAATTTTTTTTCATATATATCAGGTCTAAAATTAAGAGATAAAGACCACCACTTTTTTTTGTTTATATATATATATATATATATATCTCAGGTCTCAAATTCAGAGATAAAGAACACAACTTTTTTTTTACTAAATGAGAAACTGACAGTAATAATAAAAAATAAACAGAAATTTAAAGGATATATAGATTGAATTTGTACTTAGCTCTGATACAAAAAATGATACATCAACAATTCAAGAACTGAGCAAGAATCACCTCTGCATCAAAAATTGTCCCTGATCTAAACTCAACTAACCCTTGGTAAACTCCCCGAATCCCTTCACCCCCAAATCAGCAAGGAAATGGTAACAAAGAGAAATCAAAGAGAAAGACAATTGAATTAACGCCACAAGTTTACTTACTTGATAAGTTGAATCAATCCTTAAGGTAAAACAAACATGAATCTGATTTGTTAAAAAAACTCACAAATTTAATTTTTCTCTCCCCCTCCAAAATAACCCTATCTTATTCTATTTATAGAGGAGAAGATGACCTAATTCTACAATAGATATGTTGGGCTGAGTCTTTTAGTAAAGCCCACTAAAAATAGAATTTAAAAGCCCCCTAAAAATAGAATTTAAAAACCCACTAAAAATAGAATTTAAACATATTGCAAAACAAGGCCCTTCCTTTTAAAACGTTGGACCTAAAACAAACAGCCCAAAATAAGGCTTTAACTTCTTGAATTATGCCCATTTATTAGCCTTTAAGACTTGAGTGCTCTAATGTGCATAAGTATGTTGGCATCTCCTTAAACTCTTCTCCAAGCTTGACCAATGTGATTTCTTGAAGTTCTTGAGAAATAAAAGATTGAACATAATTCTAAAATTGTGCTTTAAGCTTGTTGGAGTGTGACCTTGTAATTGGACCCAATGGCATCTTCAAGTATCCATCTCCATAGTTGCCTTGGTGAGTTGCATCATGATGCAACCCTAATTCAAGAAGTTAAAGCCTTATTTTGGGCTGTTTGTTTTAATCCCAAGGTTTTAAAAGGAAGGGCCTTGTTTGGGAATATGTTTAAATTCTATTTTTAAGTGGGTTTTTAAATTCTATTTTTTAGGGACTTCTAAATTCTATTTTAGTGGGCTTTTAAATTCTATTTTTAGTGGGCTTTACTAAAAGACTCAGCCCAACATATCTATTGTAGAATTAGGTCATCTTCTCCTCTATAAATAGAATAAGATGGGGTTGTTTTGGAGGGCAGAGAAAAATGAAATTTGTGAGTCTTTTTTAAACAAATCAGATTCAGGTTTGTTTTACCTTAAGGATTGATTCAACTTATCAAGTAAGTAAACTTGTGGCGTTAATTCAATTCTCTTTCTCTTTGATTTCTCTTTGTTACCATTTCCTTGCTGATTTGGGGGTGAAGAGATTCGGGGAGTTTATTACCTTAAGGATTGATTCAACTTATCAAGTAAGTAAACTTGTGGCGTTAATTCAATTCTCTTTCTCTTTGATTTCTCTTTGTTACCATTTCCTTGCTGATTTGGTGGTGAAGAGATTCGGGGAGTTTATCAAGGGTTGATTGAGTTTAGATCAGGGACAATTTTTGATGCAAAGGTGATTCTTGCTCAGTTCTTGAATTGTTGCGGTATCATTTTTGGTATCAGAGCTAAGTTCAAATTCAATCTATATATCCTTTAAATTTCTTTTTATTTTTCATTATTATTGTCAGTTTCCCATTTAGAAAAAAAAGTTGTGTTCTTTATGTCTGAATTTTAGATCTGATATATATATTAAAAAAAGTGGTGGTCTTTATCTCTTAATTTTAGACCTGATATATATAAAAAAAAAAGGAACTTTCCAAAATTTATGTGCCCACAAATCAGATATCATTCCAAATTCGTCATCTCTTGCCTCTTTACATCATATTACATCTAGTTTTGTGACATCTTTTTTTTCTTCAGGATTCATTTGTTTTCCATTGAATTAAGGTTGCTAATTTGCTTATTTGGTATTGTTTGATTGGTCCGGACAAGTAAAACTACTGCTTGAATCTAGAGTGGAAAAAAGGCAGAAATTGTGAGCTCATTAAAGGGTAAAAGCCAATACTTTGAGTGAAACACGAGCGTTTCCAATCAAATTTGAGTGAAACACGTGAGGGACTGTTTGTGAGGATTGCTAACAATTTTTTTGCTGCTTTTACATCATGACAAAATCAAACGAAAGCAAAGAAAGTGATGTGAAAGTTAGTGTTACTGAACATAACCTAGCCTTCACTTTACATGCTATGCAACAACAATTTAAAAGGTTTGAGAACCTTTTTAGAGATGTTAGTGATAGATTTGAGAAGCAAGACCAGGTCATTAAAGAATTGCATGAGGGGACAATGAATGGTGGTGCAACAAGAAGGCAGAAATTAAGAGAGCCAAATACTCATCATTTTGGGTATGAAGGGATGGCTTTGATGATGGAGATGATGAGGGATGGCATGGGGTCAGGATGGGTGGAAGAGAAGACAAATTATAGAATAAAGGTCGAGGTAATAGTTCCAAAACTTTGCAAGGGAGGAAGAAAGGGCTGATCGTGTTGATAGGAATATTGGTAGTATAAAAATGAAAATTCCATCTTTCCAAGTAAGAATGATGCTGAAGCTTACTTGAATGGGGAGGAAAGTTGAGCTGATTTTTTATTGTTATAACTATTCTGAAGAGTAGAAGGTAAAGCCTGCTGCAGTGGAATTTAAAGATTATGCACTTGTTTGGTGGGATCAACTAGTTTTAAATAGGAGAAGAAATGGAGAGGAACCTGTCAATACTTGGGCAGAAATAAAGAGAATTATGAAAAAGAGATTTGTACCTAGTTATTTTTATACAGAGCTACATCAAAAACTTCAAACTTTGAGACAAGTCTATATGAGTGTTGAAGAGTACCATAAGGAGATGGAGATAGTCATGATACGGGTTAATGTTGAAGAAGATAGGGAGGCTACCATGGCACGTTTCTTGGCTGGTTTGAACAAGGATATTGCAAATGTTATCGAATTACATTATTATGTGGAGTTGGAAGAAATGGTAAACATGTCAATGAAAGTGGAGAAACAACTCAAGTACAAAGGGTCCAGCAAGAATTCCTATTCTAGTTCTACTACAAATTGGAACTCCAAATGGTCTAAGAAGGATGAGAAGACCAAGGACAAGCCAAAAGAAGTGAAGAGCAATTCAGACCCAAAAGGTAACTTAAAACATTCAAGTTCTTCTACTTCTAATTCTGATAAGCATAGAAATATTAAGTGCTTTAAATGTCTTGGTATTGGTCATATTGCTTCTCAATGTCCCAATAAGAAAACAATGGTTTTGAGGGGTGCTGAAGTTATTTCTGAAGATGAGGATCATGTTGAGAGTGATTCTAATTCCATGCATGAATTAGAGGATTGTTCTGATGTAGAAGCTGAAAATGCACCTAAGGGTGAATTACTTGTTACTAGGCGTGTACTAAATGCTCAAGTAAAAGAGGATTTAATTGATCAAAGGGAGAATATGTTTCATTCAAGATGCTTAGTGAATGGGAAGATTTGTAGCATTATAATTGATGGTGGGAGCTGCACAAATGTAGCTAGCACATTAATGGTGGAGAAGCTAGGGCTGGATTTTTTGAGGCACCCTAGGCCATATAAGCTACAATGGCTTAATGATATGGGAGAAATCCAGGTGAATAAACAAGTTATTGTATCTTTGTCCATTGGTAAGTATTCTGATCAAGTTCTTTGTGATGTTGTGCCTATGCATGCTAGTCATTTATTGCTTGGAAGACCTTGGCAATATGATAGGAAGGTGTTGCATGATGGTTTTAAGAATAGGTACTCATTCTTTATGGGAGATCAGAAAGTTATTCTTGCTCCTCTAGCTCCAAGCGAGGTGTATGAAGACCAAATGCAATTAAAAAGGAGTATTGAAGCTATGCATCAAAGAGGGACAGAAACACCTCAGAAAAAAAAAGTGGAATCAAATTTTGAAGGAAAGGCTGAGAGCCTTGCAAAAGGAGAGTTGAGCTCAAAAATACAAGAAAAAAGAGTGAGTGAGGTTGAGAGTGTGAAAAGAAAAGAGGGGAAAGAGGTCTTAAAAGAAAGTCAATTTAAGGGCCCAAATGAGAGAGAGGGAAAAAAGAAATAAAACTTTTATGCAAAAATGAGAGATGCAAGGGAGATGCTTAGTTGTACTTTTTTACAAAGAAGCTTATCTTAATGAATCTGACCTTAACCCTTGTTTGCCTAGTGGTGTTGTTTCTCTTTTGCAGGAATATGGTGATGTCTTCTCTGAAGAATTACCTAAGGAGTTGCCGCCTATTAGAGGGATAGAGCATCAAATTAATTTCATTTCAGGAGCACAAATTCCAAATAGGCCAGCCTATATAGCAAATCCAGAAGAGACTAAGGAACTCCAAAAGCAAGTGGAAGAGTTACTACAAAAGGGACACATAAGAGAAAGCTTGAGTCCGTGTGCCGTGCCAGTCATTTTGGTCCCAAAGAAAGATGGGAGTTGGCGTATGTGTGTTGATTGTAGGGCTGTTAACAAACTTACGGTAAAGTATCGTCATCCTATTCCTAGACTGGATGATATACTTGATGAATTGCATGGTGCATGTGTGTTTACCAAAATTGATCTTATGAGTGGTTACCATCAAATTAGAATGAAGATTGGAGATGAATGGAAAACTGCTTTTAAAACAAAACATGGTTTATATGAGTGGCTTGTGATGCCTTTTGGTTTATCTAATGCTCCTAGTACCTTTATGCACTTGATGAATCATGTTTTGAGATCATTTATTGATGGATCAAGAAAAAGTCAAGGCAATCGAATCTATTATAGAATTAGGTCATCCACTCCTCTATAAATAGAATAAGATAGGGCTGTTTTTAGGGGGAGAGAAAAATTAAATTTGTGAGTTTTTTTTTTAACAAATCAGATTCAGGTTTGTTTTACCTTAAGGATTGATTCAACTTATAAAGTAAGTAAACTTGTGGCGTTAATTCAATTCTCTTTCTCTTTGATTTCTCTTTGTTACCATGTCCTTGCTGATTTGGGGGTGAAGGGATTCGGGGAGTTTACCAAGGGTTGGTTGAGTTTAGATGAGGGACAATTTTTTATGCAGAGGTGATTCTTGCTCAGTTCTTGAATTATTGCTGTATCAAAACTTGACTTAAATTTCATGAATATTGAAACGTTACATTCGTTATATTTGATTCATTTTAATGTTATTTAACTAGTTTTGTGGCTTACATGTCGAAAAAGTGACAAAATAACCTCTTATTTCATTACTCAAGTGCATGTACTTGGCGTTGAAATTAAAAATAAAATTTGCATAAATTTGATGAACATTGAAAAGTTACATTCGTTATGTTTGATTCATTTTAATACCATTTAACTACTTTTGTGCCTTACAAGTCGAAAAAGTAAACAAATAACTTGTTATTTCATGATTCAAATACATGTACTTGCATTGAAATTCAAACCAAATTTGACTTACATTTGATGAACTTTGAAAAGTTACATTTGTTATATGATTCATTTAATGTTATTTAACTACTTTTGTGCCTTACCTGTCGAAAAGTAACCAAATAACTTGTTAGTTCAAGATTCAAATAAATGTACTTGAGTTGAAATTCAAACCAAATTTGACTTAAATTTGATGCACTTTTGATGCAACTCACCAAGGCAGCTAAAGTCTTATTTTGGGCTATTTGTTTTAAACCATTTTTAGTGGGCTTTTAAATTCTATTTTTAGGGGACTTTTAAATTCTATTTTAGTGGGCTTTAAAATTCTATTTTAATGGGCTTTTAAATTCTATTTTTAGTGGGCTTTACTAAAAGACTCAGCCCAACATGTCATTGCAGAAATTAGGTCATCTTCTCCTCTATAAATAGAATAAGATGGGGCTATTTTGAGGAGCAGGAGAGAAAAATGAAGTTTGTGAGTCTTTTTTAAACAAATCAGATTCAGGTTTGTTTTACCTTAAGGATTGATTCAACTTATCAAGTAAGTAAACTTGTGGCGCTAATTCAATTCTCTTTCTCTTTGATTTTCTCTTTGTTACCATTTCCTTGCTGATTTGGGGGTGAAGAGATTCGGGGAATTTACCAAGGGTTGGTTGAGTTTAGATCGGGGACAATTTTTGATTCAGAGGTGATTCTTGCTTAGTTCTTGAATTATTGTTGTATCATTTTTTGTATCAGAGCTAAGTTCAAATTCAATCTATATATCCATTAAATTTCTGTTTATTTTTTATTATTATTGTCAGTTTCTCATTTAGTAAAAAAAAGTTGTGTTCTTTACCTCTGAATTTCATACCTGAGATATATATATATATAGATATATAAACAAAAAAAGTGGTGCTCTTTATCTCTTAATTTTAGACCTGAAATATATAAAAAAAATTCAATCTATATATCATTTAAATTTCTGTTTATTTTTTATTATTATTGTCAGTTTCTTATTTAGTAAAAAAAAAGTTGTGTTCTTTATCTCTGAATTTCAGACCTGAGATATATATATATATATATATATATATATATAAGTGGTGGTCTATATCTTTTAATTTTAGACCTGATATATATATATATATATATATAAAAGGAACTTTCCAAAATTTATGTGCCCACAAATCAGATTTCATTCCAAATTCGTCATCTCTTGCATCTTTACAACATATTACATCTAGTTTTGTGACATCTTTCTTTCTTTAGGATTTATTTGTGTTCCCTTGAATTAAGGTTGCTAATTTGCTTATTTGGTATTGTTTGATTGGTCCTGACAAGTAAAACTACTGCTTGAATCTAGAGTGGAAAAAGGCAAAACATTGTGAGCTCGTTAAAGAGTAAAAACCAATACTTTGAGTGAAACACGAGGGTTTCCAATCAAATTTGAGTGAAACACGTGAGGGAGTGTTTGTGAGGATTGATAACAATTCTTTTGCAGGTTTTACATCATGACAAAATCAAACGAAAGCAAAGAAAGTGATGGGAAAGTTTTGATTCGAGGACGAATCATTTTGAAGAGGGAGAGAATGATGCAACTCACCAAGGCAACTAAAGTATTATTTTGGGCTGTTTGTTTTAAGCCCAACGTTTTAAAACGAAGGGCCTTGTTTGGGAACACGTTTAAATTCTATTCTTAGTGGGTTTTTAAATTCTATTTTTAGGGGGCTTTTAAATTCTATTTTAGTGGGCTTTAAAATTTTATTTTAGTGGGCTTTTAAATTCTATTTTTAGTGGGCTTTACTAAAAGACTCAGTCCAACATGTCATTGCAGAAATTAGGTCATCTTCTCCTCTATAAATAGAATAAGATGGGGCTATTTTGAGGAGCAGGAGAGAAAAATGAAGTTTGTGAGTCTCTTTTAAACAAATAAGATTCAGTTTTGTTTTACCTTAAGGATTGATTCAACTTATCAAGTAAGTAAACTTGTAGCGTTAATTCAATTCTCTTTCTCTTTGATTTTCTCTTTGTTACGATTTCCTTGCTGATTTGGGGGTGAAGAGATTCGATGAGTTTACCAAAGGTTGGTTGAGTTTAGATCAGGGACAATTTTTGATTCTAAGGTGATTCTTGCTCAGTTCTTGAATTATTGCTGTATCAACTTTGAAACTTTAAATTCGTTATATTTGATTCATTGTAATAGCATTTAACTACTTTTGTGCCTTGCATGTCGAAAAAGTAACTAAATAATTTGTTATTTCACGACTCAAGTGAATGTACTTGCTTTGAAATTCAAACAAAATTAGACTTAAATTTGATGCACTTTGAAACTTTAAGTTCGTTATATTTGAATCATTGTAATTCCATTTAACTACTTTTGTGCCTTAAATGTCGAAAAAGTAACAAAATAACTTGTTATTTCAGGATTAAAGTGTATGTACTTACGTTGAAATTCAAACCAAACATGGCTTAAATTTGATGAACTTTGAAACGTTACATTCGTTATATTTGATTAATTTTAATGTCATTTAACTAGTTTTGTGCATTACTTGTCTAAATGTAACCAAATAACTTGTTATTTCCAGATTCATGTGAATGAACTTGCGTTGAAATTCAAACCAAATTTGACTTAAATTACATAAATATTGAAACGTTACATTCGTTATATTAGATTTATTTTAAAGCCATTTAACTACTCTTGTGCCTTACGTGTCGAAAAAGTAACCAAATAACGTTTTATTTTAGGATTCAAGTGAATGTACTTGCGTTGAAATTCAAACCAAACTTGACTTAAATTTCATAAATATTGAAACGTTATATTCGTTATATTTGATTCATTTTCATGTCATTTAACAACTTTTGTGGCTTACATATCGAAAAGGTAACAAAATAACTTGTTATTTCATGACTCAAGTGCATGTACTTGGCGTTGAAATTAAAAATAAAATTTGCATAAATTTGATGAACATTGAAACGTTACATTCGTTATGTTTGATTCATTTTAATGTCATTTAACTACTTTTGTGCCTTACAAGTCGAAAACGTAAACAAATAGCTTGTTATTTCATGATTCAAATACATGTACTTGCATTGAAATTCAAACCAAATTTGACGTACATTTGATGAACTGTGAAACGTTACATTTGTTATATGATTCATTTAATATTATTTAACTACTTTTGTGCCTTACCTATCGAAAAGTAACCAAATAACTTGTTAGTTCAAGATTCAAATAAATAATGTACTTGAGTTGAAATTCAAACCAAATTTGACTTAAATTTGATGCACTTTGAAACTTTAAATTCGTTATATTTGATTCATTGTAATAGCATTTAACTACTTTTTTGCCTTACATGTCGAAAAAGTAACTAAATAATTTGTTATTTCATGACTCAAGTGAATGTACTTGCTTTGAAATTCCAACAAAATTAAACTTAAATTTGATGCACTTTGAAACTTTAAATTCATTATATTTGATTCATTGTAATGCCATTTAACTACTTTTGTGCCTTACATGTCGAAAAAGTAACCAAATAACTTGTTATTTCAGAATTAAAGTGTATGTACATACGTTGAAATTCAAACCAAACTTGAATTAAATTTCATGAATATTGAAACGTTACATTCGTTATATTTGATTCATTTTAAAGTCATTTAACTACTTTTGTGGCTTACATGTCGAAAAAGTGACCAAATAACTTGTTATTTCATGACTCAAGTGCATGTACTTGGCGTTGAAATTAAAAATAAAATTTCCATAAATTTGATGAACGTTGAAACGTTACATTCGTTATGTTTGATTCATTTTAATGCCATTTAACTACTTTTGTTCCTTACAAGTCGAAAAAGTAAACAAATAACTTGTTATTTCATGATTCAAATACATGTACTTGCATTGAAATTCAAACCAAATTTGACTTATATTTGATGAACTTTGAAACGTTACATTTGTTATATGATTCATTTAATGTTATTTAACTACTATTGTGCCTTACTTGTCGAAAGGTATCCAAATAACTTGTTAGTTCAAGATTAAAATAAATGTACTTGTGTTGAAATTCAAACCAAATTTGACTTAAATTTGATGCACTTTGAAACTTTAAATTCGTTATATTTGATTCATTGTAATGCCATTTAACTACTTTTGTGTCTTACATGTCGAAAAAGTAACTAAATAATTTGTTATTTCACGATTCAAGTAAATGTACTTGCTTTGAAATTCAAACAAAATTAGACTTAAATTTGATGCACTTTGAAACTTTAAATTCGTTATATTTGATTCATTGTAATGCCATTTAACTACTTCTGTGCCTTACATGTCGAAAAGTAACAAAATAACTTGTTATTTCAAGATTAAAGTGTATGTACTTATGTTGAAATTCAAATCAAACATGGCTTAAATTTGATGAACTTTGAAACGATAAATTCGTTATATTTGATTCATTTCAATGCCATTTAACTAGTTTGGTGACCAAATAACTTGTTACTTCAAGATTCATGTGAATATACTTGCGTTGAAATTCAAACAAAATTTGACTTAAATTTGATGAACATTGAAACGTTACAATCGTTATATTTGATTCATTTTAATACCATTTAACTAGTTTTGTGCCTTACAAAACAAAAAAAAAACCAAATAACTTGTTATTTCAGGATTCAAGTGAATGTACTTGCGTTGAAATTCAAACCAAATTTGACTTAAATTACATGAATATTGAAACGTTACATTCGTTATATTAGATTTATTTTAAAGCCATTAACTACTCTTGTGCCTTACGTGTCGAAAAAGTAACCAAATAACTTTTTATTTTAGGATTCAAGTGAATGTACTTGCGTTGAAATTCAAACCAAACTTGACTTAAATTTCATGAATATTGAAACATTACATTCATTATATTTGATTCATTTTAATGTCATTTAACAACTTTTGTGGCTTACATGTCGAAAAAGTAACAAAATAACTTGTTATTTCATGACTCAAGTGCATGTACTTGTCGTTGAAATTAAAAATAAAATTTGCATAAATTTGATGAACATTGAAACGCTACATTTGTTATGTTTGATTCATTTTAATGCCATTTAACTACTTTTTTGCCTTACAAGTTGAAAAAGTAAACAAATAACTTGTTATTTCATGATTGAAATACATGTACTTGCATTGAAATTCAAACCAAATTTGACTTACATTTGATGAACTTTGAAACGTTACATTTGTTATATGATTCATTTAATGTTATTTAACTACTTTTGTGCCTTACCTGTCGAAAAGTAACCAAATAACTTGTTAGTTCATGATTCAAATAAATGTACTTGAGTTGAAATTCAAACCAAATTTGACTTAAATTTGATGCACTTTGAAACTTTAAATTCGTTATATTTGATTTTCATTGTAAGCATTTAACTACTTTTGTGCTTTACATATCGAAAAGTAACTAATATTTGTTATTTCACGATTCAAGTGAATGTACTTGCTTTGAAATTCAAACAAAATTAGACTTAAATTTGATGCACTTTGAAACTTTAAATTCGTTATATTTGATTCATTGTAATGTCATTTAACTACTTTTTTGCCTTACATGTCTAAAAAGTAACTAAATAACTTGTTATTTCAGGATTAAAGTGTATGTACTTACGTTGAAATTCAAAGCAAACATGGCTTAAATTTGATTAACTTTGAAATGTTACATTCGTTATATTTGATTCATTTTAAAGTCATTTAACTACTTTTGTGGCTTACATGTCGAAAAAGTGACCAAATAACTTGTTATTTCATGACTCAAGTGCATGTACTCAGCGTTGAAATTAAAAATAAAATTTGCATACATTTGATGAACATTGAAACGTTACATTCGTTATGTTTGATTCATTTTAATGCCATTTAACTACTTTTGTTCCTTACAAGTCGAAAAAGTAAACAAATAACTTGTTATTTCATGATTCAAATGCATGTACTTGCATTGAAATTCAAACCAAATTTGACTTATATTTGATGAACTTTGAAACGTTACATTTGTTATATGATTCATTTAATGTTATTTAACTACTTTTGTGCCTTACTTGTCGAAAAGTACCCAAAAAACTTGTTAGTTCAAGATTAAAATAAATGTACTTGTGTTGAAATTCAAACCAAATTTGACTTAAATTTGATGCACTTTGAAACTTTAAATTCGTTATATTTGATTCATTGTAATGCCATTTAACTACGTTTGTGTCTTACATGTCGAAAAAGTAACTAAATAATTTGTTATTTCACGATTCAAGTGAATGTACTTGCTTTGAAATTCAAACAAAATTAGACTTAAATTTGATGAACTTTGAAACTTTAAATTCGTTATATTTGATTCATTGTAATGCCATTTAACTACTTTTGTGCCTTACATGTCGAAAAAGTAACCAAATAACTTGTTATTTCAGGATTAAAGTGTATGTACTTATGTTGAAATTCAAATCAAACATGGCTTAAATTTGATGAACTTTGAAACGTTAAATTCGTTATATTTGATTCATTTTAATGCCATTTAACTAGTTTTGTGACCAAATAACTTGTTACTTCAAGATTCATGTGAATATACTTGCGTTGAAATTCAAACAAAATTTGACTTAAATTTGATGAACATTGAAACGTTACAATCGTTATATTTGATTCATTTTAATGCCATTTAACTAGTTTTGTGCCCTACAAAACAAAAAAAAAACCAAATAACTTGTTATTTCAGGATTCAAGTGAATGTACTTGCGTTGAAATTCAAACAAAATTAGACTTAAATTTGATGAACTTTGAAACTTTAAATTCGTTATATTTGATTCATTGTAATGCCATTTAACTACTTTTGTGCCTTACATGTCGAAAAAGTAACCAAATAACTTGTTATTTCAGGATTAAAGTGTATGTACTTATGTTGAAATTCAAATCAAACATGGCTTAAATTTGATGAACTTTGAAACGTTAAATTCGTTATATTTGATTCATTTTAATGCCATTTAACTAGTTTTGTGACCAAATAACTTGTTACTTCAAGATTCATGTGAATATACTTGCGTTGAAATTCAAACAAAATTTGACTTAAATTTGATGAACATTGAAACGTTACAATCGTTATATTTGATTCATTTTAATGCCATTTAACTAGTTTTGTGCCCTACAAAACAAAAAAAAACCAAATAACTTGTTATTTCAGGATTCAAGTGAATGTACTTGCGTTGAAATTCAAACCAAATTTGATTTAAATTACATGAATATTGAAACGTTACATTCGTTATATTAGATTTATTTTAAAGCCATTAACTACTCTTGTGCCTTACGTGTCGAAAAAGTAACCAAATAACTTTTTATTTTAGGATTCAAGTGAATGTACTTGCGTTGAAATTCAAACCAAACTTGACTTAAATTTCATGAATATTGAAACATTACATTCGTTATATTTGATTCATTTTAATGTCATTTAACAACTTTTGTGACTTACATGTCGAAAAAGTAACAAAATAACTTGTTATTTCATGACTCAAGTGCATGTACTTGTCGTTGAAATTAAAAATAAAATTTGCATAAATTTGATGAACATTGAAACGTTACATTCGTTATGTTTGATTCATTTTAATGCCATTTAACTACTTTTTTGCCTTACAAGTCGAAAAAGTAAACAAATAACTTGTTATTTCATGATTCAAATACATGTACTTGCATTGAAATTCAAACCAAATTTGACTTACATTTGATGAACTTTGAAACGTTACATTTGTTATATGATTCATTTAATGTTATTTAACTACTTTTGTGCCTTACCTGTCGAAAAGTAACCAAATAACTTGTTAGTTCATGATTCAAATAAATGTACTTGAGTTGAAATTCAAACCAAATTTGACTTAAATTTGATGCACTTTGAAACTTTAAATTCGTTATATTTGATTCATTATAATAGCATTTAACTACTTTTGTGCTTTACATATCGAAAAAGTAACTAAATAATTTGTTATTTCACGATTCAAGTGAATGTACTTGCTTTGAAATTCAAACAAAATTAGACTTAAATTTGATGCACTTTGAAACTTTAAATTCGTTATATTTGATTCATTGTAATGTCATTTAACTCCTTTTGTGCCTTACATATTCTAAAAAGTAACTAAATAACTTGTTATTTCAGGATTAAAGTGTATGTACTTACGTTGAAATTCAAACCAAACATGGCTTAAATTTGATTAACTTTGAAACGTTACATTCGTTATATTTGATTCATTTTAATGCCATTTAACTAGTTTTGTGACCAAATAACTTGTTATTTCAAGATTCATGTGAATGTACTTGCGTTGAAATTGAAACCAAATTTGACTTAAATTTGATGAACATTGAAACGTTACAATCGTTATATTTGATTCATTTTAATGTCATTTAACTAGTTTGTGTGCCTTATATAACGAAAAAATAACCAATAACCAAATAACTTGTTATTTCAGGATTCAAGTGAATGTACTTGCGTTGAAATTCAAACCAAATTTGACTTAAATTACATGAATATTGAAACGTTACATTCGTTATATTAGATTTATTTTAAAGCCATTAACTACTCTTGTGCCTTACGTGTCGAAAAAGTAACCAAATAACTTTTTATTTTAGGATTCAAGTGAATGTACTTGCGTTGAAATTCAAACCAAACTTGACTTAAATTTCATGAATATTGAAACATTACATTCGTTATATTTGATTCATTTTAATGTCATTTAACAACTTTTGTGGCTTACATGTAGAAAAAGTAACAAAATAACTTGTTATTTCATGACTCAAGTGCATGTACTTGTCGTTGAAATTAAAAATAAAATTTGCATAAATTTGATGAACATTGAAACGTTACATTCGTTATGTTTGATTCATTTTAATGCCATTTAACTACTTTTTTGCCTTACAAGTCGAAAAAGTAAACAAATAACTTGTTATTTCATGATTCAAATACATGTACTTGCATTGAAATTCAAACCAAATTTGACTTACATTTGATGAACTTTGAAACGTTACATTTGTTATATGATTCATTTAATGTTATTTAACTACTTTTGTGCCTTACCTGTCGAAAAGTAACCAAATAACTTGTTAGTTCATGATTCAAATAAATGTACTTGAGTTGAAATTCAAACCAAATTTGACTTAAATTTGATGCACTTTGAAACTTTAAATTCGTTATATTTGATTCATTATAATAGCATTTAACTACTTTTGTGCTTTACATATCGAAAAAGTAACTAAATAATTTGTTATTTCACGATTCAAGTGAATGTACTTGCTTTGAAATTCAAACAAAATTAGACTTAAATTTGATGCACTTTGAAACTTTAAATTCGTTATATTTGATTCATTGTAATGTCATTTAACTCCTTTTGTGCCTTACATATTCTAAAAAGTAACTAAATAACTTGTTATTTCAGGATTAAAGTGTATGTACTTACGTTGAAATTCAAACCAAACATGGCTTAAATTTGATTAACTTTGAAACGTTACATTCGATATTTGATTCATTTTAATGCCATTTAACTAGTTTTGTGACCAAATAACTTGTTATTTCAAGATTCATGTGAATGTACTTGCGTTGAAATTGAAACCAAATTTGACTTAAATTTGATGAACATTGAAACGCTACAATCGTTATATTTGATTCATTTTAATGTCATTTAACTAGTTGTGTGCCTTAAATAACGAAAAAATAACCAAATAACCAAATAACTTGTTATTTCAGGATTCAAGTGAATGTACTTGCGTTGAAATTCAAACCAAATTTGACTTAAATTACATGAATATTGAAACGTTACATTCGTTATATTAGATTTATTTTAAAGCCATTAACTACTCTTGTGCCTTACGTGTCGAAAAAGTAACCAAATAACTTTTTATTTTAGGATTCAAGTGAATGTACTTGCGTTGAAATTCAAACCAAACTTGACTTAAATTTCATGAATATTGAAACATTACATTCGTTATATTTGATTCATTTTAATGTCATTTAACAACTTTTGTGGCTTACATGTCGAAAAAGTAACAAAATAACTTGTTATTTCATGACTCAAGTGCATGTACTTGTCGTGTTGAAATTAAAATAAAATTTGCATAAATTTGATGAACATTGAAACGTTACATTCGTTATGTTTGATTCATTTTAATGCCATTTAACTACTTTTTTGCCTTACAAGTCGAAAAAGTAAACAAATAACTTGTTATTTCATGATTCAAATACATGTACTTGCATTGAAATTCAAACCAAATTTGACTTACATTTGATGAACTTTGAAACGTTACATTTGTTATATGATTCATTTAATGTTATTTAACTACTTTTGTGCCTTACCTGTCGAAAAGTAACCAAATAACTTGTTAGTTCATGATTCAAATAAATGTACTTGAGTTGAAATTCAAACCAAATTTGACTTAAATTTGATGCACTTTGAAACTTTAAATTCGTTATATTTGATTCATTATAGCATTTAACTACTTTTGTGCTTTACATATCGAAAAAGTAACTAAATAATTTGTTATTTCACGATTCAAGTGAATGTACTTGCTTTGAAATTCAAACAAAATTAGACTTAAATTTGATGCACTTTGAAACTTTAAATTCGTTTATTTGATTCATTGTAATGTCATTTAACTCCTTTTGTGCCTTACATATTCTAAAAAGTAACTAAATAACTTGTTATTTCAGGATTAAAGTGTATGTACTTACGTTGAAATTCAAACCAAACATGGCTTAAATTTGATTAACTTTGAAACGTTACATTCGTTATATTTGATTCATTTTAATGCCATTTAACTAGTTTTGTGACCAAATAACTTGTTATTTCAAGATTCATGTGAATGTACTTGCGTTGAAATTGAAACCAAATTTGACTTAAATTTGATGAACATTGAAACGCTACAATCGTTATATTTGATTCATTTTAATGTCATTTAACTAGTTGTGTGCCTTATATAACGAAAAAATAACCAAATAACCAAATAACTTGTTATTTCAGGATTCAAGTGAATGTACTTGCGTTGAAATTCAAACCAAATTTGACTTAAATTACATGAATATTGAAACGTTACATTCGTTATATTAGATTTATTTTAAAGCCATTAACTACTCTTGTGCCTTACGTGTCGAAAAAGTAACCAAATAACTTTTTATTTTAGGATTCAAGTGAATGTACTTGCGTTGAAATTCAAACCAAACTTGACTTAAATTTCATGAATATTGAAACATTACATTCATTATATTTGATTCATTTTAATGTCATTTAACAACTTTTGTGGCTTACATGTCGAAAAAGTAACAAAATAACTTGTTATTTCATGACTCAAGTGCATGTACTTGGCGTTGAAATTAAAAATAAAATTTGCATAAATTTGATGAACATTGAAACGTTACATTCGTTATGTTTGATTCATTTTAATGCCATTTAACTACTTTTTTGCCTTACAAGTCGAAAAAGTAAACAAATAACTTGTTATTTCATGATTCAAATACATGTACTTGCATTGAAATTCAAACCAAATTTGACTTACATTTGATGAACTTTGAAACGTTACATTTGTTATATGATTCATTTAATGTTATTTAACTACTTTTGTGCCTTACCTGTCGAAAAGTAACCAAATAACTTGTTAGTTCATGATTCAAATAAATGTACTTGAGTTGAAATTCAAACCAAATTTGACTTAAATTTGATGCACTTTGAAACTTTAAATTCGTTATATTTGATTCATTATAATAGCATTTAACTACTTTTGTGCTTTACATATCGAAAAAGTAACTAAATAATTTGTTATTTCACGATTCAAGTGAATGTACTTGCTTTGAAATTCAAACAAAATTAGACTTAAATTTGATGCACTTTGAAACTTTAAATTCGTTATATTTGATTCATTGTAATGTCATTTAACTCCTTTTGTGCCTTACATATTCTAAAAAGTAACTAAATAACTTGTTATTTCAGGATTAAAGTGTATGTACTTACGTTGAAATTCAAACCAAACATGGCTTAAATTTGATTAACTTTGAAACGTTACATTCGTTATATTTGATTCATTTTAATGCCATTTAACTAGTTTTGTGACCAAATAACTTGTTATTTCAAGATTCATGTGAATGTACTTGCGTTGAAATTGAAACCAAATTTGACTTAAATTTGATGAACATTGAAACGTTACAATCGTTATATTTGATTCATTTTAATGTCATTTAACTAGTTGTGTGCCTTATATAACGAAAAAATAACCAAATAACCAAATAACTTGTTATTTCAGGATTCAAGTGAATGTACTTGCGTTGAAATTCAAACCAAATTTGACTTAAATTACATGAATATTGAAACGTTACATTCGTTATATTAGATTTATTTAAAGCCATTAACTACTCTTGTGCCTTACGTGTCGAAAAAGTAACCAAATAACTTTTTATTTTAGGATTCAAGTGAATGTACTTGCGTTGAAATTCAAACCAAACTTGACTTAAATTTCATGAATATTGAAACATTACATTCGTTATATTTGATTCATTTTAATGTCATTTAACAACTTTTGTGGCTTACATGTCGAAAAAGTAACAAAATAACTTGTTATTTCATGACTCAAGTGCATGTACTTGGCGTTGAATTTAAAAATAAAATTTGCATAAATTTGATGAACATTGAAACGTTACATTCGTTATGTTTGATTCATTTTAATGCCATTTAACTACTTTTTTGCCTTACAAGTCGAAAAAGTAAACAAATAACTTGTTATTTCATGATTCAAATACATGTACTTGCATTGAAATTCAAACCAAATTTGACTTACATTTGATGAACTTTGAAACGTTACATTTGTTATTTGATTCATTTAATGTTATTTAACTACTTTTGTGTCTTACCTGTCGAAAAGTATCCAAATAACTTGTTAGTTCAAGATTCAAATAAATGTACCTGAGTTGAAATTCAAACCAAATTTGACTTAAATTTGAATAGCATTTAACTACTTTTGTGCCTTACATGTCGAAAAAGTAACTAAATAATTTGTTATTTCACGATTCAAGTGAATGTACTTGCTTTGAAATTCAAACAAAATTAGACTGAAATTTGATGTACTTTGAAACTTCTACAATAATTATTGCTCAAAAGTCAAAAAGGAAATAGTGACATGTCGGCCATTATACCGGGGCTAAATATAAAGTCAAAAAGTAAATAGTAACATTCCTGTTTATAAACAGTATATCAAAATAATTTTTTGAATTTCCTACTGGGTATTCATGTGGTCATCAGATTGATGACTTTCGATTTCATCTTCATCTTCGGAGTCGGACATTAATGCTTTGAGCTGCTTTTTTAGTTCAGCTCGAGAAGGTTTTTCTAAGATTTTTGATAATAAGTCCGATATACTTTCTGATTTAGAATTTTCTGTAGTGGGGTTTCGATTTATTTTGGGCTCAAAATCAAATATTCCTTTTATGGGAATATACTATTTTCTGCAAAGAAATCAAACTTATCCCACCATTTAATATATATTTTCCTTCCTAAATAAGGAATTTTATTCTGCACTGTTCCAAATTTTTCTAAGGATAAATTTGCCACGTTCAATGTCCATTTAAGAATCCACGGGACCTGATATAAGGCTGCGAATTTGATTTCCTTGTAGGCAGTGATGCAACTCACCAAGGCAACTATGGAGATGGATACTTGAAGATGCCATTGGGTCCAATTACAAGGTCACACTCCAACAAGCTTAAAGCACAATTTCATAATTATGTTCAATCTTTGATTTCTCAAGAACTTCAAGAAATCACATTGGTCAAGCGTGGAGAAGAGTTTAAGGAGATGCCAACATACTTATGCACATTAGAGCACTCAAGTCTTGAAGGCTAATAAATGGGCTTTTAAATTCTATATTTAGTGGGCTTTACTAAAAGACTCAGCCCAACATATCTATTGTGGAATTAGGTCATCTCCTCCTCTATAAATAGAATAAGATGGGGCTGT
The DNA here is from genome assembly GCA_027405835.1 of Asclepias syriaca. Lineage (NCBI taxonomy): Eukaryota > Viridiplantae > Streptophyta > Magnoliopsida > Gentianales > Apocynaceae > Asclepias > Asclepias syriaca. The sequence continues at coordinate 10,102,074 of CM049928.1, read as the reverse complement.
TTTGAGGGGGAGGGGAGAAAAATTAAATTTGTGAGTTTTTTTTTAACAAATCAGATTCAGGTTTGTTTTACCTTAAGGATTGATTCAACTTATCAAGTAAGTAAACTTGTGGCGTTAATTCAATTCTCTTTCTCTATGATTTCTCTTTGTTACCATTTCCTTGCTGATTTGGGGGTGAAGGGATTCGGTGAGTTTATCAAGGGTTGGCTGAGTTTAGATCAGGGACAATTTTTGATGCAGAGGTGATTCTTGCTCAGTTCTTGAATTGTTGCTGTATCATTTTTGGTATCAGAGCTAAGTTCAAATTCAATCTATATATCCTTTAAATTTCTGTTTATTTTTTAATATTATTGTCAGTTTCTCATTTAATAAAGGAAAAAAAAAGTTGTGTTCTTTATCTCGGAATTTCAAATCTGAGATATATATATATATATATATATAAAAGTTGTGTTCTTTATCTGAATTTCAAATCTGAGATTATTATATATATATATATATTATATATTATATATATAAAGTGGTGGTCTTTATCTCTTAATTTTAGACCTGATATATATATATATAAGAGGAACTTTCCAAAATTTATGTGCCCACAAATCATATTTCATTCCAAATTCGTCATCTCTTGCCTCTTTACATCATATTATATCTAGTTTTGTGACATCTTTCTTTCTTTAGGATTTATTTGTTTTCCATTGAATTAAGGTTGCTAATTTGCTTATTTGGTATTGTTTGATTGGTCCGGACAAGTAAAACTACTGTTTGAATCTAGAGTGGAAAAAGGCAGAAAATTGTGAGCACATTAAAGGGTAAAAGCCAATACTTTGAGTGAAACACGAGGGTTTCCAATCAAATTTGAGTGAAACACGTGAGGGAGTGTTTGTGAGGATTTCTAACAATTTTTTTGCAGGTTTTACATCATGACAAAATCAAACGAGAGCAAAGAAAGTGATGAGAAAGTTAATGTTACTGAACATAACCTAGCCTTCACTTTACAGGCAATGCAACAGCAATTTCAAAGGTTTGAAAACCTTTTTAGAGATGTTAGTGATAGATTTGAGAAGTAAGACCAGGTCATTAGAGAATTGCAAGAGGGGACAATGAATGGTGGTCCAACAAGAAGACAGAATTTAAGAGAGCCAAATACTCATCATTTTGGGTATGAAGGTGATGGCTTTGATGATGAAGATGATGAGGGAGAATGGCATGGGGTCAGGATGGGTGGAAGAGAAGGACAAAATTATAGAATAAGAGGTTGAGGTAATAGTGTCCAAAACTTTGCATGGGAGGAAGAAAGGGTTGATCGTGTTGATTGGAATATTGGTAGTATAAAAATGAAAATTCCATCTTTCCAAGGTAAGAATGATGCTGAAGCTTACTTGGAATGGGAGAGGAAAGTGGAGCTGATTTTTTATTGTCATAACTATTCTGAAGAGAAGAAGGTAAAGCTTGATGCAGTGGAATTTAAAGATTATGCACTTGTTTGGTGGGATCAACTAGTTTTAAATAGGAGAAGAAATGGAGAGGAACATGTCAATACTTGGGCAGAAATGAAGAGAATTATGAAAAAGAGATTTGTACCTAGTTATTTATATAGTCTACATCAAAAACTTCAAACTTTGAGACAGGGCTATATGAGTGTTGAAGAGTACCATAAGGAGATGGATATAGTCATGATAAGGGCTAATGTTGAAGAAGATAGGGAGGCTACCATGGCACGTTTCTTGGCTGGTTTGAACAAGGATATTGCAAATGTTATCTAATTACACCATTATGTGGAGTTGGAAGAAATGGTAACATGGCAATGAAAGTTGAGAAACAACTCAAGTACAAAGGGTCCAGCAAGAATTCCTATTCTAGTTCTACTACAAATTGGAACTCCAAATGGTCTAAGAAGGATGAGAAGACCAAGGACAAGCCAAAAGAAGTGAAGAGCAATTCAGACCCAAAAGGTAACTTAAAACCTTCAAGTTCTTCTACTTCTAATTCTGATAAGCATAGAAATATTAAGTGCTTTAAATGTCTTGGTATTGGTCATATTTCTTCTCAATGTCCCAATAAGAAAACAATGGTTTAGAGGGGTGCTGAATTATTTCTGAAGATGAGGATCATGTTGAGAGTGATTCTGATTCCATGCATGAATTAGAGGATTTTTGATGTAGAAGCTGAAAATGCACCTAAGGGTGAATTACTTGTTACTAGGCATGTAAATGCTCAAGTAAAAGAGGATGAAATTGAGCAAAGGGAGAATATCTTTCATTCAAGATGCTTAGTGAATGGGAAGATTTGTAGCATTATAATTGATGGTGGGAGCTGCACAAATGTAGCTAGCACATTAATGGTGGAGAAGCTAGGGCTGGATTGTTTGAGGCACCCTAGGCCATATAAGCTACAATGGCTTAATGATATGGGAGAAATCAAGGTGAATAAACAAGTCATTGTATCTTTCTCCATTGGTAAGTATTCTGATCAAGTTCTTTGTGATGTTGTGCCTATGCATGCTAGTCATTTATTGCTTGGAAGACCTTGGCAATATGATAGGAAGGTGTTGCATGATGGTTTTAAGAATAAGTACTCATTCTTTATGGGAGATCAGAAAGTTATTCTTGCTCCTCTAGCTCCAAGCGAGGTGTATGAAGACCAAATGCAATTCAAAAGGAGTATTGAAGCTATGCATCAAAGAGGGACAGAAACACCTCAGAAAAAACAAGTAGAATCAAATTTTGAAGGAAAGGCTGAGAGCCTTGCAAAAGGAGAGCTGAGATCAAAAATAGAGGGGAAGGCTGATAGCCTTGCAAAAGGAGAGTTGAGCTCAAAAATACAAGAAAAAAGAGTGAGTGAGGTTGAGAGTGTGAAAAGAAAAGAGGGGAAAGAGGCCTTAAAAGAAAGTCAATTTAAGGGCCCAAATGAGAGAGAGGGCAAAAAGAAACAAAACTTTTATGCAAAAATGAGAGATGCAAGGGTTGCTTGTGAGGAAGGGAGATGCTTAGTTGTATAGTTGATTTAGTTTTTATGATCAATACTTGTATGGGGCATATGTGATTTACTCATTTTATTACCTAAAAGTTAGTGTCATTTGTGGTTACGACTATTAAATTGCACTTCGATTAGTATCTATCATTCTAGAGAAAGGGAGCTAATGGACAATATAATTGAATGGCATTAGTTTGGACAACAAGAGACTGCGTTCAAATCAGTGAGGAGACACAGATATCCTCTGTCTAATGTTACTTTAGACCACAGTACGTCGTACTCCATGAGACGATGGTATTTGTGCTCTAAACTAGTATGTTGCATAATGCTGTAGCATTGATCTGAAATCTGGAGATACTTTCTGATTTGTTCTTATTCACATCTGGTTTATACTTAGCACTTTATACTCAAGTTTCTGTAGAATTTTATTATCTATATTGCTCTTGTGGTTAACTCTATTAGGCTAACACTTAACATTTAGTTTAGATTAACATTTCAATAGATTTAACCAACATCCTTCCCCATTATTTTGTTTGGTTTGGATAAGCATTTGCACAATCATGTTTGCATATTAATTGGTATACTTAGTCCCTGTGGGATCGATATTCGTGTACTTAGGTACATATGTTACTTGTTGACTGGTGTATACTTGCACTTATTAAGATTGCATTGCATTATATAATTTTCTAATCATTACAATTTGTGACACACGCACAGAACATTATACCGACAACACTTTACACAGTTTTAGTAAATATTTTTTAAAAAGTATTCTCCCAAATACCTAATTTGACTTTTATGGTGAGCGTGTAATAAATATGATAATAATTTGTAAATATAACTTGAAACACCTAGTTATAGTGTTAAGAAGATAGGGTGTAAGAGCTTTCTCGAAAGAGCAAGAGTCATATAATTCACTATAGTCATTCTGAGTAATGAAAAAAAACACAATTTTCTTGCAAATTGTAAAATATTGTTGATTTTTTCAGGTTTATTTGTGAAAGCTCACCAATTGAAGATTGGAGACTTCATAATGATTTACGAGGATGATCAGACACAAAGATTTGTATGCATATGCTTTTCATTAAATCCATATATAATTATATTGATTAATCTCATGAAATATACCTAACATATATTTATATATATTTGCTTGGATAGAGGAAAAATGTTTTTCAACAAATTTGTATATAATATTGATGCATTTGATGAAACATACATACATATATATAGTTTCCGGTGCAAAATCTTTGTTTAATAATTAATGCACACATTCAGGCAATAAGATTTGAGGAGGTCAATCGACGATGCACCCGAACATGGTGGTGGATCATCATCATCATCATTGTCAGTGGATGTGCAAGATCAATTACTCTTTGAAGCAAATAATAACTAGCAGTTAGCTCCTCTTCCTCATGGAGCTGCAGTTCCAGAAGTAGTAGGGACTAGTAATTCCAGTTACTCTAGTGGCTTGCAAGATTTTCCTATGCATTTGTTGGATATGGATAACATTGAAGACTTGTCAGAATATTAGGGGTATTTATGAAAAGCTTATATGATTGGAAAAGATTATCTTTCTATCTATTAATTTATCTACAGACAATATATAAAAATAAATATATATATATATATATATATAATATATATACTTTTTTATGTTTTATTGTGTTTTTGTGTTCTTGACTAAGGTTGTTGGTACTGATGAAAAAAATCTTGATATCTTTGGTTATTAATGTTTGAATTGTGTTCTTCTTTTATGAAAATATCTTATAATGTTTTTTATTTAGAAGAAATGCATATTTGAGATGATTTTAATTAGCTTGTGATTCATTAAAAAGGTGATTTTTTAGTTAAAAAATGGAATCTTACATCATCAAATTTGAAAATTTCGGTATAGTCAAGTTATGTTTTTTTGTTTTGAACTTTACGTTTATCATTATGTATTTGATTGGGAGACTCTTGAGTTTGCATAGTTTTATATTGAATGTCATTTAGCAGAAAATAGAGATTAGATAAAGTTTATATGCAAACTCTCCTAATATCATTTTGTTTAGGACAAGATTTGGCAATTGAATTCAAATTTTAGAAGAATTGAATTTTTTGTTATTTATTTTCAATTGTTTAATTTTTTTTTAAAATTTTTTTAAAAATGTTTTAGAGAGAAATTAATTAAATTGGATGGAATATAAATAATTTAAATATCTTCATTAATTGAGCTACTAAAGAGCTCTTCCACAAGGATCAATTCAACAACGAAAATTAGTTTATATGTGAATTAGTTTGAAAGTATATTCTCATAATTTAAAATTCAAAACACTTGATAACCTAGAAAAAAAAAGAAAAAAAAATCTTGATTAAGGGTTGAGATTGTGACTGTGTGAAAGGAGGTAGTATAGTGATTACACAAAAGATTAAATGGCATGGGATTGGTTAAAAATATTGCCAAAGGTATGAAGGGAATAAACTTATTTATTGCACTTTACTGGTAAGATTTGCTCACATTTATTTGCAACAAGAAAATTTCATTTTTTTAAGAAAGAAAAAAAGGTCTTAAGTCAATAAATTTAGGTATTGTAGTCCACACAATTCCAAATAACATGCCAATAAATTACTCTCTCCGTCCAATAACATTACTAATTTACAACTCCCTACACAAACTTAAGAAATTCACATTATTATTCATATATTGACGAATCATATAATTATACATCATTTAAATATATACTTTCAAACTCCTACTAAGTCGTTGCTAATTGCGACGGAATGTGCGACCGCCTACTAAGTCATTTTCAATTGCGACAAAATGGGCGATCACCTACTAAGCAATCGCTAATTGCTACAGAATTTGCTACCGCCTACTAAGTCGTTGTTAATTATGGCAGAATTACGATCGCTTTCTTAATCGTTGCCATTTGCAATTAACGACGCACATTTGCAACAGACTTCTAAGTTATAGCAATTAGCGACACACGTTTACAACAGACTTCTAAATCGTCGCAATTAGGAACACACGTTTGCGATGGACTTCTGAGTCATCATAATTAGCGACACACATTTACAAGAACTTCTGAGTCGTTGCAATTAGCGACACTCATTTGCGATAGATTTTTGAGTCACCGTAATTAGGCGCAAAATATTTGCAAAGAACTTTTGAGTTTGTGCCATTTGCAATAGAATTTGCAACTACCTTCTAAGTCGTTGGAATTAGCGATGAACATTTGCGATGGCCTTCTGAATCATCGCCATTTTTTACATATTTTGCGACCACCTTCTAATTTGTCGCAATTAGCAACGCACATTTGCGACGACACTCTTAATTTCGTTGCTAATCGCAATGACTAAAAAGGTCGTCTCAAATGTGCGTTGCTAATTGTAAATCCCTCTTGTTATTCAAAATGTCCTTCAAAAATTTAGCATATGTAGGAATGAAAAGTAGTTCAAGCAATGGTGTATCAACTTGTACTTGAGTAAGCAATTTAATGAAATTCTTAAGTTGAACCCTTTCTTCTTCGCGTTTTACTTTGCCAAGATAAGGAATGACATTTGTAACTCCCTTAGATGAACCTTGATTCTTGGGGATGTCTTCTTCATCTACTTTTTGTGGCTCATCTCTTGATTTATCATGTACTAAGAGATATTAGTATCTTGAAATTTTGACACTTTAGGCAATTCAATATAAGTGGTATTAGAAATGTTGCACTCTCTAGATGTATTCATCTTGGTAGAAGCTTTTTCATCATTGTGATTGATAATTTGAGTCACTTGCTTCTGAAGGTTGAAAATTGATTCTTGTTGGAGGAAAAAGGAGCATTCCATTTTGTTCAACCTTTCTTCAAGCCCTTTCATTCTTTCTTCGTGATATTCTTGAAGTTTAAGGTTGGAATTAACTATATTTTGATTGGAATCCATCCTACTCTTCATGATATTTTTCAATTCTTCAAAGTGATCAAAACTTATCCATGAATAATTCTTTTCAAAAACCCCTACAATATAGGAATAGAAATTAAACAAATGAAGGATGAAATAAATGCCAATAAATTCAATGAAGAGAAATGGTTAAAATGTATAGCTACTAATAAATATAATTTAAGTTTTAGTGTATAGTGGTGTACAACACGAAGGTGGAAAAAAAATCAAAGTAACATCCATTCCTAATTTTCTTACCTTAATAGAAAAACATTGCACTATTAATGAACGTTTACCTAATCACCCAATATTTCCCTTATAAATAACTGACCTTCATCATTGGACGGCTTCAAAGCCATTGCCATTGCTAATAGTGATAGAATTTGCAATCGCCTACTAAGTCGTCGCTAATTACAAAAGAATGTGCTACCGCTTACTAAGTCGTCTGCAATTGCGACAAAATATGTGATCGCCTACTAAACAGTCGCTAATTGTGACAGAATTTGTGACCGCCTACTAAGTCGTTGCTAATTGCGACAACATTACGACCGCCTTCTTAATCGTCTCCATTTGCGTTGAATTTGGTGACAAATATCTTAATCATCACAATTGACGAAGCATATTTGCAATGGATTTATAAGTCGTAGCAATTAGCGACACACGTTTGTAACAAACTTCTGAGTCATCGCAATTAGGAACACACATTTGCAATGGACTTCTAAGTTATCGCAATTAGTGACATACATTTTCGAGAACTTCTGAGTCATCGCAATTAGCGAAACACATTTCGAAGGATTTTTGAGTCATCGTAATTAGTGCAAAATATTTGCGACGAACTTATGAGTTGTTGCCATTTGCAATGGAATTTGCAACTCCCTTCTAAGCTGTTGTAATTCACGATGAACATTTGTGATTACCTTCTAAATCGTCGCTATTTCTTTACAGATTTTGCGACCACCTTCTGAATCATGGCAATTAGCAACACACATTTGCGACAACCTTCTTAGTATCGTTGCTAATTGCAACGACTAAGAAGGTCTTCACAAATTTGCGTTGTTAATTGTAAATCCCTCTTGTTATTTAAAATATCCTTCAAAACTTTAGCATATGTAGGAATGAAAAGTAGTTAAAGTAAGGGTGTATCAACTTGTACTTGAGTAAGCAATTTAATGAAATTCTTAAGTTGAACCCTTTCTTCTTCGTGTTTTACTTTGCCAAGATAAGGAATGACATTTTTAACTCCCTTAGATGAACCTTGATTCTTGGGGATGTCTTCTTCATCTACTTTTTGTAGCTCATCTCTTGATTTATCATGTACTAAGAGATATTAGTATCTCGAAATTTTGACACTTTAGCAATTCAATAAAAGAGATATTAGAAATGTTGCACTCTCTAGATGTATTCATCTTGGTAGAAGCTTTTTCATCATTGTGATTAATAATGTGAGTAACATGCTTCTCAAGGTTGACAATGGATTCTTGTTGGAGCAACAAGGAGTATTCCATTTTGTTCAACCTTTCTTCAAGCCCTTTCATTTTTTTCTTCGTGATATTCTTGAAGTTTAAGGCTAGAATTACCTATATATTGATTGTACTCCATCCTACTCTTCATCATATTTTTCAATTCTTCATAGTGATCAAGAGAAATGATACAGTTATCCATGAATAATTCATTTCACAAACCCCTACAATATAGGAATAGAAATCAACCAAATGAAGGATGAAATAAATGACAATAAATTCAATTAAGAAAAATGTTTAAATGTATACCTATTGATAAATATAATTTAAATTTTAGTGTATAGTGGTGTACAATACGAAAGTGGGAAAAAAAATAAAGTGACGTCCATTCCTAATTGTCTTACTTTAATAGAAAAACATTGCACTATTAATGAACGTTTACCTAATCACCCAATATTTCTCTTATAAATAACTGACCTTCATCATTCCAAATTACATTTATTTTTCTGTTTTTTTTTTGTAAATTATATTTATATTTTGTTAGCATATATATATATATATATATATATATATGAAAAATAAACTAGAACACATTACTAGAAAATTTGGATTTAGTGACCAACATTTGCGACAACTTCAAAGCCGTTGCTAGTAGTAACAACAGAATTTGCAATCGTCTACTAAGCCGTCACTAATTGCGACAAAATGTCCGATCGCCTACTATGTCGTCTGCAATTGCTGTAAAATGTGTGATCTCCTACTAAGCAGTCGCTAATTGTGATAAAATTTGTGACCGCCTACTAAGTCGTTGCTAATTGCAACAGAATTACGACCGACTTCCTAATCGTCGCTATTTGCGACGAATTTGGTGACAAATATCTTAATCGTTGCAATTAACAATGTACATTTGCAACAAATTTCTAAGTCGTAGTTATGTGCATAAATCATATCATTTTTAGCATGTTTTTAGGCACAATTTAGGGCAAAATTGGAGATAAATCGTTCTTAATTGATTGATATTAACACAATTTTGCAGTATTTGTGATTTTGGAAGTTTCAGGTGAAGTGTGCAAGAAAATAGTAAATATAGAGGCAAAAACGTGATTTTTGGAACTCTTTGGTTCAGGACGGGCGTCCCAATATCATGGCTGGCATCCCGACCCGGTCAAAACACCGTGGCGGGCATCCTGGACTCAGGGCGGGTGTCCCGACTCGGTCAAAGCATCGGGATTGGCGTCCCAAACCCGAGACGGGCGTCCTGACCCTGTCAATAGACTCTGGACGGGCGTCCTGAGCTCCCTGCCAGAATCCCACATCAAATTTCACAGAGAAAAATGCTCAGTTTTCCTGCTATAAATACCTCAGGCCTTCCTCAGTTGAAATCATCCCTCTTCACTCGATCTGAATCATTCAGTGACTTCAAGTATACATTTGTCTACAGTATATAAGTCATTTAGTGATCTCAGGTGTTTCATTCAAGTAGTTTAGTATACGAGAGTTTCTCGTTTTCTTTGCTTTTTGGGTGTGTATCTCAGAATCTTAGAATTTAACTAGATAGGGTTCATTTTTTATATTCATAGAATACCCGAGATTTCATTAGGAGATCCTAAGAGGGCATTTGGGGAGCGAAGAGCTAGTTAACAAGGCTTTGCTTAAGCCCATGACATAAGGTAAAGTAATTGCTACTAGGCTAAGGAGGCGTTCTCCGAAGGTTTTGTCAAGCAGAGTCGGGTCAAGCAGTCCAGGATATACAAGTATCGGTGGACCTGATAAATGGTGAATAATTTATGGTGGTGATTCCCTAGATCCTCTCAGTATATTTTGTACTGTATTTGTCTAAAAATTTATTTGAATACCAAATTATGATGATATGTATATATGTTTTGCATGCTGAAGTTCTTCACATTTTTCCAGAAAGGTCACCAGCTTAATTAATCATTATGACTGCATGTCTACTTGCTCTTTTATATTAGATGAACGGTTATAGACAATTCCTAACCACGGTCTAATCATAACCTGTCTAGTTTAACAGGCCTTAATTTAGGGCTTTTGAGATGACGGAAGCATTAAGGTCTGCCATATTAGATAAAATAACCTATAGATCACCATGTCTGTTAATGTAGTCTAATGAGGTACTTTCCGATAGACTAGCTACACGATAGGTACTCTGCCTTAGGTTCTGATTGATTAAGTGACAACATATATGCTAAATGTGACAATTAGTAAGTCTCCGTCCTTAATTATTCATAATCAACATAGGGTAATAAAAAAACATATTTTTAGCATACCAATCGGAATGCATCAAATTTTTGGCGCCGTTGCCGGAGACATATCATAAAATTTTAGGATTCCTGATCAAAATTCTAGAGGCTTATGATAGGTAGCGGTAATAATCTATACCTTAGACATAACACTCATTTTATTCTAGTTAGACAATCAGTTTCCTGAAATATAGGGTTATCATAACTAATTAATTTTAGAAATTATCTGAAATTAAGAAAATTAGGATAATCAAATTTTAGAAAATTATTCTAAAACTTTATTAAGGAAATTTAAATTGCTTTCGAAAAATAAACCTTGAAAAAAAAATTTCTTGTTCTAAATTTTCTTCGTTCGTTGTTTCACTCTTTTGTTTCTGTTTGTTTTATTATTCTAAAAATTTGTTTTATTATTATTTATTCTAACTAGACTCTACAATTATAGATGAAGAGAACAAGAGCAGCTACTAACCAGGTAGTAGAAAAACTAGAAAATCCCGAAGCTCTAGTTCGAAAGAGGAAGAAACCAGAAAGACCATCTAAGCCCGAAACAGAAGCACCTCAGGAAAACAATCCTTAGCAACCCATAGACATTAACTCAAGCTAAGGCACTAGTGATATAGTGAACAAATTCTTGAATGCATGTGTACCTAATTCTATGGAAGAAGAGGACCCTTCTGAAGAGACCTTTCCCCCAAGAGAGGAACCTCAGAAATCTCCAGTTCATACTCATGTCCAAAGGGTTCCTGAATTCCACAACCCTTTGACCTGACTCCAAACTCACCAACGTCTCCTAAATTTACCCCAACGCCTAACGAGCAAACACCTTCATCTGGAGGAAGCACTAATAGTTTTAAGTCAATTTTGTCTATGCAGCTAGATAATCTGACTCACAGGATCTACCAGATGGATCAGACCATAGCAAGCAGATTCCGTCACTCAGATCAAAGTATTCTGAACATCACTGCTAACGTGGACCAACTCAGGGCCACAATGAACCTCCAGGAAAATCAAGGTACACTGATACTACGGGAGTTAGCCGGAATACTAGATGAGCAAAGAAGGCAGTAGGATGAGATGAGAGCTATACGAGCAGAACTGGGAGAGATAAGAAATAAAGGCAATTAAAAGGGAAGATTTCTTTTTACTTTCAGCAAATAAATTGTTTGAACAAAAATTTAATAACTGACCCTTCTTTTTAGTTTTCAAATTCAATTGGGTCTTTTATTTTGTTCAGAATTTTTCAGACAAGTTTTTTAATTCTTTGCGAAAAAAACGAATGTGTTAGAAATATAACTTTCATTGATTGAATTGTTTAAATCTAATCCTTTGGTTTTATTTCTCGAATATTAAGTATTTTTGCTGTATAGAAAGTAAGGAATTGATTAGGGCAAACAAAACTTTTGAATAAGGGATAGGCCGAGAATTTTGGCAAAGGTTTTTAACAACTTCTGTATTTAAATAGGCTAACTGTAACACCCTGCGTGATAGTGGTGTTTAAAGAAGGACAATTGCTGGTGAATGTGTAAGAAAGGCTCCATCCCAAGAAGAGGTACTTCGTGACAATTTGGTATCAGAGCCGACCAGCACGTAGCGTCGTATCATCCTGCACTCAAACAACAGGAGGTGGTGTTGGAGTAGCGTGGGAGTGCACTCAGATCACAGTGATGAGTTCGGCAAGGGGCGGGCACTGTTGGACGGTCTTGGGTATCCCCACAATGACACCCATGAAGAAGCCATTCGAGCGTGTAAGTGGTGCAAGAGGCACATCCGAGAGGTGCGGGGCCGCAAGAGTCGGGCACGTCGGGCGAGTGGATGTGTACGTGGGCGTACACGGAATTGGGTGGGGGAGAGTTTGTAATACCCTACGTGATAGTGGTGTTTAAAGAAGGACAATTGCTGGTGAATGTGTAAGAAAGGCTCCAGAAAGATTGTGGCGTAGGGCCAACCCTAGCCAAATCTGGTCGGGGTCTGGAGTCGATCCCCTAAAGAGCCCAAGGCAGGGCGAAACCAGTACATTGTTCGGTGGTCAAGGTGTGGCCTCTGAGATAGAGGCGCCGCGCGGGCACGTTGAGTCAGAGCCCGTGACAGGTGCTGCGTGTACTTGTGCTTGCGCACGTGCTTGTGCAAGTCGGGTTGAGTGCCGTGAACTGGTGTCCATCCCAAGAAGGCACTTCGTGACACTAACCATGATGATTTGTTTAAAATTATGAAGGGATAATTATTTTTTGTGTATAAGGATTTGCAGGAAATTGTGGGAAAAAAAAGAAGAGAAATATATATATATATATATATATATATATATATATATATATATATAATTCCGGAAGCGGCACGCATTCCGAGGTAGGGCTTTTCTCAATAAATCCCCAATTTTTTCCATTTTCCTCAAAAACCAAACATAAAAAATTCCCTCTCTACCAAAATTCTCTCCAATATTCTCTCCAATATTCTCTCGAAAAATTTGAAAAATTCTTGAATTTTCAAATTTTCAAATTTTCCCTCCAAAAATTGAACTTTTGAATTTCGCCCCAAAATTCGAATTTCCCTCTAAAATTTCAAATCCTCTTCTAAACAAAATTCTTTTATTCTGAACTTAAATTTGCTTCCAGAATTCGAATTTGAAATCCTTTTCCGCCAAATTTCTGACTTTCTCGAAAATTGTCAAATGGCTCCAAAATGCGCACGTGTTACCTCATCCATGATTGTCACAGTTGTGACACATCCCTTCATGCTCTTCCCTTCCATCCCAGCATATCAAGAGAGGAGCCAGGGATTCGTTGGACGCTGCATAATAGCAGGACAGACTCTTGACTGGACAGCAGTCAGGGCACTCGGAGTCGAGCGGGAGATTCAGCGCATACTCGACGTACTTCCATACAGTCAAGTTTTCATCGTCACTGAGCTGACATATTTAGGGCTGGTATGTGAGTTTTACTCTTCATTTACATTCTAGCGTGAGCACATCACTTTCCAACTGGGTGGGATAGACCGGTCGATGAGCATGGCCGAGTTCGGCATTGCATTGGGTGTTTGGCAGAGGGAGGAGCTGGACACACCTACCTACGCTACAACCGTGCGAGACTTCACCTCCACTGACGTCTCCACCGCCTGGGCCCAGATCTGTACGACTGGCGCCCCCTACCAGCACGGCCTCATGAAGGCCAAAAGTATCCTTCCAGCACTTCGCTACTTACATACTATAGCAGCCCATACTTTGGCAAGACGACGTACTGCTCCAAGGAATGTCACCCAGATGGAGACATTCCTCTTGGCTCATATGCACAGAGGCATCACTGTGGATATGGTCAGGCTCATTACCGTTATCATGTAGGGTTTTGCGACATACACCAAGAAGCAGTGTCTGGGCTCGGGCCATTCATCACCCGGATAGCCAACTACCTGGAGCTGGACATCGAGGGCTCGGAGTTGACCCAGATTGCTCCGACTACCATTCCTACTGACTTGAATATTCTACGAAACATGGGGATGGTAGTGCGAGACACAGATGGTCGATACTCCATCCACACTGAGCAGTCAGGGGAGTCATCGATACCAGGACTAGCGGCACAACAGGCATCACCAACCCCGACGTTCATACCACGCACCACCTTTGAGCGGCATATGTCACAGGGGTTGGCAGACCTCACTGCCAAACACAGTCGGGATATGGAGAAAGTCCAGAGGCAGCTGGCAATGCTGAATGACAAACTCAGTATGACCAACAGTCGGGTAGAGGAGCTGTATTAGTATCAGACCACGCGATCCACCGACGACCACGAGGTCTACTTCTTTGCACTTGATGATGATGATCCCGATTCTTAGTTTTTCTTTCTCTTTCCTTCGTTCTTCATTTTATTTGTGAATATGTGATAAGTCTGGGTTGTATGACATATGAATCTTTGTATGCAAAACTTTGATCTATATGACATAACAACATTATTTCCGTTATTTTATTTTTATTATTTCTATTACCCTTGTTGTTTTCTTGTTTCTTTTCTTTCTCTTCCTCTTAGTTAATCAAATAAGTGTGGGGTAAGAGTTTTGTGTGTTTTTCCCAGCTTTTGTTTTTCAAATAAGTGTGGGGTAATAGGATATGCATGAACACTGAGGACAGTGTAAACCTTAAGTGTAGGGTAGTAGTGCACTGTGCACTATAGTAGTCAAAATTTGCATGTTTTCCCATATTTCTCACTAAAATTGCACCCTCCCAAAAACTTTTCAAAATTTTTCACTCTTTCAGACTTCAAATTCAGTATTGATTGGTTTAAGAAATGCTTATGTCTATGGTATATGTTGAGGTAGAGCATTATGATCAGTAGGAAAAAGTTGATAACTTCACTGAATTCCTCACTTAGAAATAGGGAATTCCTAATAATTGAGCACTACTTAGTTTGGATTAGAGACATCAACCAAATACCTTCTCGAGACTTAACTGAATAATATTAGATCGGTTGAGAATGTGTTAGCAATTTGAATGACTATATGATGCTCTAAGCTGGAAGTGAAAGAGTTTAAATAAAAAGGGTAGTTTGCAAGCGTCCTTTGCTACTCGAGCACCACTTCTTAAGGGAACTTAATGCCTGATGCCCTAAGGTCGTTAAGATCTGGGAGTCATCAGAGTGGGACTCAATACCTGGGTAGTTAAAGTTGATGTGTGAAAGCGAACACAAAAATACCCTGAACAATCAATCTAAAAATACATTGCCCAGTGTGTTCTTTTATTGAAAATTATAAATGAAAAGCCTTGACACCAAAGCTAGGAACTCAGAAGGTTGTTTGTTGCTATTATATTCGACGACTAATCGAATTATTATCTGGTAAAGGTTTAGAGAAGACTATATTGTGTTGACAATCTAGTCTAGAATAGTTCACACACTACACATTAGGAAGACCTCGTGACTAAGAGTAGAGTTCAGTCGAGTTATTGAGTTGTTACATCTGCATGACCATGATAATTTACTAGACATTTGAGACCTTTTCATAGCAACTTGACCAGTCAGGCCTATTTTGTGAATCATCTGACTCAGTGATAAATTTTAGCTAAAAATATTGCTAGGCCTTTGAGTGATTGCACCTATGATTTAAAATTTCAATAATTTCATGTAGACTTTGCTTGTGGACAAGCAAAAAGTTAAGTGTGGGGTTATATGATGGGCATAAATCATATCACTTTTTTAGCATGTTTTTAGGCATAATTTAGGGTAAAATTGGAGATAAATCGTTCTTAATTGATTGATATTAACACAATTTTGCAGTATTTGTGATTTTGGAAGTTTCATTTGAAATGTGCAAGAAAATAGCAAATATCGAGGCAAAAACGTTATTTTTTGAACTTTTTGGTTCAGGACAGGCGTCCCAAAATCAGGGCGGATGAACCGACCCGGTCAAAGCACCGGGGCGAGCATCCCGACCCGGTCAAAGCACTAGGATGGCGTCCCGAACTGGGGACGGGCATCCTGACTCGGTCAATAGACTCGGGACGGGCATCCCGAGCTCCCTGCCAGGACGTAAGGTAAAGCAATTGCTACTAGGCTAAGGAGGCGTTCTCTGAAGGTTCTGTCAAGCATACTCGGATCAAGCAGTCGAGGATATACAAGTAGTCGCTCCATTGGCGGACTTGATAAAGGGTGAATACTTTATGATGGTAGTTCCCTAGATCCGCTCTGTATATTATGTACTGTGTTTGTCTAAAAATTTATTTGAATACCAAATTATGATGATATGTATATATGTTTTGCATGCTGAAGTTCCTTACATTTTTCCGGAAAGGTCACCAGCTTAATTAATCATTATGACTGCATGTCTACTTGCTCTATTAAATTAGATGAACGGTTATAGATAATTCCTAACCACGGTCTAATCATAACCTGTCTAGTTTAACAGGCCTTAATTTAGGGCTTTTGAGAGGACAGAAGCATTAAGGTCTGCCATATTAGATAAAATAACCTATATATCACCATGTTTGTTAGATGATACAGCAACAATTCGAGAACTGAGCAAAAATCACCTCTGCATCAAAAATTGTCCCTGATCTAAACTCAACAAACCCTTGGTAAACTCCCTGAATCCCTTCACCCCCAAATCAGCAAGGAAATGGTAACAAAGAGAAATCAAAGAGAAAAAGAATTGAATTAACGCCACAAGTTTACTTACTTGATAAGTTGAATCAATCCTTAAGGTAATAAACTCCTCGAATCCCTTCACCCCCAAATCAGCAAGGAAATGGTAACAAAGAGAAATCAAAGAGAAAGAGAATTGAATTAACGCCACAAGTTTACTTACTTGATAAGTTGAATCAATCCCTAAGGTAAAACAAGCATGAATCTTAAAAAACTCACATTTTTCGTTTTTCTCCCCCCTCCAAAACAGCCCCATCTTATTCTATTTATAGAGGAGAAGATGACCTAATTCTACAATAGATATGTTGGGATGAGTCTTTTAGTAAAGCCCACTAAAAATATAATTTAAAAGCCCACTAAAAATAGATTTAAAAGCCTACTAAAATAGAATTTAAAAGCCCCTAAAAATAGAATTTAAAAACTCACTTAAAAATAGAATTTAAACATATTCCCAAACAATGCCCTTCCTTTTAAAACGTTGGGCTTAAAACAAACAGTCCAAAATAAGGCTTTAACTTCTTGAATTAGGGTTGCATCATTCTCTCCCTCTTCAAAAGGATTCATCCTCGAAACCTTTCCCATCACTTTCTTTGCTTTTGTTTGATTTTGTCATGATGTAAAACCTGCAAAAACATTGTTAGAGATCCTCACAAACACTCCCTCACGTGTTTCACTCAAATTTGATTGGAAACCCTTGTGTTTCACTCAAAGTATTGGCTTTTACCCTTTAATGAGCTCACAATTTTCTGCCTTTTTCCACTCTAGATTCAAGCAGTAGTTTTACTTGTCCGGACCAATCAAACAATACCAAATAAGCAAATTAGCAACCTTAATTCAATGGAAAACAAATAAATCCTAAAGAAAGAAATATGTCATAAAACTAGATGTAATATGATGTAAAGAGGCAAAAGATGACAAATTTGGAATGAAATCTGATATGTGGGCACATAAATTTTGGAAAGTTCCCTTTTATTTTTATATATACCAGGTCTAAAATTAAGAGATAAAGACCACCACTTTTATTTATATATATATATATATCTCAGATCTGAAATTCAGAGATAAAGAACACAACTTTTTTTTTTCTAAATGGGAAACTGACAATAATAATAAAAAATAAAAAGAAATTTAAAGGATATATAGATTGAATTTGAACTTAGCTATGATACAAAAAATGATACAGCAACAATTCAAGAACTAAGCAAGAATCACCTCTGCATCAAAAATTGTCCCTGATCTAAACTCAACCAACCCTTGGAAAAATCCACGAATCCCTTCACCCCCAAATCAGCAAGGAAATGGTAACAAAGAGAAATCAAAGAGAAAGAGAATTGAATTAATGCCACAAGTTTACTTACTTGATAAGTTGAATCAATCCTTAAGGTAAAACAAACCTGAATCTGATTTGTTAAAAAAACTCACAAATTTAATTTTTCTCTCCTCCCTGCAAAACAGCCCCATCTTATTCTATTTATAGAGGAGAAGATGACCTAAATCTACAATAGATATGTTGGGCTGAGTCTTTTAGTAAAGCCCACTAAAAATAGAATTTAAAAGCCCACTAAAAATAGAATTTAAAAGCCTACTAAAATAGAATTTAAAAGCCCCTAAAAATAGAATTTAAAAACCCACTTAAAAATAGAATTTAAACATATTCCCAAACAAGGCCCTTCCTTTTAAAACGTTGGGTTTAAAACAAACAGCCCAAAATAAGGCTTTAACTTCTTGAATTAGGGTTGCATCATTAGAGTAGTCTAATGAGACTGGGTTCACGTTTTTATGCCGGCGTTAGGGCGAGCTATATGATTTCCTGAGTGACACAGGTTTTCATGGATGCCTTTAGCTCGAACCGTGAGTAGGGCCGTCAACGGCGATGGGGCGATTTATCAGATAACTCAGATGTGGTACACAGGTAGAATCAGTACATTATTGCAATCTAGACCAATATATATCTAAAATACTCGAAGATAGGTCGGTCACCATGTAGAAACAATAGGACATACATCAGAACACATGTCTATAAAATACTCTTGCATGCTTAATGAACTTGAGTCTTGTGTAGAAAGGATCACCCATTCATCAATGATATTGATGAATGATTGCATAACTAGGTAATAAAATGAGAGTTGGGGTAAAAGGATAGTTGCTACTAAGCCCTTACCACTTCCCTGGGAGTACGATAAATTCTTAAATTAAAATCATAGGTACTTTCCAATAGACTAGCTACACGATAGGTACTCTGCCTTAGGTTCCGATTGATTAAGTGATAACATAGATGCTAAATGTGACAATTAGTAAGTCTCCGTCCTTAATTATTCATAATCAATATAGGGTAATAAAAACCTATTTTTAGCATACCAATCAGAACGCATCACGTAGCAATTAGTGACACACGTTTGCAGCGGACTTCTTAGTCGTTGTAGTTAGAAACACACATTCGCTAAGGACATCTAAGTTATCGCAATTAGCGACACACATTTGCGTGAACTTCTGAGTCATCGCAATTAGCAACACACATTTGTGATAGATTTTTGAGTCATCTTAATTAGTGCACAATATTTGCGAGGAACTTATTAGTTGTTGCCATTTGGAATGGAATTTGTAAGTACCATCTAAGTCGTTGCAATTCGCTATGAACATTGGCGATTTCCTTCTAAATCGTCGTCATTTTTTTAGAATTTGCGACCACCTTTTTAATCGTTGCAATTAGCAAAGCACATTTGCGATGACCTTCTTAGTTTCGTTGCTAATTGCAACAATGAAGAAGGTCGTCACAAATGTGTGTTGTTAATTGTAAATCCCTCTTGTTAGTAAAAATATCCTTCAAAAATTTAGCATATGTAGGAATGAAAAGTAGTTCAAGCAAGGGTGTATCAACTTGTACTTGAGTAAGCAATTTAATGAAATTCTTAAGTTGAACCCTTTCTTCTTCGCGTTTTACTTTGCCAAGATAAGGAATGACATTTGTAACTCCCTTAGATGAACATTGATTCTTGGGGATGTCTTCTTCATCTACTTTTTGCGGCTCATCTCTTGATTTATCATGTACTGAGAGTGATGTGTTCCGATTGGTATGCTAAAAGATAGGATTTATTAACCTATATTGATTATGAATAATTAAGGACTTAGTATTATTAACTGTCACTTTAGCATTTATAGGTTGTCACTTAATAAATCAGAACCTAAGTCAGAGCACTGATGTGCACAAATCATATACCCTTTTTAGCATGTTTTTAGACATAAATTAGGGCCATATTTGAATGTATTTGATCTTAATTGAATCAAATTGACATAGTATTGCTTAAATTTCGATTTTGGAAGTTTCAGGAGCAAATTGGACGAAAATAGCAAATTTTGGGGCAAAAATACAATTTTTGGAAATGTTGACTTGGTCAACGGTCCGGGACGGGCGTCCCGACCCAGTCAGACCACCAGGACGGGCGTCCCGAGTTGCCAGAAGCTGTCCAACATCGAATTTTTCAGAGATTTTCACTCCGGGAAGCTGCTATAAATACCCCAGGCCTCCAGCAGTTGAATTCATTCCTCTCCACTTGATTTGAGTCATTCAGAGACTTCCAGTGTACAATTCTCGAGTACACAAGTCACTGAGAGACTCGGGTTTCAGTTTCAGTTTTCTTTCTTTCTTTAGTGTTTCGTTTTCTTAGTTTCTGAGAAATAGTCTCAGATCTTAGGCTTCGATAGATAGGTTCGTTTTTGGTATTCATAGAATACCGGGATTTCGTTAGGAGATCCTAAGAGAGAGATAGGGTGCGTGTTCTTAGTCAGATTAGGGCAATTTGCTTAAGCCCGGGATGTAAGGTAAAGCAATTGCTACTAGGTCTAAGGAGCGTTCTCCGAAGGCTCTGCCGAGTAGAGTAGGATCGAGCAGTCAGGAGCAAACAGGAGCTGCAGCGCCGGCTGGACCTGCATAGAGTGGTGATTACTTTATGACAGTGGGTCCCCTAGACGAGGTTCTGTATGTTTACGAATTGTTTTATCTAAATATTAATTTGAATATCAGATTACGATTCTTATGAATATTTGTTTATATGTTGAAGTTGTTATGTTTTTCCAGAAATGGCCATCTGCTTAAATATTCATTATGTCTGCATGTCTATTGCCGTTCTTTTAAACTGAATTTAAGGTTATAGACAACTCCTAACCACGATCTATTCATAACCTGTTTATTTTAACAGGCATCAATTAGTATTGGTGTCTGCCATACTAGATAAAATAATCTGCGGAACACCCTGTTGGTTGAAAGTAGTCTAGGTAGGCTGAGTAGAGTGTTATGACGGCGGTTATGAGACGAGCAGCATGATACCGAAGTGACATAGGGTACCGTTCATTGCTGACTTTAGTCCGAGCCGTGAGTAGGGCTGTTACCCTTAACGATGGGGCGGTAGCGTAGAAACTCATATGTGGTAGCCTTTAGACACAGAACATAGTTGCAATCCAGGCCAAGACATGTCTAAAATATTTGAATATAGGTCAATCAACATATAGGAACAGTATAACATAGAATCAGGACTCATCTATAAAACACTTTTAAGATTAATTAGACTTATGATGAGATTTCGGTTGACGTACTAAATAGGTGTTATTTTACCCTATGTCGATTATGATTAATTAAGGACTGTGATTGACTAATTGTCACTTTTAGTCTTATGGCGTCACTTAATCAGCCAGAATCTAAGGCAGAGTACCTATCGTGTAGCTAGTCTATTGGAAAGTATCTACGATTTTACTAAGTTAATTATCGTACTCCCAGGGAAGTGGCAACGGCTTAGTAGTAACTAGCCTCTTATCCTAACTCTTATCTTATGATCCAGTTATGCAATCTTCATCAAATACTTTGATGAGAGGGTGATCCATTCTCCACTAGGTTCAAGTCTAATTAACCCTAGAAGTGTTTTAAAGATAAATTCTGATTCTATGTTATACTGTTCCTATATGTTGATTGACCTATATTCGAGTATTTTAGATGCATCTTAGCCTGGATTGCAACTATGTTCTGTGTCTAAAGGCGTACCACATCCGAGGTCTCTAATAAACCGCCCTACCTTAATGACGGCCCTACTCACGGTTCGGGACGAAGGCATCCATGAAAGCCCTATGTCACTTCGGGGATCATACCGCTTGCCCTAGCCGCCGGCATAATCGGACTCAGCTCGGCCCCTACCTAGACTACTTTAACAGGCAGGGTGTTCAACATGTTATTTTATCTAGCATGGCAGACACCAATACTAATTGATGCCTGTTAAACTAAACAGGTTATGATTAGACCGTGGTTAGGAATTGTCTATAACCCTAACTTTAGTTTAAAAGAGCACATTAAACATGCAGACATAGTGAATATTTAGCAGGTGGCTATTTCCGGAAAATATAACAACTTCAACATGTAAAACAACTATTCATAAAAATCATAATCAGATGTTCATAATAAGTATTTAGAGAAAAACAATAACAACATATAAGAGAGGGGTATGGGGACTGATGCCATAAAGAAATCACCCTTTACGTAGTCTCGCCGCAGAGCGTACTGCTGTATATGTTGTACTGCCTCCTCTGACTCTGCTCACCAGAACCTTCGGAGGACGCTTCCTCAGCCTAGTAACTGGGCTTTACCTTAATACCCAGCTTAAGCCCAGCCCTGTGGACTGACTCTTCGAACGCCTAGAGCTCTCTTAGGGTCTCCTAACGAAACCCCGGGTATTGTATGAATACCGGAAACGAACCTATCTATAGAAACCTAAGATCTGAGACTATTTCTCAGAAACTAAAGCAAACACTAATAAGAAAGAGAACTGAGATCCGAGTCTCTGAGTGAGTTGTGTACTGAAAAATTGTACACTGGAAACCACTTAATGACTCAGATCGAGTGGAGAGGGATGAATTCAACTGCTGGAGGCCTGGGGTATTTATAGCAGCTTCCCGGAGTGAAAAATTCTGAAAAATTCGATGTGGGACAGCTTCTGGCGGCTCGGGACGCCCGTCCCGGTTCGGGACGCCCGTCCTGATTCGTTGACCAGGTTCGGGATGCCCGTCCCAGTTCAGGATGCCCGTCCTGGCGGTTTGACTGGGTCGGGACGCCCGTCCCGGACCTTTGACCGAGTCAACATTTCCAAAAATTGCGTTTTTGCCCCAGAATTTGCTGTTTTCGTCTACTTTTCACCTGACACTTCCAAAATCATAAAAACCGTGAAATCAAGTAAATAGTAAACAATTAATGTCCATTTACTCTCGATTTCACATTAAAACATATATAAAAACATGCTAAAAATGTGATACGATTTTAGCGTATCAACTTAAACCTAGTGGAGAATGGATCACCCTCTCATCAAAGTATTTGATGAAGATTGCATAACTGGATCATAAGACAGGAGTTAGGATAAAAGGCTAGTTACTACTAAGTCGTTGCCACTTCCCTGGGAGTACGATATTTAACTTAATAAAATCGTAGATACTTTCCAACAGACTAGCTACACGATAGGTACTCTGCCTTAGGTTTTGGTTGATTAAGTGACAATAATTGAATGCTAAGTGACAGTTAGTAAGACTCAGTCCTTAATTACTCATAATCGACAAGGGTAAAATAAAGCATATCTTTTAGCATACAAATCGGAACGCATCAGATTTTTGGCGCCGTTGCCGGGGAAATATCATAATGAATTTAGGATTCCTGATCAAAATTCTAGAGACTTATGATAGGTAACGGTAGTAACCTACACCTTAGACCTACACTTATCTTATACTAGTTAGACAATCACTTTCTGAAATATAGGGTTATCATAACTAATTGATTTTAGATATTATTTGGAATTAAGACACTTAGGATAATCAAATTTTAGAAAATTATTCTAAAACCATATTAAGGAAATTTACCTGCTTTCTAAATTAAACATAAAAAGAAAAAAAATGTTAAAAATTTAAAATCCCAAAAAGAATGTATCTTTCTTGCTATACGGTGAGTTGTTCCTTTTCCCTATCTCTTGTTTTTTTAGTTGTTTTCTTAGTTGCTCTTTTTCGTGTTTTTCTTCCTTTAGTTAATTTCAAAGAAATAAAAATGGAAATGAGGATAAAATATATTTTCTTCTGAGTTGTAAAATGTTGGCTTAGATTTTTATCGGGAAGAAACTCTATTTTAGAATTTTCTTAGAGTCATGTCGGCCTTATTAGGATGAGTTATGAAATAGTTTTTCCTTAATAGCTAGACCTTTGAATGTTCTATTGAAAAAAAGGATGTTCCTTTTGTTTTGCTGATGATTGCATGAGATTTTTTTTAAAAAAACCAAAAGGAATTATTGCACCCATTATGACATCACCTGATTGAAATCTGCTTTTTGAATGAATATGTGATGTAATAAGAATTGTTTTAGGACAGAAACATGATAAGAAAGTTCATGTATGATAAATCCTAATCTTATCTAGTATTGTCTAAAAACAATAGGTGACACTGATCACTCCAAGATATCTGTGTTCAATAAAACTAATGCTGACCCATACTTGATTAAGTTAGGTTTTATTGTTACTTGAACTTGATATAGAATGAAGGGATAAGAAAAAGGGTTGAAAATCTAGAAAACAAACCATTGGTCTAGATTAGAAAGCCCCGAGTTAGAGGCTAGTGTAATACTGATAAATTTTTGGATGAAAACTTATTTGCATTGTTTGCTATGTATAATAATTCGCATCTGTGGTTTATTTCAAATTATCTAGTCACTGAATAAGTTCCAAGTGATATGACTTATCAGCAAAAGAAGAAATTCTTTGCTGATTTGAAATATTACTACTGGGCAGTTTCTCTTCTATTTCAAATTTTTGCAGATCAGTTGATCAGAAGATGTGTCTCAGAAGATGAAGGACACAAGATTTTGGAGCATTGCCCTAAAGCATCTACGGGAAACCAATTGATGGCTATCAACACTGTCCGGAAAGTGTTGAAAGCAGGATCTTGTTGACCCACTATATTCAAGGATTTTGTATCTCTGATACAGTCTTGCGATGCTTGCCAAATAACAGGTAACACATCCTTCAGAGATCATCTACCCCAACAAGGTACACAAAGTTTTACAATCTTTTTGATATCTGGGGGTATTCATTAAATCCTTTTTTTTCTTCCTTTGAAAATAATTACATCATAGTAGTCGTAGAACACTTTTCGAAAATAGCCTGAACCACAGGCATTACCTACTAATGATGTTAAAGTCATGTGCAGATTCTAGTTGTTTTCCAGATTCAGAGTGCCAATGTTTTAGGAAGAAATGTTCAGCCTGTGTATCAAATCTGTGAAGTCTGCCAAGTACCACACTCTAGTAGGGATTGCTATGGAAATGAAATACGAACCATTCCAAAAGAGGTAGGACTAGGTTACTGCAGAATGCTGCTCCAATGGGAAATGCATACAATCCCAGCTAGAGGAATGATACAGGATTTAGCTGAGGAATAATTCGGAAGATGGAAACTTTCAGAAGATACCACCACAGCAAAACCCACACTCGCAGAATCAATAGATGAGATACTGGCAGCAATTAAAGCCAGACCAGTGCAAGCAAGTGATCTACCAAGAGGTAACGAAGGGTCGAAGGATATAGAGGAATTTGGCGTTGTATCAGGAGCATTGCAATGGAGGAGCTTGCATTCCCTGCATACCAATCAGCTGTGAGAAACTTCCCCGAGGAAGTCTCAAATACTTGGGCCCAGATCTACACAACTGGAGCCCCCTACCACCACAGCTTTGCCAAAACTTCAGGTATCTTTTCTTCCATTCGAGACTTGCATGCCATACCTTCACTAACATTGGCAGGTAGGCACACCAATCCAAAGAAGTCTCATTCCTAGACACGTTCTTCTGGACACGTTGCTACGATTACAAGAGACTTTGCAGATGATTCCAGGAAACAGTCCTTGGGGCTTGAGTCATTCATCAAATGGATATGCCACTACCTAGAGCTCGACAATGAAGGATCGGAACTGGCGTCATCCGTTCCAATATCTAGAGTTTATAGAGTCAAGAACGCCTCAGCAATAGCACATGGCTAAGGTGAAAAGCCAATTGACAGATCAGAGAAGGCCATTCTGCTCGCGACATGAAGGGAGTTTTTCTAATCCTCATGATCCTTTACTTTTGTTTTCTTTGTTTTGTTATTTCCATTATCCTTCTTGCTTCATTTTCCTTCTTACCCTTAGTCACTCAAATAAGTGTGGGGTAGTTTAGCTATGCATGAACACTGAGGACAGTGTCAGACCTTAAGTGTGGGGTAGCAGTGCACGGTGCACTGTAGTAGTTTAAACAAAATGTTTGCATGCTTTGCTTGTTTTCCCCGTATTTTCACACCCTTCCAAAATTTTTCAAAATTTTTCCGTCTTTCAGACTTCTAAATGCAGTATGATCGGTTAAACAATTGCTTATGTCTATGATATGTAGGTAGGATGTTATGGTTAGTAGGAAACAATTGATGACTATTTTTGAACTTATTGATTAGGAGTAGGGAATTCCTGATAAATGAGCACAACCTAGTCTAGATTAGAGACCTCAACCAATTACCTTTTCAAGACTTAACTAGATAAAATTAGACCAGTTGTGGATGCATTGACAATTAGATTGACTAGATGGGACTCTGAGCTAAAAGTGAAAAGAAAAGAAAAAAAATGAATGAGCTAATTAAATAGGGTAGTTTGCCAGCGGCCTTCGCTACTCGAGCACCACTCCTTCGGGGAACTTAAAGCCTGATGCCCTAAGGTCGTGTAGATCTGGGAGTCATCGGAGTGGGACTCGCTACATGGGTAGTTGAAGTTGACGTGTTCTAAGCAAACTAAAATACCCTTAATCTATAAACGAAAGAAATCACTAAGAGCAAAATAATTAAAATCTGATCACCAAAGCTCAGAACTCAGAACTCGGAAAGTTATCTGTTATCAGGTGTCTAGCGACGGGTCGAAGTGGTATCTGGTAGTAGTTAAGATGAGAGTATATTGTGTTCACTATCTGGTCTAGACTAGTACACAACACTACACATCAGGAAAGACCTTGTGACTAAGAGAAGAGTTCAATCTAGTTGTTAAGTTGTTAAACCTACTTGATCATAATAATCTACTAGAGACATTTGAGACCTTGTCATAGCAACCAAAACCAGTCAGACCTGTGTTAAGAATTGTCTGAAGAATTTTTGGAATAAAAACATGACTAGAAACATAAGTGACTGCACATATGATCACTAACTTCAGGTAGACTTTGCTGAGGACAAGCAAAAAGCTAAGTGTGGGTTATTGATGTGCACAAATCATATACCCTTTTTACAATGTTTTAGACATAATTAGGGCCATATTTGAATGTATTTGATCTTAATTGAATCAAAATTGACATAATATGCTTAAATTTTATATTTGGAAGTTTCAGGAGCAAATTGGACGAAAACAGCAAATTTTGGGGCAAAAATGCAATTTTTGGAAATGTTGACTTGGTCAACGGTCCGGGACGGGCGTCCCGAATTCAGGACGGGCGCCTCGACCCAGTCAGACCACCAGGACGGGCGTCCCAATCCGGGACTGGCGTCCCGAGCCGCCAGAAGCTGTCCCACATCGAATTTTTCAGAGATTTTCACTCCGGAAAGCTGCTATAAATACCCCAGGCCTCCAGCAGTTGAATTCATTCCTCTCCACTTGATCTGAGTCATTCAGAGACTTCCAGTGTACAATTCTCGAGTACACAAGTCACTGAGAGACTCGGGTTTCAGTTTCAGTTTTCTTTCTTTCTTTAGTGTTTCGTTTTCTTAGTTTCTGAGAAATAGTCTCAGATCTTAGGCTTCGATAGATAGGTTCGTTTTTGGTATTCATAGAATACCGGGATTTCGTTAGGAGATCCTAAGAGAGAGATAGGGTGCGTGTTCTTAGTCAGATTAGGGCAATTTGCTTAAGCCCGGGATGTAAGGTAAAGCAATTGCTACTAGGTCTAAGGAGCGTTCTCCGAAGGCTCTGCCGAGCAGAGTAGGATCGAGCAGTCAGGAGCATACAGGAGCTGCAGCGCCGGCTGGACCTACATAGAGTGGTGATTACTTTATGACAGTGGGTCCCCTAGACGAGGTTCTGTATGTTTACGAATTGTTTTATCTAAATATTAATTTGAATATCAGATTACGATTCTTATGAATATTTGTTTATATGTTGAAGTTGTTATGTTTTTCCGGAAATGGCCATCTGCTTAAATATTCATTATGTCTGCATGTCTATTGCCGTTCTTTTAAACTGAATTTAAGGTTATAGACAACTCCTAACCACGGTCTATTCATAACCTGTTTAGTTTAACAGGCATCAATTAGTATTGGTGTCTGCCATACTAGATAAAATAATCTGCGGAACACCCTGTTGGTTGAAAGTAGTCTAGGTAGGCTGAGTAGAGTGTTATGCCGGCGGTTATGAGACGAGCAGCATGATACCGAAGTGACATAGGGTACCGTTCATTGCTGACTTTAGTCCGAGCCGTGAGTAGGGCTGTTACCCTTAACGATGGGGCGGTAGCATAGAAACTCAGATGTGGTAGCCTTTAGACACAGAACATAGTTGCAATCCAGGCCAAGACATGTCTAAAATATTCGAATATAGGTCAATCAACATATAGGAACAGTATAACATAGAATCAGGACTCATCTATAAAACACTTTTAAGATTAATTAGACTTAAACCTAGTGGAGAATGGATCACCCTCTCATCAAAGTATTTGATGAAGATTGCATAACTGGATCATAAGACAGGAGTTAGGATAAAAGGCTAGTTACTACTAAACCGTTGCCACTTCCCTGGGAGTACGATATTTAACTTAATAAAATCGTAGATACTTTCCAACAGACTAGCTACACGATAGGTACTCTGCCTTAGGTTCTGGTTGATTAAGTGACAATAATTGAATGCTAAGTGACAGTTAGTAAGACTCAGTCCTTAATTACTCATAATCGACAAGGGTAAAATAAAGCCTATCTTTTAGCATACCAATCGGAACGCATCAAGCACCTATCGTGTAACTAGTTGTTGGAAAGTAGCTACGATTTTAAATTAATAATATCGTACTCCCAGGGAACCTGCAACGACTTAGTAGCAACTATCACTTAATCCAAACAATCATCTTATTATAGAATCAATCGATCGATTATCAATAGTTTGAGAGTTGTTGTATCACAATAGCACAAGCAAGTATCAAGCATGTAAGAGATATAACATAGACATGTATTTTGATGTATACTCATGTTTTTACAATTTGGTTGACCTATCTTTGAATATTTTAGATATATCTTGGTTTGGAATGCAATTATGAACTATATCTGTTTGTGTACCATATTTGAGTTGCCTAGTGTATTCACCCTACCGTATGATGACCCTCCTCACATTTCGGGTTAAAGTATCCATGAAAGCCTGTGTCACTTAGGAAATCATACCACTCACCCTAATGCTATCATAGCGCACAAACTCAACCTCATTAGGTTACTCTAACAAACATGGTGATTTGTATGTTATTTTACCTAATCTGGCAGACCTTAAGGTCAGTTAAACTAAACAGGTTATGATGTAGACCGTGGTTAGGAATTATCTATAACCGTTCATTTAGTTTAAAAGAGCAAACAGATAATCAGATATAAATCAGATGTATTGTGTTTGTCTAAATAACAATTTGAGTATTAAATTATGATGCTAAGTTATATATGTTTTGCATGTTGAAGTTGCATTCATTTTTCCGGAAAGATCACCTGCTTAATTAAACATTATGACTGAATATCTGCTTGCTCTTTTAAACTAGATGAATGGTTATAGACAATTCCTAACCATGGTCTAAATAATAACCTGTCTAGTTTAACAGGCCTTAAGTTAGGGTAGAATATATTAAGGTCTGCCATATTATGTCATATAACTTATAGATCATCATATTTGTTAAAGTAGCCTAATGAGGCTGAGTTTGGATGTTTATGCCGGTGTTAGGGTGAGTGGCATGATTTCCTGAGTGACACAGGCTTTCATGAGCGGGGAAACCCATTTAGTACCACAGCGGCAACCGCCCAATAGGAGGCCCACATGACAATGCAGACATCTACCCCCGAAAAACCTCGATGCCGCTCCATCGTAGAGAAGGTCGGACCCCAGGACGCCTCCCGCGAAGTCCCGGACTTTCGTGAAAAAATGGAGGAAAAGCAGTTCCGCAACACAGAGTATGATAAAGACATTGACGACATGCGCAAAGAAGTCGAACAACTTCGGAGGGAGCGAGATCTCTCGCGACAATGGGCCCAATTCCGGGCAGAATTCCTCAAACAAACGATAGCATAGCCGGCTCTTCCAGTCGATGATGAGAGATATTATCAGCCCCTACCGCATAAATCACCCACCTTATTAAGCAAGCACACCAGGGGCCAAAATGGGGGCATTTTTCGGTCAAACTCTCAATTGTACGCTTCAACTGAATGCAATTTTCGGTCATATGGCTGTAATCCTAGTGGAATCCACAGTACTTCGACCTGTCTTTAGTGGGGGCGTTTTGAGTTTGCATAGGCGGAGGGTCGTGGACTCTGTACTTTTACTTGATGACGGCGACGAGATTTTCCTTTGGGATATTCAGCGATGTGAATGACTCAGTTTTTCTCATTCTATTTTTTCCCTTTTGGTCTCGAGGGGAGTTTTCCCTATACCTCTCTTTCCTTCTATTCCGTGACTCCTAAGTGCTATCCTCGGCTAGCGTGACTTTTCGGGCAACGCTGAATACTCTGCCAATGGTCTCTAGTTTCCGAAGTTGGAGTTCGGTGAATAACATTTTGAAGTGAAATCCTCACTCGAAGCATGTGATGCTCGTGTCCTGACTGATTTCCTTAATTTCGTTGTATGTGCGTTTGAAGAGTTCTAGATAGGCGAGGAGAGTCTCGCCTTCCTTTTGCTTGATGTTGGCGTGGTCTCCTCTTGTTTTCGGGATTTTCCCAGCAGTGTTGAATTTGTCCAGAAAGGACTTTTCCAAGTTGCGCCATGAATCTATGGTTCCGGGCTTAAGCGACGCGAACCAAGTTAATGTTTTATCAGATAAAGTGCTAGGGAAAGCTTTACAGAGGACGACCTCCTCATTGGTCACTAGTCCCATAGCGTACTTGAATCGACAAATGTGTTCCTGGGGCCTACTCAATCCGGAGTATAGGGTGAACTGAGGAATCTTTAGCGAAGGGTCCGAAATAGAAGAGTGGATCCATTTGGTAAACGGTCCCGTCTCTAGCAAACAGTCCCTCCGGGATTGATCTCTGCGTGTTCTGTCGGGACTATTTTCCTTTCTGTGTCTTTTTGAACGGTGTTTGTGTCGGTGGCTCTTTTCTCTTGCCTGCTTGCCCGTCGGTTGGCTCTCACCGACTTCACTAACTGGTCGGAATGCTATCTTTTTGGAGGGAGCATTTCGATCCCTAGTGTGCTTGCTCATTGCGGTAGGTGGCTTCAGTGGCAGTGGTCGGTAGTGATCCCCATCATCGGCTAGGAGGGCTGGCGGAGTTAAGCCTTGTCTGACGAACTCCGTTTGAAATTATAACCATTGTCGTGAGAGATCGCGCTCCCTGCGAAGTTGCTCAACCTCTTTTCGTAAGTCGTCGAGATCCTTACCATATTCGACACTAATGTACTTCTTCTCGTTTACTCCTTTACGGTCTGGCAGTCCGTGAGGTGCCTCCTGAGGTCCAACACGCCGCTCGGTCTTTTAGGGGCCGGCGCAGCATGATAAGCTTCTAGATGAGTTGCGGGAACTGTGGTATCAAACTGATGTCCCCACTTAGCAGGTCGCCCAGACATTTTTTGTTTTGGGGAGAGATAGACAAAAAAAGTTTTTTTTGTTTCCCCAATAACGGAACCAAACTGATTTGTCGAAATTTGGTCTGACGCCACGTGTCTGTGAAGCGGCGTCGTTTGTGTGTTCTCTACCAAATATCAGTGCCGAAGTGGAAGTGTGGGGCCTGCAAAGGAAGAGAAGTTCGAAGCGGAGGGTGAGGGACCTCCGATGAATCCTCCAAAGTTTAAGTCATTATTCTGATTATCTGACTAGAGAGATGTATGAAATTGACAAAGAGTTTGTTGAGTTATCTGGCCTTACCTTTCATCCTCATGAGGGGGTATTTATAGAAATAAATGACCATGAGAAATAGGTACGTAGTGAAGAATCTGATAGTTGTCAGATTCTGAAATATCCCACTATTATAGGAATATTTTGTGAGATACTTTTAATCGAGTGATCTTAAGATAAACTGTCGGTCAAAAGATATTCTTTGGAGAATATTCTGGAAGAATCTTGACTAGCTGGTAGTTAGGATATCAGCGAAGTGGGTTGCCTGAGAAGCAAGACCGCGGACTTCGGTGCCTTATTTAGCAGAGTTATGGGCTCGGATATGCTCGGTGGAGGGACACGTCAAATCTTTCGCTCCATGTCAACACAGGATATTTTCATATCTCTCAATGTATTGGTGATGGTCCCTAAAAAATATTGAGAGTTCATATTCTATCTCTCACGTGTAAAATAGAACCTTAACTTTATTAGAACTTTTGAAAGATTGATATTTGAAACAAATGATGAAGAAAAGCGTCTTTTATGATTCTTTAAGAGAAGGTATATATATATATATATATGATGAAATCTACTCTTCCACAATTAAGTTTACTTTGTTTTTAATAATATGTCATATGAATATTATGATTATGAGTCTATATAGAATTTAGAATGACATAAATACATTTGAATTTTTTAAATAAATGACCAATGTCGTAATTGTTTTATAATCGGAGACCAATTTCACAAAAAAAAATTTAATTTGGAGACCAATATTACTAAACATCTATTAGTTTAGAAATTATTTATATTTAAATATATTTAAATATATTTAAATAGTGCAATCATATAAATATTCATGATTTTTTTTCTTAAGAGATGATTTATAAAATGTCTTGTTTTTAAGTAAATAATAAATAGGCAAATTGGTAAATTGCATCCCTTAAATTATATAATTTTTGTGATTTCATCCTTCTTTAAAATATTTCGATAATTTCATCTCTTAAATTTATAATTTTGACTATTTTTATCCTTCTATCAATTTGATTGAGAGCGAATTGTTAGTTAGTTTGTTTAGAATAAAAAGTAATTATATTTGAAAGCTTCTTCCTTTTCTCTTTCTTCCTCTTGTAATAGTAGGTATGAGAAAGAGGATCTTATTATGAGATAGAAACTTCCCAACTCTAATTTCCTGAAAAATAATATCTAGGAACAGAGTATGAAGAAGACAAAGTAGAAGAAACAATCCAGACAAGATTATCTAGTGGGAAGAAGTGGCAAATTGGAGACATAATTCCAGATTCAGTTTTGAGCACATGCCACATTCTTAGCAACTTGAAGTATCCATTGTGAGGAGAGGAAACAACAAGTAGGATACAACACCTACAAGGATCAAATTCAAGACAATCAACCAAGCACACTTGACCCAATTCACCACAAACAATATACCAAGATAATCACCAATAAAAACAGCAGCACATCAAGCAACAAACCACAACCAAATACGAAAATAAAGATGCAAACAACACACGATTTTATACGTGGAAAACTCCTTCGATGTGAAGGATAAAAACCACGGGACTTATAGGGAGTCCGCCCTCTTCTTCTCTTATTATGCAAATTGAGGGTAAAAACACCCAAACTAGTTTACAAGGATGTCACAGCCCACCAACAATAACATACATAAGAGCCATCAACAATAGAGAAAGAAAAATTTGAAATATCATCACAAAATCACAGGCTGAACCAGCTGCGATAATAGGAGATTCGTAGCTCCGATTGATGTGAAAATTGAACAAATTGAAGTCCTATGTGTTGGGAACAATATCTAAACATTTCAGCTCAATCCAACGGTCGGATCTCCAGCGATGATCAAGTTTGCGAAAGTTGTCCAGAAAAACAGCACTGCCCCCTCCATTCTCTCTCTCTGTTTTTTTTCAGTCCACCAAAAAGGAAAGTGCCAAAAAACAAATTGTGCCCTCCATTAAGAAAATAGTGGAACGGGCTGGACCCCCAACAATCTCCCCCTCCAGCCCAATTCGGAGAAGATCATACGCAAACCACATCAAGCAGACATACCTACAAGCTTGGAACAAAACTCAAGCTTGCCTCCGGGAACCACCTTTGTCAGCATATCGGTGCCATTCCTGTTTGTGTGAATCTTCTTCAACTTCATTAGTTACTTTTCAATGATATCACGCAACCAATGATACCTCACATCAATATGCTTTGTGCGAGCATGGTACATGGTGTTTTTGCTCAAGTCTTTTGACTATCGCAAAACACAACATACTCATTTTGCTTCAAACCCAACTCTTGAAGGAAACGCTTCAACCAAATCATCTCTTTGCATGCTTCCACTGCTGCTATATACTCTGCCTCAGTTGTTGACAAAGCTACACACTTTTGTAGCTTGGATTACCATGAAATGGCTCCCCCTGCAAATGTAAACAAGTAACCTGAGGTAGACTTTCTGTTATCAAGATCTCCAGCCATGTCAGCATCTGTAAATCCCTCAAGAATAGGCTCACCGCCTCCAAAACACAAACTCAGCTTTAAGGTGCCCCGTAAATATCTCAAGATCCACTTTACAACTTCCCAGTGAACCTTGCTTGGATTAGCCAAGAATCTGCTAACCAATCGAATAGCATGTGCTATATCTGGCCTTGTACACACCATAGCGTACATCAATGAACCAACAACAGAAGAGTAAGGAATATGAGACATGCTTTCCTTCTCTTTCTCAGAAGTAGGACAACAACGCTTGCTCAATTTGAAATGACTGGCAAGTGGTGTATTGGCTGGCTTGGCATTCTTCATATTGAACCTTTCAAGCACTCGTTCAATATACTTCTCTTGTGATAGCCAAAGCTTACCAGCTTTTCTATCACGAACAATTTCCATGCCAAGAATTTGCTTCGCAGGACCCAAATCTTTCATGTCAAAGGACTTTGACATATCCACTTTCAACCTGCGAATCATCTCAACATCTTGTCCCACTATCAACATATCATCAACATACAAACAAAGAATAATGAAGTTATCATCAGAGAACTTTCTAAAATACACACAAGGATCTGCAGTAGTATGCATGTACCCATTACCACTCATGAAGGAATCAAACTTGCGGTACAATTGCCTTGGTGCTTGCTTGAGCCCATAAAGACTCTTTTTCAACTTGCAAACAAAATTCTCTTTTCCTTTAACTTCAAATCCTTCTGGCTGCTCCATGTAAATTTCATCACCCAAATCACCATGTAAAAATGCAGTTTTTATATCAAGTTGTTAAAGCTCAAGATCCAAACAAGTCGCTAGTCCCAAAATCATGCGAATGGAAGTCATCTTCACCACTGGTGCAAAAATCTCATCGTAGTCGATGCCTTTCTTCTGATGGCATCCCTTCACCACCAGTCTTGCCTTCCGTCTCACTAGCTTCTGGCCATCTTTCTTGTTCTTGAACAACCACCTGCTCTTCAAGACTTTCTTCCCTTTTGGACGCTTCACCAAGTCATAGGTTTCATTCTTCTTCAAAGAAACCATCTCCTCTTGCATAGCCTTCAGCCAATGGTCTTTGTCTGGATGTGACAAGACCTCTTTAAGGCTTTCAGGCTCCCCCTCATCAGTGATTAGGATATACTCTGAACTTGGATAAAGTCTTGAAGGTTGTCGAACTCGGGTTGACCTTCTCAATGTTGGCTCTTCCACCTGTGGGCTGATTTGCTTCCCCTAATTAGAAGACTCTCCACTTTCAATTTCAACAGCTTCATCATCAGCTTCATCATCAGGTTGTGGCACAATCTCTGGTTGTACCTCTTCAATATGGTCATGTTCATGAGTAGATTTATGACCATCATCGGGAGCATCACCTGTTTGTTGAACATCTGGAACAGAAACATGAGACATATCAGTAGCACCATGAGATAAATCAGTATAATATGTATTACCCGCACCTAAGAGATGAAAACCCATCTCGTGCTCGTAAAATACAACATCTCTACTCCTCACAACTCTTTTCTTTGCTGGATCATAAAACTTGTAACCAAACTTTTCATCACCATATCCAACAAATACACAAGGAGAAATCTTGAAATCAAGTTTCAATCTCTGTTCCTTCGGTACATGCATGAAGGTCTTGCATCCAAACACCTTCAAATGGGAATAAGAAGGATCTCTCCCAAACCAAACTCTCTCAGGAAGATCAAATTCCAAAGGAACTGATGGTGCTCTATTTATCAAGTACACAGCGGTTCCAACTACTTCTCCCCAAAATGACTTAGGAAGATTGGACATCCTAAGCATACATCTCACTTTCTCAACAATAGTTCTGTTCATCCTCTCGGCAACACTATTGTGCTGTGGGGTACCAGGTTCTGTTCTTTCATGCCGAATTCCATATCTTGAACAATATGCTTTAAACTCATTTGAAGTGTATTCACCTCCATTATTAGTTCGGAGACACTTCAATTTGTAATCTGTCTCCCTTTCCACCATGGCATGAAATTTCTGAAAGATACCAAACACATCACTTTTGTGCTTCAACATATAAACCCAAGTTCTCCGAGTAGCATCATCAATAAAAGTAACAAAGTATTTGTTACCACCAAGTGATTCCACCTCAATAGGACCACACATCAGAGTAAACCAACTCTAGCTTCAATTTCTTTCTCCTGGATCTCCTCGGAAAAGAAACTCTATGCTGCTTTCTTGCTAAACAATGATCACATGGGTCAAGAGAAATGGTAACATCAGCATGAATAAGAGACTTACCAGCCAACAGCTTTATACATTTCTCACTAACATGGCCCAATCTTCGATGCCATAAGTTAGGAGAAGTTTTCTCCTTGTTGCGTTGTGTGCGTGTGTCACAAATTGACAAGATAATAAAATAAAATAAATCAACGCAATCTTAACAAGTGCAAGTATACACCGGTCAACAAGTAATATATGTACCTAAGTACAAGATTATCGATCCCACAGGGATTTAGTATGCCAAATATGCATGCAAACATGATTTACATTTGGTTAAAAGAATAAAAGAATAAAGAATGATGAATATTGGGTGGAGATTCGGAGGTTAAGCTACTGCTAAGATATTGCTGCAGCAACGGAAATGCTGCAGCATCACCAATGCCGCAACAATTCTACCTAACTACTACTACAGGTCAGCCTACTGGAAAATCACCATGAGAATACAACAGGTAATACAATGCTGTAAAAATCAAGCCAAAAATGTAAGTACAAACTAGAGGTGAATGTAAGTCTACAAAGCATGCTTTCAGTTCCATATCAATGCTACAGCATGTCTGGTTTCACCCAGACTACTTGATCTACTAGTCTAGATCCCCGATAACATACCTTGGACCTAGCGCAACGCTAGGCAATGAATGTACCGTTGTTCACGCAGTTATCAATCCACTGCTATATGATTACCGCTGTTCACGCAGTTCTCAAATATAGCGCCACATAATCCTAATGTGATTACATGAATAAACCAAGCATTGCTCCATACAAGCATTAAACATAAAAAACATAAAGTAATGTTGCAGCATACCTATCATCATAGTTAAAACAGTGTATTCAACATGCTCATACTTAACTACACCACAACATCTTCAGGTTAAGAATATATATTACGCTGAAATGAATCATGGAAAACAAGAATCAACGTAATAGGAAAGATAGTCCCTAGGTCCGTAGTGACACCATTCAACGGAGTCAGGCCTAAGACGGAAAACAAATCACTTCCAAAACATTTTTAATCAACCCTTGAACCAAGAATCATGAAAGACAAGGACTAACGTAATAGGAAAAATAGTCCCTAGGTCCGTAGTGACACCAATCAACGGAGTCAAGCCTAAGACGGAAAACATATTACTCC
Organism: Asclepias syriaca; assembly: GCA_027405835.1. NCBI lineage: Eukaryota > Viridiplantae > Streptophyta > Magnoliopsida > Gentianales > Apocynaceae > Asclepias > Asclepias syriaca. The sequence continues at coordinate 10,064,431 of CM049928.1, read as the reverse complement.
CAAAACATTTTTAATCAATCCTTGAACACATGTAAACATTCTCATATTACAAGGATCATTAAATTACAAAACAGTAATAAATTGAAGAACATTCAATTACAAAACAATAAACAACTTGAAGAAATGGAAAGAGGGTTACTCGGGTTGGAGATCACCCTACTGCCCCAATCGGATTTAATCAAGCTGCTGCTGTCCTTCGTTTCCTCTGCGTGATGCTGCTGCCTTCGATCATGAACAGCCCGAAAAATTCCAGCAAAGTCTCCCCAGCTTTCTCAGGTTCGTTTCCACTCGATCTAGACTCTAAAACACTCTAAAACACACTACCCACTGCCTAAATTCTAAGCTAATACTTGATACACACATACAAACATACAAACATTTTTTTCCACCCTAATCTAAGCTCAAAAACAACTTCAAAACAAACTACCTACTGCCTAAGTCCTAAGCTGCCCGTAACTAAACACAAAACAATATTTCTCCTCCTCTCTTCCCGTCACTTCCTCTCTACCGTGCCCATTGTCCATAATGCTCTTATTTTTCTTCCCAAAGATTCCAGCAAAATAAAAAATTAATTTTGCAGCTGCCTTCTGGAATTTTTCCACCGAATGCTGCCCCTTTTCCCCACATACTCTCACAAAACCAGCGAGCAATTGAGAGTTGTCATCATGTGAATATATATACATACATATATATATATATATATACCCACTAGGAAATATGCTTCTTCTTTTTTGTATAATGCAGCTGCCACTGCACCTTTTTTTCCTGAAAATCTGCTAGAAAATTGAGAGGAATCTCATCATATGTATGTATATATATGTATATATATATATATATTGTTGGACAACAACTATCTTCTATCTTTTTGTCTACCTTGCCAACTTGTACTCCCCCACAAATATATATATATATATACATATAACAAAGATTTCAACATGTGTACCTTATATATATATATGTATGTATATATGTGTGTATAATGGATGGGACCAAAGAAATGAATACATAGGACCGAAAGTGTGCATCTTTAAATATGCCCAGCTGGATTTTTAAATGACAAATGGTGTGTGGGTGTGTAATATATATATATATATATATACATATAGATACGTATAGATACATATATGTAGATATGCAAATTTTCCACACATTCTTCACTTTCCTCTCGGTCACTTTTATCCAACAATGTCAACCATCCACATTCCCTTTTTACCCTTGTCACAATAAGTCAATTCAAATAAATTCCCAAATAACAAATAATACAACTTATCCACATGTTGAGAAATTTATTCAATTAAATTGACTTTTAACCATAAATCCACATTTTTAGGTAAAAAGAGAGAAAATATCAAATCAACACATTTTTATTCCATTTTCCAAATAAAGTCGATTAATTCCCGAATAAAATGTGGTAAATTAGATGTGAATAACTCTATTATTGTAGAGTTATCACAGCCCCAAACTTAGGTCATTGCTCGTCCCGAGCAATGCTGCAGCAATGCAGAAGCAACCAGAAATATACATACCCACATAAAAACTTTGCTCAGTTGTTTCAGCCAAACTTGGGACCAATGATTTCAGAAAGAGAAAATTAAAAATTCGAGTAGACATAATGTTCCATCCTTAGTGAATAACCAAATATTAACTAACCCAAGTTCAAAGAATTTCCACTCCAGTGTGTGTGTGAATAGTCTTTCCTTTTTAATCTCTCATTCATAAGTCAACATATGGTAATCCTAAGGTTCATTTTGTATCCTCAAACTCAATCTATTACACCCCTCTCCACTAATGTAGCAAATTTAGCAATAAAGATCAAAGAGGTCTTAATTTGGTTGTAATGTAGGCTAGGGCTAAGGTAGGAAAAATATGGATAAAAAGTGGCTCAAAACTTAGTCCTAGTCTGCCATGAGCTTCTCCCCAATGCTATCACTTCCCAAAAGAAATTTGTTTTTCAGTGAATAAAAATGCTGCAGCAACACCAATGCTGCAGCAATTCTACAACATTTCTAAATTTTTTTTTATTTTTTTTTTATTATTTTTTTTTCAACTCAAGGAGCATAGACATTTACACCCTGTTTCAGAAATACGTGCAACATTTAACCACAATCAACATATAACATTTGACCTCAAAGAAGCATAACACGTATTTCCTTTTTGCTCTTCTCTTTGTTCTTCCTTTTCTTTTTAAAGTAACGAGGGTGCTTTCATTTTTTCACACATGTTTTCATATACATACCCTCAATACATAGAGCATTTATATCAGAAGTTCAAATTTTCCATAAATACCACTAACCCCATAAAAATGATAATGCTGTAGCATTGAGCTGCGGCATTCCTATGTTCCTCCTCATAGCATTCTTAGTATACCCCCAAACTTATGTTTAACAGTGTTCATTGCAGACTAAGATCAAGTTTAGGGAAAACAAAGAATGGATACATGCAAAACATTTAGGATAAGTGGCTATTTAATAAGGGTGTCAAGAAATTAGGCTTAGGCTCAACTTGGGTTAACTAAGGGAGCAAAATATATTAGGGTAAGCTATAAAGGCTCAAACGGTTCAAGAACATGCCTCAATCATTTCTTTAGTACCAAATCTACTAGGATTTCTCCTCAAGGAATATAACAGATGAGTCTAAAAATTCTGAACCTTCATACCAAAGTGACTCTTTTTATAAACATGAAATTTCCAAGTAAAACTATGTGCAAAAGATAGGGAGTTAGAAATATTTTTTACTTAAAGTCAACTAATACCCAATTATTCTAAAAAGAAAGTACAAAGTCTACGAGAATGTACTTTTGTTTTAAAGATAACATCATAAATCGGGTCCCAAAAGTCTACACAAATCCTGCTAAAACTAAGGTTCTACTGGGTCATATGAAAAATGCTGCCACATTCATGCAAACAGGTCTTCTATGCCAGATCAATCAATTTATAAGGCATCCTAAAACAGTTATTCAGACAAGGCGTCCATGCATTCAAATAGATCACTCAGAATTTCAGCAGAGAGGATGTTCATGCACTCAAAAGACAGCAGGAAAAATTTTCAATTTAGCACCATTTTTGAACTTTTTGCCATAAGAGGACACCCTCCCCCAAACTTAAGAGGAGCAATGTCCTCATTGCTGTAGCAATAGGGGGAAAACAAGCCATTGGACTGATCATAAAAAGGGAAAACTAGTTCAACATGAAGCATGGGAAACAAACGCATTAGTGGCACATAAGTTCTCAATTCCCGGGTGAGAAGAAAGCAAACACAAATATACCAACAGTTTAGGCGGTCATTGTTACTAAGTAAAAACATGAAGACCATTAAGACATGAAATTCATTCTGAATCTTAACCACCCTTTTGCCCAACACAATAAACTGAGATACACATCAACTGGCAGATCTATCATTTCTACAAGCATGCTCACACACAAGAACTCAAGTATAACTAGAACCCTAAATACAGCCAATACAATCCTCTATCCATTGGTAATGCAAACATTGTACTCCATAAAGTTTATACATGCTACTCAAGGAGTGTATACTCACATTAAGATAAGAGAAATGAACCAAAAAAAATTTTTTTTTAATTTTTTTAGTTTTTTTAAAATTGTTTGCAAGTGTCATACACCAACTCACATTACCGAGAAGAAATAAAAATGTAGAAAAGTGAGTACTAACCTGGAATCTTCTGGTTTGTTGAAGGCTGAAAAGTGAGTTTGAAGAGAAGGAGAGTAGAAGACCTTGTATGTAGAGAAATTTGTGTCCTTAAGATAACTCCCCCCTTCTTTCTCTCTTTGTCTTTTCAATTCACACACATTCTCCACAAATAAAAAAAATAAACTAACCTTTTTGGTTTCCCAACAAGTTCTAGTTGTATGCCACCCATTGAAAATTTTGAAATTGAAAGGAACTAGGGCTGCTTGCATAAGTAGTCAATTCATGGCAGTCCCTTGTTGAATTGCACCGCTTGAAATTTGAAATTGAAATTGGACTAAGGCTGCCTTGAATGGCTTTGTAGGTGTGTGGCAGCCTGTTGTCACAGCATTTCTGTCGAGAGGCAGTGGCAAGTCCCATTTCTTTAATAAAATAGCCTTGACTCCTTTTGCTCTTTGACCGTAGGCATACCTGTATTAACAAGCAGAAGAGTACCGATAAGAGAGAAAGAAAATGGCAGTGCAATATGAAATTGAAGTCTCAAAACCAATTCTGAAAATTCTGAAAGAAACTCAGGAGTAAACAACCATTAATTCCGAATTGAGGCACCTGAAAATAAAAGAACAACAATTAAAACAAAACAAGGAAAAGAAATCGAAAGCTGAAAAAACAACAAACAAGAAGAAATAAGAAAAACAAAATAAAAACAAATGCAATAAATAATAGATGAAAGTGTTCACTTATAGATTGTGCTCAATTAACTACTTATCATCGATAAGTATTATAAGTGAAGAGTTTTGCACAATGTCTTCTTTAACCATGAAGTGACACATCTTCCAATTGAGGACTAGGTTGGTGTCCTCACAACGTTTAAGCACTGATACGCGAAAATCGTATCACCTTTTTAGCATGTTTTTATATATGTTTTAGGGTGAAATTTAGAGTAAATTGATGTTAATTGTTTATTATTTACTTGATTTCACGGTTTTTATGATTTTGGAAGTGTCAGGTGAAAAGTAGACGAAAATAGCAAATTTTGGGGCAAAAACGCAATTTTTGGAAATGTTGACTTGGTCAACGGTCCGGGACGGGCATCCCTAAGGACGGGCATCCCTCAGGACGGGCGTCCTTCGGGACGGGCGTCCCGAACCTGGTCATCAAATCAGGACGGGCGTCCCGATCCGCCAGAAGCTGTCCCACATCGAATTTTTCAAAATTTTTCACTCCGGGAAGCTGCTATAAATACCCCAGGCCTCCAGCAGTTGAATTCATCCCTCTCTACTCGATCTGAGTCATTAAGTGGTTTCCAGTGTACAGTTTTCCAGTACACAACTCACTCAGAGACTCGGATCTCAGTTTTCTTTCTTATTAGTGTTTTGTTTTAGTTTCTGAGAAATAGTCTCAGATCTTAGGTTTCTATAGATAGGTTCGTTTCCGGTATTCATAGAATACCCGGGGTTTCGTTAGGAGACCCTAAGAGAGCTCTAGGCGTTCGAAGAGTCAGTCCACAGGGCTAAGCTTAAGCCCAGGATGTAAGGTAAAGTCTAGCTACTAGGCTGAGGAAGCGTCCTCCGAAGGTTCTGGTGAGCAGAGTCAGGGCGGGCAATACGACGTATACAGCAGTACGCTCTGTAGGCGAGACTAAGTAAAGGGTGATTTCTTTATGGCATCAGTCCCCATACCCCTCTCTTATATGTTTTATTGCTTTGTCCTAAACATCAATTATGAATATCAGATTATGATTTTATGAATAGTTGTTTTGTATGTTGAAGTTATTATGTTTTTCCGGAAATAGCCACCTGCTAAATTCATTATGTCTGCATGTCTAATGTAAGTCTCTTTTAAACTAAAAACTAGGGTTATAGACAATTCCTAACCACGGTCTATTCATAACCTGTTTAGTTTAACAGGCATCAATTAGTATTGGTGTCTGCCATACTAGATAAAATAACCAACGGAACACCTTGTTTGTTAGAGTAGTCAAGGTAGGCTGAGTAGAGAGTTATGCCGGCGGTTTTGCGACGAGCAGCATGACCCCGAAGTGACATAGGGTACCGTTCATTGCTGACTTTAGTCCGGGCCGTGAGTAGGGCCGTTTACCTTAACGATGGGGCGGTAGTGTAGAGACCTCAGATGTGGTACACCTTTAGACACAGAACATAGTTGCATTCCAGGCTAAGATGCATCTAAAATACTCGAAGACAGGTCAATCAACATATAGGAACAGTATAGCATAGAATCAGAACTCATCTTTAAAACACTTCTAGGGTTAATTAGACTTGAACCTAGTGGAGAATGGATCACCCTCTCATCAAAGTATTTGATGAAGATTGCATAACTAGATCATAAGATAAGAGTTAGGTTAAGAGGCTAGTTACTACTAAGCCGTTGCCACTTCCCTGGGAGTACGATAATTAACTTAGTAAAATCGTAGATACTTTCCAATAGACTAGCTACACGATAGGTACTCTGCCTTAGATTCTGGCTGATTAAGTGACACCATAAGACTAAACTTGACAATTAGTCAATCACAGTCCTTAATTAATCATAATCGACATAGGGTAAAATAACACCTATTTAGTACGTCAACCGGAATCGCATCAGATTTTTTGCGCCGTTGCCGGGGAAATATCATAATGAATTTAGGATTAAAGGCCACAATTCTAGGGACTTATGATAGGTAACGGTAGTAACCTAGACCTTAGACCTACACTCATCTTATACTAGTTAGGCAATCACTTTCCGAAATATAGGGTTATCATAACTAATTATTTTTAGATAATATCTGAAATTAAGACACTTAGGATAATCAAATTTTAGAAAATTATTCTAAAACCATATTAAGGAAATTTACCTGCTTTCTAAATTAAACATAAAACGAAAAAAAAATGTTAAAAATTTAAAATCCCAAAAAGAATGTAACTTTCTTGCTCAACGGTGAGTCGTTCCTTTTCCCTATCTCTTGTTTTTTTAGTTGTTTTCTTAGTTGCTCTTTTTCCGTGTTTTTCTTCTATTATTTAATTTCGAATAAAAATGGAAATGAGGATAAAATATATTTTCTTATGAGTTGTAAAATATTTGGCTTAGATTGAAAAAACAAAATTCTATTTTAGAATTTTCTTAGAGTCATGCCGGCCTTATTAGGATGAGTTATGAAATAGTTTTTCCTTAATAACCAGACCTTTGAATGTTCTATTGGAAAAAGGATGTTCCTTTTGTTTTGCTGATGATTACATGAGAATGTTTTAAACCAAAAGGAATTAATGCACCCATTATGACATCACCTAATTAAAATCTGCTTTTTGAATGAATATGTGATGTAATGATGTAGTACGAATTGTTTTAGGACAAAAACATGATAAGAAAGTTCATGCATGATAAATTCCGATCTTATCTAGTCTTGTCTAAAAACAATAGGTTACACCGATCACTCTGTTTCGAATCCTTTTCCTTTCTTCCTTTGAACATAATTACATCATAGTAGTCGTGGAACACTTTTCCAAAATGGCCTGAACCACAGGCATTACCTACTAATGATGTTGAAGTTATGTGCAGATTCTAGTTGTTTTCCAGATTCAGAGTGCCAATGTTTTAGGAAGAAATGTTCAGCCTGTGTATCAAATCTGTGAAGTTTGCTAAGTACCACACTTTAGCAGGGATTGCTATGGGAATGACTGACCATTCCAAAAGAGGTAGGAGTAGGTTACTGCAGAATGCTGCTCCAATGGGAAACGCATACAATCTCAACTAGAGGAATCATACGGGATTTAGCTGAGGAGTAATTCGGAAGCTGGAAACTTTCAGAAGACACCACCACAGCAAAACCCACACTCGCAGAATCAATAGATGAGATACTGGCAACAATTAAAGCCAGACCAGTGCAAGCAAGTGATCTACCAAGAGGTAACGAACGGACGACAGATATAGAGGAATTTGGCATTGTGTCGAGAGCATAGCAATGGAGGAGCTTGCATTCCCTGCATACCAATCAGCTGTGAGAAACTTCCCCGAGGAAGTCTCAAATACTTGGGCCCAGATCTACACAACTGGAGCCCCCTACCACCACAGCTTCGCCAAAACTTCAGGTATCTTTTCTTCCATTCGAGACTTGCATGCAATACCTTTACTAACATTGGCAGGTAGGCACACCAATCCAAAGAAGTCTCATTCCTAGACACGTTCCTTCTGGACACGTTGCTACGATTACGAGAAACCTTGTAGATGATTCGAGGAAACAGTCCTTGGGGCTTGAGTCCTTCATCAAATGGATATGCCACTACCTAGAGCTCGACAATGAAGGATCGGAGCTGGCGTCATCCGTTCCAATATCTAGAGCTTGCAGAGTCAAGAACACCTCAGCAATAGCACATGGCTAAGGTGAAGAGCCAATTGACAGATCAGAGAAGACCCTTCTGTTCGCGACATGAAGGGAGTTTTTCTAATCCTCATATTCCTTTTATTTTATTTGTTTTGTGTTTTGTTTTGCTATCCTTCCTGTTTTGTTGCCTGATTTTCTCTCTTACCCTTAGTTAGTCGAATAAGTGTGGGGTAAGAATCTTTTCTGTTTTATTTCTTGTTTTCAAATAAGTGTGGGGTAGCTAGATATGCATGAACACTGAGGACAGTGCCAGACTTAAGTGTGGGGTAGCAGTGCACGGTGCACTGTAGCAGTTGCAAAATTTTTGCATGCTTTTGCTTGTTTTCCCCGTATTTTCACACCCTTCCAAATTTTTTTTTCAAAATTTTTCCGTCTTTCAGACTTCTAAATGCAGTATGATTGGTTAAACAATTGCTTATGTCTATGATATGTAGGTATGTTGTGGATAGTAGGAGATAATTGATGACTATTGCTGAACCTATTGATTAGGAGTAGGGAATTCCTGATAATTGAGCACAACTTAGTCTGGATTAGAGACCTCAGCTAGTTACCTTTTCAAGACTTAGCTAGATAAAATTAGACCAATTGTAGGATGCATTGACAATTGGAACGACTAGATGAGCCTCTGAGCCAAAAGTGAAAAAGAAAAAAAATTTGTGCTAATTACAATAAGGGTAGTTTGCCAGCGGCCTTCGCTACTCGAGCACCACTCCTTCGGGGAACTTAAAGCCTGATGCCCTAAGGTCGTGTAGACCTGGGAGTCATCGGAGTGGGACTCGCTACATGGGTAGTTGAAGTTGACGTGTTCTAAGCAGACTCGAAATACCCTGAATCTATAAAGAAAATAACTAAATGCTGAAACATTAAGAATCTGATCACCAAAGCTCAGAACTCAGAGAGTTATCTGTTGTCAGTGTATCTAGCGATAGGTCGAAGTGTTATCTGGTAACAGTTAAGATAAGAGTTCATTGTGTTGACTATCTGGTCTGGACTAGTACACACACTACACATCAGGAAGACCTTATGACTAAGAGAAAGGTTCAACCTAGTTGTTGACTTGTTTTCTGCCTGATCATAACAAGCTACTAAAAACATCTGAGACCTTGTCATAGCAACCTAACCAGTCAGACCTGTGTTAAGAATTATCTGAAGAATTTTTGGAATAAAAACATGACTAGGAATTTAAGTGACTGCACTACGGTTTAGAATCACTAACTCCATGTAGACTTTGCTTGAGGACAAGCAAAAAGCTAAGTGTGGGGTTATTTGATACGCGAAAATCGTATCACCTTTTTAGCATGTTTTTATATATGTTTTAGGGTGAAATTGAGAGTAAATTGATGTTAATTGTTTATTATTTACTTGATTTCACGGTTTTTATGATTTTGGAAGTGTCAGGTGAAAAGTAGACAAAAATAGCAAATTTTGGGGCAAAAACGCAATTTTTGGAAATGTTGACTTGGTCAACGGTCCGGGACGGGCATCCCTAAGGACGGGCATCCCTCAGGACGGGCGTCCCGAACCTGGTCAACAAATCAGGACAGGCGTCCCGAGCCGCCAGAAGCTGTCCCACATCGAATTTTTCAGAATGTTTCACTCCGGGAAGCTGCTATAAATACCCCAGGCCTCCAGTAGTTGAATTCATCCCTCTCCACTCGATCTGAGTCATTAAGTGGTTTCCAGTGTACAGTTTTCCAGTACACAACTCACTCAGAGACTCGGATCTCAGTTTTCTTTCTTATTAGTGTTTTGTTTTAGTTTCTGAGAAATAGTCTCAGATCTTAGGTTTCTATAGATAGGTTCGTTTCCGGTATTCATAGAATACCCGGGGTTTCGTTAGGAGACCCTAAGAGAGCTCTAGGCATTCGAAGAGTCAGTCCACAGGGCTAGGCTTAAGCCCAGGATGTAAGGTAAAGTCTAGCTACTAGGCTGAGGAAGCGTCCTCTGAAGGTTCTGGTGAGCAGAGTCAGGGCGGGCAATACGACGTATACAGCAGTACGCTCTGTAGGCGAGACTAAGTAAAGGGTGATTTCTTTATGGCATCAGTCCCCATACCCCTCTCTTATATGTTTTATTGCTTTGTCCTAAACATCAATTATGAATATCAGATTATGATTTTATGAATAGTTGTTTGTATGTTGAAGTTATTATGTTTTTCCGGAAATAGCCACCTGCTAAATATTCATTATGTCTGCATGTCTAATGTAAGTCTCTTTTAAACTAAAAACTAGGGTTATAGACAATTCCTAACCACGGTCTATTCATAACCTGTTTAGTTTAGCAGGCATCAATTAGTATTGGTGTCTGCCATACTAGATAAAATAACCAACGGAACACCTTGTTTGTTAGAGTAGTCTAGGTAGGCTGAGTAGAGAGTTATGCCGGCGGTTTTGCGACGAGCAGCATGACCCCGAAGTGACATAGGGTACCGTTCATTGCTGACTTTAGTCCGGGCCGTGAGTAGGGCCGTTTACCTTAACGATGGGGCGGTAGTGTAGAGACCTCAGATGTGGTACACCTTTAGACACAGAACATAGTTGCATTCCAGGCTAAGATGCATCTAAAATACTCGAAGACAGGTCAATCAACATATAGGAACAGTATAGCATAGAATCAGAACTCATCTTTAAAACACTTCTAGGGTTAATTAGACTTGAACCTAGTGGAGAATGGATCACCCTCTCATCAAAGTATTTGATGAAGATTGCATAACTAGATCATAAGATAAGAGTTAGGATAAGAGGCTAGTTACTACTAAGCCGTTGCCACTTCCCTGGGAGTACGATAATTAACTTAGTAAAATCGTAGATACTTTCCAATAGACTAGCTACACGATAGGTACTCTGCCTTAGATTCTGGCTGATTAAGTGACACCATAAGACTAAACGTGACAATTAGTCAATCACAGTCCTTAATTAATCATAATCGACATAGGGTAAAATAACACCTATTTAGTACGTCAACCGGAATCGCATCAAGCACCTTGGTCATATTCTCTAAGCATTTTTCAAAAGAGTCCCCAAATATGGAGAAGTCATTCATGAAAACCTCTAAATATTGCTTTACCATATCTGTGAAAATGGCCATCATATATCGTTGGAACATTGCTGGAGCATTACACAGTCTGAATGGCATTCTTCTGAATGCTAAAGTACCATAAGGACAAGTGATGGTCGTTTTGTTCTGGTCCTCTAGTGCTATAGCAATCCGATTGTAGCCAGAATACCCATCCAGAAAGCAATAAGAATCCCATCCAGCCAACCTATCCAACATTTGATTAATAAAAGGCAGTGGGAAGCGGTCGTTTCTTGTGGCTTTGTTTATCTTCTTGTAATCCATGCAAATTCTCCATCCCCGGCGCTGTTAGATATAGGATAAATAATGCCAAAATCTAGCCACTTGATAATTTTGTTCCTTTACCACTTCCTTCGTAATTGGATTTAATCATTTCTGCCCTTCTATTAAATTTTTGGAATTGTCTTCCAAAATTATCTTGTGCATGCATAAGGTTAGTCATATACCTTTGATGTAAGCTATGGTCCAGCACATAGCTCGCTTATGCTGCTGCAAAGCTCCAAGCAATTCTCCTCCTGTTTCGCACTCAGTAGTGCTGAAATGATTACTGGCAGTGTAGATTCTGCCCCTAGAAAACCATACTTCAAATGCTGTGGCAATTGCTTCAATTCTAGCTGTGGTGGTTCTTCAACTGAAGGTTTTATTATCTTGAAATCTCGAGAAGACAACTCCAAGGATTCAAATTGAGCTCGAAATCTGAACCTTTGGGGGTTTGCTTCTACCCAAGCTGAATGTGCTTTGGTCTCCACATTGCCATCATCATGTAGACTTTCCTCCAACAATGCATCCTTGGCATCCTCATCTTGCTCTTCATCTTTTTCTTCCCAAGAATCATTGGTGGTGATCTGAAAACAATCCTCACCTTCATCATGGAATTTCATGGCTTTGAATACGTTGAATGTGACTTTATCATCCTGGAATCTCATGGTTAGCTCCCCTTTCTGCACATCAATAAGAGTCCTTCCCGTAGCTAGGAAAGGTCTTCCTAAAATAATGGGAACTTCCCTGTCAAAATATGAGTTCCCAATAGAGCAAGGAATATTAAAACTCCCCGGATCTTTCATCTTAGGGGGCAACTTGTCCTGCAAAAAGAAACTGCATTATTTGGTTAATGAAACAATTTCATATTCTCCCAACTTTCTTTCCTTTGTAAGGATATCCTTCATAAATTTGGCGTAGTTGGGCATTTGTTCGATTGCTTCTACCAATGGAATGTTGATGTGCAGCTGCTTTAAAATGTCCAAGAACTTCTTGAACTGCTTATCTTGTTTCCTTTTGGCAAACCTCTGTGGAAAAGGCATGCGTGGTTGTACTAGTTTGCTCTCTGGAATTTTGCATTGCTGCAGCATTGGAGATGCTGCAGCATTCGGCTGTTCTGGAACACTGTTTTGCTGCAGCATTTGCGATGCTGCAGCATTTGGCTGTTCTGGAATGCTCTTTTGCTGCAGCATTTGAGATGCTGCAGCATTTGGCACCCCTGAAATTTTTTTTTCAGCTACTGGAATTTCTGCATTCTGTCTGGACTCACTGGTCTTCTCAGCTTCTCCAGACTTCATTTTTTGCTCGTCCAGTATTCTGCCACTTCGTAGTGTTACCGCTTTGCAATGTTCATTTCTTCTCTCCTTGGATTTTCTGTATCACTTGGGAGTGATCCTTGTGGGCTGCTCCTCATCTCCTGAGCTAACTGCCCCATTTGGCTTTCCAAGTTTCGCACAGTAGAGGATAATCCCTGTATGGTTATTTCTGTCCTTGCGATGAAGTCTCTCATTATGTTTTCTAAAGCGTTTGAAGGTGGTGGTTGTTGTAGAGGTCTTAGGGAGTACGGGAAAAATTTCAGCCTCTACACTTCATATGCTATCCCGTTTGCAACATTTGAAACATCACTGGTTTCAGCTCGAACTGGGCTGCAGTCATATCTGGTCTTCCAATGCTTGGATTCAATTCATTAAACATAGGGACAACATACTGTCAGATAGCATGGTCCCTATCATCTGCCATTACTACAGGATTGTAGACGGGTTCAGCTTGGTAACTCATTGTTCTGCCATGACCGCCTTATCTGTAGTTTGCTTCTTCTTTCTTAACGATTTAGTTGTTCTCTCAATTTCTGGATCTAGTGGCAGCAATGTAGATTGAGAGTCCTTTCGCGTTTTACTCATGCAAAAATCAGCACACGTTAAGAAATATATGATATACACAAGCTGAAAATTTGACAAATAATTCAGATCAATAAACTCACAAAAAACAGTTCAGCCCATGCATAATTTATTCGTCCCTCATACAATCATTTCAATAATCTCATAAGCTCAAGAATGAGTATAACATAAAACAACAAAAATATAACCAAATGCAAACAATATTTACAATCAATTGACACCAAAATCCCCGACAACGGCGCCAAAAACTTGTTGCGTTGTGTGCGTGTGTCACAAATTGACAAGATAATAAAATAGAATAAATCAACGCAATCTTAACAAGTGCAAGTATACACCGGTCAACAAGTCATATATGTACCTAAGTACAAGATTATCGATCCCACGGGGATTTAGTATGCCAAATATGCATGCAAACATGATTTACATTTGGTTAAAAGAATAAAAGAATAAAGAATGATGAATATTGGGTGGAGATTCGGAGGTTAAGCTACTGCTAAGATATTGCTGCAGCAACGGAAATGCTGCAGCATCACCAATGCCGCAGCAATTCTACCTAACTACTACTACAGGTCAGCCTACTGGAAAATCACCATGAGAATACAACAGGTAATACAATGCTGTAAAAATCAAGCCAAAAATGTAAGTACAAACCAGAGGTGAATGTAAGTCTACAAAGCATGCTTTCAGTTCCATATCAATGCTACAGCATGTCGGGTTTCACCCAGACTACTTGATCTACTAGTCTAGATCCCCGATAACATACCTTGGACCTAGCACAACGCTAGGCAATGAATGTACCGCTGTTCACGCAGTTATCAATCCACTGCTATATGATTACCGTTGTTCACGCAGTTCTCAAATATAGCGCCACATAATCCTAATGTGATTACATGAATAAACCAAGCATTGCTCCATACAAGCATTAAACATAAAAAAACAGAAAGTAATGCTGCAGCATACCTATCATCATAGGTAAAACAGTGTATTCAACATGCTCATACTTAACTACACCACAACATCTTCAGGTTAAGAATATGTATTATGCTGAAACGAATCATGGAAAACAAGAATCAACGTAATAGGAAAGATAGTCCCTAGGTCCGTAGTGACACCAATCAACGGAGTCAAGCCTAAGACGGAAAACAAATCACTCCCAAAACATTTTTAATCAACCCTTGAACCAAGAATCATGAAAGACAAGGACTAACGTAATAGGAAAAATAGTCCCTAGGTCCGTAGTGACACCAATCAACGGAGTCAAGCCTAAGACGGAAAACATATTACTCCCAAAATATTTTTAAGAACACATGTAAACATTCTCATATTACAAGGATCATTAAATTACAAAACAGTAATAAATTGAAGAACATTCAATTACAAAACAATAAACAACTTGAAGAAATGGAAAGAGGGTTACTCGGGTTGGAGATCACCCTACTGCCCCAAATCGGATTTAATCAAGCTGCTGCTGTCCTTCGTTTCCTCTGCGTGATGCTGCTGCCTTCGATCATGAACAGCCCGAAAAATTCCAGCAAAGTCGCCCCAGCTTTCTCAGGTTCGTTTCCACTCGATCTAGACTCTAAAACACTCTAAAACACACTACCCACTGCCTAAATTCTAAGCTAATACTAGATACACACATACAAACATACAAACATTTTTTTCCACCCTAATCTAAGCTCAAAAACAACTTCGAAACAAACTACCTACTGCCTAAGTCCTAAGCTGCCCGTAACTAAACACAAAACAATATTTCTCCTCCTCTCTTCCCGTCACTTCCTCTCTACCGTGCCCACTGTCCATAATGCTCTTTTTCTTCCCAAAGATTCCAGCAAAAAAAAAATTAATTTTGCAGCTGCCTTCTGGAATTTTTCCACCGAATGCTGCCCCTTTTCCCCACCTACTCTCACAAAACCAGCCAGCAATTGAGAGTTGTCATCATGTGAATATATATACATACATATATATATATACCCACTAGGAAATATGCTTCTTCTTTTTTGTATAATGCAGCTGCCACTGCACCTTTTTTTCCTGAAAATCTGCTAGAAAATTGAGAGGAATCTCATCATATGTATGTATATATATGTATATATATATATATATATATATATATATATTGTTGGACAACAACTATCTTCTATCTTTTTGTCTACCTTGCCAACTTGTACTCCCACAAATATATATATATATATACATATAACAAAGATTTCAACATGTGTACCTTATATATATATATGTATGTATATATATGTGTATAATGGATGGGACCAAAGAAATGAATACATAGGACCGAAAGTGTGCATCTTTAAATATGCCCAGCTGGATTTTTAAATGACAAATGGTGTGTGGGTGTGTAATATATATATATATACATATAGATATGTATAGATACATATATGTAGATATGCAAATTTTCCACACATTCTTCACTTTCCTCTCGGTCACTTTTATCCAACAATGTCAACCATCCACATTCCCTTTTTACCCTTGTCACAATAAGTCAATTCAAATAAATTCCCAAATAACAAATAATACAACTTATCCACATGTTGAGAAATTTATTCAATTAAATTGACTTTTAACCATAAATCCACATTTTTAGGTAAAAAGAGAGAAAATATCAAATCAACACATTTTTATTCCATTTTCCAAATAAAGTCAATTAATTCCCGAATAAAATGTGGTAAATTAGATGTGAATAACTCTATTATTCTAGAGTTATCACTCCTCAACAGCATTCAACTCATTAGTACACACTTTCAAGTGTGTCTTATACAAGGTGCAACAAAGCTTGCCACGAGCAACAGTCAAAGAACCCTTAGATAATTTCCATTTACCCTCACCAAAAGTATGCTTGTAGCCTTCTTGATCAAGTACATTAGCAGACAATAAATTAAGGCGTAAATCTAGAATGTGGCGAACATCTCTCAAAGTCATATAGCACCTAACATTGTTTTGAACTCGAATATCTCCAATTCCAACAATACTTGCTGAACTCTGGTTTCCCATCTTCACACTACCAAAATCTCCAGCTCGGTAGTTAATAAAGTATTCCTTATGAGGAACACAATGATAAGAAGCCCCTGTATCAACAAGCCATTCAGCATCAGAATTATCAACATGACAACAATCACCTGCAGTACAAACCAAAGAAATACTGTCATCCGAAGTAGAAGCTGTCGCTGTTGTATTCTTGTCATCACCCTCTTTGAGATGATCATTTTTTCTTATTTTCTGGTCTCTTTTCATCTTATAACAAAACTTTTGAATATGGCCAGGTTTGCTACAATAGTGACATATCATGGGCTCTCTCCCATCCTTGGACTTGGACCTCTACTTTGACTTGCCACGCCCATTGGGACCTCTACTTTTGCTTCTTCCTCTATTCTCTACCACAAGTGCCTGTGAAATATCAACACACATCTCCTTTCTTCTAAGCTCTCCATTGAACATGCTCTCTTTAATGACATCCAATGAAAGCACACCATCTGGAGCTGAGTTGCTGATTGACACAACCAAGGTTTCCCAACTATTTGGCAAAGAACTCAATAGGAATAAAGCCTGCAACTCATCATCAAAAACAATTTTCATCACAGTCAACTTGTTAATGATATCTTGAAAGTCACTAAGATACTCAAAAATAGACTTCCTTGGCTTCAACTTGAGACTAACAAGCCTCTTAATCAACGAGGCCTTGTTATGAGCAGTCTTTCTCTCATAAAGACCCTCCAATTTTCTCCACAACTCGAGTGGCTCAGTCTCTTGGGATACATGATTGAATATGCTAATATCAATCCACTGTCTGATAGTCCCCAAGGTCTTTCTCTTCAACTTTTCCCATTCTCTATCCGTCATCTTCTCAGATTTAGTGGGCATATCATCCTTCTTGGTTTTATCCACATCAATTGGGTCAAACAAATCTTTACAATACAGCAAATCTTCCATCATAGGACGCCAAATGGAATAATTGGTTGATGTTAATTTAACCACAGAATTATTTCCAGACTCCATATCTACGATTTAAACCACTACCAATGCTCTGATACCAAATGTGAGGAGAGGAAACAACAAGTAGGATACAACACCTGCAAGGATCAAATTCAAGACAACCAACCAAGCACACTTGACCCAATTCACCACAAACAATATACCAAGATAATCACCGATAAAAACAGCAGCACATCAAGCAACAAACCACAACCAAATACGAAAATAAAGATGCAAATAACACACGATTTTATATGTGGAAAACTCCTTCGATGTGAAGGATAAAAACCACGGGACTTATAGGGAGGGAGTCCGCCCTCTTCTTCTCTTATTATGCAAATTGAGGGTAAAAACACCTAAACCAGTTTACAAGGATGTCACAGTCCACCAACAATAACATACATAAGAGCCATCAACAACAGAGAAAGAAAAATTTGAAATATCACCACAAAATCGCAGGCTACACCAGCTGTGATAACAGGAGATCTGTAGCTCCGATTGACGTAAACATAGAAAAGATTAAATTCCTATGTGTTGGGAGCAATCTCTGAAAATTTCAGCTCAATCCAACGGTTGGATCTCCGGCGATAATCAAGTTCAAGTAAGCTGTCCAGAAAATCAGCACTGCCCCTCCACTCTCTCTCTCTGTTTTTTTTTTCAGTCCACCAAAAAGGAAAGTGCCAAAAACAAAATTGTGCCCTCCACTAAAAAAATAGTGGAACGGACTGGACCCACACAGGCTGGACCCCCAACATCCATATGACAAACAGCAGCAACATCAATTTCATCTCCATTATCTATGGCAATAAAAAATATATATAACGATAAGACAATATATGACAAACTACCATCTTCGGCATCTTCAATTTGTAAACGTTGTAATGTTTCAAGAAGCTAATAAATGAGGAAGAACGCTCTACGAGATAATTCGTCGCCTTAACTTCAAGGGAGTACCAATTCCAAAGAAGTCAACACTAGATCAAACATTGACACTAATGAGATTGGGTGAAATTAAATTTCACCATGTTTTGAGTGTATGTTCCATAACCCTAGCTTGAGGGGAAACCTTGGAAAAGGAAAAAAAAGAAAAAAGTGTAGGAGGTAAGGTAATTCAGACGATTTAAATGGAACACAATCAAATTCTTCCCCTGTTAACCGAGGTGATTTGTAGACGGGTCCTTTACCCAAAAGTATAAGGGTGGCTTTTTGGTTCTCTGCTTCAGACAGTACATTTTCTTACAAATTTCGTGGGCAGATCACAGTAATATTAAACCGAAAACAGCAATTCAGAATTTCCCTAAACGCCTACTGCTACCACACTCTTTATTGTGTTCAAAAATTTTCAGTCTTCTTTGTTTCCCCGCGGAGCTGTAAGTTTTTTCAAAATAATTTCCTTTTGTAGATTTTGAACTTATTCAAAGTTCGAATAAGTTTAATTAATTTCTGTTGTACATTTACATTTGTGTTCTTTGAGCTTAAATCTTTGATTCAAAGACACATTCTTCAATACAATAAAAATCTTTTGAGTTTTTTCTTTTAATTTTTTCTTTTAATTTTTTCTTTTATTTTATTTTCTGAAATGGGGAGGCCACCTTCGTTTTCGCCAAATTTGTGTATCCGCCAAAGCCATAAAATTTCTGGTCGAAATGCTTTCCGAGATCGAACCTTGACAAATGGTAATGTTATGATTCTGCACGAATCTGTCAAGGGGTAAAAAGTAATTTAGGGTGCCGGGAACTTCGAGAGTTTTGTAGATGGGTTTGCTAGGAAGGCTTTTTTGAGAAGGTGAAGTATGGTGTGATACTTCGCTGGGCGTAGGTGATACTTCGGAGTAATGTACTTAGCCTCTGATCAACCTGCAAAACAAATAAGTTCAATGGGGAGCTTGTGCCCCGTGAACTCTCCGATGCTTAAGTCAGTAGAGTGTATTGTGGATATCTGGAAAATAGGAATTCCCCTTACCTTTTGTTTGGACATCCCTTTTATGGGGACTTGATTATTGATTGTGCTATTATGGTCTTCAGTTGTTACGGACTGTTATGAGTAATGATTTTACCGTTTTAACCATTTTAGGTGTAACGGATTATCAATGGGGGGAGTAATTGTGTAACGTTTCCCATTTATGGAGTCCATAAAGTGGTATTTATACCGCCGGGGAGGTTTTCCGATCCTCCAAAATGGTTACTTTACTTGGGAAATTTATGTCGGCTCAGTGGCCCCTCGTCGGAGTATCGAGGAACAGAGGGAAAGATGCTTCGGCGCTATGTCGACACTTAGCAATTTTCGGATGTTGAAAAACCTAGGGCTTCTGACGTGGATCGACCGTCTTCTCGATTTTGCTGTCCTTTCGTCTATACCCAGTAATAAATGTCAGAATGTCAGCCGACAGAAACCTTTTTATCTTCCCAATGCCTTGATCCTGGTAAGTAATCATTGTAGAGACCTTCCCCAAAGTGTTTTGATCTCCTCCTTCTCCTATATTTTTCATTTACACTTACTTGCTTAACTTTTTCTACCATTATCGCTCTGAAGAATCCTCTGTTTTTCTAGTATCTTCACTTTTTCTTTGGCTTTTCTTCTCGGCTCAGAGATTTTAAAAAGGTAAGCTTTGTCTGCTTATGGTGATGGTTTTAATATCGTAAGGATTTGAAATGTTTATTTCTGTTTTTTGGGATTGGCTCTGTATTTTTGTAAGATTTGAGGGATTTTAGGTTGTTAGTTTCGGGTGGCTCTGTACTTGCATGGCGTTCTAAGTATTGGGCTTCCATTCGCAGGTAGAATATGGCTGCTCGAAAGGGAAATAATAGGGAGGTTGAGGAGTTGATGGAAGAAGGTTCCGGGAGCCCTCGACCTGTTAGACCAAAAGTTACAGTAGCAAGGAGGGCAACCCGGGGTGAAGTTCCGGAAGGGGTTCCTTTTAAACCACCCATGCCTGGTCCTCCTCCGTCTGATTTTCCCTTAAGTAGAAATAGAGTTATTAGGGAACAAGCCGAATCTTTTGCCCGTAAGTATATATCGACCCTAGGGTTTATAGAGTTTTTGTTGATCCCTTAGCTGGGAAAATGTCTCTTCATCGTATTCCTGTTCCTCTAGCCCATTTTGAATTGGGGTTCCATCTTCCTATGGACCTTGCTTTTGCAGATTTTCTTATTTTTACTCATGTCCAACATGGGCAGGTTCATCCGAACAATGTTTTGCTTGATTTGCCTCTGTCATCGTCTAGGCTTCGAATTGACTAACAATATCCTTAGTATGTTCTTTTGTTCTCTTCGGATGGGAGATAACATTCTTTCTATTCGTCCTCGTAAGAATAGAATTTTGCTTTTTGACGCCCCTCCTAATAAAGTTGAATTTAAGGAGAGATTGATGATGGTAGAATCTCGCATTGGCTTTCCTTTTCGCCCATATGTAAATGAAAACTTTCAATGGCCTCAAATCCAATATCCCTCTACACTTAGTCATTCTGAGAAATCTTTTTTAGAAATCATCACCCGGGACTTAGGAGATGATAGACAGAAATAAACCTGGGTGTATTCCTCCGCTGATTTGCTTAGTGAGTCGAGTCTAAGATGGTGTTGGATAGGGCCTGGTCTGTCGGAGAGGAAAAAGGAGTTAGGCTTTCCGAAGGAGGAGCCAAATAAAGATTGGACAATACACCCCGGGGGTGTTTTTTCATTTCAGTGTGATGCATGTTCTCTTGGTTAGGGTTGTCGGACTGGCATGGGTATACTTCGCATACTTGTTTTCCTTGTTTTTTGTTTTACTTCAGTATTGACCTTTTGTTCTGCTCGCAGGTCCAACCATGTTCAAGACCATATGGGGAGAACGGGAGGAGGAGAGAGACGTCCGCCAGACCCATCTGAACTCTCTGCCCCATTTTCCTCCTAGGCTCATAGACCGGGGTGCCTCAGGTGATACTCCGCTGACTTACGCTTCCTCTGCAAAAGTTCCCAAGCAGAGCAGGGGAGTGCGTAGGACCAGAGAGGAGTCAAGGGAAAAGATACCTCGTCCGGTTCCTGAACCCCACAGGGAGGCTAATCCGGAAGGGGAGGATGAAGAGCAACCTGCTTCTGAAGAGTTACCCCGGGACTCTGTTGAAGACTTGCCTGCTTCCTCGCCCGTTTCTCCTACTTCACCTGCTTCCGAGGATGTCCTGGAAGCAGTTCCCTTTTCAGCTCGTCAGGCTTCAGGGTCTACTCCAGCTGAGCCTTCTCCAGCTGGTGACCGGGGGGTGTTTCTGCCACTGACCCCGAGGTAAGTTCTAAGTCTCCCGGCCCTTCTTGGCTTCAGCCGGGTTTTGAGTTACCTACCGAAGAGGAGGGTTTCAGATCCTTAGCCCTGGAGATTGTTGAGAAGACTCCGCCGCTCACCAACCTTCGATTCAACAATTCTTATGTTGCGGCTCTGGTTGGTGGGGCCATTTTGGAGCGTGCTCATGATCTGAGCAGTTTGGCCGGGATGAGCGAAATGTCAGTGGAAGAAGCTACAAATCGTCTTGGGGCTTTGTTTGCTCGGGTATGCTTTTATTTTTCTCTGCTTCAAGTTTTCCTGGGAATGATTTCTGACTTGTTCTTTTTCCTTTTGTAGGCTTCTTCCTTAGCCCTTCATATATCCAAGTCCCGAACAACGAAACAAACGGAGCAAGCAGCGGCAGATGCGGAGTGGAGAAGTGTCAATGAACCCCGTCTGCTTTCGTTAGAGCAAGAGGTCGAGAGGCAAGCATCGGTTGTGGAAACATTGACCGCTGAAAAGCAATACTATGCCAACGAAGCAGAGGAAAAGAGAAGATTGATGGCAGGCTTGAAGAAGGAGTCGTACGATTTGAAGGTTGATAAAAGGTTGATGCTGGAAGAGAGGACTAAGTTGAAGTCGGACAGAGATGAGGCTGTTGCGAGCCGTCTGTCTCTGTAGAAGGAACTTGATCACTGCTGCTCAGAGGAGTTTAAAAAGAAGATTATTGAGGACTTCCGTAACTCCTCTGAGTATCAAGCAGAAGCCCGCTCTATCCTGGACAAGGGATGTGTTCATGTCATCAGGCAGCTGCATCCATTTTTTGAAGATAAGTCGATTCTTCTACAAGCCTTCAAGTCCAATTTTGACAATAGCTTCTGTCGCCAGGGAGCAGACTTTGTTCCCTTCACCTCTGAAGAGTTAGAAGCACTTCGGGAGAGGGATGAAAGAAGAGGTAAACCTGTTTGGATCCCACTGCAGCCTTCTACTCCTACCTTTTGGGACTTGTTGGGTGAAGGGCCTAATTCTGATGCCTCGGGCTCCAGCTCTGCTGCCCCTTAATATTGTAATCATTTTTGTAACCAAGACTGGTTTTTGTCTTAATATTATGAATTTTTCTAAGTGTTGTTTATTTTGACTTCTTGGTTTTGATAGTTTCATAGTAATAAAATCTACCAAATAATAGGTCTGAACTCGATACCTCAAACCGTGTCATAAGAATTTACTTAAGTAAAATTTCAAACTCAACACTTTGTAAGAGATCCAGTACTAGTACATTTATTTTAAGTACTTACCGTGGTTTTCGATGTTCGTGTACTTCAATACTCCGAGTGTGCTTTTAACTTAGCGCTTATGTGTGCCCTTCCAAGCCTTGACTTTGCACTTCGCAACCACGACATTTCGTGTGGATTTCCTTCAAGCCTTAGCCTGATTTTCTTACTGCGACCCTACTCGCAGGTTTTAGTGTCTTCTCGAGATCGTGCTCGAGGTTGACTTGAATAATAACTGAGACCATGCTCAAAGTAAAAAGTAAAACTTCACTTTTGGAATTTAAGGACTTGCCTTAGATGATTTGTTATTCGGGACATTTTGTCCAAATGTATTTCATACAAAGTAGCTCTTTAGGTGATATACATGCCATGGATTTGGGAGAAGAATGTCATCTTTGTTCATGAGCTTGTAATTGTCTGGTCGTACTTCATGCTTTACGAGGTATGGACCTTCCCAATTTAGGGTCAGTTTATTTGCCTGTATATGCCGTGTTGTACCTTTAATGTTTCGAAGTACCTAGTCTCCAACCTTTATAGGACGTTTGAACAGCCTTCTGTCATGAACTTTTTTGGTCTTTTCCTTGAATGATTGTGACCTTAGACGACTTGCTATTCTCCTTTCCTCCAGTAAGTCTAGCTCCAGATTTCTTCTTTCTTTGTTAGCATCTTCGCTGTACATGGCCACTCTGGCTGTGGGCAGTGCTACTTCGGCTGGTGCTACTGCTTCTGATCCGAATACCAAAGTGTAAGTTGTTTCTCCGGTGGGGCCCCTAGTCAAAGTGCATACTGCCCATAGAGCAGAGTTCAATTCATCCGCCCATTTGTTAGATTTTCCTTCCAAATTTTTCTTTAGTGCTGCTAATACCAACTTATTGGCAGCTTCGGCTTGTCCGTTCCCCTGAGGATGTGCTACGGACGATTACCAATGCCTGATGTGCAACCGTTGACATTCTGCTGTGAATTTGGCGGAGAATTGTACTCCGTGATCTGTGATAACCGCTCGGGGTATCCCGAAGCGACACAACACCTGTTCTCAGAAGAACTTGGAAACATTTTCTTCTGTGGGACTTGTGAGTGCTCTCGCTTTGATCCATTTTGAAAAATAATCTACAGCTACCACCAAATATTCACAGCCATTTCTTGTCTTTGGAAATTTTCCCATTAAATCCATGCCCCACATGTTGAATGGCCAGGCCGCCACAACCGAAGTTTGTTCAACTAAGGGTAGATGAGGTATAGTGCCAAAAATTTGACAAGTGTCATACTTTTTAACATACCTTTTGGCATCCTCCCTGAGTGTCGGCCAATAGTATCCTTGGTTAATTATCCGTTCGGCTAGAGCTCGGGCCCCTGGATGACCTCCACATACTCCTTCATGTACTTCGGCTAATAGATCCTCTACTTGAGATGGTGGAACACAACGGAGTAGAGGTCTTGTGAAAGACCGTCTGTATAATATATCATCATGAATAGTATACCTCGCAGATTGTCTTTTGATATGTCGTGCTCGGGTAGCGTCGTTTGGGAGAGTCCCATGTTGGATGAAGCTTTTTATTTCTTCATCCCAGCTCGCCGAAGTAGAATGTATACACTAAATAACTTCAGGTTCCTCGGATGAGTCCTCGATAGGAATGTCTTCCTCATTGGTTGTTTCCCCTGAAGCAATCTTTGCTAACATGTCTGCTCGTTGATTATCTTTTCTGCTGATTAGGGACAGCGAGAAAGGGGAAAACTTATCTCTCCAATTTCTGGCCCTGTCCACATAGGGCTGCAATCCTTCCGAATGTACTGTGTAAGTTCCTTGAACTTGATTCACCACCAGCTGTGAATCGCTGTAAACTTTCAGGGCTCTGATGTTTGCCTTATGTGCCTACTCCAATTCTTTTAGCAGTGCTTCGTATTCTGCTTGGTTATTTGAGATATCGGGCTTTAGTCTGATAGCCCGCACTTCCGAGTACTCTTTATTTGGTGATATTAACACCAGTCCAGCCCCGACTCCGCCGGAGTTTACTGCCCCATCAACTTTCAGCTCCCACGGCTCTTTGGCAGATTCAGCCTTCTCCAAGTTGTCCTCTGTGAATGAGCCTTCTGCGAGGAAATCTGCCATAGCTTGTGCTTTGATGGCTGTGCGGGGTTTGAATGTAATGTCCTGACCGCACAGCTCGATGGACCAGCGCAACATCCTTCCAGATTGGTCCATCTTATGAAAAACTTGTTTCAACGGAGCATTAGTGTAGACCACAATGGGGTGAGATTCAAAGTAAGGCCTCAGTTTCCGTGCGGAAATGACTAAGGCATATGCCAATTTTTCGATGTTAGAGTATCTGGATTCTGCTTCATTTAAAACTTTGCTAACGAAGTACACAAGAAGCTGTTTCGTCTCCTCTTCTTTTATTAAAACTGATGTTATAATCACATCTGAAAATGATAGATACAAGAAGAGTGTTTCTCCGTACTCCGGAGGTCGTAACAAAGGAAGATTCATCAAGTAACCTTTTAGATCTTTCCAAGCTTGGCTGCACTCTGGGGTCCATACGAAACCATTCTTTGAATTTTTCAAAGCTTGGAAGAATGGGAGGCACCTCTCTGCTGACTTCGAGACAAATCTCCCCAAAGCTGCGATGCATCTATTCAACCTTTGGATGTCCTTGACGCATTTGGGCTCAGTGAGCCGAGCTATTGCCTCCAGTTTCTCCGGGTTTGCTTCAATCCCTCGCTCAGATGTCATGAAGCCCAAAAACTTACCGGATTTTACCCCAAATGTGCACTTCGTGGGATTGAGTTTGAGGTTGTACTTCGCCAGGTTGGAGAACGCATCCTCTAAATCTTCCAAGTGTGAAGTGTCATGTTTTGTTTTCACCACCATGTCATCAACGTACACTTCCATATTTCTTCCGATTTGACTTCGGAAGATATAATTCATCATCCGCTGGTATGTCGCCCCTGCATTCTTTAATCCGAAGGGCATGACGTTATAGTAGTAAACGGCTTCTGCTGCTCAGAACGAAGTATGTATTTGATCACTGGGCTTCATTTTAATTTGATGGTATCCCGAGAATGCGTCCATGAAGCTCAGGTATTCATATCCCGCCTTGTATTTTATCATCGCCAAATCGTCTGGACTTTTGTTTAATTGGGCGATACGTCGGGTCAATATTTAAGGCATGTTCTGAGACCGAGGGGTCGATTCCAGGCATATCCTTTGTGCACCATGCGAAGCTTTGTTGATGTTCTTTGAGGAATTTGATGAGGTCTTGCCTGAGTTTATCTGGTATATCTTTCCCGATTTTGACGAGTTGTTTAGGATGAGCGGAATTTATTTCTACCTCGTCGTATTCTTTATCCCGTGATACTTCAAGATTAAGATCGGAGCCTTGGTTTTCTATATCCCTTTGTGCTTCTGGACCGCGATCATTAGTCATTTCATGGTTGACTCTTTTAATCCTTTCAGGATCATCAGTCATTCCATAGTTGCGCTCTTC
Source organism: Asclepias syriaca (assembly GCA_027405835.1). Classification (NCBI taxonomy): domain Eukaryota; kingdom Viridiplantae; phylum Streptophyta; class Magnoliopsida; order Gentianales; family Apocynaceae; genus Asclepias; species Asclepias syriaca. Next base: position 10,038,204 of record CM049928.1, on the reverse strand, counting down.
TATCACCATGTTGACTCTTTTAATCCTTTCAGGATCATCTCGCTTTCTTTTTATTCTCATTATATGCCCTAATAAACTCCGAGGGCTGCTTCTTACAAATCCGACACCTCGTGAGGTGTTGAATTTCACTTGTTGATGGGAAGTAGAGATAACAAGATCAAAAGCCGCGTGGAAAGGTGTTCCCACTATGACATTGTAAGGAGATTCTAAGTCTACTACGCAGAACTTGACCTCTTCCGTTCGAGCTTTTTCCCTTCGCCGAGGGTAACATGCAGTCTTACTGTTCCTCTTACCGGTACTTTCTGAGGTGTGAATCCCTCCAATATCATCCTGCTTGTTTTGAGATGTTTATCTTTCAAGCCCATTTCTTCGAAACATCGCCAGTACATGATGTTTCTCGTGGCTCCAGTATCGACTAGAATCCTCTTTACTGTACATTTGTCAATCCCTTCTCGAGTCATCCCCGCTTCGATGACTATGGGACTGATTTTAGCCTCCTCATTACTTTCTAGCTCTTCGTTGGTGAAAGTAATGACTTCCTGGTGCTCGAATTCATACTTCGGGACGAGATATGATTTGGTGAGATTGTAGATTCTTTTCTTTATTTTTCTCCTCGATCCTATTTCCGGGTTAATCATGTTGATTACCCTTTCTCCCTTATCCTTCTGTTGTTGTACACCCGCGATGTACTCCTTTAAACATCCTTCTTGAATGAGCTTTTCGATGGCCCGCTTCAGTTGGAAACATTCCTCCGTTGTGTGACCATAGTCTCTGTGGAATCCACAAAACTTGGTCTTGTCCCCCGAAGCATATGTCTGGGCCTTCATTGGTGCGGGGTCCCGAACTCCATGCTTCTCCTTCAAGACTGCAATTAAACTTTCCTTTGAGACATTCAGAGGTGTAAACGTGATACGCTAAAATCGTATCACATTTTTAGCATGTTTTTATGTATGTTTTAATGTGAAATTGAGAGTAAATTGACATTAATTGTTTACTATTTACTTGATTTCACGGTTTTTATGATTTTGGAATTGTCAGGTGAAAAGTAGACGAAAACAGCAAATTCTAGGGCAAAAACGCAATTTTTGGAAATGTTGACCCGGTCAAAGGTCCGGGACGGGCGTCCCGACCCGGTCAAACCGCCAGGACGGGCGTCCTGAACCGGGACGGGCATCCCGAACCTGGTCAACGAATCAGGACGGGCGTCCCGAGCCGCCAGAAGTTGTCCCACATCGAATTTTTCAGAATTTTTCACTCCGGGAAGCTGCTATAAATACCCCAGGCCTCCAGCAGTTGAATTCATCCCTCTCCACTCGATCTGAGTCATTAAGTGGTTTCCAGTGTACAATTTTCCAGTACACAACTCACTCAGAGACTCGGATCTCAGTTTTCTTTCTTATTAGTGTTTTGTTTTAGTTTCTGAGAAATAGTCTCAGATCTTAGGTTTCTATAGATAGGTTCGTTTCCGGTATTCATAGAATACCCGGGGTTTCGTTAGGAGACCCTAAGAGAGCTCTAGGCGTTCGAAGAGTCAGTCCACAGGGCTAGGCTTAAGCCCAGGACGTAAGGTAAAGTCTAGCTACTAGGCTGAGGAAGCGTCCTCCGAAGGTTCTGGCGAGCAGAGTCAGGGCGGGCAATACGACGTATACAGCAGTACGCTCTGTAGGCGAGACTAAGTAAAGGGTGATTTCTTTATGGCATCAGTCCCCATACCCCTCTCTTATATGTTTTATTGCTTTGTCCTAAACATCAATTATGAATATCAGATTATGATTTTATGAATAGTTGTTTTGTATGTTGAAGTTATTATGTTTTTCCGGAAATAGCCACCTGCTAAATAATCATTATGTCTGCATGTCTAATGTAGTTTCTTTTAAACTAAAATAGGGTTATAGACAATTCCTAACCACGGTCTATTCATAACCTGTTTAGTTTAACAGGCATCAATTAGTATTGGTGTCTGCCATACTAGATAAAATAACATGCTGAACACCTGGCTTGTTAGAGTAGTCTAGGTAGGCTGAGTAGAGCGTTATGCCAGCGATTACGAGCCTTCAGAGTGATCCCCGAAAGTGACATAGGGCTTTCATAACTGTCTTTGTTCGTACCGTGAGTAGGGCCGTTTACCTTAATGATAGGGGGCGGTAGCATAGAGACTCAGATGTGGTACACCTTTAGACACAGAACATAGTTGCATTCCAGGCTAAGATATATCTAAAACACTCGAATATAGGTCAATCAACATATAGGAACAGTATAACATAGAATCAGAACTTATCTTTAAAACACTTCTAGGGTTAATTAGACTTGAACCTAGTGGAGAATGGATCACCCTCTCATCAAAGTATTTGATGAAGATTGCATAACTGGATCATAAGATAAGAGTTAGGATAAGAGGCTAGTTACTACTAAGCCGTTGCCACTTCCCTGGGAGTACGATAATTAACTTAGTAAAATCGTAGATACTTTCCAATAGACTAGCTACACGATAGGTACTCTGCCTTAGATTCTGGCTGATTAAGTGACACCATAAGACTAAACGTGACAATTAGTCAATCACAGTCCTTAATTAATCATAATCGACATAGGGTAAAATAACACCTATTTAGTACGTCAACCGGAATCGCATCAGATTTTTGGCGCCGTTGCCGGGGAAATATCATAATGAATTTAGGATTATTGGCCACAATTCTAGAGACTTATGATAGGTAACGGTAGTAACCTAGACTTTTGATTAACACTTATGTTATACCAGTTAGACAATCACTTTCCTGAATATAGGATTATCATAACTAATTAATTTTAGATAATATCTGGAATTAAGAGACTTAGGATAATCAAATTTTAGAAAATTATTCTAGAACCATATTGAGGAAATTTACCTGCTTTCTAAATAAATTTTAAAATCCATAAAAATATTTTTCTCGTTTGTCTTCACTTTCCTATGTTTGTTATTTGTTATTTCTAACCAGACTTTGCACTCAGAGATGAAGAGAACAAGAGCAGCTACTAACCAGGCAAAGAAAACAGAAAACCCTGACACTCCAGGACCAAAGAAGACGAAACCAGAAGGCCCCTCTAGACCCGCACCAGAAGTACCACGAGGGACTCTTCCTTCACAACCAGTAGAAGTAAACTCGAGCCCTGATGCCAGTGAACTAGTGAGACGATTCCTGAACACCCGTGAGCATAGTCCCACGGAAGAAGATCCTTCTGAGGATACCTTCCCTCCTAGAGAAGTACCCCAGAGATCTCCAATTCACCCTCCTACCCAGAGAGTTCCTCTAAATCCACCCCCTACTGATCAAACCCAGAATTCACCGACCTCTCCTGCATACACCCCAACACCTCACGAGCGCACCCCTTCATCTGCGGGGAGTACTAACGGTTATTATTCACTGTTGTCCGTGCAGATAGACACACTAACTCAAAGGGTCTATGAGATGGACCAAGGGATTGCCAGCAGACTGTGTCATTTAGACCAACTCAGTCTGAACATCACAACTAACGTAGACCGACTCAGAGCCACGGTCAATCTCCAGGAGAACCAAGGTGCACAACTACTCCGAGAGATGGCTGATCTACGCAGTGAGCAAAACAGGCAGAGGGATGAGATGCGAACAATACGCATAGAAATGCGAAGCATTCGGACAGAACTACAGGAGATCAGAGACAGGATTCGTTAAAAAGGGAAGATTCTTTTACTTTTATTTTCAGCAAATAATTCGTTTGAACTGAAACTTGAATAATTGACCCATATTTTTCTATTTTTCAAACATTTTTAAAGGGTCCTTTATTTTCAACAATTTTCTTCAGACATTTTATTTCTATGAAAAACGAAAATTTTGCAATTACAGTTTATTTTTCATTAACTAAATTGTATAAATTCAAATTTTGTTTTTCTTGCTGAATTTAAATAGGAATAAAATTAGGGTAGTATGATTTTCGAAAAAGTGAGACTGAGGAATTTTTGCATAGAGTTTTTAACAACTTCTGAATTTCATTGGATAAACAGGAAGCCTTGTTAAAAATTATGATTATTTTTGGTATACTGAGATTTGCAGGAATTAAGAAAAAAAAAAATAAATTTTCGGAATTGGCACGCGTCCCGAGGCAACCCGGGACGGGCGTCCCGGCTGGACGGGCGTCCCGGGACGGGCGTCCCGAAGGCCTCCCCTTCTATAAAATCTCAATTTTTTCATTTTTCCCTCAAAATTCACTTCCAAAAATCCACCTCTCTCAAATAACTCTCTCTCTTACCTTTGGCAAACTTTTCAAATTTAAAATTTCAAATTTCCCTCCAAAATTTAAATTTTAAATTTCCTTCCAAATTCGAATTTCCCTCCAAAATTCGAATTTCCCGCCAAAAATTTCGAAATCTTTCCCTAGCCTAATTTCACCCTTTTGAATTCAAATTCACCTCCAGAATTCGAATTCGAACCTTCCTTCCTACCTAAAACTCCCAAAAGTCTCTCAAACACTTTCAAACCAAATGGCTGCCAAACGTGCTCGTACCCATCCACTATGACAGTTACCTCAGTGACACATCCTTTTATGCTGTTTCCCTCCAGCACAGCATATCAGGAGAGATGCACTGGGTACATCGGACGCACGATTCTGACGGGCAGAACGCTGGATTGGGCAGCAGTACAGACACTAGGAGTAGAGGCTGAGGTCAGACGCATACTCGATGTACTACCCTACAGTCGAGTATTTGTCGTCACAGAGCCCACGTACCTGGAGCTGGTATGTGAGTTCTATGCATCCTTTGCATGCCATCAGGAGCAGATCACATTCCGCTTAGGCGGAATAGATCGGTCGATGAGCATGGCTGAGTTCGGCATCGCTTTGGGTATCTGGCAGAGAGAGGAGCTGGATACGCCCGCCTACACCACAGCAGTTCGGGACTTCACTTCTGCAGATGTCCCCACTGCTTGGGCTCAGATCTGTATGACGAGTGTTCCCTACCAGCATGGCTTTGCGAAAGCCACAGGTATCTATCCTGCTCTTCGCTACTTACATGCCATTATTGCACACACTTTGTCAGGACGACGGACGGCCCCCAGGAATGTCACCCAGATGGAGACATTCCTCTTGGCCAACATGCATATGGGATCCACAGTAGAGATGGCTCGACTTATCACAGTCATCATGCGGGGTTTTGCTACGGACACTCGGAAACAGTGTCTGGGGATAGAACGCTACCTGGAGTTGGACATAGAGGGCTCGGAGCTTACTCTGGTCGCCCCAACCACTATTCCCATAGACGTTACCATCCTACGGAACATGGGAATGGTTGTCCGGGATGCGAGCGGCCGCTACACCATCCACACAGAGCAGCCAGGATAGGCTTCGGCATCAGAAGCAGCTCCACCGCATATCCATCCATCCGAGACGTTCGTGCCACGTACTGCCTTCGAACGACACATGTCGCATGGATTGGCAGAACTATCGGCACGATACAGTCGAGACATGGACCGGATCGACAAACGGCTGGCAATGATGGATGACAGGATTGACAGACGACTGGCGGTGATGGATGACAGGATCGCCATGATCACCAGTAGGATTGAGGAGATACATCAGCAGACTGCCCGAGTAGCGGAGAACTTCGAGTTTGACTAACAGACCTCGGTCCACTGGATGGCGACCCGCCGGGTTCTTAGTCTCTCTTCCCCTTCTTTCTTTCTTTTCTTTGTCTTTTGTTTATCTTGTTCTTTGTGTATGTCTGGGCTGTATGACTATGAATCTTTGTACAAAATTGATTTATATGACATACAGAATTGTTGCATTATTTGTTTTTCTTGTTTTTTATGTTTTATTTCTTGTCTTCAAATAAGTGTGGGGTAATTAGCTATGCATGAACACTGAGGACAGTGCCAAACTTAAGTGTGGGGTAGCAGTGCACGGTGCATGTAGCAGTTTGAAGCAGTTTGAAAAAATTTTCGCATGTTTGCTTGTTTTCCCTGTATTTTCACACCCTTCCAAAATTTTCAAAATTTTTCCGTCTTTCAGACTTCTAAATGCAGTATGCTTGGTTAAACAAATTGCTTATGTCTATGATATGTAGGTAGTATGTTATGGTTAGTAGGAGATAGTGATAGCTATCTTGGACTAATTGATTAGGAATAGGGAATTCCTGATAACTGAGCACAACCTTGTCTGGATTAGAGACCTCAACCAATTGCCTATTCGAGACTTAACTAGATAAAATTAGACCAGTTGTGGATATATTGGCAGTTAGAATGACTAGATGAGACTCTGAGCTAAAAGTGAAAAGAACTTAAGGAAGTTAATTACAATAGGGTAGTTTGCCAGCGGCCTTCGCTACTCGAGCACCACTCCTTCGGGGAACTTAAAGCCTGATGCCCTAAGGTCGTGTAGATCTGGGAGTCATCGGAGTGGGACTCGCTACATGGGTAGTTGAAGTTGACGTGTTCTAAGCAAACTCGAAATACCCTGAATCTATAAAGAAAATAACTAAGTGCTAAAACATTAAAAATCTGATCACCAAAGCTCAGAACTCAGAAAGTTATCTGTTGTCAGTATGTCTAGCGATAGGTCGAAGTATTATCTGGTAGCAGTTAAGATAAGAGTTCATTGTGTTGACTATCTGGTCTAGACTAGTACACACACTACACATCAGGAAGACCCTGTGACTAAGAAAAAAGTCCAACCTAGTTGTTGATTTTTTCTGCCTGATCATAACAAACTACTAGAACATGTGAGACCTTGTCATAGCAACCTAACCAATCAGACCTGTGTTAAGAATTGTCTGAAGAATTTTTGGAAAAAAACATGATTAGGAATTTAAGTGACTGCACTACGGTTTAAAATCACTAACTCCATGTAGACTTTGCTTGAGGACAAGCAAAAAGCTAAGTGTGGGTTATCTGATACGAAAATCGTATCACATTTTTAGCATGTTTTTATGTATGTTTTAATGTGAAATTGAGAGTAAATTGACATTAATTGTTTACTATTTACTTGATTTCACGGTTTTTATGATTTTGGAAGTGTCAGGTGAAAAGTAGACGAAAACAGCAAATTCTGGGGCAAAAACGCAATTTTTGGAAATGTTGACCCGGTCAAAGGTCCGGGACGGGCGTCCGGGCTCCCGACCCGGTCAAACCGCCAGGACGGGCGTCCTGAACCGGGACGGGCGTCCCGAACCTGGTCAACGAATCAGGACGGGCGTCCCGAGCCGCCAGAAGCTGTCCCACATCGAATTTTTCAGAATTTTTCACTCCGGGAAGCTGCTATAAATACCCCAGGCCTCCAGCAGTTGAATTCATCCCTCTCCACTCGATCTGAGTCATTAAGTGGTTTCCAGTGTACATTTTCCAGTACACAACTCACTCAGAGACTCGGATCTCAGTTTTCTTTCTTATTAGTGTTTTGTTTTAGTTTCTGAGAAATAGTCTCAGATCTTAGGTTTCTATAGATAGGTTCGTTTCCGGTATTCATAGAATACCCGGGGTTTCGTTAGGAGACCCTAAGAGAGCTCTAGGCGTTCGAAGAGTCAGTCCACAGGGCTAGGCTTAAGCCCAGGACGTAAGGTAAAGTCTAGCTACTAGGCTGAGGAAGCGTCCTCCGAAGGTTCTGGCGAGCAGAGTCAGGGCGGGCAATACGACGTATACAGCAGTACGCTCTGTAGGCGAGACTAAGTAAAGGGTGATTTCTTTATGGCATCAGTCCCCATACCCTCTCTTATATGTTTTATTGCTTTGTCCTAAACATCAATTATGAATATCAGATTATGATTTTATGAATAGTTGTTTGTGTGTTGAAGTTATTATGTTTTTCCGGAAATAGCCACCTGCTAAATAATCATTATGTCTGCATGTCTAATGTAGTTCTTTTAAACTAAAATAGGGTTATAGACAATTCCTAACCACGGTCTATTCATAACCTGTTTAGTTTAACAGGCATCAATTAGTATTGGTGTCTGCCATACTAGATAAAATAACATGCTGAACACCTGGCTTGTTAGAGTAGTCTAGGTAGGCTGAGTAGAGCGTTATGCCAGCGATTACGAGCCTTCAGAGTGATCCCCGAAAGTGACATAGGGCTTTCATAACTGTCTTTGTTCGTACCGTGAGTAGGGCCGTTTACCTTAATGATAGGGGGCGGTAGCATAGAGACTCAGATGTGGTACACCTTTAGACACAGAACATAGTTGCATTCCAGGCTAAGATATATCTAAAACACTCGAATATAGGTCAATCAACATATAGGAACAGTATAACATAGAATCAGAACTTATCTTTAAAAACACTTCTAGGGTTAATTAGACTTGAACCTAGTGGAGAATGGATCACCCTCTCATCAAAGTATTTGATGAAGATTGCATAACTGGATCATAAGATAAGAGTTAGGATAAGAGGCTAGTTACTACTAAGCCGTTGCCACTTCCCTGGGAGTACGATAATTAACTTAGTAAAATCGTAGATACTTTCCAATAGACTAGCTACACGATAGGTACTCTGCCTTAGATTCTGGCTGATTAAGTGACACCATAAGACTAAACGTGACAATTAGTCAATCACAGTCCCTAATTAATCATAATCGACATAGGGTAAAATAACACCTATTTAGTACGTCAACCGGAATCGCATCAAAACGTCTCAGGTTTCTTACCTCGATTATTGTCCTTTCGCTGTGGGAAATTCGAGGTCGCCTGCTTTGGTTGTTCAGGCTGTTTATCCTTTCTTCGCCAAGTCAGCTCGGTCGCACTGCCTTCAGCCAGGGCTACTTTCCTGGCTACGTTGAACATTTCTCCAATCGTCTCCGGCCTGCTGAGTTGGAGTTCAGTGTATAACATTCGCAACCTGAACCCTCCTTCGAAACATGTGATCATCGTGTCTAGGCTGATCCCTTCAATCTCCTCATAGGTTTTCTTGAACCTATCCAAAAATGAGAGCAACGATTCACCCTCCCGCTGCTTGATGTTAGCCAGATCTCCCCGGGTTTTTGGAATTGTTCCCGCAGTGCTGAACTTATCCAGGAACATTTTCTCCAAGGTGTCCCATGAATCGATAGAATCCTTTTTAAGGGACGTAAACCAGGTCACCGCCTTGTCAGACAAAGTAGTTGGAAAAGCCCGGCACAGAATAGCTTCGTCGCTGGAAACTAATCCCATGGCAGACTTGTACCGGCAAATGTGTTCAATGGGTTTTGTGGAGCCGGAATACAGGACAAACTGAGGGAGCTTAAGATTAAGATTTGAATCCGGAGTAACGTCTCGGATCCATTTGACGAAAGGCCCCAGTTCAATCGACCTGGACTTGTGAACTTTGGTGGGGTTTTTTGTAGTCTCCGGGCTACCTTCTGGGGATCGCTTCTTAGCAGTCCTTTTGTGCACTGGTTTAGAGGAATGGTGACTTTCCCCTACTTCACTAACTGCTGGTTTTCTGCTCGTGCGTGCTCCACGCCTGTCGTCTTTTTTAGTTGCTGTGTGAGTTCGTTGTGGAAGCTCTGAACCTCTGGGCAATCTCGGTGGGGGAAGCTCTACCCCAGCCTGTCTGAATACAGCTCTCAGTTGTAGCCATTTCTGCGAGAGTTCCTGATCTCGCTTAGCTTCTTCATCTTGCTGGAGTTGCCGCAACCTCCTTAATTCTCTCTCCGTTTCTTCTATCCGCTTGGAGTTGAGTTGGTCTCGCAAATCAGATGAAAGCCTGGAAGTCCCTGGCTGTGGACCCAACCTTTCCGAGATCGGACGGCGACCAGAACTTGAACCCGAAGAGACGGACATTCTTGTCCTCGTCCTCTCCTGTCGGTGAGAAGATTAACGAACAGTGTGTCCTTCAGATCGAGACATGATAATAGGAGATGGATTATGAGTGAATAAAATGTTCCCGGTAACGGAACCAAACTGATTCTGCACGAATCTGTCAAGGGGTCAAAAAGTAATTTAGGGTGCCAGGAACTTGGAGAGTTTTGTAGCTAGGTTTGCTAGGAAGGCTTTTCTGAGAAGGCAAAGTATGGTGTGATACTTCGCTGGGCATAGGTGATACTTCGGAGTAATGTACTTAGCCTCTGATCAACCTGCAAAACAAATAAGTTCAATGGGGAGCTTGTGCCCCGTGAACTCTCTGATGCTTAAGTCAGTAGAGTGTATTGTGGATATCTGGAAAATAGGAATTCCCCTTACCTTTTGTTTGGACCTCCCTTTTATGGGGACTTGATTATTGATTGTGCTATTATGGTCTTCAGCTGTTACGGACTGTTATGAGTAATGATTTTTCCATTTTAACCGTTTTAGGTGTAACGGATTATCAATGGGGGGAGTAATTGTGTAACGTTTCCCATTTATGGAGTCCATAAAGTGGTATTTATACCGCCGGGGAGGTTTTCCGATCCTCCAAAACGGTTACTTTACTTGGGAAATTTATGTCGGCTCAGTTATTAAGAGGGAAAATGAAGAATGTAGGCAAAATCCAAAATCCAAAGTTCATCAGAATTTCCAAGAGATAGCTATAGAGGTATCAAGAATTATCAGAACTCGGCCCAGATGGGAACAGTCGCTTTTATCAGATTTTTTGGCTTTGAATTTTGCTGATCCTGTTTTATATCAAGAGGTATTAAAGCAACAAAAAAAATGCATTTTTGTCACTTAGGTTTTACTATTGGGTTAGTTCTCAAAGTGGGTTCTTGCCTGATGAATTCTCTTGCATTCTGATCTTTAATGGCCTTGTGGAAGCTAAGGCTGCAAAAGGTTTCCTTGATATTACAAAATTTATGCCAGAACTGAGTATGTTGGAGCCTTACATAGAGTGTCTGTGTGAAAATGGACTTATAGATGAAGCTATGCACGTGTTTGATCATTTGAAGAGAATGAACTATTGTCCGGAACTGAAAACATGGAATTCTGCCATATCAGGTTTTCTTAGGGCTGGAAGAGTGGGTGATGTTTGGAATTTGTATAACAGTATGGTTGAAAATGGTGTTGTTGCTGATGTGGATACTATGGGATATTTGATTCAAGCTTTTGTCATTGATGACAACCTTTTGAGAGGTTATGAACTCCTTAGACAAGTTTTGGAGGCTGGACATGTTCCTAGCAAGGTTGTTTTTAATAAATTGGTACGTTCTTTTTGTATGAAAGGGAATTACATGAGAATGTATGATCTTCTTCACACCATGATTGTGAAGAATTGTTCTCCCAATGCATATACTTACCAGGACGTTATTAATGGTTTATGCAAGAGAAAAATGAAACATGAAGGTTTCCGTATTTTTAATGATCTGAAACGCAAAGGGTATCCTCCGGACATGGTAATGTATACTACAATAATTCATGGCCTTTGTAAAATGAAATGGCTTGGACAATTATGGTTTGAGATGATCCAGAAAGGTATTGCACCCAATGAGTACACCTATAATTTCCTTATTTATGGATATCTTAAGGTTGGTAAGCTCATTGAAGCTGAGAGACTGTTTCAGGAAATGTGTGATAAAGGTTACGGAGGAACAACAGTAAGTTACAAGAATATAATTTCTGGTCTTTCTCCTCATGGAAAAGTAGAAGTGGCTTATGATTTGTTCCATCAAATGGCCCAAAACAATTCTCTAATACAGGGCTTTAGCAAGCAAGGGAAGATAGGTGAAGCTACTAGTGTTTTGCATGAACTTCTGAAGGAGGGTATGCAGCCAACCACTACCTCTTATACTGTGTTAATTGAAAAGCTTTGTCTAGGGGGTCATGTTCAGGAAGGAATATTACTATGGAAATATATGGAACAGAGGGGTGTGATTCCTGCTGTCTCCACTAATGATGCAATTATAGTAGGACTCTGTGAAGAAGGATCTATTATTGAGGGGTTTGAGTGGTTAGACAACAATATGGTGAAAAATAGACTTAGACCAAGGAAAGAAACTTTTGAGAAACTTTTCAATAGTCTTTCTAGGGCTGATAAGTTATGTGATGCTCTGTCTCTTGTAAACTATATGCTTAAGATAGGTTATGGACCATTCATTGGTGAGTAAACTTTGTAAAGATGATAATGAGACTATATCTAGAGTATGCTCTGATGTAGCAACTTTATAGGAATTTTTAACCCACTTGAAATGAGTAAAAATCCATTAGTTTTCTTTCTAGATGTAAAAGTTGTGCTCTCTGTGTAATTTACTGAATTTCTTGTCATAGAATTTTTGTTTTCCCTTGTTAAATGCTTAATATCCATTGAGGCTGAAGGAAGAAAAGTTACCCTTGGCAGTCCCTTTTCATGACCATAGTATTCTTTGACGATTGAAAATTTGGCTTGATTCTAGTTATATTGGGATGAGAGAATGGAACCACATTTTTGTTGTGTTAAGTCTTTTTAAGTTTCTATTTTAACTTTTGTAATATCCTTCTTATAGAGATTTTAGCCTTGGAAGGTTTCTTCACAATCTTTTCAGGTATATGGCTCTGGTTCTGCACTTGTCATTCCTCTCTTTTCACACAACTGCTCCATAACCCATCATGTTTATAAGCCATGGATGGTGAAGGTTCCCTCAATTTTTAGGCTTTTCTGTTTCTTTCTCTTTGTGCTATCTAGAAGCTCCAAATCACCATTTTCTACAATCTCACGTGCTTCTCGGTGTAGTTCTATTATATGCTATTACCTTGTTTTGCATGATTTTATATTATTGCCTTTTCGGGATAGTGTTAATTTCTTATATAGAAAAAGTTTACTTCCGGCAGAAAATAATATATGTAAAAGGCGCAAAATATAAATGAAACGGGAGAAGCTGACACTATTAGAGCTGTAAACTAACTAAACTCTTCGCAACTTGATTCGAGTTCGTCCATTTATTAAACAAATAAACTCAAATAAAATTTTAAATTCGATTTAATCAAACACAGTTCGCGAATATATCGAACACATTATAAATATTTATACATATTATATATATTATTTTTAATTTGAGATTTTTTATTTTTTTTAAATTTTTAGGAATGATTTAATATTTTATAAGAATTTATTGAATAGTTAAATATTTAAATTAGAATTTTTTTTTATTTTATAAATTTGAAATTTTGAAAAAATTTTAATATTAAAATTTAAATTTAAAATTGGGTAAATTATCCCAATAGCACTTGAACTTTTCAAAAATCCAGCTTTTGCACCTCTATTTATTTTTTCTTTGAATTGACACTCGAACTACCAAATATCACATGTTTTGCACTTCCGTTCAAAATTTCCGTCAACCTTTATTTTCTGTCTATTTATCAAGGACATTTTCGTCTTTTTAATTTAAAAATAAATTATAAAAAAAAATTCCACCCAAAACAATCTCACCGGAGAATTGCCTAATTCTATCGCTAAGTGTAGTAGTTTGAAGTATGTTCAACTCTACGGCAATCGATTTTCCGGCAATCTTCCGGAGGGTTCTTGGACTTCAACAAATCTGGTCTGGTTGATGGTAAGTAATAACTCATTTCCGGTCAGCTCCCAACTAAACTTGCCCCGAGTTTAACCGTGCTAGAGATTAGTCACAATCAGTTTTCCGGGGAGATTACTCCAGCATTGTCTTCTTCCTGTAAGGATTTGCAGTCGTTTGAGGCAAGTAATAACCGCCTTACCGGTAATATTCCCGAAGAATTGACATCTCTTTCGTCTTTGACTATTCTTTTGCTCGACGGTAACAATCTCTTCGGGGAACTTCCATCGAATATAATCTCATGGGTAGCTTTGAATGAATTAAGTATCAGAGGAAATCAACTCTCCGGCAAAATCCCTTCTACAATTGGTCATTTGCCCGCCCTTACCTACTTGGATTTATCGGAGAATGATTTCTCCGGCGATATTCCACCTGAAATTAGTCGTCTGAAATACTCCGCTTTTAAGGTTTCTTCAAATCGACTGTCGGGTAAAATCCCATGGGAGTTAGAGAACGCAGCTTTTGACAGAAGCTTCTTGGGAAATCCTGATCTTTGTTCAAGTAATCCATTATTATTAGGCCTAAACAGCTGCAACGCTTTGTCGATAATTTTTTTTACTGGGTGGAAAAAGTTTTTTTTTTATAATCTATTTTTAAATTAAAAAGACAAAAATAGCCTTGATAAATAGACATAAAATAAAGGTTGACGGAAATTTTGAACGGAAGTGCAAAACAGGTGATATTTGGTAGTTCGAGTGTCAATTCAAAGCAAAAATAAATAGAGGTGCAAAAGCTGGATTTTTGAAAAGTTCAAGTGCTACTGAGATAATTTACCCTTTAAAATTTAAAATTTTCTTAAACTTAAACGATTGGGTTTGAATTCATACAATAGAAAAAAATAATCAAATAAATATTTATGTTCAAAATATTAAATAAGCGAACTCGAACAATGTTCGAGTAATAAACAAACAAACTCGAATAGTGATAAGTTCGAATCGGATGTTCACATCTCTACACACTATACCTGCCTGAGTAGAAGAACCATTCTGTTGTTTCGTTTGCCAATTTCATTTCATCTCAGCAGAGTTTTGTTTTCCATCCTTTTGAAGATCTCCTTTTGTACTTTGTTGTTAGACAACTTTTAGAGACGACTACTCCTTATCAAAAATGGCCATGGTGTTTATAAATTGAGGATGGTGAAGTGAAGGTTGTTTCAAATTTTGATTTTACACTTTGTGTGTTTTGTTTGTGAAGCCCTAGAACACCCATTTGCTATGATCTCCCAAGTTTCCTTATTTACTTCTACAATATGGCATTGCCCTTTTATTTTGATGTGTCTTTTTTTTTTTCTTATTTTGTGGCAAAAATAAACAAAAGTGAGGAAAAAATTATTTTATCAAAAAATTTAGTCCAACTTCAAAATCTATTTAATCTTCTTTTTGTGTATATATAATTGTTTATATAGAAGAGAGGAATTTCCTTTTTTTTTTCCTGTTATTCACTTGGAGTGCTCGGTGTCCTCACCTTTGGTGACACTAATTCAGACTCAGACTCGGCCTGTGAAGCGTTCGCAGAGTTTAACTTTTATTCCAAGGTGAAGCCGTCCAAAACTTTTAATACAAAGCTAACCATTCTAAGGACAATTTGAACTCTCGATCATTTGTTCTAGAAAAAATATTTAGGAGTTAAACTTATTTTCACCATAAAATATATATATATATATATATATATATATATATTGATTCTGCACGAATCTGTCAAAGGGTAAAAAGGTAATTTTAGAGTGCCGGGAACTCGGAGAGCTATGTAAATGAATTGGCGAGGTATTATGTGATACTTCGCTGAGCCTGTGTGGTACTTCGGGATAACACACTTAGTTGTGGATCAACCTGCAAAACAAGTTCAGTGGGGAGTTTGTACCCCGTGAACTCTCCGATGCTTAAGTCAGTAGAGTATAATGGATATCTGGAAAATTGTAATCGTCCCCTACCTTCTGTTTGGATCTCCTTTTTATGGAGGCTTGATCATTGATTGTGCTGTTATGGTCCTTGACTGTTATGGACCGTTATGAGTAATACTTTGGCCGTTTTAACCGTTTAGGTGTAACGGGGTATAAATGAGTTTTAATGGTGTAACGTCTCCCCTTTTATGGAGTCCATAAAGGGGTATTTATGTCACTGGAACGGTTATTCGATCTCCCAAATCGGTTATCCTACTTGGGATTTTTATGTCGGCTCAGTGGCCCCTCGTCGAAGTATCGAATAACAGAGGAGAGATACTTCGGCGCTATGTCGACACTTCACAGTTTTCGGACATTTTGGAAAAACTAAGGGCTTTGACGTGGATCAAACGTCTTTTCGATTTGCTGACCTTTCGTGTATACCCAGTAATAAATGTCAGAATGCCAGCCGGCAGAAGCCTTTTTATCTTTCCAATGTCTTGATCCTGGTAAGTGATCATTATAGGGACACCCCTCAAAGTGTTTTAGTTTCTTCTTTCCCCCCCGTCTCATTTTCATTTTTGTGCATCACTTTTTCGGCTATTAACGCTCTGAAAATTCCCCTGCTTTCTACTGTCTTCGTCTTCTTCTTCGACTGTTCTTCTCAGCTTCAGACACTTTAAAAAGGTAAGTTTTGTACGGTATTGATTTTAATAACGTAAGGGTTTGAACTGTGTTTTTCTGTCTTTTAAGGATCGGCTTGGTGTTGTTGTAAGTTCGGGGGAAATTTTAGGTTTGTTAGTTTTGGGTGGCTCTGTACTTGCATGGAGTTCTAAGTGTTGGGCTTCCATTCGCAGGTAAAAATATGGCTGCTCGTAGGGGAAATACTAGGGAAGTTGAGGAGTTGATGGAAGAAGGGTTCGGGAATCCTCGACCTGTTCGACAAAAAGTCACAGTGGCCAGGAGGGCAGCCCAAGGTGAAGTTCCGGAGGGGGTCCCTTTTCAACCACTTATACCTGGTCCTCCTCCATCTGAATTCCCTTTGAGTAGGAATAGAGTTACTAGGGAGCAGGCTGAATCTTTTGCCCGTAGGTATAGTCTTGACCCTAGGGTTTATCGAGTCTTTGTTCAGTCTTTAGCTGGTAAAATGTCTCTTCATCACATCCCTGTTCCTTTAGCCCATTTGAATTAGGGTTCCATCTCCCTATGGATCCCGCTTTTGCAGACTTCTTGATTTTTGCTCGAGTTCAACCCGGACAGGTTCATCCGAATACTGTCCGGACAATGTTTTGTTTAATTTGCCTTTGTCGTCGGCTAGGCTTCGAATTAACTGACAATATTCTGAGTATGTTCTTTTCTTCTCTTCGGATGGCAGATAATATCCTTTCTATTCGTCCTCGTAAGAATAGAGTTTTACTTTTTGATTCCCCCCCTAATAAAGTTGAATTTAAGGAGAGATGGATGACTATAGAATCTCGCATTGGCTTTCCCTTCCGTCCATCAGTAAATGAGAACTTCCAATGGCCTCAAATTCAATATCCTTCTACACTTAATCATTCAGAAAAGGCTTTCCTAGAAATAATCACCCGAGATTTAGGAGATGATAGAAAGAAACAGACCCGGGTGTACTCCTCTACTGATTTGCTTAGTGAGTCGAGTCTGAGGTGGTGTGGGATAGGACTGGGTCTATCAGATAGGAAAAAGGAGTTAGGCTTCTCGAAGGAGGGGCCAAACGAAGACTGGACTATACATCCCGGGGGTGTTTTTTCGTATCAATGTGATGCTTGTTCTCTTGGTCGGGGTTGTCGAACCGGCAAGGGTATACTTCACTTTTTTTTTTTACTTCGGTACTGACTTCTTTGTTCCTGTTTGTAGGTCCGACCATGTTCAAAACCATTTGGGGAGAGCGGGAGGAAGAGAGGGATGTCCGTCAGACCCACCTGAATTCTTTACCTCGTTTTCCTCCAAGGCTCATACACCGGGGTGCCTCTGGGGATACTCCACTGACATACGCTTCCTCCGCCGAGGTTCCCAAAAGGAGCAGGGGAGTGCGCAGGAGCAGAACAGAGGCAAGGGAGAAGACACCCCCCTCTGTTCCAGAACCCCTCGAGGAAGCAACTCCGGAAGAAGAGGATGAAGAGCAACTTCGTCCTCGTCAGAGACGGAGGATTTCTCCTAGGCGTCCTTCTGAGGAGTTTTCCCGGGGTTCCATTGAAGACTTGACTGCTTCTTTGCCCCCTTCGCCTACTTCTCCTGCTACTGAGGACATCTTGAATGCCGTTCCTTTGTCAACCCGCCAAGCTTCTGGATCTGGTCCTGCTGGGCCTTCTCAGCCTGAAGATGTGGGGGATACTCCTGCGGCTGAACCTGAGGTGAGTTCCAAGTCCGCTGGCCCTTCTTGGCTTCAACCGGGCTTTGAATTACCCTCTGAAGTAGAGGGTTTCAAGTCCTTGGCTCTGGAGATAGTTGAGAAGACCCCGCCACTTACCAATCTCAGGTTTAACAATTCTTATGTTGCTGCCTTGGTTGGGGAGTCCATTCTGGAGCGCGCTCATGACCCGAACAGCTTGGCCGGGATGAGCAAGATGACAGTGGAAGAAGCCACCAATCGCCTTGGGGTGATGTTTGCTCGGGTATGCCTTTTTTTTTTTTATTCTATTTTTCGAGTTTTTCCGGGGTATGATTTTTGACCTCTTTTCCTTTTGTAGGCTTCTTCCTTAGCACTTCATATATCCAAATCTCGAGTGACTGAGCAAACGAAGCGGGCAGTAGCAGATACGGAGTGGAGGAGTATCAATGAGCCTCGTATGTCTTCGTTGGAGCAGGAAGTCAACAAATAATCTGGAATAATAGAATCGTTGACTGCTGATAAGGAATACTACGCCAACAAAGCAGAGGAGAGGAGGAAGTTGCTGGCAGGGTTAAAAGAGGAAGTAGCCTGTCTGAACGTTGAAAGGAATTATTGGTTGGAGGAAAGAGAGAAGTTTAAGTTGGACAGAGATGAAGCTACTGCTAAAAGATTATCTCTGCAGAAGGACTTGGAGCAATGTCGTTCAGAGGAATTTAAAAAGAAGATCATTGAAGACTTTCGCAATTCCTCTGAGTATCAGGCAGAAGCTCGCTCCATCTTAGACAAGGGATGTGTTCATGTCATCAGACAGTTGCATCCGTTTTTTGAAGATAAGTCAATCCTCCTTCAAGCCTTCAAATCCAATTTTGACAATAGCTTATGTCGCGACCGAGCAGACTTTGTCCCTTTCACTCCTGAAGAATTAGAAGCACTCCGGGAGAGGGATGAGAGAAGAGGAAAACCTGTTTGGATCCCACCGCGGCCTTCTACTCCTACTTTCTGGGATTTGTTGGGTGAAGGGCCTCAATCTGATGCTCCAGGGTCTAGCTCTGCTGCTCCTTGACTTTGTATATATATTATATATATTTTTTTTTTTAACCAAGATTGGTCTTTTAATATCATGGATTTTTCTAAGTTTTATTTTAACTTCTTAGTATTTTCATGGCAATGAAATTTATCCAGTGATGAGTTAGAACTTTGATACTTCAGATGATATACCAAGTGATGAATCTGATCTTGATAATCATAATTGTTAAAAATTTACTAACACTTCAAACTTAATACTTCGCAAGAGAATCGCAATAGTACTTAAGTACTTACCATGGTGCTCGTGTACTTCAGTACCTCGAGTATGCTTTTGACTTAGCGTTTGTGTCCAAGCCTTGACTTGGCACCTCGCAACCACAGCATTGCGTGTGGATTGGTCTTAGCCTGACTTTCTTACTGCGACCTACTCGCAGGTTTGTGTTTTTTTTTTCGAGATCGTGCTCGAGTTTGACTTAAATAACTGAGACTATGCTCAAAGTCAAAAATAAAACTTCGCTTTTGGAAATTAAGGACTTGCCTCAAATGATTTGTTATTCGGGACTTTTTGTCCAGATGTATTTCATACAAAGTACCTTTTGAGGTGATTTACATGCCACGGATTTGGGAGCAGGACACCATCTTTATTCATGAGTTTGTAAGTGTCGGGTCTTACTTCGTGCTTCACTAGATATGGGCCTTCCCAATTCGGGGTTAGTTTGTTTGCCTGTATATGTCGCGCCGTGCCTTCAATTTTTCGTAGTACCCAGTCCCCGACCTTTATGGGTCGTTTGAGTAGCCTTTTATCGTGAATTTTCTTAGTTTTTTCCTTGAATGATTGCGACCTTAGGCGACTTGCTATCCTTCTTTCTTCTAGTAGGTCTAACTCCAGATTTCTTCTTTCTTTATTAGCATCTTCGCTGTACATGGCTACTCTAGCTGTGGGTAGTGCTACTTCGGCTGGTGCTACAGCTTCTGATCCGTACACCAAAGAGTAAGCTGTTTCTCCAGTGGGGCCCCTAGTCGAAGTGCGTACTGCCCATAGAGCAGAGTTCAATTCATCAGCCCATTTGTTAGACTTTCCTTCCAAGTTTTTCTTTAATGCTGCTAATACCAACTTATTGGCTGCTTCGGCTTGTCCGTTTCCCTGAGGGTGTGCCACGGACGATTTCCAATGCTTGATGTGCAATCGTTGGCATTCTGATGTAAACTTGGTGGAGAATTGTACTCCATGATCCGTGACTACGGTGCGGGGTATCCCGAAACGACACAGCACCTGTTCACGAAAGAACTTGGAGACATTTTCTTCCGTGGGACTTGTTAGTGCCCTGGCCTCGATCCATTTCGAAAAATAGTCTACTGCTACCACCAAATATTCACAGCCGTTTCTTGTCTTTGGGAACTTTCCCATCAAATCCATACCCCACATGTCGAAGGGCCAAGCTGCCACGACTGGGGTTTGTTCCACTGAGGGTAAGTGTGGAACTGTCCCAAAAATTTGACAAGTGTCACATTTTTTAACATACCTTTTGGCATCTTGTCTAAGTGTGGGCCAATAATATCCTTGGTTAATGACCCGTTCTTCTAGAGCTCGAGCCCCCGGATGACCTCCACACACGCCTTCATGTACTTCGGCTAACAGATCCTCTACTTGAGAGGGTGGAATACATCGAAGTAGAGGTTTAGTGAAAGACCGTCTGTATAGTATGTTATCATGAATAGCGTACCTCGCAGATTGTCTTTTGATTTGACGTGCGAGGATAGCGTCGTTTGGGAGAGTCCCATGTTGGATGAAGTTTTTTATTTCTTCGTCCCAACTCACCGAAGTGGAATGTAGGCACTGGATAACTTCGTGTTCCCCAGATACATCTTTGATAGGAATATCATCTTCGTTGGGAGTCTCCCCTGAAGCAATCTTTGCCAGTCTATCTGCTTGTTGATTGTCTTTCCTACTGATCAGGGATAGTGAGAAGAAAGAGAACTTATCCTTCCAATTTCTAGCTTTGTTTACATAAGGCTGTAATCCTTCCGATTGCACCGTGTAAGTTCCCTGAACTTGATTCACCACTAATTGCGAATCACTGTAGACTTTCAGGGCTCGGATGTTTGCGCCATATGCCCATTCCAGTCCTCTTAGCAGTGCCTCGTACTCCGCTTGGTTATTTGATATGTCGGGCTTTAATTTGATAGCTCGTTCTTCTGAGTATTCTTTATTCGGTGATGTCAATACTAGTCCAACTCCGATTCCGCTGGAGTTGACTGCTCCGTCAACTTTCAATTCCCATGGCTCTTTGGCTGGTTCATTTTTTTCCAAGTCGTCTTCAGTGAATGAACCTTCTGCGAGGAAATCTGCCAGGGCTTGCGCTTTGATGGATGTGCGGGGTTTGAATGTAATGTCTTGACCGCACAGTTCAATGGACCAGCGTAGCATCCTCCCAGATTGATCCAGTTTATGAAAAATTTGTCTTAGCGGGGCATTAGTGTAGACTACAATGGGATGAGATTCAAAGTAAGGCCTCAGTTTCCGTGCGGAAATGACTAAGGCATATGCTAATTTTTCAATGTTAGAATATCTGGATTCTGCCTCATTCAAAACTTTGCTAACGAAGTACACGGGAAACTGTGTTGTTCCTTCTTCTTTTATTAATGCTGATGCTATAATCACATCTGAAAATGATAGATACAAGAAGAGTGTTTCTCCATAATTCGGAGGTCGCAATAGAGGAAGATTTGTCAAATAACTTTTTAAATCTTTCCAGGCCTGGCTGCATTCCGGAGTCCATACGAAACTATTCTTTGAACTTTTCAAAGCTTTGAAAAGTGGGAGACATTTTTCTGCTGATTTTGATACAAATCTTCCCAAAGCCGCGATGCATCCATTTATTCTTTGAATATCCTTCACACATCTGGGCTCAGTGAGCCGAGCTATTGCCTCCAGTTTCTCCGGGTTAGCTTCAATCCCTCGTTCTGATGTCATAAAACCCAAAAACTTGCCAGATTTTACTCCGAAGGTGCACTTCGTGGGGTTGAGTTTGAGGTTGTGCTTTGCCAAATTAGAGAATGTTTCCTCTAAATCTTCTAAGTGCGAAGTGCCGTGCTTTGTTTTTACCACCATGTCATCCACATATACTTCCATATTTCTGCCGATTTGACTTTGGAAGATATGGTTCATCATTCGTTGATATGTGGCCCCTGCGTTTTTTAATCCAAAGGGCATGACGTTGTAGCAGTAAACGGCCCCTGCTGCACGGAACGAAGTATGTATTTGGTCACTGGGCTTCATTTTAATTTGATGATACCCCGAGAACGCATCCATGAAGCTCAGGTATTCGTATCCTGCCGTGGAGTCCACCAGTGCATCGATCCGAGGTAGAGGATAGCAATCCTTGGGGCAAGCTTTGTTGAGGTCGGTGTAGTCTACACACATCCTCCATTTTCCGGTAGACTTTTTCACCATGACTACATTGGCCAGCCAGGTGGGGTACTGGATTTCACGAATAAACTTCGCTTGCAGAAGTTTATTTACTTCCTCCTTCATGCCTTGTATTTTGTCATCACCGAATTTCCTTGACTTTTGTTTAATTGGGCGATACTTCGGGTCGACATTTAAGGCATGTTCTGAGATAGAGGGATCGATTCCAGGCATGTCTTCTGTGCACCACGCGAAGTTCTGCTGATGCTCTTTGAGAAATTTGATGAGATCCTGTCTGAGCTTGTCTGGCATATTTTTCCCGATCTTGACGAGTTGTTCAGGATAGGTGGGATTTATTTCTACCTCATCATATTCTTTATCCTTTGATACTTCGGGATTAGGGGCCGAGCTATGATTTTCGGCATCTCTTCTTCCCTTCGCCTCTTGATCGTTGGCAACTTCAGGGTGGAGTCCTTCTGTCGACACATTGACTCTTTTAATCTTTTCAGGGTCAATAATCATTTCGTGGTAATGCTCCTCTGTCACCATGTTGATTTTTCCAGACTTTTCGGGGGAGTCCCTCTTTCTTTTTATCTTCATTATTTGCCCTAACAAACTCCGAGGGCTGCTCCTTACAAATCCGACACCTCGTGAGGTGTGGAACTTCACTTGCTGGTGCGAAGTGGAGATAACTAGATCAAAAGCTGCGTGGAAAGGTGTTCCTACAATGGCGTTATAGGGAGATTCTAAGTCCACTACGTAGAACTTAGCTTCTTCAGTTCGGGCTTTATCGCCTTCGCCAAGGGTGACCTGCAATCTTACCGTTCCCCTTACCGGCACTTTTTGAGGTGTGAACCCTTCTAGCACCATTCGACTGGTCTTGAGATGTTTATCTTTCAGTCCCATCTCTTCGAAGCATCTCCGGTACATGATGTTTCTCGTGGCTCCCGTGTCCACTAAAACTCTTTTTACCATGCATTTATCAATCCCTTCTCTGGTCATCCCTGCTTCTATGACTATGGGACTGATTTTTGCCTCTTCATTGCTTGCCAACTCTTCGTTGGTGAAAGTAATGATTTCTTGATGCTCGAATTCGTACTTCGGGACAAGGTATGATTTAGTGAGATTGTAGATTCTTTTCTTTATTTTTCTCACCGAGCCCATCTCCGGGTTGATCATATTGATTATCCGTTCTCCCTTGTCCTTTTGCTGTTGCACGCCTGCGATGTACTCCTTTAAACACCCTTCCTGAATGAGCTTTTCTATAGCTCGCTTCAGCTGGAAACATTCTTCCGTTGTATGACCATAGTCTCTGTGGAATCCACAGAACTTGGTCTTATCCCGTGAGGCATATGTATGTGCTTTCAATGGTGTAGGATCTCGAACTCCATGTTTCTCCTTCAAGACTGCAATTAAACTTTCTTTTGAAACATTCAGGGGTGTAAATGTTTCGACTTTTTTACCTCGGTTATTGTCTTTTCGCTGTGGGAAATTCGAGGTCGCCTGCTTTAGTTGTTCGGGCTGTTTATCTTTTCTTCGCCAAATTGATTCGGTCGCGCTGCCTTCAGCCAGGGCTATTTTCCTGGCTACGTTGAACATCTCTCCAATCGTCTCCGGCCTGCGAAGTTGGAGTTCAGTGTATAACATTCGCGACCTGAATCCTCCTTCAAAACACGTGATCACCGTGTCTTGGCTAATCCCTTCAATCTCTTCATAGGTTTTCTTGAACCTATCCACAAATGAGAGTAGTGACTCTCCTTCACGCTGCTTGATGTTAGCTAGATCTCCTCGAGTTTTTGGAATTGTTCCAGCAGTGCTGAACTTATCCAAGAACATTTTCTCCAATGTGTCCCATGAATCGACGGAATCTTTTTTAAGGGACGTAAACCAGGTTACTGCCTTATCCGCTAGAGTAGTGGGAAAGGCGCGGCATAGAATAGCCTCTTCGCTGGAGACCAATCCCATGGCTGCTTTGTACCGACAAATGTGCTCAATGGGTTTCGCTGAGCCAGTATACAGGACAAATTGCGGAAGCTTAAGCATAAGATTAGGCTCCGGAACAACGTCTCGGATCCACTTAACAAAAGGCCCCATCTCAATTGATTTGGACTTTTGGACTTTTGTAGGATTTTTGACTTCTTCCGGGCTGCCTTCGGGAGATCGCTTTTTAGCGGTCTTTTTATGCACTGGCTTAGAGGAGTGGTGACTTTCCCCTACTTCGCTAGCAGTTGTTTTTCTGCTCGCACGTGCTCCACGCCTATTGTCCTTTTTCGTCGTAGTGTGGGTCCGCTGTGGGTGATCTGAACCTCCAGGCAATCTTGGTGGGGGAAGCTCTACCCCGGCCTGTCGGAATTCCGCTCTCAACTGTAGCCACTTTTGAGAGAGTTCCTGATCCCGCTTGGTTTCTTCATCTAGCTGGAGTTGACGTAACCTCCTTAATTCTTTCTCTGCTTCTTCTATCCGCTTGGAGTTGAGTTGGTCTCTCAAGTCAGATGAACGTCGGGATGTTTCTGGTAGTGGTCCCAACCTTTCCGACACTGGACGACGACCAGAACTTGAGGCAGAAGAAGTAGAAATTCTTGTCCTTGTCTTCTCTTGCTGATGAGAAAATTGACGAACTGTGTGTCCTTCAGATCGAGACATGGTAAGTAGAGAGTAAGGGGCGAATGTTGTCTGTAGATAAAACGTTTCCCACTAACGGAACCAAACTGATTCTGCACGAATCTGTCAAAGGGTAAAAAGGTAATTTTAGAGTGCCGGGAACTCGGAGAGCTATGTAAATGAATTGGCGAGGTATTATGTGATACTTCGCTGAGCCTGTGTGGTACTTCGGGATAACACACTTAGCTGTGGATCAACCTGCAAAACAAGTTCAGTGGGGAGTTTGTACCCCGTGAACTCTCCGATGCTTAAGTCAGTAGAGTATAATGGATATCTGGAAAATTGTAATCGTCCCCTACCTTCTGTTTGGATCTCCTTTTTATGGAGCTTGATCATTGATTGTGCTGTTATGGTCCTTGACTGTTATGGACCGTTATGAGTAATACTTTGGCCGTTTTAACCGTTTAGGTGTAACGGGGTATAAATGAGTTTTAATGGTGTAACGTCTCCCTTTTATGGAGTCCATAAAGGGGTATTTATGTCACTGGAACGGTTATTCGATCTCCCAAATCGGTTATCCTACTTGGGATTTTTATGTCGGCTCAATATATATATATATTATATATATATATATATATATATAGAGAGAGAGAGAGAGAGAGAGAGTTTTTAGTTAGATATACGAAGAAATTAGGAAAAGGGAAGGAACAGTGATAGAGAAAAAGAAGATTTGGGTAACAATAATGATAATTTAGGTAGTGGTGGAATCAGAATGGAATTTAACGTTATTTCTGTGTCCAAATTCGCATGCGTATCTGCACTCCTTGCACTTTCATACCATTGGATACTGTTTGCTCATTCCCTTCATATTCCATCATTTTATCAAGAATACTGCAAAATATAACATTCTTTCCTTTAATTAAAAAATAATTTACTTGAGAGGAGAACCAAAGAAAAATATGAACAGTATTTAGCATCTCTTCTTTTTTTTTTAATTTATTTTTTGGATTGTATTTTTTCTCGAATAAAGATAATTGTCTTTATTTATAATATAGTACAGTAAAAACTTTTTTATTATATTTAAAGTAAATTATTTTACTAACACTTAAATTTTTCAAAAATTTAATTTTTACACTCATATTTATTTTTGCTTTAAAATGACACTTCAACTATAAAATAGTACCTCCTTTGTCCTTCCGTCCAAAATTTTCGTCATACTTAATTTTCCATCTAAATCATAAGGACATTTTCATCTTTTTAAATTATGAATATTTTTAAAATATTAAAATTTTATTTGTAGGGGATTCAATCCCTCAACTACACAAATGAATTATGGTTAACCACTGAAGCAATCATGACCATGTTAATTTATATGGAACTTATATTTTAATATAATTTATTAATTTAACATAAATTATATGTGTGAACCCCTATATTCAAATTACAACCATATAAACAATAAATAAACATTTACCATTTGAACAAATATATAAATTTATATTATTTAAAAATTATATTAAATATAAAGATTCTTAAAAGATATTATCCAAACAACGCAATTTAAACCACATGTATTCATAGACATCCCCTTCTTCAAACCTTGAATTGAAGCTTTTATTCAACTTTGAATTCGTTGCAGAATACGAAATTCGAGGTTTTTTTTTACAATGACATTGTTACATTATTATTGTCAACAATGACATTTTATAAAAAAAATACATCAAAATTCATGTTTTGGGACGAATTCAAAGTGTAAGAGTTGAAAAAGAGTTTCACTACAAAGTTTGAGGAAGGTGACAATAACGAAAACCACAAGTTTGAATTGTGTCTTTTGATAATATTTTTTGAAAATATATATATTTAATATAATTTATATTTAAAATATAAAATGTAATTGCTATATAAAGTGTGTATTTATTATTTGTGTAATTGTAATATAAAACATAAGTTGTATATAAAATAATATGTTTATGGTTGTTTTGTGGGTAGATATGATTTAGTTATGCTAGTGGTAATAGAATCAAATCTTTGTAATTATAAAATATTTTTTAGATTTTTAATAATTAAGTGAAAAGATAAAATTACCTTTAAAAATAAAATCTTAATAATTTAAAAATGCTCATAATTCTAAAAAGACGAAAATGCACTTGAAAATTGAACAAAAAATAAAGTGTAAACAAAAAAATTTGGACGAAGGGGCAAATGAAGTGATATTTTATAGTTGAAGTGTTAGTTGAAACAAAAAAATAAATACAAGTGCAAATTTTGAATTTTTAAAAAGTTTAAGTATTATTAGTATATGTTGTGGGTACCGCCTCATAGTGGACATTTCACGATAAGATAAAATAAGATAACTTATCTTAAATTATTTTGACTTGGTAAATTTAGTTGAGAAAATGTAAAAAAATTATGCCTATAAATAAAGACGTTCTTTTCTCTCGAAAGAGAGAGAGAAGAAAAAGACTTTCTTCATTCTGCTTCCTTTTCTTTTCATTAGTTTTTTGTGAGATTAGGGAATGAGTTTCTCAACATCTTTATGCTTCAAGTAAATTTGTGAGAGAGAGAGAAACATTTGGGGAGTGACAAAATAATGATGTTTTGGGTGATAGTGTTGGTAACACTATAGTACCACTGTTTTGGGTTTTTCTCAGTCGTTTGGAGTTTACCTATAGAAAGTTTCTAGAGAAGTCTCTCACTTGTAAGCCTACTAATATTTTATTAGTGGAAGAATTAATTAGGAGATGGTCCCGTGGACGTATCCCATATTCAAGGGTGAACCACGTTAAATTCTGGTGTCCTTATTTTATTATTCTGCTCGTATTACTTTATTTTTGTTTACCCATCTCATATACTGTTTAAGTTTCTACTGCGACAGAGGATTTATACCCAACAGTATAATTTACCATTATTTTTATTTTTTTACTACAATTGTTTTCTTTTTAATATTTTTATTTTTTGTTTTATAGAATTTGTTAACATTTACCACAAAATCATCCAATAATATGATTTCATAATTATACAAAAGAAAAAAAAACATTTTCTTTTTTACTGTTTTCCGGGAATCTTTATGTTTACTATAATTTAAAAAAGGTGTTAAATCTTTTATTTTCTGAAACGTGATTATGATTTTTTTAAAAGAAAGATATAACTCCAAAAGATCAGTAAAATTTATACCAACTCACCTTTATAATCAAAAGAATATATTACTGAAAAAATACAAATTTTATTTTTTATATGAAAATTTAAATATATAGTTTAAATGATTGTTCAAGGTTTTTCATTTTATTTATAAAATTATAAATTTCATACTCAAAATTATTATTCCTCTTAATAATAATAATAATAATAACAATAATAATAATAATAATAATTTTGCTATCTATAAATCTTATATTATATAGATGTATAGAAAAATTAATAAATAAGAGCCAAGTCAAAGTGAAACTAATCAAGAATAGATCTGATTCAATTTTACTATTCTCTGTGCCTGTAAACATATGTAAGAACAATTGATGTGCGTGTATATTTCTCAAAATGCATAATAACAAGAAAAACAAGAATCTAAATATGATTCCTACATGTCAAAACTGCTGCTTCCTCTCACAAAATTGATAAAATTACAAGTTTCTCAAAACTATTACAGAAATTAAAGTAAGGATGCATGTGCATGCATTCTCTCTCTCCTTTTGTATGGGTTGGTTACAGAAATACAAAGTCAAGAATAGTTTTCTATACCTCTCGAGCCAATGTCCTTTGCTATGTTGCATGCTGAACTACTTTTTCTTCCACAGGAAGACCCTTTTTCTTACAATCCTGTCCTGATTTACCCTCTATGATGTCACCAAGAAAATCAGAGCTTTCATCCAATAGCTTTGTTAGTGCTGTGGGAAGCTTTATGACTTGCACTCTCACGTGACACCTCCCATTTGGTGTAACTTTCTCAACAATCTCAGAGCTACTGCTCAGCAACTTTAAATTTTCTAATGGATTACTCATCTCACCTTCAATTGTTTCTCTATATGATACGAGGAGGAGATACTTCCAAGCTTACTTTTGGAAATCTTTCTTTCAGATCTTTGATGCATCTCTCAAGATGAACCTCACCTGCTGCAGAAAGAACATGCTTCCCTCTAGAAGAAACAGCAACCTCAACAAATGGGTCAGCAAGGTTCAAAAGCCTCAAACCTGTCATAAGTGCCCCCATATCAGGAGGATCTGAAGGCTCAATTGCAACCTTTAAAGTTGGTGACACTTGGAAAACCATACATGAAAAAGGCCAGCAGTTTCTTGTGGATGAGAGAGTTGCACTCTTTAATATATTCTGACCAAGCCCTCTAATAGCCACAACATTTCCTGCCTTTGCAGAGGCAACAGGTCTCAACCCTTGACTCATCATCAGATACAAAGACTGCAGCTCAGCTTCCTGAACATGCTTCTGCATCAATTCTGGTTTTGAAGGATCATATAATGCTGAAAGCACAAAAACCCTCTGTCCTGAGTGCAGAACTCCACTAAAGACACTTGCAAATGCAAGAAAGCATTCTTCTGATTCACCAATATCTTCAGCAGAGTAGTTAAGAACCTCTCCTCGAGGAAGCATTTTTGATGGTACTGCAAACATCTTAGATACAAAAGCAACACATGGCGCATTAGGACTGCAGTCACAATCCTCAACAGCTTTTCTCACTCGTTCTACCTCAGCAAGCGCAGCAGAGTCACCAGCATTTTCTGACATTTCTCGTTTAGGAAGCAAGCGAGATATTCTAAAAGACTGAGCAGAAATAGGATCGGGAACATGCTTAACCACCATAGACAATATGCGTCAGACATGGGAAGCCACCTGCTCATTACAGCTTGAAGTACAGCTTTTGCATCCTTGTTCTGCAGTTCACGAGCAGGAACTGACAAATTGAAAGACTTGATAACTTTCTCAAGGATTGCCCTATCCCCATCTTCCAGAGCAGCCTGGTAAACTTGCCAAAGTGTCCCAAGCACAAACTGCACAAACATAGGCCTCACCTTAGGTCCAGCATTGATTCCTTTCTTCTGAATCTTGTTGTCCTTGTTCAAATAATAAGGTCCCCACAAAGCTTTTTGCAAATTAACAGCACTTGCTCCAAATTTGGAAGCATAAAACTCAGCAAAAGTTGAAACGCTGAATCCCCATCCATCAAGTGCACAACCAAATACAACGTTTCCCTTTTGTGGTTGAAAGGTATCTTCCTCATCATCCTCAAGAAACTCATAATTAATATGAGCCAGATCACCAGCAGTGAATCAACATCTGATAAATACTTTTCAGACTTAAATGCACTCACTATTCCATTTACTTCATGAACAATCCTCAGTAACCTATCATAGGCCTCCATGGGACTCAACTTTAATTCACATATTAACCTGTCAATCTTATTCAGAACCAAGCATGGAGTTAGTTTCTCAATCCAAGCTTGTAGAAGAACTGCATGTGTCTGAATATGAACTCCCTAAACAGCATCCACCAAAACCAGTGCCCCATCACTTAACCAGGCTGCAGTAGATACCTCACTACAAAAATCCATATGGCCAGGAGAATCTATAAGATTTATAGAATGGTCTTTGTACTGAAGAGATATAGATGAACTTTTCATGGTTATTGCCCGCCTCTGTTCCTCATCCAAATAATCCATATACCTAAGTCTTCCTGCTTGCTTCAGGTGTAGCACCCCACCTCCATAAGAAGCAATGAGGTGATCTGCTAATGTAGTTTTTCCATGATCCACATGAGCAAGAATGCATATATTTCGTATTTTCTGACTATCCAAATCTTCCATCTTTTTATAATTCAACTACAGGACTAGGAAAAGAATGTGCAAGCTTCTGATTGCTATCTACATAAATAGAAAAAACAATGTAAATATAGCTATCACAAATGACTAATAGAGGAAGGAAAAGAAAGTGATGCTTATAGAATGAACTGCAAAAATCCAATTGTTGAATAATTCAAAAAGGAAATAAATAAATGAAATCTAAGAAGATGAGTACAAGCAGTATTTTGGAAAATAAAACATACATGAATCTGTTGATTTTTTTTTCTTTTTTTGCATGAATAAGGAGGAGCAATTCCAGATATCGATTCATCTATTCCTACATCAGCTACTTTTCTTTTCTTTCATTTTTTCCCCCTTAAATGGGGTATTGTATTAATACTAAAAGGATATACAGATGCTACCACTGTAGCATCAAAGAGTACAAGAGGACTAACTATACATTACCACTGCAGTAGCAACCAAAGATGAGCAAAAAGTTATCTATCAAATAGATACAAAATTTCCAATGTTTTCCTAAGTATTAAACCAGCAAGCCAACTTGCATCTGGCGGGTGTTTGTCCTGGTACATAAGCAGATTTCCAGTACCAAATTTCCATCACACCTAGTCTAAAGGAGTATTTGTGGGGAATCAATTTCTTGATTCATCTAAGGAAGAAATTGATTCAGTGTTTTCTTCTATCTCCATACAAGTTAAAAATATAAATATAAACTAATTAAGATATTAACGAAACATACAAACATAACCTCATGAAAGAATTCAATGTTCAAACTATGTTTTCTTTTCCACAGGAGGATCTGAAATAGTTGCTGTTAGCATAACTGTCCAGGAGGAGGGGTGCATAAAACATGTTAATGGAAAATAGCCTTAAATCTTAATTTATCCTGGTTAAAAATTTATTAAATCATCCCACCAGTTAATAGAATTCAGTAGTTTTCATATTTTCTAAATTTCAAGACAATTCTGGTGAATATCTAAACATTACATGCAAGTATAATACCATCTACATCGTAAATCATCAATCAAAAATTATTGAATACTAGAACACTTCTTGGTGATGGAATTTTACTTAAATAACAAAGCCAATCACAATAAAGAATTTGAAAGCCTAATTTTATGGTACACAGAAACATATACTTACAAGTTAAAGAATGTCCTTATGTCATATTCCATAACAAGGCTGCAAGATACCATAACAAGAAAAGAAAATCATGAGGTTACTAACAACCTCCTCGTAAAGCAAATGGCATGCTTTCCCATAAACCAATCTATATGGTGAAAATCCTGTAAATATTCTATATGCCGTACAGAAGGCCCATAAGGTATCATCAAGTTTTATAGCCCAATCCTTACAGTTAACACATACAGTCTTTTCTAATATTCGTTTAATTCCTCTATTGGTTACCTCAACCTGCCCATTAGTCTGTGGGTGGTATGATGTGGAAAAGCGATACTGAACTCCATATTGTTGAAGTACTTTTTGCAATTGTGAGTTGCAGAAGTGTGTACTCATGTCGCTGATGAGGGCTTTAGGACATCCGAATCTAGAAAATAACTATCTAAGAAATCTGCACACGACTCTAGCATCATTAGTAGGTAATTCTTGTGCCTCAGGCCATTTTGAAAAGTATTCTACAGCTACTATGATGTATTTATTTCCAAAAGAAGGAAACGGACCCATGAAGTCTATACCCCATATGTCGAATATTTCAACACTTTGGATCACCTGTTGGGGTAGATCGTCTCGAGAAGATAAGTTTCTTGCTCTTTGATAGGCATCGCAAGACCTTACATAAGATGTAGCATCTTTGAATATTGTGGGCCAGTAGAATCCTGCCTCTAACACCTTCTTGGAGGTGTTAGCTGCAGCTAAATTGCCTCCAGTAGGTCTGCGGTGGTAATGATCCAAGATCTGGAAACCTTCTTCTTGAGAGACGCATCTCCTGATCATTTGATTTGCACATATTCGAAATAGAAAAGGGGTCCTCCCAATAGTAATATTTCAGCTTAACAAAGATTTTCCTCCTTTGCTGGACGGTGATATCACCGGGAAGAGTTTGAGCTACCAAATAATTTGTAATATCAGCAAACCATGGGGGAGAGTTAATAGAAAATAAAGCGCATAAACTCTCATCCAGAAACTTGTCTGATATTACCGATTCATCTATAGCTTCTAGTACAGGATTTTCTAATCTAGATAGGTGATCTGCAACTAGATTGTCTGCCCCTTTCTTATCCCTTATTTCTTTGTCAAATTCTTGTAGCAATAAAACTCATGTGATAAGTCTCGATTTTGCATTAGTTTTATTGAACAAATATTTCAATGCAGAATGATCAGTATAAACTATTGTTTTGGACAAGACTAAGTAAGATCAAAATTTGTCAAAAGCCTATACTATAGCTAGTAATTCCTTTTCTATGGTAGTGTAGTTTTCTTGAGCGTCAGTCAAAGTTTTACTAGCATAGTATATCACATGAAATTTCTTATCATGTCGCTATCCCAAAACAACTCATACTGCATAATCACTAGCATCACACATCAATTCAAAAGGCAAATTCTAGTCAGGTGATGTCATGATGGGTGCAGTAGTCAATAATTCCTTAAGTTTGTTAAAAGCTTTCAAACATTTTTCATTAAAAAAGAAAGGAACATCTTTACTAAGTAAATTGGTCAAATGTCTAGCTATTAGAGAAAAATCTTTTATAAATCTCCTGTAAAAACCAGCATGTCCCAAAAAACTTCTAATGGATCTTACAGAGTTTGGTGGAGGTAGTTCAGAAATAACTTCAATCTTAGCTTTATCTACTTCCATACCTTTCTATGATATTTTATGTCCTAGAATGATTCCTTCTTTTACCATGAAATGACATTTTTTCCAGTTTAGAACCAAATTAGATTTTATACAACGTTTAAGCATTGATTCCAAGTTTTTCGGGCAAACCACAAATGAATTACCAAAAACTGAAAAATCATCCATGAATACTTCCATAGACTCTCCCAACATGTCTTAAAAAATAGCAGTCATGCAACGTTGGAAAGTAGCAGGTGCATTACACAAACCAAAAGGCATCCTTCTATATGTAAATGTTCCAAAATGGCATGTGAAAGTAGTTTTATGCTGGTCTTCTGGAGAAATTAGAATTTGGAAATACCCAGAAAATTCATCAAGAAAGCAATAAAACATATGTCCAGATAATCTTTCTAACATTTGGTCAATAAAAGGGAGAGGGAAATGGTCATTTCGTGTAGCAGTGTTTAATTTTAGGTAATCAATGCAAATACGATGACCAGTAACAATTATAGTAGGAATTAATTCGTTATGCTCATTTCTAACAACTGTTATTCCGCCTTTCTTAGGTACCACCTGTACCGGGCTTACCCATTCACTATCAGAGATAGGATAGATAAGTCCAACATCCAATAGTTTGATCACTTCTTATTTAACTACATCACACACATTAAGATTCAGCCTCCTTTGAGGTTGCACACATAGCTTATACTCATTTTCCAAAAGAATCTTATGCGAGCAAAAGCTTGGATTGAAACCTAGAATATCTGCAATTTTGTATGCAAAGGCCCTTTTGTACTTTTTGAGTATGTCCACAGTCAACTTCCATTGTTCTGCAGTTAAATCAGTTGCAAGAATGATGTGAAGTTTTCTGTTTTCGTCTAGGAATTCATAACATAGATGTTTTGGTAGCTCTTTCAGTTCCAAGTCTGGTGGATCTTCGAACGATGTTTGTTCCTTTTTCAACTAATGAGCACCTATCTCAACAAAATTGTCAGAGCTAGTTTCGTAATTGGAAAAACTGGAATCAGTTCTTTCTAATTCCAATGAGTCCTAATTCAAGACTGGATAGTTTGAGCACAGATCCGTCATGTTAACTTCAATCAACTAGTCAATAGCATCCACACAAAAACATATATCATCTAGATGCATAGGATACTTAAGGGTTTCATTTAGATCAAATGTGATATCCTCATTTTCTACCCTTAGTTTTATTTGACCATTGCTAACATCTATCAATGCCTTAGAAGAAGCTAGAAAAGGTTTGCCTAGAATCAAGGGTACACCACCCTTGCCATTCATATCCATTACAACAAAATCCACAAGAAAGACAAATTTTCCAACCTTTACTAAGAGGTCTTCAATTATCCCTCTGGGAATCTAAACTGTCCTATTAGCAAGTTGTACGCACATTCTAGTCGTTGTCAACTCATGCAAACCTAATTTATCAAATAAACTAGATGACATTAAATTGATACTAGCCCCTAAGTCCGCTAATGCATGCATATTAGTAATATTTCGAATTGTACATGGCAAAGTAAAATAACCTGGATATTTCTGTTTGGAGGGAAGTTTGTTCAGTAGAATTGTCGAGCATTCTTCATTAAGAACCACTTTGTCCATGTCAAATTTTTTTTTATTACTGATAATTTTCTTTAAAAACTTAGCATATTTAGGCATTTTAGAAATAACATCAAGCAAAGGCAAATTAACATGAATCTTACTAAAAGTTTTGAAATTTTTTTCAAATTGCTCCTTATCTTTATTCTGCATTAGTCTTGCCAGTTAAGATACTCCTGGTCGGTACTCAGGGATGGACTCCTTCTTCCCTTTCCTTGCTACTTCGGTTTCGACTACTTTCGGCGTTGGTTCTCTGGAGCTTTCTTCTTCTTCCTACACAAGAATAGGAGGATCAAAAGATTTTGAAGGAGAAGAAGGTAGAACTTTACCAGATCTTAGAGTAATAGTCTTGCATTCGTTCTATAGGTTGGTCTCAGTGTTGCTCGGTAGTATTCCTTGAGACCTGTGAGATAAATGGGTTGAGAGCTACCCCATCTGTCTCTCCAAGGCCTGCAAGGCAGCTTGTGTGTTTTTGACTGTCTGCTCGGTCTGCTTCTACCTATTCTCATTATGCTGAATCCTTTCTACATGAGCCTCTTGAATCTTTTTATTTGACTCCATCATTTCCTTATTGGAGTCCGCAATGCTCTTCAGTATGTCCCAAAATTCTTGCATGGGGTCGACTGGAACAACACAGTTCCTTGGTGCTGGCAAAGCGACTTGCTGGTTCTGCAGATAGGGCATTTGCTGAGGTGCTCGCTTTTGAAAATTTGTATTCCCAGAGTTATTTCTCCAACTAAATCACGGATGGTTCTTCCAGCTGGGATTGTATGTATTTCCCATATGGGCAGAGTTAACCGCCTCAACTTGCTCCATTTCTTCTGGAATAGTTAATATTCCATTTCCATAACAATCCCCACTGAAATGCGGTCCTTGGCAAAATTCACAGATTTGATATACAGGTTGAATGCTCTTTCCTTGTTGGAAGGCATTAAGCTGGCTATGACACTAGCTTTGAATGCCTCAAACTATTCATCGATAGAAGCATTAGCCGCATTAACCGATTGCTTCTTGGTGTGACTACTTGTGCGCCAATTCTTACTATTCTTGTAGAGTCTTTCTAGGGCGTTCCTAGTGTCTATTTCGTTAAGGCCATTGAAACTGCACTGGGGGTTGAGTCCATCAAGAACTTGCTTGCCTATTTCTATCATACCGCCATAAAATTGTTGGATCAGCAGAGCTTCAGTAAGTCTGTGCTGTGGGTGGAGCCTGAGTAGTTCCTTGAATCTATCCCAAGCCTCGATTACCGTCTCATCTGTAGCTTGAGTAAAACTGAAAAGAGCCTTGCAATATTCTAAAACTCTTCTTGCAGAATAGTATTCCTCTAAGAATGCCTTACTTAACTCATCCCAAGTTGTGATTGAGTTAGTAGGTAGTTGTGCCAACCATCTTTTAACTCTGTCCCTAAGTGAATAGGGAAGAGGTTCAGCTTAGTCACCTCCGTCGTGTTGTCTCCCTTAAGACCTTCGCAGAGAGCTGAAAATTTGGTCAAGTGCTCAAGAGAATTCTCAACAATAGTTCCTCCAAACTGAACCCGATTTATTATTAGCTGGAGCACATTTGGCTTAAGGTCATAACGAGGATTTTTAGGAATCCTGATAGCGGAGGACATCGAAATGGTTTGTGGCTGGATGTAAGACTCGAGTGGAGGTCTTTCGACAGCTATTTTTGCTCTTCTTCTGTTAGCTGTACGGATGAGGTTTTCGGGGTTTTCAACTGGGGTTTCAAGGTTAGCTTTTGATGTTCGAGTCATAAAACTACAAAAGCACACGTTAAGTCTAAGCGAGAAATTAGTGGAGTAGAGAATTAAAGAAAATAAACTTGGAAAATGTACAAATAAAAGGAAAATAAAATAATTTTTTTTCAAAAAATAAAAAAAACAAACAGAAAAGCTGTAAACATAAAAAATTTATTTGATTAATTTCTGGAAAATAATATTTTTAAGAAATTAGCAAAATAAAACTTATAAAAGAAAAGAAAAGTGTAAACAAGAAAAGAAATTATTTTTAATTTTAAAATTTGTATTTTTTTTAGTTTTTTATTTTTTTATTTCCTTAATATGGTTTTAGAATAATTTTCTAAAATTTGATTAACCTAAATTTTTTAATTTTAGATCATTTCTAAAATTAATTATTTAAAGCTAACCCTATATTTCAAGAAAGTAATTGACTAATTCAAATAAGCGTGATTATTTATTAAGTTATAGATTACTACCATTAACTATCAAAGAGTTGGGCAGAGTACCCATCATTGAGTTATAGATTTTAAAAAACAAAATTGCTATTTCCCAAGGGAAGAATGGTTGAATCCATAAGAATTAAACTATGAAATGTAGATTTTAGTTCCAAGCAAATGATTCAACTTTGAGATCTAAACTACATCTAATCTAAGAAAGCAAGTAAAAAGTATGTAGTAAATGTTTAGGATCTCCTTAAGCTCACATGAGTTATGAGCGGTTCTTAAACAAAGAGATTCTCATCAATTGAGAACTCAAGTGTTTGATCCAAGAAAAAATATGATTAACTATGGTTGGCACTCACATGTAATCCTTAAATCCTACCACATATTTATGGCCAAAGATACATGATAGCTACGTTTATATCTCCTTGAAACTGTTTACCTCCTTAAGTGCAATGTTTATTGTTATCTTTTTAAGGATTTCTAACTATGCAAGTATACATATGCCACAAGTAATAATAAGTACCTAAGTAATAGATATCGATCCCACGGGGACTTGAATATATGTAGGTTCCAAAAGTTGACTATGTGTTTAGTTTAATTCCAAATCAAATGATAGTAAAAATGAATCTAATTCTAAGAATTAAAAGGAAATCTATGTTAGAAGAGAGATTAAGAGTATAGACTAAGTCTCAAGAACAAAGGAAAAACCAACCAATTGCATCTATAGTGGATCAATAGGAAATCAAGAAAATCAGTAATGCAACTATTAACCAAGACTGGAATAAAGCAATGTTGTAGCAATACGATAATTAGGAACAATATTCAAACAAACTGCAATGAGTAGCTAAGTCACTGCAATTCAGAACCTAGAAACCTAGCAAACGTAAAAAACCTGATCAATAGTTCAGTTTAAGGTTCAAATTAAGTCTGAATACGTCCACTCAAAATAGCACAAGGACCTATGACAACTATCAAGGAACTATCAATCACTACATAAAGTCTATATTCAACTTTAGAGAATAATTTGCATACAAATCTAAATGATTTACTTTTTATTAAATGTAAAGTATATATCCTACATAGGTTTTTATTCAGTTCTTTGATCACATTGATTGAAGATTTTACCAGATGAGTTCACAAGAGAAACTAGATTTAGAGTTGAAGAAATGTGAAGACACCACATCAATTCTCAGGAGACCTCCAATAGAACTAGTTTAAAAATCTTACCCAAATCATGATTTAATCACTCTCTAATCTTTACTCTTATTGCCAACAATGATGATGTTGTTGAACTATGTTGAAACTCGAGTGATTTTCCTCAACTTTGATCTTTAATCTTCTCTCTCAAAATCTCTTATCCTATTCTATATTAGCATCTAGAGAAAAATTAATGTTATTTCTCTAAATCTCAAAAACTGTAAAAACTATTATTTTCAATCAACTACGGTAACCTCTAACAATCAACCTACACAACTATTTATAATAGTGCAGTGATGTCCGAGAGCAAATGTCACTTTGTGATATTTTGTGTAGTTGTTTTGATTCTTGAATTCTACTTGAATCCCTCTTCTTTTTTTGAATCTCTTCTCTCAAAATGTATCTTCTTCAGTTCTTGTTTTCTTCTCAAGTCTTCTTGATCTTTTTACTTTCTTGAATTCTACTTGAAAGTATTATTTAACCGAATTAGTTATAGGTAGTTAATCCTCGGTAAATATCTCCTTCAAATATAGAATTTAGTTGAATGACTTCCAACATCTTTATTTTATCACTGAAATATCTTCATCACTTGACTTCTTCTTATATTCTGAATATATCCTCACTTAAGCTCCACTTATATACTGACATACTGCCCTTGAACAATAATCGCAGTATTACCGAGATCACTTCGATGCTCCAGCATTTGCAGTGCCGTTTTATCTTCATGTTTCCGCTTAAATTCTTCTAAAATATCTACAAACAATCAGTCCTTTTATAGCCAAGTTAACATTATACTGAAATCATTCAAATATAATCATTTTTAAGTAAATAATGCAAAATTTGCAATAGATCGAGCAAAGATAACATTTTTCGTAAAATCATAGATTCACATAGTATTTCAGCAAATATTATATTATTTAAAGCACAAATATAGATGGAAATATATGTAGATAACACTACTTTTGTAGAGTTATCACACCCCCAAACTTAAATCATTGCTTGTCCCGAAAAATGAGAAGAAAAATTTTAAGAAAAACTCACGGAAAATTTTTGCACAGAAATTGATAATGTACCAAATTATTCAATCAAGAGATGTAAAGCGGGGTTTATGTTCTCATTCAGAAGAAGTGATAAGCAACTCCAGCATACTTGTATTCCAAATTCCTCAGACTTTCAAGGTATCAACCAAAATCAAGCAAAAATAAGCTACCCCGATGTGTGTGTGCAACTAGTCTTTGCTAAAGTATTCCTCATTCACGAGTCAACAAAGTGACAATCACAGAATTATTTTGTCAACTCATTAACCCCTCTCCACTAATGTAGAAGGTCTCAAAATCACATATACATAGGTCTTACTTTTGGTTGTAATGTAGGCTAGGTTTTAAGGTATGAAAATATATGGATAAAAAGAAGTAGGCTCATCCTAAATCCTAGTTGCCATGAACATATTCTAAGAATCATAGTGTATCTCCTTCTTCATTATATACATCAAAACAGTACAAAATCTATTCACTTCATACTTGTGTACTGAATTCATAAATCATACTTGAATACAGAATAAATTCTAATCATGCATCTAATATTTCAGCTTTCATAAAAATCTTGCTAAAATACTTTCTTTCTTCCTTTTCATTTTTCTTCTTTTTCACATTTTTCTTTTCTCTCTTCTTTTCTTTTTTTTTTTTTAACACGAGGATTTTCAATATTTTTTTTATTTCCTCATTTTCAGAATTTCATTTTCATTTTCTTTTTTTTTTCTTTTTCTTTTGAAATGATCTTTTGATCTTTTATTGCTTTTGCCTTTTGCATATATATTTTCATTTTCTCTCTTTTTTTTATGTACATCATAAACAACAATGTAATCATCAATAGTAAGCATGTATTCTAACCATATGAGAAAATTGTGTCATACCCACTGGTCTAGTATACATATTTCAATGCTGCAGCTTTTGCCAATATTGCTTCTGCTCCACAATTCAGTTCTTATCATCATACTCCTCTTTCAAACACGTTCAAGAACAACTATTCTCAAGTAGGGTGAATCAAAGAAATGGATATACAAAACAAATATAGGAAAAATAGGCTAACAGATTGTATAGGTACCAAGAATAAGGTTTAAAGCTCAATAAGGTTGATTATGGAAATATATATAAAAGGTAGGCTTGAAAAGCTCAATCGATCCAAAGAAAGGGTGCCTAAATCATATCCAAATCTCTAAACCCTCTAGGATTTTTCCTCGAGAAAATTAATAAATCAACCTCTAAGTTTAATTCTCATGTCACTGCTCAACTATTTTTGTAAACAAAGAATATCAAAAATAGGACTACGTGCATAAGTTCCGGGGCAAAATATCCTCACCTAAAATCAATCAACACCGAGATCATCCAAGTACTATTTTCACACTTGCACACTTAGAGTCATGGCATCAATATCTAATTTTCATCATTGAACTCCCCTAAACTTATATCCTCAACATGAATAATCCAGTATGAAAAATGTTTTTACAAAAGCAATGATAAAAAATCATTATCTCCCCCAAACTTAAAATTGAGCTATGTCCCTATTGCTCGGAAACAAACAATCAAAGGAGGAAAAAGAAAAATCATATAGAAAATGAAATAACAAAAACATAAATCAAATTAGTTCATTCATATCAAACGAAATAAAACACACAAAAACAGAAAACTAACAAAACAAAACAAAATAACATAAAAGAAAATAGATTCAATAATCTAGAGTACATATGATCAAATCAAGTAAAGCTAAGATGTGATAGAGTTCACTCCCCAGACATGGTATCCATGTCATCATCATCTTCATCATCATTGGACGACATAGAAGTAGTGGCATTAGGATCATACGGCTGCAAAATTTGGTCTAGAAATGTTGGCCATGATGCTCTAGCATTCTGCCTTTGTTTTGGCAAAGAGCGGTCATATGCATCATTCCAATCCTTTGAATAACCCCAATAAAGTTGTTGATGAGCATGCATTGTTTGCATCAGTTGGTGTGACATATCAGCTTGAGATGAGGTTCCGGCAAAGTCAGTGGATGCTCGAGCATTGAACTGAAAAGCAGAGGGAAAGTCTTGATCATCAGGATTCTCTTGCAGGTGGTATAGGAGTTGTTTCTTCTCTTGCTGGCGGTGGTGGTGGTAGTATTCTACTCAGATCATAGGATGTAATCATGCCTCCATTATATAGCTCTGAGTCATCTAGGCTTGTGTCTACGTCGGCTGCTCTGCAAAGCATAGAAATCAAGGTAGGAAAGTATAACTCACCAACTCTTTTATTAGCACATGACCTGATTTCTCGTTCAATTATTTTTCCAATATTGACAAACCTCCCTCCCATAATACAAGCAATGAGTATTATACGCTCTTGAGTGATTGTAGAGGTGTGTCCAGTGGGTATAAGCGAGTGCCGAACAAAATGGAACCAAAATTTTGCCTCTGGCAGCAAGTGTTCTCTTCTACAAGACAAACTTCCACTCTTACCTGGAACAGTGACTTCTTGTAATAAATTGTCACTTATTTCATTTGTAAGCTCCTTAAGTACTACTGAAAAATCATCATTTTCTTCGTCTCTACGATTGAACAGTGAATTTATCGCTAGGGAGTTAAGTGGAACTAACTTACTCCTCACAAAAACAGTGTACAAAGAACTAGGCCAAAGATTTGAGTAAAACTCTTTTGTGGTGTCTTCATCGGGACAGATGCGTGGAAGACAAAAAAGTTCCCATCCCATTTGTTGGACCATGTCTCTAACTCCTGGTGGAATCTTATAATTTTCTTCTTCTTCCATTTTGAAACCAATGTCATTTATAAAAAAACTCTTGGTTTTAAACATATCTTCAAATCTATCCTTGTTCTCTGGTGATGAAAATTTGACTAACTTTGGCAATTTCTTAATAACCACCTTTTTTCTTCTAGGCATCTATTCAAAAGAAGTATAACACAAATCATCATTTATGAAATATAATTTTCTAATCACAAAGTTTTCATCTCAACATGTATCATTTATTTGCAATCAATTTAAAAACAGTTTATAGTCTTCAAAAAGCATAGTATCATCTTAAGCATAGTATCAAAATTAAATTTGAGTTAACAAAAATGTCAAAAATTAATTAATACTATTGTTGCACTCCAAACTACCCCCAAACTTACACTTGCGCATGGTGTTGTACGGCAGTATATGGTTTCTGCACAATATTTTTATTTTGTTTACCAAATTTTCCAGATCTAAACTTGACATATTAAAGATCAATCTAGTCTTTAAAAGAACTCAAAAATCTATTTTATTCGATTTTATTCACACTGTTCTTCCTCAGGATTTAATTTGTTTCATCAAAAATTTCAGCAATGTAAAATAATGCGTTTTTAAACATATATTCAACAACTGAAGTTATATGAACTTTATATCGCATTCATACTTATCATGAAACTCATATTATCATTTAGTAACACATTTAACAAAGGATTTAAAATTTTAGATGCTTATCTCATCTTAATCCGAAACAAATTTCTGATTCAAGTCTAACTTTTAAACTTATAAATATGCTAAAAGATTTCTTCTAATATCATAAAATTTTGTAATACATAACAGTATCACATTCCTTTTTTATGAATATAACATTTTTCAGATAAAAAATATCCTAAAAAAATCAATTTCAAACAGTTTTGAAAACGGTTATATTTTTCAGAACAAAAAATCTTTCATGCTTACATAATATTTTTCTACTAGTTTTCTAACCATCAGTTCATCATTTTCATGCATTCATATAACAATGAAATTACATTTATCATATAGAGAAATAGATAATGCTCAAAAAATGTAGAAGTTTTTAGTTTTGGAAAGAAAAGCATACCTTGTTTTGAAGCTCTAACCGAGAATTCTTCTTCTTGCTATGGTTGTTCTCTTTTTTTTAGAGAGAAATATACTACTCAAAAATGTATGAATGTATGAATGTTCTTCATGCCTCTCCTATTTAAGCTAATTACTTGGGAAGTGGTAGGAGTCATTTAACGGGTGTGTTTACTAACCTTGAATAGTCACATCTTTTACATGGGTTAGTGGGATGATAAATTTTTCTTAAAATTTCAGAAAATAATAAAAATGCTTTTTAGTTTTGATTGACTATTTTTAAGACTAATTTCGAATTTCTTACACACATAACTCGGCTGATTTAGACAAGATATATGCATGCTATGTGTATATTCCTCATAAGCAATGTATTTATGACTACTAAGTACCAATGTATTCAATTTGAAAAATGTAGCTTGTATGTAATATGTATGTATAATTTGTACCTTTTCTTGCCATTTACTTACTTTATAACTGTTGTATATATTGGAAACTAAAAAGAAAAAAAAAAGAGAAAGTGTTAGGCATACGATGCGTTCCAATTGGTATGCTAAAAGATAAGATTTATGTACCTATTTTGATTATGAATAATTAAGGATTGAGTCTTACTAACTGTCGCTTTAGCATTAATTGTTGTCACTTAATCAATCAGAACCTAAGGCAGAATACCTATCGTGTAGCTAGTTGTTTGGAAAGTATCTACGATTTTAAAAATATAAATATCGTACTCCTAGGGAACTGGTAATTTCTTAGTAGTAACTATCCCTTAATCCTAACATTCATGTAATTAATCAATCATTTAATCAATATCCTTGAGATTGATTGGTGATCCCAATCACACATAACAAGCAAATAGCATTCAAGAGTAGACATGCATTCATCAAATAAGCTCAATTATTACAACTTGTTTGACCTTATCTTTGAACATTTTAGATACATCTTGATCTCTAAGGCAATTATGAAATGTAACCATCTGTTTACCATATTTGAGTTACTTGGTGTATTCACCCCTACCTTGGGATGATCCTTCTTTATTAGGGTACTCTAACAAACATGGTCATCTATTTTATTATTTCTTCCTAATCTGGAAGACCTTTTACAGTCGGTTAAACTAAACTGGTTATGATTCGGACCTTGGTTAGGAGTTGTCTATAACCCTAGTTTAATTTAAAAGGACACGACAATTCAACATTCATATTGATAATTCTAGCTCTATGATCTTCCCGGGAAAATGGATAGCATCTCAAATTGTAAAACATGTATGATATATAAATTCAGTATCAAATCAATATCCAGATAAAACAATTCATAAACATATAGAAACTCGTCTAGGGGACCCAATATCATAAAGTAGTCACCACTTTATGCAGGTCCAGCCGGCGCTGTAGCTCCTGTATGCTTCTGATTGCTGGATCCTACTCTACACGGCAGAGCCTTCGGAGAATGCTTTTTAGACCTAGTAGCAATTGTTTTACCTTACATCCCGAGCTTAAGCAAATTGCCCTAATCTGACTAAGAACATGCACCCTATCTCTCTTATAGGATCTCCTAACGAAATCCTGGTATTCTGTGATACCGAAAACTGAATACTAATCTAATTGAATTCTCAAATGTTGAGATAAACACTAAGAGATATGAGAAAATGATGCACTCGAAGTTACTAAATGACTTGTATTGAGTGTTGAGGGATCATTTCAACTATTGGAGGTCTGGGGTATTTATAGCAGGTTTCTGGAGTAAATTTCTCCAAAATTTCTGATGTGGGACAAGTTCTAGAGCTCGGGATGCCCTTCCCGAGCTTGGCAATATTTTTA
Organism: Asclepias syriaca; assembly: GCA_027405835.1. Taxonomy (NCBI): domain Eukaryota; kingdom Viridiplantae; phylum Streptophyta; class Magnoliopsida; order Gentianales; family Apocynaceae; genus Asclepias; species Asclepias syriaca. The sequence continues at coordinate 9,993,242 of CM049928.1, read as the reverse complement.
GCAATCAATACAAGGTTCTTAGCAATGTTTTTAGCAAAATTTCTCACTGAGTCAGATGATTCAAAAGGCAGATATAGACTGATCGAGTTGCTATGTAAAGGTCTCAAATACTCGGTAAAATGTGTCATGACCTTATAGGCTAAAATAGTTTAAAAACTTTACTGAGTTCTAGCTCAACTTCAGTCACAGAGTTTTCCTGATGTGTAGTGTATGTACTGGTCTAGAATAGATTGTCAACTCAGAATATGCTTTTTAAGCAGTTACCAAATAATATTTCGACCAGGTATTCTGAATATAAATAGCATAATAAATTACCTTCCGGGTTCTGAGCTTTGGTGCTAATACTTTCTTGTTATGAATTTCAAATAAAAATACACCAGGTGTATGTTTTGATTTATTTCCAGGGGATTTTTGTGTTTTCTTTCACACATCAACTTTAACAACCTAGGTATCGAGTCCCACTCTGATGACTCCCAGATCTATATGACCTTTGGGCACTAGGCATAAAGTTCCCTTCAGAAGGGGTGCTCGAGTAGAAAAGGACACTTGCAAACTACCCCTTTTTACTTTTAAGCTATGACACTTTTAGCTCAGAATTTCATCTAGTCATTCAGGTTGCTAACACATTCTCAATCGGTCTAATATTATTTAATTCTAGCTTGAAAAGATATTGGGTTGATTTTTCTAATCCAATTTAAGTTGTGCTCAAAAATTAGGAATTCCCTACTTCTAAGTGATGAATTTAGTAAAGCAATCAAAATGTTTCCTAATGGCCATAACACTCTACTTAACATATATCACAGACATAAGCAGTTTTTCAATGAATCGATACTGATTTTGAAGTCTGAAAAAGTGAAAATTTTTGAAATTTTTTGAAAGGGTGCAATTTCAGTGAAAAGTATGAAAAAACATGCAAATATTTGAAACATGAGTGCACTATGCACTACTACCCCACACTTAAGATTAACATTGTCCTCAGTGTTCATACATATCCTATCACTCCACACTTATTTGAAAAATAAGAATCTAAAACAAAAGAAGGGAGATTGATTTGGGATCTCAACAACACATAACAAGCACTTATCAAGTATGGAAGAGTTAATTCTTACTTTAACTATAGGAATAATTGAACTTACATTTTACATAACTCTTAACCTAGAGTTAATTAGGTCTTTAGATTTAGATTTTATCCTTCTTAACTTGTTTCTTTTGTTTTTATTTTGTTTTGATTGATTTTAGATTGTTTTAGTAGTAGTAGATGTTCATGTTTTCAAAGTTGTAAAAACTTCCAACAAGCTTCATCTGCTTTGCTCTGTTTCTCCTCTGTCCTCCAGCGTCTACTGTCTGATTTGTTTTTAAATTTTTTTTTTAGTTTTATATTCTACTGCCTTTTAGCTATAATTTGATATATTATATGTTTAATTTGGATATCGTTTGATTAGTTTTAAATTTTAATTAGTTTAGAGGGGTTGTTGAAAAATTCTGCTACAGTACTTTTGTTTTATTTGAATATATGTATGTATATTTGTTGTATATTTTAGTAATTTAATTAAATTACATTTAGTATATATGTATCTATAATTGTAGTACTTATTTTTGTCTTTAGTTTGATATATTAATTAACTAATTTATTTTTACCATTTATACATGATTGCATTCAAGAGAATAAGGTACACTTTTCTAAAAACCTCTTGCAAATTTTATTGTCAATTTTTGATTGTTTTTATTTATGTGTGCTTTTGTTTTTTTAGTTTTTTAGATTGATCTTGGGATAATTTATGTTGATTTTGAGCTTTCAAAATTTTTGGATTAAGCTAAGTCTCGTTATGCTAAAATATCCTTAATCTTGGCATTGCACCTTAACTGTTTGATTAATTGCCTTTAGTTTAATTTTAAGATTTTCGAGCATGTTCTTCTCTTATAAGTTAGTTCAATTGATGTTAAATCTTTGCTCTAAGTTTCATGTCTTTAGTATAAGATGTTGTTCAATTAGCCCAATAGATTAGGCATTAGTCCTTCACTTGGTTGATGTGCATGTTCTACACGTTCTTAGTACCTTAAACAGTGCACAACTTGATTCAATTGATCAATCTTGATTCAGTATGTTTAGTTTTTATTAGTATACTGTTTAGTACTTAATTGTTAAGTCATATAGCATCTAGTTTATCATAATTATGTAAGTATACATGCATGCACCTCACTGAAATTTTGGACAGCATGAATTCTATTTTGTTTTTGCTACTGATTTTGATCTTTCCGTAAGATATTTTAATTGCAGAAACCTTTTGATCTTAGAATCAAGATGGAATAAGTTTCACTCTATTTGGCTTTAAAACGAGTTTGTTATGATTTTTTGAAAATCACTGCCAATTTTGAAACAACTTCTGCCTTGTTATCTTTGTTTCTTAACTTGTTGATCTTTTATTTTGTTTTGCTTTATTTTTAATCTATCCTACCTTATTTGCATTTTGGAAATGTTGATTTTTAATCTTGCTTTTAGGATTCCTTAATTAATTATTTTTAGATTGCATGATCTCTAATTATGTTAGAAGTCACTAGCATGCATCTTACTTGTTTTTACCCACTATTTTGGTTAGTTTTCTTTGTACGCATATTTAGTTTATTTTAATTAGTTTTTCATTTTTTTTAGCATATCTAATGTTATCTAATTTCGAGTAATGTTTCTTACCTTTTTATGCATCCTTTTTAATGCAATTTTTTTATGGCCATTAACCTTTAATGCCAACTTTGAAGCAAATTGTCTTATCTATGCCTTTATAATTTGCTGCTTTATACCATATTTCCAATCTATATTTATGTTTGATCTTAATCTTATTTATGCATCTTTTATGCCTTCTTTTGTTTAGTACCTTTTTGCACTTTAAGATATGCCTATTCAGGTTGCATTTTGGTCATATTTTAGGAGAATCTTTATTTAGTGCATAACTTATGTTTTAAGCATGAGTTTTTGTTCATTCTTTTTGCCATTTGTTTGCATTATTTGGAAGAGTTGCAACTGCATGTTTAGCACAATTTCTTGCAGGTTTAAGAGACCTAAGAGTGGTTAAGGTACTGTTTTAAATACCTAAGAGGAAGACCAACAATTTCTTACCATATAAGTATGATGAAGAAGACTATTCTTGTATTGTTCATTTTTTATTACAACTTTAATTGTTGGACTTTGGATTACGTTTTATATTTTTAATTGCTTATATTTGGACATTATTTTCAGTAACTAATGTCTTTCAATTCTTGCAAAAATATTTTTTTTAAATCATTTGTTTGCTAAAACTCAAATTTTTAGAAAACTTTTGATTCAACCATTTTGCAAGAAATGTTTTCAACTTGTTAAATTTTATTCAAATTATTTTTGTACTTTAATTTTTTTTATTTTATTAATTATGTTTTTATTCTCTTTTTAACTTAATGTCTTTTATTTTAATTTTTTTTAGAATGATCTTGCATTCTCCCTTTTACTTAAATTATTTTTAATCCTTAATTTAATATCTATTTTTTATTTTTTTATTATTCCCTTTTTTAAAAAAATTATTTTTTTATTATTATTTTAAAAATAAAAAAATAAAAAAATAACTCTCGGGACTTTCCCGAGAGCCTTTTTCCTCTTAATTTTTATTTCTTTTAACTTCTTTTTTTCCTTTTTCTTTTTCTTTTTCTTTTCCGTGTTTTATTTTGCTTTTCTTTTCCTCCTCTGCTATTTTATTTTATTTAATTTATTTATTTTTAACTTTATTTTAATTTGTCTTGTAATAGTTAGTATTTTTATTCTTTTCCTTAATTACTTAACTTGTTCTTAGACCTTGTTTAGTTTTGTTTAACCTAGTTACTTTCCTTTTCCTTTGGCTAATGTTAATTCTTGTAATAGTGAGCTTGGTTTAGATAGGTTAGAGTTAAGTTTTTTTTAATTATTGTAATATTTATTATTTAACTCTCATTTAAAGTTAATTCCAGGTAAGTTAAGAAGCTTATGGAATGAACATTTCTCTTAAACAAGTTTCTCCCTATGGAACTTGTGAAATAATTACTAAGGAAGGTATAACATTCAAGGTGAATGGCCAAAGGTTAAAATTCTAGAAGGATTCCACTCCTTCCTTCGATCCATAAACTTCCATTTATATTAATTCTTATTCTATTTAATTGTCTTATATTTAATTTATGGTTGTTATTTATTTTATTTATTTAATTATCTAAGTATTAATTTTATTATTTTATCTATTTATCTTGTTTATCTTGTTTATGTATTTTGATTATTTGATTTACTTATTTATTTTTATTTGGCATATTTATTTTACTTCTTATTTATTTCTATTTATTGGGCCTATTTATTTTAATCTATTTTTTTATTATTTATTTGGCCTATTTATTCTAATCTATCTTTTTATTATTTATGTGGCCTATTTATTTTAATTTATTTCTTTATTATTTATTTGGCCTATTTATTGTATTTATGTCTTTATTATTTATTTGGCATATCTATTATTTGTTAATTATTCCCCTTACTTTTTCTCTTCTCTTTTATTTACCTTTGTTCTTAATTTAAGTGTGGGGTCAGATTTCACTTGATTTCATCAAATTCAATCACATTTTCACTATCTTTCCAAATTCTTCCAAATATTCCAAAAATCATCGTTTTTTTAACTTGTTCTATTTATTTCAACAACTTCCAAAAATCTTCAAAAAAAAATTTCAACACTTTTTCGAACTCGTTCGTTTTATTCCAAAAAGGTAATTTTTCTTGATATCTTAGATTTTGATTTTTGTCCCGCTAATGATAGAAATGATTGCTCTTGCATGATTCTTGTTGATATAAACTCAATCGGACTATTGAAATCTAAGACAGGCACTATTATAGGAAATTCCTAACAATTTTTTAGCACACTACTTGTACTAGTTGTTTGATCGATGGATGACCTCTTAGACTTTCTCGATTGTTGGTGGTCTGATCTTCCGTTTTTTGTGATAATTGTCCGACGTGCTTATAGGAGTTTGAGGGACGGTGACCACCGTTAATAAAATCAATCAATAAAATGGTATTTCGTAAGTGTCCTTCGCTACTTGAAAATCACTCCTGATGAGAACTTAATGTCCGATGCCCTAAGGTCCCCGAGATCTGGGAGTCATCGGAATTAGATTTGCTACATGAGTAGTTGAGGTTGACATGTGTAAGTGAATGTAATCAACCCTATAGAAAAAAATAAAAACAAAACAAAAACAATAAGAAGTGGTCATTTGTTCTTTAGCTCCGAAAAAGTGTTTAGGAACGATTTTTGCGATTTACATAATCGATCTAATTTCTTGACGATTGGACTGTTTTGAGAGGAAATTTGTTGGTTGAGTGATGAACTATGAGTAGACACACAGACATTTAGGGAAATTCTATGATCTTCACGAGTCTTGAATGGATTTAGAAATTTGTGAGTCACATCTTCGGGAGTTGTGTGAGAATAGTCAATGAGGCGCTAGGGGACGATTGTTAATTTTCGAGGATTGAGGGAGAAAATCTTGAGGAGTAATTTGGATAGTTTGAGCGAGTTAGAGATTTTTTTTTAAAAAAAAACTTGTCACTTTTTGGATTTAATTGTTTTCAAAAATATTTTAGTGTCGATTGTTCTTTCTTTTCTTCCGTACTTGTTATTTGCTTGGGGATAAACAAAAGTCTAAGTGTGGGTATTTGATAATACTAAAATATTCAGGTATTTTGGTAACAATTTGTGCTTAATTGTTGATTCAAGTGTTAAGAAATAATCAATTTTGGTTTAATTTTACTAATTCTTTGATTAAATTGATTTCATGAAGTTTTTAGGGCAAAAACGCGAGGAATTACAAATTCAGGGACTCAATTACAAAATTTGAAGATATTTTACACATTGCGTCTTGACGCCCGTCAACACCTTGTTCTTGACGGCCGTCAAGAACGATCTGTTGACGGCCATCAAGATCTCATCATCAAATTTTTTTATTTTTGAATTTCCTAATTTACCCCCACGTTTTGTATCTATAAATAGTAGAATTTTTCCACATATGTAATATGAGTAGAACCACAAATCATAGAGAGAATTATAGATTTTGTTTCATTGTATTCTTTGTACTTTGAAACTTCTCAATACAAGATTTATTTTGCTTTCATAGTCATTCTCTTCTTCTATTTCTCTTTGAATTCTTGTTCACAAACAAAGGAGAGATTTTAGGGAGTACTTAAAGTGAATTTCAATCTTCTTTTAAGAGTGTGAGAGTTCAAGGTCCACAAACCAAGGGGTTGCACTTTTACATTCTTAGGAGTGAGATTGATATTACCAAGAGCAAAAGTTTCCTTGTAATCTAATCCTTCGACTTGATTATTTCCCAAAATTACCAGACATGCCTTGTATGGTTCTACTGTACCATCAGAATTGTGCTTAATTTTATACACCCATTTACTTTCGATAGCCTTCTTCCCTTTTAGCAAATGAGTGACAACCCATGTTCCATTATTTTCCAATGTTTCAATCTCACATCGCATCACTTCAAGCCATTTTACATCTTTCACATGTTGATGATAAAATGTGGGTTCTTTATTTGAAGTTATAGCTACTAAAACACTTGATGATTTGGTGAGAAATGTGCATAATTCACATATTTGTCTAAGTTATAAGACATACCTAAGGATGTGACTGGTTCGGTTGAACTTGCGGGGGGGGATGGCTTATACTATGTGTTATAAGTGTGACGTAGTCCTTCAATCAACTAGATACTTGTTTGGAACGTAGACCTCGTCCAAGTGCAAGTTCTATGTTGTGTGGTTCAGTAGCATCTCTAGTCACTGGTTTAGCTTCAACAACTATATTTCCCTCCCTCACTTCATTGGTCTCGTCCTCGTCACCTTCGATAATACTAACTGGTTCAGATGTGCCACCTTTTTTGTGATTATCATCCCCTTCAACAATACACTCAAAACCTTGTATTGGCTTAGAAGTGGGCACACAATTCTGAGAGATATTGTCTGCATAAGGAAATTGTTCCTCACAAAACACTACATCTTTAGATACAAAGTATTTGTTAGTTTCCAAATCATACAGTCACCACCCTTTTTGTCTGAAAGGGTATCCGACAAACACACATTTCTTACTTCTGCTAGCAAATTTATCATTTGTTCAGTTCAAGCTCTTCGCATAACATAGGCAATCCAAATATACGAACATGATCATAGCTATGAGGTTTTCCATACAGAATCTCATAAGGAGTCTTACCTTTCAACACTTGTGAAGGAGTCCGGTTAATTAGATATCTAATCGTAAGAACACACTCCCTCCAAAATTCAATGGGAAGATTAGCTTGAAACCGCAAGGCTCTTGCCGCATTCAAATTATGACGATGTTTGCATTCTACTCGTCCATTCTGTTGCGGTGTTCCAACACACGAAGTTTGATGAATTATTCTCATTGTTTGGAAATAACTTCTCAAAATTATGAATTCTACCCCGTTATCGCTTCATACCATCTTTAGGTTCCGATCAAATTGCCTTTTGATCATGGCAATGAAATTCTGTAAAGTTTTTCCTGCCTCACCCTTATCATTCAACAAATAGATCCAAACACAACGAGAAGCATCATCGATAGTTGTAAGAAAATACGAGGATTGCATGAACTTGGAACTCTATAAGGTCCCCATAAATCATAATGAATAATGTCAAAAATGCCATCGGCTTTACTATCACTAGAACAAAATATTTCTCTAGTCTGTTTAGCCTTCAAACATACATCACAACTTTTATTCAAACATGAATTTCTAATTCCTAAAATTATTTCCACTACTCTAGGCGATGGATGCCCCATCAGTTTATGCCAAAGTTCATTCACCTTTTGTGTCCCAACATGAAGTGCTTCTACTCCCGAATGTCTTTATATTGGATCGCACTACCATGTATATATCATCTAAACCCATCAAGAATTGATGATGTTTTTCTTCTTCCCCGTTTCTTGGTCAATCATTCCGCAATATCATAGTGACATTCTCCACATTGATATACCGAAATAGCATCATATGCCAATTCTTCCCACAACTATTTTAGTCTTGCATAGTAAGTCAAAACCAAAACTCCTTGTTGTTTGCAATTAGAAAGTTCAACTTTTAATTGCTGCACTCGCGTGCCATCACTTACAAAAAAAAAGTCTTTAATGTCTTCCCACAAGTCTTTGGCTACCTCTATGTGTGTCAATGTAGATCTTACCATTGGCTCAATTGTATTTAAGATCCATGACACAAGCATCGAGTTTACTGTCCACCAATCTTCCAATTCTTCGTCATCTTTATCCAGTTTCTTCAAAGTTCCATCAATAAAACCAAATTTCCTCTTGGCTCGTAACGCTGTCCTGATCAATCAAGCCCATTCATCATAATTATCCTCTATCAATTGTACTTGGGTGATGATGTTTCAGTTGAATTGGTATCAAGTAATTATATTTCATTGAATTACTTTTTAAGGTGAAAAATATATCACCTATTTATATTACATCAAGGGAGTTATGTAAGGAAAGAAAATAAAGACAAAATCAATCACAATATCAACGATTCCTAAAATTAATCACAATATCAACGATTCCTAAAATTAATCACAATATCAACGATTCCTAAAGTATAGGGATTTGATTTGCTGAAGATATGTGATTTATTCAACACTCCTCCTCAAGTTGAGTAGTGGGAACTCCAATACCCAACTTGCACAAAGTTGTCTTGAACATTGTTCCGGTAACCGCCTTTGTCAATATGTCTGCTAATTGATCTTCAGATTTTACGAATGGAATTTTGATTACTCCTTCCTCAAGCTTTTCTTTGATAAAGTGTCCATCGACCTCGACATGCTTCATCCTGTCATGTTGTACTAGGTTTTTAGAGATCCTGATTGCTGCTTTATTATCACACTTTATGATGCACGGAAGTTGTGGTGTGAAGCCTATCTCCATTATTAGTTTCTTGAGCCATAGGACTGCTGTTATTCCCTGTGTGATCCCTCGAAACTCAACCTCTGCACTGGATAGGGCCACAACTTTTTGTTTTTTACTCTTCCATGTTACTAAATTTCCTCCAACCATTGTAGCATATCCTGAGGTGGATCATCTATCATTTGGATTTCCGGCCCAATCTACATCAGTATACACCTCTATATTGAGATGACCGCGTTTTCTAAAGAAATTCCTCTCCCAGCCATTCCTTTAAGATACCGAACTATCCTGATCACTACTTCCATGTGATGTTCTTGGGGTTTGTGCATAAATTGGCTTACTACCCCAACGGCGTATGCTATGTCTGGCCCACCTACCAAGTAGATAAGTTTCCCGACCAATCTCTGATATCTTCCTTTGTTGGCCCACCTACCACTTTCCTCCATCCGTAGGCTATGATTTACTATCATTGGTGTCTCTACTGGTTTGCTATCCAATAATCCTATTTCTGCTAGTAGATCCAAGATATACTTTCTTTGAGATATGAATATGCCCCCTTTTGATCTTAATACCTGAATGCCAAGAAAGTACTTCAACCTTCCAAGATCCTTGATCTCGAATTCTTTAGATAAATTCTTCTTTAGTCTCTTAATCTCCTCTGTGTCATTTCCAGTTATGATCATGTCGTCGACATATATGATGAGACATGTGACCAAACATTTTTGTTCTTTTAGGAATAATGTGTGATCGGCGTTGCTTTGCTTGTACCCATATTTTTTCATAACTGCTGTGAATCCCAAACCAAGCTATGGGTGATTGTTTTAGCCCAAATAACGCCCTTTTCAATTTGCACACCTGTCCTTCTTTGAGTTTTTCCTGGAGACCCGACGGTGCATCCATGTAAACTTCTTCCCTTAGATCTCCATGGAGGAATGCATTCTTTATATCGAACTGATGTAGTGGCCAGTCTTGATTGGTTGCAATTGTGAGCAATACTCTGATGGTGCCAATTTTTGCAACTAGGGAGAACGTCTCTGAGTAGTCAATGTCGTAGGTCTGTGTGTACCCCTTTGCAACTAGTCTGGCTTTGTATCTCTCGACAGTACTGTCTGCTTTGTACTTGATTGTTAACACCCACCTACATCCGACTGTCTTCTTTCCACCGGGTAGAGCGCATATCTCCCATGTCTAATTTTTCTTGAGAGCTTGTATCTCTTCGTTCATGGCTTTCCTCCATTTTTCCATGGACATTGCTTCGTCAACTGTTTGTGGTATGATTTTGTGTATAGTGTTGCTGCAAATGTTTTGGTAGTGTCGGACATACTCCTCCTGGCTAAGTCTCCTACCGGGTATCTGGATGATCGGGAGATATGTTCTGGAGAGCACCTTTTAACTGGCACTCCTCGATTACTATGTGGTGGAAGTGTGTATTTTCCTCCTTTCTCCATGGGATCAGACTCTACACAATCATGATTAGTGTAATCATCTATAGCAGTATGTAAATTCAGACTTACCTCGTTTTGGACATTCATTGGAGGATTCCCACTGGATGGGGTACTAGGTTCGTGAGCCTCTACCATGTCTTGATGTGGCTCGTCGGGTCCATTTACAAACTCTTTTGAGACTCCTCCTGGCCAGATTTGATGTTCGAGTCAACCAAGTGTGTCATCGGTACTCTCCTCTTGACTACTGGGTTGGTGAGAATAAGGGAAATCAGACTCAACGAAGTCGCAGTCGATTGTAATATAGACTCGATGTGTATTAGGACTATAACACCTATACCCCTTTTGATGTACCCCATATCCTATGAAGACACATTTTCTAGCACACGGTTCAGGTTTGTTTCGATCCGTTTTGGGAATATGGATGTAAACAGTGCATCCGAATACGTGTGGTGGTAAGGTAAGGACTGATTGGATTTTAGTTTGTGTGGAAAGGATTTTTAGTGGTGTTTTGTGTTCAAGCACTCTTGTAGGTAGACGGTTCATAAGGTAGACTAAGGTTGCTACTACTTCGGGCTAGAAGGTTTTTGAGACTTGGGATTCGAACATTATGGCTCGGGTTATTTCGAGTATAATTCAGTTTTTTCGTTCTGCAACTCCGTTTTGCTGTGGTGTATAGGGGCAGGTGGTTTGATGTATAATTCTGTTGTCATTGCAAAACATTTTCATAGTATCAGCAATATACTCTCCTGCATTGTCAGATCGTAAGGTTTTTATTTTTTTGTCAAACTGAGTGAGATCATATTATAGAAACTAACAAATTTTTCATGTACTTCCGACTTATTTTTCATAAAGTATACCCAGGTCATCCTTGAAAAATCATTAATGAATAGCACAAAATAACGAAATTGACAACTATTGGTGCATGGGGCAGGTCCCCACACATTAGAATGTACTAAAGTAAAAGGAGTTTGAACACGATTATTGGAAAGACGAAAGGTTGTACGGTGGTTTTTTTTTTGCTAAAATGCATGTTTCACAACTAAAGGAATGATTACCACGAAATAGAGTTGGGAATAATACTCTCAGATAACTGAACGACGGGTGACCTAAACGACGGTGCCATAACCAAATCTGCCGGTCGGGTGTCCCGTGAGCTAGCATGGCAGTCCCGTGGTGAGCCACTTCGTCCACATGATAAAGACCTCCTTGCTCAGTACCACACCCAATGATCTCGTTTGTATGAATATCTTGCAAGAGGCAAAAACGGGGATACATTAGTACCACACAATTTAATTCCCTCGTGACTTGACTTAAAGATAGCAATTTATAAGACAGTGAAGGAACATATAGACATTGGACAATTTAATTGTTGGAGAGATCGCCACTGATCCAGCTCCTTTGACCTCAAATAAGTCCCCATTCGCTGATTGTACATGCATTTTTTTGAAAATTTTGGATTAATAATGTCGGTAAGGTCATGTGTCATTGTGTCTGTGGCCCCGCAATCGAATATCCATCTGGACTCTTTTTTATTTGACCGGGTACGAGTGTTTATTGTCTGGGTATTAAACATCTTGGTTTTTATTGTTTGGTTGGATTTGTAGGCTGTGGTTAGGGACGATGATGAGTTTTCTGAGTCCCAGAATTTTCTGCTCTGATACCAAGTTGAATTGGTATCAAGTAATTATATTTCATTGAAGTACTTTTTAAGGTGAAAAATATATCACCTATTTATATTACATCAAGGGAGTTATGTAAGGAAAGAAAATAAAGACAAAATCAATCACAATATCAACAATTCCTAAAATCAATCACAATATCAACGATTCCTAAAGTGTAGGGATTTGATTTGATAAAGATATGTGATTTATTCAACAGTTTCGTGAGTTATCATTTGATGATAATGAGTATGAAGACGTTTTCTTTATCTCACTCATTTGTTTGGTCTTACTCATTTTCTGTTTTTGTTTGTAATGCAACTCACCAAGGCAACTATGGAGATGGATACTTGAAGATGCCAACGTTTTAAAAGGAAGGGCCTTGTTTGGGAATTTGTTTAAATTCTTTTTTAGTGGATTTTGAATTATATTTTTAGGGGGTTTTTAAATTCTATTTTAGTGGGCTTTTAAATTCTATTTTTAGTGGGATTTACTAAAAGACTCAGCCCAACATATTGATAACTCTATTATTTTAGAGTTATTCACATTTAATTTTCACATTTTATTTGGGAATTCATTGGCTTTATTTGGAAAAGTGAATAAAAATGTGTGGATTTAAATGCTTTCTACCTTTTTGCCCTTTTATGTGGAATTAGTGCTAAAAGTCAATTTAATTGAGTTAATTTCTCAAATTGAAGATGAGTTGTATTATTTGATTGTTATTTGGGGAGTTAGTTTGAATTGAATTGGCGGAACTAGAATGGAAAGGGGATTTTGATGTTTGAAATTTGGTTGAATACAAGTTGACCGTGACTAGCATGAAACAAGTGTGAAATTGGCAGCTATATACGTATATATGTATATCTCTATATATATATATATATATGTATACATTATACACTCACACACCAAAAATCCAGCTAGATGTAAAGTGGCGGTACTAAGCATTTATGCCTTTTGTCCCACTTGTTATTTCCTTTATATACATACATACATATAATATATATATATATATATATATATATATATATATATGCACATATATGTATTTGTTTGAATGTAGGGAGACAAGGTGGACAAGAAGTTGGAGGAAAAGGCCAAGGATTTCAGAGAGGCGGCTGGAATTTAGCTGCTGAACCTGCAGCCGCCAGAGGAAGAAGACAAAGGACCTGCAGAAAGTACTGATGTCTGCTGCAAAGCCTGCGGCTGTCAGAAGAAAAAGACAGATGATCACAGAATGCAGCTGAAGACCGGCTGAACTGGCTGAAATGTGCAGAGAAGAAGATAAGAACTCCAGAAGTCAGCTGGGATTTATTTTGACTTTTTGTTGGAATTTTTGGAGAAAATTCCAGAAATTATGGACACATGGTAGCTCGTGATTGGTTCTTGGTGCAACAAGAGGTTATATATGTATGCAGAAACACAAGAGGAGGAGAGAGGCCAGAGAGAGAGTGAAGAGTTTGGAAGATAAGTTGCTTGTTAGAAGGCTCTTGGCCGAGATAGAGAGTAGGTTTTTCTTCTTAGTTTTTCTTAGGATAGTTTAGTTTTTCTTCTTAGTTTTAGGCTGATCTTTAGAAAGGGAAGAACACAAGAGTGAGCAGGGTGACTTGCTGCAGCATCCATCAGCTGAGCAGTAGAGAGCAGCAGCATCCAGCAGAGGAAACGAAGGGCAGCAGCTTGATTAAACCGATTTGAGCAGTGGGTGATCTTCCGGCCAGAAGTAATCCTCTTTTCATTTCCTCATTTTGCTACCAATATTTGTAACTGAATGTTCTTGTAACATGAGAATGTTTTCATGAGTTTAAAGATTGATTAAATATGTTTTGGGAAATGATATGTTTTCCGTCTTAGGCTTGACTTCGTTGATTGATGTCACTATGGATCTAGGGATTATCTTTTCCTATTACTTTAATCTTTGTAATTCATGCTTAGTGGTTCAAGGGTTGATTAAACATGTTTTAGGAGTAATATGTTTTCCATCTTAGGCTTGACTCCGTTCATTGGTTTCACTTAGGATCTCGGGACTATGCTTCTATTACTTTAATCCTTGTATTTCATGATTCTTGGTTCAAGGAGTGATTAAATATGTTTTGGGAGTGATATGCTTTCCGTCTTAGGGTTGATTCCGTTTATTGGTTTCACTATGGACCTAGGGGCTGTTTTTCTCATTACGTTGTTCCTTGTTTTCCATGATTCGTTTCAGCTTAATATATATCTTTAACCTGAAAATGTTGTGGCATAGTTAAGTATGAGCATGTTGAATACACTTTTTTTTTACTATGATGATAAGTATGTTGTAGCATTACTTTCTGTTTTTATGTTTAATGCTTGTATGGGGCAAAGCTTGGTTTATTCATATAATTGCATTAGAATTATGTGGCGTTAGATTGAGCACTGCGTGAACAGCGGTAACTCATATAGTAGTGGATTGATAACTGCGTGAACAGCGGTACCTCCACTGACTAGCGTTGCGCTAGGTCCAAGGTATGTTATCGGGGATCTAGACTAGTAGATCAAGTGGTCTGGGTGAAACCAGACATGCTGTAGCATTGATATGGAACTGAAAGCATGCTTTGTATACTTAGATTCATCTTTGGCTTGTACTTACATTTTTGGCGTGAATGCCGCAGCATTGTATTACCTGCAGTACTCTTGTGATTATTTCCAGTAGGCTAACCTTTAACTGTTAGTTTAGATAGGAGTAGGAATGCCGTAGCATTAGACCAATCTTAGTTTCATGATTTATCATTCTTTATTCTTTTATTCTTTTATTATTCTTTATTCTTTTAACCATTTGTACAATCATATTTGCATTTGTAATTGGCATACATAGTCCCTGTGGGATCGATAATCTTGTACTTAGGTACATATATTACTTGTTGACCGGTGTATACTTGCACTTGTTAAGATTGCGTTGATTTATTCTATATTCTTATCTTCTCAATTTGTGACACACGCACACAACGCAACACATATCTATTGTAGAATTAGGTCATCTTCTCTTCTATAAATAGAATAAGATGTGGCTGTTTTGAGGGGTGAGAGAAAAATTAAATTTGTGAGTTTTTTTTAACAAATCAGATTCAGGTTTGTTTTACCTTAAGGATTGATTCAACTTATCAAGTAAGTAAACTTGTGGCGTTAATTCAATGCTCTTTCTCTTTGATTTCTCTTTGTTACCATTTCCTTGCTGATTTGGGGGTGAAGGGATTCGGGGAGTTTACCATCTTTGATTTCTCTTTGTTACCATTTCCTTGCTGATTTGGGGGTGAAGAGATTCGAGGAATTTACCAAGGGTTGATTGAGTTTAGATCAGGGACAATTTTTGATGCAGAGGTGATTCTTGCTCAGTTCTTGAATTGTTGCTGTATCATTTTTGGAATCAGAGCTAAGTTCAAATTCAATCTATATATCCTTTAAATTTCTGTTTATTTTTTAATATTATTGTCATTTTATCATTTCGTAAAAGAAAAAAAAAGTTGTGTTTTTTATCTCTGAATTTCAGATCTGAGATATATATATATAAAAAAAATTGTGTTCTTTATCTCTGAATTTCAGATTTGATATATATATATATATATATATATAAAGTTGTGTTCTTTATCTCTAAATTTCAGATCTGAGATATATATATTAAAAAAAAAGTTGTGTTCTTTATCTCTGAATTTCAGATCTGAGATATATATATATATATAAAGTTGTGTTCTTTATCTCTGAATTTCATCTGAGATATATATATATATATATATATATATATATATAAAGTGGTGGTCTAAAAAAAAGGGAACTTTCCAAAATTTATGTGCCCACAAATCAGATTTCATTCCAAATTCGTCATCTCTTGCCTCTTTACATCATATTACATCTAGTTTTCTGACATCTTTCTTTCTTTGGATTTTTTTTTTCCATTGAATTAAGGTTGCTAATTTGCTTATTTGGTATTGTTTGATTGATCCGGACAAGTAAAACTACTGCTTGAATCTAGAGTGGAAAAAGCCAGAAAATTGTGAGCACATTAAAGGGTAAAAGCCAATACTTTGAGTGAAACACGAGGGTTTCCAATCAAATTTGAGTGAAACACGTGAGGGAGTGTTTGTGAGGATTGCTAACAATTTTTTTGCAGGTTTTACATTATGACAAAATCAAACGAAAGCAAAGAAAGTGATGAGAAAGTTAATGTTACTGAACATAACCTAGCATTCACTTTACAGGCTATGCAACAACAATTTCGAAGGTTTGAAAACCTTTTTAGAGATGCTAGTGATAGATTTGAGAAACAAGACCAGGTCATTAGATAATTGCAAGAGGGGACAATGAATGGTGGTGCAACAAGAAGGCAGAATTTAAGAGATCCTAATACTCATCATTTTGGGTATGAAGGTGATGGCTTTGATGATGGAGATGATGGGGGAGAATGGCATGGGGTCAGGATGGGTGGAAGAGAAGGACAAAATTATAGAATAAGAGGTCGAGGTAATAGAGTCCAAAACTTTGCAAGGGAGGAAGAAAGGACTGATCGTGTTGATAGGAATATTGGTAGTATAAAAATGAAAATTCCATCTTTCCAAGGTAAGAATGATGTTGAAGCTTACTTGGAATGGGAGAGGAAAGTGGAGCTGATTTTTGATTGTCATAACTATTCTGAAGAGAAGAAGGTAAAGCTTCCTGCAGTGGAATTTAAAGATTATGCACTTGTTTGGTGGGATCAACTAGTTTTAAATAGGAGAAGAAATGGAGAGGAACTTGTCAATACTTGGGCAGAAATGAAGAGAATTATGAAAAAGAGATTTGTACCTAGTTATTTTTATAGAGAGCTACATCAAAAACTTCAAACTTTGAGACAAGGCTATATGAGTGTTGAAGAGTACCATAAGGAGATGGAGATAGTCATGATAAGGGCTAATGTTGAAGAAGATAGGGAAGCTACCATGGCACGTTTCTTGGCTGGTTTGAACAAGGATATTGCAAATGTTATCGAATTATACCATTATGTGGAGTGGAAGAAATGGTAAACATGGCAATGAAAGTGGAGAAACAACTCAGTACAAAGGGTCCAGCAAGAATTCCTATTCTAGTTCTACTACAAATTGGAACTCCAAATGGTCTAAGAAGGATGAGAAGACCAAGGACAAGCCAAAAGAAGTGAAGAGCAATTCAGACCCAAAAGGTAACTTAAAACCTTCAAGTTCTTCTACTTCTAATTCTGATAAGCATAGAAATATTAAGTGCTTTAAATGTCTTGGTATTGGTCATATTTCTTCTCAATGTCCCAATAAGAAAACAATGGTTTTGAGGGGTGCTGAAGTTATTTCTGAAGATGAGGATCATGTTGAGAGTGATTCTGATTCCATGCATGAATTAGAGGATTGTTCTGATGTAGAAGCTGAAAACGCACCTAAGGGTGAATTACTGTTACTAGGCGTGTACTAAATGCTCAAGTAAAAGAGGATGAAATTGAGCAAAGGGAGATATCTTTCATTCAAGATGCTTAGTGAATGGGAAGATTTGTAGCATTATAATTGATGGTGGGAGCTGCACAAATGTAGCTAGCACATTAATGGTGGAGAAGCTAGGGCTGGATTGTTTGAGGCACCCTAGGCCATATAAGCTACAATGGCTTAATGATATGGGAGAAATCAAGGTGAATAAACAAGTTATTGTATCTTTCTCCATTGGTAAGTATTCTGATCAAGTTCTTTGTGATGTTGTGCCTATGCATGCTAGTCATTTATTGCTTGGAAGACCTTGGCAATATGATAGAAAGGTGTTGCATGATGGTTTTAAGAATAGGTACTCATTCTTTATGGGAGATCAGAAAGTTATTCTTGCTCCTCTAGCTCCAAGCGAGGTGTATGAAGACCAAATGCAATTAAAAAGGAGTATTGAAGCTATGCATCAAAGAGGGACAGAAACACCTCAGAAAAAACAAGTGGAATCAAATTTTGAAGGAAAGGCTGAGAGCTTTGCAAAAGGAGAGCTGAGATAAAAATAGAGGGGGGCTGATAGCCTTGCAAAAGGAGAGTTGAGCTCAAAAATACAAGAAAAAAGAGTGAGTGAGGTTGAGAGTGTGAAAAGAAAAGAGGGGAAAGAGGTCTTAAAAGAAAGTCAATTTAAAAGAGAGGGCAAAAAGAAACAAAACTTTTATGCAAAAATGAGAGATGCAAGGATTGCTTGTGAGGAAGGGAGATGCTTAGTTGTACTTTTTTACAAAGAAGCTTATCTTAATGAATCTGACCTTAACCCTTGTTTGCCTAGTGGTGTTGTTTCTCTTTTGCAGGAATATGGTGATGTCTTCCCTGAAGAATTACCTAAGGAGTTGCCGCCTATTCGAGGGATAGAGCATCAAATTGATTTCATTCCAGGAGCACAAATTCCAAATAGGCCAGCCTATAGAGCAAATCCAGAAGAGACTAAGGAACTCCAAAAGCAAGTGGAAGAGTTACTACAAAAGGGACACATAAGAGAAAGCTTGAGTCTGTGTGTCGTGCCAGTCATTTTGGTCCCAAAGAAGGATGGGAGTTGGCGTATGTGTGTTGATTGTAGGGCTGTTAACAAACTTACGGTAAAGTATCGCCATCCTATTCCTAGACTGGATGATATGCTTGATGAATTGCATGGTGCATGTGTGTTTACCAAAATTGATCTTATGAGTGGTTACCATCAAATTAGAATGAAGATTGGTGATGAATGGAAAACTGCTTTTAAAACAAAACATGGTTTATATGAGTGGCTTGTGATGCCTTTTGGTTTATCTAATGCTCCTAGTACCTTTATGCGCTTGATGAATCATGTTTTGAGATCATTCATTGGTAAGTTTGTTGTGGTTTACTTTGATGACATTCTGATCTTTAGCAAAAGCATTGAAGAGCATGTTGAACATCTTAGACTTGTCTTAGATGCACTTAGGGCAGAAAGGTTGTATGCTAAACTGAAAAAGTGCACATTTTGCATGGATCGAGTCATATTTCTTGGTTATTTTGTTTCTTCTAATGGAATTGAGATAGATCAAGAAAAAGTCAAGGCAATCAAGGAATGGCCAAGACCTACAAGTATTACTCAGGTTTTGATTCGAGGACGAATCATTTTGAAGAGGGAGAGAATGATGCAACTCACCAAGGCAACTATGGAGATGGATACTTGAAGATGCCAACGTTTTAAAAGGAAGGGCCTTGTTTGGGAATTTGTTTAAATTCTTTTTTAGTGGATTTTGAATTATATTTTTAGGGGGTTTTTAAATTCTATTTTAGTGGGCTTTTAAATTCTATTTTTAGTGGGCTTTACTAAAAGACTCAGCCCAACATATCTATTGTAGAATTAGGTCATCTTCTCTTCTATAAATAGAATAAGATGTGGCTGTTTTGAGGGGGGAGAGAAAAATTAAATTTGTGAGTTTTTTTTAATAAATCAGATTCAGGTTTGTTTTACCTTAAGGATTGATTCAACTTATCAAGTAAGTAAACTTGTGGCGTTAATTCAATGCTCTTTCTCTTTGATTTCTCTTTGTTACCATTTCCTTGCTGATTTGGGGGGTGAAGGGATTCAGGGAGTTTACCATCTTTGATTTCTCTTTGTTACCATTTCCTTGCTGATTTTGGGGTGAAGAGATTCGAGGAATTTACCAAGGGTTGATTGAGTTTAGATCAGGGACAATTTTTGATGCAGAGGTGATTCTTGCTCAGTTCTTGAATTGTTGTTGTATCAGTTTGCTTTCCTTTTTTTTCCAGAGATTTTGATCAGGCTCTAATACCATGAAAAGTTTTGTATCTGATAACATGGGGCTTTCCCTAAAATGACCAAACTTTTTTAAAATTGTCCCGGTTTAACCTAGTTTCTAAAACTATTTCCCAAACTAACTTTAACTCATTCACAAAATGAGTTTTAATGGGCCCTACTAAAAAACTTTTTAAAATTTTCTCTTTTTTCTTTTTCTCTTTTTCTATTTTTCTCTCTTTTTTTTAAATCCTCTCCGTTTCCTCCCTCCGTTTCCTCCCTCCGTTTCCTCTATCCATTTCCCCTCTCATTCCCTTTTCTTTTCATTTTTTTTATTTCTTTTCCCTTTCAAAAAAACCTTCTCCCCACTTTCCCTTTTCTTTTCAATTTTTTCTCTTCTCCATTCCAGCTCCAGATGTCCCTCTTCTTTCCTTTTTTTTCTCTTCTCCTCTCCAATCCATCTCCATTCCACCTCCAAACGTCCCTCTTCTTTCCTTTTTTTTTTATTTTTTTCTCTTCTCCTCTCCAGTCCACCTCCCGACGTCCCTTTTCTTTTCTTTTTTTTCTCCAATCCACCTCTCCACATAAACCCTAGTCCACCCAAAAGTCAATAGATTTTTTTTAGTGATTGAGTACACCACTTCTCAGTGCTTCAAAATTTCAGGTTAGTATGGCTTGTTTCTTCTTCTTTTTTATAATTGTCTAAGTTTTTGTTTGTTTGATAAAATTTGATTCTATTGTCTTTGATGATTTGGTATTTTATTTTTATTTTTTTTTTGAAAGGATGAATGATATTTTTTTCAATCATAATTTTAAAAATAAAAAGTAAAATAAATTTTTTATTTTTATTTTAAAAAATATATTAAATTTTTATTTACATTTTGTAATTTTGTAGATGGCATTGTTGAAGGAACCAATTCGATTAAATATCTATTGGGATTCTAACATTTTATACGATGTAAATGGCAATCCATATTTTGAAGGACCAACTAAAAAATCATGGGTTTTTAGAAGACAAATATCATATTTAGACATAGTTCAAAAGGTATGCAACTTTAAAGGTGTTGATATAACAACAAACCTAAAGTTCATACTACGTTATCCGGGTGTTGTAAGGGGTTGTTCATTTGTCCAATATTCTATTATTACAATCATGGATGAGGAAGATATGGAACATATTTGGTCTATACCAAGTGACTTCAAGACTGTGGGTGTTTCTATTTTGGTTCAAGAATCTCCAAGACCTCCTTCACCACCAATAATTCATGAATCTCCAACTCCAACACCTCTAGTGCAATCAAATTCGAGCTTGTTGAGACCTTTGTTGATGGAAAATATTACATGTGTTGACAATGATTTCACACTTCCAATTCCAAATAATTTCAATTCCAAACAATGTTTCAAGATTACATCAAACAACGGAGGATGAAACAACACATATAAATTTGGATGTAAATCTCATGGCATCTCAACCTTCAATTGATGATGGTCCTGCATTTATGGATTGTTTTGGAGGAACTACAGATGTTGATGGGGAACCAGATAGCGAAGGACCAAATGATGATGATGGATGTGCTTCAGAGAATGAAGATAATCAGAATAATGTCAATCCACAATGTAGAAATTTTACTTCATCATATCATTCATATCCATGTTATAGTGATATGGGTTGTGGTGAACCCATACCTGATGACGTTGAAACGGCAAATATCAATATGCAGAGATGGTCGGAAAATAATGAGTTGAGATTGGGAATGAGATTTAGTGATAAGGCTCAAGTTCTTTATGCAGTACGAATGTGGCACATACAACAAGGTCGGGAATTTACAGTTATCAAAAGTACTAGTACCCTTTGGACAGCTGAATGTAGGAACAAGACAAGACATCCATGCAGTTGGTATATTAGAGTAATTTGGAAACAATCATTCAAAATGTGGTATATTTCAGTGTTAACTCATGATCACACGTGTATCATGCGAGTTGTCAATAATAACCACCGAAATTTGACTCATAAGTATATTGCAAGAAATATTATACATCTTATGATGAATGACCCAGAGACTCATGTTAGTGTTATCAAAAAAGAAGTGCACAAGTTATTTCAAAGTAATTGTTCCTATAAGAAAGGATGGCACGCAAGGAAGGCTGCAGTTGAAATCTTGTTCGGGAGTTGGGATGACACTTTCAAAATATTACCGAAGTATATGCGTGCCTTACAACAAGCAAATCCAAATACAATCGTACAATGGAAACACCATCAATCAAGTTCCGAAAATGATAAGGTATTTCACTACATGTTTTGGTCTTTCAAGCCATCTATCTCCGGTTTTACCATTGTAGACCAGTTATTTCTATAGATGGTACATTTCTTAGAGGTGCATATAAAAGCGTTCTCCTCATTGCTAGTAGTTGGGATGCAAACAACCACATATATCCCTTGGCATTTGCAATTGTTGATGAAGAAACTACTGCAAGTTGGAGTTGGTTTTTACGACTTCTGCGATGTTACGTGGTACCTAATAGGACTATATGCTTAATTTCTGATAGGCACAAGGGTATTTTGAGTGCAATTAGTAATCAACTTGAATGGCAACCACCACATGCAGTTCATAGGTATTGTTTAAGACATGTGAGGGCAAACTTCAAAGTGACATTCAAAAAGAAAGAGTTGTCAGATTTGATGTATAAGGCTGGATCGACTACTAAGATCACAAAATTTAACGAGTTTATGGAAGAGATCAAAATGAGGAATGTGGAAGCATTTAATTATTTGGCAGCCATAGATAAGGAAAAATGGACACTAGCATATGATGGCGGTTACAGGTATGGTTGTTTGACTACAAATCTTTCTGAATCATTAAATAGTGTCGTGCATTACCTCTAAAGGCTTTGGTTGAGTTTGTATGCGACAAAATTGTTCATTATTTTAGTAAATACCGAGATGAGGCAACACATACTATACATCATTTTCCATCTATAATTTGGAGGCAATATGTTAAGAATGAAAAAAAAAGCAAGAGGACATATTGTTTTCTATTACAATCTTCAAACTGGAATATTTAGGGTTACTACACCTTTAAGAGGAGATGGAAGGGGAAACAATGTTTACACAATCAGCATCAATGATCAATCTTGCAACTGTAATAAATGGTCCATATTTGGAATACCTTGTTCTCATGTATTTGCAGTATGTCGACATCGTGGTTGGGATTCAACTTCATTTGTTATGCCATTTTATTCAACCTCTAATTACAAGTTGATTTATGAGGCAAATTTTTATCATGTCGCAAATGAAGAAGAATGGAATGAAGAAGGGTTTGTACTTCATTGCTATAAACCTAATATGAAGAGGGGTGGTCCAGGTCATTTACGATCTCGAAGGTATCGGGGTTCAATGGATGCAAGAAATCCGGACTCACCTCCAAGATGCGGTAACTGTCATATGTCAGGTCATAATAGAAGAACTTGTATCTCTAACCGAAATAAGGATGGATGTTGATTTTGTATTTCACTTTTTTTTTTATAAAAAACTCATTGTTGTACTTTTATTTTATATATATATATTATGATGGACTCAGTATGATTTATATATTTATAATTGACATTATGTTCCACATAATTTTCAAACGTGAATTATAGGACGCATTTTGAAGATGACTCATAATGTTTCATATAATTTTCAAACGTGATAAATTTATAGGACGCATTCTGAGCATGAGTCCTAATGTTTCACATAATTTTCAAACGTGATAAATTCCAGTATTGAATTATAGGACTCATTGAGAAGATGAGTCCTAATGTTTCACATAATTTTCAAACGTGATAAATTCCAGTACTGAATTATAGGACTCATTGAGAAGATGAGTCCTAATGTTTCACATAATTTTCAAACGTGATAAATTCCAGTACTGAATTATAGGACGCATTGAGAGGATGAGTCCTAATGTTCCACATAATTTTCAAACGTGATAAATTCCAGTACTGAATTATAGGACTCATTGAGAAGATGAGTCCTAATGTTTCACATAATTTTCAAACGTGATAAATTCCAGTACTGAATTATAGGACTCATTGAGAAGATGAGTCCTAATGTTTCACATAATTTTCAAACGTGATAAATTCCAGTACTGAATTATAGGACGCATTGAGAGGATGAGTCCTAATGTTCCACATAATTTTCAAACGTGATAAATTCCAGTACTGAATTATAGGACGCATTGAGAGGATGAGTCCTAATGTTCCACATAATTTTCAAACGTGATAAATTCCAGTACTGAATTATAGGACTCATTGAGAAGATGAGTCCTAATGTTTGTAGAACGCATTCTGGCCACGAGTCATAATGTTCCAAATAATTTTTCCATCCTGAATTATAGGACGCATTGAGAGGATGAGTCCTAATGTTCCACATAATTTTCAAACGTGATAAATTCCAGTACTGAATTATAGGACTCATTGAGAAGATGAGTCCTAATGTTTCACATAATTTTCAAAACGTGATAAATTCTAGTACTGAATTATAGGACGCATAATTTGAAGATGAGTCCTTAAAAGTTATATAAAACCACTTTATATACATCTATATCTATAGAATTAAATATAATTTTACAATAAGGAAATATGGATCATATAACGAAAAATCATTGATATTTGTAAATAATAAAATAGCAATACTAATCTTCAATTTATAGAATAAATCACGCCACCTCAAACTACAACAATGTCAATGCAAGAAGTTGATTTGTAATAAATTAAATATAAATACAACAATGCCAAAACAACAAGTTCATTTATAATAAAGAACATCATCCAGGGGTATATCTATTTACAGTCTTCCGAGCTCGACGAGGCCTAGTTCTAGTATGTGGTATAATCTCTTCAATAGTAAAATCATGAGAAGGTTGAGAACCGGAGCCTGAACGAATAACATTTTCTTGACTTGGATTTTCTTGGGAAGTTGATGCTGAACCACATACATATTCTAGAGTAAGACACTCTCGAGGAGGTTGCAAAGTTGAACCAAAACCAAATACTTCATCATCCTCTGGTACCTCAATTGAATCAACATCATTTGCACGTCTACTAAAGTTACATTTTTTACCTCCTCTCTTTACCCCTTTTGCTCCACGTGTGAAGATTCGATTCTTTGGTCCTTTAGATGGATGAACCACATTTTGTGATCCTATAACAACACATGTTGCCTCGTGATGTCCAATCCTCGATCCTATTGCAGCAAGACCACGAGTAAGTAAATATTTAATTTGACTAAAACCAATTTGATCATTTGGTTCAGATATATTCTTCAACTACTCCTCACATATTCGGAGACTAGCCTCAGCAGCATTGGTCTACAAGCAAATTTGAGAAAAAAAATTAGAAATTAGCAAATTATTAATTAATAGTTAATATATATATACTAACTAGAAGTAGAAATTACCAATATGACAGCACTAGAACCGGTAATGGAATAGCCCTCATCGACATGCCCTCGATAAATCGGATTGCCTACTAAAATGCGAGTAATTCTAATATACCAAGAGTAGTAATCCTCGGCTACATCACTTCCATCAACTGTCGTTGGTATTTCAGAAAGAACATGATTGTATCGATTTTCCCAACGGTAAAGATGAATCTGGTGATATATCATCCAATCAATAGACATATTCCCACGTAATTGGAATTTGTGTAGATGAGATAGTTCACCTGGAATATATTTTGGAATTGATTGATAAAGTCCAAATTTCCTAGTAACTTTATCAAGACAATGAAGCTCTACAATCTCCCAACATATCAATGGTACTTCAGCACACCATATATCTCGGCCAACTAAATATCTCTCGGGAAGATATTCAATAATCTCATTGTATGGCATCCACGAAAACTACAATATATATATATATATTCAATTGCATTGTCATAAATAATAAATTATATATTAAATTGAAATAGAATATCACCTGATTGGGGGACATTGCGTCAAGTTGATCCCGATAAGTGATAAGAACATGGGTCGATAGTTTGGTGAGATCAAATTTCACTTGCCACTTTGCTCCGTACGGTGCTAACTCTGGTAAAATTGGTAACTCAAGGCGTACATTTGGTCGTAATATGGGAAGACGCTCCCATGCCCACAACTGTAAAACAAAATAATTCAAAGTAATATTAGATACACAATATCAATTTAATGTAACTTTGAAATATTTTAATATTTAAATTAAATATTACCTGAAGTAGTACCACCGGACCAGAAATCTCACGGGCCTCACATTTTGATGCCATACACAATGATCTATACAAGTAAGCGAGAGTGCCACTACCCCAACTTAAATTTCCAGTATCCTTCAAATTTTCTAAATGAAGGAGATATCTAAGGTTAATTTTATTACCTGAACGATCAGTGAATAATAAACCACCGATCAATAATAGAGCTAACGATCGTGAGTACTGCAATAAATGATCCTCAGATGCATCGGGTGATAAAGAAATCGACAAGTACCTATCTAAAGCAGCCTTCCTCATTCTATTACCCTTTATTTCATCTACTCTAGGTCTAAAACCCAAAAGCCTCTCACATGAATCTTGCCAATATTCTGTACCACCCGCAATCCTTGGCCCAATAAATAATAGGCTCTCCATCAATAGGTAGACCCCATAACACTGCAATATCTTGTAATGTAATAGTCACCTCACCGCATGAAAGGTGAAATGTATGTGTCTCAGGTCTCCACCTTTCTACAAGTGCAGTAACTAAACTATAATCAACCATAAAATACTCAGCACGTGCTACCCCTCCAAATCCAGCAATATCTAATAACTCCCTCACTCTAGTTGGAGCCATGCTATACAACTCAAAAAAACTAGAATCAAACTTTCTCACACCCAATGCATTCTCACTCGTCTCTTTTACACCATCCCATATTAAAGATGTCATATGATCCCTTTGCTCATTCAAAACAGTTTCCTTTATTGGACCTGGATTCACAACTTCAGGAGAACTCGTCATCTACATTAACATAAATGTGGATATTCATTAGAATGTTTCATTCATGACATGAGTCCTGATAAAAAAAACTTTAAAAAAAAATTATCTCTTTCCTACTAAGTAACATGTCACACAAAGAAAAATGAATGTTATTAACCATTTAAAAAACATCTAACAACATTGAATAAAAATGATGAGAGACTTGGAAGCAAAGAAGAAACAATAGCAATGATTTCAAATTCGCAATACATGATGTTGTGTATTGAAAATTAAAGCACAAATAAGAAATTCCACAAAGAAACAAGTTCAAATGGTGTCATAATTTGATTGAAGTTTGAACTCGAGTTATAAAGATACTATCAATATCTAAAACAATAAATTATCATCAAATCCCTTCGGGATAAGACATGCAATAACAGGGTAGTGAAATCTCATCCGAAAAGTATGTAAATAATTGAATATTCTTCAGTATTGCCCCCATGGAGGAAATAATTCAAAAACTTGAAATATTCACTAAAAGACACCCAATTTTATAGAAGTTCAAGTTAGGAAGTCAAAAGACCTACTAGGCCCAACTACTACACAATTTCAAAAGAAAAAGGCTAAAATGTCAAACACAAAATAAATAACTATATAACTCATGATACTTAAGAACTATGCATTAAACTATACCAGTGCAAAAATTCCACAAAAAAAATAAATATTAATATTTGAAACAGCCCCCAAGAACAGCAACAACTCCTACAGCTTTTAACTGCAAGTGTGATAGAAAATAAGCTTTGTCAGATGAAAGAAAGGGGTGTGCAGAAGAATAAACAGGATTATTTCCATAAAGGAAAGTGGAAAATACATCATTAAACAAATAGATAATACACATTCATCAAAGAAAACTCTAGTCCCGGTGCAAATAAAAGAAATACAACCCCAAATTGAGCAAATGTTTCAACCTGTTCAGAGAAAACTAAACAAATTCAAGGTTATTGAAATCCACTCATATTAGCTCTAAAATGTTGACAAGAGATGATTGGTTACCAAGAAATAATGGACATGCATCAATATATATATATTTCTGAATGTCTCACTTGTCATCGTAATTTTCAGAACATACGTTATCTTCTACGTTTCGGATTAATCATACATATATATAAATGTCAAAAAAAAGGGTTCCCGTTAAGAATATTGATTTGGAGGACTTTGATGAAATCGTTCTGTTCATAAGAAATGTTCTTATGGTTAGTTATTTTAATGAGGGTGTTAATTTAGAAGGAAAGGTAAAAACATCTTTTATATAAAATTAATTAAAATACTTTTACTTATGAGCAAAGAGTTTTAATTAGGCCCAGATCGGAAAAGGAAAGCAATGGCCCACTCTAAACTAGTATTTGGGCTTTCGATTCAGTTTAAGTCAATCCAAATTATAATCTATTTAGTATGTTCTAAAAATTGGATCTGAATTTGAAGAAGATTCAGTTTCCAGCCCATCAGTCCCCTTAGTCTGGGCTTAGTGTAAAAACAGAAAGACAAATTAATACCACATCATTATGAGATCTTGACCTACATCTTGGCTCTTCACCACTCATAAAAAAAACAACATAATTTCAAGAATTTCACAGTTAACCAACCAACTTAATATTAGGTCTTAATCACATCAAAATTTTCTATATGTTTACACATGAATGCATGTAATCAACACCCCCATTTTTCTTTTTCCATTAAAGATGAAACATCTTAATCTAACATTTTTACTTCAAATATTCCAACTTATTAAAACTTAAGATGGGATTGGATAACCATAAGATCTGCCAGATTTCCATGTATTCACTTTCCAGTTGGATACACATTTCCCAAAAAAAAAACAAATGTTATGGTCTCAGATTAATTTATTGCCCGTTTGGATGATTACAACATTTCTTAATATTGGCAACAATCTTAATGTATTATGAACACCCCATGACAGTCCCAAGTAATAGTGAAAAAATGCACTGATTCCCGCATCACAATAACTTGCAAGACTTACCAAATCCCATCCCATTGTCATTTTGTACTAACTACCTCAAGTGCAAAGTGTTCATAAAAGAAGAAGAGATTATTCATAAAAGAAGCTCCATGATATCAAAACTAACAAGTGTAAATTTATAAAAACAAATAAAGTAAATGAAGTTACGGACCTCATTCAAAATTCGATGGAGTTCATCCTTTGCTTGAACAACATGATTCCTATAATTGCTGAGTGTTTTGTTTGTGAGCTAGGGGAGTGTTTTGTTGTGAGCTAGGGGAGTGCTTTGTTGTCTGCTAGGGTTTATGTGGAGAAGAGACAAAAATGAAAAGAAAAGGGAAAGTGGGGGGAAAGGTGGATTTGATAAAATAAATGAAAAGAGGGAAAACGGAGAGGGGAAACAGAGGGAGGAAACGGAGAGGATTTAAAAAAAACAGAGAGAGAAAAATAGAAAAAGAGAAAAAGAAAAAAGAGAAAATTTAAAAAAAAATTTAGTAGGGCCCATTAGAACTCATTTTGTGAATGAGTTAAAGTTAGTTTGAGAAATAGTTTTAGAAACTAGGTTAAACCGGGAAAATTTTAAAAAAGTTGGGTCATTTTAGGGAAAGACTCTGATAACCTTGTCCCTTTTCTTTACTTTCAATTGTATTTATTTAGAACTACAACTTTTTGTTGAACAAGTCTTCTAATTTAACAATACAAACTAACCAACCAACTGTAATAGCCTTTAATAAACTAACATTAATATTTTACATCGATGGTGTCTTGCAGACCCAGATTCATGCGATTTAATTTTCATAACAAATTATTTCATCTAATAACTTTAAGAATTACAAATTAATAAGAATTGATATTAGAATAAATAAAGTACCTATTTATTTTTGAATTCAACTTCAAACAATATCTTAAGTCCGTATAGTTTCGTGCGGATAACGTGTTATAAAACTATTATTTAATAAAAAAATAATTGAGATAAAGAAAAAAGGAAATAAGATGAAAGAATTATTCTATATACATATCTAATCCCCTATTTATAGGGATGAAGTAATATATATATATATATAAACACATAACTCCTAAACACATAATTACACATAACTCCTAAACACATAATTATATATATATTCAACATGAATAAGATGTTATTAAAAATTTATTATTGTAAAAAGGTTTATCGGAGTTGTAAGAAGTTCCATGCACATATAAATAATGAGATTTAGAAAAAATTTAACTTAATTGGTGAATTATTTCGTGGGTAAATTGTCAATTTCTTAATATTTGGAGGACTATACTGCAATTGAAGTTATTACAAATTTGCAAATATCCAAACCATCTTCTTCCCTTTAAACCCCCTTCAGCGAAGGGGAGCTAAAACCCTAGAAACCAAATAATCCTTGAATCTCTGTAATGGCGAAAGCAGGGAAGATTATGGCTAGCTCCAAAGCGGAGCTTAAAAGGAAGCAAAATCAAGCGAAGAAGTTGAAATCTGGAGGGTTTGAATCTTTGAGACTGAGCTCCAATGTCTTTAACGCAATCAAGAAGAAGGGCTATAGAGTTCCGACGCCAATCCAGCGCAAGACAATGCCCCTCATTCTTGCCGGCCACGATGTAGTCGCCATGGCTAGAACTGGGTCGGGCAAGACTGCTGCGTTTTTGATCCCTATGCTCGAGAAGCTACATCAACACGTTCCTCAGGCCGGCGTCCGTGCTCTCATTCTTTCACCAACTCGTGATTTGGCTCTTCAAACCCTCAAGTTTACCAAAGAACTCGGAAAATTCACAGGTATTTTGGGTGATTTTTTTGTTCGAAAGCCAAATGTTTTACTGCAGTTTATTCAGACACTGAATATGTTTTCATAGTTTTATTCTACTTCTTCGGTCTGAATAGAATTTAAAATGGAGAAATGGGAATGATTTTGTTTATGACAGGTATGGATAAGAAGACAACATATACAACTAATAATTTCTTGTGATTTGTAGAAGATATAATTTTCTCTAATATTGTTTCACAGGGTTGTGGGCTTTGTTTTAACCTTTGCAACCTTAACATTTTTGTTATTTATGGTATTGGTGTTTATTTTCAGTTTGTTTCTGTAGGATGTTAACATGGTTTTGTTCTATGCAGACCTTCGAGTAAGTTTATTGGTTGGTGGTGATAGCATGGAAAGCCAATTTGAGGAATTGGCCCAGAATCCAGATATCATAATTGCTACTCCTGGTAGGCTGATGCATCATCTGAATGAAATAG
This sequence comes from Asclepias syriaca, assembly GCA_027405835.1. Lineage (NCBI taxonomy): Eukaryota > Viridiplantae > Streptophyta > Magnoliopsida > Gentianales > Apocynaceae > Asclepias > Asclepias syriaca. Next base: position 9,962,267 of record CM049928.1, on the reverse strand, counting down.
AGGATATGTCATTGCGCACAGTGGAATATGTTGTTTTTGATGAAGCAGATCGTCTTTTTGAGAGGGGTGATTATGCCCAGCAGTTGCCTAAGATTTTTTCCCAGTTGAGTGAGAACCGCCAAACCTTATTGTTTAGTGCAACTTTGCCGAGTAGTCTGGCTGACTTTGCCAAGGCTGGTTTACGAGACCCTCAGCTCGTCCGTCTCGATTTAGATACAAAGATTAGCCCTGACCTAACTCTCACTTTTTTTACCTTAAGCCGGGAAGAAAAGCATGCTGCATTGTTGTATTTGCTAAGAGAACACATCAGCTCTGGTCAGCAGACACTGATTTTTGTCTCCACAAAATATCATGTTGAGTTCCTAAACCTTGTGTGTAAAGAGGAGGGTATTGAGCCCTCTGTCTGTTATGGTGATATGGATCAAGATGCCCGCAAGATTCACATATCCCGATTTAGAAACAGAAAAACCATGCTGTTAATTGTGACGGATGTTGCTGCTCGAGGAATTGATATCCCTTTGCTTGATAATGTCATAAACTTTGACTTCCCTGCAAAACCTAAACTTTTTGTCCATAGGGTAGGGAGGGCTGCTCGGGCAGGGCGTACTGGTACAGCATTTTCTTTTGTAACATCTGAAGACATGCCTTATGTATTAGATCTTCATTTGTTTCTCTCCAAGCCAATTAGAGCTGCTCCTGTACAAAAGGATGAAAAGGATATGAACAATGTTATGGTGGAATTAGATCAAGCAGTTTCTAATGGAGAAACTGTCTATGGTCGCTTCCCCCAGCCTATAATAGATCTTCTATCGGACCGAGTTCGGGAAATCATTGACTCTTCTGCTGAGCTGTCTGCACTCGTGAAGCCTTGTGCTAAGGCTTTTTGCTTATATTCAACTACAAAACCCAAACCTTCTAGAGAGTCCTTGAAAAGGGCCAAAGCTCTGCCCCGTGAAGGACTGCATCCAATTTTTGGAAGTGCTTTAGGAGACAAAGAATTATCTGCACTTGCATTTTCAGAACGGCTTAAAACCTTCAGGTGAACTGATCAATATTTGACTATGATATGTGTATATATAAAAGTAATTTTAGTTGACTCTGAATTGCTGATTTTTACTAGACCGAAGCAAACAATTTTGGAAGCTGAAGGCGAAGCTGCCAAATCCAAACATCAAGTAAATTTCTAGTCTTCTTTCTCTGTATTATCTTTAGATGACACTCTCACCCCTTCGTGAGGAACACACCAAAAGAAGGGTATTGGAGCTGATTTTGGGTGGTGCTTGAGTCATTGTATGCACCCTTATTCTCTCACATTCTTTAGTAATATTGTAGATTTAGAGGGAAAACTAATGGGAAAAGCTTCTCTAAGCCTGCTGAAGAGCCCGGAGACTTAGAGGGTTTATTTGGTAGAGATAAGGATTGGAAAATTGCTCCTTTAGACTTTTTGAAAGGAAGAAATGAAAGTGCTGGAGATCAAGACCTGCCATTTGAATTTCAATTTCATTGAAGTAGGCAATTCACACTTGTTGTTCATTCTTGGATATGTGGTGCTGGACAAAAACCTGCAACCCAAGGGCTATTATAATTTTGACGAGAAAACAATTTGGGCTGGTTGTAAAGAATGCAGGAATTTTCTGGACAATATTGCAAGCAATAAGAGAAACAGAGACTTCTTATCATCTTACAAAGCAAGTGGAACCCTAGGGGTCATGCCTTGGGGATTGATTTTGTTACACAACCAAGTAACAAAGAATTATGCAAAATTTTTTAAATTGAAGGAAAACTCCATACATAGTGCATTGGGTTTTAGAAACTAGGACTCCTAGGTAGGCAAGGAGAAATTTTATTCCCTAACCTATAACAATGCTTTTAGTTAAATAAAGACTATCAAGACTGTAATTTGAAACATATGCTAATTGCTATGTATTCTTTCTATCTTTTAAAGTGTGTTGAATTGAATGTTTGGGTCTTAGAAGAATCTTTTGCATGTCTCTTTTACTCCTTAAATGGCTGGTTCCATTTGTCTTTACCAAAAGATCTGTTGGGCCATTTTCCCAAAAAAATGCACGTACTGTGTTGTACACTCCTTTTGATGTAATAAATCAATATTATGGGCATGGAAAAAGTCTTTGATTGGTGCGGGCATAAACTTACTCATTTTGATTATTTGCAAATCCAATTCTCTACCTACAGTGGAGCATAACTACCTCTGAGCATTGTCTACCCGAGTCAAAGATCCATGCAGGTTATTCATATTTTATATAATATAATTGCCTTTATCCTAGATATAATTTTTCAGATGAAGTGTGTTTTGGACTGATTTCATAATTCATATTTTTATGACAATTAACAGTCATACAAGCTTCATTTTCATACTTGACATTCGGACCTGAACTTATTCGTATAGGTCTATAAATTGACAGAGTACGATGATCATATTTCTTCTTATAAATATGACATTGCTAGAATCTTAAACTGTGGGGCTGTATGGTATTGATATTATATTGCAATAATTTCTAGGGACCTACTAGCCAATGGGTGGATGTCATGAAGAAGAAAAGGGCTATTCATGAAGAGGTCATAAATAAAGTTCATCAACAGCGTTCAAACAATCACTTGACAGAGGTATGCAATTAACATGGTTCTTAATTTACTTTCTTGAGGATTTCTCATTCTTTTTTTCTTTTTCTTTCTTTACTTTTTTTTTCCCATATAAATTGTATTTCTTCTTTTCAAAATCAAAGTATATGTTGCTTTTGGACAAATGAGGAAAAGATTTAACATCATCTTGTAGTTGTATGAGGATTCTAGTAGATACATGAGAGCAATATATGTGAATTTTAATTTGATTAAGCTGGGAGGCAGCTGGAAAATGTAATGAACTATTTTCCTTAGAAAAGTAACATTTTGGTGCAGGAGGGAATTTTGAGTCAAAAAATGACTTCAACCCTGTCTGAGATATATTAATTTAAGGTGTGAATGGGATAACTTAATTCCACTGGAGTAATCTGGTATTGTCATCATGTTCAAATAAAATGCTAGGACGTGTTTCATAATGCTTAAGGTATGATTTTGGACCCTCTCCTCATTATGTGTAGTTTACTGCCAAAAAGATCAGAGCAAGATTAACTTTATTCTAATTTGAAAATTCATGAAACAAGGCCTTGACTTTGGATTAGCAGCACAAAACTGCTGAAGTTTGCTTACCCCTTTTTGTGGTTTCAGCGCTTTAATATTTGGGATAGTAAATAAGTGAGAAGTTTTGGATGTTTTAGTCCATTAGATTTACCATTTTCATTTCTTTCTAGTTGTTATAACTTGCTTTTACCGTCTGAAGCTGGATTTCTGGATTTATACCAATTTTAAGCACAGTTTTCTCTTTCTGCACGTGGCAGGAAGTTTTGACTGTAGAAAATCCCCCAAAGAGCAAAGAGAAGCAAGGTTTGCACTTGGTTTCTCTTTTCTTTTCTTTATGCATTTTGGTTTTGGATGAATTACTTACATGTATAACATTATGTCCTTCCAAAATTGAATATTACCTTTTTACTTGGCATGAAAATTAAGAGAGCCTTAACCATATTTCAGTTTTCATAATCTCTCTATTAACAAGGGCAAATTGTCTAGGTAACATCTAAACATTTCAAAATAAGTATGCATCTGTATTTATGCATATATATATGTTGAGAGAGGGAGAGAGAGATATGAGCAGAAATGCTATTAGAGGAAGCAAGTGTTTTCTAATGCTGATATCTCTTAGTGCTAAATCTGAAATTTAAGTGACTCCTAATTTATACTATGCCATACCAATTTTTACAGTTTCTGGTTTAAAAAGGAAGACAAAGAGTTTCAAAGATGAGGAGTACTTCATAAGTTCAGTGCCCACAAATCAGGTGGTTCAAGAGTTTTGGTTGCTTCTATAACAGTCTCTTTTGCTGCTTTGGAGATGAATTATTATCAACTTTGTTTGCTCATTTCCTCTTCAGTATAATGTGTTTTTGCATTTTTTGTTATGGAGTTAACTTTTAAAAATGTTTGTTACTTTCAGCATTTTGAGTCAGGACTATCCGTGAGAAATAACCAAGGGTTTGAATCAAATAGGTAAGATCTATTTGTTTGAAAATAATATTCTGGTATTTGATATGGTATCCTCCTTTAGTGTCTTATTGGTTTGCTGTTTGTCTGATACCCATTTTCAATGTAACTGATTGAAAGGTATGGCTTTTGAGACTTTCAAAATGGCATGATGTACCTTGAACTTACAATGATTTACTGAAATACTATTATTTATGAACACTTGGAAAACATTATTAATTCTCTGAAATAGAAAATGCTCATTTGAGTGGCAAAAGCACATTAAGTTAAGTGCAGATGCTGATTCTCACCAGAAAGTTAGTAGTATCTCAAGTCTATATTGCATTTCTCGGACAAAAAGCTCAACAAATTGTGGGTTAAAGTAGAAGAATGCAATAAATTTGCGAATGTTCTGTTCTAGTGGTATACAGCCTCTTCAATTTTCGTGTTGAAGGCATATAAGTGCATGTTTGACATTGACATTAAATGTATGATAAATATATAAACACAATATTGGTATACATAGATGTCTATATAAGTATATGAAATTGAGGATAGCAGGTGGGTGGGTGGGGGGTTTGTTTCTTAAGAAGTCAGCTGTTTAGTAGCAATTATTGAGTCCAGTCTTGTAGTGTCTTTTTTTCTTTTTGAAACTGGTCTCTTCTATTATTCTGGGTTGTTTAACAATCGTTGTCATTTAGGTTGGAATCTGCTGTTTTAGACCTTGTTGCGGATGACAAACAGGGGCTCCGTATGCAGAAAACTTCCTATCATTGGGATAAGGTAATTTACAGAATTAAAATTCCTAATTCTTGTTCTTCCTGCCTTATTTAACCAAATCCATTTTATTTTTGCAACAGAGGAGTAAGAAATATATCAAATTGAACAATGGGGAACGTGTGACAGCAAGTGGAAAGGTACTTAGAGATCTTTCATATTTGGCATGCTTGTATGATTCTTACATAGACATAAACTACATTTTATTTCTCCATGGATTCAATTTTGATGAAATGGTAGATTTTGAGTACCCAGTAGGCTATGATGAAGTTGGTTGTTTTCCATTTTGACAATGTGTGAATTTTTCATATAATTGTTGAATTCTAGAACGTGTATTCAAATGGATTTTGCTTTTTGTACCTTTTTTAGTCATTGCTTGAGGAAAAGCATGCGATTAGGTATATCATCATGTCATTTTGAAACATGGGTTCCCTGATAAAGGTTAAAATATTTTCTGCCAAATAAAAATGAATCATTTTACTGGTTTTGAGGTTTGTTGATTTTCATTCTGTAGGTAAAGACAGAAGGAGGTGCAAAAGTCAAAGCTAAGAGAACTGGCATGTACAAGAAATGGACAGAGCAAACACATAAGAGAATATCTCTTGCGGGAGCAAGAAATGGGGGTGCTGCTGAAGGATCGACTAGTTTTGCAGGTACCTATTATAATAATTTTTTTGCTAAACTTACTCTCTTTGAGAGACCCCGAACCGCAGTAATGCCTATACATGCATGCATACAGGGTATGTCAAGCTTTTACATATATATATATATATATATATATTTTTATTTTTTTTTTGTGGTCTCTAGCTGGTGTTCTAAAATATACCTTCTCCCCCAGTCAATATTCTTTTTATTCCTGCATTTGTTCTATACCATCAGTTCTCTTGCTAGTTTCGGTTGGTTGTACCTAAAAATGTTGTTGATATGAAAATTTTCTTTTTTGTGCATATTGTTATTCAGATGTTTAAGTTTAACTAATAAAACATTTGATTTGGCAGGAGGTGGTGAAAATGGACGGTTTAGAGGAGGAAGGAAGCGTCATATGGCAAATGCTCATGTACGCTCAGAAATTAAAGATGTCGAACAAGTCCGGAAAGAGAGACAAACCAAAGCAAACCGAATTGCTCATAAGAAGGGTAAATCTAAGAAGGGTCAGAAATTCAATAAAAATGGTGGTAAAAGAGGAAGGAAAAAGTGAGGATTTTGCTGTTGGTCAAGTGTAAGTGTTAGTGTGTGTTTGAAATATTTGTAATCAGAAATTTTGTGGGTACCTTTTTGAGACTAATAATAATAATTTAAAAGGAAGAAGAGATTGTTTATTTTTTGGCATTTAATATAAACATTAATTCTTCACTTCATCACAAATTTCAGTAGCAGCCTTAATAAGTTAATAATATAACTATAATAAATCCTCTACTTATTGCTCTGAAATGGTTCAAATTTGTAGTCCAAACCAGCCCCATATTGCCATGCCTCAAGTCGCCGCATCCATCTGTATCTTGTCTTGTCGGAGAATGTTTTTTTAATCAATGGCCTATTATTATTACACACAACAATTCACTAAGCCAAAAAAAAAAAAAAAAAATTGAAATTTTAAAAATAGTTACCGTATTGCTGGGTCGACAAGGATGGAAAGAAATGAATAATAGCCTAACATGAAAAAATGTCGAAACCAATCAACCAACACGGGAAGAGTAACCTGAAATTAGAACAGCAGCACAAGAGATTTATTTATTTATTTTCAAGTACTCTCTCATATATGCTTTTTTATTTTCTTTTTATCAAATTAATCAAAATATATGAAGAATTAATTACCTGCTTAAAGATTGAGGGAAGAATTTGAGGCTTATTTAACATTACAAGGGCTAATGTGTTTACTAAGGGACCAAACTGAATGACATCCTGTTCAGTGCAAGTAAAGCTTAACTTTGTTGGCTACAGAAGCTAGAAAATTGATAAAAGGAATTTTTAAAGATGTATGTACCTGTAGAAATGGCCTTAGAACTGGATCACCTAGTTTCTGATAGGGTTGAAAATTATTCCATGTAAAACAAAGATACCTGGAAGAAGAAATAGAAGAAGAAATAGAAATAGAAATCGGACCTTCATGCAGTGGAAATTAACATAAAGAAGTTCATTGATAAAATCTCGGGAAACTTTTGACTCTTTCTTGGCTGACATTGCTCTTTGGAACAACCAGGATGCACTTAAGTTAGGCTGCATGACATATATATATATATATATTTTCAGTAAGCAGATAAGATTGTGAATCCTTTTAGCAAAGCAGGAAATGGCTTACCAAATATGGATTCAACAGAGACAAGCTCTCCGAGTCAAGAAAGTCACCAACAACAGCTTCGTAGATGCCTAAACTTGAAAGGTAAACAAAATAATACCATTCTCTGCTTTTCTTTATATGCATTCAAAAACAAAGTCATACCATACCGGTTGTTAATCTAGAGAGATGCCTAGTCAAACTCCCAAAACCACCAAAAGAAACTGGTGATTGTATGCCGCTAGCATCGCCAAACTGCACCAAGACATGTGTTTTTCCTGATATAACCAACCATATTTGTAATGTGATTTCAGGAAGAGTACGAGGCAAAACACCTGTAGAACACGGTCAAAAGCTGCTGGCAATGGACTGCCAACACACACAGTTACCATATATAAAATAATGTTCTGGCATCAAGATAAATATGCTCCTTCAATACTATATTTGATTGAATGAATGGTTTTTTACCTGTCACGATACGTAGGAAAAATGCCAAATATAACTCTCAAGACTTGTAGATCATCATCAAGTGACACGCCCTGTTTAAAGACACGGATCAACCATAATAAGGGGATGCAAAAATGAACCTTAAAATCATCTACCTGATATTTTGGCATCAAATCCCAGTAATCTTCCAGCAAATCTTCCAGCGTAGGACATCCTGGTTGTGGATCAACATAGGTGAACATATATGTAGTTCTGTCCATTGGACCTGAACCAGCAGGAAAGGCCTGCATAACATAATTAATAATTATTCATGTCTTCTATTATTATTATTAAGGGAAAAACCAAAACAAATACCTCCCAGAAATATTGTGCTTCCGCCTCTCCTACTTCCTTTACAGATCCGCTGCTATATATGACATCACTTTTGGAATTCTCCACAAATCCACGACAACAGGAACCAACCACTAGACAAACACCATCCGGTCTCCTGCCGCCTCTGATCTGCAGCAACAATTTATTATATGACTTGCAAAAGAAGAATATATAAGGAAGAAAATTTTCCAAAATACTCAAATCAAAAGAATCTGACTTGCTTCACAATTGGCGAGAAGTTCCCCATGGCATCAATTATGAGATGTGAAGACAAAATCTTTGCTTCTGATAGTTCCACCACCTATTAGAGAAAAACTGAAAGTAAGAACCTGAAGCAACATTAAATTTCATAACTAGTAAAAATTAAGTTATTCTTTTGTTCACACAATTAGAAACAAAGTCAGAAATCTTACTGCTGTATCATCGTATATATAAATGTTAGACACGCTGCAACCCTCAAAAATAACACCTCCAAGAGAATCAAAGCGGTTTCTCATAATCTCCACAAGTTTTGCAGGCCTGCATAGACAATAGAAAGAAGAAATACAGTGATTGGAGAGACACATTAAATCTCAGAGGAGAGTTTCACAGTCCCTCTTCTTTTTCCTGCATTTAAAATTTTTCATTTAGGCCAAAAGAACTTTATAAATAAACTAAACTAAACTGTCTTTCCTTTAAGAGGAAAATAGATATGCTTATATGGATATGTCAAACATTGCACTAACCATTTTAAAAGACCACCATTTCTTTTTACCAAAGGCGTTACTAACTAGTTGATAATAACTAATTAGCTTCACTGACACCGAAAAGCCATAATTATGACTTTGAAAGAGAAACAAAAAGCACTTTTGTCAGTTGCATTATAGTGATGGAATAAAGACTTGCTTAAATTATAGATAAAAACCATGAGCAGATAGTATTCTTTCTGGAAAAAGGGTATATTTTTCACCTCTTCTTATATAATCCTCAACAAACATCAGAAAATTTGATCAGCTACGCTAGAATAGTTCTACATGTTGGGAAGGTAGAAATTTTTGACCCAATATAGATGAAAAGAACAAGTCTATTTTTATCTTTCAGCACAGAAATTTTGAGAAATTGTGCAAAATACAAAAAAATAAAAATAAATCATTGATGTAGTTCATGCAGCTGCAAAATGTATGATTCATAATGCAATTGTGGATATATATGGTTTCATTTTAATTTCTTTATTTTCTCTAATCATTTGTGGAAAATGGGAACATGTCTAAATGAATTCAGACATGTAAGTTCCCTGAGATTGCCAAGCCAGACAAACAAATATGTAGAATCATAAAAGGAAATTTAAACTTACGAAACACCTAAATTAAGAATATCTTCAACCCAAATCTCTCCCTTCTCTTCAAATCCACATCTGTTCTGCAAAAATTGAGAGAAGAAAATATTATAATGGATCAAAACAGGACAAAAGCAGAAGACACAAGTGGAATTAGTTAGATTGCCTTTGGAACATCACCTAGTTTTGGTTCTACCAAATACTAAACACCCGCCTACGAATCATCATGATATTTTCCTAAACAGATTTAATAGGGACAATTCAATTGTTGGTAAATGAAGAATATATTTCAGGATCTGATGTCACCAATATAAAATGAAAAGAAAAAATGACAAAGGGTTCCACTTAAAATAATTTTCTGTTGATAGTCTCTCATCCTGTATGATTCTCTAAACTCAGAAAACAGACTATAAATTTGAGGGATTGAACCAATCATAAAGTCTGAGCAGGATTGCTTCCAATGGAGGTTCATATTGCCTAATCTAATATGAGTTTCAGAACATAAGTAAAACTGCCATAAAATACAGGATTGAAAGATGCTGCAATTGCCAGATCAATTTCATCTTCAGTAAGAATTCCAACTTCTACAAGTTCCAAAAGTTCTTTTCTGGAAATGTTCCATTCCTGTTCCCTCTGAAAATCAATGAAAAAGAACAGAAATTAAAACTGTATATAAGATCATTAATCTACGAGACAATTTAAAAATGAGAGGCAACAAAAGAAAATTATGATACCCCTTTTAAAATATTCCTTTCTATAATTCCAACTCGAAGTCCTCTGACACTCAAAGCTGTAGCAATGAAGATTCCTAATGTACCTCCACAAACTATGACATCAAATGTAGCTTCACATTTTCTGAAAATCTCAGATTGGCTAAACGAACCGGCAATATTTGAAACTACTGGTTGAGGATCTTCAACAACTGTAAGTTCTTTCCAATAAGAGTTTCCATTAAATATACATATATAGATGAATTAAAAATAAGTTCTAAGTGAATGTGATGCATACTTTTACTACCTTTTGGAGCAGAAAAGATTTTAGACCACAATTGGTCCAATCTCTTCAAAGCCTTGTATGAGTATGCACCACCAGCACCACCAACTTCCCCACTTACTGAGATACTCTCCATTATCCTCTACAAAAGATAGAGAATTCAAACCAAGTACTACTACTATCAAAATGAATTCCATTCTCATACACTTGAAAAAAAAAAAGAAAGATTAAAAATTTCCTTCACCAACACCATAACTAGCTTTAATTACACAAGAAAAAGAACCCAGAAGATAAAGCCAAAAGAAAAAAAAAAAGGCAGTCTTTTTTTACTTCGGTTCTTGAAGGGGTGGCTTTTGGAACAAGTGAAAATTTCCTCCTCCTTAGAGATTCTGAAGTTCTACAAGGGCAATGAGACAGTCCAGTCTGAGTAAGTGATTGAATTTGAAGCAAAACCATGCTGATTTTCAATTCAGAAAAAGATAAGATTAAATGGAAAGAAAAGGGCAAGTGATGGAATTAGGAAAGGAAGCTTTTCAATCAGTAACAGATTTAGTTAGTTATCATTTCCATCAAAATTCAGCGAGAAGTTAAAGAAGTGAGAGAATAAGCTTTTGACACGTCTTAGGTGCGGCAATATTGGCTTGTATATCAAAACTATATAAAATTGGCTGGTAGCTCAAGCTCAACAAGTTCCTAGAGGGCAATATTTAGATTAAAAAACGTTTGAGGGCAGAAACTAAATTTTTAAACAGTTTGAGGGCAGAAACTGAATTTTTAAACAGTTTGAGGGTTACCATATAATTTGCAGCTGGTATTTTTTATACTGATATGCAATTTTGCCTTCTGAGCGGACATTCTTAAGTGAAGAGAGAACATAAGCGAATGAAATAGAAAAAGCTAATAAGTATGTGCATTTGTGTCCATTGACGCTTCTTGATTTCATAAACTCTGATTCCAGAGAGGAAAAACAAAGAAGAATTGATGGGAACCGCAATAAATTTATTGTTCTCTTCTCCAGTTGCTCTACCCAGATGCTCATTGCTATATTATAACTCTAGCTTCAACAAGAATTCTTCGTTTCGTGGATTCGAATTCACTAGCAAAAGGCCCCCAAATGGCGATCTTTCTTGGACTTTGCATAGACAGGTTAGTAAGTTTTTCTTTTTCACATGTTTTATCTTCTAATATGCTATATATATATATATATATATATATATATATATATCTGATGATCTTGCTAATCTGATATTGTTTAGATTTTTCCCCCTTTTCTATTCTGCTTTTCAGTTATGATGTTAGAGATTTTATTGCTGAACATTTATCTCGAAAGAATGTAAAGAATTCGTAAAGGAGTTCGTATTGTAATTTTTAAACCGATTCAACTATGTATGTATAAACCCCCCCCCAAAAAAAAAAAAAAAAAAAAAAAAAGAAGAAAGAAAAGGTTAGCCTTCTGGTACAGTTGCTTAAAAGGTTTTCCATATAAAAAGACTTTCTTTAGCTGCCAAAACACCAAGGGTTATTCAGATTTATTCTTCAGTTTTCTGTGTAGTTAAACTTGCATACTTAAAAAATCTTTTTATTTTTTCATCCTTTATCATTTGTATTCACCTCCAGCTGATGTTTGGTAGTACTTTGCAATATGTGTTGTTGTATAATTATTATATATATATATATCGGTGTCAGGAATAATGACTTTAAAAGATAGAGGAAGGAATGAAGTAGTTGGAAGAAGATAGAGGTGCTAAAAGATAATATTAGATAGAATCATTTAGGTTGCTTTGGACATGTACAAAGAAAATTGAGGGATGTACTTGTCGGAGAAAATGGAGAGTTTCTAAGAGTTGGAGTGAGGCTTAAGAAGATTTCAATAAAGTTGATTCAGCAATGGATAGCTGTTTAAATTGGATAAGAAATGGGGAAAAAAATTTGTATTCTGGACCCATGTAATACATTCTCGTTCGTTCTACTTGATCAATTCTTATATTTGGACTATTGCTATGTTGTTGTTGTTGGAACATTGACTAGTATTATTAGCTATTTCAATTGAAATATTAGCTTACAAAAGTTTGATATGTATATATATATATCTGAATGTTTTCTCATGTATATTTGTTCATATATTTAAATTTAAGACACTTGGTGTCTTCAATGGAGGTCTCATCTTGGTATTTTGAAAAAGCAATGCAATAAACAGTCAGGGATTTGCTAAAACCCCAACACATGTGTTCTTTGATAAAAAAGAAAGAAATATTATGTTAAACATATTTGCATCTTACAGTTATCATGAAGTTTTCTGCATGACTCAATTATCTACAACTATCTTGTGTGTTTCCAAAATTTAATGCGACATTGACAATGTACTTTAGGTTTGTAGGTTGTCTCATGTGCAGCAGAGGATGCACATAATCAGCGGCAGTCTTGAATCTCTCTTTCGTCACAACAAAGTTATACAAGAGGAAATAAATGAGAAGCCAGTTGGGATATATCTAGCTGTGAAAGATATTGGAGATAATCCCCATTGTCCTTACTGCTTAGCCAACGGTGCTGTTCTTTGTTGTACTTGCTCTGGTTCTGGCTTATATGTTGACTCTATATTGGAGAGTCAGGGTATCCTTGTCAAAGTTGAATGTCTAGGTACAATGCTTTTTATTCCCCCTATGTGTTTCCTTTTCCACGGAGTTCTGCTTTTCCACTTAGACACAGATGTAATAGTCCAAACATTTTTGTCAACCCTCGTATTGATATATAGAACAGCCTTTCGGTTTTGGGCACACATGACTTGCATAAGTATGATATTATTGAATTTCAGTTAAGATATACACACTCGCCCTGATTGTGAATGAGTCTTCTGGTTTTATTTTAAGTTTTTATCCTTTTAGCATGTAGAGTCATACTAGAGTTGAATGAAGGAAACAACAAAGGAGTATTTGGGTTTTCAAATCTGTTACTAAAATTAAATGGGTGTTAACATAAAATATGTCATCATCATGTTTGATACAGGTTATAGAAAGCAGCCTAAAGCATAAAGTTTCTTTTTCCTAGTTTTCTTTAGTTATTTATTTCTATGTGGTTTATAATTTAATTTAAGAGTGGTTTCCTATTTTTTGCATATCCTCTTGGTTAAGTTGTTATGTTTAAGGTTTAAAATCTTACTTACTTTGGTTGCTATTGCAAATTCAATGGCGAAAGGGTTCACAGGAGATGTGAGAAATGAAAGATTGTAACCTTGGAACAAATGAAATCAAAACTAAGAAAGCACTTTTTACCTATAGATAAAATGATGACTTTGCAGGGAAGATTTTCGTGGATTTCAATAGGTTGATACAAGTGAACTTATCATATGCTAGCATTGCAACAGGTTGAAATGCATAGGCTAGTCAAAGATATTTTTCCTAAAGGTTTAGTACAATACATTATTAATAGCCTGACATTACTTACATCTTAGGAAGGTTGATAATCTAAATATGTATGGATTGTGTAGTGAAATACTAATTTCCCCCATCCCACAATGAAGATGACATGCTTGATATGATTTCTAGAATTCACTAGGATGTTTGGCATCCTATCAAGGCTAATAATGCTTGATATGCCACTCACAGTACACAAATAATGAATTGATTGAAACAAGAGAAATCTGAGGAACAGCAATTGCAATGGCGCTTGCAAGTATTATTTCTAAGTAATAGTAATTACAATACCAAAATATTGCTTTCTTATCCTATTTAAGATATTCAAGAACATCTGATTATGAATTGTCTTTTAGTGGTTGTGATCTTTCAATATCTGCATGTTGTTCTATGTGAATTTATATGGATTTGCTGATCATAGGGTTTTGAAGATTAACATGTTTCCAGGATTTCATAAGTTAAATCTTCACTAGACATACTAGTTTTGTTCTTGTTTTATACCTAGGAAAATTGCAGTAAAAAAGAAAAAAAAAATGCTAGTCCTTAACATTTTTGTTGTTAATTGTGATTATGACATCACAGTTCAGCAATTCAATCTTAGCATGTAATACTTGTAAGAGAGGGCAGTGTCTATCATTCCTTTCTTTTCATGTTGGTTTCATATGCTAAAGAAGTTATCTTTTGAAATAGAAATGGTTGAAGAGAAGTTTTTCATGTCATGTCCTGGTGAAATGCAGGTTGTGGGGGAACTGGCAATGTTCTGTGCTCAAAATGTGGTGGTCGAGGTCACCTGGGACAAACTTGTTGAATAAGTTTTGCTTCCAAAAATACCTTTTGGTGCCTTGGTGATGATTTTTGTAATGTAATCCATCTTCGTGCAGATCTACAAACAGGTTACCTAGAAACGATTACTTCTAGGTTAATTTTGAGTAGTGGGTGTGGCATTTACGAAGTATAAAGAAATTATTCTGTCATTGAATTTTGGGATTATGATGTGTGCATTTGTATTTTTATGAGTTGTCCTCGGGGACGTCTTTAAGATAGTTTACATCCATTTAAATTGGCAATCACAGTTTTTTTATAAGCAACATATATTGATAAGGATAAAAAAAGGTACAAAGCAGAAAACGCCAAAAGCACTAAAACAGCTAAAGCAAAGAGCAGAAACGTAAAGAAACAAACAACTGGAAAAGAATAAACTAATACCCCAGCCTCCCTAGGTAACCTCCAGAACATCAGGCAGGAGGTTTTCTAGGTCAACTTGGCCAAAGGAAGAAGTCTCTTTGCCCCACTTAGCTAGGGCATGAGCACACTTGTTCAAAGTTATAAGATTCCTCTTCCTTGTGCTATAAGCGAACGGGCTCTCCAATCTCCAAAATCATCTAGACCATTAAGAGTTAAAATAACATTTGCAATGTCTCCTTCAAAAAGAATTTTATCAATCCGCATCACTTCAGCAATTTTTAGTGTTTGGATTGCAGCTTCTATCTCGGCACAGAAAACATTGTGGGACTCAAAGTTGTTAGTCCAAGCACCAAGAGTGTTACCATTAGCGTTCTTTAGCACTACTCTGGTAGTGGTGTATCCATCCTTAAAAGAAGTATCAAAATTGAGCTTCCAATAACCGAGGGTAGTTGTCAACTTGCTTTCGGTGAGGTAATTCTAGTCTTCTTCTTTTTTGCCAATGCTTTACGAACAACTAGCCAATAAGAGCAGTTGAGGAGTTCACGGTCTTACTTATGTGTCAGTCCAAGGTAGAATTGTTTTACCCTTCCATGCGAGGTTTCGATGCATCCATATTTGTTCAAAAGCCACGACACAGAAAACTAACAATCTCTTCCTCTCGACTAGTGGAAGGGGAAGAAGACTTTTCTTACCAATGATCAGTTTGATTCATTGTTTAATATCAAGATGATTAAATTGCTCAATTCTGATATGCCAAGGGGAATTTGATGCGTTCTGTTTATAGTGTGCTAAAGATAGAGTTTATAACTTATGTTGATCATGTATAATTAAGGATTTTATTTAAGCACATTGCAAATAGTTCACTTAATCAAACAGAACCTAAGGTAGAGTACCTATCGTGTAGATAGTCATATGGTAGCATCAACGATTTTATATTTGTATATATCGATTGTCCTAAGAACGTGGCAACGACTTAAGTAGCATCTATTATTCACTTTCATAATATATCTATCAGGAATTAATCAAAGTTTTCCTTAAGTTGAAGGAGTGGTTTGATCACAATCCATAAATCAAACAGATAAATAAAGAGTTTTTAACTGCAATTTAGACAATTTGCTTGACCTATGTTCGAAGATTTGACTAGTCTTGATCTAAGACAATTATGATTTGTTATCTGCTTGTTACCATATCTGAGTTACCTAAATTAATTATCCCGGTATTGGTCAGCGATGATAATCTTGATCATCTTTCGAGTTACTTAGTAAGCATTGTGTTACTACCCCCCTCTAAGATTGACATAAAGAACTAACTCAACATTATTAGATTTTTAACATACATGGTGTCTGTCATGTTAATCATCCTAATCTGGCAGTTACTACAATTACCTTCGGGTCATAGCTTAAAGTAGAATTGTTAAATTAAACTATTATGACATTCTTCATAATCCTAAGTTTAATTTAAAAGTACAATTAGATAATCAAAGCATAATGATAACTTCAGCTTCATGATCTTCTCAGGAATAAGTAAATCATAATCTCAAATTGCAAACATATATGACTAAACATCTTGAGTTCCAGAATTCAAATAGATACTAAAGTAATAATTACAGGAAACATAAAAGAAAGAGTTTAGTGAATATTTGTCGTAAGACTGTCACTACTTTACGATATCCTCCTTCTTGCTACCTCCTCTACTTTCAGGAATTAACCCTAATTTGGACGTTAGAACCTTTGGGGCATGTCTCCTCGAGCTAGTAGTAGTTGTTCACCTTCTGGTCAGGGCTCAAGCACTACTACGAGAACCTAGTGTTCTCGTGGATTTCTTATCGAAATTTTGAAATTCTATAAAAACCAAACTCAAATATTACACTGCACGAGTTCCCGACATATGAGAATAAGACTCAAAACTAGGGAATCGTGTGACTCTGAGCTGCTAAATGCTATGTGTTGAGTGGAAAGGGATGAGAGTGAAGTACAGAGGCCTAGGCTATTTATATGGGTGGACTGGAGCCATTTTTCCATAAAATCCCAATGTGGGATGTTGGCTGAGCCTCAGGACGGTCGTCCTCTCTTCATGGTGGTGGTCCTGAACTTATGGGAAATTACAATTTTGCCTCATATTTTGCTATTTTGTGCCATTTAACCCATGAAACTTCTCAAAACTAAAATTTAGCAATTAAATATTAATTTAATGCAATTGAGTCCAAATACTTTTTAAATTGACCTAAATCAAGCATAAATACATGCTAAAAAATGTTATATAATTTATTGGAATTCCACCAAATAAGCTTAGAGAGAGGATAATAAAACATCAAATGGATGATTGATTCCTGATTTGAATCACAAAAATAGCAGCTATCGTTGGTTGTTGGGATAAATTTAGTCAGCTTATCCAAAGTAGGTATCGAACCAGAGAGGAGCTTCTAGAGTAGGAGACTGTGTCTGCCATGTAAGTCCAATTTCCAAATTCGTTTCCATATGTCAGCCGATCCTCGTCTTGAATTAGAAACTCTATATTTGATGACAAGGTCGTAAGCAGATTTGACTATAAAGAATAATGTCACAGAGGGTTCTTATACAAATCGGTCTTGCTCCAATTCTAGAATCAGGGTATTAATGATAAGCTTACTGATATCTGCGGGGAAAATACTTTGAACTATGTGTTCGCACCATCTAGTTGCACTTGAATCCATGAGATCACGTACGTAATTGATGTGTTGGGGTAGTTGAAAGGATGGCAGTATTTTGAAATTTTGCAATTGATATACCCATGGATTGCCAAACATTTTGAGTGTAGAGTGTGCTCCAACATGTGAGAGACATCCTGATCGGAGCATGTTCAAACTTTGCATCATGCCACCCCCATATCCAAAAAGCAGACATAGCAGTATGCTCCATATCAAGAATTTTCCTGCCTCTAAGATACTTGGCCTTTACAAGTTGTACTCAGGTTTTAGCCGTAATACAATGTATAGTCCATGTAAGTTTAGATATTAGAGCAATGTTCAGATCATACATACGATAGATTTCCAATCCCCCTGTTTAGGAAGGGAGATTGTATCCATGTTGTCAAGTGCAGGTTGTGCCTGACCTCTTCTTTGTGGCCCTAGAAGAAGCCTCTGATGATTTTATCCAATCTATCCAACAGTTTTTTGGCAACCAGAAAGTTTGCATCACATATCCCGGTATCGCTTGAGTCACCGCCTTTATAAGCACCAAACGACTTGCCAAAAATAGGTATTTTTATCTCCAACCATTAAGCTTGTTTTCCAAACGTTCTTCAATATATCTGAAAGCCTTTGACTTAGAGTGAAAGTTACAGAAAGGAAGACCCAAATATTTACCTGCATGATCACATTCTTGGATGTCCATAAGTCTACATATCCACACCTTGAGGTGGCGACTTACGTTGCGGCTAAAGTGTACCGATGATTTCCCCCAATTCACCTCTTGTCCAATCCATTGGCAGTACATATTTAGACAATTTCTAACAGTTTTTGCTTCTTCCAAGTTCGCCTTGCAATAAATAATTAAGTTGTCTGTGTACATAAGATGGAAAATTTCAGGGCTTGTACAAGAGACCTTTGCTCCAGAGAGTTTCTAATCAACTTATGCTTTTGAGAGGATATATGATAGAAGATCTAAAAAAATTACAAAAAGGGTGGGTGACATGGGGCCACCTTTCTTCAGCCCACGCTTCATGCTAAAATATCCTAACGACGATCCATTCAGTAGAATTGAATAATGTGCAGTAGTCACATATTCGACTATAATCTTGATCACAGTGTCCGAGAATCCCAAACAACCTAGAATGCTCGCTAACACTCCCTATTCCACACGATCATATGCTTTAGCAAGATCCAATTTGATAGCCATGTATCCTTTTGAGCCCTTTTGAGTATTCAGATAATGCATTACTTCATGGTTCACAATAGAATAGCTGATTACTCGGTTAGGGGTGAAGGCTGATTGATTAGGATGAATAATATCTTCAAGGATATTCTTTAACCTAAGCTATGAAATTCGTGATTATCTTTAGAATAATATTGCACAGTGCAATGGGTCGATAATGTTTCAGTTTGCAAGCTTGATCAGATTAGGGATTAAGGTTAAGAAAGTATGATTGAAGGCAGCTAGTAAAACACCCATGGCAAAGTAGTTTTAGACTGCAGCAACAATAGCCTCCTTCACAATGTTCCAATACTTCTTGTACAAAATCAAAATGTTCCAAGACTTTTTGAAATTTCTCATAGAGAAGATTTCCTTATGGACCTCCAGAGCAATTGGGGACTGCTACCTGCATATCATTTGTTTAAGGGGAGATACTAGGAGAGATATAGTCACACATTCTGTGAAGGGGCGTAGGGCATACACTGGTAAAAAGGTTAGAAAAGTAAGACAAGAAAGCGTTACCAACATCCATACGATCTGTAGCCCATGAGTAACAGTCAGGAGAGCCCGATGAATATTGTTGTACCTTCTGTGAGTGATAGTAGTAGCATGAAAGTAGTGTGTGTTAGCATCACCATCATCTATCCATCTTGCCTTTGCTTTATATTTCCATATCATTTCTTCTTGTTTGAGCAATTCATCTAATTCCATATAAAGAGCAGGTTCCAGCGACCTACAGTCATTAGGTGTAGTTTCTTGCACTTCTTTGATTTGTTTCTTCAATTTTGTGATCTTCTTGTGGACATTATCAAATGCCTCTTTGTTCCAGGTTTTTAGCGTCAGTTTAGTATTCTTTAATTCTAGATATAAAGGACCGACTAATATTCCAAGCCTATTGTATGACTAAGCATGTATCAAGATAGGCAGTCCACATACTCTCAAATTTGAATGGCTTTGGGAGATGGAGATTTGGCAGGTCTGGATGAATTAGGAAAGCTTTATGGTCGAAATAGTGAATAGGTAGGTGATTCACGGTAACATTAGGGAAAAACATTCTCCACATATCGTTAGCTAAACTCTTGTCCAGCCTCTCTTGTATATTTGCTTTGCCTCCCCTCTTGTTATTTCAGGTGAAGATATTGCCAATGAAACCTAAATCCAACAATGCATTATCGTCTATGAAAGCACGAAGCCCCCACTGCTCGATACAACATGGTGTTGTCCTCCCCGTTTCTTAGAGCTTTCTACAATGGCATTGAAATCTCCAACTAAAAACTAAGGGCCATTCAAAGTTTTCCCAATAGCATTCAGATAGTCCCAGAACTAAGGGCTAGCTCAGGCTCACCTGTTTAGCCATTTTAGATTCTTGGGTAGATGTTGCTTCTCCTGAAATTTCTTCCACAATCATAGGGTGACTGATCAGACTTCCTACATTACGTGCCAATATTTTTACATGCATGAACCATCTTCATTGGACCACTACATGTTCCTCCATTATAAGCTCAGTTGGGGTATGGTATTGTAACACAGCTAATCTCCTATTCTTACCGATGTGTTGAATGACCAAATTTGTCATTGAGTCATTTACGAGTTCTTCAGTGATTGCCTAAATCTTGTTTACCTGACTTTTTAGGCCATCCATTCTCCTCTTGTTTGATCTACCATGATAGAGCCAGATATTACATTCCCGCTCTGTTGTTGGTCGTGTTTCTGGGTTGGGGGGATCATTGGCGAGAATAGATCCAAACGCTATGGGCCGAGTAGGATGATGGGCCACTTTAGCAATGTAGGAGGAGGAAGTGTTTGGGCTTTCTTTGGGCCCAAATATGGTAGATACGGGAAGGTTTATGGGCTGAGCTCTGGGTGATTTTTCTAGGATGTGGATATGTTTTGGTGGTGGGCTATCTGGATATTGAGAAATCCGTATAGGGGACAGATTGGGAGATATGAGGTGGATAAATTGGTTGGAGGGGAAAACATTTACCTTTGCAGATTGCATTTCATGAAAAGGTTTATGAGATTTCTGACGTTCCTTGTATTTCTCTAAGGAGCTGTGCATGGGTAACGGGGTATGATCGAATTAGTAACTGATAGGTCGTCTTGTTGGTATGGAGGTGTACCTTTTCCTTTTTCATTAGAGGGCACATTCTCCAATTCAAACATGTGATCAGGGTTTTACTTATTGTGGTTCACTTTCATTTTCCTGCTTCCAAGGTTTGAAGCTCTTAACCAAGGTCCAAAGCTGCTTTCCATTTCTTCTGGAGATGGAGATGGATTCGCCAGATGTGTGTGATCAATGTGTCCACAAGTGTAGTCGCTCGTACTTAAAAAAGACCCAGAGTTTCGCACCATTCTCTCTTGAGATGAATATGCCAGTCTTCAAGGCCTGTTGCGTGTCAACAAGAACCATAATACGAAGGAACTTTCTCACCTTGTAGATAGGTTGCGATTCGTCTATAGAGATGAACTTACCTATATAGTTCCATACTATCCTTGCATTATCCGCATTTAAACAGTTAGGAGGTAAGTCATGAACATTAATCCAGAACTCACATAAGTTGAAATTGATTTCTGTTAGGGTGAAGGCTGAGAGTCATTTATGAAGATTGAGCGTGATTCCTTTGATGGCCCAGGGTCCCTGTGAGAGGACTTTATC
The DNA here is from genome assembly GCA_027405835.1 of Asclepias syriaca. Taxonomy (NCBI): domain Eukaryota; kingdom Viridiplantae; phylum Streptophyta; class Magnoliopsida; order Gentianales; family Apocynaceae; genus Asclepias; species Asclepias syriaca. The sequence continues at coordinate 9,940,876 of CM049928.1, read as the reverse complement.
ATGATCTTCCACTTTCTTGAAAGCAAGTTATCGTGAGCTTGTCTAACGATTGGAAGTTGACCAAGATTCCAAGCTGCTTCTAGTACTTCTTTTATAGCCCTGAAATTTATATGTTTAGAAGTAATAAGTTTACCTACCATGGTGAGATCATTATAAGCATTTATCTTCTCATCATTGAAACATAGATCTAGGCAGGAATCTACTCCATACTCGTTATTTATTGAGCTAGTTATTTCAGAAGTAAATGAAAAGATAAGGAAATAAAATGGTAGAAACAAATATAAAAAGGAGTTTAAAGGGGTTGAGAAGGGTGAAACATCCAGAAAAAGAAGAGTTAGCTAGTAAAAGTTTAATGCGAAACTTGAAGATTTAGGTCGAAAATCTCAGGTGAGGAAGAGAACTAGATATGAAACTAGTGAGGATCCATCCCAATTAGAGAGAAGGGAGAGATAATTACTCCTAGAGAGAGAATTCATGAATTCCACCGTCAATTGGCATTCGCAGTTGATGTTAGATTACAATAAAAATTTTAGTCAACTTTCTTGACATATGGCACATATGAAGTATGAAGAGCATTCAACAATCTCACAATTCAAGTTTCGTGCGAAGATTATTGTGGTAAGACTTTTATTATTCAAATATGCATCAACCATATAATAACTAATAACCTAATAAAATTGGGAATGGTTCTAGGGTTAACATATTATAGTATTGTTTCATCTTCACAAAGCAGACCTTTGATTGATCATTCTTATGAATCTGGATTGCAATGGGTGTGAACTAATGATAGGATCTACCCGGGGATGGAATATACCTCTTTTGAAAGCAATGGTTTTGTCCTTTGGAATTGGAATCACACCAATTTCACAATCAATTATGGAGGATAAATTGATTTGGGGATCTTCTTGCAATGGTTGTTACATTGTAAAAGAGGGGGTATAAATTGGCAATGACATTTATGGTGGATCGACAGAAAATGTGTTCTTCTTGGAGGGTATCATGTCATAATGCGGCTTTCAAAATCACATGGAAATTACCTTTATTACCATGTATATGTCAATTTCTTTGGAAATCATGTCGGAATATTCTCCCAACGAGTGCTAATCTCTTTAATAAACTGGATATTATTAAAGATCTGCAGGAGATGTGGAATGGTGAGTAAAACAAATCTTCATTCCTTGATTTCTTGCAAACCAGCATGGCAGGCATGGAAGATGATGCAACTCACCAAGGCAACTATGGAGATGGATACTTGAAGATGCCATTGGGTCCAATTACAAGGTCACACTCCAACAAGCTTAAAGTACAATTTCATAATTATGTTCAATCTTTGATTTCTCAAGAACTTCAAGAAATCACATTGGTCAAGCGTGGAGAAGAGTTTAAGGAGATGCCAATATACTTATGCACATTAGAGCACTCAAGTCTTGAAGGCAAATAAATGGGCATAATTGTTGCGTTGTGTGCGTGTGTCACAAATTGAGAAGATAAGAATATAGAATAAATCAACGCAATCTTAACAAGTGCAAGTATACACCGGTCAACAAGTAATATATGTACCTAAGTACAAGATTATCGATCCCACAGGGACTATGTATGCCAATTACAAATGCAAATATGATTATACAAATGGTTAAAAGAATAAAGAATAATAAAAGAATAAAGAATAATAAAAGAATAAAAGAATAAAGAATGATAAATCATGAAACTGAGATTGGTCTAATGCTACGGCATTCCTACTCCTAACTAAACTAACAGTTAAAGATTAGCCTACTGGAAATAATCACAAGAGTACTGCAGGTAATACAATGCTGCGGCATCCACGCCAAAAATGTAAGTACAAGCCAAAGATGAATCTAAGTATACAAGCATACTTTCAGTTCTATATCAATGCTACAGCATGTCTGGTTTCACCCAAACCACTTGATCTACTAGTCTAGATCCCCGATAACATACCTTGGACCTAGTGCAACGCTAGTCAGTGGAGGTACTGCTGTTCACGCAGTTATCAATCCACTACTATATGAGTTACCGCTGTTCACGCAGTGCTCAATCTAACGCCACATAATTCTAATGTAATTATATGAATAAATCAAGCTTTGCCCCATACAAGCATTAAACATAAAAACAGAAAGTAATGCTACAACATACTTATCATCATAGTCAAAAAAAGTGTATTCAACATGCTCATACTTAACTATACCACAACATCTTCAGGTTAAAGATATATATTATGCTGAAACGAATCATGGAAAACAAAGAATAACGTAATGGGAAAAACAGCCCCTAGGTCCATAGTGAAACCAATAAACGGAATCAACCCTAAGACGGAAAGCATATCACTCCCAAAACATATTTAATCACTCCTTGAACCAAGAATCACGAAATACAAGGATTAAAGTAATAGAAGCATAGTCCCGAGATCCTAAGTGAAACCAATGAACGGAGTCAAGCCTAAGATGGAAAACACATTACTCCTAAAACATGTTTAATCAACCCTTGAACCACTAAGCATGAATTATAAAGATTAAAGTAATAGGAAAAGATATTCCCTAGATCCATAGTGACATCAATCAACGAAGTCAAGCCTAAGACGGAAAAACATATCATTTCCCAAAACATGTTTAATCAATCTTTAAACTCATGAAAACATTCTCATGTTACAAGAACATTCAGTTACAAATATTGGTAGCAAAATGAGGAAATGAAAAGAGGATTACTTCTGGCCGGAAGATCACCCACTGCTCAAATCGGTTTAATCAAGCTGCTGCCCTTCGTTTCCTCTGTTGGATGCTGCTGCTCTCTACTGCTCAGTTGATGGATGCTGCAGCAAGTCACCCTGCTCACTCTTGTGTTCTTCCCTTCCTAAAGGTCAGCCTAAAACTAAGAAGAAAAACTAAGCTATCCTAAGAAAAACTAAGAAGAAAAACCTACTCTCTATCTCGGCCAAGAGCCTTCTAACAAGTAACTTATCTTCCAAACTCTTCACTCTCTCCCTCTGGCCCAGCCCCTCCTCTTGGTTTTCTACATACATATATAACCTCTTGTTGCACCAAGAACCAATCACGAGCTACCATGTGTCCATAATTTCTGGAATTTTCTCCAAAAATTCCAACAAAAAGTCAAAATAAATCCCAGCTGACTTCTGGAGTTCTTGTCTTCTTCCTCTGCACATTTCAGCCAGTTCAGCCGGTCTTCAGCTGCATTCTGTGATCATCTGTCTTTTTCTTCTGACAGCCGCAGGCTTTGCAGCAGACATCAGTACTTTCTGCAGGTCCTTTGTCTTCTTCCTCTGGCGGCTGCAGGTTCAGCAGCTAAATTCCAGCCGCCTCTCTAAAATCCTTGGCCTTTTCCTCCAACTTCTTGTCCACCTTGTCTCCCTACATTCAAACAAATACATATATGTGCATATATATATATATATATATGTATGTATATATATATATAAAGAAATAACAAGTGGGACAAAAGGCATAAATGCTTAGTACCGCCACTTTACATCTAGCTGGATTTTTGGTGACAATATGGTGTGTGAGTGTATAATGTATACATATATATATATATATATAGAGAGATATACATATATACGTATATAGCTGCCAATTTCACACTTGTTTCATGCTAGTCACGGTCAACTTGCATCCAACCAAATTTCAAACATCAAAGTCCCCTTTCCATTCTAGTTCCGCCAATTCAATTCAAACTAACTCCCCAAATAACAATCAAATAATACAACTCATCTTCAATTTGAGAAATTAACTCAATTAAATTGACTTTTAGCACTAATTCCACATAAAAGGCAAAAAGGTAGAAAACATTTAAATCCACACATTTTTATTCACTTTTCCAAATAAAGCCAATGAATTCCCAAATAAGATGTGGAAAATTAGATGTGAATAACTCTAAAATAATAGAGTTATCACACCCCCAAACTCATGTCATTGCTCGTCCCGAGCAATGCTGCAGCAATGTGGCAACAACAAGAATATACATACCCACAAAAATTTTGTTCAGCCAGTTCAGTTGACTTGGGACCAATGATTTCAGAGAAAAATGCAAAATTCAAGTAGTCATAAGTTCCATCCTTAAGTGAATAACCAAATATCAACTAACCCAAGCTCGAAGAATTTCTACTCCAAAATGTGTGTGAATAGTCTTTTCTTTTCAATCTCTCATTCATAAGTCAACATATGGTAATCATAAAGTTCATTTTGTATCCTCAAACTCAATCCACTACACCCCTCTCCACTAATGTAGCAGATTTAGCAATAAAGATCAAAGAGGTCTTAATTTGGTTGTAATGTAGGCTAGGGCTAAGGTAGGAAAAATATGGATAAAAAGTAGGCTCAAAACTTAGTCCTAGTCTGCCATGAGCTTCTACCCAATGCTATCACTTCCCAGAATTTTTTTTTTTTTTTTTTTTTTTTTGGAATCAACCCAAGGAGTATAAAAATTTACACCATGCTTCAGAAATATGTGCAACATTTAACCACAATAAGTATTTAGCAATTATCCTCCAAGAAGCATAACACATATTTTCTTTTCGCTCTTTTTGTTCTTCTTTTTCCTTTGTAAAGTAAAGAGGGTGTTTTCACTCTTTTTCACATATTTTTATACACATACCCTCAATACGTAGAGCATTTATATCAGAAGTTCAAAATTTCCTTAAAATACCCACTAATCCCAGAGAAAATGATAATGCTGCAGCATTGTGCCGCAGCATTTCTATGTTCCTCACTACAGCATTCTCAGCATACCCCCAAACTCATGTTCAACAATGTTCACAGCAGACTAAGATCAAGTTTTAGGGAGAGCAAAGAATGGATACATGCAAATCATTTAGGATAAGTGGCTCTTTAATAAGGGTGTCAAGAAATTAGGTTTAGGCTCAACTTGGGTTAACTAAGGAAGCAAAATACATTAGGGTAGGCTAGAAAGGCTCAAACGATTCAAGAACATGCCTCAATCATTTCTATATTACCAAATCTACTAGGATTTCGCCTCAAGGAATATAACAAATGAGTTAAAAATTCTGAACCTTCATACCATAGTGACTCTTTTTATGAACATGAAAATCTCTAAGTAAGACTATGTGCAAAAGATAGGGAGTAAAAATAATTCTCACTTAGAGTCAACTAATACCTAATTATTTAGGAAGAACGGTACAATGTCTACAAGAATGTGTTTTTGTTTTTAAAACATCATCATGAATCAGGCCCCAAAAGTCTATGTTAATCCTGCTGAAATTTAAGTTCTCACGGGTCATATGAAATGCTGCCACATTATGCAAACAGGTCATTTATGCCGGATAGATCATCTTGTAAGGCATCCTAAAATAGCTTCTTCTTCATACAATGTATCTATGCATTCAACTAGGTCAGAATTCCAGCAGAGAGGTTATCATGTTTCCACAAAAGACAGTAGGAAAAATTTTAAATTTAGCACCATTTTTTTTTTCAACTTTTTACCATGAGAGGACACCCTCCCCCAAACTCAAGGGGAAGCAATGTCCTCATTGCCATCAATCACAGAATTTCAGCCACAGAAGGTCAGCAGGTAAGGCAAATGCAAAACAAAACACAACAAATCAAACAAACAAAAGGGTCAAAACAAAACAAACTACTAGTCTAAAACCATCATCAAGGCAAGTAGAGCAAAACAAATAAAAAGTAAGGTGTCCGAGGGCCTGCTCAGCAGGCATAAAAAAAAATAAAACGGTAAAGTAAAAGAAAGTTGTTTTAAAAGTTCAGAATTACTCCCTTTTTGAGGGATTCGGTGACGGTGTGATGATAACATCATCGTCTGCCATCTGGTTCGGGTCTTCTCCTGGAATCAGTTCAGTTGGGAATGCAGGCCACGGGTTGCCAGCTTGCACCCGATTTCGGGGAAGAGATCTGAGGTGTGCTTCATATTGCTCGCGGGAGAACCTCCAGAATATCTGCAGCTGCGCGTGCATGTGCCTCATCATGGCTACAGCATCGTCAGACGTGGATGCTGCAGCATCTGCTACTGTTGGGGAAGAGTTGTCCATCGGTACTGCTCGCAAGGGAGTTGGAGCAGGCGGTGGCCCTTAAAAGAAAGTCAATTTAAGGGCCCAAATGAGAGAGTGGGCAAAAAGAAACAAAACTTTTATGCAAAAATGAGAGATGCAAGGGTTGCTTGTGAGGAAGGGAGATGCTTAGTTGTACTTTTTTACAAAGAAGCTTATCTTAATGAAGCTGACCTTAACCCTTGTTTGCCTAGTGGTGTTGTTTCTCTTTTGCAGGAATATGGTGATGTCTTCCCTGAAGAATTACCTAAGGAGTTGCCGCCTATTAGAGGGATAGAGCATCAAATTGATTTCATTCCAGGAGCACAAATTCCAAATAGGCCAGCCTATAGAGCAAATCCAGAAGAGACTAAGGAACTCCAAAAGCAAGTGGAAGAATTACTACAAAAGAGACACATAAGAGAAAGCTTGAGTCTGTGTGCCGTGCCAGTCATTTTGGTCCCAAAGAAGGATGGGAGTTGGCGTATGTGTGTTGATTGTAGGGCTGATATGCATAAATCATATAACATTTTTAGCATGTTTTTAGGCATGATTTAGGGTGAAATTGAGGGTAAATTGGTCTTAATTGTTCATTATTAACTCAATTTCACAGTTTTTATGATTTTGGAAGTGTCAGGTGAAAAGTGAAAGAAAATGGCAAATTTCGGGGCAAAACGCAATTTTTCAGAAGTTCGGACTTCGGGGAGGGCGTCCCGGTTCAGGACAGGCATCTTGACCTTGTCAACAGGTCGGGACGGGCGTCCAGGACTCAGGACGACCGTCCTGACTTGGTCAACAGACCGGGACGGGTGTCCCAAACCAGAAAGTCAAGTCCCACATCCAAGTTTTGAGAGAAAATCACTCTAGAAAGCTGCTATAAATACCCCAGACCTTCCTCAGTTGAATTCATCCCTCTCCACTCGATCTGAGTCATTCAGTGGTTTCCAGTGTACAATTCTCGAGTACACAACTCACTTGGAGACTTAGATTTCAGTATAAGTTTTCTTTCTTTCCTTTATTGTGTTTCGTTTTTCTTAGTTTCTGAGAAATAATCTCAGATCCTAGGGTTCGATAGATAGGTTCGTTTCTGGTATTCATAGAATACCCGAGATTTCGTTAGGAGATCCTAAGAGGGCTCTAGGCGTTCGAAGAGTCAGTCCACAGGGCTGGGCTTAAGCCCAGGACGTAAGGTAAAGTCCAGCTACTAGGCTGAGGAAGCGTCCTTCGAAGGTTCTGGCGAGCAGAGTCGGGTCAAGCAGTACGACATATATAGCAGTACGCTCCAACGGCGTGACTACGTAAAGGGTGATTTCTTTATGGCATCAGTCCCCCCTGTCCCTCTCTTTATATGTTGTTACTGTGTTTGTCCAAATTCTGATTTGAATACGAGATGATGATTATTATGAATATTTGTTATATTTGTTGAAGTTGTTATGTTTTTCCGGAAATAGCCACCTGCTTAAATATCCATTATGTCTGCATGTCTAATGTAGTTTCTTTTAAACTAAAATTAGGGTTATAGACAATTCCTAACCACGGTCTATTCATAACCTGTTTAGTTTAACATGCATCAATTAGTATTGGTGTCTGCCATACTAGATAAAATAACCTGCGGAACACCCTGTTTGTTAGAGTAGTCTAGGTAGGCTGAGTAGAGCGTTTATGCCTGCGGTTATGGGCAAGCGGCATGATCCCCGAAGTGACATAGGCTTTCATAGCTATCTTTAGTAGTAACCGTGAGTAGGGCCGTTTACATTGGCGATGGGGCGGTATATCAGATTGCTCAGATGTGGTACACCTTTGGACTCAGAATATAGTTGCAATCCAGGCTAAGATATATCTAAAATACTCGAAGATAGGTCAATCAACATATAGGAACAATATCACATAGAATCAGAACTTTGTCTATAAACACTTTTAGGCTTAATTAAACTTAAATCTAGTGGAGAATGGATCATCCTCTCATCAAAGTCATTGATGAAGATTGCATAACTGGATCATAAGATAGGAGTTAGGATAAAAGGCTAGTTACTACTAAGCAGTTACCACTTCCCTGGGAGTACGATAATTATTTAATAAAATCGTAGATACTTTCCAACAGACTAGCTACACGATAGGTACTCTACCTTAGGTTCTGGCTGATTAAGTGACACCTTAGAGACTAAATGTGGCAATTAGTCAATCACAGTCCTTAATTACTCATAATCAACATAGGGTAAAATAACACCTATTTAGCATATCAACCGGAACGCATCAAGGGCTGTTAACAAACTTACGGTAAAGTATCGCCATCCTATTCCTAGACTGGATGATATGCTTGATGAATTTAATGGTGCATGTGTGTTTACCAAAATTGATCTTATGAGTGGTTACCATCAAATTAGAATGAAGATTGGTGATGAATGGAAAACTGCTTTTAAAACAAAACATGGTTTATATGAGTGGCTTGTGATGCCTTTCGGTTTATCTAATGCTCCTAGTACCTTTATGCGCTTGATGAATCATGTTTTGAGATCATTTATTGCTAAGTTTGTTGTGGTTTACTTTGATGACATTCTGATCTTTAGCAAAAGCATTGAAGAGAGCATGTTGAACATCTTAGACTTGTCTTAGATGCACTTAGGGCAGAAAAGTTGTATGCTAAACTAAAAAAGTGCACATTTTATCGAGTCATATTTCTTGGTTATGTTGTTTCTTCTAATGGAGTTGAGATGGATCAAGAAAAAGTCAAGGCAATCAAGGAATGGCCAAGACCTACAAGTATTACTCAGGTAAGATCTTTTCATGGGCTCGCTAGTTTTTATAGGAGGTTTGTGCAGGATTTTAGTACAATTGTTGCTCCTTTGACTGAAATTGTAAAGAAAGAGGTAGGTTTTAAATGGGATGATGCACAAGAGCTAGCTTTCAATACTTTGAAAGAAAAGCTTTGCACTGCACCTATATTGAGTTTTCCAGATTTTTCTTCTACATTTGAAATTGAATGTGATGCCTCAGGAATAGGTATTGGAGCTGTTTTGTTGCAAGGGAGGCGTCCTATAGCATATTTCAGTGAAAAGCTCAATGGTGCCCAAATCAAGTATTCTACTTATGATAAGGAGTTGTATGCATTGGTGAGAGCTCTACAAACTTGGCAGCATTATTTATGGCCTAAAGAGTTTGTAATTCACACTGATCATGAGAGTTTGAAGCATTTAAAAGGCCAAGGTAAGTTAAATCAAAGGCATGCTAAGTGGCTAGAGTTTATTGAGACATTCACATATGTTGTGCAATACAAGCAAGGTAAGGAAAATGTGATCGCAGATGCATTATCTAGGAGGTATGCTCTGATCTCCTCACTAAGTTCTAAGTTAATTGGATTTGAATATATTAAGGATTTGTACAAATCAGATTCTGACTTCGCAAATGTTTTTGTTGCATGTGAACAAGTTGCTTTTCAAAGGTTTTATAGAACTGATGGATATTTGTTTAGAGATAATAAACTTTGTGTTCCTTCTTGTTCTATGCGTGAATTGCTTGTTAGGGAGTCTCATAATGGTGGATTAATGGGACATTTTGGCATTGCTAAGACACTTGATATTTTGCAAGAGCATTTTTATTGGCCTAACATGAAAAAGGATGTTGAGAGAATTTGTTCTAGTTGTGTTGCATGTAGGCAGGCCAAGTCTAAGGTGCAACCTCATGGGTTGTACACTCCACTACCTGTTCCTAATAGTCCTTGGATTGATATATCTATGGACTTTGTGTTGGGATTGCCTAGGACTAGGAAAGGACGTGATATCATCTTTGTTGTAGTTGATAGATTTAGCAAAATGGCTCATTTTATTGCATGTCATAAATCTGATGATGCCACTCATGTCGCTGATTTGTTCTTTAGGGATGTAGTAAGGTTGCATGGCATTCCTAGAACAATTATTTCTGATAGGGACTCTAAATTCTTAAGTAATTTTTGGCATGTTTTATGGAGTAAATTGGGGACTAAATTGTTGTTTTCTACTACTTGTCATCCTCAAACTGATGGCCAAACTGAAGTGGTTAATAGAACTTTAGGATCCTTATTACGAGCTATTGTGGGAAAGAATTTAAAAACTTGGGAAGATTGTTTGCCTTTGATCGAGTTTGCATATAATAGAAGCATTCATTCTTCTACTGGTTACTCCCCATTTGAAATTGTGTATGGTTTTAATCCACTAACACCATTGGATTTATTACCTGGCAGATTTGGTTAAGTCCATACATAACAAAGCTAGGCAGCATATTGAGGAAAAAAATAAAAAGTATGCTCAAAGAGCTAATCAAGGGCGAAGAGTGATGAAGTTTAAACCCAGAGATTGGGTTTGAGTACACTTTAGGAAGGAAAGATTCCCTAAGCAACGAAAGTCCAAACTTGATCCTAGAGGCGATGGACCATTTCAAGTGCTTGAACGCATCAATGATAATGCCTATAAAGTGGACTTGCTAGGTGAGTACGGTGTTAGTGCAACTTTTAATGTTTCTGATCTATCTCCATTTGATAACGCAGGTTTTGATTTGAGGACGAATCCTTTTGAAAAGGGAGAGAATGATGCAACTCACCAAGGCAACTATGGAGATGGATACTTGAAGATGCCATTGGGTCCAATTACAAGGTCACACTCCAACAAGCTTAAAGCACAATTTCAGAATTATGTTCAATCTTTGATTTCTCAAGAACTTCAAGAAATTACATTGGTCAAGCTTGGAGAAGAGTTTAAGGAGATGCCAATATACTTATGCACATTAGAGCACTCAAGTCTTGAAGGCAAATAAATGGGCATAATTCAAGAAGTTAAAGCCTTATTTTAGGCTGTTTGTTTTAGGCCCAACGTTTTAAAAGGAAGGGCCCTGTTTGGGAATATGTTTAAATTCTTTTTTAGTGGGGTTTTAAATTATATTTAGGGGGTTTTTAAATTCTATTTTAGTGGGCTTTTAAATTCTATTTTTAGTGGGCTTTACTAAAAGACTCAGCCCAACATATCTATTATAGAATTAGGTCATCTTCTCTTCTATAAATAGAATAAGATGGGGCTGTTTTGAGGGGAGGAGAAAAATTAAATTTGTGAGTTTTTTTTAACAAATTAGATTCAGGTTTGTTTTACCTTAAAGATTGATTCAACTTATCAAGTAAGTAAACTTGTGGCGTTAATTCAATTCTCTTTCTCTTTGATTTCTCTTTGTTACCATTTCCTTGCTGATTTGGGGGTGAAGGGATTCGGGGAGTTTACCAAGGGTTGGTTGAGTTTAGATCAGGGACAATTTTTGATGCAGAGGTGATTCTTGCTCTGTTCTTGAATTGTTGCTGTATCAGAAGAGCACTTAATGGGGGTAGTTTTAGTATGATCTATCAATGTTGTATCTTTTGGAGATTTTCTTTTATAGATATGAGAGAGGGTAGTGGAAGTTGATTTTTATTTTATTTGTATTTCTGAGATTTTATTTGTCATTCAATGGCTACTGAAGATGTAGGTGGTCTCATCTACTTGCTGAAAGTGATAATTTGATGATCGTGGAGTGACTGAAATAAAATTAGATTGATTTTTTTTAGTCGACTTAATTACTTTCATTCTTGTTGTTGTTTGATATTTTCTTTTGTTCTTTGTTTAGGCAATAAGCCTGTTCATCTCCTAGCTAGACAATATTTATCTTTCTTGATCTGAAACCGTCTCTGTATTTTATTAAAAAAATTAGGAAGAAATGTACAAGAATAGCTGACAAGTAATGTACAATTTTCCTAAACATAACATGCAAAAATCTACCAAAAGAATTTCTACTATCAAAATTCAAAAGTAGCCAATTATTAACATTTGAGGATTATAAAACTCCAAAACACTTGTCCACTCTAAAGCTAACAACCATACTGCATAATCTAAGGGGCAGTCTCAAAGAATGTAGTATAGACTAGCGAATGTTACCACACCAACTACAACTAGGGTCAGGAATAGTAGTTCTCCTCCAAAGCAGCGTGTTGTGGGAAGATCATTATGTAGTATATCATCCACAAAGTTAAAGAGGACCGGGGGATCCCTTAAAGTTCTAAATTCGCATCCACATTCTGTTCTGTTGACCGATAGGCTTACTTAGCAGACATATCTTGGCCGACTGTACAATGAAATTGCATTTTTTGTCGCCTGACACCAAGCAGTGTAGGCATAGTTGTACCAATTTTGAATTAGGCAATAAACCATCCAACAGATCCCATGGTCACCCATCATGAGGGATCCAATATTCCTTCATTGTGAGTAGCAGCTATTGTGTGGGAATTAGTGATAGTGTACACGAGACTAGTGCCTCATCATCAATCCACTTGTCACACTAAAACAACGCAATGCTCAGATCACCAAAATCCCACTTAATATTCTTGATGGATCACACCATCATTCATGACATGCTACCCCTGCACCAAAGGTTTCCAGCCGCCATACTTAGCCTCCAAAATTTTGCTGGGTAAATCCTTCTTTTGTTTAGCTAATAAAGCCTTGTTGGTAGCTCTTAATGGAGTTAGATCTAAATCGTCAAGATATCAGGTCTATCTTTTTCCACGCCATTGTATGATGGTTCGTTACCTTCACTGGAATTCCAAAAGAAAATCATACACATCCGATTAAATATTGTATCGTTGAGCTCACTAAAAGTGTCGTTTGCCTTGAGTATATTGGTAAAGACACCAAGGTGGTCTTTACAAGCAATAACCGTGTAGCTCTAGAGAGAGATTTTAACTTCCAACCCGCAAGCTTCTTTTTGGCTTTGTCCAAAATATAATGAAAGTTCATCTTTCGAACCCAGCCATGTAGTAGTGGAGCCCCCAAATAAGTTCCTAAAACAGTTGGTGGTCCGAACTTTGAAGACAAGAAAATGGAATGATAGAGATACACTAGAGTGTTTGGAGAAAACCACACTCAAAATTTATCTCGGTTAACCCGGCCCGAAAAACCACAAAAGTCTGAAAGAATATGTTCCATTATTCTAGTTTGGGAGAATTCAACCTCTCCAAAAAAAGTAGGTTGTATGCAAAGAAAACATGCGAGATTCTCGGGCCTCCTCGAGCTGGTTTGATAGTAGCCACATTCCCCCATTCTCCACTACTCATGATATCTTCTAACTAAGAACCTCCATACATTGTACAAACAAATAAGGCGATAGAGGATCACCTTGTCTTAATCCTCGGGATATGGTAAAAGGTGTTAATAATTCCTCATTCCAAATGACCACCAAAGAAGCCGAGGTGATAAACTCTCGAATAAGCTTCACTAAAGTTGGTTAAAACCAGTGTGGCCTTCAAAACTTCATCTGAAAAACCCCAGTCCACTTGATCATAAGCATTCTCGAGATCCACCTTAAGTATCAAATCTCCCTTATGACACTTTCTTTTCTGCAATGAGCGAATTACCTCTTGGGCAATAGTGATGTTATCGGTCGTACATCTCCCTACAATTAAACTAGACTAATACGGCCTTGTGAGCTTCGGCATTACCAATTTCAACTGGTAGCAAGGGTTTTCGGTACCACTTTCAACAAAGCGTTACAAAGTGAGATATACCTGAATTGATTTAATTGTGATGGAGAATCACCCTTAGGAATAAGGCATATAACTGACTCATTAAGATGATTAAGTAGGGAACCATATAGGAATATGTTTCAAACAGCCCGTATCACTTTCTCCCCTGTTAAAAGTCAAACCGACCTACATACATGAAACGTTTTCAGCTTCTGGTGCATTGGTTCACATAGAATTTGAAAGGTCAAATGATAACTAAATTCAATGTATGAACTATGGTTTTGAAGCCCTGAATGTCTAGTTTCTGATGAATAAAAAATTAGAATATTTAGAGTCTCCTAGAAAGTTGAAAAGTCTATTTATTAAATCGTGCATAGTTTATTGAATCGTTTGTTATTTTATTATTATTATTATAATTGTTGAAGGGTATAATATGTGCCTATAAATAGTGGCATTACATTTCATTGTAAGTCGAAGTAGAAAAGAAAAATCTTGAAGCAAATACAATTAGTGTCCATTCTTATAGTTCTTTTCTCTTCCCTAAATATTTGAATACTCCTCCATTTGTCATCAAAGTGGTATCAGAGCCAAGTTCGTGTTCACGTCTTGATGTCGAATATGTACCAGTTACAAGTCCCTAAATTGACAAAGTCAAATTATGGGAGTTGGAGCACCCAGATGAAAGTCTTACTGAAAGCAATCAGTTGTTAGGATATGATTGAACCCGGTTATGATTTTCCAGTAGATACAGCAGCTGAGGCGGCTTTATCTAATGAAGATAAAGAAGTACTGCGGAAAAATCGAGTAAAAGATAGTAAGGCGCTGAATGCAATTCATCAAAGTGTTGATGAATCAACCTTTGAAAAAATTGCTGATGCTACAACAGCAAAAGAGGCATGGGAGATTCTGCAAAAATCTCTTCAAGGAGCAGAGAAAGCTAGAAGGGTACGTTTGCAAACCCTTAGAGCTGAATTTGAGACCTTAAAAATGAAAACGTCTGAATCGGTTGACGAGTATGTCACTTGAGTAAAATCAGTGACAAACGAGATGAAGAGAAACAAGGAACCGCTCGATGATGTTCGAGTGATGGAAAAAATTTTGCGGTCACTGACACGCAAATTTAATTACGTGGTTGCAGCTATTGAAGAATCAAAGGATTTAGCAGAAATCTCCTTTGATGAACTTGTGGGTTCTCTCCAAGCCCATGAGCAAAAGATGAAGCAATACGATGATTCTGAAAGTTTGGATAAAGCTTTGCAAAGCAAGTTATCCTTAACTCAAGGCAGAACAAGCAGCAACTCAGGACAAAGCTCAAACAATCGTGGAAGATATCGTGGAGGATATAGAGGTGGCAACATAGGTGATCGCAGACAACTTGGACGTGTTTATCAATCATATGGTAGAGGACAATCAAATGAAGATTCTCCTAGAGCAAATCGTGGACGAGGACCTCGAGGCAGAAGCAGAGGCAGAGGTGGATTTCAACAGAGATTTAAATCTCAAGTGCAGTGTTATAATTGTGACAAATATGGTCACTATAGCTATGAGTGTAGATCATCTCCTAAACAAGAAGAAAGAAGTCACGTAGCAGCTGTTGAAGATGGAAATGGGGAATCTTGCATATTCCTCACATACAAAGGAGATCAAGGATTCAAAAGAAATATTTGGTACCTTGATAACTGTGCAAGTAATCACATGTGTGGGCGAAAGGAATTGTTCGTTGATTTAGATGAATCTGTCAACGGACGTGTAACTTTTGGAGATGATTCACATGCTAATGTCAAAGGAAAAGGCAAAGTTATGATTACTCAGAAGAACGGAGAAAAGAAGTATATAACAGATGTGTATTATGTACCAGCTTTGAAAAGCAATATCATCTGTCTTGGCCAACTTAGTGAATTGGGATATGAGGTGGTCATAAAGGATTGTTCATTAACCTTGAGAAACAAATATGGAGAGATGGTTTCCAAGGTTGACATGACACGAAATCGTCTCTTTACCATCGACATTGAATCTGGAGAAGTGAAGTGCATGAAGGTATCTATAAAAGATGACTCATGGCTTTGGCACTTGAGGTATGGGCATCTCGGATTTTCTGGACTGAGGTTGTTGGAAAAAGAAAATATGGTGAATGGATTGCCAAAAATAAATTCACCAAATCATCTGTGTGAAGCTTGTATCAAAGGGAAACAACACATACAAAGTTTTGAAGTTGGAAAGTCTAGAAGAGCCAGAAGACCGCTCGAGATCGTGCACTCAGATTTAGCTGGTCCATTTGATAAACCATCGCTGGGAGGAAATAGGTATTACCTAACTTTTATTGATGATTTCAGTAGAAAAAGTTGGGTATATATACTTAAAGAAAAATCAGAAACTCTTGATAAATTCAAAGAGTTTAAAGCGATGGTGGAAAAACAAAGTGGATACTATGTGAAGATACTCAGATCAGATAGAGGAGGCGAGTACACTGCAAACTTATTTGAAGATTTTGTTAAAGAGCATGGGATTATTCATCAGTTGACGGTGAGATACACACCTGAACAAAATGGAGTTGCGGAAAGAAAGAATCACACTATTCTCGACATGACAAGGAGCATGGTGAAAGGTAAGCATTTACCAAGAAATTTCTAGGCTGAAGCTGTTCGATGTGCAGTTTACTTGTTAAATCGTTGTCCAACAAAGAGTGTCCGGTACATGACACCAAATGAAGCCTGGAGTGGTTAAAAGCCTGGAATTGGACATCTCAAGATCTTTGGGTGTATTGCATATGCTCATGTACCTGAACAGCTGAGAAAGAAGCTCGATGATAGAGGAGAAAAGTGCATTTTCATCGGCTATGATGAAAGGAGCAAAGCTTATAGGTTGTACAATCCACTTACCAAGAAGGTCATCATCTCAAGAGATGTTGAATTTGATGAAGCTGATTTTTGGAGATGGAGCGAAGAAGAAAAGAAAGTTGAAGGATTATTCTTCCATGATGAGGAAGATGATGATTTTGGCATTCAAAATGAAGAAGGTGATGGACAGAATCCTCCGCAGAGTCCTGGTATAACAACTCCTTTAACATTTGCATCACCAAGTAGCAGCACGTCAAGTGATGCTCCCACGAAAACACGCAGCCTTCGTGAGATTTATGAAGATACTGAGCCGATTGAGACAACTCTTGACTACTCCTTATTCTGCTTGATGGCTGAATGTGATCCAATCACATATGAAGAAGCAAATGAAGATATGAAATGGAAGAAGGCGATGGATGAAGAAATTGCAGCAATCAGAAGAAATGACACATGGGAACAAACAACTTTACCAAAAGGACATAGTCCTATTGGAGTGAAATGGGTCTACAAGATAAAGACCAACAAAGAAGGAAAGGTGGAGAAATATAAAGCGAGACTCGTTGCCAAAGGCTACAAGCAAAAATATGGAGTTGATTACGATGAAGTGTTCGCTCCTGTCGCAAGGATTGATACCGTAAGGCTTCTCACTGCTCTCACAGCACAAAATCGATGGAAGATTTATCAGATGGATGTGAAGTCAGCATTTCTGAATGGCTATTTGGAAGAAGAGGTTTATATCGAGCAACCGCCTGGATATATGAAGAAAGGACATGAAGACAAAGTCTATCATCTGAAGAAATCTTTGTATGGATTGAAGCAAGCTCCACGAGCATGGAATACCAGGATTGATGAGTATTTTCAGAAGAATGGATTCGTGAAAAGCCCATACGAGCATGCACTATACACAAAGAAAAATGAAGTTGGTGACATCATGATCGTGTGCTTATATGTGGATGATATGATTTTCACAGGAAATAATCCAGGTATGTTCAATGACTTTAAGAATGCTATGACTAAAGAATTTGAAATGACAGACATTGGTGAAATGTCATACTTTCTTGGAGTTGAAGTGAAACAAATGGAGGACGGTATATTTGTATCTCAAAAGAACTATGCGGAGGAAATCTTAAAAAAATTCAGAATGCAAGATTGTAAGCCGATAGCCACACCAGTTGAACCAGGCATCAAGTTAAGTGGTTACTCCACAAGTGAACCGATAGATCCAACGTTGTTCAAAAGCATCGTTGGAAGTTTGAGGTACCTGACTATCTCTCGACCAGATATTTTGTATGCAGTTGGACTGGTTAGCAGATTCATGGAGAATCCAAAGCAAGATCATTGGAGTGCTGCCAAAAGAATTTTGAGATACATCAAAGGTACTGTAGATCATGGCCTCTTCTATACACACTCTAAGAAATCAAGATTGGTTGGTTATTCGGACAGTGATTATGGGGGAGACTTGGATGATCGGAAAAGTACATCTGGTTATCTATTTCATCTTGGCTCGGCAGCATTTTCGTGGTCATCAAAGAAACAACAAACTGTTGCTCTCTCAACTTGTGAGGTAGAATACATAGCAGCTACAGAGTGTACTTGTCAAGCAATTTGGTTGAAGAATATTTTGAAGGAATTATCTTTTGCGCATGAAGATCCGATCACAATCTATGTTGATAATAAGTCTGCCATATCACTCTCAAAGAATCCTGTGTCGCATAGCCGGAGCAAGCACATTGATACAAAGTATCATTTTATCCGTGAGCAAGTGAAGAATAAGATAGTGGAGTTAGTTTATTGTAGCACTGAAGACCAGTTAGCAGATATCTTCACGAAGCCTTTGAAAGCAGACATGTTTCACATACTCAAAAGAGAAACTTGGAATGAAAGCTCGGTTTGAGGGGGAGTGTTAAAAGTCAAACCGACCTAGATACATGAAACTTTTTCAGCTTCTGGTGCATTGGTTCACATAGAATTTGATAGGTCAAATGATAACCAAATTCAATGTATGCACTATGGTTTTGAAGCCCTGAATGTCTAGTTTCTAATGAATAAAAAATCAGAATATTTAGAGTCTCCTAGAAAGTCAAAAAGTCTATTTATTAAATCCTGCATAGTTCATTGAATCGTTTGTTATTTTATTATTATTATAATTGTTGAAGGGTATAATATGTGCCTATAAATAGTGGCATTACATTTCATTGTAAGTCGAAGTAGAAAAGAAAAATCTTGAAGCAAATACAATTAGTGTCCATTCTTATAGTTCTTTTCTCTTCCCTAAATATTTGAATACTCCTCCATTTGTCATCATCCCCCACCACATGCCAATACATATGAAAGAAACATGGTAGTAACATGTCGTAGTCAAGTGTCTTCATATGACCCATTTCATTGATGGAAGCAAAAACTTCTCCATCTGAGAGGTCGCGATTCAACCATCTGCTATCTCCATGTGAGATTCTCAGGATTTGCCACTCCTCCACCGAACATGGTAAGCAAGGTTTCCTAGTATATAACATCACATAGAATTCATTAGCCAAGCCCTTCAGGATGTCTTGTGATACAGCAACAATTCAAGAACTGAGCAAGAATCACCTCTGCATAAAAAATTGTCCCTGATCTAAACTCAACCAACCCTTGGTAAACTCCCCGAATCCCTTCACCCCCAAATCAGCAAGGAAATGGTAACAAAGAGAAATCAAAGAGAAAGAGAATTGAATTAACGCCACAAGTTTACTTACTTGATAAGTTGAATCAATCCTTAAGGTAAAACAAACCTGAATCTGATTTGTTAAAAACAAACTCACAAATTTAATTTTTCTCCCCCCTTCAAAACAGCCACATCTTATTCTATTTATAGTGGAGAAGATGACCTAATTCTACAATAGATATGTTGGGCTGAGTCTTTTAGTAAGCACACTAAAAATAGAATTTAAAAGCCCACTAAAATAGAATTTAAAAGCCCACTAAAATAGAATTTAAAAGCCCCCTAAAAATGGAATTTAAAAACTCACTAAAAATAGAATTTAAACATATTCCCAAACAAGGTCCTTCCTTTTAAAACGTTGGGCCTAAAACAAACTGCCCAAAATAAGGCTTTAACTTCTTGAATTATGCCCATTTATTAGCCTTCAAGACTTGAGTGCTCTAATGTGCATAAGTATGTTGGCATCTCCTTAAACGCTTCTCCAAGCTTGACCAATGTGATTTCTTGAAGTTCTTGAGAAATCAAAGATTGAACATAATTCTGAAATTGTGCTTTAAGCTTGTTGGAGTGTGACCTTGTAATTGGACCCAATAGCATCTTCAAGTATCCATCTCCATAGTTGCCTTGGTGAGTTGCATCATCTTGATTGTCACACTAGGTTCCATTTGCCAACTTCAGCCATGGAATCTGATTTCGTTGCCTCTGAGTAATAGTCGAGGTTGGAAAAACCTCGTGTTGTGTTCCCCTTCCTTTAACCATGGTATCCAAGACTTCTATTTCCAAAAAACTTCCTCCTGAAGAAGAATCTGATCCATTTCTAATCTTAATTTCTCATCCAAGTTCTCCAAATGGGCTGAACTCTTGCCAACCTCACCAAACACCGGAATTTTTAATCAAATAAATTTCCAAATACCTGCACATTCCAACTCAACGAATGTTCCACTAACTAAAGGTTGAGGAGAAGTTGCAATCACCACAAGTTGCCTAACAAGATGTCAAAAATTGTTCAAAACTTGGATGGAGAAACCATGCTATGATATGCACAAATCAATTACATTTTTAGCATGTTTTTAGACACAAATTAGGGCAATATTGGAACGTATTTGATCTTAATTGAATCAAATTGACATAAAATTGCGTAATTTGTGATTTTGGAAGTTTTAGAATTAAATTGTACGAAAACAGCAAATATTGAGGCAAAAGTGCTATTTTTAGAAGAGTTGAGCTTAGGGTGGCCGTCCCTATGGTCGGGACGCCCACCCTGACTTAGTCAAGGCTCGGGGTGGCCGTCCCTAGGGATGGAACGCCCACTTTGACCAAGTCAGAGCTCAAGACGGGCGTCCCAAGCATCCCACATTGGGAATGCAGCAAAAAACCACACCAGTTCTCACCTATAGATACCTCAGGGTCCAGAGCATTGAAATCATCCCTCAGCACTCAACACAAGTTATCTAGCAACTTCGAGTGTCTTGTTTTCTCCATTCTCTGAGTATTTATCTCGGGTTCTAGGAATTCGATAAGATTAGTATTCATTTTTGGTATTCATAGAATACCGTGATTTTGTTAGGAGATCCTATGAGAGAAATAGGTTAGCATATGATATGCACAAATCATATCACATTTTTAGCATATTTTTAGACACAAATTAGGGCATTATTGGAACCGAATTGATCTTAATTGATTGAAATTAACATCTTTTTGCATAATTTGTGATTTTAGAAGTTTTAGAAGTAAATTGCATAAAAATAGCAAATATCAGGGTAAAAGTATAATTTTTGGAAGTTCTGAGCTCGGGGCAGGCGTCCCAAAAGCTAGAATGCCCGCCCTGACCGAGTCAATGCTCGGGGTGGGCATCCCAGAGGCCAGAACGCCCACATTGACCAAGTCAAGGCTCAGGACGGGCCCGAACTCCAAAATTGAATCCCACATAGGTTTTTCATGTAAAAACCCTTCCAATTCACCCCTATAAATACCCCAAGGGTTGGAAGGTTAGAGATATCCCTCAACACTCAACACAAGCTATCTAGCAACAAAGAGTGTCTCGTTTTCTCTGTTTTCTGAATGTTTATCTTAGATTCTAGGAATTCGATTAGATAGTATTCGTCTTTAGTATACATAGAATACCGAGATTTCGTTAGGAGATCTTAAGAGAGCATTAGGTGAGCGAATAGTTAGTCAACATGACATTGCTTAAGCCCAGGACGTAAGGTAAACCAATCGCTACTAGGCCAAGGAAGAAATCTTCGAAGGTTTTGCTGATCAAATTTGGGTCGAACAACCCAAAGGATACAAGTTTGGTAACACCGGCAGACCTCATAAAGGGGTGACTACTAATATGCACAAATCATATCACATTTTTAGGCACAAATTAGGGCATAATTGGAACCAAATTGATCTTAATTGATTGAAATTTACATCTTTTCTCATAATTTGTGATTTTGGAAGTTTCAGGAGTAAATTGCATGAAAATAATCACAAATTATGACAATTATTCATAATCAATTTTTGGAAGTTTTGAGCTCGGGGTGGGTGTCTCGGAGCCAGAACGCCTGCCTTGACCGAGTCAAGGGCTCGGGGCGGGCGTCCCCAAGCTAGGACTGGCGTCCTAACCATGTTAAGATCTTGGGACGGGCGTCCTGATGCGTTCCGATTGGTATGCTAAAAGATAGGATTTATCTACCTATATTATGAGTAATTAAAGACTTAGTCTTACTAACTGTCACTTTAGCATTTAATTGTTGTCACTTAATCAATCAGAACCTAAGGTAGAGTATCTATCGTGTAGCTAATTCTTGGAAAGTCTCTACGATTTTAAATTATAAATACCGTACTCCTAGGGAACTGGTAACGACTTAGTAGCAACTATCCCTTAATCCTAACAATCATCTCATTTATAAATCAGTCAATCGATTCTCAATATCTTTGAGATTGATGTGAGATCCCCACAACACATAACAAGCAATAAGCATTCAAGAGTAGGCATGCATTCCTCAATTTAAGCTCAATTATTACAACTTGTTTGACCTTATCTTCGAACATTTTAGAGATATCTTGATCTCTAAGGTAATTATGAAATGTAACTATCTGTTTATCATATCTGAGTTACCTGGTGTATTCACCCCTATTGTGGGATGATCCTTCTCATCTGTCGGATTAAAGTATCCATGAACGGTCCTCTATGTCACTTCGACATCATGCCACTTAACCTTAAGATTAGCTTAGCGTACAAACTCAGCTTTATTAGGGTACTCTAACAAACATAGTGATCTATTTTGTTATTTCTTGCTAATTTGGCAAACCATTTACAGTCTGTTAAACTAAACCGGTTATGATTCAGACCTTGGTTAGGAGTTGTCCATAACCCTTGTTTAATTTAAAAGGACACGATAGTTCAACATTCAAAATGATAGTTCTAGCTCTATGATCTTCCCGGGAAAATGAATAGTATCTCAAATTGTAAAACATGTGTGATGTATAAATTCAGTATCAAATAATTATCTAGATAAAACAAATCATAAACATATAGAAACTCGTCTTGGGGACCCAATATCATAAAGTAGTCACCACTTTATGCAGTCCAGCCGGTGCTGTAGCTCCTGTAATCCTTTGATTGCTCGATCCAACTCTGTTCGGCAGAGCCTTCGGAGGACATTTCTTAGACCTAGTAGCAATTTCTTTATCTTACATCCTAGGCTTAAGAAAATTGCCCTAATTTAACTAAGAACACTCACCCTATCTCTCTCTTAGGATCTCCTAACGAAATCCTGGTATTTTATGATACCAAAACTGAATACTAATCTAATCGAATTCTCAAATACTGAGATAAATACTCAGAGATAAGAGAAAACGATACACTTGAAGTTGCTAAATGACTTGTATTGAGTGTTGAGGGATATCTATTTATAGGGGTGAAAAGGAAGAGATTTTACAAGAGAATTCGATGTGGGACAAAATATTTTTGCTCGGGAGGCTCGTCCCGAGGCCTTGACTGGGTCAGGATGCCCGTCCTGGCTTAGGGACGCCCACCTCGAGCCCTTGACTCGATCAGTGCGGGTGTTCTGGCTCTTGGGCGTCCGCCCCGAGCTTAGAACTTCTAAAAATCACATTTTGCCCCAATATTTGCAGTTTTCATTCAATTTACTCCTGAAACTTCCAAAATCACAAATTATGCAAAGAGATGTTAATTTCAATCAATTAAGATCAATTTGGTCCCAATTGTGCCTTAATTTGTGTCTAAAAACATGCTATAAACGTGATATGATTTGTGCATATCACGTCATGATGTGATTCCGATTGATATGCTAAAAATAGGCTTTATTTACCCTATATCGATTATGAATAATTAAGGACTGAGACTTACTAATTGTCACATTTAGTATCTATGTTGTCACTTGATACGTTCCGATTGATATGCTAAAAATAGGTTTTATTACCCTTTATCGATTATGAATAATTAAGGACTTAGAATTACTAATTGTCACATTTAGCATCTATGTTGTCACTTAATCAATCAGAACCTAAGGCAGAGTACCTATCGTGTAGCTAGTCTATTGGAAAGTACCTACAATTTTAATTTAAGAAATTATCGTATTCCCAGGGAAGTGGTAACGACTTAGTAGCAACTATCCTTTTACCCTAACTCTCATTTTATTATCCAGTTATGCAATCATTCATCAATATCTTTGATGAAGGGGTGATCCATCCTACACAAGGTTCAAGTTTACTTAAGCATGCAAGAGTATTTTACAGACATTATTCTGATACATGTTATATTGTTTCTACATGTTGATCATATCTTCGAATATTTTAGATATATCTTGGTCTAGATTGCAATTATATACTGATTCTACTTGTGTACCACATCTGAGTTATCTGATAAACTACCCCATCGCCATTGATGACCCTACTCACGGTTCGAGCTAAAGGCATCCATGAAAGTCCTGTGTCACTCAGGAGATCATGCCGCTCACCCTAACACTGGCATAAACACACGAACTTAGCCTACTTAGACTACTTTAACAAATATGGTGATCTGTAGGTTATTTCATCTAATATGGCAAACCTTAATGCTTCTGTCCTCACACAAAGCCCTAAATTAAGGCCTGTTAAACTAGACAGGTTATGATTAGACCATGTTAGGAATTGTCTATAACCGTTCATCTAATTTAAAATAGCAAGTAGACATACAGTCATAATGATAATTAAGCTGGTGTGACCTTTCCGGAAAAATGTAAATATCTTCAACATGCAAAACACATATTCATAATATCATAATTTAATAATCAAATGGGTCTTTGGACAAACACAATACAGAATATATAGAGAGGGACAAGGAGACCACCGCCATAAAGTATTCACCCTTTATTAGGTCCGTTGATGGAGCAACTACTAGTATATCCTAGACTGCTTGACCTGACTCTGCTCGACAGAACCTTCGGAGAATGCTTCCTCAGCCTAGCAGCTATTGCTTTACCTTACGTCCCGGGCTTAAGCAAAGCCATGTTGACTAACTCTTCGAATGCCTAGTGCTCTCTTAGGATCTGCTAACGAAATCTTGGGTATTCTATGAATACTAAAAATGAACCCTATCTATTCGTATTCTAAGATCAGAGATAGACTCTCAGAAACAAAGAACACGAGGAACTCTCGTATACTGAAATTTACTTGAATGAAAACATCTGAGATCACTGAATGACTTGTATACAGTAGAAAACTGTGTATTGGAAGCCACTGAATAACTCAGATCAAGTGGAGAGGGATCGAATGATCCACTAAATGACTCGTATTGAGTGGAGAGGGATGATTTCAACTATGGAAGTCCTGGGGTATTTATAGCAGGGAAGATGAGTGATTTTTGATGCAGAAAACGATGTGGGAGTCTGTACAGGGGTTCGGGACGCCCGTCCTGATCTGTTGACCGGGTCAAGACGCCTGTCCTAGGTCCAGGACACCCTTCCCGATGCTTTGACCAGGTCAGGAAGCCCGTCTTGAGTCCTGGATGCCCGTCCTGGGTCATTGACCTGGTCGGGACGCCCGTCCTAGTCTTAGGACGCCCGTCCTGACTTCTGAACTTCCGAAAATCATGTTTTTGCCCGGAAATTTTCCATTTTCTTGCATATTTCACCTAGAACTTTCAAAATCACAAAACTATGAAATTGCTTAAATAACAGTTAATTAAGAACGATTTAACTCCAATTTCGCCCTAAATTGTGCCTAAAACATGCTAAAAAAAGTGATATGATTTATGCATATCATATAACCCCACACTTAGCTTTTTGCTTGTCCTCAAGCAAAGTCTACATGAAATTATTGAATTTTAAATCATAGATGCAGTCACTTAAAATTCCCAGCAATGTTTTTAGCTAAAAATTGATCACTGAGTCTGATGATTCACAAAACATGCCTAACTAGTTAAGTTGCTATGACAAGGTCTCAAATGTCTTAGTAGATTATCATGGTCATGCAGGGTTAACAATTTAATAACTAGACTGAACTCCACAATATAGTCTTCTCTTAACTCTTACCAGATAATACTTCGACCAGTCGCTAGACATAACAGCAACAAACAACCTTCTGAGTTCTGAGCTTTGGTGTCAAGGTTTTTCAATTAAAATTTTCAATAAAAGAACACACTGGGCTATGTATTTTTAGATTAATTGTTTAGGGTATTTTTGTGTTTGCTTTCACACATCAACTTTAACTACCCATGTAGCGAGTCCCACCTCGATGACTCCCAGATCTACATGACTGTTGCGTTGTGTGCGTGTGTCACAAATTGAGAAGATAATAAAAAAGAATAGATCAACGCAATCTTAACAAGTGCAAGTATACACCGGTCAACAAGTAATATATGTACCTAAGTACAAGATTATCGATCCCACAGGGATTTAGTATGCCAATTATACATGCAAACATGATTTACATTTGGTTAAAAGAATAAAGAATGATGAATAATGACGGGATAATCAGAGATTAAGCTACTGCTAAGATATTGCTGCAGCAACGGAAATGCTGTAGCATCACCAATGCCGCAGCAATTCTAACCAACTACTACAGGACAACCTACTAGAAAATCACCATGAGAATACAGCAGGTAATACAATGCTGTAAAAATCAAGCCAAAAATGCAAACACAAACCAATAGTGAATCCAAGAATGCTAAGCATGCTTTTCGGTTTCCAAATTAACACTACAGCGGTCTGGTTCTACCCAGACTACTTAGCCTACTAGTCTAAACCCCCGATAACATCGTCTCATGGAGTACGAAGTACCGTGAACCTAGAACAACACAAGGCAGTGAAATTGGTCGTGTCCCCTGCAATATTGACCGCACGGTCATGCACCTCAAGCAAGTGCCATGCAATTAACGTGTCAACTAGACCCCTTCCGATTAGAAAGCCAGATACTAGTTCGATACATAACTTGGACAGTCGTAACCGCAAGTTATTCCTACTCCGTTTAAGTAATTGCATGAATAAACTAAGCATGTCCCATACAAGCATCAATAAAGAAAACGATACACAAAACTTATGCATTCTATTCATCTTATGACACATTACGTTTTTCCACATGTTTATAATTTACTAGACTACAACACCTTAAGGTTATGAATATATATTTTGCTGAAACGAATCTTGAAAGACAAGGATCAACGTAAAAGGAAAAAACAGTCCTTAGGTCTATAGTGACACCAGTCAATCCCAAGACGGAAAACATATCAATCCCAAAACATTTTTAATTAATCCTTGAATCCATGTAAATATTCTCATATCACAAAGAACATTCAATTACAAAATAGTAGCAAATTGAAGAAATGTAGAGAGGATTACTCTGGGTCGGAGATCACCCTACTGCCCAAATCAAATTTAATCAACTTACTGCTGCCCTTCATTCCCTCTGCGTGGTGCTGCTGCCATCGGTTATGAACAGCCAGTAAAATTCCAGCACAGTCACCCCAGCCTTCTCAGGTTCGTTTCCACTCGATCTAGACTCTAAGACACTCTAAAACACACTACCTAATGCCCCTAATCTAACAGACCCGACAACAGATACAAAGGAAAATAAAACTGCTTCTATACTACCATTCTATCACTATAACATCTCCGTTTTCTCTCTATTGCTATATAACCCGTCTAAGTCTCTCCAGACTGTCTAACCCCGTCTCTTCTTCTCTTCCTTGTATTTATCTTTGTCTTTGATGCTCCCAGAACTTCAAATTGATAGTGGACAACTGTCCCTTGCTTCAAACAAGACTTACATTGCTTCTGCCCCGCAAGTTGTACAGCTGCCATTTTCCTTGATGATTTCTGCTGCCAGCTGGGATGTTTCTTGTATGTATATGTGTGTGTATATATGTATATATGTATATTATATATATATATTATATATATATATATGTATATATATATATAACAAACTGCTGTTGCTGCTTCTTTTCTTCCTGAAAACCTGCAAGAAATAAGCACCTACCGTTTGGAAATCTCATCAAAAATATGTGTTTCTTTGTTTTATCTCCAGCTGGAATTAATTTGGACTTTTAGAGTACATATATATATATATATATATATATATATGGTTGGAAAGGACGGATTCATTCTGCCCACTTTCTTTTGTCTTCTTGTCCACCTTGCCGCCATGCACTCTCACAAACTATATATATATATATATATATATAAATATAATGGATAGGACAAAAGAAATATATATAGTACCCGAAGTGTCCAGCTGGATTTTAAATTGCAAATGGTGTGTGTGTGCACATTATATATATATATATATATATATATATATATATACACATACGAATAGATGCCTTCTGGAATTTAATTTCCCATTTTCCCTCTTGATGAATCATCCACTAATTTCCAATTTATTCAAATCGGTCAACTTTTATGCCAATTCCTTTTACCAATTTCAACCATCAAAATTCCCTTTTTACCCTTGGCAATTGAATCCAAAAAATTCCATCATCTTTTATGTGAAATCCTGCACAAATTTAAATGTTAACAATGGAATAATAAAATTTAGGAATTTCTTCAATTTAAATGGCCCTTTTTTAACAATTAATCCACAAAATTAAAATTGGGAAAAGAATTATGCAATTTAACAAAATCTAACTCAAAATCATAGACAAGTCAAGCAAATGGAGTTAGAAAATAGGCAAAGCAAGTGCAAATAACTCTACTATCGTAGAGTTATCATACCCCCAAACTTAAATCATTGCTCGTCCCGAGCAATGCTGCAGCAGATAAGATAGATCAATAAAACTCAATCAAACAGTACAACAATTCATGTCCAGAATCATTCAACAATCATAGGCAAATTTGGGTTCATATTTTCAGATCAAAGATGTGAAACAAAACTCTAATATGTTCATGACCCAAGTTCCTCAAATATCATAACATTAACTAAATCAAGCTCAAAGCTCTGCTCCCCGTGTGTGTGTGAATAGTCTTTCCTTTTCAATCTCTCATTCATAAGTCAATGTATGGTAATCCTAAGATTCATTTTGCATCTTCAAACTCAATCTATTACACCACCCTCCACTAATGTAGCAAATTCAGTAATAAAGATCAAATAGGTCTTAATTTGGTTGTAATGTAGGCCAATGCTAAGGTAGGAAAAATATAGATAAAAAGTAGGCTCAAAACTTAGTCCTAGTCTGCCATGAACTTCAACCCAATGCTATCATTTTTCTCATTTTTTTCTTTTCACAACTCAAGGAGCATAAATATTTACACCCTGCTTCAGTAATAAGTGCAGCATTTAACCACAATCAGTATATAACATTTGACCACAAAGAAGCATAATATGTATTTCCTTTTGCTCTTTTTGTTCTTCTTTTTCTTTCTCTTTTTGTTTTTTTTTTGCGTAAAGAGGTTCTTTCATTTTTCACACATTTTTTTAATACACATACCCTCAATACATAGAGCATTCATAACATAATTTCATAAAGCAATTAACTACCACCGATCCAGTAAAAATGATATTGTTGCGGCAACACCAATGCTGCAGCATCGCTATAGCATTTCTATGCTCTTTAATACAACATTCTCCACATACCCCCAAACTTATGTTCAGCAGTGTTCATAGCAGACTAAGATCAAGTTTAGGGAAAACAAAGAATGGATACATGCAAAACATTTAGGATAAGTGGCTATTATTAAATAAGGGTGTCAAGAAATTAGGCTTAAGCTCAACTTGGTTTAACTAAGGAAATAAAATGCATTAGGGTAAGCTAGAAAGGCTCAAACGATTCAAGAACATGCCTTAATCATTTCTATATTACCAAATCTACTAGGATTTCGCCTCAAGGGATATAACAAACGAGTCTAAAGATTCTGAACCTTCATACCACAGCTAACTCTTTTTATAAACATGAAATCTCCAAGTAAGACTATGTGCAAAAATTTTGGTGGGAGCAAAAATTTTCACTTAAATCTAGTTAATATCAACATATTCTAAGTACTAAAGGCTCAGTACCCTATAAGAGTTATGAAATCATATTAACATGAATTATCATCATAAATAATCTTCCCAAATTTACATAATCCTGCTAAAATGATTCACTAGAGTATGATCATGCTAGAGAGATTCAATAGATAATGCAGGAGCAATAGCACATTCATTCAGCTCATTCATAAAAAAACACAGCAATAAACGTATTCATTCACTTTAATAACAAGAAATGCTCTTGAACTAGCAAAAGGACATCCTCCCCCAAACTGAAGAGGAGCAATGTCCTCATT
Source organism: Asclepias syriaca (assembly GCA_027405835.1). Lineage (NCBI taxonomy): Eukaryota > Viridiplantae > Streptophyta > Magnoliopsida > Gentianales > Apocynaceae > Asclepias > Asclepias syriaca. The sequence goes on along the minus strand of CM049928.1, from coordinate 9,911,052 downwards.
GCTGTAGCAACAGGGGGAAAACATGCCATTTGACTGATCATAAAAAGGAAAAAACTAGTTCAACACGAAGCACCGGAAATGAACGGAGATAAAACATAACAGTACAAATAAAGTCAGCGGGAAGTAGAGAAAAATAGGATAGAAACCACTCCCACAAGATCAGGAGAGTTCATCATTCATCATTGCCATCATCCTCCATGTTCTGAGGAGTGTTCACGGAAGGGTCTGGATTAATTCTTTAGTTGCACAAACTCTCCCAATTTAGACTCCGTACGACTGCTAGTGTGGCCGAGGGCAGTGGGTATGGTTCCTCGCCAGTTAAAATGAACTCCAAATCAGCTAGCAAGGCCCGCTCGCTGTACAATTTCTCATATCTTGTTTCAGCATCAAGGGAAGCAAATTTTCCATAATAACAATCTTTCGTGCAACCTGTTTGATCTTTGGCATCTTTACATTATCCGAACATAACATATATAAATGCAATGTAGGAGCATGTCAAGAAAATGTAACACAACAGCATTAGTGGCACATAAGTTCTCAATTCTCGGGTGAGAAGAAAGCAAACACAAATTTACCAACAATTCAGGCGGCATTGTTACGAAGTAAAAATATGAAGACCATTAAGACATGAAATTCATTTTGAATCATAACCACCCTTCTGCCCATCACAATAAACTGAGATACACATCAACTGGCAGATTTGTCATTTCTACAAGCATGCTCACACACAAGAACTCAAGTATAACTAGAACCCTAAATACAGCCAATACAATCCTCTATCCATTTGGAATGCAAAATTTGTACTCCATAAATTCTATACATGCTACTCAAGGAATGTATGCTCACATTAAGATAAGAGAAATGAACCAGAAATTTTTTTTCTTGCAAGTACCATACACCAACTCACATTACCGAGAAGAAATAAAAATGTAGAAAAGTGAGTACTAACCTTGAATCTTCTGGTTTATTGAAGGCTGAAAAGTGTCCTTTAGACAACTCCCCACTTCTTTCTCTCTTTGTTTTTTCAATTCACACACATTCTCCACAAATAAAATATAAAAATTAAACTAACCTTTTTGGTTTCCCAACAAGTTCTAGTTGTATGCCACCCATTGAAAATTTTGAAATTGAAAGGAACTAGGGCTGCTTGCATAAATAGTCAATTCATAGCAGTCCCTTGTTGAATTGCACCGTCTGAATTTTGAAATTGAAATTGGACTAAGGCTGCATTGAATGGCTTTGTTGGTGTGTGGCAGCCTGTTGTCACAGCATTTCTGCCGAGAGGCAGTGGCAAGTCCCATTTCTTTAATAAAACAGCTTTGACTCCTTTTGCTCTTTGACCGTAGGCATACCTGTATTAACAAACAGAAGAGCACCGATAAGAGAGAAAGAGAACGACAGTGCAATATGAAATTGAAGTCTCAAAACCAATTCTGAAAATTCTGAAAGAAACTTAGGAGTAAACAGCCATTAATTCCGAATTGAAGCACCTGAAAATAAAAGAACAACAATTAAAACAAAACAAGGAAAAGAAATTGAATGCTGAAAAAAAACAAACAAGAAGAAATAAGAAAAACGAAATAAAAAGAAATGTAATAAATAATAGATGAAAGTGTTCACTTATAGATTGTGCTCAATTAACTACTTAGCATCGACAAGTATTATAGGTGAAGAGTTTTGCACAATGTCTTCTTTAATCATGAAGTGACACTTCTTCCAATTGAGGACTAGGTTGGTGTCCTCAAAACGTTTAAGCACCTTGGCAACATTCTCTAAGCATTTTTCAAAAGAGTCCCCAAATATGGAGAACTCGTTCATGAAAACCTCTAAATATTGCTTCACCATATTTGTGAAAATGGCCATCATATATCGTTGGAACATTGCTGGAGCATTACACAGTCTGAATGACATTCATCTAAATGCTAAAGTACCATAGGGACAAGTGAAGGTCGTTTTGTTCTGGTCCTCTGGTTGTAACCAGAATACCCATCTATAAAGCAATAAGAATCCCGTCCAGCCAACCTATCCAACATTTGATCAATGAAAGGCAGTGGGAAGTGGTCGTTTCTTGTGGCTTTGTTTATCTTCTTGTAATCCATGTAAATTCTCCATCCCCAGCGCTGTTAGATATAGGATAAATAATGCCAAAATCTAGCCACTTGATAATTTTGTTCCTTTACCACTTCCTTCGTAATTGGATTTAATCATTTCTGCCACTCTATTAAATTTTTGGAATTGTCTTCCAAATTATCTTGTGCATGCATAAGGTTGGTCATATACCTTTGATATAAGCTATGGTCCAACACATAGCTCTCTTATGCTGCTGCAAAGCTCCAAGCAATTCTCCTCCTATTCCGCACTTAGCAATGCTGAAATGATTACTAGCATCATCGAGTCTGCTCCTAGAAAACCATACTTCAAATGCTGCGGCAATTGCTTCAATTCCAACTGTGGTGGTTTTTCCACGGAAGGTTTTGTTATCTTGAAATATCGAGAAGACAATTTTGGGGGTTTGCTTCTAACCAAGCTGAATGTGCTTCGGTCTCCATATTTCCATCATCATATAGACTTTCCTCCGTCAATGCATCCTCTGCATCCTCATCTTGCTCTTCATCTTTTTCTGCCCGAGAATCACTGGTGGTGATCTGAAAACACTCCTCACCTTCGTCATGAAATTTCATGGCTTTTCTATTTCTTCCATCAATGGAATGTTGGTGTGCAGTTGTTTCAAAATGTCCAAGAACTTCTTGAACTGCTCATTTTTTCTTGGAAAACCTCTGTGGAAAAGGCATTCGTTGCTGTATTGGTTTGCTCTCTGGAATATTGCATTGCTGCGACATTTGTGATGCTACAACATTCGGCTGTTCTGGAATGCTGCTCTGCTGTGGCATTTGCGATGCTGCAGCATTTGGCTCCACTGGTTCTGGTTCAGCTACTGGAATTTCTGCATTCTGGCTGGGCTCACTGGTCTTCTCAGTTGCTCCAGACTTCATTTTTGGCTCGTCCAGTATTCTGCCACTTCGTAGTGTTACCGCTTTGCAATGTTCGTTTCTTCTCTCCTTGGATTTTCTGTATCACTTGGGAGTGATCCTTGTGGTCTGCTCCTCATCTCCTGAGCTAACTGCCCCATTTGGCTTTCCAAGTTCCGCACAGTAGATGATAGTCCTTGTAGAGTTGTTTCTGTTCTTGCCATGAAATCTCTCATCATGTTTTCTAAAGCGTTTGAAGGTGGTGGTTGTTGTAGAGGTCTTAGGGAGTACGGGAACAATTTCAGCCTCAACACTTCATCTGCTATCCCGTTTGCAACATTTGAAACATCACTGGTTTCAGCTCGAACTGGGCTGCAGTAATCTATGGTCTTACAATGCTTGGATTCAATTCATTAAACATAGGGACCGCATACTGTCGAATAGCATGGTCCCTATCGTCTGCCAACACCACAGGATTATAGACAGGTTCATTTTCTACAACACGTTGCTCCGCCATGTCTACCTTGTCCTTGGTTTGTTTCTTTTTCCTCAACGCCTTGGTGGTTCTCTCAGTCTCTGGATCAAGTGGCAGCACTGTAGCTTGAGAGCCCTTGCACGTTTTACTCATGCAAAATAGCACACGTTAAGGAATGAATGATACACAAGCTGAAATTTAACAAATAATTCAGATCAATAATTCACAAAAATAGTTCAGCCCATGCATATTTATTCATCCCTCATACAATCATTTCAATAATCTCATAAGCTCAAGAATGAGTATAACATAAAACAACAAAAGTAACCAAATGCAAACAATATTTACAAACAATTGACACCAAAATCCCCGGCAACGGCACCAAAAACTTGTTGCGTTGTGTGCGTGTGTCACAAATTGAGAAGATAAGAAAATAGAATAGATCAATGCAATCTTAACATGTGCAGGTATACACCGATCAACAAGTAATATATGTACCTAAGTACAAGATTATCGATCCCACATGGATTTAGTATGCCAATTATACATGCAAACATGATTTACATTTGGTTAAAAGAATAAAGAATGATGAATAATGACGGGATAATCGGAGATTAAGCTACTGCTAAGATATTGCTGCAGCAACGGAAATGCTGCAGCATCACCAATGCCGCAAAATTCTAACCAACTACTACTATAGGACAGCCTACTAGAAAATCACCATGAGAATACAACATGTAATACAATGCTGTAAAAATCAAGCCAAAAATGCAAACACAAACCAATAGTGAATCCAAGAATGCTAAGCATGCTTTTTGGTTTCCAAATTAACACTACAGCGGTCTAGTTCTACCCAGACTACTTAGCCTACTAGTCTAAACCCCCGATAACATCGTCTCATGGAGTACGAAGTACCGTGAACCTAGAACAACACAAGGTAGTGAAATTGGTCGTGTCCCCTGCAATATTGACCGCACGGTCATGCGCCTCAAGCAAGTGCCATGCAATTAACGTGTCAACTAGACCCCTTCCGGTTAGAAAGCCAGATACTAGTTCGATACATAACTTAGACAGTCGTAACCGCAAGTTATTCCTACTCCGTTTAAGTAATTGCATGAATAAACTAAGCATGTCCCATACAAGCATCAATAAAGAAAACGATACACAAAACTTATGCATTCTATTCATCTTATGCCACATTACGTTTTTCCACATGTTTATAATTTACTAGACTACAGCACCTTCAGGTTATGAATATATATTTTGCTGAAACGAATCATGAAAGACAAGGATCAACGTAATAGGAAAAATAGTCCCTAGGTGATGCGTTCCGACTGGTATACTAAAAGATAGGCTTTATTTACCTATGTCGATTATGAGTAATTAAGGACTGAGTCTTACTAACTGTCACTTTAGCATTCGATTGTTGTCACATAATCAATCAGAACCTAAGGCAGAGTACCTATCGTGTAGCTAGTTCTTGGAAAGTATCTACGATTTTAATTTATTAATATCGTACTCCCAGGGAAGTGGTAACGGTTTAGTAGTAACTATCCTCTTACCCTAACTCTTGTCTTATGATCCAGTTATGCAATCGTTCATCAATATCTTTGATGAGATGGTGATTCATTCTCCACTAGGTTTAAGTCTATTTAAGCCTAAAAGTGTTTTACAGATAATGTCCTGATTCTATGTTATACTGTTCCTACATGTTGATTGACCTATCTTCGAGTATTTTAGACATGTTTTGGCTTGGATTGCAACTATGTACTGAGTCTAAAGGTGTACGACATCTGAGTCAACTGATAAACCGCACCATCGCCATTGACGGCCCTACTCACGGTTCGAGCTAAATGCATCCATGAAAGCCCTATGTCACTTAGGGGATCATGCCGCTTGCCCTAACGCCGGTATAAAAACACAACTCAGCCTACTTAGACTACTCTAACAAACAGGGTGTTCTGTAGGTTATTTTATCTAATATGGCAGACACCAATGCTTCCTAAATTGATGCATGTTAAACTAAACAGGTTATGAATAGACCGTGATTAGGAATTGTCTATAACCCTACATTTAGTTTAAAAGAAACTACATTAGACATGCAGACATAATGAATATTAAGCAGGTGGCCATTTCCGGAAAATCATAAGAACTTCAATATGTACAACAAATACTCATAGAATCATAATCCAATAAACATAATTAATATTTGGACGAACACAATACAAACATATAAAGAGAGGGACAGGGGGACTGATGCCATAAAGAATTCGCCCTTTACTTAGTCTCGCCGATGGAGCAACTGCTTGTATATGTTGGACTGCTCGACCCGACTCTGCTCGACAAAACCTTCGAAGGATGCTTCCTCAGCCTAGTAGCTGGACTTTACCTTAATACCCAGCTTAAGCACAGCCCTGTGGACTGACTCTTCGAACGCCTAGAGCCCTCTTAGGATCTCCTAACGAAATCCCAGGTATTCTATGAATACCTGAAACGAACCTATCTATTGTATCCTAGGATCTGAGACTAATTCTCAGAAACAAAGAAAATGAGACACTATCTAAGGAAACTAAACTTCTACTGAACCCGAGTCTCTAAGTGACTTATGTACTCAAGAAAAATGTACATTTGAAGTCACTAAACAACTCAGATCGAGTGGAGAGGAATGATTTCAACTGAGGAAGGCCTGGGGTATTTATAACAGCTTTCTGGAGTGAATTTTTCCAAGAATTTCGATGTGGGACTTTGACCTGGCATCCGGGACGCCCGTCCTGGATTGGGAGGCCCGTCCCGGCCTGTTGACCAGGTCAGGACGACCATCCTGATTCGGGACGCCCACCCCGACGTCTGAACTTCTGAAAAATTGCATTTTTGCCCCGAAATTTGTCATTTTCTTCTACTTTTCACCTGACACTTCCAAAATCACAAAAACTGTGAAATTAAGTTAATAACAATCAATTAAGATCAATTTCCTATCAATTTCACCCTAAATTATGCCTAAAAACATGCTAAAAATGTGATATGATTTATGCATATAAGATAACCCCACACTTAGCTTTTTGCTTGTCCTCAAGCAAAGTCTACCTGAAGTTAGTGATTTTAAATCATATGTGCAGTCACTTAAATTTTCTAGTCATGTTTTTATTCCAAAAATTATTCAAACAGTTCACAACACAGGTCTGACTGGTTAGGTTGCTATGACAAGGTCTCAAATGCCTCTAGTAGATTATTATGATCAAGCAGGTTTAACAACTTAACAACTAGATTGAACTATTCTCTCAGTCACAAGGTCTTCCTGATGTGTAGTGTGTGTACTAGTCTAGACCAGATAGTCAACACAATATACTCACGTAAACTTTAACTACCCATGTAGCGAGTCCCACTTCGATGACTCCCAGACCTACACGACCTTAGGGCATCAGACTTTAAGTTCCCCTAAGGAGTGGTGCTCGAGTAGCAAAGGCCACTGGCAAACTACCCTATTTAATTAACTCTCTTTTTTTCTTTTCACTTTCAGCTCAGAGCCTCATCTAGTCATTCTAATTGCTAATACATCCACAAATGGTCTAATCTTATCTAGTTAAGTTTTGAAAAGGTAATTGGCTGAGGTCTCTAATCCAGACTAAGTTGTGCTCAATTATCAGGAATTCCCTATTCCTAATCAATAAGTTCAAAATAGTCATCACATTGTCTCCTACTAATCATAACATTCTACCTACATATCATAGACATCAGCAATGTTTTACCAATCATACTGCATTTTGAAGTATGAAAGAATGAAAATTTTTGAAATTTTTTTGGAAGGGTGTGAAAATACGGGGAAAACATGCAAAATCATGCAAATTTTTTTTCTCAAACTACTACAATGCACCGTGCACTGCTACCCCCACACTTAAGTCTGACACTGTCCTCAGTGTTCATGCATATCTAAATTACCCCACACTTATTTGCAAAGACGAAGAAATAAAAACCATACATAGAATTCTTACCCCACACTTATTTGACTAACTAAGGGTAAGAAGGAAAATAAAGCACCAAAACAAAAAGGATAATAGAAATAACAAAATAGAACATAAAACAAAGAAAATAAAATAAAAGTAGAGGAAGATGAGGATTAGAAAAACTCCCTTCATGTTTAGAGCAGAAGGGTCTTCTCTGATTTGTCACTTGGCTCTTCACCTTAGCCATGTGCTATTGCTGAGGTGTTCTTGACTCTGTAAGCTCTAGATATTGGAACGGATGATGTCAGCTCCGATCCTTCAATGTCGAGCTCCAGGTAGTGGCCTATCCATTTGATGAATGACTCAAGCCCCAAGGACTGTTTCCTCGAATCATTTGCAAAGTTTCTCGTAATCGTAGCAACGTGTCCCGAAGGAACGTGTCTAGGAATGAGACTTCTTTGGATTGGTGTGCCTACCTGCCAATGTCAGTGAAGGTATTGCATGCAAGTTCCGAATGGTAGAAAAGATACTTGAAGCTTTGGCGAAGCCGTGGTGGTAGGAGGCTCCAGTAGTGTAGATCTGGGCCCAAGTATTTGAGACTTCCTCGGGGAAGTTTCTCACAGCTGATTGGTATGCAGGGGATGCAAGCTCCTCCATTGCTATGCTCCTGATACAACGCCAAATTCCTCTATATCTGACGACTGTTCGATACTACTTGGTAGGTCACTTGCTTGCACTGGTCTGGCTTTAATTGTTGCCAATATCTCATCTGTTAATTCTGCGGGTAGGGGTTTTGCTGTGGTAGTATCTTCTGAAAGTTTCCAGCTTCTGAATTATTCCTCAGCTAAATTCCGTATGATTCCTCTAGTTGGGATTGTATGCATTTCCCATTAGAGTAGCATTCTGCAGTAACCTACCCCTACCTCTTTTTGGAATGATTCGTATTTCATTCACATAGCAATTCCCGCTACAGTGAAGTACTTGGCAGACTTCACAGATTTGATACACAGACGAAATGTTTCTTCCTAAGACATTGGCATACTGAATCTGGAAAACAACTTCTCATAGAATCTGCACATGACTTTAACATCATTAGTAGGTAATGCATGTGGTTCAGGCCATTTTGAAAAGTGTTCCACGACTACTATGATGTAATTATTTTCACAGGAAGAAAGAGAAAAGGATTTAATCAGTACCCCAGATATAAGAGATTTTAGTATTATGTATACCTTGCTGGGGTAGATGATCTTGGGAAGACGTGTTACCTGTTATTTTTCAAGCATCATCGGACTGTATCAAGGATACAAAATCTTTGAATAGTGGGCCAGTAATATCATGCTTCCAACACTTTCCGGACAGTGTTGCTAGCAGTCAAATAGCCTCTCGTAGATCGTCGATGACAATGCTCCAAAATTTTGTGGCCTTTGTCTTTCGAGTCACATCTTCTGATCAACTGATCTGCAAAAATTTGAAATATAAGAGAAATCTTCCCAGTAGTATTATTTCAAATTAGCAAAGAATTTCTTCTTTTGCTGATAAGTCATATTACTTGGAACCCATTCAGTGACTAGATAATTTGCAACAACAATAAACCACATATGAGAATTATTATACATAGCAAACAATGCAAATAAGTTTTCATGCAAAAATTTATCACTATTACAATAGCCTCTAACTCGGGGTTTTCTAATCTAGACAAATGGTTTGCTTTCTAGATTTTCAACCCTTTTTCTTATCCCTTCATTCTATATCAAATTCAAGTAACAATAAACTTAACTTAATCAATTATGGTTCAACATTAGTTTTATTGAACACAGATATCTCAGAGTGATCAATGTAAACTATTGTTTTTAGACAAGACTAGATAAGATCGGAATTTATCATACATGAACTTTCTTATCATGTTTCTGTCCTAAAACAATTCTTACTACATCATTACATCACATATTAATTCAAAAAGCAGATTCCAATCAGGTGATGCCATAATGGGTGCAGTAATTCCTTTTGGTTTAAAAGATCTCATGCAATTATCAGCAAAACAAAAGGAACATCCTTTTTTCAATAGAACATTCAAAGGTCTGGCTATTAAGGAAAAATCATTTCATAACTCGTCCTAATAAAGCCGGCATGACTCTAAGAAAATTCTAAAATGGAATTTCTTCCCAATAAAACTCTATGCCAAAATTTTACAACTCAGACGAAAATATATTTTTTCTCACTTCCAAACTTTTGTTTTTTAAAAAAAAAACAAACAGACAAGAAAACTGTAAACACGAAAAATTTATTTCTTTTATCTTCTGGAAAATAATATTTTTCAGAAAATTATATAGAAGAAAAGAAAAGAAAAGAAAAAATTGAAAGAAAACAAATGTTCAAGAACAAATAATACAAGAGATAGGAAAAAGAACAACTTACCATTGAGCAAGAAAAATACATTTTTTTCGGGTTTTAAATTTTAACATTTTTTTTCTTTTTTTTCGAAAGCAGTTAAATTTCCTCAATATGGTTTTAGAATGATTTTCTAAAATTTGATTATCCTAAATGTCTTAATTTCAAATTATATCTAAAATCAATTAGTTGTGATAATCCTATATTTCGGAAATTGATTGTCTAACTAGCAGAAAATAAGTGTTAGGTCTAAGGTCTAGGTTACTACCGTTACCTATCATAAGTCCCTAGAATTTTGATCAAGAATCCTAAATTCATTATGATATGTCCCCGGCAACGGCGCCAAAAATCTGATGCGTTCTGACTGGTATGCTAAAAGATAGGCTTTATTTACCTATATCGATTATGAGTAATTAAGGACTCAGTCTTACTAACTGTCACTTTAGCATTCAATTGTTGTCACTTAATCAATCAGAACCTAAGGCAGAGTACCTATCGTGTAGCTAGTTCTTGGAAAGTATCTACGATTTTAATTTATTAATATCGTACTCCTCGGGAAGTGGTAACGGCTTAGTAGTAACTATCCTCTTACCCTAACTCTTATCTTATGATCCAATTATGCAATCGTTCATCAATATCTTTGATGAGAGGGTGATTCATTCTCCACTAGGTTTAAGTCTATTTAAGCCTAAAAGTATTTTACAGATAATGTCCTGATTCTATGTTATACTGTTCCTACATGTTGATTGACCTATCTTCAAGTATTTTAGACATGTCTTGGCCTGGATTGCAACTATGTACTGAGTCTAAAGGTGTACCACATCTGAGTCAACTGATAAACTGCACCATCGCCATTGACGGCCCTACTCACGGTTCAAGCTAAAGGCATCCATGAAAGCCCTATGTCACTTAGGGGATCATGCCGCTCGCCCTAACGCCGGCATAAAAACACAACTCAGCCTACTTAGACTACTCTAACAAATAGGGTGTTCTGTAGGTTATTTTATCTAATATGGCAGACACCAATGCTTCCTAAATTGATGCATGTTAAACTAAACAGGTTATGAATAGACCGTGGTTAGGAATTGTCTATAACCCTATATTTAGTTTAAAAGAAACTACATTAGACATGCAGACATAATGATTATTAAGCAGGTGGCCATTTCCGGAAAATCATAAGAACTTCAATTTGTACAACAAATACTAATAGAATCATAATCCAATAAACATAATTAATATTTGGACGAACACAGTACAAACATATAAAGAGAGGGACATGGGGATTGATGCCATAAAGAATTCACCCTTTACTTAGTCTCGCCGATGGAGCAACTGCTTGTATATGTGATATGCATAAATCATATCACATTTTTAGCATGTTTTTAGGCATAATTTAGGGGGAAATTGAGGGCAAACGATCTTAATTGTTTGTTATTAACTCAATTTCACAGTTTTTATGATTTTGGAAGTGTCAGGTGAAAAGTATAAGAAAATGGCAAATTTTGGGGCAAAAACGCAATTTTTCAGAAGTTTAGACTTCGGGGAGGGCGTCTTGACCTGGTCAACAGGCCAAGACGGGCGTCCAGGACTCAGGACGGGCGTCCTAACCTGGTCAACAGTCCAGGACGGGCGTCCCAATCCAGGACGGGCGTCCCGAGCTGAAATTCCAAGTCCCACATCGAATTTTTGAAGAAAATTCACTCCAGAATGCTGCTATAAATACCCCAGGCCTTCCTCAGTTGAATTCATCCCTCTCCACTTGATCTGTGTCATTTAGCGACTTCAAGTGTACATTTTTCTCAAGTACATAAGTCACTGAGATACTCGGGTTTAGTATAAGTTTTCTTTCTTTCTAGTTAGTGTTTCGTTTTCTTAGTTTCTGAGAATTAGTCTCAAATCTTAGGCTTCGATAGATAGGTTCATTTCTGGTATTCATAGAATACCTGGGATTTCATTAGGAGATCCTAAGAGGGCTCTAGGCGTTCGAAGAGTCAGTCCACATGGCTGGGCTTAAGCTGGGTATTAAGGTAAAGTCCAACTACTAGGCTGAGGAAGCGTCCTCCGAAGGTTCTGGCGAGCAGTACGACATATACAAGTAGTTGCTCCATCGGTAGACTAAGTAAAGGGTGATTTCTTTATGGCATCAGTCCCCCTGTCCCTCTCTTTATATGTTTGTATTGTGATTATCCAAATACTAATTATGTTTACGAGATTATGATTTTTATGAATATCTATTTTATATGTTGAAGTTTTTATGATTTTCCGGAAATAGCCATCTACTTAATATTCACTATGTCTGCATATCTAATGTGTTCTTTTAAACTAAAATTAGGGTTATAGACAATTCCTAACCACGGTCTATTCATAACCTATTTAGTTTAATAGGCATCAATTAGTATTGGTGTCTGCCATATTAGATAAAATAACCTGCAGAAACCCTATTTGTTAGAGTAGTCTAAGTAGAGGCTGAGTTGAGCGTTTATGCCGGCGGTTAGGGGCGAGCGGCATGATCCCCTAAGTGACATAGGGCTTTCATGGATGTCTTTAGCTTGAACGGTGAGTAGGGCCGTTAACCTTAACGATGGGGCGGTTTATCAGAGATCTCGAATGTGGTACACCTTTAGACTCAGAACATAGTTGCAATCCAGGCTAAGATGCATCTAAAATACTCGAAGATAGGTCAATCAACATGTAGGAACAGTATAACATAGAATCAGGATGTTATCTATAAAACACTTTTAGGCTTAATTAGACTTAAACCTAGTGGAGAATGGATCACCCTCTCATCAAAGTTATTGATGACGATTGCATAACTGAATCATAAGATAATAGTTAGGATAAAAGGCTAGTTACTACTAAGCCGTTACCACTTCCCTGTGAGTATGATATTTAACTTAATAAAATCGTAGATACTTTCGAACAGACTAGCTACACGATAGGTACTCTGCCTTAGGTTCTGGCTGATTAAGTGACAGCATAGAGACTAAAAGTGACAATTAGTCAATCTAAGTCCTTAATTACTCATAATCAACATAGGGTAAAACAACACCTATTTAGCATATCAGTCGGAAACGCATCAGATTTTTGGCGCCGTTGCTGGGGAAATATCATAATGAACTTAGGATTCCTGATCAAAATTCTAGAGGCTTATGATACGTAACGGTAGTAACGTAGACTATAGACCTACACTTATCTTATGCTAGTTTGACAATCACTTTCCGAAATATAGGGTTATCATAACTAATTAATTTTAGATATTATCTGGAATTAAGACACTTAGGATAATCAAATTTTAGAAAATGATTCTAAAACCATATTGAGGGAATTTAATTGCTTTCAAATTATAAAAGAAAAAAAATGTTAAAATTTAAAATCCGAAAAAAAATTGTACTTTTCTTGCTCAACTGGTAAGTTGTTCTTTTTCCTATCTCTTGTATGATTTTCTTTTTCCCTTTCATAGTTAAATAGTTGTTTTCTGTCGAATTTTTCTAGTTTTTTGCTTTCCATGTAACTCCACTAACCTGTTTGCTCAGACTGAAACATAATCTTCTCTGTAGTTGCATGACTCAAACTTCAGAAGCTAACCTTGAAACACCAGTTGAGAATCCTGAACGTCTCATTCGTACAGCTAACAGGCGAAGAACAGAGATGGCTGCTGAAAGACCTCCCCTCGAATCCTACATCCAGCCACAGACTGTTCCAGTATCGTCCGCCATCAAAATCCCTGGAAACCCTCGCTATGATCTTAAACCGAATGTGATCCAGTTGATTATTAATCGGGTTCAGTTTGGAGGAACTGCAGCCGAGAATCCGCTGGAACACTTATCTGATTTCTCTTCTCTCTGCGAAGGCCTCAAGGGAGATCATACTGCAGAAGTACTAAACTAAACCTCTTTCCCTACTCACTGAGGGACAGAGCTAAGAGATGGTTGGCTCAGCTACCCAATAACTCCATCACCTCTTGGGACAAGTTAAGCAAAGCCTTCCTGGAAGAGTACTACTCTGCAGCAAGGGTCCTAGAATATCGAAGGGCTCTGTCCAGTTTTACTCAAGCTGCTGATGAGACAGTGATCGAAGCTTGGGACAGATTCAAGGAGCTACTCAGGCTCTGCCCCCAACATGGACTTACCAAAGCATTGCTGATCCAGCAATTTTACGGGGGTATGACAGACATGGGTAAACAAGTTCTTGATGGACTCAACCCCCAGAGCCAGGTTTCATCTTCTTAGGGGAGGGTACCATGGGGGATTAAACAACAGTACTTCCTGAACCTATTAACAACCGCTTCTCATCAACATGTCAACTCCGCAACAGGTTATTTCCGTGTCTTCTAGTCTTTCTTTACCCCGTCACAATACTAGTAGAATAGAAAATCTTGTAGAATACACACATGTTCCTGACAGTGCTATCGTTGAAAGTACCATTTCACCCGTAATTAGTCCTTATAATGTTTATCATAGATCTGGTTCCCTGCTATCTCTTAAATCATTGATTTCTACACGTAGACCAGCTTTTAAGGAATACGTACAATCGTCTAAGTTAGATAAGTGTGGATTACCTGCTTCTTTGAACCAACAATATGTTACACTCACAATTCCACCAGAGTTTATCACCTCCTGGAAACAGGAAGGATACACTCACTTACACTTTGGCGCAATCCGCCTTGTTTTATCGTATGAAGGTAGAAAGGGTCTACCTGTTACTGCCCGTTTGGCTCTTTTGGATACCCGTTAGATCCATTATGAGCATGCTGTTATTGGGATTGTATTAACCACTCTCAACGGTGGTAGTGCAGTATTAACGTTCTTTCACAACTTTGCTATGTCACTGGTAGATCCCAATCTACCACAAGCTTTGAAAGTTCAGGTTCAAATTACTGGAGCTGAACAGACATCCACCGCTATAGCAACGACACTTCACCACCAGCTAGTCTACAGACTACAGAACAACAGCCTAGATCTGCAGCACTCAGGCTCTCCTGATGCCCTGATGGTGATTGCTGACTCAGCATCTAATGCTCCCACGATTGCCCAGGTTCCTAGACAACTTCCTAGGAAAGAACTGGAGCAGCTGATGCCAACAGAGTGGATTACGAATTACGAGTCTATGCACCAGAAACATGAAACAGTGCAAGCAACCAAGTACAAGTTCGTCCAACTACCTGATGGCTGAACAAAGACAGTCTTCACACCTACTCCCGAGGAATCATCCTCCTCCTCTTCCTCTTCTTCTAAGATGCCTACCTTCAGGCAAATGATGATCCAACCAGTGTCCTCTAAATATGAAAGGCTAAAGCCTTTTGAGGAATTTCCAGAATTCAAGATGCAACTTCTGGTCCATGCTTTCAAGCCTAAAGGAGAACAGATCTACACCGACACGTTGAACTGTCACTTTATTTGGGACCACCGACCAGATCTGTGCGATGAAGATTGCACCTGTGTTGAGGATCCATTCTATGATGAAATCATGGAAGAAGATTATGAAGACAAGAGACGCAGCCTTAAGAAACTGAGGAAAAATGGAATCAAGTGTAAACCTGTGAACGAAGACTCCGACTCAGAGGATGATGATGAAGATGTTGACATGATCTCTCCGGCCCTGATTTACAAGATAGCAAAGGCACAACCTATACACTGCCGGACAGAAGTCCAGAGTCCCATAGTGACAACACCTTCCATAGCCACTCCCTGCATGATGTTCTCAAACTATGAACATGACTTCCCACCTATGGAAAGAAAGGTGGACAGACAGACTCAGGTTGCAACCAGACCCTACTGCATCCAGATGCAAGTAGACCAAGATGGAAGAATCCAACAGACTCCAACACCAGCAGAAGAAGTGCTGAATTGGCAAACTATAAACGCCAGAGTCCAGAACTGTGTCCTACAAACATCTATCAAAAAGTCGATGAGGTACTTACTCAAGTGAAGGACAACTCTAAAAGAGTTAATAGAGTAGATATAGAACTAGACCGTATCTACAATGATAC
The DNA here is from genome assembly GCA_027405835.1 of Asclepias syriaca. Classification (NCBI taxonomy): domain Eukaryota; kingdom Viridiplantae; phylum Streptophyta; class Magnoliopsida; order Gentianales; family Apocynaceae; genus Asclepias; species Asclepias syriaca. The sequence continues at coordinate 9,895,290 of CM049928.1, read as the reverse complement.
GACTGCAAGGATCAAAGAACTCCACAGGAATTTAATGTACATCATCAACAACAACACTAGAGATCCTACTTTCTATGAGAAGGAACAAGAAATTCGCAGACTAAAGAAAGAAGTCGAATTCATGGAACAAGAAAGAGCTGCTAGATTTGCACCACCGCCAACCTATTCAAGGTATCCTACCAGCTTAACATCTTTTTTATCTAATCCTGATCCTTTAGAAGATCATCCTCGACAGTTTCCGCCCATTCCTTTCTATCCAAGTCCTTCCAGGAGAAAATATAGATCCAGTGGAGAGAGTTCTTCATGCATCCCTTTAGCTAGCATGCCTTCGGCAACACACACACCTTCGGTACCGCCAGTACCTCCTGAAAGTCATCATGATCGAAAGCAGAAAGCCAAAGATGACGACCTGCTACCTTTTCTGATGGTAGCACCCACGACAAACACTTCTCTAGATTCTGATGCAAACAACGAGAAATTCATAAAGAGATTTGTTCTGTCTCAAGAAGAGATACTCTTAGAGGACGAGAGTAAGAAGACGTCTGACTCTGAAACAGAACCTATGTCTGAATCCATTTTAGAACGATCAGAACCAGAATCAGACAAGGAAGCTTCTCAAGTGCCAACATTCATGGCTGATCCATCATCATCGACACAATATCCGTCATACCCTGCTGGAGAGGCACAGCCTCCGGATGATGATCCTATCGTCAGTGATACAGAGGTAAATGAACCTAACCGAACTACTTACCTCAATCTTGATCATGGCACAGCCAAGCCAACTGCAGGTCCTTGGTTCACTTTTGATACGCGAAAATCGTATCACATTTTTAGCATGTTTTTATGTATGATTTCGGGTGAAATTGAGGGTAAATTGATCTTAATTGTTTGTTATTTACTCAATTTCACAGTTTTTATGATTTTGGAAGTGTCATGTGAAAAGTAGACGAAAACAGCAAATTTTGGGGCAAAAACACAATTTTTGGAAATGTTGACTTGGTCAAAGGGTCAGGACAGGCGTCCCGACCCAGTCAAACTGCCGGGACGGGCGTCAAGGACTCGGGACGGGCGTCCCAACCTGGTCAACAGATCAGGACGGGCGTCCCAATCCGGGGTGGGCGTCCCGAATCCCCAGAACCAGTCCCACATCGAATTTTTGATGAAAAATCACCCCGGGAAGCTGCTATAAATACCCCAGGCCTCCAGCAGTTGAAATCATTCCTCTCCACTCGATTTGAGTCATTTAGTGGTTTCCAGTGTACACTTCTCTAGTACACAACTCACTCAAAGACTCGGATCTCAGTTTTCTTTCTTATTAGTGTTTTGTTTTAGTTTCTGAGAAATAGTCTCAGATCTTAGGCTTCTATAGATAGGTTCGTTTCTGGTATTCATAGAATACCCGGGATTTCGTTAGGAGATGATGCAATTCCGGTTGACGTGCTAAATAGGTATTATTTTACCCTATGTTGATTATGAATAATTAAGGACTGTGATTGACTAATTGTCACATTTAGTCTATAGTGTCACTTAATCAGCCAGAACCTAAGGCAGAGTACCTATCGTGTAGCTAGTCTGTTGGAAAGTATCGACGATTTTATTAAATAATTATCGTACTCCCAGGGAAGTGGCAACGACTTAGTAGTAACTAGCCTTTTATCCTAACTCCTATCTTATGATCCAGTTATGCAATCTTCATCAAATACTTTGATGAGAGGGTGATTCATTCACCACTAGGTTTCAGTCTCATTAATCCTAGAAGTGCTTTATAGATGAGTTCTGATTCTATGTTATACTGTTCCTATATGTTGATTGACCTATATTCGAGTATTTTAGATATATCTTAGCCTGGATTGCAACTATGTTTTGTGTCTAAAGGCGTACCACATCCGAGGTCTCTAATAAACCGCCCTACCTTAATGACGGCCCTACTCACGGTTCGGGACGAAGGCATCCATGAAAGCCCTATGTCACTTCGGGGATCATACCGCTTGCCCTAGCCGCTGGCATAATCGGACTCAGCTCGGCCCCTACCTAGACTACTTTAACAGGCAGGGTGTTCTACATGTTATTTTATCTAGCATGGCAAACACCAATACTAATTGATGCCTGTTAAACTAAACAGGTTATGATTAGACCGTGGTTAGGAATTGTCTATAACCCTAACTTTAGTTTAAAAGAGCACATTAAACATGCAGACATAGTGAATATTTAGCAGGTGGCTATTTCCGGAAAAACATAACAACTTCAACATATAAAACAACTATTCATAAAAATCGTAATCTGATGTTCATAATAAGTATTTAGAGTAAAAACAATAACAACATATAAGAGAGGGGTATGGGGACTGATGCCATAAAGAAATCACCCTTTACATAGTCTCACCGCACAGCGTACTGCTGTATATGTCGTACTGCTTCCTCTGACTCTGCTCACCAGAACCTTCGGAGGACGCTTCCTCAGCCTAGTAACTGGGCTTTACCTTAATACCCAGCTTAAGCCCAGCCCTGTGGACTGACTCTTCGAACGCCTAGAGCTCTCTTAGGATCTCCTAACGAAATCCCGGGTATTCTATGAACATCGGAAACGAACCTATCTATAGAAACCTAAGATCTGAGACTATTTCTCAGAAACTAAAACAAAACACTAATAAGAAAGAAACTGAGATCCGAGTCTCTGAGTGAGTTGTGTACAAGAGAATTGTACACTAGACACCACTAAATGACTCAGATCGAGTGGAGAGGAATGAATTCAACTGCTGGAGGCCTGTGGTATTTATAGCAGCTTCCCGGAGTGAAAATCTCTGAAAAATTCGATGTGGGACAGCTTCTGGCGTCTCGGGACGCCCGTCCCGGATTGGGACGCCCGTCCTGGTCTGTTGACCAGGTCGGGACACCCGTCCCTGGTGCTGGACGCCCGTCCCTCTGGCTTGGCTTGGTCGGGACGCCCGTCCCGGACCTTTGACCGAGTCAACATTTCCAAAAATTGCGTTTTTACCCCAAAATTTGCTGTTTTCGTCTACTTTGCACCTGACACTTCCAAAATTATAAAAACTGCGAAATTAAGTGAATAATGCACAATCAAGATCAAATTGCCCTTGATTTCACCCAAATTCATACGTAAAAACATGCTAAAAAGGTGATACGATTTTTGCGTATAAGATAACCCCACACTTAGCCTTTTGCTTGTCCTCAAGCAAAGTCTACCTGAAGTTACTTAAATTCCTAGTCATGTTTTTATTCCAAAAATTCTAACAACAGACAACTTTTTGAGTTCTGAGCTTTGGTGATCAGATTTTTGATGTTTTAGCACTTAGTTATTTTCTTTATAGATTTAGGGTATTTTGAGTCTGCTTAGAACACGTCAACTTCAACTACCCATGTAGCGAGTCCCACTCCGATGACTCCCAGATCTACACGACCTTAGGGCATCAGGCTTTAAATTCCCCGAAGGAGTGGTGCTCGAGTAGCGAAGGCCGCTGGCAAACTACCCTTATTTGATTAACTATCTTTTGTTTCCTTTCACTTTTAGCTCAGAGCCTCATCCAGTTATTCTAATTTGTCAAAACATCCACAACTGGTCTAATTTCATCTAGTTCAGTCTTGAAAAGGTAATTGGTTGAGGTCTCTAATCCAAACAAAGCTGTGCTCAGTTATCAGGAATTCCCTATTCCTAATCAATTAGTCCAAGATAGCTATCAACTATCTCCTACTAACCATAGCATACTACCTACATATCATAGACATAAGCAATTGTTTAACCAATCATACTGCATTTAGAAGTCTGAAAGACGGAAAAAGTTTGAAACTTTTTGGAAAGGTGTGAAAATACGGGGAAAACAAGGAAAAGCATAAAAAACTGCTACAGTGCACCGTGCACTGCTACCCCACACTTAAGGTTGGCACTGTCCTCAGTGTTCATGCATATCTAGCTAAACCCCACACTTATTTGAAAATAAGAAATAAAACAGAAAAGAGTCTTACCCCACACTTATTTGAAAATAAGAAGTAAAACAGAAAAGAAAGGATTCTGTATTGGTAAGTAAGACATAAAATAATGCAAATAATTCTGTATTTCATATAAATCAATTTTTTACATAGATTCATACGTCATACAGCCCAGACATGCTTATACACATAGAACAAGAAAAACAAAAGCAAAAGAAAGGAAAGAAAAGGAAAGAAGAGAGAGAGAGACTAAGAACCCGACGGATCATCGTCCAGTGGACCGAGTTCTGCTGTAAAGTCAAACTCGAAGTTCTCCGCCACTCGGGAAGTCTGCTGATGTATCTCCTCAATCCAGAGGGGCCCTCTGGCTTTGTCTTCTTCGGTCCTGGGGTGTCGGGGTTTTCTGTTTTCTTTGCCTGGTTAGTGGCTGCCCTTGTTCTCTTCATCTTTGAGTGCAAAGTCTGGTTAGAAATAACAAATAGCAAAAATGGAAAAGTGAAGCAAGAAAAAATTTTTATGGATTTTGAATTTTATTTAGAAAGTAGGTAAATTTCCTTAATATGGTTTTAGAATAATTTTCTAAAATTTGATCATCCTAAGTGTCTTAATTTCAGATATTATCTAAAATTAATTATTTATGATAATCCTATATTCAGGAAAGTGATTGTCTAACTAGTATAAGATAAGTGTAAATCAAAAGTCTAGGTTACTACCGTTACCTATCATAAGTTTCTAGAATTGTGGCCAATAATCCTAAATTCATTATAATATTTCCCTGGTGATGCGATTCCGGTTGACGTACTAAATAGGTGTTAGGGTCATCCTGTAGAACAGTGTAAGTTTTACCCTGACTACGTTTTCCTCCCTCTCATGAGATACGAAAACCCATCACTTTCTTGGAATGGATACTGGTACCATTGGTGTTTAGGAACTACTTGCTGGTATGCTTTGGAGATTAATTTACAAAGTTTAATATCTGCCATGTCTTATACTCCCATATGTGCTATGACTAATGCTCCTCTCAGAAAGTTCAATTTGCTTAATCTGATATATGGATATTGGAACCGAAGAGAATGGATTTCTTATTTAGCCAAAAGAAATAAGGAATTCTACGAGACACATGAAGATTCAAAGAAGCCTTATATTACATTAATTCTTAATCGTCCTTACTGCAAATTGGATATGTTCAACGATCCTTTCAGAGCCATGCCATATTGCTATGAGTATAGTATCACAAATGGTGGACTAGATGAAGATCAAAGAGCTGCTCTTTTCAGATATGTCTGTGAAAAGAATCGGGTCAATCCTGACCCATGGGAAAACTTCACTTCCAGTTTGCAAGTGTTTACTGATGACTTAACTGAAGACGAGTATTTCTGTAATACTCTAGAAAGAATGACTCAGCAAAGGAATTATGAACGTGCCAGTGGATCCCGGGTTCCTTAGTAACGAAGCTTCGTCCTAGTGAGGTGTGACGCTAAAAGCACCAAGCATGCTTATCCCTTAGTATAATAATGCATGTTTCGTCAGAGTCTTCGTCTGTAAGATTTGTTTTTTATCTTGTCTCCCACTTTGTCAAAAGTGGTAGTCATTTTCGTCTTTTATTTAGTCAAAAGTGACGGCTAACTTTATCTCCAAGTTACTTTGTCACTAAGTCTTGTAAGATTCCCACATTACAAGTGGAATCAATAATGCTATTACTTTTTGTTGTAAGAATTTGATTGGTGGATTTCAATCCACAATTAAATTCTAGTTATAGGGTTTGAGTTCCGTTTGCTATATAAGGAGGAAGGTTTCATACCTCTCCTTAAGCAAGTTTGAGTCTAAGTTTGTATTATACAAGTTTGCAATAATATTTCGAGTGTTTTTCTTCATATCTCTCTAAGTTTTCTTCTTTTATGTAATTTTGTAATTTAAACAAGTATATCGTCTGGAAGCCAGAGCAGAATAATGGTCTAGAGCCATATATCTTCTCTTGAGGTTTATCCTCCTGCGTCAAGATACGTACTGTCTAGATTAGTTTAAGGTATGTCTAGTTAAACAGTAACTCTGGTTGTTAATAGTGAGGGAAGTGCCCTGTTTGATTAATGGTGAAACACTTTAGAGATGTTTGAGCGATCAGACAGAGTGTTAGCACGGTCCCAGTAGTCGACCGATAGGATAGTACCCGCCAAGGCAAGAGGCCGTTTAGGGGAATTCGAGGTGACTAACGGGCTCCCGGCGTCGCGATGGTATCAGAGCCAGGTTTCATCTTCTCAGGGGAGGGTACCATGGGGGATTAAACAACAGTACTTCCTGAACCTATTAACAACCGCTTCTCATCAACATGTCAACTCCGCAACAGGTTATTTCCGTGTCTTCTAGTCTTTCTTTACCCCATCACAGTACTAGTAGAATAGAAAATCTTGTAGAATACACACATGTTCCTGACAGTGCTATCGTTGAAAGTACCATTCCACCCGTAATTAGTCCTTATAATGTTTATCGTAGATCTGGTTCCCTGCTATCTCTTAAATCATTGATTTCTACACGTAGACCTGCTTTTAAGGAATACGTACAGTCGTCTAAGTTAGATAAGTGTGGATTACCTGCTTCTTTGAAAAAACAATATGTTACACTCACAATTCCACCAGAGTTTATCACCTCCTGGAAACAGGAAGGATACACTCACTTACACTTTGGCGCAATCCGCCTTGTTTTATAGTATGAAGGTAGAAAGGGTCTACATGTTACTGCCCGTTTGGCTCTTTTGGATACCCGTTACATCCGTTATGAGCATGCTGTTATTGGGACTGTATTAACCACTCTCAACGGTGGTAGTGCAGTATTAACGTTCTTTCCCAACTTTTCTATGTCATTGGTAGATCCCAATCTACCACATGCTTCGAAAGTTCAGGTTCAAATTACTGGAGCTGAACAGACATCCACCGCTATAGCAGCGACACTTCACCACCAGCTAGTCTACAGACTGCAGAACCACAGCCTAGATCTGCAGCACTCAGGCTCTCCTGATGCCCTGATGGTGATTGCTGACTCAACATCTAATGCTCCCACGATTGTCCAGGTTCCTAGACAACTTCCTAGGAAAGAACTGGAGCAGCTGATGCCAACAGAGTGGATTACGAATTACGAGTCTATGCACCAGAAACATGAAACGGTGCAAGCAACCAAGTACAAGTTCGTCCAACTACCTGATGGCCGAACAAAGACAGTCTTCACACCTACTCCCGAGGAATCATCCTCCTCCTCTTCCTCTTCTTCTAAGATGCCTATCTTCGGGCAAATGATGATCCAACCAGTGTCCTCTAAATCTGAAAAGCTAAAGCCTTTTGAGGAATTTCCAGAATTCAAGATGCAACTTCCAGTCCATGCTTTCAAGCCTAATGGAGAACAGATCTACACCGACAAGTTCAACGGTCACTTTATTTGGGACCACCGACCAGATCTGTGCAATGAAGATTGCAACTGTGTTGAGGATCGATTCTATGATGAAATCATGGAAGAAGATTATGAAGACAAGAGACGCATACTTAAGAAACTGAGGAAAAAGGGAATCAAGTGTAAACCTGTGAACGAAGACTCCGACACAGAGGACGATGATGAAGATGATGACATGATCTCTCCGGCCCTGATTTACAAGATAGCGAAGGCACAACCTATACACTCTTGGACAGAAGTCCAGAGTCCTATAGTGACAACACCTTCCATAGCCACTCCCTGCATGATGTTCTCAAACTATGAACATGACTTCCCACCTATGGAAAGAAAGGTGGACAGACAGACTCAGGTTGCAACCAGACCCTACTACGTTCAGACGCAAGTAGACCAAGATGGAAGAATCCAACAGACTCCAAGACCAGCAGAAGAAGTGCTGAATTGACAAACTACAAACGCTAGAGTCCAGAACCGTGTCCTACAAAACATCTATCAAAAAGTCGATGAGGTACTTAATCAAGTGAAGGACAACTCTAAAAGAGTTAATAGAGTATATACAGAACTGGACCGTATCTACAATGATACGACTGCAAGGATCAAAGAACTCCACAGGAATTTAATGTACATCATCAACAACAACATTAGAGATCCTATTTTCTATGAGAAGGAACAAGAAATTCGCAGACTAAAGTAAGAAGTCGAATTCATGGAACAAGAAAGAGCTGCTAGATTTGCACCACCGCCAACCTATTCAAGGTATCCTACCAGCTTAACATCTTTCTTATCTAATCTTGATCCTTTAGAAGATCATCCTCGACAGTTTCCGCCCAGTCCTTTCTATCCAAGTCCTTCCAGGAGAAAATATAGATCCAGTGGAGAGAGTTCTTCAGGTATCCCTTCAGCTAGCATGCCTTCGGCAACACACACACCTCCGGTACCGCCAATACCTCCTGAAAGTCATCATGATCGAAAGCAGAAAGCCAAAGATGACGACCTGCTACCTTTTCTGATGGTAGCACCCACGACAAATACGTCTCTAGATTTTGATGCAAACAACGAGAAATTCATAAAGAGATTTGTTCTGTCTCAAGAAGAGATACTCTCAAAGGACGAGAGTAAGAAGACGTCTGACTCTGAAACAGAACCTATGTCTGAATCCATTTCAGAACAATCAGAACCAGAATCATACAAGGAAGCTTCTCAAGTGCCAACATTCATGGCTGATCCATCATCATCGACACAATATCCGTCATACCCTGCTAGAGAGGCATAGTGATGCGTTCCGATTGGTGTGCTAAAAGATAGGCTTTATTTACCTATGTCGATTATGAGTAATTAAGGACTGAGTCTTACTAACTGTCACTTTAGCATTCAATTGTTGTCACTTAATCAATCAGAACCTAAGGCAGAGTACCTATCGTGTAGCTAGTCTGTTGGAAAGTATCTACGATTTTATTTTATTAATATCGTACTCCCAGGGAAGTGGTAACGGCTTAGTAGTAACTAGCCTTTTATCCTAACTCCTATCTTATGATCCAGTTATGCAATCTTCATCAATAACTTTGATGAGAGGGTGATCCATTCTCCACTAGGTTTAAGTTTAATTAAGCCTAAAAGTGTTTTATAGATAATGTCCTGATTCTATGTTATACGGTTCCTATATGTTGATTGACCTACATTCGAGTATTTTAGACATGTCTTGGCCTGGATTGCAACTATGTTTTGTGTCTAAAGGTTACCACATCTGAGTTTCTGCGCTACCGCCCCATTGTTAAGGGTAACGGCCCTACTCATGGCTCGGACTAAAGTCAGCAATGAACGGTACCCTATGTCACTTCGGTATCATGCTGCTCGTCTTATAACCGCCGGCATAACACTCTACTCAGCCTACCTAGACTACTTTCAACCAACAAGGTGTTCTGCAGATTATTTTATCTAGTATGGTAGACACCAATACTAATTGATGCATGTTAAACTAAACAGGTTATGAATAGACCGTTGTTAGGAATTGTCTATAACCCTAATTTCAGTTTAAAAGAACGGCAATAGACATGCAGACATAATGAATATTTAAGCAGGTGGCCATTTCCGGAAAATCATAACAACTTCAACATATAAAACAGATATTCATAAGAATCGTAATATGATATTCAAATTAATATTTAGATAAAACAATTCGTAAACATACAGAACCTCGTCTAGGGGACCCACTGTCATAAAGTAATCACCACTCTATGCAGGTCCAGCCGGCGCTGCAGCTCCTGTATGCTCCTGACTGCTTGATCCTACTCTGCTCGACAGAGCCTTCGGAGAACGCTCCTCAGACCTAGTAGTAATTGCTTTACCTTACATCCCGGGCTTAAGCAAGTTGCCCTAATTTGACTAAGAACACGCACCCTATCTCTCTCTTAGGATCTCCTAACGAAATCCCGGTATTCTATGAATACCAAAAACGAACCTATCTATCGAAGCCTAAACTCTGAGACTATTTCTCAGAAACTAAGAAAACGAAACACTAAAGAAAGAAGGAAAACTGAAACTGAAACCCGAGTCTCTCAGTGACTTGTGTACTCGAGAATTGTACACTGGAAGTCTCTGAATGACTCAGATCGAGTGGAGAGGAATGAATTCAACTGTTGGAGGCCTGAGGTATTTATAGCAGCTTCCCGGAGTGAAAATTTCTGAAAAATTCGATGTGGGACAGCTTCTGACAGCTCGGGATGCCCATCCTGGTGGTCTGACTGGGTTGGGACACCCGTCCCGGGTTCGGGACGCCCGTCCTGACCCGTTGACTAAGTCAATATTTCCAAAAATTGCGTTTTTGCCCCAAAATTTGCTGTTTTCGTCTAATTTTCACCTGACACTTCCAAAATCATAAAAACTATGAAATTGAGTAAATAATAATCAATTAAGATCGATTTCCTATCAATTTCACCCTAAATCATACATAAAAACATGCTAAAAAAGGTATATGATTTTCGCGTATCAGATAACCCCACACTTAGCTTTTTGCTTGTCCTCAAGCAAAGTCTACCTGAAGTTAGTGATTCTAAATCATATGTGCAGTCACTTAAATTTCTAGTCATGTTTTTATTCCAAAAATTGTTCAGATAATTCTTAACACAGGTCTGACTGGTTAGGTTGCTATGACAAGGTCTCAAATGTCTCTAGTAGATTGTTAGGATTGAGCAGAAAACAATTTAACAACTAGGTTGAACTCTTCTCTTAGTCATAAGGTCTTCCTGATGTGTAGTGTGTGTACTAGTCCAGACCAGATAGTCAACACAATAAACTCTTGTCTTAACTATTACCAGATAACACTTCGACCTATCGCTAGACATACTGACAATAGATAACTTTCTGAGTTCTGAGCTTTGGTGATCAGATTCTATCATTTAGCATTTATTGATTCCTTTCATTTATAGATTTTCTAGGGTATTTTGAGTCTGCTTAGAACACGTCAACTTCAACTACCCATGTAGCGAGTCTCACTCCGAGGACTCCCAAATCTACACGACCTTAGGGCATCAGGCTTTAAGTTCCCCGAAGGAGTGGTGCTTGAGTAGCGAAGGCCGCTGGCAAACTACCCTATTTTAATTAGCTCATTTTTTTTCTTTTTCACTTTTGGCTCAGAGTCTCATCTAGTCATTCCAATTGTCAATGCATCCTGCAACTAGTCTAATTTTATCTAGTTAAGTTTTGAAAAGGTAATTGGTTGAGGTCTCTAATCCAGACTAAGTTGTGCTCAATTATCAGGAATTCCCTACTTCTAGTCAATGGGTTCAGCAATAGTTATCAATTATCTCCTACTAACCACAACATACTACCTACATATCATAGACATAAGCAATTGTTTAACCAATCATACTGCATTTAGAAGTCTGAAAGAATGAAAAATTTTGAAAAACTTTTGGAAGGGTGTGAAAATACGGGGAAAACAAGCAAAATCATGCAAAAAGTTTTTCAAAAACTACTACAGTGCACCGTGCACTACTACCCCACACTTATTTCTGACACTGTCCTCAGTGTTCATGCATATCTAGACTACCCCACACTTATTTGAAAACAAGAAACAAAAACAAAATAGAAAATTCTTACCCCACACTTATTTGACTAACTAAGGGTAAGAGAGAAAATAAAACAACCAAAGAAATAACAAAACAGGACACCAAACAAAGAAAATAAAAGTAAAGGAACATGAGGATTAGAAAAACTCCCTTCTTGCCTCGAGCAGAAAGGTTTTCTCTGGGCTGTCAATTGACTCTTCACCTTAGCCATGTGCTCTTGCTGAGGCATTCTTGACTCTACAAGCTCTAGATATTGGAACTGATGACGTCAGCTTCGATCCTTCATCGTCGAGCTCTAGGTAGTGGCCTATTCATTTGATGAATGGCTCGAGCCCCACGGACTGCTTCCTCAAATCATTTGTAAGATTTCTCACAATCATAGCAATGTGTCTAGGAATGAGATTTCTTGGGATTTGTGTGCCTTCCTGCCAATGTTAGTAAAGGTATTGCATGCAAGTCTTGAATGGAAGAAAAGATACCTGAAGTTTTGGCGAAGATGTGGTGGTAGGGGGCTCTAGTTGTGTAGATCTGGGCCCAAGTATTTGAGATTTCCTCGGGGAAGTTTCTCACTGCTGATTGGTATGCAGGGGATGCAAGCTCCTCCATTGTTATGCTCCTGATACAATGCCAAATTCTTCTATATCCCTTGACCCTTCGATACCACTTGGTAGATCACTTGCTTGCACTGGTCTGGCTTTAATTGTTGCCAGTATCTTATCTGTTGATTCTGTGGGTAGGGGTTTTGCTGTGGTGGTATCTTCTGAAAGTTTTCAGCTTCCGAATTATTCCTCAGCTAAATCCCGTATGATTCCTCTAGCTGGGATTGTATGCATTCCCCATTGGAGTAGCATTCTGCAGTAACCTACTCCTACCTCTTTTGGAATGGTCAGTCATTCCCATAGCAATCCCTGCTAAAGTGTGGTACTTAGCAGACTTCATAGATTTGATACACAGGCTGAACATTTCTTCCTAAGACATCGGCACTCTGAATCTGGGAAAACAACTAGAATCTGCACATGACTTTAACATCATTAGTAGGTAATGCCTGTGGTTCAAGCTATTTTCGAAAAGTGTTCCACAACTACTATGATGTAATTATTTTCAAAGGAAAGAAAAAGAAAGGATTTAATGAATACCCCCAGATATCAAAAAGATTGTAAAACTTTGTGTACCTTGTTGGGGTAGATGATCTCTGAATGATGTGTTACCTGTTATTTGGCAAGCATCGCATGACTGTATCAGAGATACAAAAGTCCTTGAATATGGTGGGTCAACAAGATCCTGCTTTCAACACTTTCCGGACAGTGTTGATAGTAGTCAATTGGTCTCCCGTAAATTCTTTAGGGCAATGCTCCAAACTCTTGTGTCCTTCATCTTCTGAGACACATCTTTTGATCAACTGATCTACAAAATTTTGAAATAGAAGAGAAACTGCCCAATAGTAATATTTCAAATCAGCAAAGAATTTCTTCTTTTGCTGATAAGTCATATCACTTGGAACTTATTCAGTGACTAGATAATTTGAAATAAACCACAGATGAGAATTATTATACATAGCAAACAATGCAAATAAGTTTTCATCCAAACATTTATCAGTATTACACTAGCCTCTAACTCGGGGTTTTCTAATCTAGACCAATGGTTTGCTTTCTAGATTTTCAACCCTTTTTCTTATCCCTTTATTCTATATCAAGTTCAAGTAACAATAAAACTTAACTTAATCAAGTATGGTTCAGCATTAGTTTTATTGAACACAGATATCTTGGAGTGATCAGTGTCACCTATTGTTTCTAGACAAGACTAGATAAGATCGGAATTTATCATGCATGAACTTTCTTATCATCTTTCTGTCCTAAAAAAATTCTTACTACATCATTACATCACATATTCATTCAAAAAGTAGATTTCAATCAGGTGATGTCATAATGGGTGCAATAATTCCTTTTGGTTTAAAAGTTCTCATGCAATCAGCAGTAAAACAAAAGGAACATCCTTTTTTCAATAGAACATTCAAAGGTCTGGATATTAAAGAAAAACTATTTCATAACTCGTCCTAATAAGGCCGGCATGACTCTAAGAAAATTCTAAAATAGAGTTTCTTCCCGATAAAAATCTAAGCCAACATTTTACAACTCAGAAGAAAATATATTTTATCCTCATTTCCATTTTTATTTCTTCGAAATTAAATAAAGGAAGAAAAACACGAAAAAGAGCAACTAAGAAAACAACTAAAAAAATAAGAGATAGGGAAAAGGAACAACTCATCGTTGAGCAAGAAAGATACATTCTTTGGGATTTTAAATTTTTAACATTTTTTTCTTTTTATGTTTAATTTAGAAAGCAGGTAAATTTCCTTAATATGGTTTTAGAATAATTTTCTAAAATTTGATTATCCTAAGTGTCTTAATTCCAGATAATATCTAAAATCAATTAGTTGTGATAATCCTATATTTCGGAAATTGATTGTCTAACTGGTATAACATAAGTGTTGGGTCTAAAGTCTAGGTTACTACAGTTACCTATCATAAGTATCTAGAATTTTGATCGGTGTCTAGAATTTTGATCAGGAGTCCTAAATTCATTATGATATTTCCCCGGCAACGATGCCAAAAATCTGATGCGTTTCGATTGGTGTGCTAAAAGATAGGCTTTATTTACCTATGTCGATTATGAGTAATTAAGGACTGAGTCTTACTAACTGTCACTTTAGCATTCAATTGTTGTCACTTAATCAATCAGAACCTAAGGTAGAGTACCTATCGTGTAGCTAGTCTGTTGGAAAGTATCTACGATTTTATTTTATTAATATAGTACTCCCAGGGAAGTGGTAACGGCTTAGTAGTAACTAGCCTTTTATCCTAACTCCTATCTTTTGATCCAGTTATGCAATCTTCATCAATAACTTTGATGAGAGGGTGATCCATTCTCCACAAGGTTTAAGTTTAATTAAGCCTAAAAGTGTTTTATAGATAATGTCCTGATTCTATGTTATACTGTTCCTATATGTTGATTGACCTATATTCGAGTATTTTAGACATGTCTTGGCCTGGATTGCAACTATGTTATGTGTCTAAATGTTACCACATCTGAGTTTCTGCGCTACCGCCCCATCGTTAAGGGTAACGGCCCTACTCACGGCTCGGACTAAAGTCAGCAATGAATGGTACCCTATGTCACTTCGGTATCATGCTGTTCATCTCATAACCGCCGGCATAACACTCTACTCAGCCTACCTAGACTACTTTCAACCAACAAGGTGTTCTGCAGATTATTTTATCTAGTATGGCAGACACCAATACTAATTGATGCCTGTTAAACTAAACAGGTTATGAATAGACCGTGGTTAGGAATTGTCTATAACCCTAATTTCAGTTTAAAAGAACGGCAATAGACATGCAGACATAATGAATATTTAAGCAGGTGGCCATTTCCAGAAAATCATAACAACTTCAACATATAAAACAGATATTCATAAGAATCGTAATCTGATATTCAAATTAATATTTAGATAAAACAATTCGTAAACATACAGAACCTCGTCTAGGGGACCCACTGTCATAAAGTAATCACCACTCTATGCAGGTCCAGCCGGTGCTGCAGCTCCTGTATGCTCCTGACTGCTCGATCCTACTCTGCTCGACAAAGCCTTCGGAGAACGCTCCTCAGACCTAGTAGCAATTGCTTTACCTTACATCCCGGGCTTAAGCAAATTGCCCTACTCTGACTAAGAACACGCACCCTATCTCTCTCTTAGGATCTCCTAACGAAATCCCGGTATTCTATGAATACCAAAAACAAACCTATCTATCGAAGCCTAAACTCTAAGACTATTTCTCAGAAACTAAGAAAACGAAACACTAAAGAAAGAAGGAAAACTGAAACTAAAACCCGAGTCTCTCAGTGACTTGTGTACTCGGGAATTGTACACTGGAAGTCTCTGAATGACTCAGATCGAGTGGAGAGGAATGAATTCAACTGCTGGAGGCCTGGGGTATTTATAGCAGCTTCCCGGAGTGAAAATTTCTGAAAAATTCGATGTGGGACAGCTTCTGACGGCTCGGGACACCCGTCCTGGTGGTCTGACTGGGTCGGGACGCCCATCCCGAGTCCTGGACGCCCGTCCCGGCGAGTTGACTGGGTCGGGACGCCCGTCCTGACCCGTTGACTAAGTCAATATTTCCAAAAATTGCGTTTTTGCCCCAAAATTTGCTGTTTTCGTCTAATTTTCACCTGACACTTCCAAAATCATAAAAACTGTGAAATTGAGTAAATAATAATCAATTAAGATCGATTTCCTATCAATTTCACCCTAAATCATACATAAAACATGCTAAAAAAGGTATATGATTTTCGCGTATCACACAGCCTCCGGATGATGATCCTATCCTCAGTGATACAGAGGTAAATGAACCTAACTGAACTACTTATCTCAATCCTGATCATGGCACAGCCAAGCCAACTGCAGGTCCTTGGTTCACTTTCGATGATGTCCCGATCCAAAAAAGAATAGAAAAGCTACAATCCTTTGCAGCTTGGATCGATGTACAAAGGACAAAAGAGACCAATACCACCAGAAGTATTATCAAGGAATTTTGTTCTAGATTCTTTAGGACACTCAGAGAATGGTTCGTATCTTTAGGTGAATACATACAACAAATGGCATACGGATGGTCAGTAGATGAAATACTTGGAACTCTACACCAAGAGTTCATCGGAGATTATAAGCTTCATGATACGCGAAAATCGTATCACCTTTTTAGCATGTTTTTATATATGATTTAGAGTGAAATTGAGGGTAAATTGATCTTAATTGTTTATTATTTACTTAATTTCACAGTTTTTATGATTTTGGAAGTGTCAGGTGAAAAGTAGACGAAAACAGCAAATTTTGGGGCAAAAACGCAATTTTTGGAAATGCTGACTTGGTCAAAGGCTCAGGACGGGCGTCCCGACCCAGTCAAAGCACCGGGACGGGCATCCTGACTTGGTCAACAGACCAGGACGGGCGTCCCAATCCGGGACGGGCGTCCCGAACCCCAAAATCAAGTCCCACATCAAATTTTTGATGAAAAATCACCCCGGGAATCTGCTATAAATACCCCAGGCCTCCAACAGTTGAAATCATTCCTCTCCACTCGATCTGAGTCATTAAGTGGTTTCCAGTGTACACTTCTCTAGTACACAACTCACTCAGAGACTCGGATCTCAGTTTTCTTTCTTGTCAGTGTTTTGTTTTAGTTTCTGAGAAATAGTCTCAGATCTTAGGCTTCTATAGATAGGTTCGTTTCTGGTATTCATAGAATACCCGAGATTTCGTTAAGAGATCCTAAGAGGGCTCTAGGCGTTCGAAGAGTCAGTCCACAGGGTTGGGCTTAAGTTGGGTATTAAGGTAAAGCCCAGTTACTAGGCTGAGGAAGCGTCCTCCGAAGGTTCTGGTGAGTAGAGTCGGGTCAAGCAATACGGCATATACAGCAGTACGCTCCATCGGCGAGACTTCGTAAAGGGTGATTTCTTTATGGCATCGGTCCCCATGTCCCTCTCTTATATGTTGTTATTGTGTTTGTCCAAATAACAGTTTTGAATACTAGATTACGATTATTAAGAATATTTGTTATATAAGTTGAAGTTATTATGTTTTTCTAGAAATGGCCACCAGCTTAAATATTCATTATGTCTGCATGTCTATTGTCGTTCTTTTAAACTGAAATTAGGGTTATAGACAATTCCTAACCACGGTCTATTCATAACCTGTTTAGTTTAACAGGCATCAATTAGTATTGGTGTCTGCCATACTAGAAAAAATAATCTGCGGAACACCCTGTTGGTTGAAAGTAGTCTAGGTAGGCTGAGTAGAGTGTTATGTCGGCGGTTATGAGACGAGCAGTATGATCCCCTGAAATGCGAAAATCGTATCACCTTTTAGCATGTTTTTATATATGATTTAGGGTGAAATTAAGGGTAAATTGATCTTAATTGTTTATTATTTACTTAATTTCACAGTTTTTATGATTTTGGAAGTGTCAGGTGAAAAGTAGACGAAAACAGCAAATTTTGGGGCAAAAACACAATTTTTGGAAATGCTGACTCAGTCAAAGGCTCAGGACGGGCGTCCGGAATCCGGGACGGGCATCCCGACCCAGTCAAAGCACCGGGACGGGCATCCCGAACCCCCAGATCAAGTCCCACATCGAATTTTTGATGAAAAATCACCCCGGGAAGTTGCTATAAATACCCCAGGCCTCCAGCAGTTGAAATCATTCCTCTCCACTCGATCTGAGTCATTAAGTGGTTTCCAATGTACACTTCTCTAGTACACAACTCACTCAGAGACTCGGATCTCAGTTTTCTTTCTTGTTAGTGTTTTGTTTTAGTTTCTGAGAAATAGTCTCAGATCTTAGGCTTCTATAGATAGGTTCATTTCTGGTATTCATAGAATACCCGAGATTTCGTTAGGAGATCCTAAGAGGGCTCTAGGCATTCGAAGAGTCAGTCCACAGGGCTGGGCTTAAGCTGGGTATTAAGGTAAAGCCCAGTTACTGGGCTGAGGAAGCGTCCTCCGAAGGTTCTGGCGAGTAGAGTCGAGTCAAGCAATACGGCATATACAGCAGTACGCTCCATCGGTGAGACTTCGTAAAGGGTGATTTCTTTATGGCATCGGTCCCCCTGTCCCTCTCTTATATGTTGTTATTGTGTTTGTCCAAATAACAGTTTTGAATACTAGATTACGATTATTATGAATATTTGTTATATATGTTGAAGTTATTATGTTTTTCTAGAAATGGCCACCAGCTTAAATATTCATTATGTCTGCATGTCTATTGTCGTTCTTTTAAACTGAAATTAGGGTTATAGACAATTCCTAACCACGGTCTATTCATAACCTGTTTAGTTTAACATGCATCAATTAGTATTGGTGTCTGCCATACTAGATAAAATAATCTGCGGAACACCCTGTTGGTTGAAAGTATTCTAGGTAGGCTGAGTAGAGTGTTATGTCGGCGGTTATGAGACGAGCAGTATGATCCCCAAAGTGACATAGGGCGTTCATTGCTGACTTTTGTCCGAGCCATGAGTAGGGCCGTTACCCTTAACGATGGGGCGGTAGCGTAGAAACTCAGATGTGGTACACCTTTAGACTCAGAACATAGTTGCAATCCAGGCCAAGACATGTCTAAAATACTCGAATATAGGTCAATCAACGTTTAGTAACAGTATAACATAAAATCAGGATCTCATCTATAAAACACTTTCAGGTTTGGTTAGACTTAAACCTAGTGGAGAATGAATCACCCTCTCATCAAAGTTATTGATGAAGATTGCATAACTAGATTATAAGATAAGAGTTAGGAATAAAGGCTAGTTACTACTAAGCCGTTACCACTTCCCTGGGAGTACAATATTTATTTAATAAAATCGTAGATACTTTCCAACAGACTAGCTACACGATAGGTACTCTGCCTTAGGTTCGGGTTGATTAAGTGACACCATAGAGACTAAATGTGACAATTAGTCAATCACAGTCCTTAATTATTCATAATCAACATAGGGTAAAATAACACATATTTAGCATATCAACCGGAACGCATCAGATTTTTGGCGTTGTTGCCGGGGAAATATCATAATGAATTTAGGATTATTGGCCACAATTCTAGAAACTTATGATAGGTAACGGTAGTAACCTAGACTTTTGATTTACACTTATCTTATACTAGTTAGACAATCACTTTCCAAAATATAGGATTATCATAACTAATTAATTTTAGATAATATATGGATTTAAGACACTTAGGATAATCAAATTTTAGAAAATTATTCTAAAACCATATTGAGGAAATTTACCTGCTTTCTAAATAAAATTCAAAATCCCTAAAAATATTTTTCTTGTTTTTTTTTATTATTTTACTTTCCTACTTTTGTTATATGTTATTTCTAACCAAACTTTGCACTCAGAGATGAAGAGAACAAGAGCAGCTACTAACCAGGCAAAGAAAACAGTAATCCCTGACACTCCAGGACCAAAGAAGACAAAGCCAGAAGGACCATCTAGGCCTGCACCAGAAATACCACGAGGGACTCTTCCTTCACAACCGGTAGAAGTAAACTCAAGCCTAGATGCCAGTGACCTAGTAAGGAGATTCCTGAACGCCCGTGAGCCTAGTCCCAAGGAAGAAGATCCTTCTGAGGATACCTTCCCTCCTAGAGAAGAACCCCAGAGATCTCCAGTTCACCCTCCTGCCCAGAGAGTTCCTATAAATCCACCACCCACTGACCAAACCCAAAATTCACCAACATCTCCTGCATACACCCCAACACCTAACGAGCGCACCCCTTCATCCGGGAGGAGTACTAACGGTTATCATTCAATGTTGTCCGTGTAGATAGATACGTTGGCTCAAAGGGTCTATGAGATGGACCAAGGAATTGCCAGCAGATTGTGTCATTTAGACCAACTCAGTCTGAATATCACAACTAACGTGGACCGACTCAAAGCCACGGTCAGTCTTCAGGAGAACCATGGTGCACAACTACTCCGGGAGATGGCTGACTTACGCAGTGAGCAGAGCAGGCAGAGGGATGAGATGAGAGCCATACGCATAGAAATGTGAAGCATTCGAACAGAGCTACAGGAGATCAGAGATAAGGGTCGTTGAAAAAGGGAAGATTCTTTTACTTTTATTCTCAGCAAATAAATTGTTTGAACTAAACCTGAATAATTGACCCATAGTTTCTATTTTTCAAACTTTATAAAGGGTCCTTTATACTCAACAATTTTCTTCAGACATTTTATTTTCAAATTTCTATGAAAAACAAAAGTTTTGCAAATACAGTTTATTTTTCACTAATTAAATTGTACAAACTCAGTTTTTGTTTTTCTGAAATTCTTGATGGATTGGGATAAAATTAGGGTAGTCATCATTTTCGAAAAAGACTGAGGAATCTTTTGCATAGAATTTTTAACAGCTTCTGAACTTGATTGGATAAACATGAAGACTTGTTAAAAATTATGATTATTTTTGGTATCTTGAGGTTTGCAGGGAATTACGAAAAAAAAATATTTTTTTTCTTTAGAATTGGCACGTATCCCAAAGCAACCCGGGACGGGCGTCCAGCGGGATGGGAGTCCTGCCTCCGGGACGGGCGTCCTGAAGGCCGCCCCTTCTATAAAAATTCATTTTTTTTCATTTTCTCTCAAATCTACAACCAAAAATTCATCTCTCTAAAAATATTTCTCTCTACCTTCTCTCTACAAATTTTTGGCAAACTCTCCAAAGTTTAAAAATTCGAGTTTCCCTCCAAAATTTGAATTTTAAACTTCACTCAAAAATTCGAATTTCCCTCCAAAATTCGATTTTCCTTCCAAAATTCGATTTTCCCGCCAAAAAATTCAAAATCCTTCCATAACCTAATTTCATCCTTCTGAATTCAAATTCACCTCCAGAATTTGAGTTTAAAGATTTCCTTCCCACCTAAACTCTCTCGTACGTTCTTAATGGCTCCCAAACGTGCTCATACCACATCTACCATGACAGTTACCTCAGTGGCACATCCTTTTATGATGTTTCCCTCCAGTACAGCATACCAAGAAGGATGCCTTGGGTACATCGGGCCTACAATACTGACGGGCAGAACGTTGGATTGGGCAGCAGTACAGATGCTAGGAGTAGAGCCGAAAGTCAGACGCATACTCGACGTGCCACCTTATAGTCGAGTATTCATCGTCACAGAGCCCACATACCTAGAGCTGGTATGTGAGTTCTATGCATCTTTTACATGCCACCAGGAGCAGATCACATTCCGCTTGGGCGGAATAGATCGGTCGATGAGCATGGCCGAGTTCGGCGTCGCCCTAGGTATCTGGCAGAGAGATGAGCTGGATACGCCCGCATATACCACGGCAGTTCGAGACTTCACGTCTGCAGACGTCTCCACTGCTTGGGCTCAGATCTGCATGACGGGTGTCCCATACCAGCATGGCTTTGCAAAAGCCACAGGTATTTATCCTACTCTTCGTTACCTGCACGCTATCATTGCACATACATTGTCAAGACGACGGACGGCTCCCGGAACTGTCACCCAGCTGGAGATATTCCTTCTGGCCAACATGCACATGGGATCTACGGTAGAAATGGCTAGACTCATCACGGTCGTCATGCGAGGATTCGCTACAGACACTAGGAAACAGTGTCTGGGCTCGGACCGTACATCACCAGGCTAGCCCGCTACCTGGAGTTGGACATAGAGGGCTCGGAGCTGACCCTGGTCGCCCCGACCACCGTTCCCACTGATCTTACTATTCTACGGAACATGGGAATGGTTGTCCGGGATGCGAATGGCCGCTACACCATCCACACGGAGCAGCCAGGACAGGCATCGGCATCGGAAGCATGTCCAGCGCATATTCCTCTGTCCGAGACGTTCGTGCCACGTACTGCCTTCGAACGATACATGTCGCACGGATTGGCAGAACTATCAGCCCGATACAGTCGAGACATGGATAGGATTGACAGATGGCTGGTGATGATGGATGACAGGATCGCCATGAACACCAGCAGGATTGAGGAGATACATCAGCATACTTCCCGACTGGCGAAAAACTTCGAGTTTGATTTTACAGCAGACTTCGGTCCACTGGACGACGACCCGCCGGGTTCTTAGTCTCTCTCTCCTTCTTTCCTTTCCTTTCTTTTGCTTTTATTTTTCTTGTTCTATGTGTATAAACATGTCTGGGCTGTATGACGTATGAATCTATGTACAAAATTGATTTATATGACATACAGAATTGTTTGCAATATTTTGTTTTTTTTATGTCTTTCTTACCCATAGTGTAGGTAAGAATCTTTTCTTTGTGTTTTTATTTCTTGTTTTCAAATAAGTCTGGGGTAATTAGATATGCATGAACACTGAGGACAGTGTTAGAATTAAGTGTGGGGTAGCAGTGCACGGTGCACTGTAGCAGTTTGCAAAATTTTTTTGGCATGCTTTTGCTTGTTTTCCCCATTTTTTCACACCCTTCCAAAAATTTTCAAAATTTTCCATCTTTCAGACTTCTAAATGCAGTATGCCTGGTTAAACAATTGCTTATGTCTATGATATGTAGGTAGTATGTTATGGTTAGTAGGAGATAATTGATGACTATTGGTGAACTAATTGATTAGGAATAGGGAATTCCTGATAACTGAGCACAACTTTGTCTGGATTAGAGACCTCAGCCAAATACCTTTTCAAGACTGAACTAGATAAAATTAGACCAGTTGTGGATGTTTTGACAATTAGAATGACTAGATGAGACTTTGAGCTAAAAGTGAAAAGAAATTAAAGAAAGTTAATTAAATAAGGGTAGTTTGCCAGCGGCCTTCGCTACTCGAGCACCACTCCTTCGGGGAACTTAAAGCCTGATGCCCTAAGCAGGCTAGTTGAAGTTGGACTGGGACTCGCTACATGGGTAGTTGAAGTTAACGTGTTCTAAGCAGACTCAAAATACCCTAGAAAATCTACAAACGAAAGAAATCAATAAATGCTAAATAGAATCTGATCACCAAAGCTCAGAACTCAGAAAGTTATCTGTTGTCAGTGTGTCTAGCAAAAGGTCGAAGTGTTATCTGGTAACAGTTAAGATAAGAATTTATTGTGTTGACTATCTGGTCTAGACTAGTACACACACTACACAACAGGAAGACCTTGTGACTAAGAAAGGAGTTCAACCTAGTTGTTGAGTTGTTTTCTGCTTGACTATAACAATCTACTAGAGACATTTGAGACCTTGTCATAGCAACCTGACCAGTCAGACCTGTGTTAAGAATTGTCTGAATAAATTTTTGGAATAAAAACATGACTAGGAATTTAAGTGACTACACTACGGTTTAGAATCACTAACTTCAGGTAGACTTTGCTTGCGGACAAGCAAAAAGCTAAGTTTGGGGTTATCTGATACGCGAAAATCGTATCACCTTTTTAGCATGTTTTTATATATGATTTAGGGTGAAATTAAGGGTAAATTGATCTTAATTGTTTATTATTTACTTAATTTCACAGTTTTTATGATTTTGGAAGTGTTAGGTGAAAAGTAGACGAAAAAAGCAAATTTTGGGGCAAAAACGCAATTTTTAGAAATGCTGACTCAGTCAAAGGCTCAGGACTGGCGTCCCGAACCCAGTCAAAGCACCGGGACGGGCATCCCGACTTGGTCAACAGACCAGGACGGGCGTCCCAATCCGGGACGGGCATCCCGAACCCCCAGATCAAGTCCCACATCGAATTTTTGATGAAAAATCACCCCGGGAAGCTGCTATAAATACCCCAGGCCTCCAGCAGTTGAAATCATTCCTCTCCACTCGATCTGAGTCATTAAGTGGTTTCCAATGTACACTTCTCTAGTACACAACTCACTCAGAGACTCGGATCTCAGTTTTCTTTCTTGTTAGTGTTTTGTTTTAGTTTCTGAGAAATAGTCTCAGATCTTAGGCTTCTATAGATAGGTTCGTTTCTGGTATTCATAGAATACCCGGGATTTCATTAGGAGATCCTAAGAGGGCTCTAGGCGTTGGAAGAGTCAGTCCACAGGGCTAGGCTTAAGTTGGGTATTAAGGTAAAGCCCAGTTACTAGGCTGAGAAAGCGTCCTCCGAAGGTTCTGGCGAGTAGAGTCGGGTCAAGCAATACGGCATATACAGCAGTACGCTCCATGGGCGAGACTTCGTAAAGGGTGATTTCTTTATGGCATCGGTCCCCCTGTCCTTCCCTTATATGTTGTTATTGTGTTTGTCCAAATAACATTTTGAATACTAGATTATGATTATTATGAATAATTGTTATATATGTTGAAGTTATTATGTTTTTCTAGAAATGGCCACCTGCTTAAATTTTCATTATATCTGCATGTCTATTGCCGTTCTTTTAAACTGAAATTAGGGTTATAGACAATTCCTAACCACAGTCTATTCATAACCTGTTTAGTTTAACAGGCATCAATTAGTATTGGTGTCTGCCATACTAGATAAATAATCTGGCGGAAAACCCCTGTTAGTTGAAAGTAGTCTAGGTAGGCTGAGTAGAGTGTTATGCCGGCGGTTATGAGACGAGCAGTATGATCCCCAAAGTGACATAGGGCGTTCATTGCTGACTTTTGTCCGAGCCGTGAGTAGGGTCGTTACCCTTAACGATGGGGCGGTAGCGTAGAAACTCAGATGTGGTACACTTTTAGACTCAGAACATAGTTGCAATCCAGACCAAGACATGTCTAAAATACTCGAATATAGGTCAATCAACGTATAGTAACAGTATAACATAAAATCAGGATCTCATCTATAAAACACTTTCAGGTTTGGTTAGAATTAAACCTAGTGGAGAATGAATCACCCTCTCATTAAAGTTATTGATGAAGATTGCATAACTGGATTATAACATAAGAGTTAGGAATAAAGACTAGTTACTACTAAGCCGTTACCACTTCCCTGGGAGTACGATATTTATTTAATAAAATCGTAGATACTTTCCAACAGACTAACTACACGATAGGTACTCTGCCTTAGGTTCGGGCTGATTAAGTGACACCATAGAGACTAAATGTGACAATTAGCCAATCACAGTCCTTAATTATTCATAATCAACATAGGGTAAAATAACACCTATTTAGCATATCAACCGGAACGCATCATCCCCAAAATGACATAGGGCGTTCATTGCTGACTTTTGTCCGAGCCGTGAGTAGGGCCGTTACCCTTAACGATGGGGCGGTAGCGTAGAAACTCAGATGTGGTACACCTTTAGACTCAGAACATAGTTGCAATCCAGGCCAAGACATGTCTAAAATACTCGAATATAGGTCAATCAACGTATAGTAACAGTATAACATAAAATCAGGATCTCATCTATAAAACACTTTCAGGTTTGGTTAGACTTAAACCTAGTGGAGAATGAATCACCCTCTCATCAAAGTTATTGATGAAGATTGCATAACTAGATTATAAGATAAGAGTTAGGAATAAATGCTAGTTACTACTAAGCCGTTACCACTTCCCTGGGAGTACGATATTTATTTAATAAAATCGTAGATACTTTCCAATAGACTAGCTACACGATAGGTACTCTGCCTTAGGTTCTGGCTGATTAAGTGACACCATAGAGACTAAATGTGACAATTAGTCGATCACAGTCCTTAATTATTC
The DNA here is from genome assembly GCA_027405835.1 of Asclepias syriaca. NCBI lineage: Eukaryota > Viridiplantae > Streptophyta > Magnoliopsida > Gentianales > Apocynaceae > Asclepias > Asclepias syriaca. Next base: position 9,869,681 of record CM049928.1, on the reverse strand, counting down.
ATAATCAACATAGGGTAAAATAACACATATTTAGCATATCAACCGGAACGCATCAGATTTTTGGCGCCTTTGCCGGGGAAATATCATAATGAATTTAGGACTCCTGATCAAAATTCTAGACAATGATCAAAATTCTAGATACTTATGATAGGTAGCGGTAGTAACCTAGACCTTAGACCTAACACTTGTTTTATGCTAGTTAGACAATCAGTTTCCGAAATATAGGATTATCATAACTAATTGATTTTAGATATCATCTGAAATTAAGACACTTAGGATAATCAAATTTTAGAAAATTATTCTAAAACCATATTGAGGAAATTTAACTGCTTTTGAAAAAAAAAAGAGAAAAAAAAAATTTTTAAAATTTAAAAGCCGAAAAAAAATTGTATTTTTCTTGCTCAATGGTAAGTTGTTCTTTTCCCTATCTCTTGTTCTTTCTTAGTTGTTTTCTTAATTGCTCTTTTTTTTCGTGTTATGTAATTTCGAAGAAATAAAAATGGAAATGAGGATAAAATATATTTTCTTCTGAGTTGTAAAATTTTTGGCTTAGATTCTTATCGGGAAGAAACTCCATTTTAGAATTTCCTTAGAGTCATACCGGCTTTATGAGGACGAGTTATAAAATAATTTTTCCTTAATAGCTAGACCTCTGAATGTTCTATTGAAAAAAGGGATGTTCCTTCTATTTTGCTGATAATTGCATGAGATCTTTTAAACCAAAAGGAATTACTGCACCCATTATGGCATCACCTGATTGAAATCTGCTTTTTGAATGAATATGTGATGTAATGATGTAGTAAGAATTGTTTTAGGACGGAAACATGATAAGAAAGTTCATGTATGATATATCCTGATCTTATCTAATCTTGTCTGAAACAATAGGTTACACTAATCACTCTGAGATATCTGTGTTCAATAAAACTAATGTTGAACCATAATTGATTAAATTAAGTTTTGTTGTCACTTGAATTTGATATATAATGAAGGGATAAGAAGAAGGGTTGAAAATCTAGAAAGAAAACCATTTGTCTAGATTAGAAAACCCCGAGTTAGAGGCTATTGTAATACTGATAAACTTTTGGATGGGAACTTATTTGCATTGTTTGCTATGTATGATAAGTCTCATCTGTGATTTATTATTGTTACAAATTATCTAGTCACTGAATGAGTTCCAAGTAATGTGACTTATCAGCAAAAGAAGAAATTCTTTGCTGATTTGAAATATTACTACTGGGCAGATTTCTCTTATATTTCAAATTTTTGCATAGTAAAGTGATCAGAGGATGTATCTCGGAAGGCGAAGGCCACATGATCCTGAAGCATTGCAGGAATCTATGGGAGACCAATTAACTGCTATCAAATACTGTCCGGAAAGTGTTGGAAGCAGAATCTCGTTGACCCACCATATTCAAGGATTTTGTATCTCTAATACAGTCATGCGATGCTTGCCAAATAACAGGTAATACCTCTTCCAGAGATCGCCTACCCCAGTAAGATTCTATGAGAAGTTGTTTTCCAGATTTAGAATGCCAACGTCTTAGGAAGAAAGGCTCAGTCTATGTACCTAATCTGTGAAGTCTGCCAAGTACCACGCTTTAGCAGGGATTGCTATGGGAATGAGATACGAACCATTCCAAAAAGAGGTAGGAGTAGGTCACTGCAGAGTGCTACTCCAATAGGAGATGCATACAATCCCAGCTGGAGGAATGATACGGGATTTAGCTGAGGAATAATTTGGAAACTGGAAACTTTCAGAAGATACCACCACATTAAAACCCCTACCCGCAGAATCAACAGATGAGATACTAGTAACAATTAAAGCTAGACTAGTGCAAGCAAGTGATCTACCAAGTGATATCGAAGGGTCGAAGGATATAGAGGAATTTGGTGTTGTATCAGGAGCATAGCAATGGAGGAGCTTGCATTCCCTGCATACCAATCAGCTGTGAGAAACTTCCCCGAGGAAGTCTCAAATACTTGGGCCCATATCTACACAACTGGAGCCCCCTACCACCACAGCTTCGCCAAAACTTCAGGTATCTTTTCTTCCATTCGAGACTTGCATGCAATACCTTTACTAACATTGGCAGGAAGGCACACAAATCCCAAGAAATCTCATTCCTAGACACGTTCCTCCTGGACACGTTGCTATGATTGTGAGAAATCTTACAAATGATTCGAGGAAGCAGTCCGTGGGGCTCGAGCCATTCATCAAATGAATAGGCCACTACATAGAGCTCAACGATGAAGGATCGAAGCTGACATCATTCGTTCCAGTATCTAGAGCTTACAGAGTCAAGAATGCCTCAGCAATAGCACATGGCTAAGGTGAAGAGCCAATTGACAGATTAGAGAAAACCCTTCTTCTCGAGGCAAGAAGGGAGTTTTTCTAATCTCATCTTCCTTTACTTTTATTTTCTTCATTTTTGTGTCTTATTTTGTTGGTTGTTTTATTTTCTCTCTTACCCTTAGTTAGTCAAATAAGTGTGGGGTAAGAGTTTTCTATTTTGTTTTCATTTCTTCTTGTCTTCAAATAAGTGTAGGGTAGTTTAGATATGCATAAACACTGAGGACAGTGTCAGACTTAAGTGTGGGGGTAGCATTGCACGGTGCACTGTAGTAGTCTGAGAAAGTTTTTGCATGCTTTTGCTTGTTTTCCCCATATTTTCACACCCTTCCAAAAATTTTCAAAATTTTTCCATCTTTCAGACTTCTAAATGCAGTATGTCTGGTTAAGATATTGCTTATGTCTATGATATGTAGGTAGTATGTTATGGTTAGTAGGAGATAATTGATGACTATTGCTGAACTAATTGATTAGGAATAGGGAATTCCTAATAACTGAGCACAACTTTGTCTGGATTAGAGACCTCAGCCAATTACCTTTTCAAGACTGAACTAGATAAAATTAGACCAGTTGGGGATGTTTTGACAATTAGAATGACTAGATGAGACTCTGAGCTAAAAGTGAAAAGAAATTAAAGAAAGTTAATTAAATAAGGGTAGTTTGCCAGCGGCCTTCGCTACTCGAGCACCACTCCTTCGGGGAACTTAAAGCCTGATGCCCTAAGGTCGTGTAGATCTGGGAGTCATCGGAGTGGGACTCGCTACATGGGTAGTTGAAGTTGACGTGTTCTAAGCAGACTCAAAATACCTTACATCTATAAAGAGAATCCATAAATGCCAAATCATTAAAAATTTAATCACCAAGGCTCAGAACTCAGAAAGTTGTCTTTTGTTATTATGTCTAGCAACAGGGTCGAAGTATTATCTGGTGATAGTTAAGACAAGAGTATATTGTGTTGACTATCTGGTCTAGACTAGTACACACACTACACATCAAGAAGACCTTATGACTAAGAAAGGAGTTCAACCTAGTTGTTGAGTTATTTTCTGCTTGACTATAACAATCTGCTAGAGACATTTGAGACCTTGTCATAGCAACCTGACCAGTCAGACCTGTGTTAAGAATTGTCTGAATACATTTTTGGAATAAAAACATGAGTAGGAATTTAAGTGACTGCACTATGATTTAGAATCACTAACTTTAGGTAGACTTTGCTAGAGGACAAGCAAAAAGCTAAGTGTGGGGTTATCTGATACGCGAAAATCGTATCACCTTTTTAGCATGTTTTTATATATGATTTAGAGTGAAATTGAGGGTAAATTGATCTTAATTGTTTATTATTTACTTAATTTCACAGTTTTTATGATTTTGGAAGTGTCAGGTGAAAAGTAGATGAAAACAACAAATTTTGGGGCAAAAACGCAATTTTTGGAAATGCTGACTTGGTCAAAGGCTCAGGACGGGCGTCCAGGACTCGGGACAGGCGTCCCGACTTGGTCAACATACCAGGACGGGCATCCCGAACCCCAGATCAAGTCCCACATCGAATCTTTGATGAAAAATCACCCCGGGAAGCTGCTATAAATACCCCAGGCCTCCAACAGTTGAAATCATTCCTCTCCACTCAATCTGAGTCATTAAGTGGTTTCCAGTGTACACTTCTCTAGTACACAACTCACTCAAAGACTCGGATCTCAGTTTTCTTTCTTGTTAGTGTTTTGTTTTAGTTTCTGAGAAATAGTCTCAGATCTTAGGCTCTGATGGGGTTTCCGACCGATGTGCTAAATAGGTGTTATTTTACCCTATGTTGATTATGAATAATTAAGGACTGTGATTGACTAATTGTCACATTTAGTCTCTATGGTGTCACTTAATCAGCCAGAACCTAAAGCAGAGTACCTATCGTGTAGCTAGTCTGTTGGAAAGTATCTACGATTTTATTAAGTTAATTATCGTACTCCCAGGGAAGTGGCAACGGCTTAGTAGTAACTAGCCTTTTATCCTAACTCCTATCTTATGATCCAGTTATGCAATCTTCATCAAATACTTTGATGAGAGGGTGATTCATTCTCCACTAGGTTTAAGTCTAATTAATCCTAGAAGTATTTTATAGACGAGTTCTGATTCTATGTTATACTGTTCCTATATGTTGAATGACCTAAATTTGAATATTTTAGACATGTCTTAGCCTTGATTGCAACTATGTTATGTGTCTAAAGGCGTACCACATCCGAGGTTTCTAATAAACCGCCCTACCTTAATGACGGCCCTACTCACGGTTCGGGACGATGGCATCCATGAAAGCCCTATGTCACTTCGGGGATCATACCGCTTGCCCTAGCCGCCGGCATAATCGGACTCAGCTCGGCCCCTACCTAGACTACTTTAACATGCAGGGTGTTCAGCAGGTTATTTTATCTAGCATGGCAGACACCAATACTAATTGATGCCTGTTAAACTAAATAGGTTATGATTAGACCGTGGTTAGGAATTGTCTATAACCCTAACTTTAGTTTAAAAGAGCACATTAAACATGCAGACATAGTGAATATTTAGCAGGTGGCTATTTCCGGAAAATATAATAATGTCAACATATAAAACAACTATTCATAAAAAATCGTAATCTCGTATTCATAATAAGTATTTAGAACAAAACAATAACAACATATAAGAGAGGGACATGGGGACTGATGCCATAAAGAAATCACCCTTTACGTATTCTCGCCGACGGAGCGTACTATTGTATATGTCGTATTGCTCGCCCAGACTCTACTCGCTAGAACCTTCGGAGGACGCTTCATCAGCCTAGTAACTGGGCTTTACCTTAATACCCAGCTTAAGCCCATCCCTGTGGACTGACTCTTCGAAAGCCTAGAGCCCTCTTAGGATCTCCTAACGAAATCCAGGGTATTCTATGAATACCAGAAACGAACCTATCTATAGAAATCTAAGATCTGAGACTATTTCTCAGAAACTAAGATAAAACACTAATAAGAAAAAAAACTGAGATCCGAGTCTCTGAGTGAGTTGTGTACTAGAGAAGTGTACACTAGAAACCACTTAATGACTCAGATCGAGTGGAGAGGAATGATTTCAACTACTGGAGGCCTGGGGTATTTATAGCAGCTTCCCGGGGTGATTTTTCATCAAAAATTCGATGTGGGACTGGTTCTGGGGGTTCGGGACGCCCGTCCTGATCTGTTGACCAGGTTGGGATACCCGTCCCAGCGGTTTGACTGGGTCGGGAGTCCTGACCATTTGACCAAGTCAACATTTCCAAAAATTGCGTTTTTACCCCAAAATTTGCTATTTTCGTCTACTTTTCACCTGACACTTCCAAAATCATAAAAACCGTGAAATTGAGTAAATAACAAACAATTAGGATCAATTTGCCCTCAATTTCACCCAAAATCATACGTAAAAACATGCTAAAAAGGTGATACGATTTTCGCATATCAGATAACCCCACACTTAGCTTTTTGCTTGTCCTCAAGCAAAGTCTACTTGAAGTTAGTGATTCTAAATCGTAGTGCAGTCACTTAAATTCCTAGTCATGTTTTTATTCCAAATATTCTTCAGACAAGTCTTAACACAGGTCTGGCTAGTTAGGTTGCTATGACAAGGTCTCAGATGTTTTTAGTAGCTTGTTATGATCAGGCAGAAAACAAATCAACAACTAGGTTGAACTTTTTTCTTAGTCACAGGGTCTTCCTGATGTGTAGTGTGTGTACTAGTCTAGACCAGATAGTCAACACAATGTACTCTTGTCTTAACTACTACCAGATAACACTTCGACTCATCACTAGACATATTAACAACAGACAACTTTTTGAGTTCTGAGCTTCGGTGATCAGATTTTTAATGTTTTAGCATTTAGTTATTTTCTTTATAGATTCAGGGTATTTTGAGTCTGCTTAGAACACGTCAACTTCAACTACCCATGTAGCGAGTCCCACTCCTATGACTACCAGATCTACACAACCTTAGGGCATCAGGCTTTAAATTCCCCGAAGGAGTGGTGCTCGAGTAGCGAAGGCCGCTGGCAAACTACCATCATTTGATTAACTTTCTTTTGTTTCTTTTCACTTTTAGCTCAGAGTCTCATCTAGTCATTCTAACTGCCAATATATCCACAACTGGTCTAATTTTATCTAGTTAAGTCTCGAACATGCAATTGGCTGAGGTCTCCAATCCAGACAAGGTTGTGCTCAGTTATCAGGAATTCCCTACTCCTAATCAATTAGTTCAGCAGTAGTCATCAATTATCTCCTACTAACCATAACATACTACCTACATATCATAGACGTAAGCAATTGTTTGACCAAGCATACTGCATTTAGAAGTCTGAAAGATGGAAAAATTTTGAAAAACTTTTGGAAGGGTGTGAAAATATGGGGAAAACAAGCAAAAGCATGCGAAAAAGTTTGAAAATTTCTACAGTGCACCGTGCACTGCTACCCCACACTTAAGTTTGGCACTGTCCTCAGTGTTCATGCATATCTAATTACCCCACACTTATTTGAAAACAAGACATAAAACACAAAGAAAAGATGCTTACTGATACGCGAAAATCGTATCACCTTTTTAGCATGTTTTTATATATGTTTTAGGGTGAAATTGAGAGTAAATTGATGTTAATTGTTTATTATTTACTTGATTTCACGGTTTTTATGATTTTGGAAGTGTCAGGTGAAAAGTAGACGAAAATAGCAAATTTTGGGGCAAAAACGCAATTTTTGGAAATGTTGACTTGGTCAACGGTCCGGGACGTGCATCCCTAAGGACGGGCATCCCTCAGGACGGGCGTCCTTCGGGACGGGCGTCCCGAACCTGGTCAACAAATCAGGACGGGCGTCCCGAGCCGCCAGAAGCTGTCCCACATCGAATTTTTCAGAATTTTTCACTCCGGGAAGCTGCTATAAATACCCCAGGCCTCCAGCAGTTGAATTCATCCCTCTCCACTCGATCTGAGTCATTAAGTGGTTTCCAGTGTACAGTTTTCCAGTACACAACTCACTCAGAGACTCGGATCTCAGTTTTCTTTCTTATTTGTTTTGTTTTAGTTTCTGAGAAATAGTCTCAGATCTTAGGTTTCTATAGATAGGTTCGTTTCCGGTATTCATAGAATACCCGGGGTTTCGTTAGGAGACCCTAAGAGAGCTCTAGGCGTTCGAAGAGTCAGTCCACATGTCTAGGCTTAAGCCCAGGATGTAAGGTAAAGTCTAGCTACTAGGCTGAGGAAGCGTCCTCCGAAGGTTCTGGCGAGCAGAGTCAGGGCGGGCAATACGACATATACAGCAGTACGCTCTGTAGGCGAGACTAAGTAAAGGGTGATTTCTTTATGGCATCAGTCCCCATACCCCTCTCTTATATGTTTTATTGCTTTGTCCTAAACATCAATTATGAATATCAGATTATGATTTTATGAATAGTTGTTTTGTATGTTGAAGTTATTATGTTTCTCCGGAAATAGCCACCTGCTAAATATTCATTATGTCTGCATGTCTAATGTAAGTCTCTTTTAAACTAAAAACTAGGGTTATAGACAATTCCTAACCACGGTCTATTCATAACCTGTTTAGTTTAATAGGCATCAATTAGTATTGGTGTCTGCCATACTAGATAAAATAACCAACGGAACACCTTGTTTGTTAGAGTAGTCTAGGTAGGCTGAGTAGAGAGTTATGCCGGCGGTTTTGCGACGAGCAGCATGACCCCGAAGTGACATAGGGTACCGTTCATTGCTGACTTTAGTCCGTGCCGTGAGTAGGGCCGTTTACCTTAACGATGGGGCGGTAGTGTAGAGACCTCAGATGTGGTACACCTTTAGACACAGAACATAGTTGCATTCCAGGCTAAGATGCATCTAAAATACTCGAAGACAGGTCAATCAACATATAGGAACAGTATAGCATAGAATCAGAACTTATCTTTAAAACACTTCTAGGGTTAATTAGACTTGAACCTAGTGGAGAATGGATCACCCTCTCATCAAAGTATTTGATGAAGATTGCATAACTAGATCATAAGATAAGAGTTAGGATAAGAGGCTAGTTACTACTAAGCCGTTGCCACTTCCCTGGGAGTACGATAATTAACTTAGTAAAATCGTAGATACTTTCCAATAGACTAGCTACACGATAGGTACTCTGCCTTAGATTATGGCTGATTAAGTGACACCATAAGACTAAACGTGACAATTAGTCAATCACAGTCCTTAATTAATCATAATCGACATAGGGTAAAATAACACCTATTTAGTACGTCAACCGGAATCGCATCAGATTTTTGGCGCCGTTGCCGGGGAAATATCATAATGAATTTAGGATTAAAGGCCACAATTCTAAAGACTTATGATAGGTAACGGTAGTAACCTAGACCTTAACCCAACACTTCTCTTATACTAGTTAGACAATCAGTTTCCGAAATATAGGATTATCATAACTAATTAATTTTAGATGTTATCTGGAATTAAGACATTTAGGATAATCAAATTTTAGAAAATCATTCTAAAACCATATTGAGGGAATTTAATTGCTTTCGAAAAATTAAACATAAAAAGAAAAAAAAATGTTAAAAATTTAAAATCCCAAAAAGAATGTATCTTTCTTGCTCAACGGTGAGTTGATCCTTTTCCCTATCTCTTGTTTTTTTTAGTTGTTTTCTTAGTTGCTCTTTTTCGTGTTTTTCTTCCTTTAGTTAATTTCGAAGAAATAAAAATGGAAATGAGGATAAAATATATTTTCTTCTGAGTTGTAAAATGTTGGATTAGATTTCTATCGGGAAGAAACTCTATTTTAGAATTTTCTTAGAGTCATGCCGGCCTTATTAGGATGAGTTATGAAATAGTTTTTCCTTAATAGCCAGACCTTTGAATGTTCTATTGGAAAAAGGATGTTCCTTTTGTTTTGCTGATGATTACATGAGAATGTTTTAAACCAAAAGGAATTAATGCACCCATTATGACATCACCTAATTAAAATCTGCCTTTTGAATGAATATGTGATGTAATGATGTAGTACGAATTGTTTTAGGACAAAAACATGATAAGAAAGTTCATGCATGATAAATTCCGATCTTATCTAGTCTTGTCTAAAAACAATAGGTTACACCGATCACTCTGTTTCGAATCCTTTTCCTTTCTTCCTTTGAACATAATTACATCATAGTAGTCGTGGAACACTTTTCGAAAATGGCCTGAACCACAGGCATTACCTACTAATGATGTTGAAGTTATGTGCAGATTCTAGTTGTTTTCCAGATTCAGAGTGCCAATGTTTTAGGAAGAAATGTTCAGCCTGTGTATCAAATCTGTGAAGTTTGCTAAGTACCACACTTTAGCAGGGATTGCTATGGGAATGACTGACCATTCCAAAAGAGGTAGGAGTAGGTTACTGCAGAATGCTGCTCCAATGGGAAACGCATACAATCCCAACTAGAGGAATCATACGGGATTTAGCCGAGGAGTAATTCGGAAGCTGGAAACTTTCAGAAGACACCACAGCAAAACCCACACTCGCAGAATCAATAGATGAGATACTGGCAACAATTAAAGCCAGACCAGTGCAAGCAAGTGATCTACCAAGAGGTAACGAACGGACGACAGATATAGAGGAATTTGGCATTGTGTCGGGAGCATAGCAATGGAGGAGCTTGCATTCCCTGCATACCAATCAGCTGTGAGAAACTTCCCCGAGGAAGTCTCAAATACTTGGGCCCAGATCTACACAACTGGAGCCCCCTACCACCACAGCTTCGCCAAAACTTCAGGTATCTTTTCTTCCATTCGAGACTTGCATGCAATACCTTTACTAACATTGGCAGGTAGGCACACCAATCCAAAGAAGTCTCATTCCTAGACACGTTCCTTCTGGACACGTTGCTACGATTACGAGAAACCTTGTAGATGATTCGAGGAAACAGTCCTTGGGGCTTGAGTCATTCATCAAATGGATATGCCACTACCTAGAGCTCGACAATGAAGGATCGGAGCTGGCGTCATCCGTTCCAATATCTAGAGCTTGCAGAGTCAAGAACACCTCAGCAATAGCACATGGCTAAGGTGAAGAGCCAATTGACAGATCAGAGAAGACCCTTCTGTTCGCGACATGAAGGGAGTTTTTCTAATCCTCATATTCCTTTTATTTTATTTGTTTTGTGTTTTGTTTTGCTATCCTTCCTGTTTTGTTGCCTGATTTTCTCTCTTACCCTTAGTTAGTCGAATAAGTGTGGGGTAAGAATCTTTTCTGTTTTATTTCTTGTTTTCAAATAAGTGTGGGGTAGCTAGACATGCATGAACACTGAGGACAGTGCCAGACTTAAGTGTGGGGTAGCAGTGCACGGTGCACTGTAGCAGTTGCAAAATTTTTGCATGCTTTTGCTTGTTTTCCCCGTATTTTCACACCCTTCCAAAAAAAAATTTCAAAATTTTTCCGTCTTTCAGACTTCTAAATGCAGTATGATTGGTTAAACAATTGCTTATGTCTATGATATGTAGGTAGTATGTTGTGGATAGTAGGAGATAATTGATGACTATTGCTGAACCTATTGATTAGGAGTAGGGAATTCCTGATAATTGAGCACAACTTAGTCTGGATTAGAGACCTCAGCTAGTTACCTTTTCAAGACTTAGCTAGATAAAATTAGACCAATTGTAGGATGCATTGACAATTGGAACGACTAGATGAGCCTCTGAGCCAAAAGTGAAAAAGAAAAAAAATTTGTGCTAATTACAATAAGGGTAGTTTGCCAGCGGCCTTCGCTACTCGAGCACCACTCCTTCGGGGAACTTAAAGCCTGATGCCCTAAGGTCGTGTAGACCTGGGAGTCATCGGAGTGGGACTCGCTACATGGGTAGTTGAAGTTGACGTGTTCTAAGCAGACTCGAAATACCCTGAATCTATAAAGAAAATAACTAAATGCTGAAACATTAAGAATCTGATCACCAAAGCTCAGAACTCAGAGAGTTATCTGTTGTCAGTGTATCTAGCGATAGGTCGAAGTGTTATCTGGTAACAGTTAAGATAAGAGTTCATTGTGTTGACTATCTGGTCTGGACTAGTACACACACTACACATCAGGAAGACCTTATGACTAAGAGAAAGGTTCAACCTAGTTGTTGACTTGTTTTCTGCCTGATCATAACAAGCTACTAAAAACATCTGAGACCTTGTCATAGCAACCTAACCAGTCAGACCTGTGTTAAGAATTATCTGAAGAATTTTTGGAATAAAAACATGACTAGGAATTTAAGTGACTGCACTACGGTTTAGAATCACTAACTCCATGTAGACTTTGCTTGAGGACAAGCAAAAAGCTAAGTGTGGGGTTATCTGATACGCGAAAATCGTATCACCTTTTTAGCATGTTTTTATATATGTTTTAGGGTGAAATTGAGAGTAAATTGATGTTAATTGTTTATTATTTACTTGATTTCACGGTTTTTATGATTTTGGAAGTGTCAGGTGAAAAGTAGACGAAAATAGCAAATTTTGGGGCAAAAACGCAATTTTTGGAAATGTTGACTTGGTCAACGGTCCGGGACGGGCATCCCTAAGGACGGGCATCCCTAAGGACGGGCATCCCTAAGGACGGGCATCCCTCAAGACGGGCGTCCTTCGGGACGGGCGTCCCGAACCTGGTCAACAAATCAGGACGGGCGTCCCGAGCTGCCAGAAGCTGTCCCACATCGAATTTTTCAGAATTTTTCACTCCGGGAAGCTGCTATAAATACCCCAGGCCTCCAGCAGTTGAATTCATCCCTCTCCACTCGATCTGAGTCATTAAGTGGTTTCCAGTGTACAGTTTTCCAGTACACAACTTACTCAGAGACTCGGATCTCAGTTTTCTTTCTTATTAGTGTTTGTTTTTAGTTTCTGAGAAATAGTCTCAGATCTTAGGTTTCTATAGATAGGTTCGTTTCCGGTATTCATAGAATACCCGGGGTTTCGTTAGGAGACCCTAAGAGAGCTCTAGGCGTTCGAAGAGTCAGTCCACAGGGCTAGGCTTAAGCCCAGGATGTAAGGTAAAGTCTAGCTACTAGGCTGAGGAAGCGTCCTCCGAAGGTTCTGGCGAGCAGAGTCAGGGCGGGCAATACGACGTATACAGCAGTACGCTCTGTAGGCGAGACTAAGTAAAGGGTGATTTCTTTATGGCATCAGTCCCCATACCCCTCTCTAATATGTTTTATTGCTTTGTCCTAAACATCAATTATGAATATCAGATTATGATTTTATGAATAGTTGTTTTGTATGTTGAAGTTATTATGTTTTTCCGGAAATAGCCACCTGCTAAATATTCATTATGTCTGCATGTCTAATGTAAGTCTCTTTTAAACTAAAAACTAGGGTTATAGACAATTCCTAACCACGGTCTATTCATAACCTGTTTAGTTTAATAGGCATCAATTAGTATTGGTGTCTGCCATACTAGATAAAATAACCAACGGAACACCTTGTTTGTTAGAGTAGTCTAGGTAGGCTGAGTAGAGAGTTATGCCGGCGGTTTTGCGACGAGCAGCATGACCCCGAAGTGACATAGGGTACCGTTCATTGCTGACTTTAGTCCGGGCCGTGAGTAGGGCCGTTTACCTTAACGATGGGGTGGTAGTGTAGAGACCTCAGATGTGGTACACCTTTAGACACAGAACATAGTTGCATTCCAGGCTAAGATGCATCTAAAATACTCGAAGACAGGTCAATCAACATATAGGAACAGTATAGCATAGAATCAGAACTTATCTTTAAAACACTTCTAGGGTTAATTAGACTTGAACCTAGTGGAGAATGGATCACCCTCTCATCAAAGTATTTGATGAAGATTGCATAACTAGATCATAAGATAAGAGTTAGGATAAGAGGCTAGTTACTACTAAGCCGTTGCCACTTCCCTGGGAGTACGATAATTAACTTAGTAAAATCGTAGATACTTTCCAATAGACTAGCTACACGATAGGTACTCTGCCTTAGATTCTGGCTGATTAAGTGACACCATAAAACTAAACGTGACAATTAGTCAATCACAGTCCTTAATTAATCATAATCGACATTGGGTAAAATAACACCTATTTAGTACGTCAACCGGAATCGCATCACTTACCTATACTATGGGTAAGAAAGAAAAAAAAACAAAATAATGCAAACAATTCTGTATGTCATATAGATCAATTTTGTACATAGATTCATACGTCATACAGCCCAGACATGTTTATACACATAGAACAAGAAAAACAAAAGGAAAAGAAAGGAAAGAAGGAGAGAGAGACTAAGAACCTGGCGGATCGTCGTCCAGTGGACCGAGTTCAGCTATAAAGTCAAACTCGAAGTTTTCCGCCACTCGGGAAGTCTGCTGATGTATCTCCTCAATCCTGCTGGTGTTCATGGTGATCCTGTCATACATCATCACCAACCGTCTGTCAATCCTGTCCTCCATCATCGTCAGCCGTCTATCAATCCTGTTCATGTCTCGACTGTATCGGGCCGATAGTTCTGCCAATCCGTGCGACATGTGTCGTTTGAAGGTAGTACATGGCACGAACGTCTCGGACAGAGGGATATGCGCTGGAAATGCTTCCGATGCTGATGCCTATCCTGGCTGATCTGTGTGGATGGTGTAGCGGTCATTCGCATCCCGGATAAACATTCCCATGTTCTGTAGAATAGTAAGATCAGAGGGAATGGTGGTCGGGGCGACCAGGGTCAGCTCCGAGCCCTCTATGTCCAACTCCAGGTAGCGGGCTAGCCTGGTGATGTACGGTCCGAGCCCCAGACACTATTTCTGGGTGTTTGTAGCAAATCCTCGCATGACGACCTTGATGAGTCTAGCCATCTCTACCGTAGATCCCATGTGCATGTTGGCTAGAAGGAATGTCTCCATCTGGGTGACAGTTCCGGGAGCCGTCCGCCGTCCTGACAATGTATGTGCAATGATAGCGTGTAGGTAACGAAGAGTAGGATAAATACATGTGGCTTTTGCAAAGCCATGCTGGTATGGGACACCCGTCCTATAGATCTGAGCCCAAGCAGTGGAGACGTTTGCAGACGTGAAGTCTCGAACCGCTGTGGTGTATGTGGGCGTATCCAGCTCATCCCTCTGCCAGATACCTAGGGCGACGCCAAACTCGGCCATGCTCATCGACCGATCTATTCTGCCCAAGCGGAATGTGATCTGCTCCTGGTGGCATGTAAAAGACGCATAGAACTCACATACCAGCTCCAGGTATGTGGGCTCTGTGACGATGAATACTCGACTATAAGGTGGCAAATCGAGTATGCGTCTGACTTCCAGCTCTACTCCTACCGTGTGTACTGTTGCCCAGTCCAACGTTCTGCCCGTCAGTATCGTACGCCCGATGTACCCAGTTCATCTTTCTTGGTATGCTGTACTGGAGGGAAACAACATAAAAGGATGTGCCACTGAGGTAACTGTCATGGTAGATGTGGTGCGAGCACGTTTGGGAGCCATTGAAAACGTACGAGAGAGTTTAGGTGGGAAAGAAAGCTTTAAACTCAAATTCTGGAGGTGAATTTGAATTCAAAAGGATGAAATTAGGTTAGGGAAGGATTTTGAATTTTTGGCGGGAAAATTGAATTTTGGAGGGAAATTCGAATTTTTGGGTGAAGTTTAAAATTCAAATTTTGGAGGGAAACTCGAATTTCTAAACTTTGGAGAGTTTGCCAAAAATTTGTAGAGAGAAGCTAGAGAGAAATGTTTAGAGAGATGAATTTTTGGTTTTAGATTTGAGAGAAAATGAAAAAAAACATTGAATTTTTATAGAAGGGGTGGCCTTCGGGACGCCCGTCCCGGGTTGCTTCGGGACGCGTGCCAATTCTGAGAAATTTTTTTTTCGTAATTCCCTGAAAATCTCAAGATACCAAAAATAATCATAATTTTTAACAGGGCTTCATGTTTATCCAATTAAATTCAGAAGTTGTTAAAAACTCTATGCAAAAATTCCTCAGTCTCTTTTTTTTTCTAAAATCATGACTACCCTAATTTTATCCCAACTTAAATTCAGCAAGAATTTAAGAAAAACAAAAACTGAGTTTGTGCAATTTAATTAGTGAAAAATAAACTGTAATTGCAAAACTTTTGTTTTTCATAGAAATTTGAAATAAAATGTCTGAAGAAAATTGTTGAATATAAAGGACCCTTTTAAAAAGAATTTGAAAAATAGAAAAAATATAGGTCAATTATTCAGGTTCAGTTCAAACGAATTATTTGCTGAGAATAAAAGTAAAAGAATCTTCCCTTTTTCAACGACCCTTATCTCTGATCTCCGGTAGTTCTGTTCGAATGCTTCACATTTCTATGCGTATGGCTCTCATTTCATCCCTCTGCCTGTTCTGCTCAGTTTTGACCTGCACCGAACATACAGACCTTGACAACACTGACATTGAGTCTCTTTTTACCGAAGAAGAAGAAGAAATAGAGGAAATTCTGTTTGCAGTGCAAGACGATTCAACTTCAGAATCTGATACAAACGAGTCAACAGATACTATTCCCATCCTCCAAAGCGAAAGGCTTACTCAAGAGGTAATTCCTTCGCCTCATGTGGTTGTCCATATTTTACCCTCTAAATATGACAGGCCAATCAAAGCCATTGGATTCATGGACACTGGAGCGGGAAAGTTAATGATCAATCCTGATATCCTGCCAAAGTCAATGTGGACAAATCATATGGAGTATTTCCAGGCTGCAGATGGTGAACAATTCCAAACCAAACTCATCACCAAACAACCAATTGGAATACAGTTCTTTCCAGACTGTATTATCTGGTCTAGAGTTATTGGAAGCAAACTGCATGGAAATGATCTCCTCATCGGATTCGATCTCTATCATCAGGCAAAGAAATTGACTATCTTACCAAGAGGATTGAAATTCAAAAGGCTATTCCAACCATATACTTCAATGAAGAAGATTTATTCTTTGGTAGGAAATAGTATGGATGCTTTCGGAGAAATCAGGCCATACTTCAAATGGGCTTGTGCAGAGTCTCACAAAGACTTCAAACATCCTAAGCCCTTGTGGAAAAATGAGGATTTCTTCATCACCCTGTCCTTCAAGAAGAATGAAGATATAAATCCAACGAAGGCTACTTATCCAGGTATGACTCCTGAAGACGAAAGCATGGCCCAACAAGAATGTGCACAGTTGTTGAAGCTTGGGCTGATCGAGCCGACCACCTCGAATTGGGCTTGTCAGGCCTTTTATGTCAATAAAAGGGCTGAAGTGAAAAGAGGCAAGAAGAGGTTAGTAATCGATTACAAACCCCTTAATCATTTTCTTGCTGACGATAAGTTCCCTTTGCCAAGGCCTTAGAGTTTATTTACACATTTACCCGAAGCCCGATGGTTTTCAAAGTTCGATTTGAAAGCAGGATTTTGGCAGTTAGGCGTCCATCCGGAAGAAAGATACAAGACAGCTTTCTGTATACCTAAAGCCCAGTACCAATGGATAGTAATGCCCTTTGGACTCAAAGTTGCTCCATCACTATTCCAAAAAGCAATGACCCGGATTTTCGAGCCCTTATTTCCAAATGCCTTGATATACATTGACGATATTCTATTGTTCTCTAAGGACATACAGGACCATCTACTGCTGTTACAAAGGTTCTTCGAGATTGTTGCTCAAAATGGAATCATGCTGTCAGAAAAGAAAAGCTCCATCGGACAGAACCAGGTAGAATTCCTTGGAATGAGATTTGCTTATGGTCAATACCATCCTGGTCCACATATTGCAGAGGAATTACTAAAATTCCCAGATCAACTCACCACAAAGGAGATCCAGCAGTTTTTGGGCATCGTTAATTATCTCAAAGACTTTATACCTCAGAGCTCGAAGTATACAAGTCCTTTATCCAGGATGCTTAGGAAAAATCCAAAACCATGGACCCAAGAACAAACAGATTCTGTTCAGTATCTGAAGAAGGTATGTCAATCCCTTCCACCTTTAAAACTTCCTGGAGATGGTTCAAGAATTTTGCAGACAAACGCAAGCGATGAGTATTGGGGAGCAATCTTACTGGAAAAGGTTAACGACAAAGAGTACTTTTGTGGACACGCAAGTGGACAGTTCAAGGAGTCTGAAAAGCACTACCATACGGTGTACAAAGAAATATTGGCAATCAAGTATGGGATCAAGAAGTTCGAGTTCCACCTGATAGGGCACGAATTTCTAATAAGAATAGATAACTCCTCATTCCCTCGAATTATGGAGTTCAAGGACAAAGGGCTACCAGAAGCTCAACTCCTTCGACTCAAAGATTGGTTTTCAAAGTATCAGTTCAAGGTCCAGCATATCAAAGGTAAGTCCAACACTATTCCTGACTTACTTTCTAGACCACATAAAACCCAAACACATTCGGTCCATCTTGTTACCTAGACCAAATCCATTCCTTTAATCCTTATGTTTGACCAAGTTACCCAATACCCAGAAATACCCGAATTTCCAACTCAAGCCCCGAAATTCAATAATACCCAAGAAATTTGTGTCTGGGCCAGAAACCATATTTTTTATTATCAATTCAAAATGGTCCTAGGAGCGGGTCATCCTGTAGAACAGTGTAAGTTTTACCCTGACTACGTTTTCCTCCCTCTCATGAGATACGAAAACTCATCACTTTCTTGGAATGGATACTGGTACCATTGGTGTTTAGGAACTACTTGCTGGTATGCTTTGGAGATTAATTTACAAAGTTTAATATCTGCCATGTCTTATACTCCCATATGTGCTATGACTAATGCTCCTCTCAGAAAGTTCAATTTGCTTAATCTGATATATGGATATTGGAACCGAAGAGAATGGATTTCTTATTTAGCCAAAAGAAATAAGGAATTCTACGAGACACATGAAGATTCAGAGAAGCCTTATATTACATTAATTCTTAATCGTCCTTACTGCAAATTGGATATGTTCAACGATCCTTTCAGAGCCATTTCATATTGCTATGAGTATAGTATCACAAATGGTGGACTAGATGAAGATCAAAGAGCTGCTCTTTTCAGATATGTCTGTGAAAAGAATCGGGTCAATCCTGACCCATGGGAAAACTTCACTTCCAGTTTGCAAGTGTTTACTGATGATTTGACTGAAGACGAGTATTTCTGTAATACTCTAGAAAGAATGACTCAGCAAAGGAATTATGAACGTGCCAGTGGATCTCGGGTTCCTTAGTAATGAAGCTTCGTCCTGGTGAGTTGTGACGCTAAAAGCACCAAGCATGCTTATCCCTTAGTACAATAATGCATGCTTCGTCAGAGTCTTCATCTGTAAGATTTGCTTTTTATCTTGTCTCCCACTTTGTCAAAAGTGGTAGTCATCTCTAAAGTGCTAACACTCTGTCTGATCGCTCAAACATCTCTAAAGTGTTTCACCATTAATCATACGGGGCACTTCCCTCACTATTAACAACCAGAGTTACTATTTAACTAGACATACCTTAAACTAATCTAGACAGTACATATCTTGACGCAGGAGGATAAACCTCAAGAGAAGATATATGGCTCTAGACCATTATTCTGCTCTGGCTGCCAGACGATATACTTGTCTAAATTACAAAATTACATAAAAGAAGAAAACCCATAGAGATATGAAGAAAAACACTCGAAATATTATTGCAAACTTGTATAATACAAACTTAGACTCAAACTTGCTTAAGGAGAGGTATGAAACCTTCCTCCTTATATAGCAAACGGAACTCAAACCCTATAACTAGAATTTAATTGTAGATTGAAATCCACCAATCAAATTCTTACAACGAAAAGTAAGAGCATTATTGATTCCACTTGTAAAGTGGGAATCTTACAAGACTTAGTGACAAAGTAACTTGGAGATAAAGTTAGCCGTCACTTTTGACTAAATAAAAGACGAAAATGACTACCACTTTTGACAAAGTGGGAGACAAGATAAAAAGCAAATCTTACAGACGAAGACTCTGACGAAGCATGCATTATTGTACTAAGGGATAAGCATGCTTGGTGCTTTTAGCGTCACAACTCACCAGGACGAAGCTTCGTTACTAAGGAACTCGGGATCCACTGGCACATTCATAATTCCTTTGCTGAGTCATTCTTTCTAGAGTATTACAAAAATACTCGTCTTCAGTCAAGTCATCAGTAAACACTTGCAAACTGGAAGTGAAGTTTTCCCATGGGTCAGGATTGACCCGATTCTTTTCACAGACATATCTGAAAAGAGCAGCTCTTTGATCTTCATCTAGTCCACCATTTGTGATACTATACTCATAGCAATATGGCATGGCTCTGAAAGGATCGTTGAACATATCCAATTTGCAGTAAGGACGATTAAGAATTAATGTAATATAAGGCTTCTCTGAATCTTCATGTGTCTCGTAGAATTCCTTATTTCTTTTGGCTAAATAAGAAATCCATTCTCTTCGGTTCCAATATCCATATATCAGATTAAGCAAATTGAACTTTCTGAGAGGAGCATTAGTCATAGCACATATGGGAGTATAAGACATGGCAGATATTAAACTTTGTAAATTAATCTCCAAAGCATACCAGTAAGTAGTTCCTAAACACCAATGGTACCAGTATCCATTCCAAGAAAGTGATGGGTTTTCGTATCTCATGAGAGGGAGGAAAACGTAGTTAGGGTAAAACTTACACTGTTCTACAGGATGACCCGCTCCTAGGACCATTTTGAAATGATAATAAAAAATATGGTTTCTGGCCCAGACACAAATTTCTTGGGTATTATTGAATTTCGGGGCTTGAGTTGGAAATTCGGGTACATCTGGGTATTGGGTAACTGGGTCGAACATAAGGATTAAAGGAATGGATTTGGTCTTGGTAACAAGATGGACTGAATGTGTTTGGGTTTTAGGTGGTCTAGAAAGTAAGTCAGGAATAGTGTTGGACTTACCTTTGATATGCTGGACCTTGAACTGATACTTTGAAAACCAATCTTTGAGTCGAAGGAGTTGGGCTTCTGGTAGCCCTTTGTTCTTGAACTCCATAATCCGAGGGAATGAGGAGTTATCCATTCTTATCAGAAATTCGTGCCCTATCAGGTGGAACTCGAACTTCTTGATCCCATACTTGATTGCTAATATTTCTGTGTACACCGTATGGTAGTGCTTTTCAGACTCCTTGAACTATCCACTTGCGTGTCCACAGAAGTACTCTTTCTCGTTAACCTTTTCCAGTAAGATTGCTCCCCAATACTCATCGCTTGCGTCTGTCTACAAAATTCTTGAACCATCTCCAGGAAGTTTTAAAGGTGGAAGGGATTGACATACCTTCTTCAAATACTGAACAGAATCTGTTTGTTCTTGGGTCCGTGGTTTTGGATTTTTCCTAAGCATCCTGGATAAAGGACTTGTATACTTCGAGCTCTGAGGTATAAAGTCTTTGAGATAATTAACGATGCCCAAAAACTGCTGGATCTCCTTTGTGGTGAGTTGATCTGGGAATTTTAGTAATTCCTCTGCAATTTGTGGACCAGGATGGTATTGACCATCAGCAAATCTCATTCCAAGGAATTCTACCTGGTTCTGTCCGATGGAGCTTTTCTTTTCTGACAGCATGATTCCATTTTGAGCAACAATTTCTAAGAACCTTTGTAACAACAGTAGATGGTCCTGTATGTCCTTAGAGATCAATAGAATATCGTCAATGTATATCAAGGCGTTTGGAAATAAAGGCTCGAAAATCCGGGTCATTGCTTTCTGGAATAGTGATGGAGCAACTTTGAGTCCAAAGGGCATTACTGTCCATTGGTACTGGGCTTTAGGTATACAGAAAGCTGTCTTATACTTTCTTCCGAATGGACGCCTATCTGCCAAAATCCTGCTTTCAAATCAAACTTTGAAAACCATCGGGCTTCGGGTAAATGTGCAAATAAACTCTGAGGCCTTGGCAAAGGGAACTTATCGTCAGCAAGAAAATGATTAAGGGGTTCGTAATCGATTACTAGCCTCTTCTTGTCTCTTTTCACTTCAGCCCTTTTATTGACATAAAAGGCCTGACAAGCCCAATTCGAGGTGGTCAGCTCGATCAGCCCAAGCTTCAACAACTGTGCACATTCTTGTTGGGCCAGGCTTTCGTCTTCAGGAGTCATACCTGGATGAGTAGCCTTTGTTGGATTTATATCTTCATTCTTCTTGAAGGGCAGGGTGATGAAGAAATCCTCATTTTTCCACAAGGGCTTAGGATGTTTGAAGTCTTCGTGAGACTCTGCACAAGCCCATTTGAAGTATGACCTGATTTCTCCAAAAGCATCCATATTGTTTCCTACCAAAGAATAAATCTTCTTCATTGAAGTATATGGTTGGAATAGCCTTTTGAATTTCAATCCTCTTGGGAAGATAGTCAATTTCTTTGCTTGATGATAGAGATCGAATCCGACGAGGAGATCATTTCCATGCAGTTTGCTTCCAATAACTCTAGACCAGATAATACAGTCTGGAAAGAACTGTATTCCAATTGATTGTTTGGTGATGAGTTTGGTTTGGAATTGTTCACCATCTGCAGCCTGGAAATACTCCGTATGATTTGTCCACATTGACTTTGGCAGGATATCAGGATTGATCATTAACTTTCCCGCTCCAGTGTCCATGAATCCAATGGCTTTGATTGGCCTGTCATATTTAGAGGGTAAAATATGGACAACCACATGAGGCGAAGGAATTACCTCTTGAGTAAGTCTTTCGCTTTGGAGGATGGGAATAGTATCTATTGACTCGTCTGTATCAGATTCCGAAGTTGAATCGTCTTGCACTGCAAACAGAGTTTCCTTTGTTTCTTCTTCTTCTTCGGTAAAAAGACACTCAATGTCAGTGTTGTCAAGGTCTGTATGTTCGGTGCAGGTCAAAACTGTTTGAACAAGTCGGGCAGATTTTTCTTTGTTCTGTGGGTAATCTTTAGCAAAGTGACCCTTCTTCTTGCAGATGTAACACCGGTCTATCTTCCGGTTTCTAAAAGGCTTCTTCTTGAAGAACCTCAGCTTCTTCTTGTAACCTTTAGGTTTCACTCTGTACTCCTTGCGAAGGAACTTAGACTTCTTCTTCCCTGGCTTAGGACAATAACATTTTTCTTTCTCAGTACATTTGATTGCCAGATGTTTCTTCGAACATGCCTTTTTCATCTTCCTTTTGTTCTCCATCAGGGATTCGAACATGTTCTGCTGTTCGCAGAGTTTGTCGATTGCAGCTATGGTCATCTGATGGATCTCTCCCAATGTCATTGAGTTGACATTCTTGTTTTGCCCCTGTATCACTCGGTAGAGCTCTGGTTGAAGCTCTTCAGGAAGGGAGGTAATGAATACCTGTTTCATGTTCGGATCTGATGCGTTTCCAGCCGATATGCTAAATAGGTGTTATTTTACCCTATGTTGATTATGAGTAATTAAGGACTGTGATTGACTAATTGTCACATTTAGTCTCTAAGGTGTCACTTAATCAGCCAGAACCTAAGGCAGAGTACCTATCGTGTAGCTAGTTTGTTGGAAAGTATCTACGATTTTATTAAATAAATATCGTACTCCCAGGAAATTGGTAACGGCTTAGTAGTAACTAGCCTTTTATCCTAACTCTTATCTTATGATCCAGTTATGCAATCGTCATCAATAATCTTGATGAGAGGGTGATCCATTCTTCACTAGGTTTAAGTCTAATCAGGCCTAAAAGTGTTTATAGACAAAGTTCTGATTCTATGTTATGCTGTTCCTATATGTTGATTGACCTATCTTCGAGTGTTTTAGATATATCTTAGATTGGAATGCAACTATGTTCTGAGTCTAAAGGTGTACCACATCTGAGTAATCTGGTATACCGCCCCATCGCCAAGGTAAACGGCCCTACTCACAGTTACTACTAAAGACAGCTATGAAAGCCCTATGTCACTTTGGGGATCATGCCGCTTGCCCATAACCGCCGGCATAAACGCTCTACTCAGCCTACCTAGACTACTCTAACAAACAGGGTGTTCCGCAGGTTATTTTATCTAGTATGGCAGACACCAATACTAATTGATGTCTGTTAAACTAAATAGGTTATGAATAGACCGTGGTTATGAATTGTCTATAACCCTAATTTTAGTTTAAAAGAAACTACATTAGACATGCAGACATAATGAATATTTAAGCACGTGGCTATTTCCAGAAAAACATAATAACTTCAACATATATAACAACTATTCATAATAATCAAAATCCAGTATTCATAATTTCTATTTGGACAAACACAATAACAACATATAAGAGAGGGACAGGGGGACTGATGCCATAAAGAAATCACCCTTTACTTAGTCTCGCCGATGGAGTGTACTGCTATATATGTCGTATTGCTTGACCCGACTCTGCTCGCCAGAACCTTCGGAGGACGCTTCCTCAGCCTAGTAACTGGGCTTTACCTTAATACCCAACTTAAGCCCAGCCCTATGGACTGACTCTTCGAACGCCTAGAGCCCTCTTAGGTTCTCCTAACGAAATCCCGGGTATTCTATGAATACCAGAAACGAACCTATCTATTGAACCCTAGGATCTGAGACTAATTCTCAGAAACTAAGAAAAACGAAACATAAAAAGGAAAGAAAGAAAATTTATACTGAAATCTGAGTCTCCGAGTGAGTTGTGTACTCGAGAATTGTACACTGGAACCACTGAATGACTCAGATCGAGTGGAGAGGGATGAATTCAATTGAGGAAGGCCTGGGTATTTATAGCAGCTTTCTTGAGTGATTTTCTCTCAAAAATTCGATGTGGGACTTGAATTTCTGATTCGGGACGCCCGTCCCGGTCTGTTGACCAGGTCAGGATGGCCGTCCCGAGTCCTGGACGCCCGTCCCGACCTGTTGACCAGGTCAGGATGCCCGTCCTGAACCGGGACGCCCTCCCCGAAGTCCAAACTTCTAAAAAATTGTGTTTTTGCCCCGAAATTTGCCATTTTCTTCCACTTTTCACCTGACACTTCCAAAATCATAAAAACTGTGAAATTGAGTTAATAATGAACAATTAAGACCAATTTACCCTCAATTTCACCCTAAATCATGCCTAAAAACATGCTAAAAATGTGATATGATTTATGCATATCATATAACCCCACACTTAGCTTTTTGCTTGTCCTCAAGCAAAGTCTACTTAAGTTAGTGATTCTAAATCATAGTGCAGTCACTTAAATTCCTAGTCATGTTTTTATTCCAAAAATTCATTCAGACAATTCTTAACACATGTCTGACTAGTCAGGTTGCTATGACAAGGTCTCAAATGTCTCTAGCAGATTGTTATAGTCAAGCAGAAAACAACTTAACAACTAGGTTGAACTCCTTTCTTAGTCACAAGGTCTTCCTGATGTGTAGTGTGTGTACTAGTCTAGACCAGATAGTCAACACAATATACTCTCGTCTTAACTACTACCAGATAATATTTCGACCCTGTTGCTAGACATAATAACAATAGACAACTTTCTGAGTTCTGAGCCTTGGTGATCATATTTTTAATGATTTAGCATTTATTGATTTTCTTTATAGATGTAGGGTATTTTGAGTCTGCTTAGAACACGTCAACTTCAACTACCCATGTAGCGAGTCCCACTCCGATGACTCCCAGACCTACACGACCATAGGGCATCAGGCTTTAAGTTCCCCGAAGGAGTGGTGCTCGAGTAGCGAAGGCCGCTGGCAAACTACCCTTATTTAATTAACTTTCTTTTATTTCTTTTCACTTTTAGCTCAGAGTCTCATCTAGTCATTCTAATTGTCAAAACATCCACAACTGGTCTAATTTTATCTAGTTAAGTCTTGAAAAGGTAATTGGCTGAGGTCTCTAATCCAGACTAAGTTGTGCTCAGTTATCAGGAATTCCCTATTCCTAATCAATTAGTTCAAGATAGCTATCACATTGCTTCCTACTAACCATAACATTCTACCTACATATCATAGACATAAGCAATGTTTAACCCATCATACTGCATTTAGAAGTCTGAAAGAATGAGAATTTTGAAAAACAATTTTGGAAGGGTGTGAAAATATGGGGAAAACAAGCAAAATCATGCAAAACTTTTCTCACTACAGTACACTGTGCACTGCTACCCCACACACTTAAGTCTGACACTGTCCTCAGTGTTCATGCATTTCTAAGCTACCCCACACTTATTTGAAAACAAGAAGCAAAACTAAAAAAAAGCTCTTACCCCAAACTTATTCGACTAACTACGGGTAAGAAGGAACATAAATTATTGAAAGAAATAACAAAACAAGAAATAAAATGAAAGGGATACTCCCTTATTCTGTGAAGTCCACAGTCTGCTCGGACGAGTCAAACGACTCGTTGTAAATCTTTAGGCGTTGTCCGTTTACTTTTTGAATAATGCCGTCAGAATCCATGATGTCACATGCTCCGAAAGGTGATACTTTTGTGATTGTGAATGGTCCTGACGAACAACTACGCAGCTTTCCTGGGAACAATTTTAACAGTGAGTTGTATAGCAATACCTTTGATGCTTTTCCGACCGATGTGCTAAATAGGTGTTATTTTACCCTATGTTGATTATGAATAATTAAGGACTGTGATTGACTAATTGTCACATTTAGTCTCTATGGTGTCACTTAATCAGCCAGAACTTAAGGCAGAGTACCTATCGTGTAGCTAGTCTGTTGGAAAGTATCTACAATTTTATTAAATAAATATCGTACTCCCAGGGAAGTGGCAACGGCTTAGTAGTAACTTGCCTTTTATCCTAACTCCTATCTTATAATCCAGTTATGCAATCTTCATCAAATACTTTGATGAGAGGGTGATTCATTCTCCACTAGGTTTCAGTCTAATTAATCCTAGAAGTGTTTTATAGATGAGTCCTGATTCTATGTTATACTGTTCCTATATGTTGTTTGACCTATATTCGAGTATTTTAGATATATCTTAGCCTGGATTGCAACTATGTTCTGTGTCTAAAGGCGTACCACATCCGAGGTCTCTAATAAACCGTCCTACCTTAATGACGGCCCTACTCACGGTTCGGGACGAAGGCATCCATGAAAGCCCTATGTCACTTCGGGAATCATACCACTTGCCCTAGCCGCCGGCATAATCGGACTCGGCTCGGCTTCCCCTAGACTACTCTAACAAACAGGGTGTTCAGTATATTATTTTATCTAGCATGGCAGACATCAATACTAATTGATGCCTGTTAAACTAAACAGGTTATGATTAGACCGTGATTAGGAATTGTCTATAACCCTAATTTTAGTTTAAAAGAGCACATTAAACATGCAGACATAGTGAATGTTAAGCAGGTGGCTATTTCCGGAAAAACATAACAACGTCAACATATAACACAACTATTCATAAAAATCATAATCTCGCATTCATAATAAATATTTAGAACAATACAATAACAACATATAAGAGAGGGACATGGGGACTGATGCCATAAAGAAATCACCCTTTATGTAGTCTCACCGACGGAGCGTACTGCTGTATATGTCGTATTGCTCGCCCTGACTCTGCTCACCAGAACCTTCGGAGGACGCTTCCTCAGCCTAGTAACTGGGCTTTACCTTAATACCCAGCTTAAGCCCAGCCCTGTGGACTGACTCTTCGAACGCCTAGAGCCCTCTTAGGATCTCCTAACGAAATCCCGGGTATTCTATGAATACCAGAAACGAACCTATCTATAGAAGCCTAAGATCTGAGACTATTTCTCAGAAACTAAAACAAAACACTAATAAGAAAGAAAACTGAGATCCGAATCTCTGAGTGAGCTGTGTACTAGAGAATTGTACACTGGATACCACTAAATGACTCAGATCGAGTGGAGAGGAATGAATTCAACTGCTAGAGGCCTGGGGTATTTATAGCAGCTTCCTGGAGTGAAAATTTCTGAAAAATTCGATGTGGGATAGCTTCTGACGGCTCGGGACGCTCGTCCCAGATTGGGACGCCCGTCCTGATCAGTTGACCAGGTCGGGACGCCCGTCCCGGTGCCTTGACTTGGTCGGGATGCCCGTCCCGGGTTCGGGACGCCCGTCTTGAACCTTTGACCGAGTCAACATTTTCAAAAATTGCGTTTTTGCCCCAAAATTTGCTGTTTTCGTCTACTTTTCACCTGACACTTCCAAAATCATAAAAACTGTGAAATTAAGTGAATAATGAACAATCAAGATCAAATTACCCTCGATTTCACCCAAATTCATACATAAAAACATGCTAAAAAGGTGATACGATTTTCGCGTATCAGATAACCCCACACTTAGCTTTTTGCTTGTCCTCAAGCAAAGTCTACCTGAAGTTACTTAAATTCCGAGTCATGTTTTTATTCCAAAAATTCTTCAGACAAGTCTTAACACAAGTCTGACTGGTTAGGTTGCTATGACAAGGTCTTAGAT
The DNA here is from genome assembly GCA_027405835.1 of Asclepias syriaca. Classification (NCBI taxonomy): domain Eukaryota; kingdom Viridiplantae; phylum Streptophyta; class Magnoliopsida; order Gentianales; family Apocynaceae; genus Asclepias; species Asclepias syriaca. The sequence continues at coordinate 9,841,985 of CM049928.1, read as the reverse complement.
GTTTTTAGTAGCTTGTTATGATCAGGCAGAAAATAAATCAACAACTAGTTTGGACCTTTTTCTTAGTCACAGGGTCTTCCTGATGTGTAGTGTGTGTACTAGTCCAGACCAGATAGTCAACACAATGTACTCTTGTCTTAACTACTACTAGATAACACTTCGACCTATCGCTAGACATATTAGCAACAGACAACTTTTTGAGTTCTGAGCTTTGGTGATCAGATTTTTAATGTTTTAGCATTTAGTTATTTCCTTTATAGATTCAGGGTATTTTGAGTCTGCTTAGAACATGTCAACTTCAACTACCCATGTAGCGAGTCCCACTCCGATGACTCCCAGATCCACACGACCTTAGGGCATCATGCTTTAAGTTCCCCGAAGGAGTGGTGCTCGAGTAGCGAAAGCCGCTGGCAAACTACCCTCATTTGATTAACTTTCTTTAATTTCTTTTCACTTCTAGCTCAGAGTCTCATCTAGTCATTCTAACTGCCAATATCTCCACAACTGGTCTAATTTTATCTAGTTAAGTCTCGAACAGGTAATTGGTTGAGGTCTCTAATCCAGACAAGGTTGTGCTCAGTTATCAGGAATTCCCTATTCCTAATCAATTAGTCCAAGATAGCTATCAATTATCTCCTACTAACCATAACATACTACCTACATATCATAGACATAAACAATTGTTTAACCAAGTATACTGCATTTAGAAGTCTGAAGGACGGAAAAAATTTTGAAAAAAAATTTTGGAGGTGTGAAAATACGGGGAAAAACAAGCAAAAGCATACAAAAACTGCTACAGTGCACCGTGTACTGCTACCCCACACTTAAGTCTGGCACTGTCCTCAGTGTTCATGCATATCTAGCTACCCCACACTTATTTGAAAATAAGAAATAAAACAGAAAAGAGTCTTACCCCACACTTATTTGAAAATAAGAAGTAAAACAGAAAAGAAAGGATTCTATATTGGTAAGTAAGACATAAAAAATAATGCAAACAATTATGTATTTCATATAAATCAATTTTGTACATGGATTCATACGTCATACAGCCTAGACATGCTTATACACATAGAACAAGAAAAACAAAAGTAAAAGAAAGGAAAGGAAAGGAAAGGAAAGAAGGAAAGAGAGACTAAGAACCCGGCGGATCGTCGTCCAGTGGACCTAAGTCTGCTAAGTCAAACTCGAAGTTTTCCGCCACTCGAGAAGTCTGCTGATGTATCTCCTCAATCCGGCTGGTGTTCATGGGGATCCTATCATCTATCATCGCCAACCGTCTGTCAATCATGTCCTCCATCATCGTCAGCCGTCTGTCAATCCTATCCATGTCTCGACTGTATCGGGCCGATAGTTCTGCCAATCCGTGCGACATGTGTCGTTCGAAGGCAGTACGTGGCACGAACGTCTCGGACGGATGGATATGCGCTGGAAATGCTTCCGATGCCGATGCCTATCCTGTCTGCTCCGTGTGGATGGTGTCGCGGCCATTCGCATCCCGGACAACCATTCCCATGTTCCGTAGAATGGTAACATCTGTGGGAATGGTGGTCGGGGCGACCAGAGTAAGCTCCGAGCCCTCTATGTCCAACTCCAGGTAGCGGGCTAGCCTGGTGATGTATGGTCTGAGTCCCAGACACTGTTTCCTAGTGTCTGTAGCGAATCCTCGCATAACGACCGCTATGAGTCTAGCCATCTCTACTGTAGATCCCATGTGCATGTTGGCTAGAAGGAATGTCTCCATCTGGGTGACAGTTCCGGGCACTGTCAGTCGTCCTGACAATGTGTGTGCAATGATAGCATGCAGGTAGCGAAGAGTAGGATAAATACCTGTGGCTTTTGCAAAGCCATGCTGGTATGGGACACCCGTCATGCAGATCTGAGCCCAAGCAGTGGAGACGTCTGCAGACGTGAAGTCTCGAACTGTAGTGGTGTATGCGGGCGTGTCCAGCTCATCTCTCTGCCAGACGCCTAGGGCGATGCCGAACTCGGCCATGCTCATCGACCGATCTATTCCGCCTAAACGGAATGTGATCTGCTCCTGGTGGCAAGTAAAAGACACATAGAACTCACATACCAGCTCCAGGTATGTAGGCTCTGTGACGATGAATACTCGACTGTAAGGTGGCACGTCAAGTATGCGTCTGACTTCCGGCTCTACTCCCAGCGTCTGTACTGCTGCCCAATCCAACGTTCTGCCCGTTAGTATCATACGCCCGATGTACCCAGTGCATCTTGCTTGGTATGCTGTGCTGGAGGGAAACAGCATAAAAGGATGTGCTACTGAGGTAACTGTCATGGTAGATGTGGTACGAGCACGTTTGGGAGCCATTGAAAACGTACGAGAGAAGTTAGGTGGGAAAGAAAGCTTTAAACTCAAATTCTGGAGGTGAATTTGAATTCAGAAGGATGAAATTAGGTTAGGGAAGGATTTTGAATTTTTGGCGGAAAAATCGAATTTTGGAGGGAAATTTGAATTTTTGGGCGAAGTTTAAAATTCAAATTTTGGAGGGGAATTCGAATTTTTAAACTTTGAAGAGTTTGCCAAAAATTTGTAGAGAGAAACTATAGAGAAATATTTTTAGAGAGATGAATTTTTGGTTGTAGATTTGAGAGAAAATGAAAAAAAAATTGAATTTTTATAGAAGGCGCGGCCTTCGGGACGCCCGTCCCGGAGGCAGGACTCCCGTCCCGCTGGATGCCCGTCCAGAACCGGGACGCCCGTCCCGGGTTACATCGGGACGCGTGCCAATTCCGAAATTTTTTTTTTCGTAATTCCCTGAAAATCTCAAGATACCAAAAATAATCATAATTCTTTAACAATGCTTCATGTTTATCCAATGAAATTCAGAAGTTAAAAACTCTATGCAAAAATTCCTCAGTCCCTTTTTTCGAAAATTGTGACTACCCTAATTTTATCCCAACTTAAATTCAGCAAGAATTTCAGAAAAACAAAAACTGAGTTTGTGCAATGTAATTAGTGGAAAATAAACTGTATTTGCAAAACTCTTGTTTTTCATAGAAATTCGAAATAAAATGTCCGAAGAAAATTGTTGAATATAAAGGACCCTTTAAAAATGTTTGAAAGATAGAAAAATAAGGGTCAATTATTCAAGTTTCAGTTCAAACGAATTATTTGTTGAAAGTAAAAGAATCTTCCCTTTTTAACGAATCCTATCTCTGATCTCCTGTAGTTCTGTTCGAATGCTTCGCATTTCTATGCGTATGGTTCTCATCTCATCCCTCTGCCTGTTCTGCTCACTGCGTAAATCAGCCATCTCTCGGAGTAGTTGTGCACCTTGGTTCTCCTGAAGATTGACCGTGGCTCTGAGTCGGTCCACGTTAGTTGTGATATTCAGACTGAGTTGGTCTAAATGACACAATCTGCTGGCATTGGTCCATCTCATAGACCCTTTGAGTTATCGTGTCTATATGCACGGACAACATTGAATAATAACTGTTAGTACTCCCCGCAGATGAAGGGGTGCGCTCGTTAGGTGTTGGGGTGTATGCAGGAGAGGTTGGTGAATTTTGGGTTTGGTCAGTAGGGGGTGGATTTATAGGAACTCTCTGGGCAGGAGGGTGAATTGGAGATCTCTGGGGTTCTTCTCTAGGAGGGAAGGTATCCTCAGAAGGATCTTCTTCCGTGGGACTATGCTCACGGGTGTTCAGGAATCGTCTCACTAGTTCACTGGCATCAGGGCTTGAGTTTACTTCCACTGGTTGTGAAGGAAGAGTCCCTCGTGGTACTTCTGGTGCAGGCCTAGAGGGGCCCTCTGGCTTTGTCTTCTTCGGTCCTGGAGTGTCAGGGTTTTCGGTTTTCTTTGCCTGGTTAGTAGCTGCTCTTGTTCTCTTCATCTTTGAGTGCAAAGTCTGGTTGGAAATAACAAATAGCAAAAAGTACGACAGTGAAATAATAAAGCAAGAGAGAGATATTTTTATGGATTTTGATTTTTATTTAGAAAGCAGGTAAATTTCCTTAATATGGTTTTAGAATAATTTTCTAAAATTTGATTATCTTAAGTGTCTTAATTCCATATATTATCTAAAATTAATTAGTTATGATAATCCTATATTTAGGAAAGTGATTGTCTAACTAGTATAAGATAAGTGTAATTCAAAAGTCTAGGTTACCACCGTTACCTATCATAAGTCTCTAGAATTGTGGCCAATAATCCTAAATTCATTATGATATTTCTCCGGCAACGGCGCCAAAAATCTGATGCGTTTCCGACCGATGTGCTAAATAGGTGTTATTTTACCCTATGTTGATTATGAATAATTAAAGACTGTGATTGACTAATTGTCACATTTAGTCTCTATGGTGTCACTTAATCAGCCAGAACCTAAGGCAGAGTACCTATCGTGTAGCTAGTCTGTTGGAAAGTATCTACGATTTTATTAAATAAATATCGTACTCCCAGGGAAGTGGCAACGGCTTAGTAGTAACTAGCCTTTTATCCTAACTCCTATCTTATAATCCAGTTATGCAATCTTCATCAAATACTTTGATGAGAGGGTGATTCATTCTCCACTAGGTTTCAGTCTAATTAATCCTAGAAGTGTTTTATAGATGAGTCCTGATTCTATGTTATACTGTTCCTATATGTTGTTTGACCTATATTCGAGTATTTTAGATATATCTTAGCCTGGATTGCAACTATGTTCTGTGTCTAAAGGCGTACCACATCCGAGGTCTCTAATAAACCGCCCTACCTTAATGACGGCCCTACTCACGGTTCGGGATGAAGGCATCCATGAAAGCCCTATGTCACTTCGGGGATCATACCGCTTGCCCTAGCCGCCGGCATAATCGGACTCGGCTCGGCTTCCCCTGGACTACTCTAACAAACAGGGTGTTCAGTATGTTATTTTATCTAGCATGGCAGACATCAATACTAATTGATGCCTGTTAAACTAAACAGGTTATGATTAGACCGTGGTTAGGAATTGTCTATAACCCTAATTTTAGTTTAAAAGAGCACATTAAACATGCAGACATAGTGAATGTTAAGCAGGTGGCTATTTCTGGAAAAACATAACAACGTCAACATATAAAACAACTATTCATAAAAATCGTAATCTCGCATTCATAATAAATATTTAGAACAATACAATAACAACATATAAGAGAGGGACATGGGGACTGATGCCATAAAGAAATCACCCTTTACGTAGTCTCGCCGACGGAGCGTACTGCTGTATATGTTTTATTGCTCGCCCTGACTCTACTCACAAGAACCTTCGGAGGATGCTTCCTCAGCCTAGTAACTGGGCTTTACCTTAATACCCAGCTTAAGTCCAGCCCTGTGGACTGACTCTTCGAACGCCTAGAGCCCTCTTAGGATCTCCTAACGAAATCCCGGGTATTCTATGAATACCATAAACGAACCTATCTATAGAAGCCTAAGATCTGAGACTATTTCTCAGAAACTAAAACAAAACACTAATAAGAAAGAAAACTGAGATCCGAATCTCTGAGTGAGTTGTGTACTAGAGAATTGTACACTGGACACCACTAAATGACTCAGATCGAGTGGAGAGGAATGAATTCAACTGCTGGAGGCCTGGGGTATTTATAGCAGCTTCCTGGAGTGAAAATTTCTAAAAAATTCGATGTGGGACAGCTTCTGACGGCTCGGGACGCCCGTCCTGATCAGTTGACCAGGTCAGGACGCCCGTCTCGGGTCCTGTACGCCCGTCCCGGTGCCTTGACTTGGTCGGGACGCCCGTCCTGAACCTTTGACCGAGTCAACATTTCCAAAAATTGCGTTTTTGCCCCAAAATTTGCTGTTTTCGTCTACTTTTCACCTGACACTTCCAAAATCATAAAAATTGTGAAATTAAGTGAATAATGAACAATCAAGATCAAATTACCCTCGATTTCACCCAAATTCATACATAAAAACATGCTAAAAAGGTGATACGATTTTCGCGTATCAACCTTATCTCCTGGTTCAAAATTCTTCTGGGTTCTGAGTCGCCTGTCATGCTGGAGTTTACTTGTCATCTTGAATTGGTGTGAGTTTTCATAGGCTTTGAGCCTCCACTCATCTAATTCATTGAGTTGTAGAATCCTGTGTTCCTTAGTTAAATTATCGTCGAGGTTGCATTTTTGTACCGCCCAATAAGCTCTGTGTTCAAGTTCAACCGGAAGGTAACATGCTTTTCCATAGACTAGTTGATAGGGTGAGAATCCCGTAGTGGTCTTGTATGCTGTACGGAAGGCCCATAATGTGTCCTCCAGCTTATTGGCCCAATCCTTACGGTTAACACCCACAGTCTTTTCTAAGATTCTCTTTATTCCCCTATTGGTTACCTCAGCTTGTCCATTGGTTTGGGGATGGTAGGCTGTGGAAACGCGATGCTGAACTCCGTATTGATGAAACACCTTCTGCAATTGAGAGTTACAGAAGTGCGTACCTTGATCACTGATTAGGGCTTTCGAACATCCAAATCTGGCGAAAATCTGCTTAAGGAATCTGCATACGACTCTAGCATCATTAGTAGGTAGGGCCTGTGCCTCAGGCCATTTTGAAAAATATTCCACAGCTACTATGATGTACTGCTTACCGAAAGAGGGGGGAAACGGTCCCATGAAGTCTATACCCCATATGTCAAATATTTCTACGCTTTGGATTACCTGTTGGGGTAGACTGTCTCGAGAAGATATGGTTCCAGCTTTCTGACAGGCATCGCACGATCTTGTGAATGCTGCGGCATCCTTGAATATGGTAGGCCAGTAGAAGCCTGCTTCTAATACTTTTCGGGCGGTATTAGCTGCAGCTAAGTGACCGCCTGTTGGTCCGCAGTGACAGTATTCCAGAATTTGGAAACCTTCTTCTTGAGAGACACATCTTCTGATCATCTGGTCTGCACATATTCGAAATAGAAAAGGATCTTCCCAATAGTAATATTCAGGTCAGCAAAGAATTTATTTCTTTGTTGAGTCGTGATATCACTAGGGAGAGTCCGGGCTGCCAAGTAATTGGCTATATCTGCAAACCAAGGGGGTGAGAAAATAGCAAACAATGCACATAGATTCTCATCCAGAAATTTATCAGATATGATTATTTCATCAATGGCTTCTAAGGACGGATTCTCTAGCCTGGACAAGTGGTCTGCGGCTAAGTTTTCTGCCCCTTTCTTATCCCGAATTTCTATGTCGAATTCTTGAAGCAATAAAACCCATCTAATTAATCTTGGTTTTGCGTCGGTTTTATTGAACAAGTATTTTAGTGCAGAATGATCGGTATAAACAATAGTTTTAGACAGGACTAGATAAGATCGAAACTTATCAAATGCATATACTACTGCTAATAATTCCTTCTCTGTAGTAGTGTAATTTTCCTGAGCATCAGTTAAGGTTTTACTAGCATAATATATTACCCGAAATTTCTTATCATGTCTTTGTCCTAAAACTACTCCCACTGCATAGTCACTAGCATCACACATAAGCTCAAAAGGTAGACTCCAGTCTGGTGACGTCATGACAAGTGCAGTGGTTAAAAGTTCCTTAAGTCTATTAAAAGGTTTTAGACATTTTTCATCGAAGACAAATGGAACATCTTTTCCGAGTAAATTGGTCAACATCCTGGCTATTAATGAAAAATATTTTATAAACCTACGATAAAAGCCAGCGTGTCCCAAAAAACTTCTAACGGCTCTCACATTTTTGGGAGGAGGTAGTTTCGAAATAACTTCAATTTTGGCCTTATCTACTACCATACCTAGGTGTGAGATCTTATGTCCTAAAATGATTCCCTCTTTTACCATGAAGTGGCATTTTTCCCAATTTAAAACCAGGTTAGATTTTATACAACGTTTCAATATTAAATCCAAGTTCTTTAGACAAACCTCAAATGAATTACCAAAAACAGAAAAGTCATCTATAAATACTTCCATAGATTTTCCTAACATGTCCTCAAAGATAGCAGTCATACAACGTTGAAATGTAGCAGGTGCATTACACAAACCAAAAGGCATCCTTCTATATGCAAATGTTCCAAAAGGGGATGTGAACGTAGTTTTATGCTGGTCCTCAGGGGAAATAGGAATTTGAAAATAACCAGAAAACCCATCAAGAAAGCAATAAAACATGTGTCCAGATAATCTTTCTAACATTTGGTCAATAAAAGGAAGGGGGAAGTGATCTTTTCGTGTGGCCGTATTTAGTTTTCTATAGTCTATGCATACACGATGACCAGTTACAGTTCTCGTAGGGATTAGTTCATTATGCTCATTCCTAACAACTGTTATATCACCTTTCTTAGGTACTACCTGCACCGGGCTTACCCACTCACTATCTGAGATAGGGTAGATAAGTCCTGCATCTAATAGTTTAATGACTTCTTTCTTAACAACATCACACATATTAGGATTCAACCTCCTTTGAGGTTGCACACATGGCTTATACTCATTTTCTAGAAGAATCTTATGCGAACAAAAGCTTGGATTAATACCTGGGATGTCTACAATTTTGTAGGCAAAGGCTCTTCTATACTTTCTGCACATGTCCACAGTCCACTTCCTTTGTTCTGCAGTCAGATCAGCTGCAAGAATAATGGGAAGTTTCTTGTTGTCATCTAGGAATTCGTAGCACAGATGAGTGGGTAGTTCCTTCAGCTCTAAGTCTGGTGGATCTTCAAACGAGGTTCGTTCTTTCTTCATCTCATCATCACCTATCTCAGTGAAACTATCAGACGTATTTTCATTTTCAGAAGAGCTAAGTTCAGGCTCCTCTAATTCTAGGGAGTCCTCACTTAGGACTTGATAGTTTGAGCATAGGTCAGTCACGTTAACTGCAATCAAGTGTTCCATGGCATCCACACAAAACAAGTATCATCTAAACGCATGGGATACCTAAGGGTTTCATTTAGATCAAAAGTGATGTCATTATTTCCTACCCTTAACTTGATTTGACCATTACTGACGTCTATTAATGCTTTTGAGGTAGCTAGAAATGGTCGGCCTAGGATCAGGGGCACTCCTCCTTCCCCATTCATATCCATGACAACAAAATCCACAAGAAACACAAATTTTCCGACCTTTACTAAGAGATCTTCAATTATTCCTTTGGGGATTTTGACTGTCCTATCTGCAAGTTGTATGCACATCCTAGTCGTTTTCAAATCATGCAATCCTAATTTATCAAATAAACTAGATGGCATAAGATTGATACTAGCTCCTAAGTCTGCTAATGCATGCATCTTAGTAATATTTCCAATTGTACATGGCAAGGTAAAACAACCAGGATCTTTCTGTTTAGACGGTAGTTTATTCAACAGGACCGCCGAACATTCTTCATTAAGAACCACCTTGTCCATGTCAAATTTTCTTTTATTACTAACAACTTCTTTTAAAAACTTAGCATACTTTGGCATTTCAGAAATAACATCAAGTAAAGGCAAATTAACATGAATCTGACTAAAATTCTTAAGAAAATTTTCAAATTGCTCCTTATCTTTATTGTGCATAAGTCTGGCAGGGTAAGGTACTTTTGGCCGGTACTCAGGAATAAACGTCGGCGTTGGGTCCTTGGAGCCTTCTTCTGGTTCCTGCACAAGAATAGGAGGGTCAGATGGTTTGGGTGGAGATGGAGATAGAATTTTACCAGATCTTAGAGTGATAGTCTTGCATTCAGTTTGAGGGTTGGTCTCAGTGTTGCTTGGTAGCGTTCCCTGGGACCTGTGAGAGAAATGGGTGGATAGTTGACCCATTTGTCTCTCTAAAGTTTATATAGTAGCTTGTGTGTTTTTGATTGTTTGCTCGGTCTGCTTCTGTCTATTCTCGTTCTGCTGGATTCTTTCTGCGTGAGCTTCCTGGATTTTCTTGTTAGACTCTATCATCTCCTTGTTAGAGTCGGAAATGCTCTTCAGCATATCTCTGAATTCTTGCATGGGGTCAGTTGGAATGATGTAGTTCCTTGGTGCAGGCAGAGCGACTTGCTGGTTCTGCGGATATGGCAGTTGCTGAGGTACTCTTTTCTGGAAGTTAGTAGTCCCGGCATTGTTTCTCCAGCTAAATCCCGGATGGTTCTTCCAAGTGGGATTGTAGGTATTTCCTATAGGAGCAGAATTCACTGCGTCCACTTGTTCCATATCCTCTGGAATAGTTAATATCCCATTACCATAACAATCTCCACTGAAATGTGGTCCTTGGAAAAATTTGCAGACTTGGTATACTGACTGAACGCTTTTCCCCTGTTGGAAAGCATTCAGTTGATTAGCAATGCTGGCCTTCAGTACCTCAAATTGATCATCAGTGGAGGCAACGGCCGCATTTACTGGTTTCTTCTTAGCTCGGCCACTTGTGCCCCAGTTCTTGCTATTCCTGTAGAGTCTCTCCAGAGCGTTTCTAGCATCTACATCACTCATTCCATTGAAACCGCTTTGGGGATTGAGTCCATCAAGAATTTGCTTACCCATGTCTGACATAGCCCCATAAAATTGCTGAATCAGCAATGCCTCGGTAAGTCCATGTTGGGGGCAGAGCCTGAGTAGCTCCTTGAATCTGTCCCAAGCTTCGATCACTGTCTCATCAGCAGCTTGAGTAAAACTAGACAGAGCCCTTCGATATTCTAGGACTCTTGCTGCATAGTAGTATTCTTCTAGGAAGGCTTTGCTTAACTTGTCCCAAGAGGTGATGGAGTTAGTAGGTAGCTGGGCCAACCATCTCTTTGCTCTATCCCTCAGTGAGTAGGGAAAGAGATTGAGTTTAGTTACTTCTGCAGTATGATCTCCCTTGAGGCCTTCGCAGAGAGAAGAGAAATCAGATAAGTGTTCCAGCGGATTCTCGGCTGCAGTTCCTCCAAACTGAACCCGATTTATAATCAGCTGGATCACATTTGGTTTAAGATCATGGTGAGGGTTCCAAGGGATTTGGATGGCAGATGAGACTGGAACAGTCTGTGGCTGGATGTAGGATTCGAGGGTAGGTCTTTCAGCAGCCATCTCTGTTCTTCGCCTATTAGCTGTACGAATGAGACGTTCAGGATTCTCAACTGGTGTTTCAAGGTTAGCTTTTGAAGTTCGAGTCATGCAACTACAGAGAAGAATACGTTTTAGCCTGAGCAAACTGGTTAGTGGGGTTACAGGGAAAGTGAAAAATAAAAAAAATTCAGAAGAAAAATAACTATTCAATTACGAAAGGGAAATAACACAAAAGATAGGGAAAAGAACAAGTTACCATTGAACAAGAAAAGTACGATTTTTTTTTCGGTTTTTTGAATTTTAATTTTTTTTCTTTTTATATATTTCGAAAGCACTTAAATTCCCTTAATATGGTTTTAGAATGATTTTCTAAAATTTGATTATCCTAAGTGTCTTAATTCCAGATAACATCTAAAATTAATTAGTTATGATAACCCTATATTTCGGAAAGTGATTGTCTAACTAGTGTAAGACGAGTGTTAGGTTTAAGGTCTAGGTTACTACCGTTACCTATCATAAGTCTCTAGAATTTTGATCAGGAATCCTAAATTCATTATGATATTTCCCCGGCAACAGCGCCAAAAATCTGATGCGTTTCCAGCCGATATGCTAAATAGGTGTTATTTTACCCTATGTTGATTATGAGTAATTAAGGACTGTGATTGACTAATTGTCACATTTAGTCTCTAAGGTGTCACTTAATCAGCCAGAACCTAAGGCAGAGTACCTATCGTGTAGCTAGTCTGTTGGAAAGTATCTGTGATTTTATTAAATAAATATCGTACTCCCAGGAAAGTGGTAACGGTTTAGTAGTAACTAGCCTTTTATCCTAACTCTTATCTTATGATCCAGTTATGCAATCGTCATCAATAATCTTGATGAGAGGGTGATCCATTCTTCACTAGGTTTAAGTCTAATCAGGCCTAAAAGTGTTTATAGACAAAGTTCTGATTCTATGTTATACTGTTCCTATATGTTGATTGACCTATCTTCGAGTGTTTTAGATATATCTTAGCCTGGAATGCAACTATGTTCTGAGTCTAAAGGTGTACCACATCTGAGTAATATGGTATACCGCCCCATCGCCAAGGTAAACGGCCCTACTCACGGTTACTACTAAAGACAGCTATGAAAGCCCTATGTCACTCTGGGGATCATGCCGCTTACCCATAACCGCCGGCATAAACGCTCTACTCAGCCTACCTAGACTACTCTAACAAACATGGGTTTCCTTAGGTTATTTTATCTAGTATGGCAGACACCAATACTAATTGATGCCTGTTAAACTAAACAGGTTATGAATAGACCATGGTTAGGAATTGTCTATAACCCTAATTTTAGTTTAAAAGAAACTACATTAGACATGCAGACATAATGAATATTTAAGCAGGTGGCTATTTCTGGAAAAACATAATAACTTCAACATATATAACAACTATTCATAATAATCAAAATCCAGTATTCATAATTTCTATTTGGACAAACACAATAACAACATATAAGAGAGGGACAGGGGGACTGATGCCATAAAGAAATCACCCTTTCCTTAGTCTCGCCGATGGAGCGTACTGCTGTATATGTCGTATTGCTTGACCCGACTCTGCTCGCCAGAACCTTCGGAGGACGCTTCCTCAGCCTAGTAACTGGGCTTTACCTTAATACCCAGCTTAAGCCCAACCCTGTGGACTGACTCTTCAAACGCCTAGAACCCTCTTAGGATCTCCTAACGAAATCCCGAGTATTCTATGAATACCAAAAACGTACCTATCTATTGAACCCTAGGATCTGAGACTAATTCTCAGAAACTAAGAAAAATGAAACATAAAAAGGAAAGAAAGAAAACTTATACTGAGATCTGAGTCTCCGAGTGAGTTGTGTACTCGAGAATTGTACACTGGAAACCACTGAATGACTCAGATCGAGTGGAGAGGGATGAATTCAATTGAGGAAGGCATGGGGTATTTCTAGCAGCTTTCTGGAGTGATTTTCTCTCAAAAATTCGATGTGGGACTTGAATTTCTGGTTCGGGACGCCCGTCCCGGTCTGTTGACCAGGTTAGGACGGCCGTCCCGAGTCCTGGACGCTCGTCCCGACCTGTTGACCAGGTCAGGACGCCCGTCCTGAACCGGGACGCCCTCCCCGAAGTCCGAACTTCTGAAAATTTGCATTTTTGCCTCGAAATTTGCCATTTTCTTCCACTTTTCACCTGACACTTCCAAAATCATAAAAACTGTGAAATTGAGTTAATAATGAACAATTAAGACCAATTTACCCTCAATTTCACCATAAATCATGCCTAAAAACATGCTAAAAATGTGATATGATTTATGCATATCAGGATCATTGTATCCGTTCAGGACGTAGTATAATTCTTCCATTCTTTTGAAATGGAAATCCAAATCTTTTCTGTCCAATGAGCAGCATTTCATGGCATAGAACTTCTGTTGTGCCATCTTTTGGTGAAGCTTATAATCTCCGATGAACTCTTGGTGTAGAGTTCCAAGTATTTCATCTACTAACCATCCGTATGCCATTTGTTGTCTGTATTCAGCCAAAGATACGAACCATTCTCTGAGTGTCCCAAAGAATCTAGAACAAAATTCCTTGATAATACTTCTGGTGGTATTAGTCTCTTTTGTCCTTTGTACATCGATCCAAGCTGCAAAGGATTGTAGCTTTTCTCTTCTTTTTTGGATCGGGACATCACCGAAAGTGAACCAAGGACCTGCAGTTGGCTTGGTTGTGCCATGATCAGGATTGAGATAAGTAGTTTGGTTAGGTTCATTTACCTCTGTATCACTGACGATAGGATCATCATCCGGAGGCTGTGCCTCTCAAGCAGGGTATGACGGATATTGTGTCGATGATGATGGATCAGCCATGAATGTTGGCACTTGAGAAGCTTCCTTGTATGATTCTGGTTCTGATCGTTCTGAAATGGATTCAGACATAGGTTTTGTTTCAGAGTCAGACGTCTTCTTACTCTCGTCCTCTGAGAGTATCTCTTCTTGAGACAGAATGATATGCATAAATCATATCACATTTTTAGCATGTTTTAGGCAAGATTTAGGGTGAAATTGAGGGTAAATTGGTCTTAATTGTTCATTATTAACTCAATTTCACAGTTTTTATGATTTTGGAAGTGTCATGTGAAAAGTGGAAGAAAATGGCAAATTTCGGGGCAAAAACACAATTTTTTAGAAGTTCGGACTTCGGGGAGGGCATCCCGGTTCAGGACGGGCGTCCAGGACCCGGGACGGCCGTCCTGACCTGGTCAACAAACCGGGACGGGCGTCCCGAACCAGAAAGTCAAGTCCCACATCGAAATTTTGAGAGAAAATCACTCCAGAAAGCTGCTATAAATACCCCAGGCCTTCCTCAGTTGAATTCATCCCTCTCCACTCGATCTGAGTCATTCAGTGGTTTCCAGTGTACAATTCTCGAGTACACAACTCACTCGGAGACTCAGATTTCAGTATAAGTTTTCTTTCTTTCCTTTTTTGTGTTTCGTTCTTCTTAGTTTCTGAGAAATAGTCTCAGATCCTAGGGTTCGATAGATAGGTTCGTTTCTGGTATTCATAGAATACCCAGGATTTCGTTAGGAGATCCTAAGAGGGCTCTAGGCGTTCGAAGAGTCAGTCCACAGGGCTGGGATTAAGCCCAGGACGTAAGGTAAAGTCCAGCTACTAGGCTGAGGAAGCGTCCTCCGAAGGTTCTGGCAAGCAGAGTCGGGTAAAGCAGTACGACATATATAGCAGTACGCTCCAACGGCGTGACTACGTAAAGGGTGATTTCTTTATGGCATCAGTCCCCCCTGTCCCTCTCTTTATATGTTGTTACTGTGTTTGTCCAAATACTGATTTGAATACGAGATTATGATTATTATGAATATTTGTTATATTTGTTGAAGTTGTTATGTTTTTCCGGAAATAGCCATCTGCTTAAATATCCATTATGTCTGCATGTCTAATGTAGTTTCTTTTAAACTAAAATTAGGGTTATAGACAATTCCTAACCACGGTCTATTCATAACCTGTTTAGTTTAACAGGCATCAATTAGTATTGGTGTCTTCCATACTTGATAAAATAAACTGCGGAACACCCTGTTTGTTAGAGTAGTATAGGTAGGCTGAGTAGAGCGTTTATGCCTGCGGTTATGGGCAAGCGGCATGATCCCCGAAGTGACATAGGCTTTCATAGCTGTTTTTAGTAGTAACCGTGAGTAGGGCCGTTTACCTTGGCGATGGGGCGCTATATCAGATTGCTCAGATGTGGTACACCTTTGGACTCAGAACATAGTTGCAATCCAGGCTAAGATATATCTAAAATACTCGAAGATAGGTCAATCAACATATAGGAACAATATCACATAGAATCAGAACTTTGTCTATAAACACTTTTAGGCTTAATTAAACTTAAACCTAGTGGAGAATGGATCACCCTCTCATCAAAGTCATTGATGAAGATTGCATAACTGGATCATAAGATAGGAGTTAGGATAAAAGGCTATTACTACTAAGCCGTTACCACTTCCCTGGGAGTACGATAATTATTTAATAAAATCGTAGATACTTTCCAACAGACTAGCTACACGATAGGTACTCTGCCTTAGGTTCTGGCTGATTAAGTGACACCTTAGAGACTAAATGTGACAATTAGTCAATCACAGTCCTTAATTACTCATAATCAACATAGGGTAAAATAACACCTATTTAGCATATCAACCGGAACGCATCGGATTTTTGGCGCCGTTGCCAGGAAAATATCATAATGAATTTAGGATTATTGGCCACAATTTTAGAAACTTATGATAGGTAGCGGTAGTAACCTAGACTTTTGATTTACACTAATCTTATACTAGTTAGACAATCACTTTCCAAAATATAGGATTATCACAACTAATTAATTTTAGATAATATCTGAAATTAAGACACTTAGGATAATCAAATTTTAGAAAATTATTCTAAAAACATATTGAGGAAATTTACCTGCTTTCTAAGTAAAATTCAAAATCCCTAAAAATATGTTTCTCACTTTTCTATTTTACTTTTCCTCCTATTCTTGTTATTTGTTATTTCTAACCAGACTTTGCACTCAGAGATGAAGAGAACAAGAGCAGCTACTAACCAAGCAAAGAAAACAGAAATCCCTGACACTCCAGGACCAAAGAAGACAAAGCCAGAAGGACCATCTAGGCCTGCACCAGAAATACCACGAGGGACTCTTCCTTCACAACCGGTAGAAGTAAACTCAAGCCTAGATGCCAGTGACCTAGTGAGAAGATTCCTGAACGCCCGTGAGCCTAGTCCCACGGAAGAAGATCCTTCTGAGGATACCTTCCCTCCTAGAGAAGAACCTCAAAGATCTCCAGTTCACACTCCTGCCCAGAGAGTTCCTATAAATCCACCACCCACTGACCAAACCCAAAATTCAGCAACATCTCCTGCATACACCCCAACACCTAACGAGCACACCCCTTCATCCGGGGGAAGCACTAACGGTTATCATTCAATGTTGTCCGTGCAGATAGATACTATGGCTCAAAGGGTCTATGAGATGGATCAAGGAATTGCAAGCAGGTTGTGTCATTTAGACCAACTCAGTCTGAATATCACAACCAACATGGACCAACTTAGAGCCACGGTCAGTCTTCAGGAGAACCAAGGTGCCCAACTACTCCGGGAGATGGCGGACATACGCAGTGAGCAGGGCAGGCAAAGGGATGAGATGAGAGCCATGCGCATAGAGATGCGAAACATTCGAGCAGAGCTACAGGAGATCAGAGATAAAGGTCGTTGAAAAAGGGAAGATTCTTTTACTTTTATTATCAGCAAATAAATTGTTTGAACTAAACCTGAATAATTGACCCCTATTTTCTATTTTTCAAACTTTTTAAAGGGTCCTTTATATTCAACAATTTTCTTCAGACATTTTATTTTCAAATTTCTATGAAAAACAAAAGTTTTGCAAATGCAGTTTATTTTTCACCAATTAAATTGTACAAACTCAGTTTTTGTTTTTCTGAAATTCTTGCTGAATTTAAGTTGGCATAAAATTAGGGTAGTCATGATTTTCGAAAAAGATTGAGGAATTTTTGCATAGAGTTTTTAACAGCTTCTGAATTTGATTGGATAAACATGAAGACTTGTTAAAAATTATGATTACTTTTGGTATCCTGTGATTTGCATGGAATTACGAGAAATTTTTTTTATTTTTTTCGGAATTGGCACGCATCCCGAAGTAACCCGAGACGGGCGTCCCGAAGGCTGCCCCTCCTACAAATAATCCATTTTTTTCATTTCCCCTCAAATCAACTTCCAAAAATTCACCTCTCTCAAATAATTCTCTCTATCTTCTCTCTACAAATTTTTGGCAAACTTCCCAAAATTCAAAAAATTCAAATTTCCCTCCAAATTTTGAATTTTAAATTTCTTTCAGAATTCGAATTTCCCGCCAAAAATTCAAAATCATTCCCTAACCAAAATCCATCCTCCCAAATTCAAATTCACTTCCAGAATTCGAATTCGAATCTTCCTTCCTGCCTAAATTCTCAAAATTTCTCAAACGCCCTCAAACCAAATGGCTCCCAAACGCGCCCGTATCACATCCACCATGACCATCACATCGGTGGCACATCCTTTTATGCTGTTTCACTCTAGCCCAGTATACCTGGAGAGATGTCACGGATACATCGGACGCACCATACTGACGGGCAGAACACTTGACTGGGCTGCAGTACAGACGCTAGAGGTGGAGCAGGAAGTCAGACGCATGCTCGACGTACTACCCTATAGTCGAGTATCCATCGTCACTGAGCCGACATACCTAGAGCTGGTATGTGAGTTCTATGCGTCATTTACGTACCATTAGGAGCAGATCACATTCCGCTTGGGCGGAATAGATCAGTCGATGAGCATGGCCGATTTCGGCATTGCCCTGGGTATCTGGTAGAGAGACGAGCTGGATACGCCCGCCTACACCACAACAGTTCGAGACTTCACGTCTACAGACGTCTCCATTGCTTGGGCTCAGATCTATATGACGGGTGTCCCATACCAGCATGGCTTTGCGAAAGCCACAGGTATCTATCCTGCTCTTCGATACTTGCATACTATTATTACACACACTTTGTCAGGACGATGGACGGCCCCCGGGAATGTCACCTAAATGGAGACATTCCTCTTGGCCAACATGCACATGGGATCCACATTGGAGATGGCTCGACTTATCACAGTCATCATGCGGGGTTTCGCTACGAACACTCGGAAACAGTGTTTGGGACTTGGGCCACTCATCACCAGGATAGCTCACTACCTGGAGTTAGACATCGAGGGCTCGGAGCTGACCCAAGTCGCCCCGACCACCATTCCTACGGACCTCACTATCCTACGGAACATGGGAATAGTCATACGGGATGCAAATGGGTGCTACTCCATCCACACGGAGCAGCCAGGACAGGCCTCGGCACCAGGAGCAGTTCCAGCACACATACCTCCGTTCAAGACGTTTGTTCCACGCACTGCCTTCGAACGACACATGTCGCACGGATTGGCAGAACTCTCAGCCCAATACAGCCGAGATATGGATAGGA
The DNA here is from genome assembly GCA_027405835.1 of Asclepias syriaca. Taxonomy (NCBI): domain Eukaryota; kingdom Viridiplantae; phylum Streptophyta; class Magnoliopsida; order Gentianales; family Apocynaceae; genus Asclepias; species Asclepias syriaca. Next base: position 9,823,466 of record CM049928.1, on the reverse strand, counting down.
TCGAGAGACGGCTGACATTGATAGAGGATAGAGTCGCCATGAACACTAGCAGGATAGATGAGATTCATCAGCATACCTCCCACCTGGTGGAAAACTCCGAGGTCCACTTTCCGGTAGACTTTCCAGTAGCCTTCGGTCCACCTAATGACAGCGAGCCGGGTTCTTAGTTTTTCTTTCCTTTTCTTTTTCTTTTGTTGTTTTCATTCTATGTGTGATCATGTCTGGGCTGTATGAATTATGAATCTCTGTGTAACATTGATTGATATGACATAACAGCATTGTTTTCTCTATGTTTTCTTGTTATTTCTGTTATTTCCTTATTTTTCCTTCTTACCCATAGTCATTCAAATAAGTGTGGGGTAAGAATCTTTTCTGTTTCATTTCTTGTTTTCAAATAAGTGTGGGGTAGCTTAGAAATGCATGAACACTGATGACAGTGTCAGATTTAAGTGTGGGGTAGCAGTGCACTGTGCACTGTAGTGAGAAAATATTTTGCATGATTTTACGTGTTTTCTCCATATTTTCACACCCTTCCAAAAAATTTCAAAAATTTTCATTCTTTCAGACTTCTAAATACAGTATGATTGGTTAAACATTGCTTATGTCTATGATATGTAGGTAGAATGTTATGGTTAGTAGGAGGCAATGTGATAGCTATCTTGAACTAATTGATTAGGAATAGGGAATTCCTGATAACTTAGCACAACTTTGTCTGGATTAGAGACCTCAGCCAATTACCTTTTCAAGACTTAACTAGATAAAATTAGACCAGTTGTGGATATTTTGACAATTAGAATGACTAGATGAGACTCTGAGCTAAAAGTGAAAAGAAATAAAAGAAAGTTAATTAAATAAGGGTAGTTTGCCAGCGGCCTTCGCTACTCGAGCACTACTCCTTCGGGGAACTTAAAGCCTGATGCCTGAGGTCGTGTAGGTCTGGGAGTCATCGAAGTGGGACTCGCTACATGGGTAGTTGAAGTTGACGTGTTCTAAGCAGACTCAAAATACCCTACATCTATAAAGAAAATCAATAAATGCTAAACCATTAAAAATCTGATCGCCAAGGCTCAGAACTCAGAAAGTTGTCTATTGTTATTATGTCTAGCAACAGGGTTGAAATATTATCTGGTAGTAGTTAAGACGAGAGTATATTGTGTTGACTATCTGGTCTAGACTAGTACACACACTACACATCAGGAAGACCTTGTGACTAAGAAAGGAGTTCAACCTAGTTGTTAAGTTCTTTTCTGCTTAACTATAACAATCTGCTAGAGACATTTGAGACCTTGTCATAGCAACCTGACCAGTCAGACCTGTGTTAAGAATTGTCTGAATAAATTTTTGGAATAAAAACATGACTAGGAATTTAAGTGACTATGCTATGATTTAGAATCACTAACTTCAAGTAGACTTTGCTTGAGGACAAGCAAAAAAGCTAAGTGTGGGGTTATATGATATGCATAAATCATATCACATTTTTAGCATGTTTTTAGGCATGATTTAGGGTGAAATTGAGGGTAAATTGGTCTTAATTGTTCATTATTAACTCAATTTCACAGTTTTTATGATTTTGGAAGTGTCAGGTGAAAAGTGGAAGAAAATGGCAAATTTCGGGGCAAAAACGTAATTTTTTAAAAGTTCGGACTTCAGGGAAGGCATCCCGGTTCAGGACGAGCGTCCTGACCTGGTCAACAGGTCGGGACGGGCGTCCAGGACTCGGGACGGCCGTCCTGACCTGGTCAACAGACCAGGACGGGCGTCCCGAACCAGAAAGTCAAGTCCCACATCGAATTTTTGAGAGAAAATCACTCCAGAAAGCTGGTATAAATACCCCAGGCCTTCCTCAGTTGAATTCATCCCTCTCCACTCGATTTGAGTCATTCAGTAGTTTCCAGTGTACAATTCTCGAGTACACAACTCACTCGGAGACTCAGATTTCAGTATAAGTTTTCTTTCTTTCCTTTTTTGTGTTTCGTTTTTCTTAGTTTTTGAGAAATAGTCTCAGATCCTAGGGTTCGATAGATAGGTTTGTTTCTGGTATTCATAAAATACCTGGGATTTCGTTAGGAGATCCTAAGAGGGCTCTAGGCGTTCGAAGAGTCAGTCCACAAGGCTGGGCTTAAGCCCAGGACGTAAGGTAAAGTCAAGCTACTAGGCTGAGGAAGCGTCCTCCGAAGGTTCTGGCGAGCAGAGTCGGGTAAAGAAGTACGGCATATATAACAGTACGCTCCAACGGCGTGACTACGTAAAGGGTGACTTCTTTATGGCATCAGTCCCCCATGTCCCTCTCTTTATATGTTATTACTGTGTTTGTCCAAATACTGATTTGAATACGAGATTATGATTATTATGAATATTTGTTATATTTGTTGAAGTTGTTATGTTTTTCCGGAAATAGCCACCTGCTTAAATATCCATTATGTCTGCATGTCTAATGTAGTTTCTTTTAAACTAAAATTAGGGTTATAGACAATTCCTAACCACGGTCTATTCATAACATGTTTAGTTTAACCGTCATCAATTAGTATTGGTGTCTTCCATACTAGATAAAATAACCTGCGGAACACCCTGTTTGTTAGAGTAGTATAGGTAGGCTGAGTAGAGCGTTTATGCCTGCGGTTATGGGCAAGCGGCATGATCCCCGAAGTGACATAGGCTTTCATAGCTGTCTTTAGTAGTAACCGTGAGTAGGGCCGTTTACCTTGGCGATGGGGCGCTATATCAGATTGCTCAGATGTGGTACACCTTTGGACTCAGAACATAGTTGCAATCCAGGCTAAGATATATCTAAAATACTCGAAGATAGGTCAATCAACATATAGGAACAATATCACATAGAATCAGAACTTTGTCTATAAACACTTTTAGGCTTAATTAAACCTAAACCTAGTGGAGAATGGATCACCCTCTCATCAAAGTCATTGATGAAGATTGCATAACTGGATCATAAGATAGGAGTTAGGATAAAAGGCTAGTTACTACTAAGCCGTTACCACTTCCCTGGGAGTACGATAATTATTTAATAAAATCGTAGATACTTTCCAACAGACTAGTTACATGATAGGTACTCTGCCTTAGGTTCTGGCTGATTAAGTGACACCTTAGAGACTAAATGTGACAATTAGTCAATCACAATCCTTAATTACTCATAATCAACATAGGGTAAAATAACACCTATTTAGCATATCAACCGGAATGCATCACAGAACAAATCTCTTTATGAATTTCTCGTTGTTTGCATCAGAATCTAGAGAAGTGTTTGTCGTGGGTGCTACCATCAGAAAAGGTAGCAGGTCGTCATCTTTGGCTTTCTACTTTCGATCATGATGACTTTCAGGAGGTACTGGCGGTACTGGAGGTGTGTGTGTTGCCGAAGGCATGCTAGCTGAAGGGATGCCTGAAGAACTCTCTCCACTGGATCTATATTTTCTCCTGGAAGGACTTGGATAGAAAGGACTGGGCGGAAACTGTCGAGGATGATCTTCTAAAGGATCAGGATTAGATAAGAAAGATGTTAAGCTGGTAGGATACCTTGAATAGGTTGGTGGTGGTGCAAATCTAGCAGCTCTCTTTCTTGTTCCATGAATTCGACTTCTTTCTTTAGTCTGCGAATTTCTTGTTCCTTCTCATAGAAAGTAGGATCTCTAGTGTTATTGTTGATGATGTACATTAAATTCCTGTGGAGTTCTTTGATCCTTGCAGTCGTATCATTGTAGATACGGTCCAGTTCTGTATATACTATATTAACTCTTTTAGAGTTGTCCTTCACTTGAGTAAGTACCTCATCAACTTTTTGATAGATGTTTTGTAGGACACGGTTCTAGACTCTGGCGTTTGTAGTTTGCCAGTTCAGCACTTCTTCTGCTGGTGTTGAGTCTGTTGGATTCTTCCATCTTGGTCTACTTGCGTCTGGATGCAGTAGGGTCTGGTTGCAACCTGAGTCTGTCTGTCCACCTTTCTTTCCATAGGTGGGAAGTCATGTTCATAGTTTGAGAACATCATGCAGGGAGTGGCTATGGAAGGTGTTGTCACTATGGGACTCTGGACTTCTGTCCGGCAGTGTATAGGTTGTGCCTTTGCTATCTTGTAAATCAGGGCCGGAGAGATTGTGTCATCATCTTCATCATCGTCCTCTAAGTCGGAGTCTTCGTTCACATGTTTACACTTGATTCCCTTTTTCCTCAGTTTCTTATGTCTGCGTCTCTTGTCTTCATAATCTTCTTCCATGATTTCATCATAGAATCGATCCTCAACACATGTGCAATCTTCAAATCACAGATCTGGTCGGTGGTCCCAAATAAAGTGACCGTTGAACTTGTCGGTGTAGATCTGTTCTCCATTAGGCTTGAAAGCATGGACCGGAAGTTGCATCTTGAATTCTAGAAATTCTTCAAAAGGCTTTAGCTTTTCAGATTTAGAGGACACTGGTTGGATCATCATTTGCCTGAAGATAGGCATCTTAGAAGAAGAGGAAGAGGAGGAGGAGGATTCCTTGGGAGTAGGTGTGAAGACTGTCTTTGTTCGGCCATCAGGTAGTTGGACGAACTTGTACTTGGTTTCTTGCACCGTTTCATGTTTCAGGTGCATAGACTCGTAATTCGTAATCCACTTTGGTGGCATCAACTGCTCCAGTTCTTTCCTAGGAAGTTGTCTAGGAACCTGGACAATCGTGGGAGCATTAGATGCTGAGTCAGCAATCACCATCAGGGCATCAGGAGAGCCTGAGTGCTGCATATCTAGGATGTGGTTCTGCAGTCTGTAGACTAGCTGGTGGTGAAGTGTCGCTGCTATAGCGGTGGATGTCTGTTCAGCTCCAGTAATTTGAACCTGAACTTTCAAAGCATGTGGTAGATTGGGATCTACCAGTGACATAGCAAAGTTGGGAAAGAATGTTAATACTGCACTACCACCGTTGAGAGTGGTTAATACAGTCCCAATAACAGCATGCTCATAATGGATGTAATGGGTATCCAAAAGAGCCAAACGGGCAGTAACAGGTAGACCCTTTCTACCTTCATACGATAAAACAAGGCGGATTGCGCCAAAGTGTAAGTGAGTGTATCCTTCCTATTTCCAGGAGGTGATAAACTCTGGTGGAATTGTGAGTGTAACATATTGTTCGTTCAAAGAAGCAGGTAATCCACACTTATCTAACTTAGACGACTGTACGTATTCCTTAAAAGCAGGTTTACGTGTAGAAATCAATGATTTAAGAGATAGCAGGGAACCAGATCTACGATAAACATTATAAGGACTAATTACGGGTGGAATGGTACTTTCAACGATAGCACTGTCAAGAACATGTGTGTATTCTACAAGATTTTCTATTCTACTAGTACTGTGACGGGGTAAAGAAAGACTAGAAGACACGGAAATAACCTGTTGCGGAGTTGACATGTTGATGAGAAGCGGTTGTTAATAGGTTCAGGAAGTACTGTTGTTTAATCCCCCATGGTACCCTCCCCTGAGAAGATGAAACCTGGCTCTGATACCATCGCGACGCCGGGAGCCCGTTAGTCACCTCGAATTCCCCTAAACGGCCTCTTGCCTTGGCGGGTACTATCCTATCGGTCGACTACTGGAACCGTGCTAACACTTTGTCTGATCACTCAAACATCTCTAAAGTGTTTCACCATTAATCAAACAGGGCAGTTCCCTCACTATTAACAACCAGAGTTACTGTTTAACTAGACATACCTTAAACTAATCTAGACAGTACGCATGAGGATAAACCTCAAGTGAAGATATATGGCTCTAGACCATTATTCTGCTCTGGTTGCCAGGCGATATACTTGTCTAAATTACAAAATTACATAAAAGAAGAAAACTCAGAGATATATGAAGAAAAACACTCAAAATATTATTGCAAACTTGTATAATACAAACTTAGACTCAAACTTGCTTAGGAGAGGTATGTAACCTTCCTCCTTATATAGCAAACGGAACTCAAACCCTATAACTAGAATTTAATTGTGGATTGAAATCCACCAATCAAATTCTTACAACGAAAAGTAAGAGCATTATTGATTCCACTTGTAAAGTGGGAATCTTACAAGATTTAGTGACAAATTAACTTGGAGACAAAGTTAGCCGTCACTTTTGACTAAATAAAAGACGAAAATGACTACCACTTTTGACAAAGTGGGAGACAAGATAAAAAGCAAATCTTACAGACGAAGACTCTGACGAAGCATGCATTATTGTACTAAGGGATAAGCATGCTTGGTGCTTTTAGCGTCACAACTCACCAGGACGAAGCTTCGTTACTAAGGAACCCGGGATCTACTGGCACGTTCATAATTCCTTTGCTGAGTCATTCTTTCTAGAGTATTACAGAAATACTCGTCTTCAGTCAAGTCATCAGTAAACACTTGCAAACTAGAAGTGAAGTTTTCCCATGGGTCAGGATTGACTCGATTCTTTTCACAAACATATCTGAAAAGAGCAGCTCTTTGATCTTCATCTAGTCCACCATTTGTGATACTCATAGCAATATGGCATGGCTCTGAAAGGATCATTGAACATATCCAATTTGCAGTAAGGACGATTAAGAATTAATGTAACATAAGGCTTCTCTGAATCTTCATGTGTCTCGTAGAATTCCTTATTTCTTTTGGCTAAATAAGAAATCCATTCTCTTCGGTTCCAATATCTATATATCAGATTAAGCAAATTGAACTTTCTAAGAGGAGTATTAGTCATAGCACATATGGGAGTATAAGACATGGAAGATATTAAACTTTGTAAATTAATCTCCAAAGCATACCAGCAAGTAGTTCCTAAACACCAATGGTACCAGTATCCATTCCAAGAAAGTGATGGGTTTTCGTATCTCATGAGAGGGAGGAAAACGTAGTCAGGGTAAAACTTACACTGTTCTACAGGATGACCCGCTCCTAGGACCATTTTGAACTGATAATAAAAAATATGGTTTCTGGCCCAAACACAAATTTCTTGGGTATTATTGAATTTCGGGGCTTGAGTTGGAAATTCGGGTATTTCTGGGTATTGGGTAACTGGGTCGAACATAAGGATTAAAGGAATGGATTTGGTCTTGGTAACAAGATGGACCGAATGTGTTTGGGTTTTAGGTGGTCTAGAAAGTAAGTCAGGAATAGTGTTGGACTTACCTTTGATATGCTGGACCTTGAACTGATACTTTGAAAACCAATCTTTGAGTCGAAGGAGTTGGGCTTCTGGTAGCCCTTTGTTCTTGAACTCCATAATCCGAGGGAATGAGGAGTTATCCATTCTTATCATAAATTCGTGCCCTATCAGGTGGAACTCGAACTTCTTGATCCCATACTTTATTACCAATATTTCTTTGTACACCGTATGGTAGTGCTTTTTAGACTCCTTGAACTGACCACTTGCGTGTCCACAGAAGTACTCTTTGTCGTTAACCTTTTCCAGTAAGATTGCTCCCCAATACTCATCGCTTGCGTCTGTCTGCAAAATTCTTGAACCATCTCCAGGAAGTTTTAAAGGTGGAAGGGATTGACATACCTTCTTCAGATACTGAACAGAATCTGTTTGTTCTTGGGTCCATGGTTTTGGATTTTTCCTAAGCATCCTGGATAAAGGACTTGTATACTTCAAGCTCTGAGGTATAAAGTCTTTGAGATAATTAACGATGCCCAAAAACTACTGGATCTCCTTTGTGGTGAGTTGATCTGGGAATTTTAGTAATTCCTCTGCAATATGTGGACCAGGATGGTATTGACCATCAGCAAATCTCATTCCAAGGAATTCTACCTGGTTCTGTCCGATGGAGCTTTTCTTTTCTGACAGATTCCATTTTGAGCAACAATCTCGAAGAACCTTTGTAACATCAGTAGATGGTCCTGTATGTCCTTAGAGAACAATAGAATATCGTCAATATTTATCAAGGCATTTGGAAATAAGGGCTCGAAAATCCAGGTCATTGCTTTCTGGAATAGTGATGGAGCAACTTTGAGTCCAAAAGGCATTACTGTCCATTGGTACTGGGCTTTAGGTATACAGAAAACTGTCTTGTATCTTTGTTCCGGATGGACGCCTAACTGCCAAAATCCTGCTTTCAAATTGAACTTTGAAAACCATCGGGCTTCGGGTAAATGTGCAAATAAACTCTGAGGCCTTGGCAAAGGGAACTTATCGTTAGCAAGAAAATGATTAAGGGGTTTGTAATCGATTACTAACCTCTTCTTGCCTCTTTTCACTTCAGCCCTTTTATTGACATAAAAGGTCTGACAAGTAATATATGTACCTAAGTACAAGATTATCGATCCCACAAGGACTAAGTATGTCAATTAAGAGTGCAAATGCGATTGTGCAAATAGTTATCAAACCAAACAAAATAATGATGATGGGGGTGATCTAATGCTATGGCAAAGTAAATCTAATTTAAATGTTAGATGTTAGTCTAATTGAGATAACCACAAGAGCAATATAGGTAATAAAATGCTGGAGGCATACAAGCCTAAACTGTAAGTACAAACCAAAAGTGAATCAAAACACAGCAGAAAATGTCCCCAATTTTCATGTCAATGCTACAACAATTACCCGACGTACTAGTTCAGAGCACAAATACCTGTTTGGAAAATCGGACAATGTTTCCACTACGACAACACAACAAGTGAAATGAACCAGTTCATAAAATTGAACTAGACACAACACTATCAGAGATGCCCGGCAAATAATATTGAACTATACAAAAACTTTGATAACGGAGTTAAGCCAAATTGGCTTAATCTCCGAGTACCGCTCAAACTGCCCTCTTTTATTAATGTGGGAGGAGAGGTACAAAAGTTTTTGGTGAAACTAATAGGAGGAGGAGGGGTTAATTTATAACTCTCAAATCCCTTCTCCCCATCTAAAGTTTCCGATGTGGGACTTTAAATAAAGTTAAAGTCAACAAATCTCCACCTTGGCTTAATTTCAAGTCCCACCAAATACAAATCTTCTCAAACAAAAAAAATAAAAAAATAAAAAACAGTCTTCGCGGTGCTTCCAATTTGGCGCCATGAGACGCCAACTCAAATATGCAAGATGTTAACCAAGCTCAAACAGTGTTCAAACTTGGTCCTTGTAACCATCTTGGTTAGCATATCTGCAGGATTCTCCGTAGTATGAATCTTCAGGAGGAGTATCTCCTCTTCTTCGAGAATCTCCCGCACAAAATGATAGCGAACGTCAATGTGCTTCGTCCGTGCATGAAAGACTTGATTCTTTGCTAAATGAGAGGCACTCTGACTGTCAGAATATACCTCAAGTTATTTCTGACCAACTCCCAAGTCTTCAAGCAACCCGTGAAGCCAAATTGCTTTCTTCACAGCCTCTGTAATCGCCATATACTCTACCTCTGTTGTAGACAAAGCCACTGTTGACTGCAAGGTAGACTTCCAGCTAACTGGCGTTTTTGCTAAAGTGAACAAATAGCCAGTTGTAGACCGTCGCTTATCCAAATCTCCTGCATAATCAGAATCACAATATCCAACTATGCATTGACCAAGTGATTCATCCCGCTCGAATGCTAATCCAACATCTGCGGTATTTTCGAGGTACCTAAGAATCCATTTCACAGCTAGCCAATGACCCTTGCCATGATCATGCATGTACTTGCTAACAACACTAACAGCTTGTGAAATATCTGGTCTCGTACACACCATTGCATACATCAAGCTTCCAACTGCATTTGCATATGGGACTTTCGCCATGTATTCTCGTTCTTCATCAGTTGACGGAGATAAACGGTTACTCAGTTTCAAATGAGGAGCAAGTGGGGTACTTACAGTTTTTGTATCTTCGTGCACACCAAAATGTTGTAATATCTTCTGCAAATACTGCTTCTGCGACAGCCAAAGTTTGCCCCTCTCTCTGTCCATGCTTATCTCCATGCCGAGAATCTTCTTGGCTTCTCCCAAATCCTTCATCTCGAACTCTTTACTTAATTGAGCCTTCAATTTGTCAATTTCAACTTGGCTCTTTGCTGCAATCAGCATATCATCAACATATAAGAGTAAGTAGATGTAGGAACCGTCTTGAAGTCTACGCAAATACACTCAATGATCGTATTTGCTCCTCTTGTACTTCTGACCCTTCATGAACCTATCGAATCGTTTGTACCACTGTCTAGGAGATTGTTTCAGTCCATACAACGATTTGCTAAGTTTACAAACCCAATCTTTTTTATCAGCAACCATGTATCCATCTGGCTGAGTCATATAGATTTCCTCCTTCAAATCACCGTGTAGGAACGCGGTCTTCACATCAAGTTGAGCTAGCTCCAAATTCAATTGTGCTACCAAGGCCAACAAAATTCTAATGGAAGAATGTTTAACAACTGGAGAAAATACCTCATTATAATCAATTCCCTCCCTCTGAGCATAGCCTTTAGCCACCAACCTCGCCTTGTAGCGAACGTCTTCTTTGTTAGGAAATCCTTTTTTCTTTGCAAATACCCATTTGCACCCAATTGCCTTCTTGCCTTTCGGTAGTTGTGTCAGCTTCCACGTTCTATTCTTCATGAGAGAGTACATTTCTTCTTCCATTGCACCTGCCCAACTTCCACTTTCTGGACTTAGAATGGCTTCCGGGTAGGTGGATGGAATGTCATCAACAACTGGAAGTGCATAAGCTACCATATCAGAGAAATGAGCAGACTTCTGAATGTCTCGTCTCTGCCTTCTAATTGCAATTGGCACCGATTGCTGTTGAGGTTCTTGGGTACGAACCTCTTCTTCATCTGACTCTTCTTCTGTCATAGTAGAGTCACTGGTGGTGCTTTGTGCTGGGATCACCACTGTCTGCTCGAACTCCACCTGCTGCGGAGTACTATCAATTCCTTCTAGATTTACCTTGTTTAACAAGGCAGATTCATCAAAGGTAACATCCCTGCTAATAATCGTCTTCTTTTCCTCAAGACACCATAGACGATATCCCTTCACTCCAGGATTGAAGCCCATGAATAGAGCCTTCTTTGCCCGGGGATCCAACTTTGATTCAATCACAGGATAATATGCAATAGAACAAAAAAACATGTAAAGAATCATAATCAGTCGCAAGTTTTCCGGACCATACCTCTAATGGAGTTTTTCCATTTATAGCAGATGATGGCAAACGATTGACGAGATGTTAAGCGTACGTTACAGCCTCAACCCAAAATTTTCTGGCTAACCCAGCATTAGACAACATACAACGAACTTTCTCCACAAGTGTCTTGTTCATACGCTCCGACACCCCATTCTGTTGTGGTATTTTTCTTACAGTGAAGTGTCGAACTATGCCACAGTCTTGGCATACCTTCAGGAATGGATCACTCTTGTATTCTCCTCCATTGTTTGTTCGGAGAACTTTGATCTTCCTTCCTGTCTGATTTTCAACTTGAGCTTTCCACTTAAGGAAAATTTCAAGCACATCATCTTTATTCTTCATAGTAAACACCCAAACTCTCCTGGAAAAAGTGACAAAATAATGCCTACCTCCGATGGACGGAGTCTTGGCAGGTCCCCACACATCTGAATGCACATAATCTAGAATACCCTTGGTATTATGAATTGTAGTGCCAAACTTCACTCTTCGTTGTTTTCCGAGAACACAATGCTCACAAAATTCAAGTTTGCAAGTCTTTGTACCGTTTAACAATCCCTGCTTGGCAAGAATTTGCAAGGACTTTTCACCAACATGTCCCAATCGCATATGCCACAGCTTCGTTACCTCAACATCCTTTTTAGTGCTTGAAGTTGCTATTACTGCTACTGTCCCCACTACTGTACTACCTTGGTAGTAATACAGATTATTCTTTCTCACACCTTTCAACATCACTAGTGCTCCTAAAGTTGCTTTAAGACCTCCATCTCGCATCGTCACAACTAGACCTTTAGATTCTAAAGCCCCCAATGAAATGAGATTCTTCTTCAACTTTGGCACGTATCGCACATCCCGCAGAATTCTGGTGGATCCATCATGATTCCTCAGCTTGATTGAACCTATCCCGACTGTTTTACATGGATTATCATTACCCATGTAAACAACCCCACCATCAAGTTCCTGAAATTCAAAGAACCATTCCCGAATGGGACACATGATAGGTACAACCTGAATATAATATCCACTCATCTGGACGCGATGATACTGAAGCCGAGACAATCAAAGAGATATCTGATTCAGCATCACCTTTGCATTCTGCATCATTTGCATCTTGTGGAGTCTTCCCTTTCTTCTTCAGCTTTGGACAGTCTTTCTTCCAGTGCCCTTTCTCGTGACAGAAAGCACACTCATCTTTGGCAACGACTCGGCCTTTGGACTTGGACCTTTCTCTTCTCCCCTTTGACTGGCTTTGCTGACGACCTCTTGCCACCAATGCTTCTTCTGATGTCGATGTTTTGATTTTCGTCTTATCCTGCTTTCTCAGTTCATGACTATACAAAGCAGAACAAACAGTATCTAACGACACATTCTCTTTCCCGTGAAGTAATGTAATTTCCAAATGTTCAAATTCATCGGGAAGAGATGATAACAACATCAAAGTCATATCCTCATCCTCAAATTACACATCTAAATTCAACATGTCTGCTACTAATTGATTAAATATAGTGATGTGTTCATTCATAGTAGTACCTGACTTGTAATCAAATCGGAATAATCTTTTCTTCATAAGGAGCTTGTTCTGACCACTCTTTTTCAGAAACTTGTCCTCCAATGCCTTCCACAGTTTGTGTGCAGAGGTCTCATTTTTGAAAGCATATTTCTGCTCTCTGGACAGGCAGGATCAAATAGTTCCACATGCCAACCGGTTAATGATGCTCCAGTCTTTGTCTTCTACCTCATCTGGTTTCTTTTCTTCAACAGCAACATCAAGACCCTGCTGGAAAAGAGAGTCCAAGACCTCTCCTTGCCACATGTCAAAATGGCCAGTACCGTCAAATATTTCCACCGCCAATTTCAAATTGGACAGTGGGAACCTCGACCATGATGATGAGGAACCTGAAGCCCCTGACGGAATCTTTGTCATTACAGACTCAAAATATAGTATTCAATATTATAACACTTACCAACAACCCAAGGACGAACCTTTGGCTCTAATACTACTTGTTGGGAAAATCGGACAATTTTCCCACTACGACAACACAACTAGTGAAATGAACCAGTTCAGAAAATTGAACTAGACACAGCACTATCAAAGATGTCCGACAAATAATATTGAACTATACAAAAACTTTGATAACGGAGTTAAGCCAAATTGGCTTAATCTCCGAATACCGCTCAAACAGCCCGCTTTTATTAATGTGGGAGGAGAGGTACAAAAGTTTTTGGTGAAACTAATAGGAGGAGGAGGGATTAATTTATAACTCCCAAATCCCTTCTCCCCATCTAATGTTTCCGATGTGGGACTTTAAATAAAGTCAAAGTCAACAATACCATCGTCTCATGGAGTACGACGTACAATGGTTTAAAGCAACACTAGACAGAGGATTTGGTCTCCCTGCAATATTGAACACTAGGTCTTGCAACTCAAGCTAATGCCACTCAATTATCTTGTCAACTAGCTCCCTTTCTCTCGAATGATAGATACTAGTTCGATGTGCGATTTGAATAGTCGTAACCGCAAATAACACTAAACTTTTAAGTAATCAAGTGAGTAAATCAAGCATGCCTCATACAAGTATTGATCATAAAAACTGAGTACAATGTCACAACATGTTCATCAGCATTTATAACAATGTAAAAATCTGTTCATACTCGACTAAGCAGCAACAAATTCAGATTATAAAATGTGCCTTACAATGCTGGAAATAACAAAGTACAAAGATTAAAGTAATGGAATAAGAAACCCCTAAGGTCTTAGCAAGTAATTCTAATCCAAAATAATTTTAATTAACCCAAGTACTTCTCAAATTCATACTCAAAGTTAAAAGTATAAATTCATAAACAACCGTAGATAAAATGAAAAAATGAATAGAGAATTACTAAGTTCTTAGATAATTCTATTGCCCAAATCGATTTAATCACAAGACTCACTACTTTTCCTCTTCCAAATTGAACCGTGACTTCCTTCTTTGCTCAACCCGTAAATTCCTCAGCAAATTCCCCTTCTTCCTCTCGAGTTGCTCTCTACAAAAATGTTAATCTAATGTGTTCTACAGCCCACTGCCGATTCTCTTTTCTTCTCTATGCCAACCCTTCTTTTCTCTCGGGTTTTTTTCCTTTTTTTATTCTCCTCCCTTTTTCTTTTTCTCCGGAATTGCTCAGCTTTTCTCTAGAATATTCTCAAAATCTTACAGTTGTCCATAATTCTTTTGTTGTTTTCTCCAACTGCACACCCGATTTTTTAGCTACTCCTTTTTTTGTTTTGTCTCTTTTGTCCAGCTAGACTTAAATTGGCACTTTTCGTGTACATATACATATATATATATATATACACACGGATAAGGACTAAATTCCAGCTCATACCATTTAATTTCCCTTAAATAAATCAGCCAATTACACCCTTCTCAATCGGTCAACTCCCTTTTCTCCAATCTCCAGTTTTCTTTCACCAATTCCAACTAGCAAAATTCCTCTTCTATCCTTAATAAATTGATCCACAAAATTCCATTCTTTCCAAGGCGCTTTAATAAAATTAAAGTAAAAAAAAAAACAAAAATTAAATTTCAATAAAAAGTGAAATTTTATCCAATAAATTGTGTCTTTTTTAATTAACTCGATAGAATTAAATTTAGAAAGGAAATTGTGCAAATTAAAGCATTTAACCCAAATTCAAGAGACAAATTATATAAATTAAGCTTAAAAATAAACAAAATACGTACAAATAACTCTATTATAATAAAGTTATCACACCCCAAACTTATATCATTACTCGTACCGAGCAACGCTGCAACAGATAGAAGAGCAAGACAATCAAACAATCAATTCAGAATTTTGATTCAAATTCATGCAGCAATCATGGTCAAACTTGGGACTCGTACTTTCAGACTTCCTGCTTCATCTATATGCAACACCACCATCTTCAGCAATCCTCTTATCAATAAAAACCCTAGTAGATTCTCTAGTTATTACCGCTTGTTGCCTACAAGTCTTTGGTTGTTTGTTTCTACTGCTTTGTTGGGTTGTTTTTTGTTGTTCTATATGGGCTTTCTTACTTTCAATAAGTTCTAGGTGTCTATGTTGTATGTTTTGTGTTTGTTTTAATAGCTGGGTCAGATGATCTTTTATGGATAATTGATAAACTATGATTGCACATGAAGAGAAAAGGTTTGAGGTAAACCGCTTAGTTCAAAAGAGAGATCAAAGTTGAGCAATAAGTTAAAACTAAAAACCTAATTCAAAGGACCTAAAAACATCATCCCCAAGCATTGAAAAGCATAAAAACAACACAAACACTGCATAGTCCAACCTTATCCATTTGCTGTTGTTGTTGGAGTGAGTTGTTATACAATATTTTGATTACATTATAACCATTTAGAAGAAAGAAAAAAAGGGTTGTAGAAGATGAAGCTATGATGGATATATGAAAAGCATTTTCAGAGTTCATTCTACCCAATTGATGTCAAATTCCTTGTGTGTATTCTGGGCAACATTGGCCTTAGCTACTGATGATGGCTTCTCACCTCCGTTTGCATCATTGGCCATCGTCGTCGTCCTCGTCAAATACTCAATTTTCTTCTCTTTTGATGTCAAATGTCTGTTAGGATGTCTCACCTTTAAAGAAAGCAGACGTGAGACTTCCTGAAGACCTCCCCACTTCTCTAGTGCTCGTGCAATATCATATCGACCTATAATAAGCCATTATCATCCTATTCCTATTGTACAATTTGCTTGTTTGCTTTACAGCATTGGTACTTCCAGCTCAAAACAGTTTTCCCAATATTCTCAATAACAAATGGAATATCAAATATTCTAAAGAGAGGATTTGTTGTTTACCTGCTCGCTCAAATGATTTTCTGCTTGGCATGAATGATGGATCCATTCCCCAGCTCCTCTGGAACCGACAAATCTGTATGTATATTTTAAGGAATTTAATGTCTTACTGCTGCCATCCATGTCAATAGTTAAACATATGAGGAATTTGCTTCTAACTTTGATCACTTACCTCATCTTGCAAATTCTCAAGACTATCCCAATAACCTTTAGGCTTGCGGTGTTTGTAAGCAAGGGAAAGATTCATGAGCAATGCAATTCTTCTAAATCCTCCCATGCGAGTAATTGCTTTCTCAATGTCCACCCTCCCATGTTTACGGAGTTGCTTTCTCATGGGCATAAAGCCTTCTTGTCCATGCTCACCTATAAAACTCGACAGCTCAGATTTGAGGACTTCAATATCTCTCTGCAAACCTGGAACTTTAGGTCTCTGTCTAGATGAACTTGGATGACCGCAACTAGAATCTTCTTCAAGTGATTCATTGCAATCAGAGGAGGCCGCAGCATCACAAAGAGAGGAGGAAACACTAGGCTTCTTTTGTAGAGTGGCATAGTCGAATTTCTCTATAGAGACTTCACCATCTTTCTTTTCAATATAATCTCGAATTGCACATAGATTTGAAGGAAGATCTTCATATATCACCTAACATCAATAACACATCCCACAATTAAATTCTTTACTAACATGTAACTAACATCCATTTCCAAGAAAAGGGTGTCAGACAAAAGAAGAATCAATCAGAAATAAATTGAATGGTAAGGGTTGCGAACCTCCTCCATAATAGCTTCAGAAAGAAATGAATTCTTGCGCATTTTTGACTCTACTGTATACTTGAGTAGGGTATGATGACTTCCCAGTTGCTCCAGACCCCATTTCCCTCGAAATGAATCAAAGTCACCTTCCACTTGCACAAAGCTGATTTCTTGTTCAAGCTTTTCACACAAATCAAGGACAACACGTGCATGCAGTACCATATACAGTAAGCCCTTGCATCCCTCCTAAAAGTTATAGCCACAGAATGATGAATCATTCACATAACAACTAACTGTTGAGAAGTTAGGATTATTTAGGAGGTCCTTTTAAGTCCATTAAAGCATCTAAAGAAGTATTTAGGAGGTCCTTTTAAGTCCATTAAAGCATCTAAAGAAGTATTTAGGAGGTCCTTTTAAGTCCATTAAAGCATCTAAAGAAGTTTACGATATATTAACCATCCTCTTATGTGGAAAAGGAAACTCACTTCCACTGGAAATGATTATTCAGTTTCATGTGTTCTTCCACTCCCAAACATCAGAAAATTTCCTATCCTCCTCTCACAAACAGTCTGTCTTTTAGACACCCTCTATCAGACCTTACACACTCTCCACAAAAAAAGGATACAAATATAACTAACTCCCCTTTCCTCCTTTCTACTAACTGAAAACATAAAAAATGGGCCTAGCTTTTAGGAGTGGGTCCAAATGTTGATGAATATTAGAATTCATATAGTGGACAGGAAATGTCCTGTTACTTCTGATGTCTTAAGGGTTTCTTACCATGCTTAATGACAAGACAAATTTCTATTTTTCAAATTTCAACAAGTGTATTGAAGAATTCTTGTAATCTTCATTCCCGATGCAAAAAGTCACCAAGCTTGGCACCATTGAGACTGCTAAATTTCAAATTCTCTCCAGTGCTGTAAGTAATCCCTCACTGATAAAAGTGCTTTTTGGTACATCTCTTCTGAGCTGTAAGATGTAAGATAAATTATATGGAAGGTAACTACTATACAAGTAGTCAGGATGCATAGGGAGTTTTATACTAGAATTGTCACAAGTCAGATCATACTGAGCACACATGCCACATTACAAAATATATCTCCAAACTCTCACTCATATTGCAACTACTGCTGTGATACCCCCAGCTTATCCTAAGGAAGAAAAATACATTTTTTGCACATGAATTAGCTAGCTGAATTAACTTATAACCCAGAATCACTGAAGAATTCATCTTTAACCTATCTCTACAATTGCCAAGATGACTAAACCTAATACATATATTCTTTCCTCTTCTTGAATTTAGTTCTAGTACAGAAACACATATGATGACAGCTTATCCTAGTGTCTTCTCTATTTCTAAGTCTTGTACTTCTGATGTTACTTTACGTAATAGCTCTACTCCTAGTCTTGATTCTTCCATTGTCAATACAGCCTCATTAATTCCTGTCCTCTGTCTTAAGTTACCTTTGTTGATGACTTTCTCATTTGACTTGGCTTTATCTCATGAAGAATCATTCCAAATGATTCACATATAGTAGCACAATTTCATCTTTCAGTTCATACATTGAGAAGTCATAATGCCAAAGACAACTCTTTTCAAGCATACATGATTAGACCCAAGAGTTTTCATGACCTACCAAACACCAAAAATTCAAGTATTTTCTTCATTCATAAAGAATGTTCCAGAAATTTCAACATTTTCCAAGGGAAATGATCATATTTAAAAAAGGTTTTGGAGGCAGTCACCATCCCTAGCACCTCTACTTGTGCCACTGCTGCACCAAATTCAGTCATACATAAAAATTGGAAGTTTGCCTATCAAGTGATACACAAAAGAAACTTACACATTATCTAAAAGTTTTTAAGTTTTTAGAAAGAAGTTCAATTTAACCACTTGACAAATCCACACACCCATCACGTGATCAATAATTAACATATGGGGGCAGAGATAAGCGTTGAACTCAAAACCTCCCACTTTGATAAATTTCTGCTTCATCAAAATGCTTAAGATGGCAATGAGGAGTTAAATTTACATAATTAACATATCCTTTGAAGTTTAGTTTGGGAATATGCACCCTGGTTTCCCAACAGGCAGATTTCTAAGGATCACTAATAGTTTAAGCAAATATTAAGCAGCATAGTTCCTAATATAACTCTGAAAAGATTTGATCCAGCATAAAGTTTAGATTGATATAATAGCCTACTTTATGATGTAGAATTCAAGACTTATTAACACCTAGGTGGAGCGAAAGTTAAAACTTATCAGCACTGGAGGAGCAAAATCACAGCTGGGAAAGGCATGTGATGCAACAAGAGAAGAATCAGGAAAACTAACTTTGGGGGGTATATATTTGGTCCAATTAATACTACAACGTAGTCCCCATATTCTAGCTACTTCATTATAGAAACAAATTATCATCTATCAGATGCAAACAATCAAGGAAGTTATAAATGGTCTGTACCTGAAGAATGCGAACTTTATTGTTCTCCCGTGACAGTACCTTACTGATAGCTAAATTTGGAACTATCCTGCACTAGTTATGGAGAGTGGAAATTTAATAAAGACGAAATCAGTTTTAATTGAGGAAAACCCAATATCAGCAGATTAACTAAGTACAACTAGCAAATGAAGTTTGAGATTAGAGTAAATGCAAATTAGCTATGAGATTCAATGTGTTTTATGTTTCTCTTCTTATCTAATATGTTATGAATTATTTCTTGCTCATGCTGGACTTTTCAACTTATTCTATTAAACATAATTTATGCAGCAAGCAGCAGGAGAGTCAAATTTCTTCTATAGGTGTAGGGAATAATATATCAAACTTTTGAAAAGGTTGCCGTAGGACTATGTGTTGGTCTTTGGTTTTCTCAAAATCTCATTACAATAAACATACTTGAAAAGTGAAATACCAAAATACCAAAGTCTGAACTAAACATAGGAAAACTGCAACAAAAAAAGAATTTGCAAAACTTGGCAAGATAAAGATAGAGAATAATATAGAGCAAACTGTATGATTTACAGCTAGAGGCCATGCATTTGTCAATAAAAAACTTAACCATATAAAGGCAGTTTTCCAAAAACAAAACAGTTGAAACAAAAATGGCCCTTGGAGACAAACTCAATGAATTCATTCCAATTTGCATGGTGATTGACTCAAGGTACCGAAGGTAAACACCATGGATACATTTCAACCTATGAAAGGTCCAGTTTAAGACCTAGTCGTTTATCTTAATACCTATTTTCAGCTTAAATTAAAATCATAATCATGATGACATAATTTTTCCATAGTTGACTGACCAGAAACAGCAGAAGACGAGCACTGAGTCCTTTAGGCCCAAGAATGGCACAAAAAATCAAGGACTAAGGGGTATTAAAATGCTATCTTGTTTGGGATGCCTCAATATATTTATTATTCTTTGTTTTATGACTCAACCACCCAAAAGGTCATTTATCTTAGGTTTGTGGTTGAAGAGAGGGTTTGAGCCAATAGGTCATAAGGAAATATTAATTCTTAAATTTTCACCAGCTCTAAGAGTTTATGATATCAAAGAGTAACAATTAATACCTAGTTATAGAGTTCATAAAATACTTTGATTAAGTCCAAATAAATATAAGCTGATCAATTGGATGTAGGTCACAGTAATCACACCATATAAAATTGCATCCTTTTTCATCATCACAACAATCTTTTCCATTTGTTCCCCTTTTTTCTGAACTTAGATATGTTGAAACTTAATTGCTAACAAAATTTAGAACTTGAAGTTGGGAAAGGAAAGAAAAATCAAAAGAACCTTATGACTTACTCCGGAAGACTCTCATAAGCAGTCAAAATGCTCCAAACATCACGAACAGAAGCTTTAACAGTAATGCTAGCGACAACGCAGCGATGAACACCACCATTTTCCTACAGGAAAACATGACCTTTTAGTACAACAACTTAACTAGAAATGTCTACCATGGATAAATTTGAGAGGAGAGTTCTTTGTTACCAATAGGCCATCGAATCTACGAAGATGAACTTCATCTACAACACACGGTCTATCAAGACTGCATACTTTACCAAAAACTCCCCAGTTACTGTTCAAGTCACTTGTAGCTGGGGACAAGGGGCCAAAAGCAGCCTTCACAAATGATTTCTTAAACTCTTCCCCAATAGAAACATTGTTCTTCTCATGAGTAGCACTATTGGTATCTAAATTGGGTAAGGTAAGGGAAGGAATAAATGTAGTCCTACATGAACTTTCAGCAATCAAGGAATTCTGGCTCCCTTCAAACCTACTTTCAGCTCTTAAAGCTATGGCTTGAAGGTTTATAGGGAGATCTGATCTAATTATTCTCTCCAAGAAAATTGCTGGGAAGTTGAATGTTGGAATCACATTCACCTCGTAACTCAAAGTAGTTATGGAGGACCTGTAAATGCCATAGGTTACAGGATAAGAAACTAGTAATCTAAGAGACAGACAAATCAAGTCACAGGTTTTTACATATTTTATACAAATTAGATTTAAAAATTCACAAATATCCTAGGTAAGTTTTAACTGTATCCAAACATAACATAGTAAATTGATATTTTTTCACAAAAATAATTAGTTCCTTAATGCTTGATCGATGTTCATATCATGAATAGATATACAAGAAACCAGAATGATATCTCATAGAACTGAATGTATGTATATAGTTCATGATATAGGACAAGAGTGCAATAGTATAATATTCATTCTGCAATTCAAAATGTAATCTCAATGAGAATTGGGGAATTGATTGATATAGAAATTATGTCCTCAATGTGGATATAAACCTACTTTAGAATTGTTTTAACAAATATGTAGTAGGGTTAAGCTATATTTTGGGTCTGAAACTCCCAGGATCAAGTTTAGAATCACTTAGTAACCAATGGGAACTAGGCTAAAACTAACAAATAAAAATTTATTTAAATTAGACATGATTTCATTAATTTACTATTCCATTCTGGAAAATAGGTTGTTTTTTTTCTTGGTTGAAAGATATTTCTTTTTTCTGGGTGTATATATGTATTTTTTTAAAGAATTTCATACATGAAAAAATCAAATATAGCTTTTATCAAGTTTTCTGTTCTGTTGTTCAAGGGAAGGAATTATAGGGCACATTTATGACACCACTGCTAAGCCTACAAGCCCAATCCAGGTTGCTAATTGGAAAAATAAAGATGCTCAATCAAATGTTGGTTACTGCAGACCATGAACCCATCTATTTTTTTTCAATTTAAGACCTCATAAGATAGCCAAAGCTATGTGGGATTATCTCAAGAGTGTTTACAACCTAAATAGCTAAGCTAGGCTGTTTCAACTAGATTATGATATCTAACATTATGCTTAATGGAATCTATCTATCCAACATTATTATTCAGGTTTTACCACCTTATGGACTAAATATACAGATAATGTGTATGCTTCTATTTCTGCTACCTCTTGAGAATACGTTTAAACTCAACATCAGACTAGTAAGAGGGATCAATTCTAGATTAATCTTTGGCTTGAGTTTGAATTTGTGTATTTCAATTATAGTTTCAATCACCTTGCTCATTCTTGGATGTCTGTTTGAATGAATGAACTCCACAGGGAGGAACAATACATTTGACCCAGGACACTTTGGAATAACAATGGAATCCATCTGGGGTCCTCAATGCTGCTTATGCTACTCAAGGGAAGCAAAGAGTTTGTGATTTAACCAACATCAATGCTACAGTTCTAAGAAATTTGGTCATATTGCAAGCCAATGTTCCAAGATGATGGATTTTTGGATAAGCATGAAGCTTGTCTAGTGACCCTTGGTAATTTTCAAAAATATAGAATAGACTACAAGAGCACTTTTGCACCATTTGCAAAAATGACTATTATCTGAACTGTTCTAGCTATTGCAGCTGCTGAGAGCTGGCCAATCCATTAAATGGACATAAAAAAATGTCTTCCTTCATGGGGATCTTAAGGAAGAGATTTACATATGTCCTCATTCCGGATTGTTCATTTCTAAAGCTACTGATGTTTTGTCGCTTGAAGATCTCTTTATATGACTAAAACAAGCCCCCATACTTGGTTTAAGTACTTCCAACAAACACCTCTTCGTCTCTCTTTTGTATTAAGTCAATATGGTCCTTTTTTTTCTTGCAGAAGACTTCTCTTGGGATTTTTCTTTTAATTTTCTATGTGGATGATATTCATATTACTGGAACTAAGATGAAGGAGATTCAACAACTTAAAGCCTCCCCATGCTTAACATGAAAGATTTGGACCTCTTGCTTTTTTTTAGGGCTTGAAATTCACAAAAGCAGCAAGGGAATCTAAATAGATCCAACAAACATGATTCACTTTGAAAGCTTACAAGAATGTACACCAATTTATATACCTATGGAGATCAATGTTAAGTATCATAGAGATAATGTTGATCCTTTACAAGATCCAATACTTTACTGCCAACTAGTTGGGAGTGTGGCTACTTAACTATTATTTGTCCTGATATATTATTTGTTGTCAACCTAATTAGTCAATTTAGGGATTCCCTAGGACATCTACATATGGAAGCTGTTAAATGAATTATCTACTATCTTCTTGGAACTTCTCTTCTAATTGCCTATTTTGATGCTGACTAGGCTGGTTCCCCGGATACCTGAGGCTCTACTACTGGTTGGTGTGCTACTTAGAAGATGGATTAATTTTTTTAAAATGTGAAAGACAAGAAAAGAGTCTCCAAATCCTCAACTGAGGCTGAATATTGGGCTATGCATGCAGAATGTTCTGAACTTACGTGGTTATGAGGATTACTTTCTGAGAAATGGGTTATCCATAATCTGATCCTACTCCCTTGCATGCCGACAATTCAGATAGTGGCTAATCTTGTACATCATGAACATACCAAGCACATTGAAGTGGAAATCCATTCACGAAGTTTTTCACAATGATTGTTGAAAATATAAATAAGAGAGATGCTTAATGAGAAGATGATTAACTTTTTTATGCCCAAGGAATGCACTGAGAGGGGGGTGAATAAGTGCTTAACTCTTTTAAAAAATTCAGCATACTGTTTTTGTAGATTTTAGCACCCCAACAAAGATTAATACAAAATTTCAGCAACACAAGCAATTGTTTGTGTGTAATTCAACTATTGTGATCCATTTCTTGAGAGATATTCTTTTAATTAATATATCAATGTTAATACACACACTTGCATAAAAGTAAAGAGACAATCAATTTACGTGGTTCACCACCAACAAGGTAGGCTACATCCACGGTGATAGGGTTCACTACCCTTTCACTTCAACTTCACTAGTTACTTGTTTATCACAATACTCTTCACTAGAGCTACAAAGAAGGCTCACTCACTTACTCACACAATTACAATTCCTTAAGATAAAGAGTAGAATCACTGCCTACTCTACTCAATAGAAACGATGTCTTCCCTATCACTTAGGTTAGGCAACTTCAAAATATACTCCAAAGATATGACCAGAAATTTAATGTTCAAAATGATATTTCAAACTATTTCAAGAAACCCATAGTTTCCTTACATAGTATAATACATTTAAAGAAAAATGAGGAATGATATGCCACCTCCAAGTTGATGTATAAACTTTCTTTGATGTATCTTCCAAAACTATTCTTCAAAAGCTTCAAGAATGAGTGATAAGAATAGACCTTTTCTCCAAGATTTGAGAGGATTGTTGCGGAGTGCTTTTCTTGAATTTTCTCTCAAAAATCTCTACTGCCCATGTTTTTCTTGAATTTTCTCTCAAAAATTTCTACTGCCTACCAGAATTTTTCTCTTACTTTTTTCTTTTTCTTTTCTTCCAAAAAAAATCTTTTCTAACGTGAATCTCTATATATTCACATATTTGCATACACCAGAATTTTTCTCTCTTAAAAAAAATCTTGTTTCTAGGTGAATATCTAGATATTCACATATTTGCATTCACCAGAATTTTTCTTTCTTAAAATTTTTTTTTGTTTCTAATGTGAATATCTAGATATTCATATATTTGCATTTACCCAAAAACCCTATAATATTGACCATTGATGTTTTTAATGAATGTGTAATCTTCACCCTCGATCTATATCATATATATATATATATATTTCAAAATAATCACACGATGAATACACCAAAATTACCATCATTAATCATGTATACCATTTCAGCCAAGTATTTCACTTCATCCATTCCATGTCATTAGTAAGAATGCCAATATGTCGCAAATGCATTAGGTTCCAACAATTACAACACAAGCATTAACCAAAAGGACTCAACAAACTTGATTGATTAAAATGAAAGACAAGTAGACCTATTTATAGACTTACAAAATAGAAAATAGATACCCACATAACCACTACATTCAACATTATCCCATGACTCATTAACTACCCACTAATTAACCATAACTATCCACTAACATTGAGTAGTTACCCACTAACATAGAAACACTTAGACAAGTTTCAGCCCTAAAGCGTTATTCTAACAATGATTTTATTTTTCTCACTCACATCTCTACATATCATCATATTGCTGATATTCCAACTAAGCTTCTCACTTGCACTCAACATCAGTTATCTATTAGCAAATTGATGCTATTGCATTTCTCATCATCAATTCGAGGGGACGTCAACACAAGCTAGCTGTCAAGATATGATAGCAGCTGTATACATTTTAATAACAATAATTATATTATTATATTTTTGCTATAATTGGGAATTTAACGGATGTACCTATAATTCAGGTATGTTGTCTTCTGTATATATTCTATATATTAAAGGAAGAGCTCAGAATTCTAGGCAGCTTGATTTGAAGTATTCAAATTCTATTTGGTGTCTTTGCTTCTGGTTTTGATAATAGTTTCCTTGCATATTTTTAAGTAAATAAAATCTTTAGACCACTTTAATATTATTTATAATAGATGTCTCCAATAGTTTATTGTTGATTAAAATGCTAACTATAAAGTTTGATAAGTTTTCAGGAAAAGGCATAAAAATTGATACTTCACCCAAAATTTTGTTTTCACTTTTCTAGTTAGGGTAAAAATTTCTTCAAGAGAAAACATTTTTTTATCTAAATGTCCATCGACCTCCTTACTGTAATGTATCTATTACTAGTAAAACATGAGTCCCACCACTAACTAAATTAATAGTCAAAACCTTTTCTTAATTTTTGAATCAAGTAAAAAATGGATACTCAATTTGGAACAAAGGAATTATAGCATATTGACAAACATTAAGGAGTCCCAAGGATGATCATATTCCATATTACAAATATACTAATTTCTTTATGGAGTCCTCTCAACCACTGAGCTAAATTGCTGCTGAAGATTTTCACAAACAGTAATATGGTATCAAAATAGAAATTCAAGAATCTCAGATCCTCTACTTGTATTAAGAAGCTAAGGAATCAATAGAGACAGTAGAAGCTGCATGTAACTTACCTTTTACCAGATTTGACTGACCATTTTCCTTCAAACTTCTTAAAATCACCATCAACCATGGAAAAGATAAGTTCACGATGGTTCTCCTGATTAATACAAGTTTCATAGACTGAGAAATCGATGGGTCAAAAACTTAAGAAGTAGGACATGAAATTTGAATAAACAGAGATATTTCCATGGCCCAATGAGTTAAACATAATCTTCAATTATCCACAACCCTTATGGAAATTATTTTTTTGTCTAAAAAACTAGAAATTAATTTGAGAAGTGACATTCATTAAATCTCTCATTTAAGTTCCCTTGGGACAAGCTGGATTTATTGATTGTACAAAAGCGCCCAAACTTATCTTTTTCTTGCCTCCAACTCCAAGAGTGCCCACCCCACTCTCACCCAAAAAAAAAGCTATATATGATGATAAGGTGGAACTCTTATGCAAAAGAAAAAAGGAATACAACAATGATAAAACATTTGAAGAAAATAGACATGATGATTCACCAAAGAAAGTAACCCGGCTTCATGTAAACAAAATCAAAGGGGAACACGCTTACCCACTACCCTCTTTTCCACCTGATTTAAAAATGAGAAAACTGTAAATGCAGCAATAAACAAGAGCTTTCCCAGAAGATGCTAGGTGGAAGAAAAGAAAGGAGAGGAAAGCAGGAGGATTTGAAACGATTCGGAGATATGCACATATATAAGATGGCTTCCCTCGAGTGGTCCCAAAACTTTTACAAGCTTCAAAACTTCCATAGTCTCGCAGCCCAAAGGCAAAGAAATTACATGCAACTTAACTTCAGTTTTTTAATTATCAAAAAAAAGTTACGTTTTTTGACTTTAATCTCCCTATAGTTGAAGTAAACAAGGAGCATATGATCACTATTTACTGTACCAGACTAGTATTCAAAAATAAAGTGCATTGAAACTAATGTGAAAGTTCGGTTCTCAACAAACTTATGAAGTACAATTTTTTTTTTTTTCTTTTAAGAAGAAGAAGAAGAATGAGTTCTTCATTCTTCAGAATAGCAGCTAAGGCTAGTTATCAGTGAGTTATCTTCAGTTAATAGTAAGTTTGAGAGAACATAACTCATTTCTAGTATGAAATGAGCAATAATAGTCCTTCAGGGAACAGATAAAACTTCACAAAATAACCATAAGAGACAAAATTCTTTATCTAGGAGCATGATAATTAAAAAAAAAAAAAGACAGTGGCTTCTTATATCTCTCAGTCACTTAATTTAACACATTAGCCATTAAAGATGTTCCAAAGGAACTTATTTTTGTGACTCTATGAAAATTAGCAGAAGGTCTGCTTGCTTTAACATGACTATCAGCCAGAGTTTATGCTATAAGCAAGAAATATCTTCCCAAAGTTTATGTTATCATTTGGAGTAAAAATTTAACATCATAAATAAAAGCATACCCATAATTACTTCTCATCCCGAAAAATACACTGTAGAAATGTTTTAGGTCCATCTGATCATGTGACTAAGAAACAGTATCATTAACAACTCTCATAATTCGTATACTATCAAACATCTCATGATTAGAAGCTACCAATTCCATGGACCTTCCCCACCCCCTGCTTTTGATTAGCTCACAACCTATCTTAATCAATTAACAGCGAAGCACTTAAAAGTATCAATTTAAATGCTATACTGTTTCTTAAAACAACAATACCAGAGGATTTCCAGCTGTACAAGTTAAGACATTATTAGTGTAAAATGATGCTTACTGATTTTTTAAGTTCTTGGAGATCCAACACAACCCGAGCTTCTATATGCCAATAAAGTGCCCTTTGTAGTCCTCTCTGTTCCAACCAAATCCTCCCAGGATAGGGACAAGGAATTTTCCCACTGACAAACAATTGATAATTAAAATAAAAAAATTAAAAAAAAAAAAACAAAAGAAGAAGTTAGCTAATAGCTCCTCTTTCCTAAGAACTGTTTTATGATAAACTTGTAAAGAACTGACAAGCATATCTGATAACCTAGCAAGAATCCCTATTGAATTACATAACAATTAAAATCATGCATTGGTTCAAATGACAGTTCACCAGTTCCTGTAAACAGTTTACATTCCTCCTTCTATATAAGATATACCATATCGAAAATCACAGACTAACAGAAATTATGAATAAAGATAATTGTAAGACAAAATCTAAAACAGGCAATAAGCTAATAAATATAAAGTGGGGAAAAAAAATTAAATCCTTGGTAGACAGGAGAGAAAGTTATAGCAAAATAATGGCAAAAAAATTGTAGTGAAATTTTAGTGCGGTTACCTACTGACTAAATTGGGAACAAAATCAGCTAATCTTTCATAGTCAGTAAGAGAATCCCAAACTGAATCAACATCCGCATTAGATACTATCTCAGCTTTAACTCTGCGTTCCCGCCAAGAAATTACTTCAACTTCGCATTTTACTTTTCGAACTCCTTTTTCTTCTTCCTGAGCTCCTTCACTTCTACCATGGGTTCCACGCCTGGAACTGATACTGGAGACCCTTCTGGGTCTGTTTCTACTGTAAGACAAGGCCAAGTTTTTCTTTCTCGGACTCCATTTGGATGATGATAACCCAGAATAGAACAGATTTCTGGAATACCCTTTGAAGATAAAGTCTAGAGAAAACGTTACATTGAAGTCCCAAACCTTGCGCCCTATCATGGAGATAGAGAGAGGTTAGCAACAGGAAAGTATCTCTGAATGTTTTGCGGTGGAAAATTTGCGCTGCCATATCTGTGAGTTGAGCAAACAAAATACCGAATTCAGACCGTTAATTTTAGACCACAAAAATTCGGTTCCCATTGCTGTTAGTGGAACAGTCACTTACCTCAAACTCCACCTAAACCTAACTGCACCTCTTAAAAGTTAAAATTCAACTTTTGCACTTTAAAGTACATAGAATGTCCATAACGTTTCAAAACGTCCCACTACATGCACCTCTGTTAAGTCAAACCGTTAGTGACTCAATTTTGCCGTTAGTCAAACTTTTTCACTATTTAGTACTATTCCAGTTAGGGGCATTTTTATCCAATTTTTTTTAAAAAAATTTCTTTCCTTCTTCTTCCTCTTTTCTCTCTCTTCCTTCTTTCTCTCTTCATTAATTTAAATTTTTTTTCTCTTTTTCTTCTTCCTTTCTCTCTCTTCCTTCTTTCTGTCTCCTTCTTCCTCCTCATATCTCTCCCGATCTTTGTATTTCTTATATATTTATGTGTGGCTCTAAATTTTCTTATCTTATTTGTTATCCATATAGAAAAATTCTTAAATAAAAAATAATAAAAACCAACTGAGCTATTCCAGCATTGATGTTAAAATATTTCAATTTACTTAATCTAAATTAATATAAATTAATTTCATTTTTTAAAAGTTGGGTATTTATATACAAAACAAAGCCAAAATCCGGGCCTGCTGTTGGAAAGGGGGGAAATTGAAACCCGACCCGATAGGTTGAATTGCAAATTTGAAGTTCAACCCAATCGTAACAGAACCCTGCCATAGCCTGAACCCTGGATGGCAACCGCCATGACCCATTTAACAAACCTTCGCATCTTTTTTTGCCCAGCTAATCACCACCTCGTTGCCACCGCCTCTCCTCTTTTTCTTTCTCCCCTCAGGTATAAATCAAGCTCAAAGCTTTCTTCGTCCTTTTCTCTTTTCTTCAAACCTAAAACCCAGTTCCCACTGTAACCCGCTCACCTTATAAATACTCCTGCAGACAAAGATTGTGAGAGATATGAGGAGGAAGAAGAAGAGAGAAAGAAGGAAGAGAGAGAAAGGAAGAAGAAAAAGAGAAAAAAAATTAAATTAATGAAGAGAGAAAGAAGTAAGAGAGAGAAAAGAGGAAGAAGAAGGAAAGAAAAAAAATTTTAAAAAAATTGGACAAAAATGCCCCTAATTAGAATAGTACTAAATAGTAAAAAAATGTTGACTAACGATAAAATTGAGTCACTAACGATTTGACTTAACAGAGATGCATGTAGTGGGACGTTTTAAAACGTTAGGGGCATTCTATGTACAAAAAATCTTTGAGGTGCAAAAGCTGGATTTTGACCTTTAAGAGGTGCATCTGGGATAATTTACCCTATTATATTATATTTATATTTATGGACCTATTATACAAATATTGGCTCCCACAAGGGTCGTACTGCAATTACAATCAACTATTTAATATTATTTTTACAAATATTCAAGTTATAAATACTTAGACTTTGTTTTGATATATCAAAACATATTCATTTGTTTTATCTTTATCGATGTGGAACGGATATCATAATTTTACATAAAAAGTTTGACATAATATTATCCACACTCTTCCTCATCATCTTGTTGTGAAACCTTAAAATATTAATTCAATTTAATTTATGACATAAATTATAAATTTGCTAAAAAGTATACTTTACTCACTTTTGGCACTAATAGATGAATGGTCTTGACATTATTCAATGATATTTTTCTTTTACTAATATTCACAATGTCCAATATAAACTCAACAAAATGAAATGTATTAATAAAATGTGATTTATATTTTTAGATAAATTATTTAATGTAAAACTTACTCTCTTATTTCAGGTTCAATTGGTTGATTTGGTGATTGTAGTAAATCTAATATTAACATGCATTTTGGATTGTCATGCTCTTCTCCCAAATTACATAAAATTAGCAAGCTCTAATGACACCTAACAATACATCAAATTAAAAATATATATTCTAATTTATAAATAATATTATTTACAGATGTTTAATTACATCAACGAAATTAACTCCATACAATAACACAATGAGAATCAAAGTGTAACTTCTTAAAAAAAATAAGAAAAAAAAATGATGTGTCTCCACCCTTTTCAAGACTTTGTCATTCACACCCCCTTGCATGCATATTGAAATACAAAGAATTTAGCAAATTTTTGTATTTTTGTGATACTTCATCTCATATCGATAAGTGAAGTGAATATACAATTTTTTAAAAGAATGGTCTAAGTACTCATAGTCAACTTGATATGGACAATATCAAGTAGTTGATTGTCAATTATGGTATATATACGAATATACCCCCGACAACATATACAAATATACCCTCACAACCATAATATCTTTTCTTATTCCTTATATCATCACAACGTAAAATATCTCGAAAATCCCGCATACAATATCTTATTATATCTTTTCTTTATATTATCACAACATAAATATTTCGAGAAGCCCACAGCCCAAAAAACAATTATAAATAGGAACCCTCTGAGATGAGAGAGGCGGAAAAATATACGATCCTCAAAGAGGAGAAAAAGGAAGAAGAATTAGAGAAGTAGGAATCACGCATTATCATATTGGCGCCCACGGTGGTTTTTCATAATATTATATTTGTGAAAAAGAACATGACAACCCAAAGCCGTGATTCTAACAACTCTAAAACCCTTCTGGAAGCTCCTGCAACATCATTAGGCATTCCTTCCCGTTCCTGCCAGCAAACATCAACCCTTATTAACTACTTCTGCAATCGCCAACGCCACTCAAACCCAACACTTATCACTAACACATTCACCACATCAACATGGGAAAACACCAGTTCCATTCGGATCGCACCATCGTGACAAGAAGCCCGACAGTCGCCAACATTCCATTTCGCTCCATCACGATCGACTAAATGTTAATGTGCCCTATGACGATATTATACAAAATTTACGAAATATAGCCAAATACGTCTGCTCCAAGCGACCACGATCTGGCCCAAAATTAATAGACGACGCTACATCTCATTTTTCCGAAGCCACTGGATCTTCAACCGACGTTCCAGCGCTACCAAAACGACACCCTAAACCACTATCGGCACGACATCCCAATCGCCCAACCATCATGCCAACTGTGCACAACAAACAACAGGAGCACAACCCCATACTCCCTAATACAGCCATACACAAGCAGCCAATTCAGATCCCACAAATTGATACAACCCCAACGGTACCAATTGCCGGGGAACACAGTATACCCACTACTTTACCAAACCGCCCCACAACAACCACAAGCGCCAACACACACATGGTACATCCCATGACAAATCCCGAGAACCTAAGATTTTTTTCAACAACCTTCAGTACCAGCTCTCAGATCCACATCCGTAAATGCCTAATTCCAAAGGTTATGTGACCAAGTTCAAATTGAGCCACCTCAATTAATACCAGATGACGACATTCTTCCCTGGAACACACTTGACAACAACCCCCTAGCCCCGGCATACGCCAAAGGTCCTTTGTCACCAACATTTTAGATCCCCACATTCACCCGGTACACCGGCTATTCTGATCCGAAAATTTACCTCAAACAATTTACAACGACGATGGTTATGCATGGAGCAAATGATTTTTTACTATGCTGGTATTTTTCGATGACACTAGCCGAACAAGCGCAAGCATGATTTGGTAGCCTCCCTACCCGATCCATTTTCTCTTTCAAACAACTCGGCAACAGTTTTCTACGACATTCTGGATCGATAAAAAAACTCGTATCGAGCTTTTACAAATTCGTCAAAACGTAGGGGAATCCCTATCTTCCTACCTTCAGCAGTTTAATAAAGAAGTGTTAGTCACTAGAGATTATACATACTCTTTCTATGTCGAAGCATTCCGCAATGGACTCATCAAAGGTGAATATTCGCACCAACTAAACATCCAAGAATCCCGCACCACTCAAGAATTACTTACCCACATTGGAGCATGGATAAAAGCAGAGAAGTTATCTTCATCAATGGAAACAACTCAAGCACAGGACGCTGCCCGTAACACCACGCCAACCACATCTAAATACTCTCAAGCTCGAAACACCCAACCTTCCAGCCGGCCACCACGTCCCGAATATAGACCCCGAATGTCAACAACCATCACCGATCAATGGATGTCCCTTTTCCCCAGATATAATACTTTCCAATTTACCTCCTTGACCACTGATAGTTCCACCATCTGGCAGAATATAGAGCCATTGGGCCTTTTACAAGCTGCACGCCCGATGATAGCCCCACTCGAACGACGAAACCAATAACTCTTCTACACATTCCACAAAGAAGTCGACCACACAACAAGCAACTACTTCGCCTTAAAACAAGCAATCTAAATAGCCATCAAACAAAGACATTTACAATAATACATTCGGATGCTGAACCCAACCATGACCCCTAGCGATAACCTCCCAAGTACCGGAACGTCACTCCCTCACGTCATTAATATCATAGACGACAATGATCACCAATCATTGGATCCACCACACAAACACGTCAAATCCGCCGAAACCATTCGAGGAAATAGTCTCCCGCTAGTCATATCCCCACATATCGAATCATACTTTGTCCGACGCATATTGATTAATACTGGAAGTTCCGCTAACACAACGTATTACGAAACTTGGAAGAAAATGCATCTGAATGATAAACTCATACAACCATACTCTACACCAATAGTCGATTTTTCCTACACCATCACCCACCCTCGCGGCATCGCAAGTTTATTACTTCAATGGGGACCACCTCTAACAACAAACAGCCACCTTCGTCATCGTAGATTCACCAGCATCTTACAACATCATTCTTGGTCGCCCATCATTAAATATAATGCAAGCACAAATTCACACTTTTCGCAACGACATGTGATATGCACAAATCATATCACTTTTTAGCATGTTTTAGGCACAATTTAGGGCAAAATTAGAGTTAAATCATTATCAATTGACTGTTATTAACGCAATTTCACAGTTTTTGTGATTTTGGAAGCTTCAGGTGAAATATGCAAGAAAATGGCAAATTTCGGGGCAAAAACGTGATTTCTGAAAGTTCAGAAGTCAGGACGGGCTTCTCAAGACCAGGACAGGCGTCCCGACCAGGTCAAAGACCCGAGACGAGCATCCAGGACCTGGGACGGGCATCCCGACCCAATCAAAGCACCGGGACGGGTGTCCCAGACCCGGGACAAGAGTCCTGACCCGGTCAACAGGTCGGGACGGGCGTCCCGAACCCCTGTACAGACTCCCACATCATTTTATGCATCAAAAATCACTTAGTTCCACTACTATAAATACCACAGACCTTTCACAGTTGAATTCATTCCTCTCCACTTGATCTGAATCATTCAGTGGCTTCCAGTACACAGTTTTCTACTATTTACAAGTCATTCAGTGATTTCAGGTGTTTTCGTTCAAGTAGATAATTTTAGTATTCGAGAGTTTCTCGTATTCTTTATTTCTGAGAGTCTGTCTCAGATCTTAAAATTTGACTAGATAGGGTTTGTGTTTAGTATTCATAGAATACCTAGGATTTCGTTAGGAGATCCTAAGAGAGCACTAGGCATTCGAAGAATTATTCAACAGGGCTTTGCTAAGCCGCGGAGGGAAGGGAAGGTAAAGGCACAACACAAGCTACTAGAGTAAGGAGGCGTTCTCCGAAGGTTCTGTCGAGTAGAGTTGGGTCAAGCAGTCCAGAATATACAAGTAGTTGCTCCATCAGCGGACCTAATAAAGGGTGAATACTTTATGGTGGTGGTCCCCTTGTCCTTCTCTTTATATGTTTGTACTGTGTTTGTCCAAAGACCTATTTGAATACTAAATTATGATATTATGAATATGTGTTATGCATGTTGAAGCTATTTACATTTTTCCGGAAAGGTCACCAACTTAATTATCATTATATCTGTATATCTATTTGCTCTTTTAAATTAGATGAACGGTTATAGACAACTCCTAACCATGGTCTAATCATAACCTGTCTAGTTTATCAGGCCTTAATTTAGGGCTTTGTGTGAGGACGGAAGCATTAAGGTCTGCCATATTAGATGAAATAACTTATAGATCACCATGTTTGTTAAAGTAGTCTAAGTAGGTTGAGTTCGTGTGTTTATGACGGCGTTAGAGCGAGCGGCATGATCTCTTGAGTGACACAGGACTTTCATGGATGTCTTTAGCTCGAACCGTGAGTAGGGTCGTCAATGGCGATGGGGGCGATTTATTAGATAACTTAGATGTGGTACACAAGTAGAATCAGTATATAATTGCAATCCAGACCAAGATATATCTAAAATACTCAAAGATAGGCCAATCAACATGTAGGAACAATATAACATATATCATAACACTGTCTGTAAAACACTCTTGTATGCTTAAGTAAACTTGAACCTAGTGTAGAATGGATCAACCCCTCATCAAAGATTTTGATGAATGATTGCATAACTGGATAATAAAATGAGAGTTAGGGTAAAATGATAGTTACTACTAAGCCGTTACCACTTCCTTGGGAGTACGATAAATTCTTAAATTAAAATTGTAGGTACTTTCCAACAGACTAGCTACACGATAAGTACTCTGCCTTAGGTTCTGAATGATTAAGTGACAACATAGATGCTAAATATGACAATTAGTAATTCTAAGTCCTTAGTTATTCATAATCGATATAGGGTAAATAAAAACTATTTTTAGCATATCAGTCGGAATCACACCAGATTTTTGGTGCCGTTGCCGGGGAAATATCATAACAAATTTAGGATTCTTGATCAAAATTCTAGAGACTTATGATAAGTAACGGTAGTAATCTATACCTTAGACACAACACTCACTTTATGCTAGTTAGATAATCGGTTTCCTGAAATATAGGATTATCATAACTAATTAATTTTAGAAATTATCTAAAATTAAGACATTTAGGATAATCAAATTTTAGAAAATTATTCTAAAACCTTATTAAGGAAATTTAATTGCTTTCGAAAAAATAAAAACCCAAAAAATATTTTCTTGTTTCTAAAATTCTTTCGTATTTTGTTTTTCCCTTTTGCTTGTTCTAGTTTATTTTTATTATTTGTTTTATTATTTTTATTCTAACTAGACTTTACACTTATAGATGAAGAGAGAAAGATTGAGTAAGCCACAACCTTTCTTCCGTAGAGCCAAAAGATTAAAAAGGTGCCCCAATCTAATAGAAAGTTCCGATGAGGAAAGCGGAATAAAAATGCTTGCATTCTTGGAGACCATTAGAACAAGGGCCCAGAATATTTTGGACAAATTAGAAAACAACATTAACCCTTTCCCAGAGATCCAAACGACCCCTGCATCACCTGAGTACACTCCTGCATCTCCGGAGTATACTCCAAAATCTCCTGAATATACTCCTGCATCTCCGGAGTATACTCCAAAATCTCTTGAATGTACTCCTGCATCTCCGGAGTATACTCCAAAATCTCCTGAGTACACTCCTGCATCCCCAGCACCTAACAATCAAACACCTTCATCAGGGGATAGCACTAACGGTTTCCAATCAGCCTTGTCTGCCCAGGTAGATGATATGACTCACAGGATATGCGCCATGGCTCAGACAATAGCGAGCAGATTCAGTCGCTCACATCAGAATGTTCTAGCCATAAGTTCTGATGTGAACCAACTCAGAACCATAGTAGATCTCCAAGAGAGTCAAGGTGCACGTATACTCCAGGAGGTAACCGAAATCCTAAAGGAGCAAAGGAAACAGCAGGAAGAGATGAGAGCCATACGAGCTGAACTGCGAGAGAGAAGGAACAAAGACCGATAGAAAAAGGGAAGATTCTTTTTATTTTTCAGCAAATAAATTGTTTGAACTAAAGTTTAATAACTGACCCCTACTCTTTATTTTCAAATTTTATTCAGAAATTTTTCTTCAGACATTTTATTTCTCAATTCTTTGCAAAAAACAAATATGTTAAAAATTCAATTTATTTTTCATTAATTAAATTGTGTGAATTTAGTCTTTGTTTTTCTAGAATTTTTTGTTAAATAGGAAGTAAGGATATGATTAGGGCAGTTATGATTTTTGAAAGGAAAATAAGACTGAGAATTTTTGCAAAGGTTTTAACAACTTATGTATTACATAGGCTAACCATGAAGATTTGTTGTTTTGGTGTATAAATATTTGCAGGGAATTTCGAAGAAAAAAATAAAAATAAATTTCCGGAAGTAGCACGCATCCCGAGGTAATCGGGACGGGCGACCCCTCTCTATAAAGACTCAAATTTTTCATTTTTCTCCCAAAAACAACCACAAAAAATCATCTCTCTACAAAATTCTCTCCAACTTCTCTCTAGAAATTTTTGGCAAACTCTTGAAATTTCAAATTTCGAATTTCCCTTCAAAAATTTGAACATTTGAATTTCCTTCCAAAATTTGAATTTCCCGCCAAAAATTCAAAATCCTTCCCTAACCAAAATCCACCCTTCTGAATTCGAATTTCTCTCCAAAATTCGAATTTGAATTTTCTTTCCCGCAAAATTTTCAAACTCTCTCAAAAGTCTTCAAACAAATGGCTCCAAAACGCGCTCGTATTACTTCTTCGATGACTGTCACATCTATGGCACATCCTTTCATGCTCTTTCCTTCCATTCTGACATATCAGGAGAGGTGCCATGGACACATCGGGCGTAGCGTACTGGTTGGCAGAATGCTCGACTGGGCAGCCGTCCGGACACTGGGAGTCGAGTAGGAGGTCCAGCGCATACTCGACGTGCTACCCTACAATCGAGTTTTCATCGTCACCGAGCCAACCTACCTCGAGCTAGTATGTGAGTTCTACGCTTCCTTTATATTCCAGCAAGAGCATATCACATTCCGACTGGGCGGAATAGATCGATCGATGAGCATGGCCGAGTTCGGCATCGCCTTGGGTATCTAGCGTAGGGAGGAACTGGATACACCCGCCTACACTACAGTAGTGCGAGATTTCACCTCTACGGACGTCTCCACCGCTTGGCTCAGATCTGTACGATTGGCATCCCCTACTAGCATGGCTTCACAAAAGCCACAGGTATTCATCCAGCTCTTCGCTACTTACATGCTATTGTAGCACATACTCTGTCAGGGCGTCGGACTGCCCCCAGGAATGTCACCTAGATAGAGACATTCCTCATGGCCAACATGCACAGGGATACTACGGTAGAGATGGCCCAACTCATTACCGTCATCATGCGGGGATTCGCTACGGACACTCGGAAGCAGTATCTGGGGCTCGAGCCGTTCATCACTCGGATAGCCCATTACTTGGAGTTGGACATCGAGGGCTCTGAGTTGACCCAAGTTGCCCCAACCACCATTCCTACGGACCTAACCATTCTACTGAACATGGGAATGGTCGTACAAGATGCAACTGGGAGCTACTCCATCCACACGGAGCAGCAGGGAGAGTTATCGGTACCGGGATCGGCCACAGAGCGGAACTCACTACCCGACATAGCCGGGATATGGCAAACATTGAGAGGCGGTTGTCAATGATGGAGGATAGAATTAGCATGACCAGCAGTAGGGTCGAGGAGATTTTTTAGTAGACTTCCCGGTTGGTTGAAGACCTTGAGGTCTACTTCTGTGCACCCGATGACAATGAGCCCGATTCTTAGTTTCTCTTTTTCCTTTTCTCTTTCTTTCTTTTATTTTTTCTGCTTTTTGTGTGATTATGTGATAAGTCTGGGCTGTATGAAATATGAATCTTTGTATGCAAAACATTGATTTATATGACATAACATCATTGTTTCTTTTATTTACATGTTATTTCTTCTACTTTTGTTTTGTTGTTTTATTTTCTTTCTCTTCCCCTTAGTTAGTCAAATAAGTGTGGGGTAAGAGTTTTATATGTCCTAGTTTAACCTTTGTTTTTCAAATAAGTGTGGGGTGATTAGATATGCATGAACACTGTGGACAGTGTAAACTTTAAGTGTGGGGGTAGCAGTGCACTGTGCACTGTAGTAGCAGTACAATTGTTTTTTCATGTTTTCCCATATTTCTCACTAAAATTGCACCCTTCCAAATTCTTTTTCAAAATTTTCACCCTTTCAGACTTCAAAATGCAGTTATGATTGGTAACGAAATGCTTATGTCTATGATATGTAAGTAGAGCATTATGATCAGTAGAAAACAACGTGATAACTTTATTGAATTCCTCGATTAGAAATAGGGAATTCCTGATAATTGAGCACAACTTAATTTGGATTAGAGACATCAACCAAATACCTTTTCGAGACCTAGCAAAATAATATTAGACCAGTTGAGGATACATTAGCAATTTAAATGACTAGTTGAGGATGCTCTGAGCTAAAAGTGAAAAAAAAAATTAAATAGGGTAGTTTGCAAGCATCCTTTGCTACTCGAGCACCACTCCTTAAGGGAACTTAAAACCTGATGCCCTAAGGTCATGTAGATCTGGGAGTCATCGGAGTGGGACTAGCTACATAGGTAGTTAAAGTTGATGTGTGAAAGCGAACACAAAAATACCCTGAACAATCAATCTAAAAATACATAGCTCAGTGTGTTCTTATATTGAAATTTTTAATTGAAATATTCTTGACACCAAAGCTCAGAACTCAGAAGGTTATTTGTTGCTGTTATGTCTAGCGACTGGTCGAGGTATTATCTGGTAAGAGTCAATAGCGATGGGGCGGTTTATTAGATAACTCAGATGTGGTACACAAGTAGAATCAGTATATAATTGCAATCCAGACCAAGATATATCTAAAATACTCAAAGATAGGCCAATCAACATGTAGGAACAATATAACATATATCATAACACTGTCTGTAAAACACTCTTGTATGCTTAAGTAAACTTGAACCTAGTGTAGAATGGATCAACCCCTTATCAATGATTTTGATGAATGATTGCATAACTGGATAATAAAATGAGAGTTAGGGTAAAAGGATAGTTACTACTAAGCCGTTACCACTTCCTTGGGAGTACGATAAATTCTTAAATTAAAATCGTAGGTACTTTCCAACAAACTAGCTACACGATAGGTACTTTGCCTTAGGTTCTGATTGATTAAGTGACAACATAGATGCTAAATATGACAATTAGTAATTCTAAGTCCTTAGTTATTCATAAGCTATATAGGGTAAATAAAACCTATTTTTAGCATATCAGTCGGAATCACACCAGATTTTTGGTGCCATTGCCGGGGAAATATCATAACAAATTTAGGATTCTTGATCAAAATTCTAGAGACTTATGGTAGGTAACGGTAGTAATCTATACCTTAGACACAACACTCACTTTATCCTAGTTAGATAATCGGTTTCCTGAAATATAGGATTATCATAACTAATTAATTTTCGAAATTATATAAAATTAAGACATTTAGGATAATCAAATTTTAGAAAATTATTCTAAAACCTTATTAAGGAAATTTAATTGCTTTCGAAAAAATAAAAACCAAAAAAATATTTTCTTGTTTCTAAAATTCTTTCGTATTTTGTTTTTCCCTTTTGCTTGTTCTAGTTTATTTTTATTATTTGTTTTATTATTTTTATTCTAACTAGACTTTACACTTATAGATGAAGAGAGAAAGATTGAGTAAGCCACAACCTTTCTTCCGTAGAGCCAAAAGATTAAAAAGGTGCCCCAATCTAATAGAAAGTTCCGATGAGGAAAGCGGAATAAAAATGCTTGCATTCTTGGAGACCATTAGAACAAGGGCCCAGAATATTTTGGACATATTAGAAAACAACATTAACCCTTTCCCAGAGATCCAAACAACCCCTGCATCACCTGAGTACACTCCTGCATCTCCGGAGTATACTCCAAAATCTCCTGAATATACTCCTGCATCTCCGGAGTATACTCCAAAATCTCTTGAATGTACTCCTGCATCTCCGGAGTATACTCCAAAATCTCCTGAGTACACTCCTGCATCCCCAGCACCTAACAATCAAACACCTTCATCAGGGGATAGCACTAACGGTTTCCAATCAGCCTTGTTTGCCCAGGTAGA
This sequence comes from Asclepias syriaca, assembly GCA_027405835.1. Classification (NCBI taxonomy): domain Eukaryota; kingdom Viridiplantae; phylum Streptophyta; class Magnoliopsida; order Gentianales; family Apocynaceae; genus Asclepias; species Asclepias syriaca. The sequence goes on along the minus strand of CM049928.1, from coordinate 9,782,622 downwards.
TGATATGACTCAAAGGATATGCGCCATGGCTCAGACAATAGCGAGCAGATTCAGTCGCTCAGATCAGAATGTTCTAGCCATAAGTTCTGACATGAACCAACTCAGAACCATAGTAGATCTCCAAGAGAGTCAAGGTGCACGTATACTCCAGGAGGTAACCGAAATCCTAAAGGAGCAAAGGAAACAACAGGAAGAGATGAGAGCCATGCGAGCTGAACTGCGAGAGAGAAGGAACAAAGACCGATAGAAAAAGGGAAGATTCTTTTTATTTTTCAGCAAATAAATTGTTTGAACTAAAGTTTAATAACTGACCCCTACTCTTTATTTTCAAATTTTATTCAGAAATTTTTCTTCAGACATTTTATTTCTCAATTCTTTGCAAAAAACAAATATGTTAAAAATTCAATTTATTTTTCATTAATTAAATTGTGTGAATTTAGTCTTTGTTTTTCTAGAATTGTTTGTTAAATAGGAAGTAAAGATATGATTAGGACAGTTATGATTTTTTAAAGGAAAATAAGACTGAGAATTTTTGCAAAGGTTTTAACAACTTATGTATTGCATAGGCTAACCATGAAGATTTGTTGTTTTGGTGTATAAAGATTTGCAGGGAATTTCGAAGAAAAAAATAAAAATAAATTTCCGGAAGTGGCACGCATCCCGAGGCAATCGGGACGGGTGGCCCCTCTCTATAAATACTCAAATTTTTCATTTTTCTTCTAAAAACAACCATAAAAAATCATCTCTCTACAAAATTCTCTCCAACTTCTCTCTAGAAATTTTTGGCAAACTCTTGAAATTTCAAATTTCGAATTTCCCTTCAAAAATTTGAACTTTTGAATTTCCTTCCAAAATTTGAATTTCCCGCCAAAAATTCAAAATCCTTCCCTAACCAAAATCCACCCTTCTGAATTCGAATTTCTCTCCAAAATTCGAATTTGAATTTTCTTTCCCGCAAAATTTTCAAACTCTCTCAAAATTCTTCAAACAAATGGCTCCAAAACGCGCTCGTATTACTTCTTCGATGACTGTCACATCTATGGCACATCCTTTCATGCTCTTTCCTTCCATTCTGACATATCAGGAGATGTGCCATGGACACATCGGGCGTAGCGTACTGGTTGGCAGAATGCTCGACTGGGCAGTCGTCCGGACACTGGGAGTCGAGCAGGAGCGCATACTCGACGTGCTACCCTACAATCGAGTTTTCATCGTCGCCGAGCCAACCTACCTCGAGCTAGTATGTGAGTTCTACGCTTCCTTTATATTCCAGCAAGAGCATATCACATTCCGACTGGGCGGAATAGATCGATCGATGAGCATGGCCGAGTTCGGCATCGCCTTGGGTATTTGGCGTAGGGAGGAACTGGATACACCCGCCTACACTACAGTAGTGCGAGATTTCACCTCTACGGACGTCTCCACAACTTGGCTCAGATCTGTACGATTGGCATCCCCTACTAGCATGGCTTCACAAAAGCCACAGGTATTCATCCAGCCCTTCGCTACTTACATGCTATTGTAGCACATACTCTGTCAGGGCGTCGGACTGCCCCCAGGAATGTCACCTAGATAGAGACATTCCTCATGGCCAACATGCACAGGTATACTACGGTAGAGATGGCCCGACTCATTACCGTCATCATGCGGGGATTCGCTACAGACACTCGGAAGTAGTATCTGGGGCTCGAGCCGTTCATCACTCGGATAGCCCATTACTTGGAGTTGGACATCGAGGGCTCTGAGTTGACCCAAGTTGCCCCAACCACCATTCCTACGGACCTAACCATTCTACTGAACATGGGAATGGTCGTACAAGATGCAACTGGGAGCTACTCCATCCACACGGAGCAGCAGGGAGAGTCCTCGGTACCGGGATCGGCCACAGAGCGGAACTCACTACCCGACATAGCCGGGATATGGCAAACATTGAGAGGCGGTTGTCAATGATGGAGGATAGAATCAGCATGACCAGCAGTAGGGTCGAGGAGATTTTTCAGTAGACTTCCCGGTTGGTTGAAGACCCTGAGGTCTACTTCTGTGCACCCGATGACAATGAGCCCGGTTCTTAGTTTCTCTTTTTCCTTTTCTCTTTCTTTCTTTTATTTTTTCTGCTTTCTGTGTGATTATGTGATAAGTCTGGGCTGTATGAAATATGAATCTTTGTATGCAAAACATTGATTTATATGACATAACAGCATTGTTTCTTTTATTTACATGTTATTTCTTCTACTTTTGTTTTGTTGTTTTATTTTCTTTCTCTTCCCCTTAGTTAGTCAAATAAGTGTGGGGTAAGAGTTTTATATGTCCTAGTTTAACCTTTGTTTTTCAAATAAGTGTGGGGTGATTAGATATGCATGAACACTGTGGACAGTGTAAACTTTAAGTGTGGGGGTAGCAGTGCACTGTGCATTGTAGTAGCAGTACAATTGTTTTTTCATGTTTTCCCATATTTCTCACTAAAATTGCACCCTTCCAAATTCTTTTTCAAAATTTTCACCCTTTCAGACTTCAAAATGCAGTTATGATTGGTAACGAAATGCTTATGTCTATGATATGTAAGTAGAACATTATGATCAGTAGGAAACAACGTGATAACTTTATTGAATTCCTCGATTAGAAATAGGGAATTCCTGATAATTTAGCACAACTTAGTTTGGATTAGAGACATCAACCAAATACCTTTTCGAGACCTAGCTAAATAATATTAGACCAGTTGAGGATACATTAGCAATTTAAATGACTAGTTGAGGATGCTCTGAGCTAAAAGTGAAAAATAAATTAAATAGGGTAGTTTGCAAGCATCCTTTGCTACTCGAGCACCACTCCTTAAGGGAACTTAAAACCTGATGCCCTAAGGTCATGTAGATCTAGGAGTCATCGGAGTGGGACTCGCTACATAGGTAGTTAAAGTTGATGTGTGAAAGTGAACACAAAAATACCCTGAACAATCAATCTAAAAATACATAGCTCAGTGTGTTCTTATATTGAAATTTTTAATTGAAATATTCTTGACACCAAAGCTCAAAACTCAGAAGGTTATTTGTTGCTGTTATGTCTAGCGACTGGTCGAGGTATTATCTGGTAAGAGTCAATAGCGATGGGGCGGTTTATTAGATAACTCAGATGTGGTACAGAAGTAGAATCAGTATATAATTGCAATCCATACCAAAATATATCTAAAATACTCGAAGATAGGTCAATCAACATATAGGAACAATATAACATATATCAGAACACTTTCTGTAAAACACTCTTGTATGCTTAAGTAAACTTGAACCTAGTGTAGAATGGATCAACCCCTCATCAGAGATTTTGATGAATGATTGCATAACTGGATAATAAAATGAGAGTTAGGGTAAAAAGATAGTTACTACTAAGCCGTTACCACTTCCTTGGGAGTACGATAAATTCTTAAATTAAAATCGTAGGTACTTTCCAACAGACTAGCTACACGATAGGTACTCTGCCTTAGGTTCTGATTGATTAAGTGACAACATAGATGCTAAATATGACAATTAGTAATTCTAAGTCCTTAGTTATTCATAATCGATATAGGGTAAATAAAACCTATTTTTAGCATATCAGTCGAAATCACACCAACATGATTGTCTCCTTACCTTCCGGACCTTGGATAATCCCCAAAGATGTGTCAATCGCACAAACTTGCTACCATATCGAAAACCCGCCCTCAATACATTTGGACGAATCTCTCGACACACTGGATCTCAATATGACTCCCATTGACCATTTTGAAACATTCGACATCGATGCCGCCCACTCAAAACGAAAAATTAGGCTTGGCGCTTCCCTTCCGGCTCAAATACAATGACATATCCTAGAACTTGCTGCATAATTTTCTCACATTTTTGCTTGGTCACCCACGGATCTCATAGTCATCCCACGATCTTTCATGGAACATAAATTAGGAATCCCTCCATCAGCAAAACTTGTCACTCATAAATGCCGCTCTTTCAACACCCAGAAGCAAAATATTATTCGCAAAGAAATATCAGATCTTCTTTAGGCAGATGTAATACGCAGAGTCCAGTTGCCTCAATGGCTAGCCAACCCCGTAGTTGTACCAAAATCGGGAGGCAAATGGCGAGTCTGCATCGATTTTACTTCTCTCAATAAAGCCATTCTCAAGAAGTCATATCAACTTCCCCGTACAGATCTGCTTGCCGATGCAACAACCAGTTATAGTTTGTTATCCTTTTTAGACACCCACAAAGGCTATCACCAGATCTTAATGGCAGAAGAAGATGAAGACAAAACCACTTTCGTAACACCAGAAGGACTTTTTTGTTATAAACGTATGTCTTTTAGATTAAAGAACGCTGGAGCAGGTTTCCAAGACATGATCAATCGAATGTTCGTTTTGCAAATTGGCAGAAACATAGAAGCATATATCGACGATATATTAGTCAAGATAATATCATCGCTAAATATAACCCAAGATCTTCGAGAAACATTCCAAATGATACAAGCTTTCGATCTAAAACTCAACCCTGAAAATGCACATTTGGAGTACACGCAGGCAAATTTCTAGGCTTCATGATTTCTCAACGCGTCTTAGAAATTAACCCACCCAAGATTGCAGTAATACTGAATCTCAAATCCCCAAGAAATGTTAAAGAAGTACAACGACTCAGCAGATGGATCGCGACTATCAACCGTTTTCTTCCCAAATCAGGAGAAAAATCTCCCCCTTTCTTCTCACTTCAACGTAACCGCAATCAGTTTAAATGGACTACCGAATGCGAGAAAGCTTTCCAGGACATAAAACAATATTTACAAAATCCGCTTGTTTTAGTTCCTCCGAAACCTAGCGAAATTCTTCATTTGTACATTTCAATTTCACCCTCAGTTATCAGTGCCGTCCTCTGCACAGAACGTGAAAAGACTTTCCACCCTGTTTATTACATTAGCCATGTTCTGCAGTCTGCTGAAACTTGGTATTCTCCTTTGGAAAAATATATTTTCACTTTAGTCATAGAAGCACGAAAACTCCGACATTACTTCCAGACCCACCGTATATTTATGCACAAGAAAGCCCCTATTCGCCAATCATTGTACAAATCTGATATCACCTGTCGCATTATGAGATGGGCCATAGAACTTTCGGAATATGATATCGAGTACACTCACAGGAAGCATGTAAATGCTAAAGTATTATCCGATTTCGTTGTGGAATGCACAGACATACTCCTCACGACCGCCCTAGTCTTGCTCGAAAATAACATTCCACCAGATTGTTGGAAAATCCACGTGGATGAATCAACAGCCGAAACCAACCGCGGCACCGGCATAGCCATCACTTCTCCCGAAGGCTCCAAATTATTTTACGCATTAAAATACACATTTCCAATCAGCAATAATGAATCTGAATACGAAGCCGTCCTTGCAGGATTACGAATTGCTCGAACTCTACACATCCAAAACCTCCACATATTTACAAACTCTCAAAAAAGTCGTAGTTGGTCAAATTAGCGGTGAATTCGAAGCAAAAGAAGACAATATGCAAATATATTTACAGTTAGTATCTGCCTTCTTTAAAAATTTCCAATTCTTGAAAATTGAACACATAACCTGCAAGGCAAACACCGAAGTCGATGCTCTATCCAAATTACACACTGGAGATACCTTAGACGGAACATGGATAGAACCCCTTACACAAAAGTCCATCGACAACATTCCAATCTTAACCATCACTCAAGAACAATCATGGATGACACCTATTATTCAATATATCACCAACGGTATGAGCCCATCCGATAAAATCCAGGCACAACAACTCAAAAATTCTGCAACCCGATACATTTTCTTAAATGATCAATTATATCGTTGGCATTACTCCTGGCCTTTACTCAAATGTGTGCCAGAAATTGAAGGAAATTACATTTTGCGAGAAATCCACGAAGGCATTTGCGGATCTCAAATCGGCGCTCGAAGCTTGGCCCAAAAGATCATGCGGACAAGATACTTCTGGCCCACTATAGAAGTCGATGCCACCACATTAATACAACATTGTTCGAAATGTCAGTTACACGCCAACATACATCACATGCCCACTGTGGAGTTTCATTCTATAAGCAACCCAATTCCTTTCCACCAATGGAAGATGGACATCGTAGGCCCTTTCCAAAAAGCTAGAAGCAACAAGGAATTTCCAAAAAACAGTTCAAAGCGCAATAATTCTAAAATTTCTGCCAAGAACTACAGATAGATCACCACTTTACATCAGTCGGGTACCCGCAAACAAACGGATTAACAGAAGTTACCAATCGGACCATTGTACAAGGTTTAAAAAAGCGTTTAGATTCGGCTAAAACCAAATGGATCGACGAGTTACCGAACGTATTATGGTCATATTGTACAACTCCTCATTCCCGCACCCTGGAAAGCCCATTTTCTTTATGTTTTAGCACCGAAGCATTACTCCCCGTTGAAATTGGATCAGCATCTCCCCGTGTGGATCATTTTTCCATCTAATAGAATGATCTTAAAATTGCTAAAAGCCTAGCATTGCTTGGTCATATTCGATCCAACACAAACATTCGTGAATATAATTATAAGCGCTCTCTAGCCAAACACAAAAATTCCCAAATGCGACCTCATACTTTGATGTTAGGCAACCTCGTCCTTCGTAAGAATTCCATCAGTCATCAAGAACCCACCCGAAAGTTCGACGCCAATTGGGAAGAACCATACATTATCACCAAAGTAAATTCAAATGGAAGTTTTCATCTGAAAGACAACAACGGCAACACCCTCGCCCGAACGTGGAATGTTGCCAACCTCCGAAAATATTATCCGTAGGCCCCTATATTTCTACTGTAAAATTTTAGTATTTTACCATTCCACAGAAATCCCAATTCTACCTGAAGGTTTTAGAGGTCAAACTTGTAATATATCCCATCTCCTTTTCCCCTAGTACCACCTTATTACATACCGACGCTTCATATGAGTTTCAATATTCACACTTGTATCAAATATGACCAATACTATGAGAAGGTTTCAGAAATAACAATTTAAACATTTCACTCATACAATACTTTTCTTCCTCTTTCAAAATAAAATAAATACACAACAAATAATATATACACAAAAAACAAGAAATATCTTCCTCTTTCAAAATTAAATATATACAAATTATATATTCACTAATTCATCATCCAACATTGTTTTTCCCCCTCTCCCACACCTACTAACACCCTTTCTATTGGGGCAGCTTCCTCTACTTCAACCTTCTCCCCAGAATCTCTCCCCCCCCCCCATCTTCGGCAATCAGCTCATCAAAATTGAAAGGTCCCTCTTCCCAAGGATACACATTCCCCTCTGAAACTGTTGTCAAGGCCTGGAACTGTTCCGGCAATTCAAACGAAGGATCGATCTGTTGAATATGATCCCTTAGCACAACTAAAGTATCACCAGCAACGGGAGTCGCTACTCGAGAAAATAACCTATAACAACATTCATCTTTAAAAAATGAAGTTATAACTGCCTTCTCTGTCTCAGCATTAATGAGACCTTCGGGAGTCTCATATCAGTCCCGCAACTGCACAACCTCTTCTTCTCATTTTCTTCTAGCCAGTTCCAGCTCCCCCACCTTCAATTTTTCACGCAACACGTCATGCCGCACCCCTTCTAACTCCTCCCCTTGCCTCCACAACCTTTCTTCAAGTTCTCACATTTTACTTTCGGTTACATCCTTGGTAGCCAAAGCTTCCTCCCTGCCTTTCCAAGCCAAATCCTTTTCAGCTTCCAAACTCTCGTAATTATAATGAGTCAGTCGGAAGCGGTCCAGGAGTTCGATCTCCGAAAGCATCGTCTGCACAAAATCATGCAAAATATTATTAAATTAGTATTCAAGTCTAAACTAAAATTTCCTTTTTTTACTTTATTCCTTTCATTCGGCCAAACACTTACGTCAAATTTTTGTTGGTAAACCTAGCCGATAAGCACTTTCGTCGGCACCTTTTCCACCGACCTCTTCAACCCCGGGGGAAAGTAGTGTTGAAAGAAAGTCATCAAAACCCCCGGACCCCCCATCGCCATTTTCGATGGTATGTCCCAAGCGGGAACATACTTACCCTTTTCAGCCTCCCCAAAAACACCACCCTCCACCTCCAATCGTTTCTTGGATGGAGAAACATCAGCCGGAACCTCCACCACCTCCTTCTCCTTCCCCTTCCCCTTCCCCTTTCCCTTCCCCTTCACTTCCTCCCTCCTTACTATCGGGGCCAATACTTCTTTCTTCTTTTCCCCAATAGCCACCCCCTCCCCCTTATTCACCTTCTCAGCAACCCCCCTTCTTTCTTCTCAACATCCCGAAACATCCCTGGACAATAATACCTATGAGTTCAGATAATGAAGCTAAAGCTCCCCTTGTCAGCCATAACCGAAAGTATTTTAAGTTTACCAGTAGTTTTCTTTTTTCGTTTGTCCGGATTATTTTGAATCCTTTCCATCACCAATTTTTCCCTAAAGATAACAAAATCAAACAACTTAAAATATCAACTTTCGGCTAAAATATTTCATGAAAGAAACAACAACCCCCCCCCCCCATAATTCCTGATCCCCTTATTCCACCCACTTAGTTTCCATATTTCTAATCTGGAATCAAACTCCAAACCCGCATGCCTCATCAAAGTTTTTGACCAATTCTCTCCCACAGATAACTCGAACCGATACTTTGACAAAACTTTCGCATCGTGATAATCTCTCCCATACCCTTCCGCCACGTCATTACTTAAACTTTTACGATTATTCCAAGGAAGCAGGATTCTGTTATTACTAAAATTGTGATGCTTGACATAGAAAAATTCATTCTTCCACGAATGAATGCTAGACAGACCCAGAACAATGGCTGAGAGCTACGACGAACAATGTAAAAAAACCCACGCCCTTCAGGTGTTGTACATTTTTTACACAAGTAATACAATCTTCGCCACAATTCTAACCGACACTCGCATCCAAAAGTCCTACAAGCCATTAAAAACCCAACAGTAGTCCGGATAATGCTTGGCATTAATTGTCCCAACTGCACCCAGTAATACTTACAAATATCTACAAACAGTGGATGTAGTGGAAACCGTAACCCTGCCCGAAGGTGAGCTATATACGTCGTCACACAGTCTGCAGGTGGCGTATGGATCCACTGTGAAGCCTCCGGACAGATAGTCTTAAATGTTATTGAAAAGTGGTAGTGTTCTCGAATGCCTTCCAAATTTCGAGATTCGGATACAGTTGTTTTATATTGAGCAACTTGAGGGTCTCCTTCTCTTCACAACCCTTAGTTTTTAGTTCTTTTCTCACCGGACCTACTTCATCTATTAGCCTCCGATAGGCCATTCCAGAACATACATCTTTTTCGTCCAAAAGAGGAAAATAGAAATCCTCCCCATCCATCCTATATCGCACACTAGCATCCCGATCCCCAGATGAATCCACAGGACCCATTCATTCCACCAACTCTTCAAACCCTATAGACCTAGCAGACGAGGTTTCTTGCCCATTAACCGAAATTATCCCTTCAGACGAACTCATTTTCCCCTTTCTACCCTAAACCCAAATTGTTTTTTCTTTTCTTTTCCCTTTCCCAAGCCCTAGCACAGAAAATGCAAAGCAACAGAACAACAAGTACCTAAAATTCATCGAGGAGCCATGTTTAGCAAAGAAAGTCCAAGCACAATCACACAAAAGAAATAGAACACAAGCACTGCATTCACAACACAAAAAATGTGTTCACTAGTTAATATCCGCATTCAACACCATCAATCACATCCCATAAATCATAACACATAAAACTCATAATTATAACCGACTAAACCACCCTCTCATCCCATACACAAATACATAAATTCAAACCAATACCCAACCCAACACCACTACACAACACTCCATACACCCCCTTATCTGCACACAAACAATCACACAAACCCAATATTTAACAATGTACAAACATAAAGTAGCAAGGTTCACCTACATTCCAACATTAAAATTGTCACACCCCAAATCTGGGCTTAGTTCGTGAATTAAACTCTCAAATTCAAGACATAACACAGCTACATTCCCTAGATTTCTCCAAAGAATGTCAAGCCACTTACTTTCAATTAACTAAAACAATTAAATAAACTATTAACTTGAAACAATTCATAAAATATCATCAAGAATTATAAACTTTATTTAATAACAAATCCCCACTCAATTAGTTCAAACTCCCAATACAATAAGAAGTTTGTTCTAACAAGACAAACAAACTAAAAAGACTCTAAAACTCTTATTCAAAGTCATCCATCCAGGAATCATCATCCTCTAACTCAATATCTTCACTGTCATCTGTAAAGTGGGAAATATAGGGAAACATAAGGGGTGAGTATAAAAATACTCAGTAGGCAAATAATCCTTCCTTTTAAAAAATTTCTTCAAATTAAAAATAATAAACACCTTCAAAATACTTTTTACCTATAAATCAAAAAATGATAAAAGATAATAAATCTTAAAATAATATTAATAACAATAAATATTTTTCAATACTTTTATCTATAAACAGAAAATAATAAAAGATAATAAATCTTAAAATAATAACAATAACAATAAATAATTTTCAATACTTTTATCTATAAACACAAAATAAATCTTTCACAATAATTTATTCAAAAACCTGCATAGTTCAGAACAAAAAAACAAACATTCAATCAATATATTTTCTTTTTTTTCATTGCTTTTCTTTTCTTTTCTTTGCTTTTCTTTGACTATTGGGGAATTAATTGAATGTTTCACGAATGGATCTTAACTGATATCATTCCTAACTTTATACCCGTTAGAAAATGACCTTACTTGTATCTTATATCTTGGTGACTTTTTATCCATTCCAATGAAAAATCTTATAAATGGTGGAACATGTTCTCTCCATTGCTATCCATCAAGTTAATCCCCAATAAAATCAGAGATTATAAAAATTCACATTTAACTTACTTTTATAAAACTTGTGTATAAAACATTATCATTCTAAAATATTTAACTATACTTAGATTTAAGAAAGATATACTTTATTTTAAAATAATAATTTGAAATATCTAACAATACTAGAATTAAGAAAAATATCCTTTATTTTAAAATAATAATTTAAAATATTTACAATACTTAAATTAAAAAAAAATATCCTTTATTTTAAAATAATAATTTAAAATATTTAATAATATTAGAATTAAGAAAATATCTTTTATTTTAAAATAATAATTTAAAATATTAACAATACTGACATTAAGAAAAATATTTTTTCTTTTAAAATAATAATTTAATCAAAACTATTAAAAGAATATAAACTCTTTAATTAAAATAATTTAATATATAATTATATATATATATATATATATAATATATTAGTAATATAAATAAAAGAATATAAAATAGTTATTAAGAAGGTATTTTGTTATTTTCATTAAATAATAATAAAAACTTAATATATTTATTATATCTATAACATTCAAACGTCTCATGGTCCTTTTCTCTTTTAAAAGATAATATAATATATATATATATATATAATATATATATATTATATATTATATATTAGAGAGAGAGAGAGAGAGAGAGAGAGATAGAGAGAGAGAGAGTGAATAACTATATCTATTTAATAAAAAAATTTAATTAAAATGATTCATAAACTATATATATTTAATAAAAAACTTAATTAAAATGATTCATAATGAAAACAAATACTAAATATACTTAAAAATAGAATACTTATTAAAACATCACAAAACTTAAATTTATAAAATTCTAAATTTTTTTAATAATCAAAACTAAAGAAAACAAACTTTTACTTAACAATAAAAAAATCACAAATCACAAATCACAGGCACGAAATCAAAAATCAATTCTAAATTCTACATTTTTTCAAAAATTAAAACTTGTCTAAAATCTTAAAATCTGCTCAAAATCTTAATACCTACTTTAAAAAATATCATTCCAAAATCGTATTCTTCAAATTCAATATCTTTAAAAAATATTCGTCCACCTACCTCGATTGATGGCTTGTGTAGATTCAAATCAGTTTAGGTATTCTGCTCTTAAATCTCCTTCAAACTCTACCAATAATCCATTTAATAAAAAAAAATAGAACTTAATCTATAACTATATCTTAGTCATATGACCTTGTTGTCTCATCAAAATGAAAACCACTAAAAACACTAAAAAGAACTTACCTTTTTCACCAACTTTTAGAGATTCATAAAATCCTAATTTCCTTTTGCTCTCTGTCAGGGTTATGAAACAAATAATAACTTTTGGCGACTTTTGGATTATGAAATGAATAATAACTCTTGAGGTAAAACTTGACAATTATTTTGATAACTGCCTCTTTCGTTTTCTTTTTCTTTTTCTTTTTCTTTTTCTCCAAACCCTATCTTTCTCATCTTCCGCCTCTACTCTACTATATTTCTCTCTCTTTTTCTTCAAATTATGTCCCTAAAAAACATTCTTATTTGGTATAACCTAATTAGGTTAAAATATTTAACTTTTTATTAATTAATCCCTAATAGTTTTTATATATTCTAATTCGACCCATAATAATAATAAATTCTTTATTCATTAATTTAATTAGAAACTTATAATAACTATCTTATTTAGGTCGGATCAGGATATTATATTCTACCCTCCTTACACAAAGTTTTGTCCTCAAAACTTGGATATTGTCAATCCACAAAGCTATCCATTTAGAACTTAAACTATATTCCACGAAATCACACTTATGCTGCGTACTCTATTTAGTGTAATGTAATACAGTTTTATCTATAATTATCATGAAATAAAATACTTATTAATACTTGTAAATCATATCCTTGGATTCTATATCATATACTTAAATTCTACAACTATTAATTCTCGAAATTTTCGATCATGACTTGTCTCGCACATCAATTGTTAAGAAAAGTATTTTGATAACTATCAGTGTTATTCATATCCTTCACCATTTCATTTTTTTTTTTTGCTTAACTTAGGTAATAATATTTTTTATTATAATCATCCGGATTCAAATTCTTAAAAGTATGGAATAAACTTAGTCATAATCTTAAAATAGTGTAATTTCAATCTTAGTTTCATCGATTCCACAATACATTCGTCTTCCTATATATCCAAAAATATTTCCTAACAAGTAATAGTATGCATAATTTGCAAGTATCAAAATATAAACCATTATTTTATAAATTGCTACTAAATCCATTATATAAAATTAATATCAAATATAACTATCATTGAGATATTCCCCATTAATACTACTCTTGTTCAAACTTATTTAAGTTCAACATTTGAATACAATATATAGAATTATCCTAACGCAATCATCATATAAATATTAAAACTTTCAGAAAAATACACACTCATTATCTTCAAGGACGAGTGAATCTCAAATTCTCTATAAAACATAATAAAATTTCATAAGAAATTACTTGACAATACTCTAAATATCTATATACTATTACCATTATTCATTTCTAAAACTTATCAAATCTTAATCTACTTAATGATGTTTATCCTTAAATGCAAATAAAATGTCTTTATAAATAAGTACATATTTGAAAGAAATCATTGTCTTAACCAAAAGTTACTATACCTACAAAGTATCTTTAATCATCTTCATACTAATATAAACTAATAAGTCAACGCTTAAATAAAACTTAATATTTCACATCTTACATCATAGTAACCTTAATTCCATGTCACCTACTCATCAAGTAATAATAAATAAAAAGATATATAAATCCAAGTATATATATTCTATCAATCACTGATTACCTCATTGAGCTCCTCTAAATCAGAACTCAACCACTTAATGCATAATCGAAATCATAATGCTTAATTAACTATTTGTTTCTATTATCTCAAATATCATAATCTGGACTCCACTCAAACTTGGTCATCTTTTGAGTCAAACAAGTTAGAGACATAGCGATTAAAGTGAATCCTGCAATAAACTTCCGGTAATATCATGCAAGACCAAGAAAACTATGAATCTTAGTAATATTAGATGGTTGAGGCTAATCCACAATTATTTCTATCTTTCTCGGATCCACAATACACCTTCTCTAGATATCATGTGTCCTAAAAAAATATACATTTTGAAAACTTGGCATACAACTTATTTTTTCTATGTTTGCAGTACCATTCTCAAATGCTCTGAATGTTGCTCATTCGATATGAATATATAAAAATATCATCATTGAATATCAATACACAAATATCTAACTTTTTCTTTGAATACTCTGTTCATTGAATCCATAAAAGTAGCCGGAGCATTTGTTAATCCAAACGGCATTATGGGAAAACTCCTAATGTCTATATCGGATTCTAAATGCACTCTTAGGAATATCTTCTACCACCAAGATCATTACTTGAAACTCAATCTCTCTGCCTACGTATCCCTCTATTCAAATTAGGTATAAGAACGTTCATTTCATCATTCTCTTGTTCCTCATACAAATCAACTACTCTAGAAGTCTCAACCTTTCTAGTATGATTCATCTATATACTAATAAATATAATCCATTACTTAAATTCCTATATTGTTCTCTTGCATCCATACTTTTTTTTCTAATTCTAAAACATAAATCAATTCTTAATTTAAGGATCATAACCTATTGCTCTGATACCACTAAATGTCACGCCCCGAATCCGGGCTTAGTTTGTGAACTAAACTCTCAAATTCAAGACATAACACTGCTACATTCCCTAGATTTCTCCAAATAATGTCAAACCACTTACTTTCAATTAACTAAAACAATCCATAAAATATCATCTAGAATTTTAAACTTTATTTAATAACAAATCTCCACTCAATAAGTTCAAACTCCTAATAATATAAGAAGTTTATTCTAACAAGACAAACAAACTAAAAAGATTCTAAAGCTCTTATTCAAAGTCATCCATCCAGTAATCATCATCATCTAACTTAATATCTTCACTGTCATATGTAAGGTGGGAAACATAGGGAAACATAGGAGGTGAGTATAAAAATATAAAATACTTATTAAGAAGGTATTCTATACATTCAAAAGACTCACGATCCTTTTCTCTTTTAAAGATAATATATATATATAGAAAATAACTATATCAATTTAATAAAAAAACTTAATTAAAACGATTCATAATGAAAAAAAAAATACTAAATATACTTAAAAACAGAATACTTATTAAAACATCCGAAAACTTAAATTTATAAAATTCTAAATTTTTAATAATTAAAACTAAAGAAAACAAACTTTTACTTAACAATAAAAAAATCACAAATCACATAAACGAATTCAAAATCCTAAATTTTCCAAAAATTAAAACATGCCTAAAATCTTAAAATTTGCTCAAAATCTTAATACACAGTTTAAAAAATATCATTCCAAAATCGTATTCTTCAAATTCAATATCTTTTTAAAAATATTCGATGATAGTAAATAAATAAAAAAACGAAGAAGGATCGCTTGTGTAGATTCAAATCAGTTTAGGTATTCTGTTCTTAAATCTCTTTCAGACTCTACCAACAATCCATTTAATAAAAAAAATTAGAACTTAATCTATAACTATACCTTAATGCATATGAACTTGTTGTCTCATCAAAATCAAAACTACTAAAAATACTAAAAAGAACTTACATTTTTCACCAACTTCTAAAGATTCATAAAACCCTAATTTCTTTTGCTCTCTGGCTGAGTTATGAAACAAATAATAACTTTTGGCGACTTTTAGATTATGGAACGAATAATAACTCTTGAGGTAAAACTTGACAAGTATTCTGCCTCTTTCGTTTTCTTTTTCTTTTTCTTTTTCTTTTTCTCCAAACCCTATCTTTTTCATCTTCCGCCTCTACTCTACGATATTTCTCTCTCTTTTTCTTCAAATTATGTCCCTAAAAGTCATTCTTATTTGGTATAACCTAATTAGGTTAAAATATTTTACTTTTTATTAATTTGTCCCTAATATTTTTCATATATTCTAATTCGGTCATAATAATAATAGTAAATTCTTTATTCATTAATTTAATAAGAAACTTATAATAACTACCTTATTTGGGTCGGGTCAGGGTTTTACAAAAACAAACAGCAATAATATAAAATGCAAAACACTAACCCAAAAATCAACGAAACTACAATCGTCCTTCTACTTCAAATACAAAGCCTCCAAATTGTACGTAAATCAAACCACAAACAATCGCACAAGAAATAAATTCAAACCACCTTACAGTCACGAGAAAGAGAGAAAAATTTTGAGAAGCTAAGCGCCAAATGAAACGTTTTAACTTCTCCCCCTATTTTTCTTCCGTTTTCTCCTTATACATTTTGAAAAACGCACTATACCGGACCTCAAATTTCTCGCTTAACTACATTCCATATTTTTTCATGTCCGCACGTGTTTTCACGCGAGCACTTGCCCCACACACCACTAGACAAACTATCGCCACGCGCTATCTATTCCATCAAAGCATCAAATACGTCTTTTCACACCCACACGAATCCCAAAACTCATTATTACAATCCGATACACCAACCTGCTAAAATAACCGCTTCTACCTGAAACTCACATCTGGGCAATTGTTTCACAATCACTCCCACCATCCGTAAGCCTCCCATTCCCTTCTTCCCTTCTTTTCACCCAAAACCCTCTCCTTTTTTCACCCGAACCTCTTACACAATCCCGAACCCACGCAACCGATACCACACGCCGAACACGCACGCTTTCAACAAAGTTTGGCTGCATCTCTCATAATCAAACCGCACCTCACACCTTCAATAACAACCACATATTCATCCCGGATCCTCTTTCCAGATATTTTCTTTTAAAAAAAAAAGATGTTTATGGTATATGTACGAATATACCCCCGATACATATACAAATATACCCTCACAACGATAATATCTTTTCTGAACTTATTCTTTATATCATCACGGCTTAAAATATCCCGAGAACTCCGCATACAATATCTTATTATATCTTTTCTTTATATTATCACAATATAAAATATCCCGAGAAGTCCACGGTCCAAAAAGCCCACGACCCAAAAAATAATTATAAATAGGAACCCTCTGAGATGAGAGAGGCACGAAAAAATATACGACTCAAAAAGGAGAAAAAGGAAAAAGAGTTAGAGAAGCAGGGGTCTTATAGTATAATCAATAACATAAAATATTTTTGAATTATCAAGCCTGTGAATACTTACTCGAACATAATAATTTTGAATTTAACCTTCTAGTTTTACTCCCACTTGAACTCGTATCTCGTCGTCTTGTAGAACAATTTCGAAACAAATTTAAATAATTGAAGATTTATTGAAAAATTTTAACATCACCATTTTCTTCTTTCTCTTTTTCTTCAAAGAAAATATTTTAAACTTTATATTTCTTTACATTGTTTAAATTTTTAAAATTAAAAACTTAGATTTTGAATTTTCCTTATTTTAGCTACGAAGAATGACTTTTGATCTACTCACCTTTCTAATTAGATTTTGTATTTTTTTATTTCATATGTAAAGAAATTTTTATTCCGCTAAATTTTTTTAAAACTTTATAATTTAACAAAAAAAAATAATTTGAGATTGAATTTGTCTAAATTTGTTTAAAACCAAACTCAACAATTATTCTTTGAACTTTATTAAAATTTTATCTTTATTTAACTTTTTCAACTTACTTAATTTTATATTATATTATTATTATTTGTAATATACTATTATTTTGATACTTGTAAGGTTGCAAAAATTATCTATTATCAAAAAAACATCTTTTACATATTACAAAATCAAAATTTTAATTTCTCTAAAATTTATTAGAACATTTTAAAAAGTAATTAGTGTAAAATATTGTAGAAATTAATAGAGAATGCTAAAAAGTTTTACATTAGAGTAAAAACACATATAGGAATTAATTAAATTAATATGAGTTATAAATAGAGTACCGTCTTGATAAGAAAAGATTAATTTTTGTAGTTAAAAAAGATAATAATATATTTACCTAGGTTTTCTATTATTATAGAAATTAAGACTTTTTAATTGAGTGGAATGAAATGTGTCTTTTTTAACAAAAAAAAAGAAGCAAATGAAATTATCATGGGGAGCACTTAACTGCCCTCTTCACCTTTTGCCTTTTCACACAAAAAGTAATAAAATAAAACACATATTTTTCTGTATTAGTTCTGATTTTACTCTCAAAGAAAAAGCTGAGATTCACAAAGCGAATTTTTAAGATTTTACTTAAACAATGTTTTAGGTTAAATCTAACAAATTGTTATCTATGACACATATACTTTGACACTATAAGTGCAAAATTTTACCTCCTTTGCCTTTCGATCAAAATCTGTTAATTATTTAAAAATTCTTCACAGAACCGACCACTACATGCAGACGATCCATAACAGCTTCTCCCATTCTTCCAAGACCCTCTTTATCTAAGAAATCAATATCAGAATTAAAAATCAACTTATACGAACATATTTTCTTGAAAATTTCTCCTAAACTGCTTATGGAAGAAAGTGGAAACGAGATTACAGCTGAATAGAGAGGAAGGAAGAGAAATAGCAGAGAAATTGCACCGATCTCATATATAATTGATGCGATTCCGGTTGACGTGCTAAATAGGTGTTATTTTACCCTATGTTGATTATGAATAATTAAGGACTGTGATTGACTAATTGTCACATTTAGTCTCTATGGTGTCACTTAATCAGCCAGAACCTAAGGCAGAGTACCTATCGTGTAGCTAGTCTGTTGGAAAGTATCTACGATTTTATTAAGTTAAATATCGTACTCCCAGGGAAGTGGCAATGACTTAGTAGTAACTAGCCTTTCATCCTAACTCCTATCTTATAATTCAGTTATGCAATCTTCATCAATAACTTTGATGAGAGGGTGATCCGTTCTCCACTAGGTTTAAGTCTAATTAATCCTAGAAGTGTTTTATAGATGAGTTATGATTCTATGTTATACTGTTCATATATGTTGAATGACCTAAATTCGAATATTTTAGACATGTCTTAGCCTGGATTGCAACTATGTTCTGTGTCTAAAGGCGTACCACATCCGAGGTTTCTAATAAACCGCCCTACCTTAATGACGGCCCTACTCACGGTTCGGGACGAAGGCATCCATGAAAGCCCTATGTCACTTCGGGGATCATACCGCTTGCCCTAGCCGCCGACATAATCGGACTCGGCTCGGCTTCCCCTAGACTACTCTAACAAACAGGGTGTTCAGTATGTTATTTTATCTAGCATGGCAGACACCAATACTAATTGATGCATGTTAAACTAAACAGGTTATGATTAGACCGTGGTTAGGAATTGTCTATAACCCTAACTTTAGTTTAAAAGAGCACATTAGACATGCAGACATAGTGAATGTTAAGCAGGTGGCTATTTCCGAAAAAACATAACAACGTCAACATATAAAACAACTATTCATAAAAATCGTAATCTCGCATTCATAATAAATATTTAGAACAATACAATAACAACATATAAGAGAGGGACATGGGGACTGATGCCATAAAGAAATCACCCTTTACGTAGTCTCGTCGACGGAGCGTACTGTTGTATATATGTCGTATTGCTCGCACTGACTCTGCTCGCTAGAACCTTCGGAGGACGCTTCCTCAGCCTAGTAACTGGGCTTTACCTTAATACCCAGCCCTGTGGACTGACTCTTCGAACGCCTAGAGCCCTCTTAGGATCTCCTAACGAAATCCCGGGTATTCTATGAATACCAGAAACGAACCTATCTATGTAAGCCTAAGATCTGAGACTATTTCTCAGAAACTAAAACAAAACACTAATAAGAAAGAAAACTGAGATCCGAGTCTCTAAGTGAGTTGTGTACTAGAGAAGAGTACACTGGAAACCACTAAATGACTCAGATCGAGTGGAGAGGAATGAATTCAACTGCTGGAGGCCTGGGGTATTTATAGCAGCTTCCCGGGGTGATTTTTTAGCAAAAATTCGATGTGGGATTGGATCTGGGGGTTCGGGACGCCCGTCCTGGATTGGGACGCCCGCCCTGATCTATTGACCAGGTCGGGACGCCCGTCCCGAGTCCTGGACGCCCGTCCCGGCGGGTTGACTGGGTCGGGACGCCCGTCCTGACCCGTTGACTAAGTCAATATTTCCAAAAATTGCGTTTTTGCCCCAAAATTTGCTGTTTTCGTCTACTTTTCACCTGACGCTTCCAAAATAAAAAAAACTGTGAAATTAAGTAAATAATGAACAATCAAGATCAAATTACCTTCAATTTCACCCAAATTCATACATAAAAACATGCTAAAAAGGTGATACAATTTTCGCGTATCAGATAACCCCACACTTAGCTTTTTGCTTGTCCTCAAGCAAAGTCTACCTGAAGTTACTTAAATTCCTAGTCATGTTTTTATTCCAAAAATTCTTTAGACAAGTCTTAACACAGGTCTGACTGGTTAGGTTGCTATGACAAGGTCTCAGATGTTTTTAGTAGCTTGTTATGATTAGGCAGAAAACAAATCAACAACTAGGTTGAACTTTTTTCTTAGTCACAGGGTCTTCCTGATGTGTAGTGTGTGTACTAGTCCAGACCAGATAGTCAACACAATGTACTCTTGTCTTAACTACTACCAGATAACACTTCGACCTATCGCTAGACATATTAACAGCAGACAACTTTTTGAGTTCTGAGCTTTGGTGATCAGATTTTTAATGTTTTAGCATTTAGTTATTTTCTTTATAGATTCAGGGTATTTTGAGTCTGCTTAGAACACGTCAACTTCAACTACCCATGTAGCGAGTCCCACTCCGATGACTCCCAGATCTACACGACCTTAGGGCATCAGGCTTTAAGTTCCCCGAAGGAGTGGTGCTCGAATAGCGAAGGCCGCTGGCAAACTACCCTTATTTGATTAACTTCCTTTTGTTTCTTTTCACTTTTAGCTCAGAGTCTCATCTAGTCATTCTAACTGCCAATATATCCACAACTGGTCTAATTTTATCTAGTTAAGTCTCGAACATGCAATTGGTTGAGGTCTCTAATCCAGATAAAGTTGTGCTCAGTTATCAGGAATTCCCCTATTCCTAATCAATTAGTCCAAGATTGCTATCAATTATCTCCTACTAACCATAACATACTACCTACATATCATAGACATAAGCAATTGTTTAACCAAGCATACTGCATTTAGACGTCTGAAAGACGGAAAATTTTTGAAAAAATTTTGGAATGGTGTGAAAATACGGGGAAAACAAGCAAAAGTATGCAAAAAATTTTGCAAACTGCTACAGTGCACCGTGCACTGCTACCCCACACTTAAGTCTGGCACTGTCCTCAATGTTCATGCATATCTAGCTACCCCACACTTATTTGAAAATGAGAAATAAAACAGAAAAGATTCTTACCCCACACTTATTTGAAAATAAGAAGTAAAACAGAAAAGAAAGGATTCTGTATGGGTAAGTAAGACATAAAAAAAATAAAATAATGCAAATAATTATGTATGTCATATAAATTAATTTTGTACATAGATTCATACGTCATACAGCCCAGACATGTTTATACACATAGAACAAGAGAAACAAAAGCAAAAGGAAGGAAAGGAAAGGAAAGAAGGAGAGAGAGACTAAGAACCCGGCGGATCGTCGTCCAGTGGACCTAAGTCTGCTAAGTCAAACTCGAAGTTTTTCGCCACTCGAGAAGTCTGCTGATGTATCTCCTCAATCCTGCTGGTGTTCATGGCGATCCTGTCATCTATCATCACCAACCGTCTGTCAATCTTGTCCTCCATCATCGTCAGCCGTCTGTCAATCCTGTCCATGTCTCGACTGTATCGGGCCGATAGTTCTGCCAATCCGTGCGACATGTGTCGTTCGAAGGCAGTACGTGGCACGAACGTCTCGGACGGAGGGATATGCGCTGGAAATGCTTCCGATGCCGATGCTTGAGTTTGTGACTACCCTAATTTTATCCCAACTTAAATTCAGCAAGAATTTCATAAAAACAAAAACTGAGTTTGTGCAATGTAATTAGTGGAAAATAAATTGTATTTGCAAAACTCTTGTTTTTCATAGAAATTCGAAATAAAATGTCTGAAGAAAATTGTTGAATATAAAGGACCCCTTTAAAAATGTTTGAAAAATAGAAAAATATGGGTCAATTATTCACGTTTCAGTTCAAACGAATTATCTGTTGAGAGTAAAAGAATCTTCCCTTTTTAACGACTCCTATCTCTGATCTCCTGTAGCTCGGCCTGAATGTTTCGCATCTCTTGCAGTTCTGCTTGTATGTTGCGCATTTCCTCCTACTGGTTCCTTTGTTCCTTTAAGATTTCCATCATCTCTCGGAGTAATTGCACATTTTGGCGTTCTATAGTGGTTCTGAGTTGGGTTACTTCAGAACTTAAGGTTAGAACAGCCTGATATGATCGTCTTAGTCCGCCCGGTATTGTCTGAGTCATAGCGCTTATCCTGTGAGATATAGCATCTACCTAGGCAGCCAAGGCTGATTGAGAACTGTCAGTGCTATCCTCAGATGATGGTGGTTGGTCGTTAGGTGCGGGGGATGCAGGAGTATATTCAGGAGATTTCGGGGTGTACTCGGGAGATTTAGGAGTATATTCGGGAGAAGCAGGAGTGTATTCGGGAGAAGAAGGAATTGTTTGGATTTTTGGGGAAGTGTTATGTTCTACTTCGTCCAGAATATCCTGGGCTCTTGTTCCCTTCATCTCTGAGTGCAAAGTCTGGTTAGAAATAACAAATAGCAAAAGTAGGGAAGTGAAACAAGAAAGCAAGAAAAATATTTTTATGGATTTTAATTTTTATTTAGAAAGCGGGTAAATTTCCTCAATATGGTTTTAGAATAATTTTCTAAAATTTGATTATCCTAAGTGTCTTAATTCCAGATATTATCTAAAATTAATTAGTTATGATAATCCTATATTTTGGAAATTGATTGTCTAACTGGTATAACATAAGTGTTGGTCTAAAGTCTAGGTTACTGATACGCGAAAATCGTATCACCTTTTTAGCATGTTTTTACGTATGAATTTGGGTGAAATCAAGGGCAATTTGATCTTGATTGTGCATTATTCACTTAATTTCACATTTTTTATGATTTTGGAAGTGTCACGTGCAAAGTAGACGAAAACAGCAAATTTTGGGGCAAAAACACAATTTTTGGAAATGTTGACTCGGTCAAAGGTCCGGGACGGGCGTCCCGACCAAGCCAAGCCAGAGGGACGGGCGTCCAGCACCAGGGAAGGGCGTCCCGACCTAGTCAACAGACCAGGACGGGCGTCCCAATCCGGGACAGGCGTCCCGA
Source organism: Asclepias syriaca (assembly GCA_027405835.1). Lineage (NCBI taxonomy): Eukaryota > Viridiplantae > Streptophyta > Magnoliopsida > Gentianales > Apocynaceae > Asclepias > Asclepias syriaca. The sequence goes on along the minus strand of CM049928.1, from coordinate 9,759,305 downwards.
GCCTCCAAAAGCTGTCCCACATCAAATTTTTCAGAGATATTCACTCCGGGAAGCTGCTATAAATACCCCAGGCCTCCAGCAGTTGAATTCATTCATCTCCACTCGATCTGAGTCATTTAGTGGTGTCCAGTGTACAATTCTCTAGTACACAACTCACTCAGAGACTCGGATCTCAGTTTTCTTTCTTATTAGTGTTTTGTTTTAGTTTCTGAGAAATAGTCTCAGATCTTAGGTTTCTATAGATAGGTTCGTTTCCGGTGTTCATAGAATACCCGGGATTTCGTTAGGAGATCCTAAGAGGGCTCTAGGCGTTCGAAGAGTCAGTCCACAGGGCTGGGCTTAAGCTGGGTATTAAGGTAAAGCCCAGTTACTAGGCTGAGGAAGCGTCCTCCGAAGGTTCTGGTGAGCAGAGTCAGAGGAAGCAGTACGACATATACAGCAGTACGCTCTGCGGCGAGACTACGTAAAGGGTGATTTCTTTATGGCATCAGTCCCCATACCCCTCTCTTATATGTTGTTATTGTTTTTACTCTAAATACTTATTATGAACATCAGATTACGATTTTTATGAATAGTTGTTTTATATGTTGAAGTTGTTACATTTTTCCGGAAATAGCCACCTGCTAAATATTCACTATGTGTGCATGTTTAATGTGCTCTTTTAAACTAAAGTTAGGGTTATAGACAATTCCTAACCACGGTCTAATCATAACCTGTTTAGTTTAACAGGCATCAATTAGTATTGGTGTCTGCCATGCTAGATAAAATAACATGTTGAACACTCTGCCTGTTAAAGTAGTCTAGGTAGGGGCCGAGCTGAGTCCGATTATGCCGGCGGCTAGGGCAAGCGGTATGATCCCCGAAGTGACATAAGGCTTTCATGGATGCCTTCGTCCCGAACCGTGAGTAGGGCCATCATTAAGGTAGGGCGGTTTATTAGAGACCTCGGATGTGGTACGCCTTTAGACACAGAACATAGTTGCAATCCAGGCTAAGATATATCTAAAATACTCGAATATAGGTCAATCAACATATAGGAACAGTATAACATAGAATCAGAACTCATCTATAAAGCACTTCTAGGATTAATGAGACTGAAACCTAGTGGAGAATGAATCACCCTCTCATCAAAGTATTTGATGAAGATTGCATAACTGGATCATAAGATAGGAGTTAGGATAAAAGGCTAGTTACTACTAAGCCGTTGCCACTCCCCTGGGAGTACGATAATTATTTAATAAAATCGTAGATACTTTCCAACAGACTAGCTACACGATAGGTACTCTGCCTTAGGTTCTGGCTGATTAAGTGACACCATAGACTAAATGTGACAATTAGTCAATCACAGTCCTTAATTATTCATAATCAACATAGGGTAAAATAATACCTATTTAGCACGTCAACCGGAATCGCATCAGATTTTTGGCGCCGTTGCCGGGGAAATATCATAATGAATTTAGGATTCCTGATCAAAATTCTAGAGGCTTATGATAGGTAACGGTAGTAACTTAGACTTTAGACCCAACACTTATGTTATACCAGTTAGACAATCAATTTCTGAAATATAGGATTATCATAACTAATTGATTTTAGATATCATCTGAAATTAAGACACTTAGGATAATCAAATTTTAGAAAATTATTCTAAAACCATATTGAGGAAATTTAATTGCTTTCAAAATTTAAAAAGAAAAAAAATGTTAAAAATTTTAAATCCCAAAAAGAATGTATCTTTCTTGCTCAACGGTGAGTTGTTCCTTTTCCATATCTCTTGTTTTTTCTAGTTGTTTTCTTAGTTGCTCTTTTTCGTGTTTTTCTTCTTTTATTTAATTTCAAATAAAAATGGAATTGAGGATAAAATATGTTTTCTTCTGAGTTGTAAAATTTTGGCCTAGATTTTTATTAGGAAGAAATTCTATTTTAGAATTTTCTTAGAGTCATACCGGTTTTATTAGGATGAGTTATGAAATAAAATTTTTTTTAATAGCCAGACCTTTGAATGTTCTATTGAAAAAGGATGTTCCTTTTGTTTTGCTGATAATTGCATGAGATCTTTTAAACCAAAAGGAACTACTGCACCCATTATAACATCACCTGATTGAAATCTACTTTTTGAATGAATATGTGATGTAATGATGTAGTAAGACTTGTTTTAGGACAGAAACATGATAAGAAAGTTCATGTATGATAAATTCCGATCTCATCTGGTTTTGTCTAAAAACAATAGGTTTCCTGTGAAAATAATTACATCATAGTAGTCGTGGAACACTTTTCGAAAATAGCCTGAACCACAGGCATTACCTACTAATGATGTTAGAGTCATGTGCAGATTCTAGTTGTTTTCCAAATTCAGAGTGCCGATGTCTTAAGAAGAATTGTTTAGCCTGTGTATCAAATCTGTGAAGTCTGCTAAGTACCACACTCTAGCAGGGATTGCTATGGGAATGAAATACGAACCATTCCAAAAGAGGTAGGAATAGGTTACTGCAGAATGCTGCTCCAATGGGAAATACATACAATTCCAACTAGATGAATCATACGGGATTTAGCTGAGGAGTAATTCGGAAGCTGGAAACTTTCAGAAGACACCACCATAGCAAAACCCCTACTCGCAGAAGCAATAGATGAGATACTGGCAACAATTAAAGCCAGACCAGTGCAAGCAAGTGATCTACCAAGAGGTAACGAACGATCAACAGATATAGAGGAATTTGGCATTGTGTCGGGAGCATAGAAATGGAGGAGTTTGCATTCCCTGCATACCAATCAGCTGTGAGAAACTTCCCCGAGGAAGTCTCAACTACTTGGGCTCAGATCTATACAACTGGAGCCCCTACCACCACAGCTTTGCCAAAACTTTAGGTATCTTTTCTTCCATTCGAGACTTGCATGCCATACCTTCACTAACATTGGCAGGTAGGCACACCAATCCAAAGAAGTCTCATTCCTAGACACGTTCCTTCTGGACACGTTGCTACGATTATGAGAAACTTTGCAGATGATTCGAGGAAACAGTCCTTGGGGCTTGAGTCATTCCTCACATGGATATGCCACTACCTGGAGCTCGACAATAAAGGATCGGAGTTGACGTCATCCGTTCCAATATCTAGAGCTTGCAGAGTCAAGAACACCTTAGCAATAGCACATGGATAAGGTGAAGAGCCAATTGACAGATCAGAGAAAACCCTTCTGCTCGCGACAGGAAGGAAGTTTTTCTAATCCTCATATTCCTTTTATTTTATTTGTTTTGTGTTCTATTTTGCTATCCTTCTTGTTTTGTTGCCTCATTTTCTCTCTTACCCTTAGTTAGTCGAATAAGTGTGGGGTAAGAGTTCTTTGTTTTGTTTTTGTTTCTTGTTTTCAAATAAGTGTGGGGCAGTTTAGCTATGCATGAACACTGAGGACAGTGTCAGACTTAAGTGTGGGGTAGCAGTGCACAGTGCACTGTAGCAGTTGGCAAAATTTTTGCATGATTTTGCTTGTTTTCCCCGTATTTTCACACCCTTCCAAAAAAAATCAAAATTTTTCCGTCTTTTAGACTTCTAAATGCAGTATGCTTGGTTAAACAATTGCTTATGTCTATGATATGTAGGTAGAATGTTATGGTTAGTAGGAGATAATTGATGACTATTTTTGAACTTATTGATTAGGAGTAGGGAATTCCTGATAACTGAGCACAACTTTGTCTGGATTAGAGACCTCAACCGATTACCTGTTCGAGACTTAACTAGATAAAATTAGACCAGTTGTGGACATATTGGCAGTTAGAAAGACTAGATGAGGCTCTGAGCTAAAAGTGAAAGGAAACAAAAGAAAGTTAATCAAATAAGGGTAGTTTGCCAGCGGCCTTCGCTACTCGAGCACCACTCCTTCGGGGAATTTAAAGCCTGGTGCCCTAAGGTTGTGTAGATCTGGGAGTCATCGGAGTGGGACTCGCTACATAGGTAGTTGAAGTTGACGTGTTCTAAGCAGACTCAAAATACCCTGAATCTATAAAATAACTAAATGCTGAAACATTAAAAATCTGATCACCAAAGCTCAGAACTCAAAAAGTTGTCTGCTGTTAATATGTCTAGCGATAGGTCGAAGTGTTATCTGGTAGTAGTTAAGACAAGAGTACATTGTGTTGACTATCTGGTCTGGACTAGTACACACACTACACATCAGGAAGACCCTGTGACTAAGAAAAAAGTTCAACCTAGTTGTTGATTTGTTTTCTGCCTAATCATAACAAGCTACTAAAAACATCTGAGACCTTGTCATAGCAACCTAACCAGTCAGACCTGTGTTAAGACTTGTCTAAAGAATTTTTGGAATAAAAACATGACTAGGAATTTAAGTAACTTCAGGTAGACTTTGCTTGAGGACAAGCAAAAAGCTAAGTGTGGGGTTATCTGATACGCGAAAATTGTATCACCTTTTTAGCATGTTTTTATGTATGAATTTGGGTGAAATTGAAGGTAATTTGATCTTGATTGTTCATTATTTACTTAATTTCACAGTTTTTTTTTTATTTTGGAAGCGTCAGGTGAAAAGTAGACGAAAACAGCAAATTTTGGGGCAAAAACGCAATTTTTGGAAATATTGACTTAGTCAACGGGTCAGGACGGGCGTCCCGACCCAGTCAACCCGCCGGGACGGGCGTCCAGGACTCGGGACGGGTGTCCCGACCTGGTCAATAGATCAGGGCGGGCGTCCCAATCCAGGACGGGCGTCCCGAACCCCCAGATCCAATCCCACATCGAATTTTTGCTGAAAAATCACCCCGGGAAGCTGCTATAAATACCTCAGGCCTCCAGCAGTTGAATTCATTCCTCTCCACTCGATCTGAGTCATTTAGTGGTGTCCAGTGTACAATTCTCTAGTACACAACTCACTCAGAGACTCGGATCTCAGTTTTCTTTCTTATTAGTGTTTTGTTTTAGTTTCTGAGAAATAGTCTCAGATCTTAGGTTTCTATAGATAGGTTCGTTTCCGGTGTTCATAGAATACCCGGGATTTCGTTAGGAGATCCTAAGAGGGCTCTAGGCGTTCGAAGAGTCAGTCCACAGGGCTGGGCTTAAGCTGGGTATTAAGGTAAAGCCCAGTTACTAGGCTGAGGAAGCGTCCTCCGAAGGTTCTGGTGAGCAGAGTCAGAGGAAGCAGTACGACATATACAGCAGTATGCTCTGCGGCGAGACTACGTAAATGGTGATTTCTTTATGGCATCAGTCCCCATACCCCTCTCTTATATGTTGTTATTGTTTTTACTCTAAATACTTATTATGAACATCAGATTACGATTTTTATGAATAGTTGTTTTATATGTTGAAGTTGTTACATTTTTTCGGAAATAGCCACCTGCTAAATATTCACTATGTGTGCATGTTTAATGTGCTCTTTTAAACTAAAGTTAGGGTTATAGACAATTCCTAACCACGGTCTAATCATAACCTGTTTAGTTTAACAAGCATCAATTAGTATTGGTGTCTGCCATGCTAGATAAAATAACATGTTGAACACCCTGCCTATTAAAGTAGTCTAGGTAGGGGCCGAGCTGAGTCCGATTATGCCGGCGGCTAGGGCAAGCGGTATGATCCCCGAAGTGACATAAGGCTTTCATGGATGCCTTCGTCCCGAACCGTGAGTAGGGCCGTCATTAAGGTAGGGCGGTTTATTAGAGATCTCGGATGTGGTACGCCTTTAGACACAGAACATAGTTGCAATCCAGGCTAAGATATATCTAAAATACTCGAATATAGGTCAATCAACATATAGAACAGTATAATAGAATCAGAACTCATCTATAAAGCACTTCTAGGATTAATGAGACTGAAACCTAGTGGAGAATGAATCACCCTCTCATCAAAGTATTTGATGAAGATTGCATAACTGGATCATAAGATAGGAGTTAGGATAAAAGGCTAGTTACTACTAAGCCGTTGCCACTCCCTTGGGAGTACGATAATTATTTAATAAAATCGTAGATACTTTCCAACAGACTAGCTACACGATAGGTACTCTGCCTTAGGTTCTGGCTGATTAAGTGACACCATAGACTAAATGTGACAATTAGTCAATCACAGTCCTTAATTATTCATAATCAACATAGGGTAAAATAATACATATTTAGAACGTCAACCGGAATCGCATCAGTTACTACCGCTACCTATCATAAGCCTCTAGAATTTTGATCAGGAATCCTAAATTTATTATGATATTTCCCCGGCAACGGCGCCAAAAATCTGATGCGATTCCGGTTGACGTGCTAAATAGGTGTTATTTTACCCTATGTTGATTATGAATAATTAAGGACTGTGATTGACTAATTGTCACATTTAGTCTCTATGGTGTCACTTAATCAGCCAGAACCTAAGGCAGAGTACCTATCGTGTAGCTAGTCTGTTGGAAAGTATCTACGATTTTATTAAGTTAAATATCGTACTCCCAGGGAAGTGGCAACGGCTTAGTAGTAACTAGCCTTTCATCCTAACTCCTATCTTATAATTCAATTATGCAATCTTCATCAATAACTTTGATGAGAGGGTGATCCGTTCTCCACTAGGTTTAAGTCTAATTAATCCTAGAAGTGTTTTATAGATGAGTTCTGATTCTATGTTATACTGTTCATATATGTTGAATGACCTAAATTCGAATATTTTAGACATGTCTTAGCCTGGAGTGTAACTATGTTCTGTGTCTAAAGGCGTACCACACCCGAGGTTTCTAATAAACTGCCCTACCTTAATGACGGCCCTACTCACGGTTCGGGACGAAGGCATCCATAAAAGCCCTATGTCACTTTGGGGATCATACCGCTTGCCCTAGCCGCCGGCATAATCGGACTCGGCTCGGCTTCCCCTAGACTACTCTAACAAACAGGGTGTTCAGTATGTTATTTTATCTAGCATGGCAGACACCAATACTAATTGATGCATGTTAAACTAAACAGGTTATGATTAGACCGTGGTTAGGAATTGTCTATAACCCTAACTTTAGTTTAAAAGAGCACATTAGACATGCAGACATAGTGAATGTTAAGCAGGTGGCTATTTCCGGAAAAACATAACAACGTCTACATATAAAATAACTATTCATAAAAATCGTAATCTCGCATTCATAATAAATATTTAGAACAATACAATAACAACATATAAGAGAGGGACATGGGGACTGATGTCATAAAGAAATCACCCTTTACGTAGTCTCGCCGACGGAGCGTACTGCAGTATATGGCGTATTGCTCGCACTAACTCTGCTCGCTAGAACCTTCGGAGGACGCTTCCTCAGCCTAGTAACTGGGCTTTACCTTAATACCCAGCTTAAGCCCAGCCCTGTGGACTGACTCTTCGAACGCCTAGAGCCCTCTTAGGATCTCCTAACGAAATCCCGGGTATTCTATGAATACCAGAAACGAACCTATCTATGGAAGCCTAAGATCTGAGACTATTTCTCAGAAACTAAAACAAAACACTAATAAGAAAGAAAACTGAGATCCGAGTCTCTAAGTGAGTTGTGTACTAGAGAAGAGTACACTGGAAACCACTAAATGACTCAGATCGAGTGGAGAGGAATGAATTCAACTACTGGAGGCCTGGGGTATTTATAGCAGCTTCCCGGGGTGATTTTTCAGCAAAAATTCGATGTGGGACTGGATCTAGGGGTTCGGGACGCCCGTCCCGGATTGGGACGCCCGTCCTGATCTGTTGACTAGGTTGGGACGCCCATCCCGGCGGGTTGACTGGGTCGGGACGCCCGTCCTGACCCGTTGACTAAGTCAATATTTCCAAAAATTGCGTTTTTGCCCCAAAATTTGCTGTTTTCGTCTACTTTTCACCTGACACTTCCAAAATCATAAAAACTGTGAAATTAAGTAAATAATGAACAATCAAGATCAAATTACCTTCAATTTCACCCAAATTCATACATAAAAACATGCTAAAAAGGTGACACGATTTTTGCGTATCAATAATATAATTTCACAGTCCTTCATCTTACGATTTTCGAATATCAACGGGTGGTATTCTTGCATCAACACTCCCTTGATCCCACGATCTGATGCATCCATGCGCACTTCAAAGGATACTTGTGGAGACGTCTTCGTTAAGCTAACACTTGCTAGCTAGAATTCGACCTCAAAAAAAAATTTATAAATAAGTAAAGAACGAAAATATCCTAATATTTAAAGTTAAAAAAAAATTTAACAATCATAAATATTATCATGTTGCATATGATAAATCTTCTTATTTTTCTCAATAATATTAAAAATCAAATATTTTTATTATAATAAATTATTAAATATCATTGTTTTATAAATATTCAAGTTCAAGATATAGTATTATCAGGATAATGATACATCTTATAGCTTTTAAAAATTTTAATATTTTTAATTACATTTTAAAATCTTTGTTACAAATTTTTTCAAATAAATTATTATTTGAAAAAAATATTATATAAATATATATATATTATATATATATATATATATATTTCAATGAGTTTTTTTTTCAATATTTTAAACATAAATATAATTCATTCAAGATATGAAAAGGGGTTCTCAATTTACTATATTAATATATTTAAAATTATATTAATATTTTTTTATCGAAAATATATATTTTAATAATAATTTGTTTGAAAAACAATTCCCCACATCCTTATAAATACATTCTATTGGTTGTGGCTATTTGTTTAAACAATACTTTAGTTTTCTAAGAAAGAAAATTTCCTTTTCTTCTTCTTCGTTCTTTTTTTTTTTTTTTTCAGTATCTATTTAAAATTAGTATATGTACAAATATAACCCCGCATCATAAAATATCTCGAGCAATCTACATACAACATACTAGCATATCTAGTTATTATATCATCGCAACACAAAATATCTAAAAAGTCCATAACACAAAAAGCGCACGTCTCGTAGACAATGATAGATAAATACCCCTCTGAGATGAGAGACGAAGGAGGACAGAAAAAGGATACCAAAACGAGAGAGAGAATTCCTAGACAAGTTACGCCAAGAACCAAAGAGAGACTTCCAAAAAAAAACACGCCAAGAACCAAGGAGAGACTTCCAAGAAAAAACACGCCAAGAACCAAAGAAAGACTTCCAAGAGATACGCCAAGAACCAAAGAGAGACTTCCAATAAAGAACACGCCAAGAACCAAAGAGAGACTTCCAAGAGATACGCCAAGAACTAAAGAGAGACTTCCAAGAAAGAACACGCCAAGAACAGCGAAATACCTCCAAAAAAGAACACGTCAAGAGAAAAGGAATACCTTCAAGAAAGACATATCCCCTGGAAGAAGGAGGAACAGAGGAAAGAGAATTAGAGAAGCCAAAATCAGGCCACATAAAAAATTATGCCTAATAAAATGATTTCTTTGAAGAGTTCTAATGGTGATCTTTTTGAGATCGAAGAAAGAGCTGCTAAGCAGTCTAATTTGATTGCACGTGCGATAGAAGATGGTTGTGCGGACGGTCTTATTCCTCTGCAATTAGACAGTAACATTCTGATTAAGATCATCGATTACTGCAAGCGCCATGCCGTCACCCCCGAGGATTCGGAACCTTCTTCTTCTAAATCTGACCTTAATCAATCCTCCGATTCCAACTTCTTCTAAATCTGACCTTAATCAAGTTATGCCTTCTGTTGCTGAAAAAGAGTTTAAAAACAAGTTACGTGTGTTTGATAAAAAATTTGTTGCGGTTGATTGGGATACACTCTTGCGAATTATTGTGGCCGCCAATTACTTAGAAATTGATAGTCTTTTACGACTAACCAAAAATACCATTGTGGATTACATCAATAATATGTTTCGGACGATATTTACAAAGTATTTAATATTGAGAAAGATTTTACCTCGGAAGAAGAAGCTGAGATTCGCAAGGAGCATGCTTGGGCTTTTATTGAAAAAAAAAATGTAAATGATATTAATATTTTTGCAGGGATTAAGAGTTTAAATTTCAATAAATAAATAAATAAATAAATATATATATATATATATATAAAAGTTTATAACTTTCAAAAATATTGAAAATAATCAATTATAAATATTAAAAAATTATTTTTCTTTTTCTTTTTTTAAATTTTGTTATTTTTCTAAATGACATACTCATAGATGAAACCAAGACAGTAAAAAAAAAAAGAACAGAATTTGCATGATAAATATGAATGATAGACCCATTATGAAAATTTAATATTTTTTCAATCTAAAAAAAAAGTAATAAGGCGAAAAACATAACCCAAACTCCTAACAAACATCTCAACGGAATTCCTTTAAAAAGTGGAAATTCATGATGTTGGGCCACAAGCAAGATTGTTGGTAACCTGTTAATTAATATACTATTCAAACAACCTGTTAATTAATTAAAAAATTGTATATATATATATTGGAAATAAATTATATATAATCTTAATAATTTTTTTAAGTGAATAATTTAAATAATTATTGATAAATATAATAATAATTAATAAAATATATGAAAATTTTTATTTATAAAAAATGATAAAATTAAAATTTATATGTAATTTTTTTAAGGTGAGAATATACTTTGTTAGACTAAATTCTGAATTTTTTTTTTTTAAAAAAAGACAAACCGGTATAAATAATTGTCAAACTATAGAAGTTTGGTGACATTAGTCCCCAAACTATAAAAATATTGTGACATTGGTCCTTCTATTAAAAATTCTGTTAAATTATCGGTTAAGTAAAAAAATTCTAATGGCATTTATGTCACTACATTATTTAAATATATGTAATAATATACAGATTGACATAAATAGTCCCTAAATTATAGATATTTGTTGACGTTGGTCCCTAAATTATAATTTTTTATGAAATTGGTCTCCAAACTATAAAACAATTGCGACATTAACCCTTTGTTTAAATTTTTTTTTTTGTTTTTTTATAAATAAAAATTCTTTGTTAAATAAAAAAATTTCAAAAGGTATTATATATATATATATACATATATATTTTTTAATATTATTCTCATATATCTTTTCACTATTTTTATCTTTTTCTTTTTCTTGTTGTTTGTGTTTGAAAATAAAAAGAAAAAAAATCATTATCTAATTTTTTTTATTGTTTCTACCAATTATTTTTTTCCAAACTTTTTATTTGTTGGAAAATGAAACAAAGAAAGTGGAAGGAGAAAAGAAGGAAGAGAAAGGCCAAGAAGAATAAAGCGTTCGTAGTGATTGCCCCGGATAGAGGAGAATAGATTCTAGCTATCTTTCTCCGAGCTCCTACGAGGGATTGATCGTCATTCTTTCCCTATATCCCGTTCAACCGTAAGGACGTCAAGAGCCGCTTTCCTAATAAACATATGGGAGACTCTCTCTACTCTGGCTAGGCTCTCGAAGGACGAGCACGAAAGTGACAAAGTTGCTTTGACTATAGAACCATGCCTATCTGGTAGAGTGAATTGGATGATTGGGTCGAGGGCTGCCCCCTCTTCCCCTCACTCTCCTTTCCCTAAGCTTAACGCCCTTGAGTCATCAAAGCCTTTCTGACTCGGCTTGGCCGGTCGCCTTACGCGACTGGGGCTATGAAATGATATTATATGTATATATATTATATTTTATTAAATATATTTAAATAAGATAATAATATAAATATCTTGAATTTTTAAGAAAATGATCAATTTTATAAATTTTTAATAATTTGAGGACCAATGTTACCAAATATCTATAGTTTGGGGACTATTTATGTCAATCTGTCTATTATTACATATATTTAAATAATATAGTGACATAAATATCCTTGAGTTTTTTTTACTTAACTGATAATTTAACAGAATTTTTAACGAAATTTTTAACGGAATGATCAATGTCATAATTTTTTTATAGTTTGGGGACCAATTTCAAAATAAATATTTTGGGGACCAACATACGAAAAAAAAATTAAAGGTCTATTTTATCAAAGTAGACTTTGAATATTTTATTAAAAACTTAAGAGTTAACTTTGTCAAAATAGACCTATAATTTAATAAATAAGTAAAAAATTAGTATTATTTTACTAAATTTTTAAAAATAGCATTATTTAAGTAAAAGACTTTGTGTGTTAATATGGATATTTTAGAAAAGAAATAAAGAAAACACAAAAAGTAGTACATTAATTATTTGTTTTGGATATGTAATTTTTTGGCAAAAATTTTTAAATAATTAATAGATTTAATTATTTTTCAATAATTTTGAAAACATTAGGAATTCATAAAAAGTTAATTTATAGTTAAATTATATAATTTAAAATGTTAAATTAAAATTATTTTTGAAAGTTAAGAGTCCATACTTATTTTTTTAATTCTATTTATTAAAAATTAGTTGTGAAATTTTTTTAGAAGTTTAGATTTATAAAAATAATAAATAAATAATATAACTTAATTTATAATAATAATTTTTTAAAAAAAAATTATTTAGTAAAAAAATATTTCTACATGTAATATGAACATAACAAGGCTTTATGAATGTTAATTTAAAGAGTTTGATTTATGAAAAAAAAAAAAAAGGATGGTTTGACTTATGCAAAAAAAAATAAAAAAAATAAATAAAAATATTAATTTTATAATTATAAAATTTTATTTTATTATGATTTGTGTTATATTGTTATCTAATAACTATATAAATTAAATAAAATAATTTAAAATTAAAGTATAAATCATTAAATTTTTATATATAGTGTAATTAAAATTTAATGTAACACTAAAAAATAAAGTTGTATACACTATTTTTTAATCAAATAACTTTTAATTAATTATCATATTCTAATTAAAAAAATATTTGAAAATAATTAATTTTATTTTTAAATTCTGAAAAATGATTGATAAAAGTTTTAAATAAAATGAAAAATAACAAAAATATAATAATTATTATTAAATAAATAAATCAAAACATTAAAAATTATGTAACCAATATTTTTTATTTATTAGTTTCATTATAACTTTAAAAAATATTGTAAAATTAAATATAAGTATTTGCAATCAGTACCTAAATTATATTTAGGTTTAATTTTAATTATTAAATTATAATTTAGATAATTTATCTCACACATATACTTTTTAAAATTTTTGGATTTTGCATGTGAATTTGTTTTGGGATTTTGCACTCCAACATAACCAAAAATTTCGTTCAACCTCAATTTCATTCTATTTTTGTGGAGAATTTTGACTTTTTCTTTTAATATTATTATTATTTTAAAATATATATATTATTTTATGAATTTAACGTTTTTTTTCTAAAATTCATTTAAATAAAATTTGGTAGAGGGACCTAAAATTACATACTATTTATAAAAAAAATTATATCCAAATTTTCTATATTATTAACTTGAATATACACTAAAGTGTTACTGAACTATTAATATATAAAACATATAATTAATAAAAGTTACTAATTTTAGTATAAAATTTCGATTTGTGACAAAAAAAAATAGTATGTTTTCTTAAAAAATTAGTAGGGTATTTACAAAACATTATAATTACCATTTTTTATTTTTTATTTTTGTAAAACTTCTTAAAATTATTGTTCAACTTTAACTTTAGTGTAATTAAAAAATAGAGTAATAAGTTTTGTGAGAAAAAATAAGTGCTAAAAGTTGTAAGGTGAGTATGAACATATAGTATAGAGTTATAATTTTTATAACAAAAGTTGTATGCTTTGTTACAAAAGTTGTAAGGTGTTTATAAAGACATAATTTAGAGTTATAAGTTTTATTGTAAAAGTTATAAGTTTTGTGGCAAAAGTTGTAAGGTGTACATGAAGACATAATTTTGAGTTGTAAGTTTTATTGCAAAAGTTGTAAGGTGTTCACGAAGGCATGCTTTAGAGTTGTATGTTTTATTGTAAAAGTTGTAAGGTGTTCATGAAGGCATAATTTAGAGTTGTAAGTTTTATGAGAAAAGTTGTGAGTTTTGTGGTAAAAGTTGTAAGTTTTATGAGAAAAGTGGTAGGGTGTTTATGAAGGCATAATTTAAAGTTATAAGTTTTGTTGCAAAAGTTGTAAGGTGTTTATGAATGCATAATTTAGAGTTGTAATTTTTGTGCCAAAAGTTGTAACGTATTTATGAAGGCATAATTAAGAGTTGTAAGTTTTGTTAGAAAAGTTGTAAGTTTTGTGGCAAAAGTTGTAAGGTGTTTGGTATATGTACAATTATACTCCTATGATATAATGACAATTACACCCTTTAATTACAAATACAATTACAAGAATTAATTATATTATCTAATCCAAATATTATTGAAGACTAAAAAATACTCTCAGGTAGAGCTGTAAACGAATCAAACTGTTCGCGAACAAAGCTCGTTTGAGCTCGTTTATACTTGGTTCGAGCTCGTTCATTTATTAAACAAACAAACACAAATAAAATTTTAGGCTCGATTAAATTTCAAGCTTATTCAAATATTGTTCGCGAGCATACCGAGCGTTTGCGAACAAATTATAAATATTTATATATATTATTAAAAATAATATTTAATATTTAAATTATAATTCTTTTTAATTTTTTTTCTTTAATTTTTAGAGGTAATTCAACTTTCCAACGTTCTTCAAAGTGTTAAAGCAATTTATTTCTCTCATAACAAAAAAAAGACACTTGAATTCTAACTCAATCAACTTTCTTTCTATATAAACCCTAAAAAGTTGACCGTTCTCCTTCCCTTACCTTCTCAAAGTCCACACTCAACTGAAAAAATAAGTTTAAAGGTAAGTATATTGTTTTTTACCATATTTATTTTATTTTATTGGAATAATTAGATTGTATTTTTTTGATATTTTAAATTTTGAAAATTATGTTATTCTTGATCACTATCAGATTTTATTTGAATTATTTTTTCCTTCTCCTTTAATTTGTATATATAAAAATAATGATTAATATATTTAAAATTATTCTTTATATATTTAACATTTTTCTTTGCAGATAGAGAATGATAATCTATCTTTCGGAAAAAAAATTATTTTATCTTAATGTGAAATTTATTTATTTTAATTATTATATTTAGATTTATTATTTAAAAGAATGTTCACTTTTATTATTATTAAATAGTAAAATATTTAAATTCTATTTTTTATATAAATTTGAAATTTTGAAAAAAAATTAATATTTAAATTCAAATTTAAATTTGAAAATTTTTTAAACTTAACCGAGCGAACTCGAGCTCAAACTCGAACAATAAAAAAATCAAACAAACTCGAACAATTTTTTCTATTCGAAATATTAAACGAGCGAACTCAAACATACTGGAATAATAATCAAACAAACTCAAATTATCTTATGCTCGGTTCGACTCGGCTCGTTAACAGCTCTACTCTCAGGCTGACATGGCAAAAAAGCTGAGGTGGCAAGCTGACATGCCAAGTAGGTTGACGTGTTAGGCCAGCGTGGAGGACAGGACCCCCGGCGAGGCACTTCGCCAGTCAAAGCCAAGTCAAGGCACAACTTCGAGCTTGGGTACTAAATTCCAGAAACTTCCTAAAAGCACAGTTGACTAAAATAAAGCCTCAAAAGGCTCGGAGAAAATCTCCAAAATCCCCTAAAATGGAGGAAGTCAAATTAGATACCGAATATGGTAAGTTACAAGATTCCCCGGATCACATCAACTCTCTACCTACTTTTTAGCGTGGCTCGCATCTATAAAAGCCACTCTCGTAAAGGTAAAGGATAAGGCCAGATTATTATATAAAAACTCTGCTAAATCTAATACTCTCAAGTCAATATTAGAATACTGACTTAATCATCAGAGAGTTCATCAGAGTCTCTTCACCCTCTGTTCCAAACCTTTCTGTTTTACAAGTATTATTAGACGAAATTACCAGCACGGCACGATACCTGTCATCAATTTTTGACACCTCAGTTTAGCAGACATCATTAGACGACATCGTTTGAGAGACACGTGGCTTATCGCCAATTTCTGACCTATCAGTTTGGTTTCGTTATCAAGAAACGTTAAAGTCACGTCTTTTCACTTTCTCTATTCCGAAAGCAAAATGTCTCGACGTTCAGGTGACCGTGGATATCAACCTAATACCACGGTTCCCACATCCTATCACAAAGCACAACGAGTAGCACATTCATCTGTTCTCGAGTGACCCCCGCGATGCTTAGTTATCGAGCACCTAGGATCACGGATCCCCTCGTAAAGCACCGGATCTACGAGAGCGACTGAACAAGAGACGATCCAGTGAGCCTGGCCAATCAAAAGAGATTGGGGAGTTGTTAAAAGAGAATGAATGGCTTCAGAAGGAGTAGGACATCTCTAAACAATGGATGCGGCTCCATGCAAAATTTTGTCGTCAAGGCCAAGAGTTGCCACCACCGACTTATATCGATGATGAGAGACCGCCATTCGAGGTCTCACTTCAGCCATCTCGCACGGTGGCAAGCAAGCATACTAGGGGCTGAGCGGAAACATCTCGCAGACCACTTCGCTCTATCAGTAAAGTGGGAGAGAATCAGCCATCAATGAACCACTCCCGGGGAACGACGTGTAGGGAGAGACTCTGCCCTAAGAAGAACCCTCCGGGAGCGAAGTTCGGAACAACCTCAAGGCCCCCGGCATTATATGCACAAATCATATCACTTTCTAGCATGTTTTTACACACAAATTAGGGCATAATTGAAACCAAATTGATCTTAATTGATTGAAATTGACATATTTTTGTATAATTTGTGATTTTAGAAGTTTCAGAATAAAACTGCAAGAAAACAACAAATTATATTATGAATTCGTAGACGACAACAGAAAACTTCCCATCATTCTTGTAGCCGACTTGACTGTAGAACAACAAAAGTTGATTGTGGACATACTCAAAAAGTACAAAAGAGCATTTGCATAAAAAATTACTGATATTCCAAGTATCAATCCAAGCTTGTGCTCGCATAAGATTCTTTTAGAAAATGAGTATAAGCCATGTGTGCAACCTCAAAGGAGGTTGAATCCTAACGTGTGTGATGTAGTTAAAAAGGAAGTGATCAAATTGTTGGATGCTGGACTTATCTATCCTATCTCTGATAGTAAATGGGTAAGCCCGGTACAGGTGGTACCTAAGAAAGGTGAAATAACAGTTGTTAGAAATGAGCATAATAAATTAATTTCTACTAGAACTGTTACTGGTCATCGTGTTTTCATTGATTACAGGAAATTAAACACTGCTACACGAAAAGACCATTTCCCTCTCCCTTTTATTGACCAAATGTTAGAAAGATTATCTGGACATATGTTTTATTGCTTTCTTGATGGATTTTCTGGGTATTTTCAAATCCTAATTTCTCCGGAAGACCAGCATATAACTACATTCACATGCCCTTTTGGAACATTTGCATATAGAAGGATGCCTTTTGGTTTGTGTAATGCACCTGCTACTTTTCAACGTTGCATGACTTCTATTTTTGATGACATGTTAGGAGAGTCTATGGAAGTATTCATGGATGATTTTTTAGTTTTTGGTAATTCATTTGTGGTTTGCCTGAGAAACTTGGAATCAATGCTTAAACGTTGTATAAAATCTAATTTGGTCCTGAATTGGGAAAAATGTCATTTCAGGGTAAAAGAAGGAATTGTTCAAGGACATAAAATCTCACAGAAAGGTATGGAAGTAGATAAAGCAAAGATTGAAGTTATTTCAAAACAACCTCCACCCAACTCTGTAAGATCCATTAGAAGTTTTTTGGACATGCTGGTTTTTACAAAAGATTCATAAAAATATTTTTCTCTAATAGACAGACGGTTGACCAATTTACTTAGTAAAGATGTTC
Source organism: Asclepias syriaca (assembly GCA_027405835.1). NCBI lineage: Eukaryota > Viridiplantae > Streptophyta > Magnoliopsida > Gentianales > Apocynaceae > Asclepias > Asclepias syriaca. Next base: position 9,741,574 of record CM049928.1, on the reverse strand, counting down.
CTTTCATTTTTGATGAAAAATGTCTGAAAGCTTTTAACAACCTTAAGGAATTATTGACTACTACACCCATCATGACATCACCTGACTAGAATTTACCTTTTGAATTGATGGTGATGCTAGTGATTATGCAATAGGAGTTGTTTTGGGACAGCAACATGATAAGAAATTCCATGTGATATACTATGCTAGTAAAACCTTGACTGACGCTCAAGAGAACTACACTACCACAGAAAAGGAATTATTAGCAGTAGTATATGCTTTTCACAAATTTCAATCTTATTTAGTCTTGTCCAAAACAATAGTTTATACTCATCATTCTGCATTGAAATATTTATTCAATAAAACTGATGCAAAATCGAGACTTATCATATGGGTTTTATTGCTACAAGAATTTGACATAGAAATCAGGGATAAGAAAGGGGCGGAAAATCTAGATGCAGATCACCTATCTAGATTAGAAAACCCTGCTCTATAAGCTATAGATGAATCAGTAATATCAGACAAGTTTCCGGATGAGAGTTTATGCACTTTATTTGCTATTTACTCTCCCCCGTGGTTTGCTAATATTGTAATTTTTTTGGTAGCTCAAACTCTTCCCCGTGATATCACAGCCCAACAAAGGAGGAAATTCTTTCTGAGCTAAAATATTACTATTGGGAGGACCCTTTTCTGTTTCGAATTTGTGCAAATCAAATGATTAGGAGATGCGTCTCTCAAGAAGAAGGGTTTCGGATCTTGGAACATTGCCACTGCGGACCTACTGGTGGCCATTTAGCTACAGCTAACACCGCGAGGAAGGTGTTAGAAGCAGGATTCTATTGGCCCACAATATTCAAGGATGCTACATCTTATGTAAGGTCCTGCGATGCCTGTCAAAGAGCAGGAAACATATCTTCTCGAGACGGTCTACCCCAACAGGTGATTCAAAGTGTTGAAATATTCGACATATGGGGTATAGACTTCATGTGCCTGTTTCCTTCTTCTTTCAGAAATAAATACATCATAGTAGTTGTAGAATACTTTTCAAAATGGCCTGAGGCATAGGCATTACCTACTAATGATGCTAGAGTCATGTGCAGGTTTCTTAGATAGTTATTTACTAGATTCGGGTGTTCTAAGGCCCTCATTAGTGACAGAGGTACATACTTTTGCAACTCACAATTGCAGAAAGTACTTCAACAATATGGAGTTCAACATCGCTTTTCCACAGCATACCACCCACAAACCAATGGGCAGGTTGAGGTAACCAATAGGGGTATTAAACGGATATTAGAAATGATTGTAGGTGTTAACCTTAAGGATTGGGCTATAAAACTTGATGATGCGTTATGGGCCTTCCATACGACATATAGAACATCTACAAAATTTTTGCCATATAGATTGGTTTATGGAAAAGCATGCCATTTGCCTGTCGAACTTGAACATAGAGCATACTGGGCAATACAAAGATGCAATCTAGAAAATACTTTGTCTAAAGAAAATCATACTTTACAACTCAATGAATTGGATGAATGGAGGCTCCAGGCCTATGAAAACTCGCACCAATTCAAAATGACAAGTAACTCTGGCATGATAGGTGATTTAGATCCCAGAAAAATTTCAGACTAGGAGATAAACTGTTGTTATACAATTCACATTTGAAATTGTTTCCAGGAAAGTTATGAAGCTATTGGTCAGGCTCGTTCACTATTACAGAAGTGTCGCCCTTTGGCGCATGTGTCATATGGATTCTGACGACACTAATCAAAAAGTGAACGGGCAGTGCTTAAAATTCTACAAAGAGCCACTCAACCAGTCCGAGAAGACTATTGTGTTTGCTGAATAAGGAAGTCATTTCTTTTGTTTCTTTTTTATTCTTTTCTTATTTTGTTCTATTTGTTTTCTTTATTTCGTTGTTTCATTTATTTTCCTGTTTTTCATTCTTACTCTTATTTTTCAAATAAGTGTGGGGTAATAGAATATGCATGAACAGTGAGGACAGTGTAAATCTTAAGTGTGAGTAGTAGTGCACAATGCACTCGTGTTTAAAATATATTTGCACTCGTGTTTAAGATATTTGCATATTTTCCTCTGTTTTTCACTGAAATTGCACCCTTCCAAAAAGATTTCAAAAATTTTCACTCTTTCAGACTTCAAAAACGGTATTGATTGATTGAAAAACTACTTCTGGTTGTGATATATGTTCAGTAGAGTGTTATTACCATTAGGGGACATTTCGATTGCTTTGCTAAATTCATCACATAGAAGCAGGAAATTCCTGATTTTTTAGCACAACCTAGTTTGGATTAGAAAAATCAACCGAATATCTTTTTGAGCTAAACTAAATAATATTAGACAGTTTGAGAATGTGATAGCACTTAAATGACTAGATGGAATTCTGAGCTAAAAGTGTCATAGCTTAAATGTAAAAAGGGTAGTTACCTTTGCTACTCGAGCACCCCTTCTGAAGGGAACTTAAGGTCATGTAGATTTGGGAGTCATTGGAGTGGGGCTTGATACCTGGGTAGTTAAAGTTGATATGTGAAAGCAAACACAAAAATATCTCGGAAATCATTTAAAACATACACCTAGTGTATTTTTATTTGAAAATCATAACAAGAAAGTGTTGGCACCAAAGCTCAAAACCTAGAAAGTCGTTTATTGTGCTATTTATGTTCGGAATAACTGGTCGAATTATTATTTGGTGACTGCCTGTGAATTTTATTCTGAGTTGACAATCTAGTCTAGACTAGTTCACACACTACACATCAGGAAAACTCTGTGACTAAAGTAGAGCTAGAACTCAGTAAAGTTTTTGAACTATTTTCAGCCTATAAGGTCATGACATGTTTACTGAATAATTGAGACCATTACATAGCAACTCGATCAGTCCATGCCTATTTTTCTAAATTATCTGACTCAGTGAGAGATTTTGCTAAAAACATTGTTGAAAACCTTGTTGTAATTGCACCTACGATTTAGTCCTTCGTTAATTTCATATAGGTTTTGCTTGAGGACAAGCAAAAAGCTATGTGTGAGGTTATATGATATGTACAAATCATATCACTTTTTTAGTATGTTTTTAGACACAAATTAGGGCATAATTGGAACTAAATTGATCTTAATTGATTGAAATTGACATCTTTTTGTATAATTTATGATTTTGGAAGTTTTAGAAGAAAATTACAAGAAAACAGCAAATATCATGGCAAAAATATGATTTTTGGAAATTCTAAGCTCGGGGCGGGAGTCCTAGAGCCAGAATGCCCGCCCTGACCGAGTCAAGGGCTCGAGGCGAGCATCCCCAAGCCAAGACAGCCGTCCTGACCTGGTCAAGGCATCGGGACTGACATCTTGAGCAAAAACATTCTGTCACACATCGAAAATTCATGTAAAACCTCTTCCTTTTCACCCCTATAAATACCCTAGGGGTTGGAAGGTTAGAGATATCCCCCAGCACTCAACACAAGCCATCTAGCAATAAAGAGTATCTCATTTTCTCTGTTTTTTGAGTGCCTATCTCAGATTCCGAGAATTTGATTAGATAGTGTTCATTTTTTGTATTCATAGAATTGTCTTGGATTTTGTTAGGAGATCCTAAGAGAGCATTAGGTGAGCGAATAGCTAGTCAACAGGGCATTGCTTAAGCCCAAGATGTAAGGTAAAGCAATTGCTACTAGGCTAAGAAAGCGTTCTCTGAAGGTTCTGTCGATTAGAGTCTAGTCGAGCAACCCAAAGTATACAAGTATTGGCAACGCTGGCGGACCTGATAAAGGGTGAATACTTTATGGTGGTGGTCCCCTGGATCCTCTCTGTATATCTTTGTGTTGTACTCGCCTAAACATCAATTTGAATACTAAATTATGATTGCCATATTATACATGTTTTGCACGTTGAGGTTCTACTCATTTTTCCAGAAAGATCACCTGCTAAATTAACATTATGCCTGATTATCTGTTTGCTCTTTTAAACTAAATGGATGATTATATACAATTCCTAACCATGGTCTACATCATAACCTGTGTAGTTTAACATACCTTAAGTTATGGTAGAATATATTAAGGTCTGTCATATTAGGTAAAATAACTTACAAATCATCGTGTTTGTTAAAGTAGCATAATGAGACTAAGTTTAGGAACTATGTCAGCATTAGGGTGAGTGGTATGATTTCCTGAGTGACACAAGCTTTCATGGATAATTTAACCCAAAACGTGAGAGGGTCATCATTAAGGTATGGTGAATACATAAGGTAACTCAGATGTGGTACACAGGTAGATACAGTACATAATTGCTTTCCAAACCAAGATATATCTATAATGTTCGAAGAAAGGTCAACCAACTTATAGAAACAGTAAATATACATCAGAATATATGTCTAGAGGATAACTCTTGCATGCTTGATAAGTGTTTGTTATGTGTGATTAGGATCACCAATCAATCCAAGATATTGATTATCGATTGATTGATTGAATAATAAGATGATTATTATGATTTAGGGATAGTTGCTACTAAGCTGTTACCGGTTCCCTGAGAGTACGATATTTATATTTTAAAATCGTAGATACTTTTCAAGAACTAGCTACACGATAGGTACTCTGCCTTAGATTCTGATTGATTAAGTGACAACAATTAAATGCTAAAGTGACAGTTAGTAAGACTAAGTCCTTAATTACTCATAATCAACATAGATAAATAAATTCTATCTTTTAGCATACCAATAGGAACGCATCAGATTTTTGGCACCATTGTCGGGGAACATTCATAAAATTTTAGGATTCCGGATCAAAATTCTAGAAGGTTAATCTATAACTTAATAGACAATCCCACTTATTTGAATTATTCAATCAATTTCCTGAAACATAGGGTTAGCTTTAAATAATTAATTTTAGAAATTATCTAAAATAAAAAAATTTAGGTTAATCAAACTTTAGAAAATTATTCTAAAACCATATTAAGGAAATAAAAAAATTTTAAATTTAAAATTTAAAAACAAAATAATTTCTTTTCTTGTTTACACTTTTCTTTTCTTCTATAAATTGTATTTTCTGAAAAAAATATTATTTTCCAAAAAATAAAAGAAATAAAACTTTTCTTGTTTACTGTTTTCCTATTTGTTTGTTTGTTTGTTTTATTCTTCTAATTTCTAAAAATATTATTTTTAGAAATTAATCTAACCCAGACTTTGCACTTATAGATGAAGAGGACAAGAGCAGATACTAACAAAACAGTAGAACAATTTGAAAATCCCGAAACTCTTGTTCGAAAGAAAAAGAAACCGGAAGGACCATCAAACCCCCTAAACGAGGCAACTCTGAGGGTTAACCCTTCACAAGCAATAGAAATAAACTCGAGCCAAGATACTAATGCCCTAGTAAATAGATTCCTAAAAGCATGTGTGCCAAGTTCTGTAGAAGAAGAAGATCCCTTTGAAAATACTTTTCCTCCAATAAACGAACAACAAAAATCTCCAATTTACACTTCGATCCAAAGAGCTCCTGAAAATTTACCAACTTTTGACCGTACCTCGAATTCACTCACATCTCCTGAATTTACACCAACTCCTAACGATCACACACCTTCATCCGGGGGTAGCACTAATGGTTTCCAATCATTAAATAATCATTAAATAATGTTATTAGATATTATTAAAAGCATTAAAAGCATGAGGCTCAAAGCATGAGGTTCAAAGCAAAGAAAGCTCCACATGTATCATTAAATAATGTTATTAGATATTATAATTACATTAACAAAATTAAATTATGATAGGAATCAACGTGTAACTTCTTGAAAAGAAATTCATTTGCTTCCACCCCAAATAAAGACATTGTCCTTCATCCATGCATATTGAATATAAAGAATTCAACTTAGCAATTTTTTATCTTTTAGCCTCTATTATATCATTGTATATAAATCTGTATATGAATAAACTAAATGCATGAGAATATATGTGAAGACTAAAATTGAATAATCAAAAATCGTTTAGAACTAAAATAACTAATAGTTTAAAGAAAAAAATAAGTATTATATATAATTTTTTATTAAATAAATTTATTGATGTTCACCACTTGAATGCCATGTTAACTTAAAACTAATGTTTCCACCATTCAGTTCTCGAAGAAATTTTTATTGATATTAAAGTACAAAGCAGTGAAAGAAAAAGCACAAAAGAAGAAAATGATAGAATAGAAGTGGGAATGAAGACAATAAAAATCAAACAAAGAAAAGAAGAACTTAATAAAATAGATCTCACTAATATATACATAAAGAAGAATGTGAATACTTATTCAAACATTGATTCAAATATTTTTGAATTTTACATTCTAATTTCGCTTCCACTTGAACTCATATCTAAGTAGAATAACTTCGAAACAAGTTTCAATAATGGAGAATTTACTGAAAATTTTAGCATTACTGTTATCTTCTTTCTCTTTCTCTTCAAAGAAAGTATTTTTAATTTTATTTCTTTTCATTGTTTAAAATTTTAAAATTTAAAACTTAAATTTTGAATTTCTTATTCGCTTCTCTTCTTCTTATGTTTTTTTTTTTTTTCCTTTGTTCTTTTCTTGGAAACGTAGATTTTGAATTTTCCTTTATTTTAGTGACGAAGAAGGACTTTTAATTTATTCACTTTTTAAATTAGATTTTTATTTGTTAATTTCGTATATAAAAATATTTTTATCTCTTTGTTTAAATATTTCTTCTTTTTTTTTTTCTTCTCATTGCGATGATATTCTTACTTTTTTTTAATTAACTAAATAATAAAAACGGTTAAATTTTAAAAACTTTTGTTTACATAATTCATAAAAAAAATATTATTTTTTGTTTAAAAAAGTTTAAAACTTTAAAACTTAAAAAGAAAATTAATTTGAGATTCAATTTGTCTGAATTTATTTAAAACCAAACTAACCAATTATTCTTTCAACTTTATTAAATTTTTATCTTTATTTAACTTTTCAACTTAATTTTGTATTGTTTTATTATTAATATTTATAATATTATATTATTTTGATAATATTGCAAAAATTATCTATTACCCAAAAAAGATCTTTTACATATTACAAAACCATTTTAATTCCTTTAGAATATATTAGAACATTTAAAAAAGTAATAAAATATTGTAAAAATTAATAGAGAATACTCAAAAGTTATATATTAGAGTAAAAACACATATGGGAATTAATTAAATTAATAGTGAGCTATAAAAAGAGTACCGTCATAAAAAGTTAATAAAATATATTTTTTTTGATAAATAGTAAAAGTTGAACGGATTATTAAGGATAAATTACCTAGTAACTCTTAAACTTTTCAAAAATTCAGTTTTTGCACCTGTATTTATTTTTGGGAATCGACACTTCAACTATAAAATATCATTTCTTTTGTCCGTCCGTCCAAAATTTCTGTCATACTACATTTTCCGTCCAATTTTTAGGGGCATTTTCGTCTTTTAAATTATTAATATTTTTAAATTATTAAAGTTTTATTTTTAGTGATAGTTTTGTCATTTTACTTAATTATTAAATATCTTTAAAATATTTTTTTATTATAAAGATTTGATCCTACAACTAAATCATGTCTACCCGGACAACTATAAATATATTAATTTATATAGAACTTATATTTGATACTGTAATTACACAAATAATAAATATTATTTTATATTACAATTACATTTTATATTGTAAATATAAATATTTTCAAAAAAAATATTACCAAATGATACAATTCAAACCACAAGTTCTGCGATGAATATTACCAAAAAAATATTACCAAAAAAAATATTTTCAACTCTTTCTTTTCGAATTCGTCACCTTCTTCAAACCCACGCGACTAACTAAACCATGAATTCCGAGTTATTTTTTTATATAATGTCATTGTTGAAACTAATTCATGTTCTGCGATGAATTCGAAACGAAAGAGTTGAAGAAGAGTTTCAGTGCAAGGTTTGAAGAAGGTGACAACAACAAAAACTTGTAATTTGAATTGTGTCATTTGAAAATATTTTTTTGAGAATGTTTATATTTAATATAATTTATATTTAAAATATAAAAGGTAATTGCAATATAAAATACGTATTTATTATTTGTGTAATTATAATATAAAATATAAGTTTTATATAAATTAACATATTTATAGTTGTCCCAGTGGTAGACATGTTTTAGTTAATCGTGTGGTTGTAGAATCAAATTTTTGCAATAACAAAATATACTCCTAAAAAATTGGACGAAAAATAAAGTATGACATAAATTTTGGAAGCAAAAATAAATACAGGTGCAAAAGTTGAATTTTTTGAAAGTTTAAGGATAATTTACCATATTATCAAAATATTTATAATTTCTTAAAAAATTTTAAAATTAAATTTAATGTTTTTAGCTACATTTTAAAATCTTTGTTACGAATATATATAACGTAAAGAAATAAATTATTATTTAAAAAAAATAAATATAAAATATATATTTTTATATTAAAGGGTGTTTTCGATTAGAAATCAACATACTATATTAATATATATTTAAAACTATATTAATATATATTTAAAACTATATTAATATATTTTTATCGAAAATATATTTTTTAATAATAATTTGTTGAAAAATAATTTCTGACATGCTTATAAATACATTTTATTGGTTGTGGCTATTTGTTTAACAATACTTCAATTTTTTTAAGAAAGAAACTTATTTTTCTGCTTCGTTCAATCCTTTTTATTTTTTCTCGGTATCCATTTGAAATTATGCCTAAGATGATTTCTTTGAAGAGTTCTAATGGTGATGTTTTTGAGATCGAAGAAACAGCGGCTAAACAATCTAATTTGATTCAACGTATGATAGAGGATGGTTGTGTTGACGACGTTATTCCTCTGCCAAAGGTAAACAGTAAAATTCTGATTAAAATCATCGATTACTGCAAGCGTCATGCCGTCGCCGAGAATTCGGAACTTTCTTCTAGATCTGAATCCTCCTGGTTTACAAATGATTTGGACGCCCTCGCCGCCGCCAAGGATTCTAAACCTTCTTCTGAATTTGAATCCTCCTCTTCTCTCTCGAATTCTAAGTTTACAGATGGTATGGACGCGCTCGCAGCCGCCGAGGATTCAAAACGTTCTTCTGAATCTGACCTTAATCAATCCTCCTCTTCTATATCGAATACGGTTGATTTGGACGACGCGCTGACTAAGAAATTTTCTGAGGTACGCATATGGCTGCCTTATGTTGCTGGAGAAGATTTAGTAATGTTTGATAGAAAATTTGTTGCGGTTGATTGGGACACGCTTATGCGAATTATTATGGCCGCCAATTACTTAGAAATTGAGAGTCTTTTAGAACTAACCAATTATGCCGTTGAGGGTTACATCAGTAATATGTCTTTCGACGAGATTTACAAAGTATTTAATATTGAGAAGGATTTTACTCCCGAAGAAGAATCTGAAATTCGCAAGGAGCATGCTTGGGCTTTTACTTGAAAAAATAAATTTTTAGGTTAAATCTAATATACTGTTATTTTTCTATTTCATTTTATATATTTCTTCTTTTCTACCAAAAAAGATATATTTATATATATATTGTTATTTATAAATTTTGTAGATATTTTTTTTTCTATAAAATTATTACTTTTTATTAAATTTCTACTTTTTAAAATCATATTTGCTACATTCATATATATTGAATGGTAATAGCGCATATTAAGGGTAAATACGTCATTTGACATTAAAATTAACAGCATAAATGCTCGGTACTTCGTATTATTAGCTAAAAAGTCAATAACGGGCATATGAATCTAAAAAAACTCACAAATTTAGTTTTTCTCTCCTCCCTAAATTCTGCAATGGATATATTGGGCTTTAACTTATTGAATTATGCCCATTTATTAGCCTTCAAGACTTGAGTGCTCTAATGTAATGTGCGTATGTTGGCATCTCCTGAAATTTATAATTCCACCACCTCAAATCGTGGGTTCCCACTCTCTCCACGACCCAAGATTGTTTTCCATAACGGCACTCCCATAATGGCAACATTAATAGATCCCACGATCTGATTAAGGATAATTCCATCATCTCCTCCACTTACCTCTCCCGAAAGAAAGACTATAAAAGGGAAGAGAAGGAGAAAGGTAAGGCAGTCAATGCCAGATATCCAAAACTATTCTTCATAAACTCCAAACTGACTTGATCGTCGGAGAGTTCATGGGGAATCCACGTCCCCACTGAACTTCCTCTGTTTTGCAGGTGACTGATACTTCGGGATTCTCAGAGATTCCTCGACACAAATTTACTTTCTCACCCTCGAAATATCCAAACCAATTTTTGACGAATCAGTTTGGTTCCTTTACCGGGAAACGGAGATTTCTCTCGTAAATCGTTATGTCCCGACATTCAGGAGAAGGACGCACCGTTCGATAGGTGTCACCTCGAGAAACGGCGACGATGATAGCCCAATCTTCAGCTCCTCCCTCTTCACATCGGCACTCCGCTGGGGAAAGGCTAAGACAACAACCAGAAACCTCGAGACACTCTCATGATCTAAGGGATCACATCAACTCCAAAAGGATAAGCGAAGAAAGAGAGCTATTACAGAAGCTGCAGAAGGAAAACGAACTTTTAAAGCAAGAACAAGAGCTCTCAAGACAATAGTTAAAATTGAGGACCGAATTCCGTAAAAAGGGAGCAGAATTACCACCGCCTATGTTCTTGGAAGATCCCTCCGAACAACTTCCACAACGAACACAGACTCTGGCCACCAAAAAGGTCAAAAAGCGAGGAGCGCAAACAGGTGGAAAGCAGTGTCAAACAATTAGCGAAGTGGGGGAATGTCACCACACTTCGAAACCTACTTCGAATCGAGGGGCTAGGAAGCGGTATATTAAACATAGCCCTGAGAAAGTCAAAAGCTCAACAAAAATCCAGAGAACGAGATCGATTGAATTAGGTCCATTCTCCAAATGGATCCAAGGTGTTGCTCTTGACCCATTCCTCAAGATACCGCAGTTCGTCCTTTACTCTAGACAAACTCGACCTCTCGAACATATATGCCACTACAAATCAGTTATGGGCCTAGTCACAAATGACGAAGCAATATTGTGTAAAGCATTCCTGAGCACTCTGTCCGATAAGGCTTTAACGTGGTTCACCTCCCTGAAAGCAAGTACGATTGATTCTTGGCACACTTTAGAAAAAATATTTCTAGACAAGTTCAGTACAGTAGGAACAATACCGAAAACAAGAGGAGATCTAGCAAATATCAAACAGCGAGATGACAAAACTTTCTTATCTTTCTTGGAACGATTCAAAAAAACATACGATGACATAGAAGGGATCAATCAAGATACTGTCATCACCTGTTTCGAAGGAGGGTTCCGATCCAGAATGCTATATACAGAGCTTCAATTAAGAAAGCTGGAAACCATAGGTGAAATGTTCAATGTTGCTCGGAAAGTCGCACTAGCCGAGAGCAGTGCACTAGAATCCACCACTAGAAAGAAAGACAAGCAACACGAACTTCAGAAAGATATTCCCCCAAACTTCTTATAAAGAAAAGACAAGCGTCGATTTAAAAAGTTTGAGACATTTACACCCCTAAATGTCCCCAAGGGAAATCTCGTGGCAGCAATAAAAGATAAATATGGAGTCAGGGACCCCGCCCCAATGAGACCACAGTCGTTCCCTACAAGGGATAAACCGAAGTTTTGTGGGTTTCATCGAGATTACGGACACACCACCGAAGATTGCTTCCAATTAAAGAGAGCAATTGAGCGGCTCATCCGAGAAGGATGTTTAAAAGAATACGTAGTCGACGCTCAACAACAGAAAGACAAAGGAGAAAGGGTAATCAATATGATAAATCGCGAGTTATCATCAATCAAGAAAATCAAAAGGAGGATTTACAACCTCACCAAGTCATACCTTGTTCTGGAGTATGAGCTTGTACAGCACGAAGTCATCTCTTTTTCAAACAAAGAGTTGGAGCACAACGAGGAGGCAAAAATCACCCCCATTGTCCTCGAAGTACGAATGACAAGAGACGAAATTGATAAATGCACGGTGAAAGAATAAGTAGAAAAATTACTGAAGGTTGGGTTCATTCGCGAAGTCAAATATCCCACGTGGTTAGCTAATGTGGTGATGGTCAAGAAAGCTAATGGAAAATGGAGGATGTGTGTCGATTATACCAACCTCAACAAAGTCTGTCCCAAAGACTGCTACCTGCTACCCCATTTTGACGCACTTGTAGATTCAACCGCTGGATATAAATTCTTAAGCTTTATGGATGCTTTCTCGGGATATCATCAAATCAAAATGAAGCCAAGTGACCAGGTACACACTTTGTTTTGAACTGCAGGGGCCATACACTGTTATAATGTCATGCCATTTGGCTTAAAGAATGCAGGGGCCACTTATCAATGAATTATGAACCACATCCTCTGAGATCAAATAGGAAGAAACATAGAGGCTTATGTGGATGATATGGTGGTCAAAACTAAGCGCGGAGTGTCACATTTGGATAACTTGGAAGAAACATTCTCAAATCTAGCCAAATTTAACCTCAAGTTAAATCCCACGAAGTGTACATTCAGAGTGAAATCTGGAAAATTCCTTGGTTTCATGACATCTGAACGAGGAATCAAAGCGAACCCAAAAAAGTTAGAGGTCATAGCTCGACTTACTGAACCTCGGTATATTAAGGATGTTCAATGCATGAATGGATGCATCCCTGCTCTAGGACGTTTTGTCTCGAAATCAGTGGAAAGGTGCCTCCCATTCTTCAAAACACTGAAAGATTCCAAAAAACGGTTTTGAATGGACTCTGGAATGCAGCAATGCATGGAAAAATTTGAAAAGCCACCTATTAAAGCTTCCTCTGTTGTGATCTCCAAATACGGGAGAAACACTCTTTCTGTACCTTTCTTTCTCTGATCTGGTGGTAGCATCGGTGTTGATAAAAGAAGAAGGACCAAAGCAATATCCTGTATACTTCGTAAGCAAAGCGTTAAATGATGTTGAGCCCCGATATTCAAATATCAGAAAGTTAGCATATGCGTTGGTAATCTCATCACCAAAACCCAGGCCTTATTTTGAGTTTCATCCAATTGTTGTCTACACCGACGCTCCGCTACGACAAATTTTCCATAAATTGGATCAATCAAGAAGAATGCTCTAGTGGTCTATCGAATTGTATGGACATGATATAACTTTCAAACCCCGGACCGCTATCAAGGCACAAGCCCTAGCTGATTTCCTAGCGGAGGGATCATTTACAGAGTCAAACTCGAATGAATGTGAGTAACTATTGGATCCTTGGGAGTTAAGGGTAGACGGAGCAATAAATGCTAGCGGGGTAGGTGTGGGAGTGATTTTAATTTCTCCCAACAAACAGTACACCGAGAGACGAGCTATCAAATTAGAGTCCAATCTTTCAAATAACCAGACGAAGTATGAAGCATTACTCATAGGGATGGAATGGGCCCACGCAGCAAATATAACAGCTTTGAAGGTCTTTAGTGACTCGCAACTGGTAGTAAATCAAGTCCAAGGTACATACGCGGTACATTCAGAAAGTCTCCAATCATATGTAGACAGAGCTAGATAATGGAAAGAGAAGTTCAATCCTTTTAGCCTATCCTTGATTAGTAGAAAAGATAACCAAACTGCGGATAGGTTAGCAAAGATAGCCTCCGGAGAAACTCAAAATAAGGAAGGCATCCCAATAGAAACTATAACAAACTCAAAGGAAATGTGCCTAATCTAACCCTTACAACCTGCGTCGGAGGACTGGGTTGACAAAATAACGAAGTTTATCCAACAAGGGATTGATGCGTTCCAACTGATATACTAAAATAGGTGTTATTTTACCCTATGTTGATTATGAGTAATTAAGGACTTAGCCTGACTAATTGTCACATTTAGTCTCTATACTGTCACTTAATCAATCAGAACCTAAGGTAGAGTACCTATCGTGTAGCTAGTCTGTTGGAAAGTATCTACGATTTTAATTAGATTAATTATCGTACTCCCAGGGAAGTGGTAACGGCTTAGTAGTAACTATCCTCTTACCCTAATTCTTATCTTATGATCTAGTTATGCAATCGTTCATCAAAATCTTTGATGAGGGGATGATTCATTCTCCACTAGGTTTAAGTCTATTTAAGCCTAAGAGTGTTTTACAGATAATGTCCTGATTCTATGTTATACTGTTCCTACATGTTGATTGACCTATCTTCGAGTATTTTAGATATATCTTGGCCTAGATTGCAATTATGTACTGAGTCTAAAGGTGTACCACATTTGAGTTACCTGATAAACCGCTCTACCTTAATGACGGCCCTACTCACGGTTCGAGCTAAAGGCATCCATGAAAGTCCTATGTCACTTAGGAGATCATGCCGCTCGCCCTAACGCCGGCATAAACACACAAACTCAGCCTACTTAGACTACTCAAACAAACATGGTGATCTATAGGTTATTTCATCTAATATGGCAGACATTAATGCATCCCGACGGGGAAGTCCTAAATTAATGCTTGTTAAACTAAACAGGTTATGATTAGACCGTGGTTAGGAATTGTCTATAACCCTACATTTAGTTTAAAAGAAACTACATTAGACATGCAGACATAATGAAAGTTAAGCTGGTGGCCATTTCCGAAAAATCATAAAGTATTTCAACATGCATAACAAATATTCATAAAATCATAATCCAATAGTCATAATAAATGTTTGGACGAACATAGTACAGACATATAAAGAGAGGGACAAGGGGACCGATGCCATAAGTATTCACCCTTTACGTAGTCACGCTGATGGAACAACTGCTTGTATATGTTGGACTGCTCGACCCGACTCTGCTCAACAGAACCTTCGAAGGACGCTTCCTCAACCTAGTAGCTGGACTTTACCTTAATACCCAGCTTAAGCACAGCTCTGTTGACTGACTCTTCGAACGCCTAGAGTCCTCTTAGGATCTCCTAACGAAACCCCTGGTATTCTATGAATACCATAAACGAACCTATCTAGTCGTATCCTAGGATTTGAGACAGACTCTCAGAAACAAAGAACACGAGATACTATTTAAGAATATAAATAAACTTATACTAAAACCTGAGAACACTAAGTGACTTGTATACTATGGAAAAATTGTATACTTGAAGTCACTAAATGACTCAGATTGAGTGGAGAGGAATGATTTCAACTGAGGAATGTCTGGGGTATTTATAGTAGGGGAGCTGTGTGATTTTCTCTCAAAATTTCGATGTGGGATTCTGAACTGGGGCTCGGGACACCCGTCTTGGATTTGGGACGCCCGTCCCGGCCTGTTGACCAGGTCAGGACGGCCGTCCCAAGTCCTGGACGCCCATCCTGGCTTGTTGACCAGGTCAGGACGCCCATCTCGACTTCCGAACTTCTGAAAATCACGTTTTTGCCCCAAAATTTGCCATGTTCTTCTACTTTTCACCTGACACTTCCAAAATCAAAAAAACTGTGAAATTGAGTTAATAACAATCAATTAAGAACAATTTACCATCAATTTCACCCTAAATTATGCCTAAAAACATGCTAAAAATGTGATATGATTTATGCATATCAGGGATATTACCAAATGACATTATTCGTGCTAGGCAAATACGACGACAGTCCGCTAGGTATACAATCCATGATGACACTTTATACCGGCGCTCGTTCTCCAGACCGCTACTTCGATGCATCCCACCATCCCAAGTGGGCGAATTACTTGCCGAGACGCACGAAGGGGTATGCGGAGGACACCCAGGAGCCCGAACATTAGCAGAAAGAGTAATCAACCAAGGATACTACTGGCCGACACTAAGAGAAGATACTAGACAATATGTTAAAAGTTGTGACACTTGCTAAATGTTTTGGAATATACCGCAGTTGCCATCCATAGAACAGACCCTAGTCGTAGCGGCTTGGCCGTTTGATATGTGGGGAATGGATCTAACAGGAAAATTCCCAAAAATGCGAAACGTGGCAGTTGATTACTTTTCAAAATGGATCGAGGCAAAGGCTCTAACACATCCTACGGAGGAAAATATCTCAAAATTCTTTCGGGAAAATATTTTGTGTCGTTTTGGTGTTCCTAGAGCAGTAATTACCGACCATAGAGTCCAATTTTCATTGAAATTCACCTCAGAACGCCATCGGTTACATATCAAACATTGGAAATCTTCGGTCGCGCATCCTCAAGGAAACGGCCAAGCAGAAGCCACAAATAAATTGGTATTGCTCGCTCTACGAAAAAACCTAGAAGGAAAGTCTAACAAATGGGCTGACGAGCTAAACCCCGCTTTATGGGTAGTCCAGAATTCGGCTAGGGGCCCCACTGGAGAGAAGGCATACGCGCTTGTATATGGTTCAGAGACCATAGCACCAGCCGAAGTGGCACTACCTACTGCGAGAGTCACGATGTATAATGAGGACATCAACAGAAGAAAAAGAAACATGGATCTAGATCTGCTAGAGGAACGGAGAATCGCAAGTCGCCTAAAATCGCAATCATTCAAGGAAAGAGTAAAAAAAGCTCATGATAAAAAGGTGTTCAAGAGACCAATCAAGAATGGAGACTGGGTACTCCGAAAGATCGAAGGCACAGCAAGGCATATAAAAGCAAATAAGTTAACTCCAAATTGGGAAGGCCCGTATCTGATCAAAGACGAAGTAAGACCCGACACATACATGCTCATGAATAAAGATGGCATTCTCCTCCCAAATCCATGGCACACAAATCACTTGAAAAGGTACTATGTATAAATAGTACCTAAGAATCATTCCTTTAAAGTACCAAGTCAACCTTGGGAAGATTTTAATTCAGTTTTAAAATAAAAAGTACCGAGTTAGCCTCGGGAAACATCAGTTCATTTTGTTTACATTTGAACTAATCTCGAGATAAAAGTACCGAGTTAAAACTTGGCAAAAAATTGAAAGTACCATTAAGTCCAATCTTGTGGTTAAAAGAGTACCAAGTTAAACTTGGAAAGGTTAAATATAAGTATCGAGTTAAGCTTGGGAAGTTTAAGCATAAGTACCAAGTTAAAACTTGGGAAGATTAAGTACAAGTACCGAGTTAAACTTGGGAAGGTTATATATAAGTACCGAGTTGAGCTTGGGAAGTTTAAGCATAAGTACCAAGTTAAAACTTGGGAAGATTAAGTACAAGTACCGAGTTAAGCTTGGGAAGTGTTAAATATAAGTACCGAGTTAAGCTTGGGAAAGTATAAATAAAGAATTATAAGTTAAAGCCCGCCTTACAGGTTCGAAGTATCGGGTTAGAGAAGTTTTCGAAGTAAAACAAGTGGATGAATATGCAAGGAAATAACAAAAAAGCGTTCATTAAAGTCAAAAAGTCATTATACAAAGATGCCTCGAATACAAATACAAACTAGAAGGCACCCAAACCATCCAGCATCTCCCAGAAAGTGGGTGTGGTTAGAGAAGGAGGATTCCAACTAGGCTTCCCCCGCTGCTCGTCTCGTTCCCGAAGAGCATCCATCTCTTCGGCAGTAAAAGGAACGACGTATGCACCTTGTCTGCAGACTTCATTGTCAAAATTAGTCTGAAATGCCCGCAAAAGAATGGACTTATCTTCAAAGTACGGGTGAAGTTGGTGGATAATGTGAATACAGCCTTTATCCAAGAAAGAGCCAGCCTCGCGTCCTATCTCTTTATTATATTCAGCTAAACTCTTGAAGTCGTCAATGATATTCTTTTTAAATCTATCCGACTTTCAATACTTCAGCTCTTCCTGTGAAGAGATCCAGCTAGCAATGGCTTCATCCCAGGCTGTATTCAGATCAACATTAGCAGCCTCCAACTCCACTATTCTCTCCTTTGCTTTAGCCAATCTCTCCCTCAAGTTAGCCATCTCACTTGTCATCTGAGATTTCTCTCTTTCGGAAAACTCCAAGTGAGTAGCTTACTCAGCGACTTCAGTTTCTAAGGCTACCAAACGAGGTTCATTAGCAGCCCGCCATTCTTCGTTAGCTTTAGCTCACTGATCAACCTCAGGAGATCGGGAGTTGGAAATAAAGATAATATAAGAGGAGATCTGTCAAGTAAAGTGATATGTTAAAAAAACTTTAAGGATGAGAAAATACACATCATTCTAAAAAGTATACTTACCCTAGCCAGGAGAGCACTGACACGGTTGGTGGCTTCATCCACCCCCATGCCACCCATGGTTGCCAAGGACTCCACGTCTGCAGCTCGGTCAAGAATTGAGCCCCCGAGGAAAGATGCTGCAAACCGATTGGTAAACCGAATGTTATCCAGAAGAGGAGTTCTGTTGAAAATCTCCATGGACAAAGCCCTTAGAGCCTCCGCCTCTGTAGGCATCTCGAACCCCGGTTGCAACCATGAAGGCCCAGAGTTCTCAGCAGGTACCTCCTCAGTAGCAGCAGCCGGAGTAAAGCTCGGCACTTCCTCCCGAGCCTCCAAAGATAAGTGTTCCTCCTGAACTTCACCATGGGAGGAAGGTGGAGAAGGAGAAACGGGAATTACCACAGTTGATGGAGGATGAGGCGAAGTTCTTCTCCTCTAATGAGGACGAAGCTGCTCCTCTTCGTCCTCCCCACCTTCAGAAAGGGCAACCTCGGCTACCTTAGTGATCAACTCCCTTCGAGATTCAGGGGCAGACCAAGGGGTTCTAGCCCTTGGTTCCCTTGGACGTCGGGGGTTCCAACCCCGACGAGATGTCAATCTAGACGAAGGCGGGCAAGGAGGCGCAGCATCACTTGATCCCCCACGATCAACCAGCCTTAGAGGAAACCGGGGCAGAGAATCGAGGTGCGATTGGCGCACGTTCCTGTTTTCCTCTCGGTTTGTCCAAGCTATACCAAACATGATCGGACCTACAAAAAAGGATAGAGTTAGCAAAAAAAGAAGAGGTAAAAACAAGAGCAGTCACCCCGGCCGGTACGACAACCCCGCGCAGTAGAAGTGCAAAGATCACATTGGAAAGAAAAAACACCTCCAGGGTGTGTAGTCCAATCATGGTTAGGGGTTTCCACTTCAAAACCTAACTCTCTTTTCCGGTCATCCAAACCAGCCCCCACGCCACACCACCTCAAACTTTCTTCGCTCAATAGGTCAGAGGTGGAATACACCCGGGTCTGGTGTTGGCAACTATTTCCTAAATCCCAGGTTATGGTTTCTAAAAAAGCCCTCTCAAAATGGTTAAGGGAAGAATTATGCTCGATCTGAGTCCACTGATAATCTTCGCTCACACTAGAACGGAAAGGGAATCCTATCCTAGATTCAACCACTACCCATCTCCCCTTAAAATCTACCTTGTTAGAAGGGGAATCAAAAAGTTGAACTCTATTCCTACGAGGACGAAGTGAAAGGGTATTATCAGACATCCTTAAAGAAGAGAAAAACATTCTAAGGATGTTCATGGATAGTTCAAATCCTAATCTACGTCATAAACAAATTAAGGCAAAAAGAGTCCGGACAGCGTTGGGATGAATTTGCTCAAGCTGTACTCGAGCAAACACAAGGAAATCTACAAAGGCGGGGTCCATAGGAAGCCTAAGTCCTACCTCGAAGTGAGCTAAAGGAAGCGGGATATGACTAAGGGACATCCTACCCGCTTCGGAAACTACGAATATCCTATATATATTGGGGTCTATACCACAGTTACGAGCAAAAGAAATGGCTTGGTTGTTGGTAATCCTACTTCGTCAAAAAGCAAAGTCAGTAGTCAGAGGTGCAGGCATGGGAAGTTGGAAAGGAACACCCGTTGGGACTTCGGCTACTGGGTTCCCCCTAACTATTGCCACTGATACTTCATCGGACTGAGGAGCAGGCAGAGGGTCCCCAAAACCCTCAACCATCAATTCATCAACTTCTTCCCTAGCTACATTTTCTTCCCGAGCGGCCATTATAACCTGCGATTGGAAATTCAAACTTTAGAACCCCATTCAAAGAACTATCCAGAAGAGTATAAACTAGCCTACAGAGCCTAGAGCAATTTGGTTATTTGAAACTCTTAACTAAGAGGACAACGGGGAGAAGCAAGTCTATATCCAGAACAAAAGAACCACGCCCATTTTTTTGAACGATTAAATACCTAAACCCATGAAGATTTTCACAAAAACCCATCATTCCCATACACACACAAAGAAACCCGTATTGTTTCCGCATCATCTAGAGCAGAAACCAAAAGATGAAACAGCAGAAGGATGTTCATACTTCAAAAAGCAAAATTCAAAAAAACTTATACAGAGGACAACCATGGCGAAATCTCAGAAAACGGTAAAAAAACTCTTTGTTGAGAAGAGGACAAAACATACTTTTTTTATTGGTTGAAGCAGAAATCTGAGAGTGAAATCACAGGACTGAACTTACGACGAGAACAAAGATGGAAGAATCTTCAGGAAAATACAGAAGCAGTAATGGCAGGAATAGTTTAGAATGAAGAAAAAGATATGAAGAAAGGCAAGAGGATTGTCTCTTAAAAGAAAGCTGAGGGGTTTTGAATAAAAGTTGTACGCACAAATTTTGTCATAATTATTTACTAGGTTCAAAACGCATCGGAGAAGGTGAAAAGGTATCCTGTCGGCTGACAGAATTCTGGCATTAATGGCAGAGATGCATGAGGTGAAGCAACAGTGGTCTCCATCAAAAACCCTAAAGATACCTCGAAAATATATGAAGTCTCATACTAACGAAAATCGATAGCCCGCTAGAAAACTTCAGGGAGCAAGTTATCCACCGAAGTACATCACGAAATTGTGTTACAATTCGCTGAGGGGCCACTGAATGGTAAATAGCACCTATTAAGGGTAAATATGTCATTTGACATTAAGATTAACCGCATAAATGCTCATTACTTCGTATTATTGGCTAAAAAGTGAATAACATGCCTAAAAGATGGGATTTATAATTCCACCACCTCAAATCGTGGGTTCCCACTCTCTCCACGACCCAAGACCGTTTTCCATAACGGCACTCCCATAATAGCAACATTAATAGATCCCACGATCTGATTAAGCATAATTCCATCATCTCCTACACTTACCTCCCCAGAAAGAAAGACCATAAAAGGGAGGAGAAGGAGAAAGGTAAGGCAGTCAATGCCAGATATCCAAAATTATTCTTCATAAATTCCAAACTGACTTGATCTTCGGAGAGTTCACAGGGAATTCACATCCCCACTGAACTTCCTCTATTTTGCAGGTGACTCATACTTCGGAATTCTCAAAGATTCCTCGACACAAATTTACTTTCTCACCCTCGAAATATCCAAACTAATTTTTGACGAATCATTATTTTATATATATATATATATAATAATGATTCCAGATATTAAAATAAAAGAAGTTAATAAGTTAGAAGATTTTCTAAAGAGAAAAAATTAAAAATAAGAAGAAAAGAAAAATTTGAGAATCTTCGAGTAAAAACTGAGGAATAACCTTAAGTGTTTTCGACCTTCTTATAAGTCTCAAAATCGATGAAGCTTAAATTTTGTTTAAAAGTTTAAAAATGGAAACTTATTGGCGAATTTGTTCAAATTAGCCTATTTTTCCGAAAGAGAGAAAATATAGTAATAATAATAATAAATAGGGTAAACTATCCCAGATACACCTCTTAAAGGTCAAAATCCAGTTTTTGCATCTCAAAGATTTTTTGTACATAGAATGCCACTAACGTTTCAAAACGTCTCACTACATGCACCTCTTTTAAGTCAAACCGTTAGTGACTCAATTTTGTCGTTAGTCAACCTTTTTTGACTATTTAGTACTATTCCAGTTAGGGGCATTTTTGTCCTTTTTTTTTTTTTTTAATTTAAATTTTTTTTCTTTCCTTCTTCTTCCTCTTTTCTCTCTCTTCCTTCTTTCTCTCTCCTTCTTCCTCCTCATATCTCTCCCCATCTTTGTATTTCTTATATATTTATGTGTGACTCTAAATTTTCTTATCTTATTTGTTATCCATATAGAAAAATTCTTAAATAAAAAAAAAAATTAACGCTAGAAGGAGGGCTTGAACCTCCCGACCTTGTGGTTAAGGGCCACACGCTCTAACCAACTGAGCTATTCCAGCATTAATGTTAAAATATTTCAATTTACTTAATCTAAATTAATATAAATTAATTTCATTTTTTAAAAGTTGGGTATTTATATACAAAACAAAGCCAAAATTCGGGTCTGCTGTTGGAAAGGGGGGAAATTGAAACCCGACCCGATAGGTTGAATTGCAAATTTGAAGTTCAACCCAATCGTAACAGAACCCCGCCATAGCCTGAACCCTGGATGGCAACCGCCATGACCCATTTAACAAACCTTCGCATCCTTTTCTGCCCAGCTAATCACCACCCCGTTGCCACCGCCTCTCCTCTTTTTCTCTCTCCCCTCATGTATAAATCAAGCTCAAAGCTTTCTTCGTCCTTTTCTCTTTTCTTCAAACCTAAAACCCAATTCCCACTGCAACCCCCGCTCACCTTATAAATACTCCTGCAGACAAAGATCGGGAGAGATATGAGGAGGAAGAAGGAGAGAGAAAGAAGGAAGAGAGAGAAATGAAGAAAAAAAAGAGAAAAAAAATTAAATTAATGAAGAGAGAAAGAAGGAGGAGTGAGAAAAAAATTTAAATTAATGAAGAAAGAAAGAAGGAAGAGAGAGAAAAGAGGAAGAAGAAGTAAAGAAAAAAAAAATTTTAAAAGTTTTAAAAAAAAAATTTTTTTTAAATTTAAAAAAATTGGACAAAAATACCCCTAACTAGAATAGTACTAAATAGTGAAAAAAGATTAACTAACGATAAAATTGAGTCACTAACGGTTTGACTTAACAGAAGTGCATGTAGTGGGACGTATTGAAACGTTAGGGACATTCTATGTACAAAAAATCTTTGAGGTGCAAAAACTAGATTTTGACCTTTAAAAGGTGCATTTGGGATAGTTTACTCTAATAAATAAGTAAAGCTAAACTAACCAAACAACCTTCTCCTCTACAACTTTTCTTTAAAAGAGTAGTATATATATTTGTTTGATTTCTTTGACAATTTTCATCCAACAAGCAAGATCACGTATTTTATTTTCAAACTGGATGAAAAAATAAATAAAAACTAGCCATCATCATGAGAAACTTAGTATTTTGCATTTTAAGAACTGAAAAAATCCTGTCGAATAATTCCCTTAATTACTCATTAACCTAGAAGAACTTAAGCTCTGCCCCATCATAAAAGAACACTCCAAAGAGTCGCCGTGCCTTCAGCACACTTAGAATGTACATCTTTTATTCTCTCAACTGATCTACAAATTCCACTACATCTCCAATCAAATGATGCTACACAGGCGTTACCTGCTTGTGCTTTCCATTCACACTCTGTAAACTCAGTTGAAATTACGAAAACATTATTAAGAAAAAGAAAAAGGAGAAGAGAACAAAATATGTGAAGTGCAACTGAAATTCAGAATTGCATACCAGGTGGAGTTCCACAGCACATATTACGATCATCAATGTGCTCAACCTCAAGGCCAATAAGCCATGCACCGAGTGACACGTCTTCATTTGCATACTTGTGCAAGAGTAGTCTGAAATCACCAAAGTGAAGTTGAAATGACTATTAGTACAGAGATCAGACTGGAAAAGTAAAGAAGATCTAAAAGAATGACTTGAAGAGTGAAGATAACCAGGATTAGATATCATGAAAATCCGTAATTGCAACAACCAGCCAATCAGAACAGTATCTTCCAAGGCAGAGAACTCACGGTATTGGAAAACAAACTAATTTTTAAAGAGAATGCAAGGAGGACGTTGTTTCAGTCAACACTATCTAGACCTCATTGCACTCTTCGACATTAAATTCATGGCAAACTTACTGTTATAACCTTCAATTTTTTCAAAATTGGGAAAAATAGGTGGCAGGGTCAATTGTATGTATAGCCGAAATGCAGTTTTATCAAAAGTTCTGTTACAATTTCACAAACACATATTGTTAAAAGAAACCAAAATCCTCTTACTGATTAGCAGATATATATGTTGCCAGATCCTTGGAGATAGCATAAATCTGCCCAGTCGCATGTCTGAAGTATTTGTTTCCCTCCTCTCCAAATTTCCAAAACTCAGGTTCATGATACTTGACCGTCCTACATATGGGACAGTATCTCGATGAAAGGAAGAATACATGTTGTTGGGAAAGCAAGATACAGCAAGATATAACTGTCAAAGGCAAAGATATATAGAAATTACTTTTGATAAAGAACTGGTCCAGATTTCATACATCCGATGTACACCCTAGGCTTTGAACGATGCCGAGCAAGGGTAGCAGCAAGTGTACCTGTTATAAACCTCCAACCAAGTTAGTAAAAACCTGAAAACTGAGAAATAGTATTTCCCTACATCTACAATCACAGAGAAATAAATCAATTCAAGAAGAGAAAAAAGGGAAAATCTACCTAGATTTACATGAACATCATCATCAACCTTAATATAAAATTCAGCATCCCATTCTGCTACTGCAGTAGAAAAGAATGCTTTTGTCTTTGCAGATAATTCATGGTATCCCTCAACGTGTGCCTATATAACATCAAGAAAGCACTTTATAAGACAAGTCATAAATAAATTTTGCCTATTCAATAAAAGACCTTTTTATTTCTTACGAGCCTAAGAATGTCCTTGTGTTGAGTGGCCTCTAAGTCAATTGCTTGGTCCAAAATGCTGTTGGATGTTGCACTGCATATGGTAGTTAATTGATTAAAACTAGATATCTAATAAGTAACAGAAGTGTAAGTGAAAATTTACCCGTTTCTTCCTGTTACCTCTGATTGAAACTACTATCTCACAAAAAATTTGTGAGACATAAGTCCAAAAACATTAATTTCTATGATTTAATTTTTCAAGCTGAGAAAATTTTCAGAGGGCAGGTCATAATTTCAGTTGTATATCATCACAAGTTGTTTCCTCCAATCTTATATTTTCCAATTTTCATTTGATATAAGTGGGAGACCCAATACACGCAGTGAAGCTGATTAGGAAGACAGAAATATGGATAACTGGTTGCAGTATCATTGACCACATCAAAAGTATGACAGAGTATCCTACCCATGCCATGACATGAGTGAACATTTACTTTGGTTCAAGTAATTGAATTTAAGACCATCATAATATCTGTGCATCTAACTGTTTCTGTCAAGCAAATATAATAACCCTTTCTGTATTAATTTTCTATCTAAACCATGGGCTAATTGACAAACTAATGGATTCTGGATATAAAAGGAGGAAATAGAGATACTAGAGAAATTGACATCAAGTCCCTTTGATGCAGCAGATAAAGTAACATTCTCTGATCTAACGTATATAAAGTAACATTCTATCTAATGTATAGGTACCGTGAATATGATTCACACAATGGATACAGAAACTAATATAAAAACTGTGCATACACCAACTAGCATCTTGCTATATTTACTGGTTTAGATTTCTCATTTGAATGTACTGACAACACAAGCCTTCTGGCATGTTATATCCATAATCCAACCAATAGATAGAAAGCAACAAGACATGAAGAATCCTGTCACGTTAACTTCAAAATATTATGTAATCACGAAATATAAATCAATGACATATTTAGAAGAGTAGTTTTCATTTTTAGATATATATATATGTATATATATATATATACACACACGTATATATATGCATTTATGATGCTAGAATCCCTTGCAAGTACAAATCCCATAATAGGGAATCTGACCGTTCCATAATTAGAATGATGCTGCAGAATTAATTTTTGGAACTAATTTGCTGCATATCCAAAGAGATTGAGAACCTGATCATCATTTATATCAATCTTTGGTACAAGGGGTAAAAATCAACTCCTTGCATCAATATAGTA
The DNA here is from genome assembly GCA_027405835.1 of Asclepias syriaca. Classification (NCBI taxonomy): domain Eukaryota; kingdom Viridiplantae; phylum Streptophyta; class Magnoliopsida; order Gentianales; family Apocynaceae; genus Asclepias; species Asclepias syriaca. The sequence continues at coordinate 9,715,759 of CM049928.1, read as the reverse complement.
TAACTGGTAGTAAACTGAACAGGACTGGTGAATGAGGAACAAATAAACTAAAATGATAATAATAATGCAGACATGAAAAGGATTCCTGCAATGGTAGGAGAATCCAGCGCTGAAACTTGAGAACAATTCTTGCAGGGTACTTCTACTTAGATTTTGGCAGAGAAAGAGAATGCTTTTTCTTTTGCAAATTTAATTTTGCTTCTGCTCTTACTAATAGGGTTTGAGAGAGGATCACAAGGGAAAATTCAAATGAGTCGGCAGGGACTTGATGAATTGCAATTCTCATCCTTAGTAATTTTAATCACACACAGTAGAATTTTAAAAATCTTTTCAGGGGGGACAACTCTTAAAAACTGGGGATCTATTCCTTGGAAGTGCCACATAAATAAATCTTAAATTTTTTTTGGGCCATTATGCCCAGTTTAAGTTCTGCTACAGGGAAAACTGATGTCTTATAGTCAAACACAGTAAAAGGAAACATACAAGCAAAGGTATCATTTCAAAATTCTGGGCATTCTAATAACATGCATTTCTTGGGAATGAAGTTTAGGCTGTACCAAACGAAACCTTACACCATCTAGTACTCAAATAACATAACAATACAGTTCCAGATGCATAAGAAACTTGAAATTAGATAAATATTCTGAAACCTTAAACAGAATTTCTATGTAGTCTCTAGACCATTAAAATATTCTTCTTCTATCCTAAGCCTACAGGTACAGTTACACTCTTATGAATTTGATCCATCATTTACATGCTAATCATTCTCCCACACACTGCTCAAAAATTACAGTAACTAAAAGGTTGTATTATAGCTAAATTAACTAAGCTAACTTCAGCTTCATTAATCCAAAACATCTTTTTTCCTAAAAGAAGCCATCTGATGGTCCTAGTTTGCTTACAGTGAAAGATATTAATAAGAGTCCAAGTTATTAATCTGCTAAGAAAAACCCAAGATATTAATTAACTCCTTGCATCAATATAGTATAACTGGTAGTAAACTGAACAGGACTGGTGAATGAGGAATAAATAAACTAAAATGATAATAATAATGCAGACATGAAAAGGATTACTGCAATGGTAGGAGGATCCAGCGGTGAAAGTTGAGAACAATTCTTGCAGGGTACTTCCTTCTACTTAGATTTTGGCAGATTAATAACTTGGGTTTTACATTCACATCATATTTACTATTCTTATTCTTAGTTAAAGTTAATCCCAACCACATGATATTTTAGCTTTATTTTGGTTATCCTTATTTTGTTTCAATGTCTTCAATTACACCATTTTATCTTGAAACTCTTCTTAATCAGATATGTGCAAGAAATATGCTGAGATACTAAGTTGACATTTTTTAAGTACGTGTAGGCCAGCAACAGCAAAAGTGACTACAAACTTAATCAAGGCACAAAAAATAGTTGTAATAAAAATTCGTTTCTTCCATGTAAAATTTTTGAAAGCTTAAATTGCACATTCCTGCAACTTGTATGCTGTTAGCGAAGAATAACAACGAACAATGGCAATACAAAGATATGCAAGGTTTTCATAACTAAGGGGACAAGATAATTGCAAGGTCAAGTCAGTATCGTATTGGAAGCATTCCCAATTCATTGTCCATTAGCAAGAGATTCCAAATGAGGGGGAGACCATTCATTTGCATTTCTTGGTATGGTACATGATCTAGCAAAATTTTGCAAAGCAGAATATATAATCTTGTTGTGGACAAAAAGCATATGCCTCTATTATCAGTCCATAAAGCCTCCCATTCCTATTGACCAATATTAACTGCTAACCAGTTACCAACCATTAGGACAAGCTGACAGATGTCTGAAATTTAAATGAACAAAATAACTTAGTATTTAGATAGGAAGTTCTGAAACTAATACTGTGTCTAATCTTCATTAGTTTGAAGGTACCATAAGACTCCTTCATAGGATTTCAATTAAAACTTATTAAAACTTAAGTCTTGCTTATAAAATTAGATAGTAACTTATATCAGATAATCCTTCTTTATTCTAAAAAACAGAGGAACTAATCATTCCCATTATGTACAAGACGAAATCTGACAATATTCGAAAATGTTTTGTATGCAGTTAAGAAATTTTCATAAAGTTTTGACAATATGGGAAAAAATGTAGTAGCAGGTCATATATAACTGTTGGTTCAATGCAACAGCATCTAAAACCATTAAGCAGTTCCCATATTTGCTTGAATGAATATCTAGAAGGTTCGTCTTCCTCAAAGTTTTCCCATATTCCCTCAAATACTTTAAGCGAGAAAAAAAAATGCAGAAAATATCAAGTGTCCTACACATTTTTAATTATTTCCTGTTAAGGTACTTCTTGATTAAAATAGGCCGATCCTTGTATAGAATTACTATACTCACTACCTCTAAGAGTATCATACAAGATACAGTGGAAAAAAACTGGGAGGATGTCATCACAAGATCAATCGCATGTATAGATAACGAAGAACAGCTAAATGAAAAAGAAAAATAAATGCATCATGGATGACAAATGATAATATAGTAGAAATAATTCACCTGTGGCCAATCATGAAACGAACAACTATTCCCTTCTCTTGCTCTAACTGTAGTAGCTTTTCACCTAGTTAAATATGACATGAAAACTACCAAATAAGTAAGCCAAGCATATTAAGAAAATAAAAGAAAAATGGATATTATTAATCAGAACCTCTAGGCAACCAGGTTTCTCTGACAGAATCACGTCTCTTCCTGCTACTGAAGGCTGTGTTAATCCCAATGACCATAAATGCTTTTTTCCTGACCCCAGTGTCACCTAAGGCAGTCAAATTTTCCATTTTCTCTACCTTGTCAGTATTTCCAGATGAAGGTAGTTCCAGTCGAAGATTAACAATTGAGTGATCCAGTGATCTGGTTTGGCTCAAAAAGAAACCATTAAAAGCTCGTTAATCAATACTTTCCTCTTTTTTCTTTTCCTTTCTCATTTGTTTTTCTATTTTTAACGTATGTCCAAATAAGCCAAATTTTCCAAATAGTTATACAAGAAAACCACAATCTCATATCATATATTAAAAAAATATATTCTTTAGTCCCTTCTTCACATCAACTTTAGATACTTTATTGAAATATGACTGAATTTACTGGCATGAATTAATTGAGTTTATGGTAACTAACAAATTGTGCATCAAAATTCTGAAGCAGTTTGAAAAATATAAAGTAAGAAGAATAATACGCACCTAATAGCACCATGAGCTTCTTTATACTCTCTCATCATAGTCTTCCTATCCTGCTTTTTCATTTTCATGGATTCTCAATGACAAATTGAAAGATAAAAAAAATAAAATGACAAAATACATGGTCAACTCTTGCTACCTTCTCCATTGGTGTCTCACAGTCATTGGAAATAGAATTAAATTCCTGTTGCCGCCTTCTTGTGGAAATGATCTGATCATCGGTTTCCATTGGTAACAACGCCCTGAAACTCCATCACCAACACAATTAAGCTACAAAATCAATCACTGATACAGAATTCGGAATACAGTACACCATAAAAGCAATTAATAACAGGAATAATAATAATAATAATAATTTTTATTTTTTTTTAAGTAGAATAACTAGATGAATAATTTGATAAATTTAAGAAAGGCAACATAAAACATGTCAAGCTCCATAAAATTTCACACAAATTGAAAGACACCTCTGTTTCCGAAGGGGAAAAAGAGAGGAATCCATTTTCAGAAGAAGAATACAATAGAAATGGTAAATTTAAAAGGTTAAAAAAAAATAAATAAATAAAATACCTGCTGGCGAAGAGCATGCCAAGGCCAAAGCTGAAGACGGAGAAAAGAAGAATCCATTTCGGTGAAACTTTGCCTTTGATGCTGTTTCTATTCTTGATGTTCATGTTCATGTTCATTTTCATGGCGATGAGTTTTGGAATGTTAAGCAGGCCACCAATGATCGGAATAACACAGAGCGCGGGGGATATTTATATTCAAGAGGAGAAGATAGTAGTTTAGTTTGAGCTTTTTTGTTTTTTCAATCAAGTAAAAATTCGTCATAGTTTTAAATAAGGAATCTTCCTAATTAAATATTTATATTTTCGAATCTATATTTCTATTTTTATGTTACTAAATCTTACAGTTATTTAGGGTTACTTAATTTTATTATTTCTACTATTTTAATTGTTAAAGAAATGACATTTATTTTTATGAGTTTATATATAGTAAAAAGTTAAAAATAAATATTCTTTTAAAAATTATAATTTTTTAAAATTATAAAAATAAAAATAAAAATAAAAAAAAATTCCAGCATGAAAGGCAAAACTGACGGGAAAAGAGTCCAACTTTGAATTGAATAACCGCTGGTAGTGACGTTAATGAAACGGTGGAAAACAAAAATGTATTGAATTGAATCTGCCAGACAAAATGCCGTTTTATATTCAATATGTGGTCATCTCAAAGCCAATGCCGTGCTTAACACGATGTTTCTTTTTTTTTTTTTCTTTTTTTTCTTTTAAAATCTTTGAATTATTTTCCCTTATGACATAAATTTCTTTTCTTTTTTTTTTTTTGAGAAATTATAATAATTAAGTTATAGCTTATTTATCTCAAAAATTTTAAAAAATATTTAAGAAAATTATTTTTTTAAATAAATAAAAAAAATTACGTTTTAAAAATATAATATTTTTATAAGAAGTAATAAGTTAGTAACAGTATTAATTATAATTTTATGAACTTTATTAGTTTGAAATATAATAAAGATAAAAATAGGTTCAAACTTTAATGTAGTAATTGTTCAAATAATAATTTCTTATATTTTCATTTAATGAGTTTAGTCCTCTTTCAATATTTGAAATTTTTGGTAAAATAGGTCCAAACTTTTTTTTTTTTTTTACTATATTTGTGTTAAACGTATTGAAATTTAAGTGAATGAAAACCTTTTAAATAGAAATAATAATATACATTTATAGTTGATTAAGTTTGACATGTTAACAAAATTTTCTTTTGGTTAAAGGATTAAAGGTGGATCCATAGGTGAGTAATCTAATAATACTTCTTATTAAAATCCCTCCTTTAAAGATAATTTTACAACTAAATCAGCTTATGAATTACTAAGGTTGAAACAGTCAACAAGAGGAGTTTAACGGGGAAACATATTATGGTTGGTCACACATGATCTCGCATGAAGACGATGAATTTTCTTTGCCAACCAAAGATCATAGATGAGCCATCTTGTGATTGATGGGATGTTAGTGTTGAATCTACTACATGCAATGAGAGAATTATGCTTGTTCAATTGTGTTTAGAAGTTGTTGGTGCCTCACCTGCCCACACATAAGAATGAGGCTTCGTCCTTACTACCATCTCATTGCCCAATCCTCTATAATTCTACATGATCACACAAGACCACAAAGCATTTGGTGTCTTGAGCACCCTCCATACCAATTTGGTGGAGAAATAGAGAAGTCTTCAGAAATATTTTCAAGAGGAAGAAAGGTGTCTTGGTAGAATTCTGGGGGTACAAAGGAGATTGGAACAGTACCAGATCTATGGAGAAACTTGAAGGGAAGCTGACGGAGGAACTCAATAATATTCTGCTTCAAGAAGAGAGCTACTGGCGGCAGAAGGCTCGAGTGAACTGGATTGCAAATAGCAAACGAAACACGAAATATTTCCACGCCAGCGTGATCAGACGCCGAAGAAGAAATTGCATATGGGAATTGAAGTTAGATGAAGGTACGTGATGCTCAGATGACGCCCAATTATACAATTTGGTAAGAAGCTTCTACAAGCAGCTATATGTGAGAGATACCTCGGTCAGCTGGAACAGTCAAAGTTGGAAATTCTCAAAATTACGAAGAAATTGTTGATGGTGGCTGAATAGATTTGTGACAGACCATGAGGTGAAATTGGCGATATTTAAAATGGGTTGAAATAAGGCATCGGGGCTTGATGGATTACCGACAATCTTCTTCCAAAGACATGGGAATCATGTGGGGGCAACAGTGGTAAGGTTTGTACAGGAGGTGTTCGAGTCGGGAACTATCCCGAAGGATATAAATGGTTCCAACATCTGTCTCATACCAAAAACAGACCACCCCTCTAATGTGACGCAATTTCGACCAATCTGCCTTAGTAATGTGGTGATAAAACTGGTAAAGAAGATCATTGCAAATAGACTAAAGCCATTAATGAAAGACCTTGTGGGAGAATGGCAGTCTAGTTTCATCCCCGGACGACGAATGATAGACAATGTGGTGATTGCATAGGAAACTCTACACTCATTGAACAAGAAGAACGGGAACAAAGGGAGTATGGTTATAAAGATCGACTTGGAAAAAGCGTATGACCGAATTGATTGGGGGTTATTTGAGCGAAATCCTTAGGATGGTGGGTTTTGAACACAAATTGATCAGCATCACAATGAGTAGCCTAACTTCCTCAACTCTTTCGGTGATATGGAATGGTAGCAAGACGCAAAGTTTTGTTCCGGAAAGGGGTCTCCGACAAGGAGATCCATTATCACCCTATCTCTTTGTATTATGCATGGAAACACTAAGCCATAGAATACAAGATGTAGTGAATAAAGGGTAGCTTGCAAAGCCTTACAACAGGGTCCCAAGATATCACATTTGTTCTTTGTGGATGATCTTCTGCTATTTGGAGAGGTGTCGGAGAAACAAGTCTGAGTCATGCAACAAGTTTTGGAGATTTTTTGTAAAGAATCTGGAGAGAAGATCAATTTGGGGAAATCTAAGGTTTGGTTTTCACCAAACACGGCCCGTTGAGTAATTCCATTAATATCTTCAAAATTTGGAATCCCGCATACGATGGACTTGGGAATGTATCTTGGTATACCATTGATTCATGGAAGATGCAAGAGCCACAAATTCCAGTATCTGGTTGATAAAATCAGAAAGAGACTAGGTGGGTGGAAACACAAGGTCCTTTCGCGAGCTGGACGTCTTGCATTGATTCAGTCAGTGAATGTGGCAATACTTGCATATGTGATGCAATCGAACAAGATACCTGGGAAGATCCGAGATAAAATTGAAAAAGTCAACTGAGATTCTTTAGGGGGGATTACGAGCAAAGTCAATCCATGCATACAGTAGCATGGAGGTACATCTACCGACCTAAGAATATGGGAGGATTGGGAATTCACTCGATGTTCGATAGTAATAATGTCCTACTTGCGAAGCTGGCATGGAAGGTTTTGAAGAATCCAGAGGCTTTATGGGTTTGAGTCCTCACAACAAAATATGGACAGCTACGGGAAGCAGCAGGAGATCCGCCTAAAAGTAACTCAGTCATCTGGAAGGGTCTCAAATGGGGGTGCCAGATACTTAGACAAGGCTTGTAGAATGTACAAGATCAGCAACAGACCTCATTGTTCTGTCCTCAAACGGCAATTTCACCACAAAGTCTGCATATGACCTCATTGTTCAACTACTGTTGACCGAGACAACATTTAATTGGAAAGAATTATGGAGGTTCAAAGGACCACCCAAGGGCTCGCTTGCATTATGGCTGTTATCCCACGACAGACTTAAGACAAGTCATCTCTTATGGCAGAGGCAATGTATTGAATCTCCCAAATGTAAAATCTGTAACACTCTCTTAGAAATCTCGATGCATGCGGTGCGAGATTGTTGTTTGCCACATCAAATCTGGGACTACATTGTACTGCGATACCTTTGGTGGAGATTTTGGGAAAGCTCAAATACAAAGGAGTGGGTCGCACTCAACATTCTTCAGACTCATCATCCAACAGAACATGGAAGATGGAGGTATATATTTCGCCAAGCTATCGTGGATATTTGGCATTGGAGAAAAGTTAAATTGTTTTAGGAGGTAAACTCCCCACATGTAATACAGGCACTAACTGAATGTGGTCTATGTTCATCCTAGCTATCTTTCTGGAGGCTGGGAGTAATTTTTGGCCTTGGTGGCTATGTACATTTGTTATTTATTATATAGCAACATATAATCCCTTTAGAAAAAAAAAAATCTTATATACATCTACAACTAAATCCACGGATGCAACATATGATCTCCCTCTCTCTCTCTCTCTCTCTCTCTCTCTCTCTCTCTCTCTCTCTCTTATATATATATATATATATATATATATATATATATTACTAAATAACATTTTTCTTTTTCTTTTTTTGTAAATACAAAATTAAATACATATTTTTTATAAAATAAAATAAATTTTAAAATATATATATATATATACCCTAAGTTCAACTCAAATTGTTAAAATCGGTTCAAACCGTTATACTTCATAAAAGAATATAATAGCAAGGGCAAAAAGAAGCAAGCTTGTATATAATATAGATTACAACTTTTGTTCTTATAAGAAAATTATTAGTGCTAAAAGTCAAGTGTTAGCACTTTTCCTAGGTAGAAAAATAAATGACAAAACAAGACTCCACATGGACAGGATGTACTATATAACACATAACATCCCATTCATTACGAAAATTACCTCAAAATGCCGTAGTACGCTCTTGACAAAAGGCAACTTATGATCCTTGCGACCGTAGAATTGCTAAATGACCATGGGGTATTATTTTAACATCAAGATTGTGATCTAATTTAACAATACCTTCAGTACCATCCATGCCAATAAGCCTTCCAATCAACCCTCGGTGGACCCCACCCATTACCCATATCCTATCTTGCTTTCGAGGTTGAACAACATCAATTTCATTTGGTTGCACAGTGACTATTTCATCATTGCCGTTTGATCCTTCCTGAAGTGCAACCTTACATGAACCATCCTGGACAAGGAAAAAGTAATAATAATCAGAAGACGGAGAATTATTATCATCATCAAGATTCCCATGTCAAAGATGAAACTAATAGGCAATATACGAACCCAGGATTCTGCTCCATGCATTATACTTAAGTAAACTACAAGATAAGCCATTACAGTTTATCCCCTAAGCATTCAAGGTTGACTTGTGATAACCCTACTAAAGTTTCCATGTTTTGATTAGGATTTGGATGAAAATACTCCACTAACAGTGATAGTCACCCTTCATTTTAGCCCTCTTAACTTGAGTTAAGACATCATAAAATTGTCAAACTCCTCAATATGGAAATCAACATAAAATGAAAATTGTTTAGAGTCTGTAAGTTTCCCATGAGAGCCCCTTGCAGCTAAACCACCAACAATAATAGGTTAGATCAAACTGCAACTTCAATCACTTGTACAATTACTTAAACCAGAACCGGGATACAAAAATGATGGGGCAGCATAACCACCCTATCCTGAGTACTGATGAGTCAGCACATGGGAAATCATATTCACTTTCATTCAATGATCTATAAGAGATTCAACTCCTAAGTTCCTTGTTCTAATTCAATTCAAGGGACAGATTACTAATTTGTACATTCCTTTTGTGCAAGTAGCAATACCCCAAATCTTCCATTAAAACATCATCATTAGTTTATTTCTATTAAAACACAATTAATGGATGACAACAATGAATTATAAAAACTAAGAATGTTGAGATATATGCATGTACGTACCGGAAGCACCTCCCTAATAACTCCAAGTACAATATCATCACCACCTCTATGGACATTAACCAAAATGTCTGGATGAAACCATAAACCTTCATTATCCCCACCTGCAAAATAACATCCCTCATAATGATAAGAGATACAATTTCAAAATTCCCACCGGTAACATAGAGCTTCATAAAACCACTTTTATAAGCTGTCTTAAATGGCATAAAGGGACCATATAAAAGTGCTATTCATGCAGAGACAGGATCCCACATATAATTAAAGCAGGAAAAAAACAGTTATAGAAAGAAAAATGACAATAGGAAACAGACCTACTACAGGTGACATCACGTCCATGCCACCCCCGGGTGTCATAGGTTGTCCGCCAGGTGTACCAGGAAAATATGCAGAATTTGGAGTCATTGGGGGCTGCCCGCCAGGAGTTGATGGCAAATATGGGCTGGGAGCATTTGCTGCAAAGGAAAACCAATAATAATTGAAGTGATGTAAAAACAGGGAATTGCCACAATAGTGCAAGTCTCAATCCTGAACTCCAATTTAATTACCATAGGCAGAATTGTTATCCCTCGGTGTACCAGCTTCAGCATAGCCTGGAGTAGGAGCTTCATATGTCCTAGAAGGAGGACTACCAGGCTGAAAATAAATGAGAATTAAGAGAGCGTGAGAATATGAATTAATTCTCAATCAATGAATTACTCATAAAGCAGGGATTGGGCATACCCGATATTGTGGACTGGTCCCCCAGGAAGCTGGATTACCCTCCTCCCAGTCATCCCTGATATGGTTATTCCAATTTTATAATGTCAGCATCCAAAAAATACTCAAATGAACATACTCATATACAACAAAATATAAAGTCCTTGCACATGGAACCCAACTTTATTTCTCCTTTTTGCATAGCAAGCCTAGAAAGTAATGAAGATAGAAAATAATTTAAAAAAAAAAAAAAAAAAATAGAACAAAACAAAAAAGGTATGAGTTGATTAGCAGTCTGTTTTATATAAAATCTGAAATGGAGATTCTAATAACACAATCCCAAGGCTACTGACTCTTCATTCCAGTAAATCTTCATTGTAGCACTACTTTATCTGATTCTCCTTACATTTTAAAAAGTGTGTGATTTACGAAGCGCAAATTTTTTTTATATCTTGTGTGTCAAGACAGTTCCCAAATATCCACTTAATAACCTAGGGCAAGGTCAAGATCCATTTTGTATTTTGGATAAAAGGAATTTCAAATTTCAAATTTTGGTAAAGTGAGATATGCTCTTCAGACACATGGAGTTAAAGAGTCCTTCACATCAACAGAAGCCAGTTGCAACCTTCTCGTATATCAGTATTCATCCAAGTTAGCATTTGAAATCATTTTGTTCTCTTTGATGTATTAAGCATCAACAAATAGATAAAACAAGCTCTAGTTGATGTCAATCAAGAATTTGGAATCATTCTGCAACTAGAAAGTGAACATGAAACACATGTACCATAGATATACCTTAACTAGGTAAATTCAGAAATCACTACAAAATTCAGAATCTCCATCTTCTCGATCATAGTAACGTACCAGCCTTTTCATTCATTTCTAAACAAAAAGCATCCACCTTTGCTTGGATATCATTAATCATAAACCCAACCAACAAAGGTGCGAGAGAGATAGTCAAACCAATAAGACCAGAAAGAAAAAAAAAAAAAAAAGCAACTCTCCACAAAAGAAGGTGGCCATCTAACATCTAAAGCCTGCTAAATCTATTAAAGATTAAGTACACAAATTCCTATTAGTAATTAGTCTTAAGTAAAACCTCTGGATACTTCAACTAATGCATAGCATCTTCTACCAACACCAACCATTAGTTCATTATTGTAGTACCAACACAATCCCAAAACAAGCCATACAGCAATGCATCAATCTTATCCAACTAATTCATAAAAATATCTACAAGCAAAACTTTATGAAATTGCTTAATATCTTTTACAATAGTTTTAAGCCTTATCAGCAATTAGGTTTTTATAAATTGAGTGTTTTAGATATACCATACTGATCTATGCATGCAACTAACCTGGGTGGACTCATTGGTGTGTATGGATTCCAGGCTCTGTCACGCATGGGTGTCCTCATGCCATCATGAATAGGTGTTGCTGAAGCAAAATATGAAGAAAAGGATTAGTTTCACATTAGTTGAAGCCACAAATAATTCTGATACTGATATAGGCTTGTGTTAGAAACATGAAACATACCCGCAGAATCTCTCATGGGTGTCATATATGGATGTAGTGGAGTTCGTGAAGGGTGCATGGGGGTCTCAGCACCTGAACCAAATCTAGAAGGCCCCCTGTAAGATCTTAAATAGTTAGAAAATCAGAATACAACAAAATAAAAATGAAAAACAATAACAGCATGTTTACCTGTATGGAGTTGAAACATTTACATTATCAGTAACATCGTCACGATTAACTGAACCAGAAGGCAGAGTATAAGGAGTATAATCAATTAATAATCCAAAGGAAAAATGCCCCAAGATCAAGAAACTTGCCTGTAACCACCTTCATCTGGGCCTCCAACTCCACCCGGAGAGTGTTACCTTTAACTTCTTTAACAAGCCCATTACAGCCCTTGTGATGACCTTTGCGGATTTTAATCGTCCGACCAACCAAATTATCATGCCCTCTACCACCTCTGAACCTTCCTCCAGCTAGAAAACAAAGCAAATAGGTATATCATCATTCTTTCCAATTAAATTAAATTGCACAATTAAAATTTTAAAAAAAAAATTAAAAAAACTAAGCTCAACGAACAAACCAACATAATCTAGACTGCAGATCTCAAAAATTAGAAACCATATTTCGAGAAAAAGGGAAAAAAAAAGAAAAAAAAAGAAAGAAGAACCAAAGGCTAGCTACAAGTGAACCCCTCCCTCTTCCCTCACCCCAAACAAAATATATATACACAAAAGTGTAAAGTAGAAGGGAAATAACAAAAACAGAACACATACAATTCACAGGCGGGCCACCTCTTGGCGATCTCATCGGAGATGAAGAATGAGATGGTGTTCTCATATTGCCAGGTCTTGGTAGAAGGGGGCGGCCCTATCACAATAATAATGAATTCATAAAACAGGAAAACCAAAAACACATCTAAAACTCATCAACGCAGTAAATCCTACTAACATTTCTGTCACCATTATAATGTGTTCCACCAACTAGCATACAAGACTCCGACTTGGCACAAATGAACCCAGCATGCTCAAGGTGATGGCGATCATAAACAAACACAATTCCCCGATAGATGTGTTCAATAGGACCTTGCTTACCCTGAAGCATTAAACATTTACCAATTGTTTCACTAAGTAGATAAAGTTAAAAATGAAAGGCAGAAAAAAATGCATGAGAACCCACACCCTGCAGGGGCCCTCCAAAATCTTGACAATGTCTTTTACTGCTAATTTGTTTCCCCTGCGATCTTGTGAATTATTTTTTCTTTCAATTTTGAATTTGATCTCCCTTAGCCTCACAAGTGCGACCTCTGGTTTCTCTGGAACACCTTTAAGGACCTGAACAATTAAAAAATTAGAGGGATCCATATAGTTCACTTATGTTATTTCCACATGAAGTTTTATACACTTACCTGAAAACCTTCACTTTCAACACGTATGATCACACCAAAGCTCATATCACTGCACATTGGATGCAAAATATTAGTTCTACTAACCGAAAACATTGACATGAACACTTAAAAGGAGAGTATCCTTACTCCAGTTGCACAAGATCATGGAGTTCATAGTCTCCTATTCTAGTAATTCCAGTTGTTACTTCAGAGCTCTCCACAACATTATCAGCAAACACACGCAGCTGAAGACAAAATGACAATGGACATGCCTGTTATTTAGGAAGAGACAACAAAAGGCAGAACCAGAAGAGAAGAAAACTTTACAAGTTCCTTAGTTGTATCTGACACTATGTTCACAACATGTCCTTCAATCGAAACAACCATCCCAGTTGCACCTTCTGTAGCACCAGTTACAACTTTCACGTGATTTCCAGGTTGAAAATATTTACAAAGACTCTTTTCACTGACTTCAAGAGTTTCCTGCCAAAGACATTGAAACCAAAAACAAACACTTCATAATGTCTTTACTAGGTAAGCCCCTGCTAAAGAATCAAAATCCCAAGTAGAAATCTCTATTTACCATTAAACCCTCCTCGTGTGGTTTTATATGGACAGAATCTTCCTCTACTTTCTCAACAGTTCCTTTCAAATTCTTAAGGTCACCCTTGACAACAATAACTCTATCACCCTTCAAGAAATGGCCTTTTTTTCTATTTGAGAAAAGGGTAGATAAACTAGCCATGTCACCATCCCCATTCTCAGTGGGCTGTCGAAATTTCTCAAGTTCATCAAATGTTGGTTGTATGTTAACAGTGCTGATTGATCTCACGGCCACTGTTTTGTACAAGAATCCGTCTTTAAACATCATGTTTTCAATAGTTTCAAAATAATCCCCAGTATTTGGATCCCTTCTTCGCTCTACTCGAATATGCATTTCCCTAGAAAATAGATCAGCAGATTACAAATGTGAAGCTAAAATAGCACTAAACACTACTTCTATTACGCTCATAGTAATACTGAGAATACCTAGCTTCCTCAATATTCATAAAACGTGGAGGCGGGGTGAATGCCTTTTTCTTTTGAACTTCTCTACCTTCCTGCAAAAGGTAAACTGATTTATCAAGAGCATACATACATATACAAAGAAAATCTTTCATAAATACCTCAATCACTTATAGAAAGATGTTATTTAAAAGCATGAAACTGAACTCTTTAGAATTTATAATGCAATCAACCATATTTGAATGAAATAAGGAATGTAAGGGGCGCATTATGTCTTCTGGAGTTGAGAACTAGTAGTAATGTATAGTAACACTTCCAAGGGAAGAAAACAAGTACTTGTAATTCCACATAATACCACAGGATATAGAACCAAACATAAATAAGATTTATGGTTATCACAAATTATGAATAGCACACACCAGCTTATTTGCAAGGGCCTGCAAGTCAATTCTTGGAATTAATTTTACTGTGACTCTCTGTCGCACATTGTCCACATCTACAACCTTCAAAAACAGATTGCCATATCAGAAGGGAAGCTAAGGATCATGATAACAGATCAAAATAGAGAAAATAGTAAAAGACTACCTTGGCAAGGTCCCCTTTATATGTTCCTAACTTCATTCTCACCCAAGTGTCCCTGGATAGGTCAACAGCTTTACTCTCAACCGAAAGGACATCTGTCATCTCCTTGATTGGAACGAGCTTTATTTTTGTTGGATAAATATTGCGCATACCCTTAACTGCCTACAGCAGATTAAAGGAAAAGTAAGGATTCATTTGGAATTCCATTCCTAAACTAATCTGCCACATCTGAACAGACAAAAAAAATCCTTCATTTCAGCAACAGATAAAAATCGTTTATTAATATGCATACCTCCCTCACATGGGCATCCTTATCAGCCTCAATATAGATGAAACTCTTGAGATGATCAAGAGCTACAACTGATCGAATTTGTAACTCCGATCCTCTGTCAATACACTTCTGCATTAGGCAAACTGCAACTTCTCTTTCACGCCCCATCTAGCAAATCAAACATAAGTAAGAAATCACAAATCCTACAAGTCTCTAACAGAGTCAAACAAATGCTTTATCTTCCTACCGCACATTTGACCATCCATAGTTTTGGATCCCTAACAGATGGTAAGAGAGCCTGTTGCTCAACTTCTGTTGCCTCCTCGTCATATTCCACATCTCTCCTGCCATATCTCTCGTGTAATCTCCTCTCAAGGGCCTCAATATCTTCTTCCTGTTCATCCTCACGATGAAGCAGTGGGCGACGATGCATCCGTCTTGCATCATTTTCATCAGGTAGATCAGCTCCACTATCCACAATAAAATCTAGACATCAAAATAAAAGCTATCAGCACAGGAATCCATAGGAGGAGAGGGAGAATAAACAAACAATATACAAGCAGCAGCTAAATACATCAAGCAAGAGAAAAAATTTCAGTCACAAAGCCCAAAGTTTTATCAAAATACAAAACTTAATACACAAACTCCTAACAAACATTACTTCCATTAAAAGAGGGGAGGAGAAAATTGTCTACTTTCACAATTGGATTGATGGCATATAAAAATGCCCCAGGTTAAAAAAGAAAACAAGAAAAAGATACCTTACCAGGATAAATAAATAAATATTGATATCGTAATAGGAGCACTTGGCTTCAGTGGATTTTCCCCCACATAGAATACTTATCTTATATTCTTTGTGAAATATTTGACAAGGGAAATTCCAGAAGGGGCAATATGCTCACAGAAAGCAACCAGCTCAATATTAGGAAAACGTCACAAAAACTCTGATATAATCCTCGAGAAAGGAATCAAATGAGAATCACTTCGCAAACCCCGTATTCCTAAACAATATATTTTTAAAACTTCTAGCACCCTCAAACCATATTTAGAGTTTCTATTTTCCACAGTTTAGTTCAATATGACATAACTAAATCGAGGAGGCTAAAGCAAAAGTTTAAGTTTCTTGCACAATTAAACCATATGGATAGTTTCTAAATTTTAGTTCAATGTGCCATAGCTAAACAAAAGTTCAAATTTTTCTTGCACCCTTAAACCATAAGCATTATTTCTAATTTCCACACAGAATAGTCCAGTATGCCATAAGTAAACCAAGAAGAAAGAAACAAAAGTTAATCTTGCTCAAGAAATTATGCAGAGAAACTTAAGAAACTATTAATCTTTATTTAACAACAAATACAAGTAAATCCAGAGAGAAACCACTCAATCAAGTTATTCTACCCCCGAATTATTTTAAATATTCAATGGTACTCTACAACTAAGTTGAGAGAAAAAACTCATTTACCAAATCAGAAATAAATTTCTAAATAGACAAGAAACACAAACTATTATTAAACAGTTAATCAAATAATAATACAAAACTAACCGTCTTCCCCTTCTTCTTCATCCTCTTCCTCGTCGCTATCAACTTGCGCTTCGAGGTCAAAGAATTGAGACCCAGACCTTGCCTTAGTTTTCCGCCGCTTACTACTGCTGCCGCCGCCATAATCATCATCGTCATCATCATCTTCTTCTTCTTCATCGTCGTCTTCCTCCGCCACATCATCAATAAAACTGGATCGTCGACGCTTTTTCCCAGCTTTTCCCCCGTCGTAGTCTTCATCTTCATCATCTTCAGGATCCAACGCTTCTTCATCATCGCCCTCTTCTGGGTCCATATCATATTCATCCTCCTCTTGCTGCCGCCGCGGCATCTCTACTCAATACTCAATTCCTCACACAAAAATTTTCAGACTGTTCTCAGTTTATCTTCCTCCTTTGGAAAATGGAAGTCTCGACAACCGAAGGAAGACTCGCCCCTCACAATCTAAGCTGTTCTCTGATTCCGATATCTTCTTATCTCAGAAACCATAAAAATTAGGGCTGAATCGCCTTGCTATTCCGAACGGACGGGACGCCGGACAGCCTCTCCTCAAAACGACGAGATATCAGAAGGACTTATTTGTTTCTAATTTTTCTTGTCAAAAGAAGAATTATCGAAAGGGTGGTATCCCCCTAGGTTTTCATTTACGGGTTTGTAAAACTTTCTGGTTTTGCTTTCTTTTGTTTTTCTTTTTTTTTTTTAAGTAAAGGATAAATAGGTCAATAAGACATAAATTTCAATTTTTAGCAACCTTTTTAATTAAAAATAATTTTTAAAATATCTTAATTCTGATTTTTTATTTAAAAGACTTTTTTTTCTTTTTTGAAAATTATTTTATTTAAAATTTATATTTTAAAAATATAATCTTAAATTTCAAAAAAATGTATACATTTTTTATAATTAAATAAGTAAAAGAAGTAGATTTTTTTATATTTATAAGAATACTATGAACTCTTTTGTTATAGAATTCGATTCTTTTTTTTTGTAAGTGTTAAATAGCTGAATTATATTTATACATCACCAAATAGAGTATTATTTGGAGTCTGGAATTTCTTTTAAAATATAGAAATTTTTTCAAAAAAAAAAATCGTTATCTATGTATAAATAAATATTTCTTAATTTCTCTGTAAATTTAAAATACAAACAATTAAAAATTACGTGTAATAAAAATATATTTATATTGTATTTGATTTTTAATAAAAGAATATTTTTATTAAAGCATATAATATTTGGTTTATTTTTTTAGAAGTACACACAATTCCTTCAATTTTATATGTACTGTAATGTTTTGAGAATATCTAATAACTAAATAAAACAATAATTTACAAATATTGTATGACAATTATGATGAATTGTTACTCAAAATAGGAATGTTATAAAAACAAGAAAAATCCCAAGATGTATTAAGTTTTGAAGATATTTTTCAAATTAGATTATGATAAGTAAAAAATGTGTAAGATGTGATCAAGTACTAAATGTGTATTAAGTTAGGTAATCTAAGTAGAAAATAGCTCCAAAATTTTGGACCGAAATCTAAAAAACGAAATAAAATTTGGAAATTTAATCTTAGATGGAGAAAGTAAAATGGTAGAATTAAGGCTCTTGTTGAAATTAGAATTACCTTTGAAGATAAGTTCTTTCCCCTATTTATAAGCAAATTTACTTATTTTTGTAGTGGATACTATCATTACATTTGTGTTGTGGTATCCCGTTCTACTATGACATGTTTGATCCATAATTAATGCATAAGATGTAGGTTTCAATGTCAAAACTTTGTTTTTTCGTGCAAATAATATCTTAAATCTTAAGAATAAGTTAAGTCTTTTGTATTCATTGTCAAGATTTCGTTAGTTAACTTGCCATATTTTGTAATTCATGGATACTTCGACTACTTCTGCACTTCGAACTAGGTCATTTTTAATCTCCTTTTAAATGTCTTGTGATTAAATATTTTTGCCGAGTGCCTTTATTTTTTAGGTTAAATCTTTTATATTTTATTACATTGAAATGTAGGTTTCACTTGGTGTCCTTTATAATCTCCTTTTGAATGTCTTGTAATTTAAGAAATTTGTCACGTGCGTTTATTTTCTTTCAAACTAAACATCTTTTATATTTAAGAAAAAAAGAGTCACTCGTTAATGGATATTCAATCCTCTTAAAATATCACATAATTTTGATTTTTATTATATTTTAAATTTATAACCTTAAAATTTATAAGTAAAATCCATATCAACTACGGTTTATTAACAACACTTCAATACTTCTAGGCGAACAAATCTTGTCCCTACATGATAGAGTAGGAAGAATTTTAATTGAATTCAAACCTTATATACATCAAGAAACCAAAACAACATGACCTAACACAAATACACAAACAAAGAAACACAAAACAGAGACAAAACAAGAAATACATAAAATAAAACATAATTAAGTCTAAAATAAAAAACAAACAATAGACAGTAATAAACATTTTATATTAAACACTTCCGTCTAGCATGCATATATACTACTCATGTCATGCATATGCGCCTAAATCGCCTTACAACATAGGCATAAAACGGTTAAAAGCAGACCATGAAGATTTATATAGCATCTGCTAGAAATATTTAACAACCCTACTTGTCTAAAAACTTATTTCTGAATCCAGAATTTTTTTTCTTATTATTAAACCATGCTTACAAGATTATGTTGTATATCACATAATAAGTTAGTTATAAACTAACATGAATTTATAAATATTTTTTTTAAAAAATAAAATGGTATTAAAAATTTGTGACGAGTTAAAAATATGTAGCTTAGTTGATAGAATTTCATTTATGACTTTAAGAAATAAGAGAAGAAAAAATACCTCAAATTTAAACTAAAAAGAAATTTTATGAATAAATATAAAACTCATTTTTCATCACTTCAAATAACTTTTTTTCCTTTTTTTATTTTTTTAAAAATTATATTAAATTTGAGATTAATTATAATAAAGAATAGTAATACTAACTTAAAAATTTGAGATTTATGACAAAAATATTTTATTTTCACTGACATTTATAAATTATTTCCATCCCTCCAAATAATCAAAATTAATATATATATATATAAACATCAATTGAAACCAAATAAAATTACATGAACTTTTTAAAATTATTTTAACAGTCAATTTATTTTGATATATGAAAAGTGAATGAAGAAATTTAAACAAGTGAGGTGTCGTGGTGTAGTTGGTTATCACGTCAGTCTAACACACTGAAGGTCTCCGGTTCGAGTCCGGGCGACGCCAATTTTTTGTGGGTTTTTTTTTTTTTCTGTTTTGCCGCCACAAAACCAAGTGAGGTGACGTGGATGTTGGAACTCAATTTTTTCATATTATTTTTGTGTTTATTTATTTATTTTTGGTGCATTGTTTATTTTTAAATAATATTCTATATTTTAATAAATTTTAAGTGTCTTACGAATTTAAAATGCAATGTTTTAATAAATTAATAAGTAATTTATTTTGCCGCCACAAAACCAAATGAGGTGACGTGGATGTTGGAACTCAATTTTTTCATATTATTTTTGTGTTTATTTATTTATTGTTGGTGCATTGTTTATTTTTAAATAATATTCTACATTTTAATCAATTTTAAGTGTCTTACAAATTTAAAATGCAACATTTCAATAAATTAATAAGTAAAAAAATTATATATTATTTAAATAATTTAATAATATTTTTTATTTTAATTTTTATGGAATTTAAAAAATATCATTAAATAAATGACTTTAAATCATATATATATATATATTATATATATATCTTATGCGAAAAATGTAAGACTTTTATATTGCAATGTGAGACTTATATTACAATGATTTTATAATATCTATGATACATAATTTTTCATAAAATCTCAAATTTAAAATACTTTAGCTAAGTTTAAAAGAATTGATAAGTCATTAAAAAAAAAATAATTGAACTTTTTAAATTGTAATTGAATTAAATAATAATAATATTAACAGTAAGTTTAAGATTAAATTCATCAATTTAATTTATATTTCTTCATATATATATTTTTTAATAATATGTCAAATTTGATTAAATTAATTTTTTTTTGTCAAAATGACTTTATATTTTAAAGTAAAAATAACAAAGATCTACTATTTAATTTAAATAAAGGACTATATATACAAAATAACAATATTTTGGGTATTGCTCTTGCTAATTCTCCTTTTCTAAATATATATATAATATATTATATATATATATATATATATATATATATACCTTTTTGTGGACAAGAGCTAAGTTTATATAGCTATTATGTCACGTCCAGAGACTATAAATGAAATCGACTAAGTCACACTTTTTTTTAAAAAAAGAATAATTTAAATTTTTTTAGATATATTTGTTTCTATTATATTTCACAGTCATACCTATTAAAAGAAGTCATAAGTGAGGCTATAATTGAGCTACATTTTCTTGACGGAAAAAAAATAATAGTAATTTTTTTTAAAATATATTTTATTTTAAAATTTAATTAGTCTAAAATTCTTTAATAATTATAAATATTTTTGGAATGCAAAATATGTTTTCAGAAAAATGGTGATAATAGGACAAGTGTAAAGAATCTGAAATGCATGTATTGTACGAAGAAAGGTCAAACCATTGATAAATATTACAAACTCAATAATCACTCCTTTCATTTGTCACGTCGCTTTAAAAGCCACAAAAATGTTTAATACACAATTGTAGGACGTTTACCTATTGAAAAAGCTTGTACTCTTGATTTCCCTTATACTATAAATAATAAACTTCATTTTCCTTGTATCATATGTCCTATGGCTAAACAAACCAAACTTCTTTTCTCCTTAAGTGATACTAAAACTTTCTTATTTCTTTGAACTTGTTCATGTTGATATATGGGGACCTTATCACACTCCAACCTTTAAGGATTGCAAACATTTACTCACTATTGTTGATGATTTTTCAATGAATCTTTGGACATATCTTTTAAGCACCAAAAGTAGTGCTCTTACCTTAATACAAATTTTTTTCTCCACATGATAAAAAACCAGTTTTCTACCTCTATTAAAATTCTCAGAACTGATAATGCTTTAGAATTAGGATTGAGTAAAGAAGCTACTGAATTCTTCTAAAGCTAGGGCATTCTTCACCGAACTTCTGTTAGATATAATCCTCATCAAAATGACATTGTTGAGAAAAAACATAGGCATCTTTTAGATGTTTGTAGAGCTTTTTTATTTCAATCTAATTTTTCTATAAAATTCTCGGTCATTATCTTCTTACTGCCACACATTGATCAATAGATTTCCTTCTATATTGCATAATAAGATTCCTTATGAACACTTGTACAACAAGAAACCTTCATATTCTTATCTTAGAGCCTTTGGATGTCTTTGTTACTTCGGAACTTTAAAACAAGGAAAATATACAATGCAGCCTAGAGCACAAGCTTGTGTCTTCATAGGATATCATGTTGGTCAAAAGGCTTACAAAAATCCTTGATTTATCCACCAACAAAATCATGATATCTAGAAATGTTATTTTTCATGAGGACATTTTTCCTTCCCATCTTTCTGATAGAAAACATTTAATTGTTGGACCTTATATTCCTACTATTTTTGAAGAATTAGAATATCCTATCAATGAATTCTTCACTCATGATGATTCTACTCATATTAACCCTATTTCTACTACTAATCACGCTACCCAAAATTTTGATTCTGATCATACTATTTCTAACATTGCTGGACATTATTCATAATTGTTGGACCTTATATTCTGATCACTCTACTCACACTAATTCGACTACTTATATTCCTAGACATCAAAGAAGTAGAAAATCTCCAAAGTATCTTGAAGATTATGTTTGTCACACCACTAAATCTATCATTTCTCATTCTACTAATCTTAATTAAAAATTCTAGAAACCTATTCTTTTAGCTAAGGATCATGATTATACTACTATGCAAATCTTATTTGAACCTTTAAACTATGAAGAAGCTTGCATTATACTTGAGTGTAAAATAGCTATGCAAGAAGAATTTGATGCTTTAATTGCTAATAACACTTGGGATATTGTTTCTTTACTGGATTGCAAATGGGTTTACAAGATCAAACATAAAAGTGATGGTAATATTGAAAGGTGTAAGGCTAGATTAGTTGCAAAGGGTTTCAATCAAAAGGAAGAAATTGATTATGGTGAAATTTTTTCACCCGTTGTTAGAATGACTATTGTTAGATGCCTCATTACAGTTGTTATTAAAAAGAATTGGTTGCTTTATCAGCTAGATATAAATAATACTTTTTTATATGGTTTTTTTGGATGAAGTAGTCTACATGATTCCACCTCAAAGTTTATTTCTGTCTACTGAAAAGGAAGTATGCAAACTAAATAAATCTCTCTATGGTTTGAAATAGGTTGCTAGACAATGGAACCAAAGGTTAAGTGACTTCCTATGCTCTTTTGGTTTTGTGCAATAAAAAAATGACTACTCACTATTTGTGCAATATCAAATAATCTAGTGATTCTCTTGATTGTATATGTGGATGATATCATTATGGCATGAAATAATATTGAAGAAATTAATCATCTCGAGGAAATTCTTGATCAAACCTTCAAAATCAAAGATTTGGGAATTCTGTATTTCTTTTTAGGAATAAAAATCGAATATTATGATTCAGCTGCTTTTATTCATCAAACTAAATATGTTAAGGAGTTAATAGAAGAATTTGGTTGTTCACAAGCACAATCATGTATTACACCCATACATACAGAACAAAAATTGCAGGCTAATGTAGGAGTCACTTTGCAGGATATTGAGAAGTATAGAAGCTTAGTTGGTAAGCATAATTATTTGACAAATATCAGACCTGGCATAGCCTTCACAGTTCAACAGTTGAGTCAATTTTTGCAAGCTCCTAGGATACCTCATTACTAATCTGCTTTACACTTATTAAGACATGTTAAAGGAAGCATATGGACTGGAATGTTCATGTGTGAAAGGTTATTCAAATTCAGATTGTAGATCATGTGTGGATGCCAAAAGATCAATAAGTGATTTTGTAGTATTTTTAGGAGATGTCTTGATTTTATGGAAGTAAAAAAAAGAGCCCGTCGTTTCTCTCTCTTCCGTTGAGACAGAATATCGTGCATTGAGTAAAGTTTGTGCATAGTTAGTTTGGTTACAGAGATTTACTTGAAGAATTAACCATTTCATCAATCTTTCCTATCATGGTTTACACAGACTAGTCAAGGAGCATTAAGATTAGCAAAACGAGCTTATTAAGTATATTGAGTTGGATTGTAACTTCATTAAACAAAAAGTTTTTGTTAGTTTTATTTCTCTACTTCATGTATCTAGCAATTCTCAAATTGCGGACATCTTTAGCAAAGAATTACATGGTCCTTTACATAAGGAAATGATAGACAAGTTGAGAATTTCACATATTTTATCTTAATATTAGAAATTTCTTTTATGAATTCATTATATATAAAGTCTTCCTTTGTATACCAAACTTCAGATAATAGAAATACATGTTATTTTCCCTCTCTTTTCTCTATTCTCTCTCTTTTCTCTTCATTCTTCTAAATCTTCTTCATTTGTGTTCTTTTCTGTTTTATATTAGAGAATTTTTACATACACTAGTACAACTTTAGGGAAGAAATCTCATTGATATCACATAAGTATTGCCCTTGTAACTTTTTCTTTTTCCTTCTACCCACTTGGAGCGATCTGCATAGAGCTTAAAATCTAAATTATCTGCTTTAGAAGAAGCATTTAAGAGTTTGCTTACGAACTCTCCTAAGCTAATGGATTTGCTCTTGTAGCCTTTCCAATTTCAACTGTGGCATTATAGATTAGGTAAAATTTTCAAAAAAAAAAAAAAAAAAAAAAAAAAAAAAACCGCTACCCACCACAGCTGGACGTGGACCCGAGAGAGCCACGTTTAACATCTTTGCAAAAATTTGAGCGTCCATCCACAGTCGAAATCCCGCAAGCTTTCGCGAAGAAGACACCGATGGCACCTATCGCAGCACTTTCTACAGCATCGGCATTACCCTTTTGCCATCGTAAAGGCTACTTACTTATTCTGATACTTCGCTTCAGTGTTCTATACATTTTTCTTCTGTTATATCATAAATTTTAATAATCTTTTTGATCAGACGTTTCGTTTCCCTTAATTTCAGGAGGAAGAACTCAATGGCGGAAGTTATATTCTGAGCATTCACAGAAGATTTGGCCTAATTCGCGGCGTTTATCTGGCTCTAGTAGGATTCGATTTCGGTTATTTCCTTTACGCGCGTTGGACGATGGTGGTCTTAAAGGCACTGCGAAAGTGTCTGTTGAGGATGAAACTCGACCTACGACCTATTTGTGGCCTGACAATAAGGTTGTTTTGTTTTCCTGTGTTATTTAACTATGATGTGTTTGCTCACGTTTGGTTGTTATTCATAATTTGCTAAATACTGGAGCTTGTTTGCTTTCTAGATTGACCTTCTAGTTAATATAAACTTTTCTATTTTTTGGGTTTCTAAATTTAAAGATTTTTCCTTGTAATATATTTATGATTTTTTTTGAATTTAAAATTCCATGTAATATAACTTTGAATCTGAACATTAAATATAAAATGATTAATTTGATTTTCATTTGGGATTGAGAAAATAGTTTAGCATGTTGGTGGTGGTACTCCAGCTTGAGAGGTGCAGCATCTTTTGGCATCTCTATATACACATTTCTGTTTAAAGCAATTACACTATGCTGTTGAGGTTATGTTGTGTTAATTTACTTACTGCAGAGCCATATTTTTCCAAATGAAGTAATATTTTGTTCTATGTTGCGGTTTGGTTTTGCTAGAGTAAAATGGATTAGACGACTTAAAACTCTTCCCTGTATTCATATAGTTTTCTTTTCTTGCAGAGGCCAAGAGTTTGCATAGTGGGAGGTGGTTTTGGAGGTCTTTACACTGCTTTAAGATTAGAATCACTTGTTTGGCCTGATGATAAGAAGCCCCAGGTAATCCATTTACTTGAGTGATCTTATATTACTGTGGAATTTTGAATATATATATATATATATTTTTTTTCCTCATAAACCTTCTTTAGTGCTTCATTTTCAAGTTTGCTTAGGTGTAGATTTTGCAAGTGATTATGTGATGACAATCAGGACATGCTTATGCAGAACAGTAACAGCTTTTATAATATTGATAGTTTTTATTCATATGGTTAACCTATTTAGCCAATTAGCAGTAAGTTACATTCTATTATGGATTGCGGTGCATTTTGTCTACTTCAATTAAATTTGATTTTTCTTTGATTTTGTTTAGAAAGAAGCACTATTTTTCATATGCACATGCGAAATTCTGGTTGTTATCTTTCTTGTATTCTGATTCCAATGATACCAGCTGCAAAAGTTAGGATAGTGTCCTTTCCTTCAAAGTACATGCTTCCAAAAGATATCATCTGTTTGTTGTCTTCTAGATTGCTGTCTTTGCCTTTTCAAAACAATACATGCATTTTTTTCCTCAGTGTAACTGATTTTTTTCATAAGAAGAAAAGTTTTATTTCAATTGGTTTTCTTTTCAAAGACGAATAGTTGATTTCCATTACTATGGTATAATAGCTTAATAAAGAAGGGGCAAATTATCAGCCTTAGCCCTTAACCCTTAACTTCTGCAGAATCCAGGTATTACCCTTCTACTTCAAAACATTCAGATTCACCCAAAACATTTTCAAAAAAGACCTTTTAATGGTTCAGGTTATGCCCTTGAACTCTAAAAGTTCCAGTACACACCCTTCTGTCCACAACCTCTGTATGGCACAATAAAAAATACATTCATTTTTTTCACCTCAGTTGCTGGAAAGACACAAATGGGGCTGAAATTTGTCACATATCAGTCACAAGATGGGTTTTATCACTACCAAACAGATGTTGTGGATGGGAGGGCATGTTCCATTACTTTTAAGTGGTCATGGGCATGGCTTGAATGTTTTTAAGTTCAAGGGGAAAACTTGGATTCTGTGGTAGTTAAGGGTTATGATTGATTATTTGCCCCAAAAAGAAAAGCAAAATAAGTAAATAAAAAAGGGTTTAGTTAACTTAGTTTACTAAATGATGTTGAAGCATAATAATAACTATAAAATACAAAAAAAGATTAATTGAAAAGACCAAGAATAGAACACAAAAAGAGAACAAAAATATGAAACATCAAGTACAGTGATGGAATAAAGTCCTAGTATCAATGCAGAATTAAATTCCAGTGTAAAAATGAAAAAGAACGATGCAAATGATAGTTTAAAAAATGTTGCATTGTCAAGCTCCTTCCTCTATGTCTAAGTATTCTGAATTTTCTGGCAATCCGTCAAAAGTCTTTGAACATATCAAAACTTAGTGTGTAAAAGTCTATGTAAAAGTTTGTATAACCTCAGCCCAAGAGAAGAATGGCACATAACAAAAATTTTTTAAAGGAAACAAAGAGCAATTTTGAAAGCTTTAAATTAAGTACAGAATCAGATAATACAAACATGAGCATAGCGCACCGTGGTTTTCAATTGGACACCACTATCTCTTCTTCCATGACCCTAGTTTTTTGTCTTCGTATTTTCAAATAATTGAACCATAGTATCATTTTTGTGCAAAAGTTGCCTTTATTATTGAAGTTGAAAAGTTTGGCGTACTATAGAGATGCTTGTTTGATGGTGCATAACTTGCATAGTTACTGTATTTTGCCTCTTTCAAATTCGGTACTGGTCATGGTTGAATAGCCTTTTTAAGTTCATTCTATTGAGATACTTTCTTTAAATAATAGAATTGGGTTGAATTCTGAAAGCTTTTTCATTAGATGATGAATTATGACTGCTTATCATAATAAAACTGTAATCATGATCATACTAGTTATAACAATGAACAATATTCCTTCTACAGGTGGTATTATTCTTTCCATTTGAGCAACTTTGGGAAATTAAAGATGATATAAAATTTTGAAGTTTTCCTTTCTTGTTGGAAGGATATTGAAAAATTCACTTTATAAACTTCATCAAACACAAAAGCTTCTCTAGAAAGCCAAAAGAAAAAAAGAAAAAAACTTTTACATCTTAATACCCTTTCTGAGGAAAAGAAAATTTGTAATCTATTTTTCCTTTGTCAATATTCAGTACTGCTTACACACGGACATCATTTACTGAAAATGTAGGTGCTTCTTGTTGATCAATCAGAACGCTTTGTTTTTAAGCCTATGTTATATGAGCTACTCTCTGGAGGTATGTTGTTGAATTGATTTTCTGGAGCAGTTATTTTCAGGTATTATGGCCAATTGTAGTTATTTTCATGTAAAAATATGAATGTGCCTAGTGCAGAAGTGGATGCATGGGAAATAGCTCCACGTTTTTCAGACTTGCTATCAAATACTGGTGTGCAGTTTCTCAGAGATAGAGTCAAATGCCTATATCCTTCTGATCAACTGCAGACAAATGGACCATCAGTTGGCGGCTCTGGTGGAGTTGTTCATCTTGAGAGTGAGCTTGTCATTGAATATGACTGGTATACTTCTGTTTGATCTCATATTATTATGTTTTATCGGTTACAATTCAATGCATAGAAGTGCAGAAAAATTAACAAGAACTACAAGTTTACTAGTAATTTTTTTTAAATCCTTCTGAAATTAGAGACTGTGTATGGTTTGGATCTTTTGCTGTATAGCTTCTGAAATTGGAACTCTTTTGTTTGGGCAGCCAGGTTGGTTCTTGCACTTGGAGCTGAAGCCAAACTTGATGTGGTGCCTGGTGCAGTAGAATATGCATTTCCATTTTCCACTCTTGAAGATGCTCAGGTTAGTGTTTAAAGATAAAAAATCATTAAAATGCAGGATTCTTGAAAATTTTATTGAGTGAACATTTTTTTCCCTCTCATATTCAGAGAGTTGATAATCAGCTTAAAGCACTGGAACGTCAGTATTTCAGTAAGAACCTCCCAATTCATGTGGTTGTAGTTGGATGTGGTTACTCTGGGATTGAGTTAGCTGCAACAATATCTGAAAGATTGCAAGATAAGGGAATCGTGGAAGCAGTTAATGTGGAAACAACAATTTTGCCTAATGCTCCACCTGGAAATCGTGAAGCTGCTCTAAAAGTAAACCACATTTTCCTTCTAGTTGACTGGAATAAGCTCACAGAAAATCTGCCTCATTCTTGATATGATGCATTTATTGAAATTGTCCATATTTTTTGGATCCATTAGTTTATGGATGCTCATCCATGTTAAAAAGTATAGGCTAACTCCTTTACAGATCTACTGGTAATTCCTTCTTATCCATTTATCAAGAAGCAAAATAAACTGAATATGGTGTGCTTCTCACAATTATCAGCTTAAGACACAAACCGCTTCCCATAGAGAGAAGTGTGCATTTTCCTCATTTTACAAGCATTAAAGATGACTCAATTAGCCTTACAACACATATACAAATAGATAATTAAAGAACTCAATAGTTTGATTATAAAAATTTTAAAACTTTGAATTTTTTCTTTGTTGGAAATTAATATTCTGTTTTGTATTCTTTGATGGAGTGTTTGACATGCTGAGTTGCTCCAGTTTTAATAGTTTTACTTTTTCAAATAATAATTCAACATGGATGTTGTCCACATTCTCCATGCGATGTCGAAATTCATTCTCATTTATAGTTCAAAAATATTTTGACCTCAATAATATAGTGTTCGTGTTCTGTTTAGCCATTTTTAATTTTGAAATGAGTTAGTAGAGTTACGTTAATAAAGTAACAACTTTTGAATAATGAATTAAGTGATACAGGTCTTTGTTGCTGGGACAGTGGCGCATTTTAAATAATTAATAGAGCTACTTTTCTTATCTTTTTTTTTGGGTTGTTGTTGCTGGAGCTTCCATACCACTTCTCTGATAAATATTGTAGTAATTTATATGCTTTGTTGGATTTGAGAAATTATTCATATGGAAAATCTTGCTATTGTTTGTGTCACTGTGGCTAAATGTAAATCATTCCTTGACAACTAAGATGTCTTTGGCAGGTTCTCTCATCCAGGAATGTTAAACTTTCATTAGGCTATTTTGTCCGCAGCATAAGAAAAGCCGAAAAGCCTGGATTTCCTCATGAGCTGGGAAATCTTGAGGCGAGTCAGGATGTTGAAACAGTTCAAAATCATAAAAATATATTACTGGAGTTGCAATCAGTTGAAAGACGCTCATTGAGTCAAGTTTTGCATGCTGATCTGGTTTTGTGGACTGTTGGTTCAAAACCATTACTTCCGCAATTGGAATCCTGTGATAGGCCACGTGATCTTCCTCTTAATTCCAGAGGGCAAGCAGAAACAGATGAAACCCTTCGGGTTAAGGGCCACCCACGTATATTTGCACTTGGTGACTCATCTGCATTAAGAGACAAAAGTGGGAAATTGCTTCCAGCTACTGCACAGGTTTTTCCCCTTTTTTCTTCTTTTAATGAGTTTTTCTTCCTTTATTGTTCTTGTTTTATTTTCTTTAGAGATTTAGTTGTGTTAGTGTTTAATATGGCATTATGCAAGGCAAGAATGCATGCTCCCTGCTATACTGGAGATTTGAATTGGTTTGATATACACGTGCTAGTTATGTGTTGTCATTGTTTGATACGTTCAGGAAGTGAGGATAAGCCATAGGTGTGGGTGGACACACAAGATTCTAGCTTGATTATCATTTTAAATAGAAATGACTTGAATCTTAAGAACCGTAGATCTAAAACTTGATTGTTGTACAAATCGAGAACAATATATCCTTCACATCAACCCATAGCAATCTTTTAAAGTCAAGTGGAACATTGATGAATTCAAACAAACTTTCAAAAGCTCTCCAATACTTCAATGTATTTTGAAATATACTTCCATGTTATTGTAAAGGTATTCTTATAGGTCTTCTTTGATGCTATATTAGCTTGAGGTGCCACAAGTATACTTTAAATTTCAAATTATCTTTTCCCATTGGTCAAACTATTTTAGTAACATCTGACCTATTTTGAAATTCAAGTGGCTCTTTAATTTTCTGAAAGTCCCACTAAGTGCACACTCATTTTGACAGTTTAATTTTCAAGGTATTTTTTTGTCTTGTTTTAGAAAAGTTTTAATTTCTTTTTAACATTTTCCTATCCTCTTTTATTATTTGTTTTCTCTTTCTTTTTCTTCTTTCTTCTATCATTTATAGTCTACATATTTTGTAAAATATTCAATCTTTTAACTATTCTTTTCAGAATAGTCTTTTGAAGAAATTTTCATGATTTTACATTTTTACTCTCCTTCTCATTAATCTCTCCCTCCAAGAATACTACCATGAAAGATCCAAGTACTCACACTTAAAAGATGAAGCATCCTTGCAAATTTATTCAAATTTTATCTTAATCCCTTCAAATATATCTAAATTGATTATGAAAATCCCTTATTCATTTTCTCTAAAGTAACGAGAGAAGAGAGCAGATGAAGATGCAAGATGGAGATGTAGGACCCAATATAGATACCTTGGGTTTCTTAAAATCTGCTACAAAAAATTAGAACTAGGATTTTGCGCCCTTCATTTTTCTTCTTCGTTCCCAGTACATTTACAAATTTGAATAGATTTGCAAATACTTACAAGAAACTTTCAGATCAGTTCAACTTCTTACCATAATCTGTTCAAATCTCTCAAATATATGGAGATTGCTTCAAAAATTTCCACCAAACTTTTGCTCTACTATAGACTCAAACAAATGGCATATGCAGCAGAAAGCAACACAACATAGAGGCAAAAAAGTTGCTCAATCCTTTTTCTGGGTCTCTCAATGCCTATCTTTCACCACATTTATGGTTGGGCAGTCCTTTAACTGAAGGAACCTAAGGTTATTTCCGGTATGAGGGAAATCATTGGTATAGATGTAGCAAGTGAGATTATTGTTCTTAACTTTTCTCTTCTGTATTTATTTTATTTTTATTTCTTTTGGTTAATTCATTAATGCACAAGAATTTGTGGAGAATTGTTTGTGGGTTTTAGATTGAACAAGACAGAAGAGATGTATTAAAAGATGTAAATGGGGAAGAAATTTGTGATTGAATGTGATTAAGTATGTAAATGGATGAGGAAGGAAGAAGCAAAGGAGAATAAAATTTTTTCAAAAATTAAAAAAGAAAAATACCCTTGATACTTTAAGGGTCAAATGACAGTCAAAATCAATCGAAGTGCAGTTTGTGGGACTATTGAAAAGCTAGAGTATTAGTTATATACCTTTTCTCATTTAATTTCGTTTTAATAAGTACTTTATCTCCAGTTTGTATATTTTATCTTGTGATGGATCAGTTTCGACCAAGGAGCACTATGTTTGTACTTTTTACTTCCGTCTGAAAATTAATGTCTCATTTTAACTTGACACGAGTATTTAGGAGAGCATCTGACCATTGGTATGTTACCTGGATTCTCATATTAATAAACGTGGTTAATGGGTTGGAATAGGAAACTCATTCATTAACATTGCAAGATAGCGATGGTTTATGAATTTTTGGCAGGGGGAGTACACGATATGTTATTTTGTGCTAGTTTCTCAAATGTAGTGTTTGTGTGCTGCTTCTGTGTGATATCCTTGTTTTATATCGATATTTAAGCTGCTTCTCTTGTTGAATCTCATTTTCATTAATCTAGTCTTTTTGTTACCAATTAAATTAAGAAAGATTAGGTAGACTCATATTTTGTCCCACTGTTATTACATGTTATACCTTCTAAACTAATACAAATTCTCATGCAAGTGGTCCAGATATAGCAGCCTTATCTTTGTAGTTTCATTGAATTTTTGCTCTAATTTTTACACCCTGCTGTCACATTTAACAGGTAGCTTTCCAACAGGCAGACTTTGCAGGTTGGAACCTATGGGCTGCAATCAATGACCGACCTCTTCTGCCTTTCAGGTATTATTTCTAGAATGTCATGGTTTGTTATTTTAAAATTCTTTGCAGTGCATATTTGTCTGTGAAGTCAAGGTATTGGGGGTCATGGTGAATGGTTATGTTCCACATTTTCATATTAAATGTCTTCATTTCTATTTTGAGAATGTTGGAATAATATGTAACCACTTCTCCAAATATTTAGATACTTTCCAACCTTGGATGGAATGATGTTGGGAGCAATATGATGAGTCCCAATCATAATTCATTGATAATGTATGTTGTACACATTAAATAAACTACCTCCTCAAGTATTTCTGTTTGTCAAATGAAAAAATTCATTTTGAAATCAAGGAATGAAAGAATAAGATATATGGGACTTCATGACACTTCTGTGGTTTTAACCTCTCGTTTGGACTTCTTCTCTGTGAGTATGCTCTCATGCATTCTTTTCAGCAGTTGTTATGTCATTATCTCCATGTAGTTGCTTAGGGAAAACTAAACTTCATTTATTCTGTTAATGATCATTGGTACCTGCATTGAAATCTGAAGCTTATGTGAAGGCATCACCAATTATTCTTATGTTTTGAACACCTAAGGTCATTTTCATTTGGTAAGAGAAGTAATTACATTGAAAACATATTTGTTCCCTGACCATAAATTCATTGAAATCTCACTGCAGGTTTCAAAATTTGGGCGAGATGATGACTCTGGGGAAATATGATGCTGCTGTTTCACCAAGCTTTGTTGAGGGTGTAACCATGGAGGGTCCTATCGGTCATATTGGTAAACTAAGAATGTATTTGCTACTTTCAGTACCTTTTTCCAATCCTAACGTGTTGGGGTGATTTAATTTTCTTTGTTAATGCAGCTAGAAAACTTGCATATTTGATCAGATTACCAACTGACGAGCACCGTGTTAAAGTGGGTTTTAGTTGGTTCGCAAAGTCAGTTGTGGAGTCAGTTGCTTCTGTGCAGGACAATATTGTGAAAGTGCTGTCAAAATGAAGGTTGATTGCCTTCACTTGTACACCGTTTGGTTGGGCTTGGCTTGTGTTAGTGTTATTCCGATAATTTAATTTTTTCTGGAAATCAAAGTGGGTAAACCCTAATATCATGTACTCAGAAACTGATACATTACT
The DNA here is from genome assembly GCA_027405835.1 of Asclepias syriaca. Lineage (NCBI taxonomy): Eukaryota > Viridiplantae > Streptophyta > Magnoliopsida > Gentianales > Apocynaceae > Asclepias > Asclepias syriaca. The sequence continues at coordinate 9,682,210 of CM049928.1, read as the reverse complement.
TTGAGAAGTGACAATATATTTATATATTGGATGAAAACTAAAGTCTGGTGTAATTTTCAAACAAAAGAACAAGATAAATGATTTTTAATAATTGAAGTGTGAGAGTTGCAAAAAATAAGTGTAAAATTTAGAATCTTGAATAGTTTAAGTATTATAGATGGTTTACCCTTTTTTTTTTATCATTATTATATCTATACGAATTTGATGTAATTTTTTTTTGAGTTCATGCATTATATTTGAAGTTGTTACCTCTCAATGTTTGTGTATATATATCCATAAAAAATTAAAAAATAGATGTATAATAAGAATTTACCTTAACATAAAGGCTCACTAATGAGTTTGTGAATGGTGTTGATGAATTTAATAAGTTCGCTAGACCACAAGATTCAATTTATAGAAATAGAGAGAAAATAAGGTGTTCATGAATCAAATTCGGAAATAATATATTATATATATATATTTCCAATGGGATGAAGTTGCATTTTGGCTTAAATCAAGAAAGGTTTAAATAAATAAATAAATAAATGCAAATGCAACTTATTTATTTTGGCTAATAGTATAGAAACACACATGTATAACATTTTAAAAATCATTGACATAGCACAAACAAGTTTTATAATATATATATAATATATATATATATATGTGTATCAACTTTATTGGTCCTTTTTCTAATTTTGTTTTCTGAGAAAAAGGAACTCTATTTGAAGGATTATTGTTTTTGAATATTGTAAATATGCTACGGTTGTTTTAGTACAAATTATGTAAAAGTTTGAAAAGAATTAATTAACTGGATTATCTAATTATCGTTTTATAATTTTTTTTTGTTTTGGATTATTTATTTTAGTTATAGTTTATAATAGATAATTATTATATTCTTGTTATTTTGATTTTTTTTAATAAATATAATATGTACACTAAATAATTAAGTATGAGAATATAGATTTGATTTGGGATAATTTTTGGTTATGTGCCACCTAAAATGAGTGATTTTCACTTGTTAAATGTTAGATGTGTGTTTTTGACGTTGACTTTCTAATAATTAAGTTACTGATTGAATTTAATAGATTTTTAGAAAATTAAGAGACGAGGGATATTTATTTGATTATCTTTAAGAAAATAGTAAGTAAAATACTTAGAATATTGTGTGATATATGACTTAAATAATTTTATGAATGATTTTTGCTTTTATATTTTTATATGTTCATATCAATACAGTTCTAATTGTTAAATTATATTATTAAGGAGGGATTTAATTTGGTTGTATGGATTACTTTATAAACATGTATGTAAATATACACGATCATTTAATTTTTAAATTCAAATTTGATTCAAAGTAAATAACATGACTTGCATAATATTATAATATTATATGATTAATAAATTTAGGGGTGTATGTAGTTGTTGTTTGGTACTCACATCCAACCATACTCCCTTGAATATTATTAATTCATTTATATTACATACTCCCATAGTTGTCTTAAATTAAGAATCTAGAGGCTGTCTTTAGGACTAAAACATCAATTTAGTCAATGATATTAACCATTAGCATATGATATGTATATAATCTCTGACTCATATATAATTAAGAATTGTCAAGAAGACGTTGCTTAAATGATAAACATCCTCACTTATAATAGGAAGATCATGAGTTTGAGACATGATAGAGATAAATAGTCGCATAGGTATTCTTTAAAATATATATATATATAATTAAGAATTATGGAGAAATAACTAAAAATTGTATGATACAATATTTTTATAAGAGTAATTAGTGAATTTGATCAAATAAAATTATTTTTGACAAATTTGGTCGAAAATATTTTTTATTTCACTTTTAAAAGTTTAAAATTTTTTTACTTAAAAAAAATAAAATTAATTGTTACGAATTTTGTTAAAATTATTTAATGGGTTGGGTGGTTTACTGAAAAATAAAATAAAAAAATCAAGTTATTTGATATTAATTTTAAAATTAATTTAACGTACAGATATTATAATATATGAAAGTGATAGAGTATAACTTAAATAAGGTGTGGAACCTATGTTTTAAAATATATTCTTTTAACTTAAAGGTTTAACCAAATAAGGCGTCGTGGTGTAGTTGGTTATCATTTCAGTCTAACATGCTAAAGATCTCCAGTTCGAGCCCGGATGATACGAATTTTTTCATTATTCATTTATTCTTAATTTTTTAAAAAACTTTTATTTTCCTTTTCCAATTACATGAAGTAGGAGCGAAAAATTTTCATATTATTTGTGTGTGTGTGTGTGTGTGAGTATTTTTTTAAAAATTATTATTATTTTAGGTATTTTCACATTTAATATAAGAAATTTTACACATTTTAACAAATTATGAAGATTAATGTATTTATTTAGTCAAAAAACTAAAATATTATTTAAATTTAGTTTCTTTAGTAACAATATTTAGTAAATATGAGACATAAAGATATTAAGGAATAAAAATTAATAAATAAAATTTTATTTATTTTAATTTTTTAAAAAAATCTGAAATATTTTTGCTTCTACACATTAATTTTTTAATATAAGAATTAAGATATCTCAATTTCTTCCTTATTACAAGGTTAAAAAAAATTATAATAAGGACTTGATTGAATTTTTTTACTTTATTCCTTTTATCAAAATTTTCACTTACCAAATAATTTTTTATTATTTTTTTAAAAATAACATTTCACCAAAAAGAATGAAAAGAATAATATTTTATTATTATATCTTTACTAACCAATTTTATTATTATTAATTTTTTAAAAAGATATTATTAAGTTTATGGAGAGATTAAGAAAGAAATAAATGGTATATAGAGTTGTAGCTGATGAAGGGACCAATTTACAATTAATTGTTGAACATGTAAATGAAAATGCTATAAAAATAGAAAGGCAACCGATTTTCCATTAAGTCATCTTCTACCCTCTCTTATTTTATTATTGGAAATGTGAAAATGAAACTCTCTAATGAAACTTTTATGACAAATCTAAAAAGTAGGCATTAAATGTGGATTCGCTTCACCAATTAAATTCTTCATTTATCTTAATACATATTAATTGTTTATATATATATATATATATATATATATATATATATATATATCTTAAATGTTGTATATGTTTTTTTAACCTTTTATTTTCTCTTTCAATCTCTAATTTTTTAAATATTATTATCTAACAAAAAAAACTATTATAAAATAACAATAATAATAAAATAATAAGACTAAAACTAAAAAAAATCAAAATAGCATAATCTTGTATATATATATTTTTTTATGTTGACACAAAACATAAAAACTACTCCATATTTATAGGGATAAATATGTGTAACCTACGTACACATATACATACAAATATAAATGTATACATATGTTACAAACTTAACTTAATGAAAGTTATATGGAGGTAATAGAAGTAGTGGAGGTTATAATCTTGTATATATTTTTTTTTATGTTGACACAAAACATACAAACTACTCCATATTTATAGGGATAAATATGTGTAACCTATGTATACATATACATACAAATATAAATGTATACATATGTTACAAACTTAACTTCATGAAAGTTATATGGAGGTAGTGTAAGTAGTTGAGGTTATAATAAATTATCCACATACAAAATAATATGATTTATAAAACTTCCCTTTTAGATGTCCATTGTACAAGGAATATGCCTCATTAAACCTTACTAAAAAAAACCCAGTGAAAAAAAAATATAGTTAAGGAAAAGTGTACATTGTTCCTTGTACACTCTCCTGATCATTACATGATATCTTTGTACCGGTGCATTCTAATATTATGGACTAGTCTTTCAAATGTTGAAATTGGTAACACTTTGTGAACAATGCCAAATTATCACTTAAATGGATCTGTTGTACATCAATATAACCATTTTTCTGAAGATCATGCGTAACGAAAAATTTTGGTGAAATATGCTTTGTGCGATCTTATTTGATATATCTTTATTGTAATTGAGCTATACACACAGTGTTATTTTCATAAATTATTGTTGAAAGTTCTTTGCCTGAAGATAAATCACATGTCTCTCGAATGTGTTGAGACATGGATCTTAACCAAACACATTCACGATTTACTTCATGGATTGCTATAATTTCTACATGATTCGAAAAAAATGACCCAAAGCTGATTGGGTATGCAGATGCGGTTTATCTTTTTGATCTGCATAAGGCTCATTTTAAAAAAAAACTATTTATTTACATATGGTAATACTGCTATATCATGGCACTCCACGAAACAAACTATAGCAGTAACTTCTTCTAATCATGCTGAGATAATAGTCATTCATGAAGCAAGTCGAGAATGTGTATGGTTGAAGTCAATAATACATTATATCAGAGAGAGTTGTGGTTTATCCTCCGGAAGAGAGATCCAACTCCTCTATATGAAGACAATGCAGCTTGTATAGCTGAATTAAAAGGAGAGTATATCACAGGAGATAGGAAAAAACACATTTCACCTAAATTCTTCTTTACTCATGAACTTCAAAAGAATGGTAAAATTGATGTGCTCCAAATTTGATCATGTGATAATCTTACAGATATATTCACTAAATCTCTTCCGACTGCAACATTTGAGAAATTAAGATATAAAATTGGTTTGCGTCGGTTTAACGATCTCGAGAGTTCATCTCATCAAGGGGAGAAATCTACACAAAGAATAATGTACTTTTTTTCCTTCACTAAAGTTTTTTCCCACTGAATTTTTATCTAGTAAGGTTTTAATGAGACATATTCTTTATGTAATCGACATCCAAGGGAAAATGTTATGAATCCGAAGATTCATTAAATTAGTGAATGTCTATCATATAATCATTATTATCCTTTAATCTCGGAATAATTACGTACTTAATAAAAGGTGGCACGTGTCACCTGATGTCTATCTTTAAGGTGACACATATCACCTAACACTTATGGCTTTGGTAACAAGTACCACCTAACACTTAATACCGAGTGACAAGTGTCACCCTTAGTGCTTATCTTTATCCCCTATCCACCCCTATAAATAGAGGGTCTTATATCCTTTTGTAGACACAACCAAGAAGAAGAAAGATAAATAAGATAATAATGTTCTCTTTATTTCCTACCTCTCTTGTTTAATTTTTATCTTGTTACTTTTATTGTTTTTATATAATTTCACAATAATAAAATTGAAATTTTAATTTTTAAATTAAAAAAAATGGTCAAAGATTTAAATAAAAAAGTTTAAATCCACCTTTAAATATCAATAGTTTAAAAGGTGTAATGACCATTTTAGCTCTTAAACTATTTTTTAGACAATTTTGCCAATTTTTGATTAAATTTTTTGTGGCACTTTTACCAATTACACCTTCCTCATGACAACTAAAATTTTTTAGACCAATAAATTTGTACACAAATTAATTCTTTGTTTAATCTTAGTAGTATGTAACATAAGGAAAAATGAAAATTTATTACTTTACGTAATTGGCAAATTCGTCAATCATTCAAACTACAATTTATTTAAAATATATTATGAATCTAAAAAATTCATTAAATTAGTGGATATTTATCGTATAATCGGTATTATCCTTTAATCTCGGGATAATTACGTACTTAATGAAAGGTGATAAGTATCACCTGATGTCTATCTCTAAGGTGACATATATCACTTAGTACTTATGACTTTGGTGACAAGTGTCACGTAGCACTTAATACTAGGGGACAAGTGTCACCATTAGTGCTTATCCTTATCCACTATTCACCTCTATAAATAGAGGGCCTTATGCCCTTTTGTAGTAACAACCAACAACCAACAAGAAATCTCATAATAATATTCTCTTTATTTTCTAGATCTCTCATTTACTTTTCATCTTATTTATTTTATTGTTTTTATAATTTCACAATACGTTATCAGCATGAGTCTCTACCATCGGGTAAAGTGTTTTTGAAGTTTATTTGAAGATCAAACATGTACGTTTTCTATTATTATAGCAAATCTTACTAAGCTCGAATTTGTGGCTCTTGATGTCACCGGAAAGAACTACTTATCATGGACACTAGATGCCGAAATGCATCTTGCTACAATGGGTCTGGCAGACACCATTGTGCAAAATAATGTATCATCAACACAAGATCGTGCCAAAGCTATAATATTTCTCCGTCATCATCTTCATGAGGATTTAAAAAATGAATATCATACCGTGAAAGATCCTCTTGTTTTGTGGGAAAATTTGAAAGAAAGATTCAACCACCAGAAGATGGTCATTCTCCCAAAAGCACGATATGATTGGTTGCATCTGAGGTTGCAAGATTTCAAATCCGTGAGTGAGTATAACTCCGCAATGCTTAAAATAGTTTTGCAGTTGAAACTATGTGGAATTGATATAACAGATGATGATATGTTGGGGAAAACATACTCTACTTCTCATGCCACGAATATTATCCTGCACCAACAATATCGTGAGAAATGTTTTAAGAAATACTCTGAATTGATTTATTGTCTTCTTGTTGTGGAATAAAATAATGAATTACTGATGAAAAATCATGAAACTCGACATACCGATTCTACTCCATTCCCAGAAGTGAATGCTGTTAGAAATCATGATCCCAGAAGAGATCACGGTCGTGGTCATGGTCATTACCGTGGTCATGGTCGAAAATATGATCATGGACGTCGTGATAAATTTGGCCCTTATAATCGTAATAATAATTTAGGTGCCAAAAATGTTTATGACCACCTGAAGTGGACAAAACATAACGAGAAAGGAAATATTGTTCCAAAAAATTATGAAGACAAATGTTATCGTTGTGGCATGAAAGGTCACTGGTCTCGTGCATGTCGACGACAAAGTATCTTGTTGGCTTATATCAAGCATCTATTGAAAAGAAAGACAAAGATGCTGAGACAAATTTTACTTCTCAAAATTTGTCTCATGAAAGAAATGAGGTTGACAACGATCTTGAAAATATTGATGTTAGTGTGGCTCACCTGAATGTTGCTGATTTTTTTTAACATCCAAAAGGAAGAATTGACCACTTGATTGGAGATGGAAGTGTCCAAAATAATTAGAATATTATATTATGTGTTATATGTTTATACTACCTTTTGTTGTTTAAATATTGTAATATAAAATGTTTAATTTTTATGTTTGTAAATATTTTATTAATTTTTTGGTTTGAATAACGATATCAAAAGTGTCTGTCTTATTGACAGTGGAACTACACACACCATACTGAAATATGAGAAATATTGTTCTCATTTGAATGTGGGAGAAACAAGTGTTACCGCAATAAATGGTAATGCAAAACTTATTGAAGACTCCAAAAGAGCTAATATAATATTACTGGGAGGAGGTATAATTGCTATTGATAAAGCATTATATTTCTCAGAGTCTCAAAGAAATTTATTGAGTTTTAAAGATATCCGACATAATGGATATCATGTTGAGACTACGGAGGATAATAGTCATGAATATTTGGGTATCACAAAAGTGACCTCATGTAATAAGTTTTTGTTGGAAAAACTACCATATCTATCCTCTGGCCTATATTATGCAAAAATAAATGCTATTGAGGCACATCATTTAGTAAATCAAAAGTTTACTAATCCGGTTACTTTTAAAGTTTGGCATTACCGTTTGGGTCATTCGGGATCAATTATGATGCAAAAAATTATCGAGACAACGCATGACGATCCTTTGAAAAATCAAAAGATTTTGACATCCGATAAACTTTCATGTGCTGCATGTTCTAAAGGGAAATTGATTATAAGACCATCACTATTGAAAGTAGGAGTTGAAAGTCCTACATTTCTAGAACGGCTTCATGGAGATATATGTGGGCCGATTAGTCCACCATGTGGGCAATTTCGATATTTCATGGTCTTGATTGATGCATCGACCCGATGGTCGCATGTTTGTTTATTATCAATTCGCAACATGGTGTTTGCGAGATTACTTGCCCAAATAATTTTCTTAATAGCGTAGTTTCATTATCCTATTAAGTAAATCCATCTAGACAATGCTCGTGAATTTTCTTTGCATGCATTTGATTCTTATTGCATGTCGATTGGAATAATTGTTGAACATCTTGTAGCTCATGTTCACACATAGAACGGTCTAGCTAAATCATTTATTAAAAGGCTGCAATTAATTGCTAGACCATTATTGATGAAAACAAATCTCCCTACAGCAGCTTGGGGACATGCAATATTGCATGCTGCAGCACTTGTGCGTTTAAGATCATCGAGTTATCATAAGTTTTCTCCTATACAGTTGGCTTTTGGTTCAGAGCAAAATATTTCTTATTTGAGAATTTTCAGGTGTGTTGTATATGTTCCAATTGAACCACCCCAACGAACAAAGATGGATCCAGAAAGAAGATTGAGGATATATGTTGGGTATGACTTTCCATCCATTATAAGGTATCTTGAACCTTTGACAGGGGATGTGTTTACAACAAGATTTGCTGATTGCCATTTTGATGAAAATTTGTTTATCAAATTAGGGGAGAGCATAAATGGCATAAGATTGAACTTGCGTGGAAAACATATTTGAATCATTTAGATCCATGCACAAATATGAGTGAATTTGAAGTTCAAAAGATTATACATTTGCAACAAATTGCAAATCAACTGCCATATTCTTTTGTTGACTCCAACAGAGTCACTAAATCGCATATTCCAGCTATAGATGCTCCTATACGGATAGAAGTCCTTGAAGGACAGAAAGTAAATCCTATAGCCGTTGAATAAAAAACACGCCAGAAGAGTGGCCGACCCCTTGGTTCCAAAAATAAAAATCCTTGGAAGATCATATTGATGAAACAGAAAAAGAAAACTAAGGGACAACTGATGAAAAAATTCCAACTATAAATGATGAAGAACTACTTGGTCCTGAAGTACCATATTTGAGTGCTATTGGTGCATTAATGTATCATGCAGATATATTCATTAAACCCCTTCCGACTGCAACCTTTGAGAAATTGAGATATAAAATTGGTTTGAGTCGGTTTAAAGATTTCGAGAGATCATCTCATCAGGGGGAGAAATCTACACATAAAGAATATCGTACTTTTTTTTTTCACTAGAGTTTTTTCCCACTAGGGTTTTATCTAGTAAGGGTTTAACGAGACATATTCTTTATGTAATGGACATCCAAGGGGGAGTGTTATGAATCCCGAAGATTCATTAAATTAGTGGATGTCCATCGTATAATCGTTATTATCCTTTAATCTCGGGATAATTACGTACTTAATGAAATGTGATAAATATCACGTAATGTCTATCTCTAAAGTGACACATATCACGTAGTACTTATGATTTTGGTGACAAGAGTCACCTAGCACTTAATCCCCGGTGATAAGTGTCATCTTTAGTGCTTATCATTATCAGTTATTCACCCTATAAATAGAGGGTCTTATGCCCTTTTGTAGTAACAACCAACAACCAACAAGAAATCTCATAATAATATTCTTTATATTTTCTAAATCTCTTATTTACTTTTCATCTTGTTTATTTTATTATTTTTATAATTTCACAATAAAATATATTTTTTTAAATAAAAGAAAATTGACATAAATAGTCCCAAATTATAGAGGTTTAGTGACATTGGTCTCTAAATTATTTTTTTTTGTAGAATTAGTTCCTAAACTATAAAAAAATTGTGATATTGGTCATTCGATAAAATTTTTCTTAAATCATCTATTAAGTAAAAAAACTTCAACGATATTTATATCACTACATTATTTAAATACATTTAATTATAGATAGATTGACATAAATAGTTTCTAAACTATAGATGTTTGGTGACATTGGTCCCTAAATTATTATTTTTTAAAAATTGGTCCCTAAATTATAAAAAAAATTATGATATTGTTCCTATTGTTAAAAATTATTGGTTAAGAAAAAAACTTCAAATGTATTTACGTTGTTACATTATTTAAATATATTTAATATATATAATTTATATATATACATTTAAATAATATTTTAATATCATTCTCACGTATCTTTTCCTTATTTTTATCTTTTATTCTTTGTGTTTTTTTTGTTTGAAAATAAAAAAATATTAAAAAAATTCTTCATCTAATTTTCTTATTATTTGCTACAATTACTTTTTTTCGAACTTTTTATTTGTTGGGAAATGAAAACAAAGAAAGTGGAAAAGAAAGAGAAGAAGGGGGAGGAAGACAAAGAAGAATAAACATGATATTTATATGTATATATGTTATATATTATTAAATATATTTAAATAATATAATGACATAAATATGTTGAGTATTTAAGGAAAAATTAATCTTACAATTTTTTTTATAATTTAGGGATCAATGTCACCAAATATCTATAGTTTAGGGATTATTTATGTCAGTCCCTCTATTATTAAATATATTTAAATAATATAATAACATAAATACCCTTAACTTTTTTTTTACTTAACGGATGATTTAACATACTTTTTAATAGAATGACCAATGTCACAACATTTTTATAGTTCAGGGATCAATTCTACCAAAAAAATAATTTGAAGACCAATGTCACACAAACTCTATAATTTGGAGACTATTTATACCAATTTGTCTAAAATAAATGATATTATCTGTTTTTGAGTGAATTTCATGAGTTTAAAACATGTAAAGATTTCAAATCAACCACTTAATAGACCCCCAAACAAGTTACTTGCAACTTCTAAGTCACAATAAAATATTTTTAATATATTTAAAATATTTTTAATATATTTCGAACTCATCATTTCTCAAGTCATAAATAAAAATGTTACTAACTGAACTACTCATTCTTGACAAAATTTACTATTATTAATAACATCTATCATCATTTATTTATTTAAATGTAAAATTTCATTTCAATTTATATTAGTTAAAAATATGTATATCACATGATCATGTATCATCCAATAGTTATTCTTCAACTTAATTTTCTTAGCATATCATTTATTTGTCATTTAAATATAAAATCTCATTTCTAGTCTTAATTGTTAGTTTGTTAGTTAGAAGTGTGTATATCACATGACTCATATATCTAAAATAAAATTAAAACGTAGAATGAATATGGAATGAATTATTAATATATATTTAGAGAATTACATAACATTGTAAACTTGAAATAGAATTACATAATAATGTCTTCTCTTATAAATATAAATGGAAGAATCTACGAAGATGAACGACGCCGTATGGTTGACCAACTTTATAATCCTATGACTATTCCACCACCTTTTCATGCCGCCGCCGACGACGATGACGATGACGATGACGATGACAATGACGATGATGATGATGTTAAAAATGCGTATGAATATGAACGTATTCCTAAAGTTCCAGAGGATGATGATGAAGGTGGTGGCGCCGGAGATGTTCAGGGCGGAGGTGATGAAGAAGAGGAAATAGGAGGAAATGAGATTTTGAATGTAGGAATAGGATTAGGAGGATTAGGAGAACGAGTTGAAAGGGTTTTAGATGAACTGCAGGATCTTATAGTTTTATATATTTAAATTTTAAATATATATATATATATATAAGAGAAAAAAAAATTGTTAGTTACTGATATTTTGACTTTGGTTAATTAATTAGTTATTAAGTTATTTTACATTAGTCATTTAAAAGTTTTTTTCTGGTCAAATTATCAGATAAAATAATATAATGTAAAAAGTTAAAAGGGATAAAATTGATATTTTAATTGATATAGATATATAGGCATTTTGAAGAATGAAATGGATTAATTCTCCATGGACTGAAAGCAACAATAATCTAGTCAAACAATACAATAATTGAGGATTTTAATTTCATCTTTATTTATAATATACTATACAATAATTATGTATTGTATTAAAAATAATGTAATTTGCAAGATTTTGAGACATATAATTTTAAGTTCTTCCTAAATGCACTGTTTCCTTTCATATAATATATATATATATACACACACATGGCTAAGTTCACAAATTTTAATAAATTATGAGAATTCTATTCATAGAACTTTGTTCGGCTTTCCTTTAATATTATTATTAGGGTAAATTATCCTAGTAACACTTGAACTTTTCAAAAATCCAGCTTTTGCACCTGTATTTATTTTTGCTTTGAACTGACACTTCAACTATAAAATATCACTTCTTTTGCCCTTCCGTCCAAAATTTCTGTTATATTTCATTTTCCGTCAATTTTTAGGGGCATTTTCGTCTTTTTATATCATTAATATTTTTAAATTATTAAAGTTTTATTTTCAAGGGTAATTTTGTCATTTCACTTAATTATTAAAAATCTAAAAATATATTATTATTGTAAAGGTTTGAACTTATAACCAAACAACTATCTAAATGATACTTAACCACTGAGACAAGTATAAATATATTAATTTATATAAAACTTATGTTTTATATTGTAATTACACAACTAACTATATTTTCGCCTTTTTAAATCATTAATATTTTTAAATTATTAAAATTTTATTTTTATGAATAATTTTGTCATTTTACTTTCGTCTTTTTAAATCATTAATATTTTTAAATTATTAAAAAAAAAAATTCAAGGTAATTTTGTCATTTCACTTAATTATTAAAAATCTGAAAAATATTTTGTTATTGCAAATATTTAAAACTACAACCAAACAACTAACTAAATAATGTCTACCCACTTGGACAACTGTAAATATATTAATTTATATAGAACTTATATTTTATATTGTAATTACACAAATAATAAATACATATTTTATATTACAATTACATTTTATATTTTAAATATAAATTATATTAAATATAAACATTTTTTAAAAAAATTATCAAATGCCACAATTCAAATAACAAGTTTTTGTTGTTGTCACGTTCTTCAAACATTACTGAACTTATTGTTTAACTCTTTTGTTTCGAATTCGTCACCTTCTTCAAACCACGCGACTAACTAAACCATTAATTTTAAGTTGTTTTTTTATATAATGTCATTGTTGACACTAATTCATGTTTTGCGACAAATTTGAAACGAAAAAGTGAAGAAAAGCTTAAGTGCAAAGTTTGAATAAGGTGATAACAACAAAAACTTATGGTTTGATTTGTGTCATTTGAAAATATTTTTTTGAGAATGTTTATATTCAATATAATTTATATTTTAAATATAAAATGTAATTGTAATATAAAATGCGTATTTATTATTTGTGTAATTATAATATAAAACATAAGTTTGATATAAATTAATATATTTATAGTTTTCCCAGTGGTTAAACATCATTTAGTTAGTTGTTTGATTGTAGGTTTAAATCTTTGTAATAACAATATATTTTTAGATTTTTAATAATTAAGTGAAATGACAAAATTACCCTGGAATTTTTTTTTAATAATTTAAAAATATTAATGATTTAAAAAGGGGAAAATATAGTTACTTGTGTAATTACAATATAAAATATAAGTTTTATATAAATTAATATATTCATAGTTGTTCTAGTGGTTAAGTATCATTTAGTTAGTTGTTTGGTTGTAGGTTCAAACCTTTGCAATAACAATATATTTTTAGATTTTTAATAATTAGGTGAAATGACAAAATTACCCTTGAAAATAAACTTTAATAATTTAAAAAAATTAATGATGTAAAAAGACAAAAATGCCCCTAAAAATTGGACGGAAAATGAAGTATAACAGAAATTTTGGACGGAAGGACAAAAGAAGTGATATTTTATAGTTGAAGTGTCAGTTGAAAGCAAAAATAAATACAGGTGCAAAAACTGGATTTTTGAAAAGTTCAAGTATTATTAGGATAATTTACCCTAAGACTTATCAAACCTATGCCAACACCTATCAGCTGTGTGTCCAGTTAGATGACACACTTGGCATGTGATTTTTGAACCTTGAAACCTTCCTCTACCTCTAAAGCCACCTCTGTTGCCTCTACCTCTGAAATTGTAATTACCTCTGCCTCTACCATTATAAGATGTGTTATTAAAATTCCTTCTAGTGTTGCTATCTTGTGCAGCATAATTCACTGATGGTTGAGAGCCATCAGTATTGATCAAGTGTCTTGTACTCAAACCACCAACACTCTCCAACCTAGCTTCAAAACTCAGAAGTAATGCATGAATATCACGAAGACCAAAGGAACCAACTCCAGCTGTAACAGTGACAACTACTGCATCATATTCAGGGCCAAGACCAGATAAGATATGCATTATTTGGTCATTTTCAGAAACAATATTCCCAGTAGTAGCAAGCATATCACAACACATCTTGATTTTAGCCAGATAATCCCTCATACACATATTTCCTTTCTTAGTGGTTTGCAATTGAAATTTGTACTAAAGTGTTTTAGCCTTCGATTGATTAGCAAAGTTCTTTTCAAGAGTAGACCAGATTTCACTAGAAGAACTTAGCCCAATGATTAAAGGAAGAATACCTTCTGAGAGTGAGGATAAGATCCATGAAGCAAGGATGTGGTCTTGTCTGCTCCAGAGAATAAACAACGGGTTGGAGATCTGATTGTGTCCACCATCAGCAACAAATTTATTTGGCACTTGAGGTTCAGGATCAATGTAGTTGTCCAGACCATACCCCTTTATTGCAGTGAGCACTTGAGTCTTCCAGATGAGGTAATTGTTTTCAGTGAGTTTTAGAGAAATGAGCTGGCTTTGAGGAAAAATAAGCTGAGTCTTTGCTTCTTCTATGGTTGCAGAAGAAACAAACGAGCTTGAGGCATCATCTGCCATAGTTATATATATAGGTAATCAGAGTTTTCAAGCTTTGATACCATATCACAAAATGGAAAGAAAGCAATAAAAGAGGAAAAAACAGAAAGCAGCGATAAAGCTGCAGCTACAACAAAGTGTGTTTATACACTACAAGACACCCCTCAAACATGCTGACTAGATATGACTAGATATAATGCACTGACTAGATATAATGCTCTTCATACTAGATATAATGCACTGACTAGATATAATGGCTCTTCATACTAGATATAATGCACTAACTAGATATAATGCTCTTCATACATCATCATCTTGACTTTCATAGAGCAATCATCAGTGATGAAGGTTCTCATTTTGTCAACAAATGGCTTTGAGCCTTACTAGCCAAGTACCATGTTTATCACCGAGTTGCCTTGCCATACCATCCTCAAACAAATGGGCAAGTTGAATTGTCCAACCGAATCATCAAAGGTATCCTTGAGAAGGTGGTTAACCCAAACCGAAGAGATTGGTCAAGACGGTTAGATGATGCTCTATGGGCCTACCGGACAGCTTTCAAGACCTCAATAGGTATGTCTCCGTACAGACTCGTTTTTGGGAAGGCTTGTCACTTACCCGTTGAGCTAGAGCACAAAGCATACTGGGCTCTGCAGCATCTCAACATGGACATGAATGCTGCTGGAAACAAGAGAATGCTGCAGCTTTCTGAACTGGATGAGCTGAGATTATTTTCTTATGAAAATGCCAAGTTATACAAGGAGAAGACTAAGAGGTGGCATGACAAACACATCCAGCCAAGAAATTTTGAAGTCAGACAGCAAGTTTTGATTTTTGATTCAAGATTGAGACTATTTCTAGGAAAATTGAAGTCGAGATGGACCGGACCATACACAATTGAACAAATTCATCCTCATGGAGTGGTCTCGGTTATGAACAAAACGGGGACCAAGTTCAAAGTCAATGGGCATAGACTAAAAATCTACAGAGATGGAGACCAAGAGCAAACCGTTAATTCTCTATCATTGCTCAATGATGAAGAATTAGATGGACCCCACACAAATGAAAAATTCAAGTGAACACTCTCCAATTTTATTTTCTGTGTTTCTTTTGTTTTTCCTTATTTATTTTCTGTTTTTATTTCTTCTTTGTCTATTTATTTGCTTCCTGTTTACTTATTTTTATTTTCTATTTTTCTTTTCTTTTTATTTATTTCATTTTTCCGTTCTTCTCTACTTATTTATTTTATTTACTGATTTTCCTGATTTCTTTTTTTTAATTTTCGGTTATTTCGGTTTATTTATTTTATTTTCTATTTTTATTTGTTGGCTGTTTAGTCATTTAATTTGCTGGTTTATTTATTATTTTTTTTCCGTTTTCTTTTTTTTTGGTTATTTATTAGTTCTGCTTTTTTTTTGTCTTATTGTGTGTCGGGTACCCCTGTACCCGACAATTTATTATTATTATTTATTATTTCTTTGTTTTGTGTTGCCTTTAGTGAAGAGCAAAAAGAGGTATACATACAGTATACATATATTTTGGGGCAGAACGTTCACGCCATTTCTAGCTTTCTTATTTCTTTGTCTTGTTCTGCCTTTATTGCAGGTCAAAAGAGGTCAAAAAGAGGTCAAAAGAAGATATACACACAGTATATACATATTTTGGGGGCAGAACACTCATCCTACTTCCGGATAAAAGACAAATGACCAAATGGGTAAGAGAAAATTCAGTCAACCCTTTCTTTATGGCGTTCAAGGAACAAAAATGTGACTTTTCAATTTCCATTTTCTTCCCAAGGTAAGTATTCATTATTATATTCTATAATTAATTTTCCAAAGGGATGAAAGTCACTTAGTTAGACAAACCAAAAGACACCAACATTCCCTTCTTTGTTTTCATTCACCAAACTGAACGAGTTCCCATTCAAAAACGAGAAAACATATCACTCCATCTTCCTACTGTCCTCACTTATCTTTGAAAAAAAAGAGAGAAAGAGAAAAAAGAGAGAAAGGAAAAGTTTTGTGTTCCTCTTCTACTGTTAAGACCGAAGCTCTCCAGTGTGAGTCCAGACGCGAACCAGGAACTAAAGGTACGATTTCATGCTCTAATCTGTGGGTCAAGCGGTGAGGTCGCGGCTGGGATTTTTTTTTGGGTTTACAAAAAAGCATGAGTTTTCTTTCTCCTTCACTGATTTTGCGAGACCATGCTCAGATCTGGTTTTCTTTTTCTTTTCGAACGAAAATATAGGCATTTTTGTTGATATACAGTGAGTGTGCTGTGGATGTATGCTTAATATCTTAGATTTACTGTGATAAATGTGAACAAAATGGGTGTTTTTGTGTGAATGGTTGACTGTAGTTTTTGTTTCGAAGCATGTTGTTCTTGCTAACGACTGGATTTCCTGAATGTTTGTACTAAATGATGGGTTCCACATTCTGGGTTTACTGAAAAAGCTGCATTTTATTTTCTGGGTTCAAGTTGAATTTTCAGAAAACAAGCTCTATTTTGAAATGTGTATTGTACTGTCCACTGATTTCTGATAAAAGGGGGTTGAAATTTTTTTTGAATGACTTTGAGATGAAAGGATATTTTTGCTGTTGACAGTATCTATTTCTGAATAATCTTTTGGCACTGGTACCCCTGGGAAATTTTGAAAAATTTTACAGTTGTCTCTGATCCTCGGGCAGTAACTGGTATAGTATTCTGATATTTACTGATGGAAGTTCCTGATATATGTGATATTTTCTTAACTGATAACTGTCCCTAGGGAATTTTGCAAAATATTTTTTGTGGGTCAGTGCTAAATTGCAGACGGGATAGATAGGTCATTCTACGAGTCTTTAAAATCTTATCTTATGTCGGGTACACCAGCATGTACTGCATGATTTTAACTGAATATTTGGAAACAAAGACTGATTTTTCTGGATTGAAAAAAAAAACAGTCCTTGACTGTTGGTTTTCTTTTCAGTCTTACTTGCAAGTTCTATCTTACATCTCGGGACTGTTTAATAGCTGTGGCCTCTCTAGGCAAATTATTCTTACATGTTTTAGTCTTTACAGATGAGAACCAAGCAAGTGGCACGAAAACTCCCTCCGAGAGAGAAATTCTCCTCGTCTGATGCTGAAACCAGAATGACGGAGCTGTACGCAGAAAAATAGTATCTCGAGGATTTAGGGTTTGACCTCACAGGTGAGACACCATACCCTCTTCCGGAAACATGCCGACATATAATTAGAGTACTGGGTTGGGACAGATTTTGCGCCCAAAGAGTCGAACCGGACATTGGAGTTGTCCGAGAATTCTACTCCAACCTATGGCCAAATAGTGTGTATGCCGTGTTCGTCAGAGAGCGGCTAGTACCTTTAAATCCGCGGACAATCAACCAGCTGTTCGAGCTGATGAACTATGACAACGATAACGATGAGTATTATTCGTTCCTAGCCGATGCTCCTTCAGTAATTCTTTCCACGATGTAACCCTTTTTTCTTTTCCTTCCGAAGATGAACTTTATTGTGTGTAATTCAAACATAATATCTTAAACCTTTTCATAAAGAGTAATGCATTTTTCATATTCATATAGTCATAGTCTTCATATTATATTATCTCATGTTCATATAACTATTTATATTATTGATTTATCAAATAGCGGTAAATATTCAATCAATTTTACATATTATAAATAATAAACTCCAGTGCTAGAAAACTAATTCAGAGGCATAAAGAAGTTAAATATCACTTATATTAAAACTATTAAATGGGTAATAAAAAGAAGATTAGCTGACGCAATAAAAGAAATGGAATTCCAGTACCATCCAATAGTCGCAAAAAACTCACAATTTTAGAACAAGTGAAACTCATTTTGTCAAGCGGGATATGGAACTTCAAAAGGCAAAAACAGTTAGTTTATACCTGACAAAACAAGTTTCTACCTAAATCACATGATAGGGGGGGGGGGGGGGGGTGTTATAGACAAGAAAAATTACATCCTTAATCAAACTCCAAAAAGACAATCAATTAGTTTTATACCCGGACAAACCAGAGATTAAACCCCTTCTTACAAAATATGTTGGAAATAATAAACTGAGAAATTTAACAGAGAGATGTAGAAAAATAAATATGACGCTTCTTCTAGTTTGAGAAGACAATCTTTTCTTTTCTGATTATTTTTGATATGTCTCACAGACTGATTACAAGACTCTTTAAATAGAGATCTTGAAATACAAAAGGACATTTAGAATACAAAAGGACATTCAGAGATTCATTCAACAGAATGA
The DNA here is from genome assembly GCA_027405835.1 of Asclepias syriaca. NCBI lineage: Eukaryota > Viridiplantae > Streptophyta > Magnoliopsida > Gentianales > Apocynaceae > Asclepias > Asclepias syriaca. The sequence goes on along the minus strand of CM049928.1, from coordinate 9,663,271 downwards.
ATACTCATTTCCCAATATCTAGAAATATTAAATAATAATAATATTCATTTTTCAAGATCTAGAAATATTAAATAATAATAATATTCATTTTCTAAGATCTAGAAATATTAAATAATAATAAAATTACGAGACATTAATTTTAACAAAATATAGGTGTAGTCGAGAAAAATTCAGCAGTAGAACATCACGTCCTTCACGTTTTCCATGATTGCTGGTAATGCGCGTATCTCTACGTTACCCTCCCTTACTGCCCTCTCAGGATTAGAACCATTAGATGATGCTTCACTCTCCATATAATATCGAGCTCGAAAGGCAGTTAAGTGAGCATAATATGCTGGAGGCACTGCAAAAATTTAATTCATTGTTGTTGATATTAGCGGGGAAAAACATATCTTACATTTAAAGAAAGAAATCGTACCAAATAATATAACCATAAATAACTGAACCGAAAACTAACCTATTGAAACTGATCTTGTACACCTCGGATACCTGAAAATATATACTCGAGAATTTAGACAATGATTAAATAACCTCGTAATTCCTAGTTATAAAACCTTCTTAAAAGAAATTTACTTTGTGGATGGAAAAGTAACAATACCAATTAATGTGCTAAATAAAAGATCAGTTGAAATGCTTACGTATAACACAAATAATTTGTCAGCGTTTGCAATGCATCAGCAGAGAAATTGTTTTCATCAAAAAGCACATGATAATGAGTGGGTCGACTAGTTCCCTGCATTTAAGAGAAACAAATAATCAATAAGAATCCACTTTATATATCCACCAATAATTCGCATTCATGTTTTGCTGAATAAAATAATTACTTTAATCCCTGCGTGACTACAAAGGAAGAAATCAAACTCCATTGGGTGACATATCATAGTGTCAACCAAACACCAATACCAAAGTATTTCAGGTAAGAAACTACCCGTAAATATAAGTGAGGACCTATACTTCAAATGAACTTCCTGGCATGTGACGCCATATGTGCCAAATTCAAACAGAGCCAGCAAATGCAAAACACAAATATATAAACAACCAGTGCCCAAATAAGCATGAATTGGTAAATACAGCATCATCATGTTGGTAATAGACTATACATAGAAGCGTATACACACAGTCTGAAGCTATAGAATCGGTTATGATATTAGTTACTTCCATAGAATATAGTCGGAGGAGGCAACTTACATTGTAGTGATGGATGTCTTTATTAACATCTAACTGCACGAGAAAATGATTCGCTTTCACGATACATTTCTGACCAACTGTTCCAAAGCCAGGTCGCGCAGGAAACCTCATGGCTTTAGATGACGCGGGAGGCGGTATGTGCTTTTGAACCGAAGATTCAGCTTCCTGTAACTGTGGTGGTGTCGACACAGACACAGCAGAACTGCTCGGTTGAGGCGACGACGCAGAAGTCGAACCCGAAGACTGAATGTTGACCTTAGTAGCAACATCTCGAGTCAGACTCGAAACAGACGGAGCCGGTGACGGAGGCGACTGATAATCAGACGCCAATTGTGGATCATTGTAGGCTCCAGGCGATCTTCCTCTACCACGACCACCACCGCGACCGCCATCTCCACGACCACCACCGCGACCGCCATCTCCACGGCCACCACCGCGACCGCCATCTCCACGGCCACCACCGCGACCGCCATCTCCACGGCCACCACCGCGACCGCCATCTCCACGACCACCACCGCGACCGTCATCTCCACGGCCACCACCGCGACCGCCATCTCCACGGCCACCACCGCGACCACCATCTCCACGGCCACCACCGCGACCGCCATCTCCACGGCCACCACCGCGACCACCATCGCCACGGCCACCACCGCGACCGCCGCGGCCACCACCGGGACCAGTATTTGAGTACAGCTGACCTTTACCTCCGCCCACAGATCCACGTCCTCTTCCCGACATTTTTGAACGAAATCGAAACTTCGATACTTTTGATCGCTCTAAGTCTACTATCTTTCCTGTTCTCTTGCGTTTTCAGGTGGGTAATATTATATATATGACTGACTAGAGACAGAGGAGTTTCTCAAGGAAGCTGAGGAAAGATTCGGGAGACTGTATAAGGAAAAATCCTGTAAGACCATCAATTTAGGCTGATTTGTGGCAAATATCTCAAAATTAATGCGTTTTTATAAAGAGGAAAAATGAATTTATTTTTGCAGCGGTTTCTTTACAGTTATTTTAAGAAATTACCATATTCATTGTTTCTCTAAAAAAATAACTTCATCTATAAGCAAAAAAATAAATATCACAATAGTTATAAAAATCTTAATCTTTTAAATAATTAACAAATTTACTAATTTTTGAAGTTAAATCTCAAAATATTTTTAAAAATAATATTATTAAATTGTGTTCGAATAAATATAAAATGGATATTTTCAAGTAAAAAGAAGGTGAATGGTTTTTATAGAGAATGATTACTCCTTGAAAGCAGTAACTGAAACCGGCGGCGGGCGAAATAAAAGGAACTCTATAGTCATCATTTGTTCAAGTAATTATAATTATAAATTTTTTTATTAAAAAATAATATTTTATACAAATAATTATTTAGAAAATAAAATTGACTAAATAGAGTCTTAGTGAGTAAGCATACACGGTGGGATCCACATAAGTACGCGTTAAATAATAAACAATAGTTGCTTTTTGAGTTTCGTGTAGGTGGGGCTCACAAAAGAGGTTCACTTGAATGTTTTGTTTGTACGGAAAAAAAAGAAAAGTGCCCTTTTTTATTTTTCCATATATATTTTTATTTTTTTTAAAGAAAATGGAAAAAAGAAAATAATAAAGAAGAGAAATTGCCGACCAGTTTCTTTCCTTTTTCTTTTTCTATTGTTGCTGGGAGACTTGGAGTTTTCTTGTGGGACCACTGTTGACTCAGTCAGATATCTTGCTCAGCAAGGAACCATTTCTTGGTCATTTTATTTTAAGATTTTTTTTTAAACAAATTAGTCTTTAAATTATAAAAATTTAGTAAAATTATTTTTATATTATAAAATTAGTAATTTCATTTAAAAATCTATTTAAAAAATATATTTTTAAAAAAAAAGTTAAGAATATTTATTATAATATTTTAAAATATCATAAATTAATAAAAAGAATATCAAAGAGACTAATTTATATACGAATTTCACCAAATTCCTAATTTACAAACTATTTTTACCGAGAGATATTGTATTTTATTTCTTTTGTTTTTATCTTATGGTCAATTTGATTAAAAGTTTTGTTTTTATTTTTATGGTCAATTTGATTAAAAGTTTTGTTTTTATCTTTTATGGTCAATTTGACTAAAAGTAATCATAATTTTTTTAAGAAGAAAATTAAGCATAATTTAATAAGAAGAATTTGGAGATATAAAAATATTTACATAATATTTGTTTTGATAATTTAAATGAATAAAAAATAAATTAAGATACACATATTTAAAAAGTATGTTATATAATACTGTTTAATGTTTGATAATTAAAAAATTTTGAAGATTTAAATACAATTTATTTTGTGTATTTTATTATTTATTATAAGTTGGTATTTTGTTCTTTTATTATAAATAAATAATTTTAATCATTAGATGTAATTGTTTTTTAATGAAATTTTCAAATATATATATATATATATGTATGGAGGGGAAAAAAGTGCAACAAGTTAGGATGCCAATTTTTCTTAGGAAGAATACATTTGTGACACGTGTTCATTTTTTCCAAACTTGGAAAGCGATAATCAGTTAATTCAGACGTCATCTTGTCTGAGAATATAAGAAGTGGGACCCACTTTAATAAATTCAAGATCAGGTTTCGCAGATACTCCTACTTCTTCTAGTTCAGACTACTTTTTTTTTTTTTTTTCTTTTTCCGTCAGTTCCACCATAGTTGCAAGGAAATTTTCAGTAGCTTTTCTGATACTCTTTTTCTCCCTCTACAGGGCTTTTCGTGTGTATATATATTATATGATGAAATCCTATGTTTAATAATGCAGCAACCTAATCAAACCTTAATTCTAAAATGTATACTAAAAAATAAAATAAAAATTACAAATTTGTCGTAGAAATATGAAATCTTATACGTATAATTTGAAGGAATATATTTTGAAAAATATTTTTTTTTATTTAGTTAAATTATTGTAATTTCTTTAACATATTTTAAAATTTTAATATGAATATTTCTATGTAAAACTAAATATATTTTTACCTCGTATATAATAATTTATTATCATCTAAAAAAAAATCAATTGATGACACATATAATATAATTTTATCTTTTTTTATGACAAATGTTGGTTTCATTTAATAACAAATAATAAGTATCCTCTTTAATATTTATCTCTCTATCTCTACTTACTCTATAAATAAATGGTCTATATTTTTTATAAAAATATAATAAATAATTTAAAAGAAATCGTATAATATTATTATATATAAATATCAACAAGGAGTATTAATTGTTATGTAATATATATTCGAAAAGTGAACTTTTTTTTTTTATATATTTGTGCCACGACATTGTTTTTATCAATGTCTTGAACATTTTAATTATAAATGAGTGTGTTTATTTTTCGAGTAACGTTTCATAACAAAAATTAATTTAACTTAGAAATAACAAAAAGTAAAAGTATTTTAATTTTTTTCTTCTAAAAAACCACTATTAGTTTAATTAAATTATCGGACAATAAAAAAATATAAAATATACATTTATTATAAAATTTTATGGCATAATTGCAAATAAAGTGAATTTTGTAATTATTATTATTATTATATTAAAAAAATAATTTTTATTATGACTTTTAATTTTTGAAAAAAATAATTGATTTAAACTATAATTATTTTTAAACATACATATAATTTAAAGATTATATCTAAAATATTGGTAGCAGAAAGGGAAAAAAAAAAAAAGACTTTATTATTGACGAAAAGGTATAAAATTAATGGAATAAATTGAAGAATGATGTTATAAAAACACACTATAACCAATAAAAAAGCAAAATATAGGGAGAAGAAGCGTCCTAGATAAGCTATACAATTTCCTTGAAACTTCGGGTTCTGTTTCGGAGGCGAAAGAGATGCGTAACTGATTTTGAATTTTATTATTAAGTGGGCCCCACATTATATTCTCAAATACCTCTTTTATTTTTTTATTTTTTAAATATGTTTTTGAATTTTCAAATTTATCATATTTAAAATCAAGTTATAGTAAATCAATTAACCTAAAAATATTATACAAATGAATTATTGAAATTATTTATGGAGTTATAAAAGTAAGTTAATAAACATATTCAACATATAAAATTTTGAAAAAAAAGAAAAAGAAAAAGAAAAAAAGAATAAGACGTTACAAAAACTTGGGAATTCTCCAAGGTAGCTGAATGTGAATATTAACTTGAATACCTAACTTGTTAAAAACCTTTTTTTAGCTTTAATAAGGCTAAGGTAAGGAATAAATTCCTAATTTATATATGAAATTGTTAAAATTTAAAAGTAGAATTTATTTCAGTAAAAATGAACTCAATTTATATTTAGATGTTAATGTGACACCAATCTTCATCAATAAGCAAAAAAAAAAAAAAAAAATATCACTCATAGTCATAAAAATCTTAATCTTTTAAATAATTAATAAATTTGCTAAATCTCAAAATATTTTTTAAAATAATATTATTAAATTATATCCGAGTAAATACAAAATGGATATTTTCGAGTAAAAAAGAAGGTGCATGATTTTTATAGAGAATGATTACTCCTTGAAAGCAGTTACTGAAACCGGCGGCTGACGAAACAAAAGGAGCTGTATAGTCATCGTTATTAAGATTTGTTCGAGTAATTATAATTATAAAATTTTTTATTAAAAAATAAAATTTTATACAAATAATTATTTAGAAAAAAAAAATTGACTAAATACAGTCTTAGAGAGTAAGAAAATTACGGTGGGACCCACATAAGCACGCGTTAAATAATAAACGCGTTAAAATGGGCTCACAAAAGAGGTTCACTTGAATGTTTTGTTTGTACGCAAAAAAAGAAAAGTATTTTTTTTTATTTTTCCATATATATTTTTATTTTATTTTAAAGAAAATGGAAAAAAGAAAAGAATAAAGAAGCGAAATTGCTTACCAGTTTCTTTCTTTTTACTTTCTATTGTTGCTGGGGGAGACTTGGAGTCTTCTTGTGGGATCACTGTTGCCTCAGTCAGATATCTTGCTCAGCAAGGAACCAATTCTTGATCATTTTATTTTAAGATTTTTTTTTGAAAAAATTAGTCTTTAAATTATAAAAATTTAGTGAAATTATTGTTATATTATTTAAATATTATGAAATTAGTAATTTCATTTAAAAAATAATTTTTTTAAAAAAATTAAGAATATTTATTACAATATTTTAAAATATCACAAATTAATAAAAAGAATATCAAAAAGACTAATTTATGTACGAATTCACCATATAATTTACAAACTATTTATACCGAGAGATATATTATTTTATTTCTTTTGTTTTTATCTTTTATGGTCAATTTGATTAAAAGTTTTGTTTTTATCTTTTATGGTGAATTTGACTAAAAGTAATCATAATTATTTTTAAGAATAAAATTAAGCATAATTTAATAAGAAGAATTTGGAGATATAAAAATATTTACATAATATTTATTTTGATAATTTAAATGAATAAAAAATAAATTAAGATACACATATTTAAAAAATATGTTATATAATACAGTTTAATGTTTGATAATTAAAAAATTGAAGATTTAAATACAATTTATTTTGTGTATTTTATTATTTATTATAAGTTGGTATTTTGTTCTTTTATTATAAATAAATAATTTTAACCATTAGATGTAATACTTTTTTTAATGAAAAAAATGCAACAAGTTAGGATGCCAATTTTTCTTAGGAAGAATACATTTGTGACACGTGTTCATTTTTCCCAAACTTGGGAAGCATATCTGTTTATTTCTTTTTGGAGAAAGTGATAATCAGTTAATTCAGACGTCATCTTGTCTGAGAATATAAGAAGTTCACACTGTTTTTTTTTTTTTTCTTTTTCTTTTTCCGTCAGTTCCACCATAGTTGCAAGGAAATTTTCAGTAGCTTTTCTGATACTCTTTTTCTCCCTCTACAGGGCTTTTCATGTGTATATATTATATATATATATATATATATATATATATATATATATATTTTATTTTTGCTTTTTTTTTTTGCTGGATGGTTGATTTGCATTTCAATAAGATAAAACACATACAACGGGTAGAGTAGTACAATAAGAAACAAACAAAAGGAAAAGAGACATTCACTGTTAACTGGGCAGATAGCAGTAGACTACTAGCAGGAAAAAAAAACCAGATAACGAAGGAAGGAGAACCAGAAAGGAACAAAAGAAAAACACAAAGCAAACAAAGCTGAACAACTTAAGTGCCTCCCCTATCACACCACGCTGCAGGGGGGAGTAGAGCTGGTTCCAAGTAACCGGTGAAGAGGTTCAGTTTGCCCCATTTGGCGATGTTATGCGCGCACCGATTGCAGTCTCTCAGTACAAATTCAATGCTCCATAGACCATGCCTTATAAGTAGATCCCGACCTTTGATCAAATTAGATTTTGCTTTCCAATCCTCAAACTGTTCTAGGCCCTTGAGTGCCATAATCACGAAGAGAGCATCCCCCTCAAACACAACCTTACCTACATTGAGTTCGGAAGCAATTGTGAGTGCTTGAATAGCCGCTTCCATCTCCGCACAATAAGCATTCGGGGACACAAAGTGGTTGATCCAAGCTCCTCTGATGTCTCCTTCAGAGTTCCGAAGCACACATGCCGTAGTAGTCGCCCCTCCCATGTGAGTTGCATCAAAGTTGATCTTTAGGTAGCCAGCTAGGGGGGGGGGGGAGCCCAACGCGTGGATTCATTACCCAGACCACCTGCACCATTCTTCCTCTTTGCCTTCACCATACCTTGCCAATATTTCCCGTGAAGTCTATTGATGGACTTGGAAACCTCCTCCCAATTGGGCTTGACATTGTTTCTCCAGATGTTGTTGCGCTCCATCCACAATCTCTCGAAAGCAGTAATAAAGAAATGTCTCATTTGTTCCTTGGTGTCGGCAGGCAACTTGAAAGGGTTACTCTTGCCCAGGAGAAAAGAAATCCATTCTACAATTCCTAGGTGTTGAAATCTATCCAACCTAACATGCCATGGTGAGTTCCACCATATTAACCTGTTAACATTACAATCCAAAAGCAGATGGTGAATGGATTCAGAGTCCTCCTGACATAGATAGCATAAATCGTCAGCAACTGGCAGGAAAGCGCTAAGTCTATAGAGTGTGGGTAGTGCTTTGCTGATGGTTCTCCAGATTAGAACTTTGTGGCGATTGTGTAAACTTGAGCTCCATATAATCTTCCAGATATTCCCTCTATCTTGGTTGGGGGTGCATCCTTTACTACGTAGAATACACTCGTAGGTTGAATTCACCGTAAAACGCCCTGTCGTAGAGGGTGTCCAAATGAGTTCGTCTTGCTCCCTATCAAAGATGGGAGTATGAATAATAGAGGGGCACGCCATAAGGTGCCTTTGATGGCCTGATAAACTGCGCCTCCAGCAATTCACCCAACTGCTTCCTCAATTCCAATAGCTCCGCTGGTTCCATCCGATATGGTGCTTGCGCGGGTGGTACTGCTCCAGGTACCAACTCAATCTGGTGATCAATGGCACGCCTTGGGGGCAGCATCTTGGGCAACTCGTCGGGCATCAAATCAGCAAACTAGTCCAACACATTGGACACAGGTTCAGGCAACTCTGAGTGATCCACGTCTGTCTCTTCCAACAAAGCAGCCACAAATGTTGGTTCACCCCGTCTCAACCCATCCTTCAACTGCATCGCCGACAACATTCCCTTTGCATCCTTTTGATCCAAGTCTTTGTACGTTCACTGTACAAAGTTTTGTGTCCCCTCGTCCATAATCATCAATCCACGCAAATGTGGCATCACCGCCACCTTGGCCATAGCTAAGAATTCAATCCCTAGGATGAGATCAAAGTCATCCAATGGAACGACCGTCACCTTGCACTGGCCTTCCCAAGTTCCCACCTTCAGTGACACCATGGCACTGCCTCTCACCCGTTGCTGCGCGGCATTGACAGTCTTAATGGTATGGGAACTTTCTTGCAGTGCCAACTGCAAGCGCGTGGCTTCTCGATCAGCCACAAAGTTGTTTGTTGCGCCAGAGTCTATCATTTCCCATAACTTCACACCATTCACAACCACATGCACGTACATCAGCCCACGTACTGGTTGAGGTCGCTCAGACACTTGAATGGCATTGCACAACTGAATGGGATTCACACGAGCAGGTGGATCCCTTTCGGTCTCATCTTCAATTTGAACAACAGCCAAATTTTGATTCCTCCTCGGCTTAGGGCATTGATAGGACATGTGTCCAGTCTCCCTACAATTGTAGCACTTGACACGGAAATCCTTAGTTTTCCCAACAGAAACATCTTTCCTCTTGGGTTTGTCATTCCAAGACTTACCCTTGTTCTTCGATGGAACACTCTTTCTCTCGGGGGTAGGAGGAGCTGAAGATTGTAAGTCCGTCAATCTTTCCGTCATTGAATATGCCTCCCTCACATCCTTAGGGTTCTGCCTCATTAGCTCGATCCTAGCCCACTTCTTCAACCCTAACAAAAAGTTGAACAACTTGTCCTCCTCGGACATGTTAGGTATATTCAGAAGGATTGCAGAGAACTGATTCACATACTCTCGAACCGTCCCCGTCTGTTCCAATCTCTTCAAGCTCTCACGAGCCATCCACGCAGAATTCTTTGGCAAGAATTGCTCCATCAATTCCTCCTTCATGTGTCTGAAAGATCGAACTGCTTCTTTCGTAGGGTCCGCTTCCCTTGTCTACCACCATAACTTGGCAGTGTCTACGAGGAACAATGATGTAATCGCCACTTGTTCACTCTCCGGGACTCTAGCCGTCGCGAAGTATTTCTCCAAATCCCACAAGAAACTCCTGATCACCGTCGCATCCCGAACACCCGAATATGTTCTAGGCTCAGACACCCTGAACAACGGTTGTCTAACACTGGTTCCAGCAGTATTAGATTGTAGTGCCACAACACTAGCTTGGAGTGCGTCGATGCTTGCCTTCATATTATCGATAATCTCTTGGAGTTGGTGCAAATCCGCCACCACATCTGGTGGTCCTTGGATCTGATCTATCAAGGGACGAGCATTCTGCACATGCTCTAACACATCAATCGCCTGCACATGATGCGAGAACAAGGTCTCCAGCCTTGTCAACCGCTCCGCAGTAGCGGCATGAGGGTTCGACGTACTGTCAAGGCGTATCGGTATTGCCCTACGCGATTCCTCGGACGAACTAGACATTTCCGCAAGGGTCGAACTGCACTCTGATACCAATTTGTCACAAAGTGCCTCTTCCTAGTACGGCCACCAGGTCACGACACTCAACCCGACTTGCACAAGCATGTGCGCAAGCGCAAGTACACACACACAACGGATAAAATCACAAGTATAGAGATAGACAACGATAATTACGGGCAACTCACCCAACCTTTTTATATTAATCAAATAGTAAGGAATTACAAGTATTCGCAACCATGCACAAGGCTGCGTGGCCACACATGCCTACAAGATAGAACAACCCTAGTCTATCCTTAATCACTCTATCTCTCTGGCTGCTTCACTACTCGCTGCCCTCGCTCTTGCCCATCTACCCCTATTTATAGCATCTAGGGATGGGTAGAGTTTAGAGTCAACCCATGGGCCACGACTCATGCCACTAGGGCAACATTAGAGTTCCCTACATTCTCGGTCTGACTCATTCCACTTAGGGCGCCATTAGGGTTCCGGATATCTCGGTCTAGGGCTTCGGCCCATGCTACAACTCCGCAGCCCACACCTTCCTTTCTTCTATAAAAGGGGCACATAGCCAACCCCGAAACCATTCGCTGCTCCCACACTTGCTCGGCTGTTGCCACACTTGCTCGGCCGCTGCCAGAGCTGCCCCGCACCCTCGCGACAAAGGGGCTCACACTTACCATCTAAATAACGCCTTTTCAAAAGTAAAAGGGTTTGATTTTATATATATATATATATATATATATATATAATGTTATTTGATTAGTTGGTTTAATTTAATAAAAAAAATAGAAATTTAGTAGCAAATAAAAAATGGATTAATTATTTTTAGCTGATTTGAATTATTGAAAATTTTGATTACTATTACTTAATATTTACATTCTCGACAAGAATTATTTAATACTTAATTAATTTCTTTTGTTGCACAATTTTTTTATAAAATATTTTAATTTTACTGTAATATGATTAATAAACTAAGTGAAAAAATATTAATTCTCTGTCGAAAAGTCCGTTTTAAAATTTTATTTTTTAATTTGTTTGACAATTTTCGAGAAAAAAATAATGTGAGTAACTATATCTTTCCCAATTTAATTTTAGAGATAATTTAATTAATTTTTTTTAATTGAGGTTACCCTTTTCAAGAAAAAAATGACCTAAAAATAAAATTGTTAACTACATAAATATTTTAGGTTTTAAGGAAACAATCAATTTTATAATTTTTTTAATAATTGAGGATCAATGTCAGAAAATATTTATATTTTAGAGTATTTATCTCAACTGTTTATTATTAAATATTTTAAATAGTGTATTGACATAAACACCCTTAAATTTTATTTTACGATTTAACGAATTTTTTTAATAGAATGGTCAATATTAATTTTTATAGTTCATAATCAATTCCACTTAAAAAATAATTTGAGCACCAATGTCACCAAACTTTTATAATTTGAGACTATTTATACCAATTTATCCGCTTTAATTCATTAACTTTATATATAAGATTATAAAATTCGATCAAGAAGACATTATTACATAATTAATTTATAATTATTTTTATCAATATCAAATATAAATAAATCATAAAAAATAAATATAATATCTTTTTTTATATTGATAAAAATAATTATAAATTAATTATCTAATAACAAAAATCACATAAGTATTTAATAAAATATATAATGATTATTTTGATGATTTACTATAAAAATTTATAACAAATTAAATAAATATATAAAATTTTAATGATAAAAAATATTAAATAATAATATTGATGATTGTCTTCTACCATGAAATCAAGGGAAAGAAAAATGCCAAAATTTGCAAGTATCATTTTAGCCAAAAGAAGCCCTTTAAGTGAATAGCCCAAGCATCTTCCTCATAAATATGGATTTTTTCTTCGAAGGTAAAATCCTTATTGATATTAAACAATTGGTAAATTTCTTTGGAATCAGAAAACTTGATGTAATCGTAGACAATTGTACAAGCTAAATCTACAAGACTATCTATATTCAAACACGATGCAACATTAAAAGTTGAAGAAAAGTAGAACAATGTAATCTAATGTTTTTTTTTATTATTATTTATTTTTCTTATATTTCAATTGTTGTATTGTTACAAGTATTTATACTACTCAAGTAATGTAATACAAGGAAATGATTTCATTCCTATTCTATGTTTGGAATAAGTCTAGCGGCTTCATTCCTTTTTTTATATCAAACGGCTCCTTCCTTTCATTCTCCCTCAAGTTGTATCGTGGGGATTAAGAACGTGCAACTTGCTAAGTATGTCGTAGAAGGTCCGTTTAGTTCCCGCCTTGGTGAGTATATCGGCTAACTGGTCTTTTGAGCGAGTATATGGAGTAGTGATAATGCCTTTTTCAATTTTTTCCTTAATAAAGTGTCGATCAACCTCCACGTGTTTTGTCCTGTCATGTTGGACAGGGTTTTTAGCTATACTGATTGCCGCTTTATTATCGCACATTAATTCCATGGTGGTTTGTGGAGGAAATCAGATTTCGGTGAGTAGCTTCTTAATCCATAATAATTCTGTAATTCCTTTAGACATCCCTCAGAACTCAGCTTCAGCACTTGATAGGGAAACAACCTTTTGCTTTTTACTTCGCCAAGTCACTAAATTGCCTCCGACAAAGGTAAAGTATCCAGATGTAGATCTGTGATCCACTTGATTCCCTGCCCAGTCTGCATCTGTATAACCCTGCACATTCAAATGACCATTTTTAGAAAATAGAATGCCAAAATTACAAGTTCCTTTGAGATACAGTAGAATCCGGATAGTTGCGTTCATATGCTCTGCTTGAGGATTGTGCATGAATTGACTGACGATCCCAACTGCATAGGCTATATCGGGTCTAGTATGCGATAAGTAGATGAGCTTTCCCACGAGTCTTTGATATTTTTCACGATCAACTGTCTCTTTATTCTTATTCTCTTGAAAATTGTAATTTGCTACCATTGGTGTTTCTGCTGGTTTACAATCAAGGAGTCCTGTTTCTGCTAGAAGATCTAGGATGTATTTTCTTTGTGATAAGAACAACTTATCTTTTGATCTCATGACCTCAATTCTCAAGAAATACTTAAGTTTTCCTAAATCTTTCATCTCAAATTCGTTGAATAGGTTTTCTCGCAGTCTTGTAATCTCTTCGTTATCATTGCCTGTGATAATTATGTCGTCCACATATATGATAAGGCAAGTAACTTGGTCCTTTTCTCCTTTAAGGAATAGAGTGTGATCAGCATTGCTCTGTCTATATCTATAATTTTTCATTGCAATTGTAAACTTCCCGAACCAAGCTCGTGGAGATTGTTTTTGTCCGTATAAGGCCTTCTTTAATCTGCATACCTCATTTCTTTTGAACCCATCAGAAAAAACCCGGAGGTGCTTCCATGTAGACCTCTTCCTTTAAATCGCCATGTAGGAATGCGTTTTTTACATCGAACTGATGTAAGGGCCAATCTAAGTTTACTGCTAGGGAGAAAAGGACTCGGATGGTATTGATTTTGGCAACTGGACTAAAAGTTTCAGAGTAATCTATACCATAGGTTTGCATGTATCCCTTAGCTACCAACCGTGCTTTGTGTCTTTCGATTGTACCGTCAGCTTTATGTTTGACTGTAAACACCCATTTACATCCCACTGATCTTACTCCACTTGGTAGGTTGCACTTCTCCCACGTGTCATTTTTTCCTAGTGCTTGCATCTCGGTTTCCATTGCCTGGTGCCATTCTGGACTATCCTTTGCTTCTTGTGCATTCCTTGGAATTTGGACTGTGTAAAGATTTTGATTGAATGTCTTTACTTCTTTTGATACGTTCCCCCTGACAAGATTAACTACCAGATATCTTACGGTTCGTGACGGACGTTCTGGTGAGTATCGTTTCGGGGGTTTTCCCCTTGTACTCCTTGCAGGTAGTCTTGATTCTGGTATATTATATGCATCACTGTGATCAGAGTATACGATTACGAAAGGTAAAGAATTGTCAATAAAATTTTCTTGAGTAGTTTCAGGAGTACCTTCGTTAGACACATCCGTTGAAGGTGATTGTGGAACAATGGCACTTGTATCATCGATATGTGTTTCCGTGATGGGATTGCTTTCAAGGTTGTTTGTGGGAAGTGTGTCTAACCAACTTAATGGGTCGATACTAGGTGTAGATTCCCCCTGACCATTAAGTTGGTTATAGTAAAATTCGTGTTCTATAAAATTACAATAAAAGGTCGTGAACATTTTCTTTGTAGGTGGGTGATAACACCTGTACCCTTTCTGGTTGATTCCATATGCAAAAAAAAAAACACATTTTAGGGCACATGGATCCAACTTTGTGCGATTTTCCTTTTGAATATGAACAAACACAGAGCACCCAAATATTTTTGGTTGAAGACTAGAGGGTGGTGTTTGTCCTAATGAGTCATAAAAGATGTCAGAAGGAGTTTTCATTTTAAGTACCTTTGTTGGAATTCGATTTAATAAAAAAACAGAGGTTGCAACTGCTTCAGGCCAGAAAAATTTTGGAACCTTTAATTCAATTAGCAGAGCTCTTGTAATTTCTAAAATAATTATGTTTTTTCTTTCTGCCACCCCATTTTGTTGAGGTGCGTTTGGACAAGAGGTCTGATGAATAATCCCTTTTTCTTGGAAAAAACTTTTTAATTTTTGGTTTACAAATTCTCCTCCATTATCTGACCGAAGAATTTTTATTCCCTTTTGAAATTGATTTAAAATCATGTAGAAAAAATGAATAAAAATTTGAGCAACCTCGAATTTATTTTTTAAAAAATATACCCATGTCATTCGAGAATAATCATCAATAAATAATAAGAAATATGAAAATTTATTATGACTAATACTCGGTGCTGGGCCCCAAACATCGGTATGTATTAAATCAAATAAGTTTGATGTCCTAGTATTTGAAGGAAAATGAGGTTGTCTATGGCTCTTTGCTAAGACACAAGTTTCACATATAAAATTATTAGGAAGGGTTGGAAATAAAACCTTAAAATAGTTGGCAGAGGGATGACCTAGTCGTCTATGCCAGAGCCAACTGTTATTTTGGTTACTGACCATCAAAACGGAACCTTGAGGAGCAATATCATCGTAATACAGACCGTTTCTTTCAGTGCCGCACCCAATAATCTCCTTGGTCCGGATGTCCTGTAGTAAGCAAAAGTCGGCATAAAGAGAGACAACACAATTTAACTCTTTAGTAGCTTGACTAACAGATAGTAATTTGCATGAAAGTGAAGGAATATATAAACATTTTGATAATTTTAAGCTTGGTGATATCTCAACACTTCCTATTTTTTCCACTTTTACTAAGTTTCCACTAGCAGTAGAAATATTTTTCTTTATCGGTACATGGTTAGCACTGATATCTTTAATATCGTATATCCAACTTTGTCTAAAGGAATTGAAAGAGTCTTTGCTCTTGCCTTTCGTTATCCCACGCAGTAATGTCTTCGACACTTTTCATTGGGTTCTTTTTCCTGCGATCTATCTCCTGCCATATTTCTTGAAAACACGAATAATATTCTTCCAATGATTGATTTGATTGTGCATATGTATTTGCCTTGACTGAAAGATGGAATATTTGCAAGAAGTTTTCTCCTGATCTGTAGGTGGTGTTAAGGCCGTCCCACAGTGCTTTAGAAGATGGGTATTGGATGAACCGGCCAATCAACGAAGGATCCATGACCTGGATGATCCATGTGAATACTTGGAGATCCGACTGCTTCCATTTCCCGAATTCGGGATCGTTGGGACTTGGTGGCGGTGGATTTCCAATCAAGTGGTGTTCTCTGCCTCGTGCTTGAATCACCAATTTCACCAAATCGGACCATAGTGCAAAGTTGTGTTCGTTGAATTTTAAATCAACGTGAGGATTGCTGTTTTGTTCCGATTGCTGATTGAACTTTAAAAGTCGCTCGAGGGCTTCGGTTGTGATGATGGTGGTTTGGCCGCCGCCTTTTGAGATTGGGCTGGTAGAACCATCGTCTTTACCCATTTGCAGGTGGTTGGTTTATTGGCAGATGATGAAGAAAGGGTTTTGAAAAAAATGATCCCTTTTGTGGATCAGAATGCTCTGATACCATGAAGAAAAGTAGAACAATGTAATCTTATGTTTTTTTTTAATTTATTTTTCTTATATTTCAATTGTTGTATTGTTACAAGTATTTATACTACTCAAGTGATGTAATACAAGGAAATGATTTCATTCCTATTCTATGTTTGGAATAAGTCTAGCGACTTCATTCCTTTTTTTCTATCAAACGGCTCCTTCCTTTCAAAAGTCTCAAATAAAATATCTCAATCTACATCCACAAATTTTCTGCCAAATTTTTTAATATCATCGTATTCAAACGTGGTAGACTCAAGAACGGAGGGAGAGAAAGATGTCGAGCCAGTGGTAGACTCAAGAACAAAGGGGGAGAAAGATGTCAAGCCAATAGTAGACTCAAGAACGGAGGGGGCGAAAGATGCCGATCCAGTAGTAAGCTCAGGAACGGAGGGGACGAAGGATGCCGATCCAGTAGTAAGCTCAGATGCCGATCCAGTAGTAAGCTCAGGAACAGAAGGGGAGAAAGATGCGGAGCCAGTAGTAGACTCAAGAATGGAGGGGGAGAAAGATGTCGAGCCAGAGTCGGAGTAAATTGACGTACTCCAACCGATATCGTCCCCAATTTCTAGGTCAAATTTTTCATATCATTATCACTAATCGGAGTAGAATCAAGAACGGAGGAGGGGGCAGAAGATGCCGAGACAGAATTATCCCAATCAATACCATCACCAATTTCTAGGTTAAATTATTTCAAATCAGAAGCAACAACGGAGGATTCCTTAACAACTGCAGTAGCATGATGGTGATGACGGTGACAATATTCTACTATCCATTCTAATACGTAGCTAGGTATGTTTGGTATGAGAATAGGAGTGTCATCGTAGAAACCGTCTTCGATTGCATAGCCGCTGCCTCTTCAATTTCAAGTCGGAACTCTTCAAAGCAATCATGTTCTGCTTTTTCACAGTAAAAATTATTGTGTATAGCTGTGATAGGAAAAGAAGAATAAACAATTTATTTT
Source organism: Asclepias syriaca (assembly GCA_027405835.1). NCBI lineage: Eukaryota > Viridiplantae > Streptophyta > Magnoliopsida > Gentianales > Apocynaceae > Asclepias > Asclepias syriaca. Next base: position 9,645,794 of record CM049928.1, on the reverse strand, counting down.
CTTAATGAAAGAAAAACCTATATTATTTATACATTTGATAAGGATAAACATTTCTCACTAAAGTAGGAAAAAATATAATACTTGAACTTTTCAAAAATCTAGTTTTTGCACCCGTATTTATTTTTGCTTTGAACTGACATTTGAATTATAAAATATCACTTCATTTGCCATTCCGTCCAAAATTTCCGTTAGACTTCATTTTTCATCCAATTCTTAGGGGCATTTTCGTCTTTTTACAATTACGAACAATTTTTAATTATTAGAGTTTTATTTTTAAGGATAATTTTGTCGTTTCACTTTATGTGCATTTTCGTCTTTTTATAATTATGAAAATTTTTTAATTATTAAAATTTTATTTTCAAAGGTAATTTTGTCATTTCACTTTATTATTAAAAATTTGAAAAATATTTTTTTGGTATTCTCATGGATTTGATCCTACAACCACACGCTTAAATAAACTATATCTATTCACTGGGACAAATGTAAATATATAAAATTATTTGAAACTTATATTATATATTATAATTACGAAAATAATAAATACACATATTATATTGCGATTATGTTTTATATTTTAAATATAAATATTCTCAAAAAAATATTATCAAATAACACAATTCAAACCACAAGTTTTTATTATTGTCACGTTTTTCAAAGCTTGCACTGAAGTTCTTCTTTAACTCTTTTGTTTCGAATTTGTTGCAGAACATGAATTTCGAGGTGTTTTTTATAGAATGTCATTGCTGACACTAGTAATATAATAATGTCATTGCAAAAAAAAAACTCAAAATCTGTATTCTGCAACGAATTCAAAATTAAAAAAAATAAATTTAAGGTTTGAGGAAGAATGACTACGAAGACATATTGTTTAAATTGCGTTGTTTGGAATATTTTTTCAGAATCTTTATATTTAATATAATTTTTAAATAATATAAATTTTTATATTGTATCAAATGGTAAATGTTTATTTATTGTTAAATTTAGAGGTTCAGAAATATAATTATGTTAAATTTATTTTGACATCATTTAGTATGCAATATAAAATATAAGTTTTATATAAATTAGGGTAAATTATCCTAATAACACTTGAACTTTTCAAAAATCCAGCTTTTGCACCTGTATTTATTTTTGCTTTGAACTGACACTTCAACTATAAAATATCACTTCTTTTGCCCTTTCGTCCAAAATTTCTGTTATATTTCATTTTCCGTCCGATTTTTAGGGACATTTTCGTCTTTTCAAATCATTAATATTTTTTAATTATTAAGATTTTATTTTCAAGGGTAATTTTGTCATTTCACGTAATTATTAAAAATCTAAAAATATATTGTTATTGCAAAGGTTTGAACATACAATCAAACAATTAACTAAATGATGTTTAACCACTGGGACAACAATAAATACGTTAATTGATATAAAACTTATGGTTTATATTGTAATTATACAACTAACTATATTTTCACCTTTTTAAAGCATTAATATTTTTATATTATTAAAATTTTATTTTTATGAGTAATTTTGTCATTTTACTTTCGTCTTTTTAAATTATTAAATTTTTTTCAGAGTAATTTTGTCATTTCACTTAATTATTAAAAATTTGAAAAATATTTTGTTATTGCAAAGATTTAAAACTACAACCAAACAACTAACTAAATAATGTCTACCCACTTGGACAACTGTAAATATATTAATTTATATAGAACTTATATTTTATATTATAATTACACAAATAATAAATACATATTTTATATTACAATTACATTTTATATTTTAAATATAAATTATATTAAATATAAATATTTTTTAAAAAATTAATCAAATGCCACAATTCAAATCATAAGTTTTTGTTGTTGTCACGTTCTTCAAACATTACTGAAGCTCTTCTTTAACTCTTTTGTTTCGAATTCGTCACCTTCTTCAAACCACGCGACTAACTAAACCATTAATTTTGAGTTGTTTTTTTAATATAATGTCATTGTTGACACTAATTCATGTTTTGCGACGAATTTGAAACGAAAGAGTGAAGAAAAGCTTCACTGCAAAGTTTGAATAAGGTGATAACAACAAAAACTTATGGTTTGATTTGTGTCATTTGAAAATATTTTTTTGAGAATGTTTATATTCAATATAATTTATATTTTAAATATAAAATGTAATTGCAATATAAAATGCGTATTTATTATTTGTGTAATTACAATATAAAACATAAGTTTTATATAAATTAATATAATTATAGTTGTCTCAGTGGTTAAACATCATTTAATTAGTTGTTTCCTTGCAAGTTCAAATCTTTGCAATAACAATATATTTTTTAGATTTTTAATAATTAAGTGAAATGACAAAATTACCCTGTAAATTTTTTTTAATAATTTAAAATAATTAATGATTTAAAAAGACGAAAGTAAAATGACAAAATTACTCATAAAAATAAAATTTTAATAATTTAAAAATATTAATGATTTAAAAAGGGGAAAATATAGTTAGTTGTGTAATTATAATATAAAGCATAAGTTTTATATAAATTAACATATTCATAGTTGGCCTAGTGGTTAAATATTATTTAGTTAGTTATTTGGTTGTAGGTTCAAATCTTTGCAATAACAATATATTTTTAGATTTTTAATAATTAAGTGAAATGACAAAATTACCCTTGAAAATAAAACTTTAATAATTTAAAAATATTAATAATTTAAAAAGACGAAAATACCCCTAAAATTTGGACGGAAAATAAAATATAACAGAAATTTTGGACGGAAGGGCAAAAGAAGTGATATTTTATAGTTGAAGTGTCAGTTCAAAGCAAAAATAAATACAGATGCAAAAGCTGAATTTTTGAAAAGTTTAAGTGTTACTAGGATAATTTACCCTTATTATTATAATTAGTGTAAATCATACAAATAACACCTCAATTTTAGGTGATTTTAAGTTTTGTATTTTTTTTTCAGCTTTTGCCCTCCAACAAAATAAAGTTATTTTTTTCGTCATTTTCTCTAAAATTTCCGTCTAATTTCATTTGTCATTTTTTTTATGGGCATTTCCGTCTTTTATTTAAACATAAAATTAAATCAACAAAAATCTAATTTTTCTCTCATTTTTAGTCGTTAGGCCACCATATTTCTCTCTCTCTCTCTCTCTCTCTCTCTTCATTCCATTCCTGATTATTTATTACAATGGCGGAGCTCCAAATTTCTCAATCGAAATGTCCAGTAGGCAACAATTGCAATTAACAAAGTGTTATTGCGGTAGATAGATCGAAATCATTCGAGAAAATATTTTTCCTGCTGGAATGATGAGGTAAATCCTAATTTTTTCTCAATCCATTAAAACTGCAAATGGCGCTTGTTTTGTCCCATTTAAAAAAAAATTAATTTTTTTTTATTTGTAAAGGGAGGAAACCAAAGATGCAAATGTTTTCCCCGCTGTTGGATCCCCCCATTATGTGTATTAGATCAATAGAAGTTATACCAAGTTTGCTTCGAAAAATTCATTCCTTAGAGGATAATTTTGAAGGTACAAATAATGAGTTGATGAAAGCCAAAAATAAATTAGAGGAACTGAAGTTGAACTTGGATGTTAGCAAAGATGAATTGTTGGAAGACAAACAAAAAAATAGAGAAATTGAAGATTAGTCTTAGTAAAACAATTGTAGTTAGTGTAGGAGTGAAGTGGTTAGTTTGTGTACTTTTGATTGTTATAATTGTAACATGTAAAAAATACAAATAAATGCATTAGTTGATGGAAATGTCATTTATGGAAATTTAAAAATTCTTGTACAACGTCCCTTTTTGTTTGCATTCAACTTGGAAGAAAGTATTTTTTGGTTACACAAATGGTCCCCATGTATTTATGAAAGGGTTCCTTTATCTTTACAAAATGATCCCTATTCAATGCATACAAGTAAGCACAAGTGGGCATTAAACAATTTAATTTCTTAAATGGCTCAAAAAACCCTTTGTATAAGTGTTTTGTAATGCTGCATTTTAAAATAAAAATACAAAAAAAAAAACCCCTTATTGGTCAAAAAATTTCTAGACATATGCATACATTAAAGGCATTCTCAAATTAACCCTCAGATTCCCCTTCCCCTTTCCCTTCCCCTTCCCCTTCCCCTTCCCCTTCCCCTTCCTCTCCATGTACTTGCCCTTCTATATGAATATCTGTTTGAAGGGCCACCACCATCTAACCAGGCTTCACCAAATTATTCATATGAAGTGGTTGTCCGACTTTTTGTTTTCCTTCCCCTTCCCCTTCCCCTTCCTCTCCCTCCATATCTGTCTTCCACAGTAGGTTGATGAACTGAAGAAGTGTTAGCTCTATTCCGACGAATTTCACTTAATAAATCATCTACACTTTTAATCAACTCAGAAATATCTTGTTCTTCAACTTCTATATCGAATGAATTTTGTTGATTTTTAGATTCTATTCTAGCTAGAATTTAGTGATGTTGAGCTTCATTTGCAGCTGGAATTTGTTCATTTCCATCTTCATTTCCAGTTGTTTCAGCTGCTCTGTTTTGTTCAACTTCTTGTTCAACTTCTTTTGCAGCTCCAGCTCTTGTCCTTGGCTAAACAAGTAACAAACATCCAATTAGTTAGTTATAGAACTCTATGAAATAACAAGAAATAAACAATTATATATACTTCTTTTTTTCATTCCTTGATTTTTTATGGACTCTTCTTCTCTGTCTACCTTCACATTCATTGATGTTTTGTGGTTCCCCTTCATTTGCAGTTTCAACAGCTCCTTTCCTTATCTACAAGTCATAATCATTCAATAAGGTATATAGATCTAAAAAAATTACCACAAACAAACAATTATACCTTCTTCCAAGCACAAGCTTCTACATTTGGATCCACTAAAGGTGGATTTTGGGCAATTTTTGTAGTTTTTTCCTACCACGAGCTGCTTTATTTGGATGCAATGGAGGTGGATTTTGGGTGGTTTCAAGAGTATTATGAACATTTTCATTCTGTGGACAACTGTTCTATTATGTCCAACACATTTGCACATTGTGCAATGAACTATTATCTGTCTCCTTATCTTTTTTCCTCCATCAGTTGTCTTATAAAACTGCCTTTTCCTCTTTGGCAACAGAATATTGTCATTCAACTTACAAAAATTCTCAGTGGAGTAGTAGGGATCAACTAAGTCGTGGGGATCTGTACCTTTCTTATGTAGTGCAGCTATGCTATGGACACATAGAATACCAGTCAAAGACCACAACTCACAAGAACAAGTATTCCTCTTTTAAGTCTACTACATATTTTTCATTATGAGGCCCCATAACTTGATATGAATCTACTCCATTCCACAAAGGTTTCCAATTCCTAGAAAAATAAACTTGTTCTTCCAACTTCATCCTAATTATGAGTGTGCAAAGGTGACTAGGCTGTTTCATCATCCAACCACCTCCTAATTTGGATCTGTTTCATAACCATTTCCCTTATTATCTCCACAATTGAAATTATAGGCTTATCTCTAACTTCCAAAATGAATGCATTAAAAGACTCACATAGATTATTGCATAGTATGCCAGATCTCACATGACTTGGAAAGAAGGCATGCACCCCATGTTCTGGTCTTGGCCCATTCACCACCCACCTCCAAGCTTCTGTATCATACTCTTCAAGATCCTTCATTGCATTCTCATACATTTCTTTGCAGCTGCTTCTGGCAATGATTCAAAGCTTGTCTTTTAAAGCTTTTCCTTGATGTTCTTTCTTGAAGTTGCAGTACAAATATTGAACACAATATCTATGATCAGTCTGAGGCAAAATTTTAGCTAGAGCAGCATCCAATCCCTTAAAAATAAAAAGAAAAAGTTAAAAGCTAAAAATATTTTCTAGTATATTGAAATAAGAGTAGTTGTTAGTTACCTTTTGTCTATTGGAAATAAAAGTCCAAAACATCCCTTGGGTTGGTATTTGAAGATCATTTACCAGGAGGTCAAAAAATCATCTCCATTGCTCCGTAGCCTCCTTCTCAACCACAGCCAGGCTATAAGCCACCAACCATTGCTAGCATCAGTCCCAATAGCAGATAAAATTTGTCTAGGGTACTTTCCCTTTATATGACACTCATCCACCCCTACAAGTGGCCTACAATGGTCCAAGAAACCTACTTTTAAGGGACCTAGACAAACATACATCCTCCTGAATCTAGGTTATCTTCTTTCTTCTCTGAAATTTTTAAATTCAATCTCAACAGTTTAGCTTGGGTGTGTCTGCAAAATTTTAGCCTGATAATCCCAAACTTTTTTATATTGCATGTCACAATCCCCATCTATCATTTTCCATTTGTATTATATGCAACAGTTTTAGATATTTCAGTGTCATACTGCTCATCCACATTCTGCCTAAGTACTTTTGGTAGAACTTTAGGATTCACTCGTATTCTTTCTAGATATTTCTCTGCAACTCATTTTGTTGTTATGTGTTTGTTCTTCCACTAATGGTTACAATTGTTATGTTTCAAATTTACTATCTTCACAACCAAATCTTTGGTTTTTGTTGCACGCTCCACACCATCATAGATAACTCAATTGCAATCTTTTGTCACACACACTGCTCTTTCTTTTTTTGGCTCAGATGGTCTGAACTTACATGTTTCTCCCTCATTGATATGGTAATTTTTTACAGCTTCTTTAAACTCTTTACCGTTGTTAAATCTCATACCTAATTCAAAGTTAGGATTTGCCATATCCCTTTCCGTGTCAAAAAGTTGTATCTCTTCAGCACATCTGATTCAGTTTTAGAGTTGTCATTGCCACTCATTAATCTCTCTTCTATGAAATCATTATTCAGTTGTTCATTATTTCCATCAAGTTCTTCCTCTTGTTCATTCCCACCATGTTCTTCCTCTTGTTCATTTCCACCATGTTCTTCCTCTTGTTCATCACCAGGTTGGTCATTTCCACCATGTTCTTCCTCTTGTTCATCACCAGGTTGGTCATTTCCAACATGTTCTTCCTCTTCATCACGATTAGTTTCTTCTTCATTACCATTAGCTTGATGTGGTACACTTTGTTCTTCATTTCCAACATCTTCATTAATGAAAAAACTATCATCTTGACAATATTCATCATCATCTGTGAAATGTTCCTCGTAAGCAGATTCATCATTGCCATCTGTAACTTCATCATCTCCCAACTCTTCATCATTCACACCACTTTGCTCTCTAACAACATCCTCTACTTGAGTAAGTGTTTCGCCATCTTACATTAAACATTCATTCCTAACTTCAGTCCACAATAAACCCAATTAACCATGCACTGTCTAACTACAATAATATTTACAAAGCTGCATCAGAATGCATGTCCAATACATTCAAATTCTTCCATAATTACTATAGTAATGGCGTCATCCACAGTAAATTTCATTCAAATTTTTTTAGTTAATGCAAAAAAAAAAAACAAAATAAGTGAACCCATATAGTATAAAAAACGATTAATAACTATAAATGGTGCAAACTAACCGTATAGATCGTATATGGATCAATATGATTGTGTTTTGTTTTTCTGATTTTCCACGACATTGCAACTTGTACAATAAACTGACAATCTAAGTGCCAATATTTTGACTCAAAGCTTCGACTTTGTACAATAAACTGACAATCTAAGTGCCAATATTTTCCACTTGGGCGTCGATTAAAGACCAATATTTTGACTCAAAGCTTCCGACTTTGTACAATAAACTGACAATCTAAGTGCCAAATCTTTTCGCCAATCTATTCATTGCTAAAAGTTAAGATTTTTTCTAAAAAAAATGAAAACTGTTCGAATGCTTTGGTCAGAAAATGATGGGTTATTGGAATTCCTTTGTTCTGTACCAAAAGTAGTTTTTGTTGATTTAATTTTATTTTTTTAAAAAAAAGGCGAAAATGTCTTTGAAAAGAGACAACAAATGAAGTTAGTCGGAAGAGAAAAAAAAGTGACTTTTGTTTTGTTGGAGTGCAAAAGTTAGGAAAAAAAATAAAAGTAAAAAATTCAAAATCGCACAAAATTAATATATTGTTTGGATGGTAAAGTTAACGTGATTTACCCTTATTTTTATCACAAGTTCATTGCCTTGAATATATTTTTTTTGAAAATGGAAAAAAGAAAATTATATATATATATATATAAACAAAGTATTAATATTATTGTTAGAATGCCTTGAATTAGTCAAATCTGTTACTTCTCCTTGGGATTAGAAAGTTAGTTAAATATTATAATATTTGACTAATATAATATTTTATATTAGTCAAATATTATAATATTTATTATTATAATATTTTATATTAGTCAAATATTATAATATTTATTATTATAATATTTTATATTTTAGATCTATTTTATATTCAGAGGTGGATGCCATCGTTCCTATAAATAGGTTCATTTGTAAAGCATTCATTGTGTTGTAGTCACCTAAAACACCTCTGTAATCTCTATCAAAATCAGTAAAAGTTCTCCCCTCTTCTGTTAGGTGGACGTAGCCAACACATTGTTGGTGAACCACGTTAAATCTGTGTGTCATTTCTTTATTGTTTTGGTTATCTTTCTTACATCCGTCATAACAAACTGGTATCAGAGCTCGGGTAATCGAGAAAGATGTCTACGTTGACCGTAAAGATTGACAAATTCACGGGGAGGAACAGCTTTAGTTTATGGCAGATCAAGATGCGAGCTTTGTTGAAACAACAAGGCTTATGGATGCCATTATCAAAGGAAGTCAAGACTGACAATGCTGAGTTGGCTGCCTTGGAGGAGAAGGCACATTCGACTATCATGTTGTGTCTTGCAGATGATGTCATCACTGAGGTCGCAGATGAAGAAACTGCCGATGGTCTGTGGTTGAAGCTGGAAAGTCTTTAACCAACAAGTTGCTTCTGAAGCAACGTCTGTTCGGTCTGCGAATGCAGGAAGGTACACCTCTTAGAGACCATCTGGATCAATTAAATACAATTATTTTAGAGTTGCGTAATATTGATGTTAAGGTAGAGGATGAAGATGCTGTCTTAATTTTGTTGGTTTCATTACCATTGTCGTATGAGAATTTCATATAATCTTTCGTTGTTGGGAAAGATACCGTGTCTCTGGAAGAGGTCAGGTTATCTCTCCATACCAGAGAGTTGCGCCATAAGGCGACTGGAGCAGGGACAGACAATTAGGCCGCTGGATTGATAGCCAGTGGAAGCAAGGGACATGGACAACTGGGCAAGAAGAAGCCGGGTTCCAAGGGTCCAAAAGCAACTGATATTTGTAACTACTGCAATGAGACAGGGCATTGGAAGAATGAATGCCCGAAGAAGAGAAAGCAACCGTTGGAGCAGAAAGGATCTGCTGCAGTAGCGGTGGATGGCACCGATTCCGAAGAGGACATCGCTCTAGTTGCAGACGAACACACACATCATGCTGATGTGTGGGTCCTTGACTCTGGGGAGTCCTACCATATATGTCCAAGGAGAGAGTGGTTTTCAACCTATGAGCAGATAGACGGGAGAAATGTCTCTATGGCAAACAGCTCGGTATGCAAGGCGGTTGGAATAGGCTGGATCAAGATTCGGACACATGATGGTAAATTCTACACATTGCACAATGTCAGACATGCTCCATTAATGACGAAGAATCTGATATCCCTGAGCTTGCTGGATAGTAAGGGGTTCAGATTCAAGGGAGAAGGTGGAGTTATACATGTCTACAGGGGCTCTAATGTGATACTTAAGGGCGTCAAACAGGGAACTTTGTATTTTTTGCAAGGTTCAACAGTTGCTGGTTCTGCAGCTGTTGCGTCATCTGAGGTTCACCGAGATGATTTGACCAAGTTATGGCATATGAGACTTGGTCACATGGGTGAAAGAGGGTTGCAGATTCTGTCAAAGGAAGATCTTCTTGGTGGTAAGAAGATCAAGAGAGATCAAGAGGCTGCGAACTGATAATGGTCTGAAATTCTGTTCATCTGAGTTCGATGTGTTTTGCAAGGATGAGAGGATTGCTCGACATCGCACAGTTAGGGATACACCACAATAGAATGGTGCAGCTGAGCGCATGAACCAGACACTTCTGGAGAGAGCGAGGTGCATGCTCTCTAACGCTGGTCTAACTAGACGCTTCTGGACAGAAGCAGTTACAACGACATGCTACATAACAAATCAGGGACCATACACATGCATCAACTGTAAAACACTGTTTAAGGTGTGGACAGGGAAACCTACTGATTACTCAAATCTGAGAGTTTTTGGCTGTACAGCTTACTATCATGTCAATGAGGGTAAGCTGGAGCCAAAGGCTAAAAGGGGAATATTCGTGGGCTATGGAGAAGGGGTGAAGAAAGTAGGCACGGCTGACAACCCTGCTGACATGCTCACCAAGCCAGTTCCACAGAGCAAGTTCCAACACTGTTTGGACTTGCTAAATATTACAAGTTGTTAAATGGCAGAAGAGAGGGGAGCGGATACATCTGGCACCAAGGAGGTGCATCTGGTAAATTGTGAGAGAATTAGTCAAATCTGTTACTTCTCATTGGGATTAGGAAGTTAGTCAAATATTATAATATTTGACTAATATAATATTTTATATTAGTCAAATATTATAATATTTATTATTATAATATTTTATATTAGTCAAATATTATAATATTTATTATTATAATATTTTATATTCTAGATCTATTTTATATTCAGAGGTGGATGCCATCGTTCCTATAAATAGGTTCATTTGTAAAGCATTCATTGTGTTGTAGTCACCTAAAACACCTCTGTAATCTCTCTCAAAATCAGTAAAAGTTCTCCCCTCTTCTGTTAGGTGGACATAGCCAACACATTGTTGGTGAACCACGTTAAATCTGTGTCATTTCTTTATTGTTTTAGTTATCTTTCTTACATCGGTCATAACAATTATAAACATTAAATCTTTTTAACAAAGTTTGAAACTTTTTAAGAAAGCATAATATTTTATTTTTTCTAATTGAAATGGCTTATAAATAAGAGTACTACAGAACTTGTGAAATAGATTAAAATGGATGGGAAAGTTATTATTCTGAATTCTATAAATTGATTTTGTAATGAATTAAATAAGATATAATGGAAAAGAAAGATAATGGAAAATTAGCAAAAAAAATTGATAGCTTGCGGCGTTAAATTCTAAGGGTAGCGTTAACTACTACCTCATTGAATTCCATTGAAACCTTCCAATGGAAAATACATCAGTTGCTTCCCGAAGACGACGTCAACAGTGAATATATATAATAATACAAACAATCCAATTAATAGCGTTAATTTCTTTCCTTTTTTTATTCTTAATAATAATTAGCTAATTAGCATATTTGGTCCCTAAACTTTGAGAATTTTGTGGAATTCATTCTTATTCTAGATTTTTTTTAAAAAAAATTTAATTGATCCCTAATTTTCTAATATTATCACATTGATCCTTGTAAATTTTTTTCTTAAAAGAATTTAAATTAAATATTTATTTAAAATTTTTTTTTGAAACCATAAGTCATTTGAATTCAAATTCGGTCCTGGTTGCGCCGTCCAACTTTTATTCGGAAGAAACCCTCACTCTGGTTCTTACATGGCACACACAGCAAGTGACGAAACCTCGACCTTGTACCGGGTTTAAAATGTGTTTTCTCATTATGTTAAACTAAGAGTTTTGCTAGTCCTTCTAAGATAGAGGTGGATCTTTCTCATCAGAAATAACAAGCCAACTCTACTATAGTTAATTTGTAACGCTTTTCACGATAAATTTATACTTTGAAAAGATAAAAATATTCTTGTATAACATTTATAATGTGTTTTTTTTTTATTGTGTCAAACCAATGACTTTACTAATCTTTCTTAGGTAGAGGTGAATCTTTCTCATCAGAAATAACAAGCCAACCCTAATATAGTTAATTTGTAATGCTTTTCATGACAAATTTAAATTTTAAAAAGAATACTCTTGCGTAATATTTATAATACATTTTTTTATCGTGTCAAACCAATGACTTACTAATCCTTCTTAGGTAGAGGTGGATCTTTCTCATTAGAAATAACAAGCCAGCCCTAATATAGATTGTAATGCTTTTCACAACATATTTTTTTATTTAAAAAAAAAAACAAAAATATTCTTGCTGAACATTTATAGTGCAATTTTTACATTGTGTCAAACCAATTACTTTACTAATCCTTCTTAGGTAGAAGTTGATCTTTCTCATTAAAAATAACAAGCCAACCTACTATAATTTGTAATGCTTTTCACGACATATTTAAATTTTAAAAAGACAAAAATACCCTTGTATAAATAGAGTTTAACTATAATTCAAAAAAAAAAGTGAAGTAAGGACGAAATTTAGTATTTACTTAAAATTTAAGGACTAAATATGTAAATATAGGTGAATAATATTGTTATTTCTCCATTCGTTATGAAAAAGAAGTGTTATTTCCGGTGTAGTTTTCTCACCACACCCTTCACTTACAGCCCACAACAAATCTTCTTTTCCTAAGAGCAAAAAAAAAAAAGGAAAAAAACAAACGTTTCACTCACTCATCCCCACACTACCCCCTTTTATTTCTTTATTTAAATACATACATCATTTAATTTCTAGTCATCTCCGCCTCTCTTTCTCTTTCTCTCTCTATATGTGTATATATATATATATATACGCACACATATATTACATGTTGTTTCGTTTATACCTCTCTTACATATATATATATATATAGAGAGAGAGAGAGAGAGGGAGAAAGTAGAGAGAAGAAATCTGCAATGGGAATATTGAAAGATGAAGGAGTAGTTTACAAGGCTGCGGAAGATGTTGATTTAAGCTGTCAAAGCACTCATGTTTATCTCCGGGCTAATGTTAAAGGTTTGTTTCCACCTATACATACATACATACATATATATATATATATATATATATATTTGAAAATTCATCATGTTTTTCTCTGTTTTATGGTGTGTGTATATATATATATACATATATATATATATATATATATTTGTCTTATTATTTGTTTGATCAAGTTATAGGACATGTTTTGAATGTCTGGATTTTAGTGAAAATATGAAAAAGAAAAATTAAAACGTTCATGCAAAAAAGGAAAAGAAAATAATCAGAATGAGAATTTGTGTGTGCATATATATATATATATAATTTTGTGTATATTTTAGTGCAAAAATTATCTCAATTTAAGGCACTGAATATGGTTTTTAAATATATAATAATAAAGAGTATTTATTAACTTAAAAATATCTTTAAGAAATAAATGTCTAACTAACGTAAGTTAAGATTTTTTATTTTTTTAATAAAAAGGAAACCATAATAATATATTTTTAGAAAATATTTAATGGGTTATTTTGTTACCCAATAATTTAAGTAAAGCTGCTTTTAGAAAACAAACACTAATAAATGTGTTATTAATTTGAAAAGGAAATTTTCCTAATTCTTTTTTTCCTTTTAATTTTAATATATATATATATATATATCAATAAGAAGAAAATCAAAACATTGCCGACAAACCGCTTATATATATTTATATATCAAAACATTGCCGACAAACCGCTTATATATATATATATATATATATATTCTTCACCGCATTAAAATTATAATATATTATGGAATTTTAATGAATGGATTGATATTTACGTGATATTTGACATTTTAATATTATTATAAATTTAAAAGGCTCGTGTTGAAAGCAAATAAATAAAAATAGGTGGTAGAAATTCAAAGTCTATAAAAATAAAATAAACATACGTTTCTCTTTTATGTATTTAGTGGGGGTTTGGAGCATTCAGTTTGACTTTGAATATTATTATAAATTACATCATCACAATTTATATTATTTTTTTTATAAATGATAAATAATAAATATTAGGTAAGAAATTAAAATTTTTTATTTATAATATTTAAAAATTATAAGAATTTAATATTCGATGTGTCACCTTATATAATATATAAGATTGGGTGCACCTAAAAGTTTCCTTAGGAATAAAGAGGTGGCTGTCGTCAGCATGGAAAAATTCCAGCACCAATACTAGGAATGTTCTCCTAGGTTGCTTTAAAATTCTATATATAATATTAAGGGAAATTAGTCAACTAATAGTCTTAATTATACTATTTTTTTTTTCAATTTGTAATTATTTAAATTAAAAGAAAAGAACAAGTGTATATTAATTTTCTTTTGAGGAAAAAGAAATGCCATATTTGTGTAGTTTTTTGTTTTAATTTGATTAAAATTATTGAAAATTTACTTAGATATTTTTTATACCTTAATTAACTAAAAATTTATAAAAAAAAATTGAAATTCTAGTTATAAACGGGGTTTGTCAAGGTGACCAAAATACGTCAATATTACTTGTGCTACAAGTCATGACTGAATCAGCAGCCATTTCTTCAAGATTTTTCCAATAGTTTTATATCATTTTTGTCTTTTTTTTTTTAATAAAAATATTTATTTAAATATTTAAATTTGTTGTAGCTTTATAATAAACTTGAAAAAAAAAAAGGTTATTAAGAAAATGTGGTATTTGAATGTAGCGCAGCACCACGAATGGCTGGATTTTTGGTTAAGGTTTTTGTTTGGTTTTTGGAGTCAACATTATTTGGAGGAATACTTTTATATTTTCTCAAAAAGAACAATCTAATAAACAAGGTACGCTTTCCTACCCCTTTTTTTTTCTTTCTAAATGTTTTTAATATCATTTATATTTATATATAATATAATATATATATATATATATATATATTATTCTTTCTTCCTTTTTAGAGTTGATAATTATTATTTTAAGGTACTTAAATTATTGGTTTAATGGATAATCTTTGTTGCAGCTTGTTTCATTCAGTGACTTGCAAGAACCTCCTCTTTATGTGCCTTTGCACCCTTATGAAGGTTTATTTATATATATATATATATATATATATAATCTCTTAGTGTAAAACGTACTATTTTTGTGCATGTAATTTGAACTTGCATTGAACAGGGCCTAAAGAAAATCTAGCAAACAATCATGTGGAAATCTCTCCAGTGGAACAAGTTGAACAAGTTGTGGATAATTGTCTTCAATCTTCTCAAAAAGAGCATAAAGATTCAAACTTTATCTTCAGTCGTTGGACAATAATGGATTATTCAAAAGCTTATAACTCAGGAGAAGTAACTCCTACTATGGTATGACACTGTTAAAAGCATACTAAAGAAATTGAATCATATTTTTTGGTTCTTGATTTGTGGGAAATATGAATAACTTGTTGTTTTTCACAGGTTGCAGAGAGACTTATAGCAGCTGTAGAAGAATCATCATCATCTGGGGGGGTTTCTCAGCCGATGTCATTTTTTATTAATTTTGATTCTCGAGATATTTTAAGACAAGCTAATGAATCAACTGTTCGATATCAACGAGGTACACTATAGATAGTAGTAAAGTTGTCGAATTAACTTTATTTCCGACTATTTGGGCATTCATTGGACATTTCCAATGTGGTGGTTCAGGAGAACAAATATCTGTTCTGGATGGAATTCCAATTGCAATTAAGGATGAAATAGATTGTCTTCCTTATCCAACCACTGGTATGTATGATCATGTTAAGGGATAAAAACTCAGTATTCAATTCAGTTAACTAAACAACTTATAATGGATTTCATAGGTGGTACAAAATGGCTTCACAAAGTAAGATCCTGTACTGATGATGCCCGCTGCGTTAAACGACTGAGATTGTGCGGTGCTATACTAGTTGGGAAAACAAATATGCACGAACTTGGGGCTGGAACTAGCGGAATAAATCCACATTACGGGTAAGAAAACTGTTTTTCTGTGTCTCTTATTATTGGATTATGGAAATGAGAAACCATACATATTTGTATTTTTAGGACAACACGAAATCCACATGACACAAGTAGAATTACTGGAGGTTCTTCTAGCGGATCTGCTGCTGTTGTATGTGCAGGACTGTGCCCTGTTGCCCTCGGTGTTGATGGAGGAGGTAAAAAAGGAAAATGATAATCTTTTGTATTGCAAAATGATTGACCGCTTTTTTGAGCTACTTATCCATGAGTTATTCATTCCATGCTCAATAGGATCTGTGAGAATGCCTGCTGCTCTATGTGGTGTTGTTGGTTTAAAGCCGACTTTTAGCCGTGTGCCACATTCCGGGTACTTGCCATCTTTTCTCTATTCATTAATCCTTGCCCATCTTATAGAAAAACAGTCCCTTTATAACATTTTAGCTGCACTTGTGATTGTGATTGAGTGCAGTGTTCTTCCTCTGAACTGGACTGTTGGCATGGTTGGAATACTTGCTGGTACGGTTGAAGATGCACTCATCTCGTAAGTTATCTTGATACGTTGATTATTTTCCAAAGTTTATCTACGAAAACCTCATTTCATCCTGATGTTTTAATTTACAGATATGCAGCTATCAGTGGTCCATTATCTTCACAACAATCCGCCGTGGTACGTGGAACTTATCTAATCTTATATAGCTGATGAAAACATGGAAGCTTGGTTTCTTAGCCTGTGAAATTACTATGAAACTTTGATCAATCTCATTGAAATTTAACCTTTAACTAAAATTGTTCATTTGGAGAATTTACAGCCTAGAGTACTTTTTCCAATACTCAACAAGTCACCAAACTCAGTGCCTAACATCAAATTGGCAAAATACGGAGAGGTATCTTACGATTTTCTTGTTTAGTATGATTTTCCGTATCTGTTTCTCATCTCAGTTCTTTATTTTAATGATCAGTGGTTCAACGACTGTACTGAAGATATCAGAGTTTGTTGTTCTGATGCTTTGATCAAATTATACGATGAATATGGATGGAAGGTACTGTCAATCTACAACCATCTTATGATTCAGAATCATATGCACTAAAATTATTTGATTTGTTTATGTAGACTATAGAGGTTACAATACCAGAAATAGAGGCGATGCGCTTTGCACACTATCTGACAATTAGATCCGAATGCAGAATCAAATGCACTAAAATTATTTGATTTGTTTATGTAGACTATAGAAGTTACAATACCAGAAATAGAAGCGATGCGCCTTGCACACTATCTGACAATTGGATCCGAATGCAATACTTCAATTGCTTCCCATCTCGAAAAACTGTATGTATTTTTTTTTTTTTTTCACGCTTATCCAAACTGATCTGATAGCGTCACGTTCATCCCAACAGGGAAAAATCAGAGTTGGGTTGGGATGCTAGAGTAGCACTTGCTGTTTATGGTGCATTCAACAGCCGGGAGTACTTAAATGCACAGAGAATCCGGTAACAAAAACTTTCCTGCAACACTCTGCATTTTAATATTTCGAACATATATTCTAATAAATCTTTCTCTCTCTCTCTCTCTATATATATATATTTCCAGACAACGTCAGCTACAAATTCACAAAAGGATATTTGATATGGCAGATGTAATTGTCACCCCAACAACAGGGTAAAGTACATTCAGATTCATTTGTTTTTTGTTCTTGTTATGTGGTTACTGATAAATATGTTTATGCAAATTGAAGTGTAACAGCTTATCCAATAAAAGATGATGCATTGAAGACAGGAGAACTAGATTACATAAATGGAGGTATGTACCAAATAATCATAAACATTTGATTTTTTTTTTTTTAAGAGAATGACTTGATCGCCTTTGATTTCAGCTGCACTTGTTCGATACCAGATAGCCGGAAACTTTCTAGGACTGCCGGCTATTACTGTTCCGGTACGTCCTTTTTCCAACTTGGTGGTGCTTGTTTGTTGTTTTGTGTTTTTGTGCCTCATTATTTGAAGGTGTTTCTTCCTTCCTTAGGTTGGTTATGATGCATCTGGATTGCCAATTGGCCTTCAGTTTATTGGACAACCATGGTCTGAATCTCTGTTGATCCATATTGCATACTTAATGCAAGTAAGTTTCCTTATTATTTTGTTGGTATTTAAATCGTTTCTTTTGTATTATCAATAAAATTACAATATGGTATTTTCAGGAATTATGTAATTCCAAGTACAAAAAACCCGAAATTTATTACGATCTGCTATCTAGCAAAAAGGCAAAATGAATTCAAGAACATATGACATTGTCATTGCCAGAATAAATGCTTCAAATGAGATGATGAAGAAGCATACCATGATTAGTATCAAGGACGAGATTTGTCCATTTTCTTTCATGTACAATTACATTAATTTCAAAACTTCACTTTTTTCTCTTTTTTTTTTCCCTTGTCTTAGTGAAAACTTTGTAAATTATTGCAATATAAATGTTTCTTAATTTTATTGTGTAAAAAATCTTTTTTAAACAAATTTAAGTTAAATTTGGTTTCTATTTCATGATCACGGATATTTTGGTTTCTAATACACCGTGAATGATTAAATAAGATTAAACTAAGTTTAATGTTATAATCATAATTTAAGTTTAGGATGAAATATATGGTGATTTTTCAAATGATGAAAGAAAAAAAGTATACAAACGTTTAGATAAATTTCAAATAAAATGAAATATTTATTTAATAGTAGTGAGCAATCATTTTACAAAATTTGTTGTATTGTAATTGTGAATATCATTCTTAACTATTTTATTTTTATCTTAATTATTTATGATTTATAAATGGTTCATATTAATCGTACATAATAACGGAATTGAGATGCTGATTGTAAAATGGTTTTTACAAATTCACTGCAATTGTAAAATGGTTTTTACAAATCCACCACACTCTATCATCTTCTTCATCATCCTCATTCAAATTCAGTTGTTAAAAAAAAAAAAAATCACTATGTTATCTACACTTATTCAACTCAATAACATGTGGGATTGCCAAAAGAATTAGGAAAATATGAATGGATGGCGGTTTTAGCTATGGCAAAAGTAGGGTTGTGGTAGCTAATGAGAATTTAATTGCAACAATACCTAAGATAGTTGATAAGATGTGAATATACGTGGTTGGTTAACGAAGTGACTGGACATACGACTTGTCATGTGATTAGGAAGATTAGGTCAATAGACCAAATCACCAACCAAGGCGATGTGTGACAACATTCAAAACTCGAATGAGGTGCGGGGCATGCATAGGTTCAGAGGTTGGCCTCTCGCCCTCGACAAGTGGCACAGTCCAACGACCACCCAGTACACTCAGATCAATGAAATTCCCTATAATGACTTTATCAATTAACACATACTCAATTCAAGAACCAGTTTGTGTTCTAAATTCTAATTTTCTTGTGCAAGAAGTCTAATAATTAAGATCAAGATCTTATCTTTTTGCACTATTTTGAAATTTTTAATGACTTTATCATCGAATGGTTCAAACGAAGATAAAAACTCTGTTTTGATTGTTTTGCATGGTTTCACACCGTCGAGAGATACAACCGACAAAAGTACATTCATCCCACATTCAAACAAGTAAGGAAAAAATCAATTACTCGTCCACATCAAACACATTGTCATCCATTTTGCTGATTTCCTGATCAACTCAACTCACTTTTTGGTTTGATTAGTAACAATAAAAAGGTTGAAGATGAAGTATTTGTTTAAAAAGAGATACGGGGAGTAATAAGTAGATATGACTTAAAAGAATGAAAGTTAAATGTTAATTAATAATAAAAAAATAAAATTTATCAAAATTATTAAAATAGGAGATGAAATAATATAATAATTTAGATTTAAATTAAATTACACAAATTATAGGAATAAAAATTACCAATAATTTTACGTATATGTATAAACATGTAATATGAATATATATGTATCAACATATATAGAATGTGGTAGTACCAACTAGTATTCAGGTTAGGTGGAAATTTGTGGCTTATAAACAACCCATTTTTCAAACATTATAAAAAAGGCATTAAAGTGTTTTGTTTTTTATTTTTCAAAAAGGAACATTTTGAACTTTATACTAATAAAATAATTTTCCTTACCATACACACACATGTGTATATCTCTCTCTCTCTCTCTCTCTCTATATATATATATATATATATATATATATATATATATAAGTGGAATAATTTGATCTATAATTTGATTGACCTTAATTATAATAATAATAAAAAATTCAAAATATGATTGGTATACTATTGAAATCTTGTACCACATTTTTATTTTATTTTATTTTTATAATATCAGATGTTTTATATGAGTATTAAATATGTGTAGTGTTTTAATTAAATTTTAATTAAATTTTTAAAGATTAAATTTGTGAATTTAAAAAAAAAATTAATACATGAAATTATTTAAATTAGATCAACTTCTTGTTATATATTCAAAATATATATATATTTTTTATTTTTATTTTTATTTTGAAAAAGGAAAATTTATTTTAAATATCTAAATCTACCATTTTTTTATCTTTCATATTCAAGCCCTTTAATTATTTCTTCTTTTTTTCATCAAATCCCTTTTGTTCATAATAAATTGGAATTTAATAATTATTTTTAGTGTATATATATATATATATATATATATATTATATATATTATATATATATATATATATATTGCATTAATTGCTTTCCCAAAACAACAACTACTACAATTAAAGGAAAAAAATCTAAAAGGTAAAACTAGAAAGAATTAAATAATAGAAATCAAATGTCTCTATTTATATTATATATATATATATATAATGTAAATTCAATTTAACTAATAATTCATCCAACCGACTTTTTTTTTCTTTTTTAACCTGGTCCAATTAATTTAATTAGATAAAAAACAATATAAATTCTATCTAACCTTTAATATATATATATATAATATATATATATTTTTTTTTTTTATTTTTTTTTTGAATACTACGAATAAAGTTTATTTGTACAATTTCTATTTATTTAAAGAAAAACAAATTAAATAAATAGTACGCGAAATTATATATATATATATATATAAAAACACATGAAAAAAAAAGGGTAATATATATGGAGTGAGCTGTGTTTGTACTATTATGTAGTAGTAAGAGTGGGGCCCACCAGCATGTGCCCTCCTCCTGTCTCCACCAACTCCTGCCCCTCCCTCTTCTTCCCCCTTCCCCTTTCCCTCAATCATTGAGGTCTGCCTCTTTTCCCCCCATTTCCTTCTTCACTTTCCTTTCTTCCTTTCTCTTTTTTTTTTTTTTTTTTTTTTTTTTTTCCTATTTTCTTCTATATCCATTTTCTTGTTTCTTTAGTTTTTGCTAGGTTTAATTACATTACTGGGAGAAACCTTTTTTTTTTTCTTTTAATTTAATCAATTTTTATTGTTCTGCTACTATAATAAGAAAAACCCACCAAGAATCAGTAGAAAGAAAGAAAGGAAGAAGAAGAAGAAGAAGATTATTCAGTTCAGTTTGATTAATAAATAATAATTGGATTACTGATGTCATCAGCCCCAGCAGCTGACGGTAACGGTGCAATTATTGACCATACTCAACAACAAAGGGGTAATAGTGGCGGCAACACCACCTCTACTACTGCCGCCTTAGCTGTTAAGAAGCCGCCGGCCAAAGACCGTCACAGCAAAGTCGACGGTCGCGGCCGGCGTATTCGCATGCCCATTATTTGTGCTGCTAGGGTTTTTCAGCTCACCAGAGAACTCGGTCATAAGTCTGATGGTCAAACTATTGAGTGGCTTCTCCGTCAAGCTGAGCCTTCTATTATTGCTGCTACCGGTACCGGTACAACTCCGGCCAGTTTCTCTACTGTATCTGCTGCTTCCGCTCGTAATTCTTCTACTCTCTCTGCTCCGCTTGATCACAAACCCTCGTCTCATCAGCCATTGCTCGCTCCCACGCCGTTTATACTCGGTAAGCGTCTCCGTTCATCCAATGACGATGATGATAATATTAATGATAAGGATGAGAATTCTGCTTCTGTCGTGGGCCCCACGGCAGTTGGGGGTGGTTTCTGGGCCCTACCTACTAGGCCTGATTTAGGGCAAGTCTGGAGCTTTGCTGCTGCTGCCGCTGCCGCCGCCGCCGCCCAACCTGAGATGGTCGTGCCGACATTGACCGCCGCTCACCAACCCAGGTTTCTTCAGCCGCCGACACCCATGGGGGAGGCCTCTGCAGCTAGAGTTGGAAATTATCTGCCTATAGCTCACCAAGGTCACCTCAATTTGCTAGCATCGCTATCCGGTCCTCCGCCGCCTCCTTCTTCGGACCAGCGAGAAGGCGATACGCGCTGAAAAAGAGTAGTAGTCGTTCAGTTTGATTTGATTTGATTGTTCCTTGTTGTTCGTATGATGTTAATATTTGTGGGTTTTCATTGTTGCTGCTTGTTTTGCTTGTAAGTTAATTTGTGGTCCTTAGAGATAATGAGACTTTGATATATAAGTTAGTTTGTGGTAGAACCTGAAAAAGAAAAGGAAAAAAATGGAAGAAGGAGAAAAATGGGGGGAAAAACAACTTGCTCCGCCTTGCAGTGGTGTGGTGGTTTCAGGAGCTTGATGTAGTTGTTGTTGATTGTATTTTGTGATGGGTATTCATTTGAATGCTGTTTGGAGAATAGTATCCCATATTTGTCGTGTTGTTCAAGAATGTTGTTTTGAAGAACATTGCAGAATGCAGCTGCTTAACCGCAGCACTGTTAGGTTGTGAAATGGGTGAGGGCCTATTTTGTTTAATCAGTGAAATTTCTGTAAGAATTAGTCAAAATAATGAATTGATTCATTTTCTCCATTTCTCTTTTATTTATTTCTTGTCTTCCTGCTTTGCGGTTTCTTCCTTCAATTTGTGTGGTAAGTTTCAATTTAATGAACATCTAATGCACCACAATATAAATTGTCTAAATTGAATAACTTTCCTTTTGATGTCTCATTACTAGAGAAAGGTAGTAGGGATGAGGTTTAATAGAGTCAATTATTAAGCTGCTGAAGTTCGAAAAAGTTTCTGTTGATTTATCTGGTGTTGGTGGCACATCCGCAGGCAATAGCCTGTACCAGTTAGAATTCTTGGTAAGAGGGGGGGAGTTGGTAGAAATGGAAGAACTGTGCTGCAAAAATTGGAAGAGTATGTGCAAATTAGAAGAAGGTTAGGTATGCATATATCTAGCAGATCTGAAGTTTACTTGGAATGGACTGTAGGAGCATAACAGCTATGTTAACCTGATTGGTACTGCTTTTGTTCTTAACTATTCTTTATTAAGATATCATGCAGGGTGGCAGAAATCTCAGTTGAGTTTGGGTGTTTTGTTCTGAGAAGGGTCATGCTTCCAAAGGCATTTCATGAGGTCTTTAGTTTGAAGAGGATCATTTTGATGGGTTGGGACAGGGCCTGCTCACTGCTTCCCGCTGATGGTAGGATATTAAATTACCTAACAAAAGAATTTTGAAGTACAATAAATGGTGATTGGATCAAAGGCCTAAAACCAATAGGGAACTTAAGAGACAATATAACTTTTGGTTCTTTATATTCATATTCAGCATGCAAATGAAACCGGCAATTGGTCTTACTCCACCAAATTGCTGTGATTTCCCAACAAACTCTGAATATCAGAATCAGTATGGTGTTGATGTCAGACTTTCATCTGCATCATGGCAAATGTTGGATATTCATGATATCGTTTATTTACTGGTCCAATTTTCTTTGCAATGAAAATAAGAAGAAAAAGAGAAATAGATTGATGATGAGATAGAAAGGACCATTCGTTGGTTTCACCTTCAACTCACAATAAAATAGAGGCAAGAATTACATTCAGATTAGAATCACTTGCAGCCTTTTATACAACCAATAGACACTGACTAATGATGCTCAATGTTCTAACCATTTTGTATCGTACTTGCTAGGCCAAGAGTAGGTTTGATTTGTATTTTTGTTATTGTTTATTCTTCTTATGGACTTGTGGTTTTGCCAATGGACATGCAATCTTGTGTCATGGATGAAAGAGGGAGGGTTGGAAAGGTTGCTAATGGAAGCAGGAAACCTGAAATCAGTTGGAATGAGATCCGGTGACTACTTTCTGGTAAGTGTTACTTCTTTAGTTCTTTAGCATTCATGTTACAACTGCAGTTCTTTGAGAATTTTAATTCTGAATTATAGATTTAGCCTCTTAATGAATTTAGTTTAACCAGAAAGACATGCTTTTGCTTTTCATTTTATTAGCTTATTTGGAAGTGATGTTTAGATTTGTTTCACTCATGCTGAAGTAAATGAGACAAGAATCAGATCAATTGTTTCCAAGACTAGAGTAAATTCTCAGCTTTATTGCAAATTTTTTTTTGTGTAAAAAAAAAATTGTGTTTTATCCTAGTATGTATTTTAATATATTCATTAGGTTTATCCATGTAATCTTAAAATAATAAATGCCTCTCCACTAATTTATGATTAAATAAAAGCTTAATTTTCGTAATTGGATGCTGTAATAATGAATGCTAGTGACAACTCCCTTGTCACCATTTTAATTGAGATTTTTCTATCACCTTGGATTAACTCAGCTGCCTCTGTTGTTAGGAATAGAACCTCATTTTCCTACTTTTTATGATTCTGCTGTAAGTTTATGTTGGAAATGTGAAGCCCCTCCTCCATGGAAGAAATAAAACTCCCCTATGGAGAAGTCTTGCTTTCTATTCTTCTGGTATTTATTCTCTTAATTTTCTTTTCTTTTGTGCACTTTTGCCAATTCTTTTGATAATCATTTTTGCTTGCGAATAGACGTCTGTAGCTATGGTATCTCTGTAATCTAGCAGTGTCATGGGCAAGGTTTAAACGTTTTAGCTATCCATGTAAAATATTGATGATTATATGAAAAATAGATGCAGTCAAGTTAGGAGATAAATTATATGATGGGGAACTAGTTTTAGTGGGAAAATTCTTATGTTATTTACAATTTTAAGATGAAGTGTGTTGAAAGGAAGGTGGAAGGGAGTAGATTATTCATTGTTTCACTTACCTCTTTACCTTGGTTTTTGTTTGCAATATGCAACTGAAGGGGATTGGGAGAAAAAGAAGAAACGGGAATAGTAAAAGAAATTTTTTAAAATCCTTCTCTTTACCTGTTGATTTGTGTCATAAAAACTAAGATTGTGATCTTTACAAATAGTGCAGTTCCCAACTTCCATTTAGGAGGGAGAAAAAAGAGTCTTTTCTGTAAGGAAAATTGAGACGTTTGATATAATTTTTAAACATTTTGGAAGCTGGAATTTTTGCTTGAAATGAATGGCCTATCTTTTGTGGTCGGTATCTGTTTTATATTCCATTTTCAACTGTGCTTTGTCCAACTTATTCTCTTTGTGTGCAGCCTCCCATTTATTCTTTTTTGGTTATAATGTGCACATAAATATAATCATTATATGGAAGAAGAGGTACACTACTAATTTAATTTTGTAGGATATGTATTAGTATTATGGAAACCATTTTTAGTACAGGGATTTCTGCTGCTTGTAGTTTTGCTTTCCTTTACTATTATTATTTCCTTTGTGCGGTCATGGGGGAAGAGGAAGAGAACTAAAAATAGAACTCTAAGGCGTAATTGAATTAGTAAGGAGCTCTCCTAGCTAAGTGAGATCAAGGGTAGATCAAAGATTCAAGCTCCTTATGCAGTTATTTAAAATTTAGGATCAGAATTTTCAATCGCAAAGACTTAGTCTAGATGTGAATTTGGCTTAAAGGTGTCCTTCCATAGTGCATAGTTATTTATTTGATCTTATTCTGATGTTTCTAATTTCATTTCAGTTTGAAAGCAATGAGAAATAAATGAATTAGGATTTATTTTAGTAAAGAACACAAGTTGTATAGATGAATTTCAAATAATGGATGAAGTATTCACTTTAAATTGCATAGTAAAGAAAAATATTTTTTTAAAATAAAAAATTTACCAAAAATTTGTAAAATATATAGAGAGGACGAGTCGGGTAATGAGTCAACTTAGGAAACCAAGTGGACTAGGTTGGGCTGGTAAAGAGATTTGGATCAAACCTATCATGGATCCTTTTGGACCAACCCGGTTTTTTCTTTTCTTTTTTTTTTTCTTGAGGAATATTTTTTCTGCATCGAAATTAATTATTTTTGTTTAATTTAATTAATTCAGGCACCCATATGTAAATTATTTTATTTGATAGTGGTGGGTTCAACCAACAAATGTGTCAAATATAACTTAAAATACTATGAGTTCAAAATATGAGAGTGATAAAAGTGTGATAAAGTTTATACAATTTACATTTATTTATGCTAAAATACTCTAATTTATATATGTCTTGTGTTTGCTATGATTTTCTTCTTCTGTTTATGTACTTTACTTTAGGTTACATATTCTTTTATTTTAAGTTTTCAAGAGAAAACAAACCCTCTTGTTAGGCTTATGATACAGGTATAATTTTGTCTAAATTTTAAATTGTATTTATAAATACTAATACATGTTGACCTAAAGAAAAGAGTTTGGTTTTCTATTCGTAAAATCTCGAATTTAAACTTTATGTATAAAAAAACGGTCTCCACCCGATAGAATCTTGACACTAGTTTAATCAATTTTATAGGCCAAATAAGGGCATGAGAGACATGTAAGTTTTGATAGAAAGAGATAGTGGGAGCAATGTAGAGATGTAGATGTAGCAGCCTTAACTCAAAGATTCTGGAGACATAATTGTGCTAATACAATTAGAGACTTTTTGAACCACTTCTTTGGACTTATAATTGTTCATATGCTTCCGTCCTCCGAATTAGGTTGTGGTCTTTTTCCATTTCAACAATTCCATGGCAAACCTTGGTCCACTTTTCAACTTTTTAAAAGGACTACTTGTCATTTCTTGTTCCCACTACTCTAATATTTCAATAAATATTATATAAAAATTAGAAAACAATAAAGGATCACTTTTCAAAATATTTGAAAAGAAGACATAACATAATTTATTAAAGACTTAAACTTAGAATATAACTAAAACCTTAGAAATAAAATAGGAGGACGATAATATTCCACCTAGTAGATTGGATTTATAATTATAGTAAAAATATATGTCAAATTTGGAAGGGACAAAAATTGTAAAAGCAATGGAACGTTCTGTAGTGTCGCCTTGGAAGGATCTCTTGGGTTCAATGTATCCGTTGTATGCAAACAAAAGTCTTTTTTTGCCAATTTACAATTCATTTCTTCTCCTACTTTTTCTTCTCATCTTTTCTTATCCACACATGCAAAAATAACATTATTATCTCATTCTCACCTATTTCAAATACATTTTACGATTTTAAATGCATTAATTGAGTAAAAAATTTGACATCATACTTAATAATTCCTTAGTAAATAAATTTTTTAGACGATCAATGTAAGATTTTATAACACAATACAATAAAATATATATATATATATCTAACCGTTTATGAATGTAAGTATGTAGTTCATGAAGTGATTATAAGTTTGGTAACACTGATCAAAATCAGTTATTACTTATAAATAATGATATTATCTTTACTAATAAAAAAAATAATTGACATTAACAAAAAATATTTAGTTTCATTTACATCAATTCTGTAAGTATATAATGTAAATGTTTTTATAAATTTAAATTTATTATCAATATTTTAATAACTCTTATATAACACTTACGACCAACATGATATGATATAAATTGAGCGGATGCGTGTTGAACAAACAAGGGGCTTTGGTTTTTTTACTTTGAGCACAAGTAAAAAAAAGTCTAGTCAACCTCTTAGCAGCCATAAAGATATTTGGTGTAGTGTCTATAATTAGCCGTACGTGTCCAATTATTAGGCGCACAAATCCCATTCCAACTCCAACGTTATCTAATCTCAATACAAAACAACAACGTCAAATATCCCTTCCCAATTAAAATAATAAATCTTCCAAAACCAATTCTTTTCTTCCACATGAAAAAATAAAAAAATAAAAATGAAGTCATTTAAGTCTGCGCACGTGGGTAATTCTCAATACCTAAGTCAGTCAGCTTGATTATGTAACTCCCTTTTCTTACAGAATCTTCCTTTCTCCCCCCTCAATCTAATATATATAATTTCCTGTTACTTTCCATTTTTGCTTTCAATTCCATCTTATCCCTTTCCGAGAAGCAGCCTCCGTGATCTAATTAAAATGAAATAAAAAAATCCCCTACACCCAAATATATATATATATATATATAACTGTCTCACTTCTGTTCTAGTACATCAAAATCCCTCTTTCATCAGACATAAAAATGGATTTCAATGGGATGAGCAAAAACAGAGGACGGAAGAAGAATTGCAGTAATAGTAATGATAATAATAAGAAGAAGAGATCGGATTCGGCGATGAAAGTTGTGTACATTTCAAGTCCGATGAAGGTTAAAACAAGTGCGGCGAAATTCAGAACAATTGTGCAGAAATTAACCGGCCGTGACTCTGATATCTCCGATTACATGAACGACGGCGGAGCTAGAATTAATCCGACGCCGGATTTTGAGATTTTGCCGGAAACTTTTAATTATATCGGATCATCATCGGATCAACAGAACAGCAGCAGGGAGTCACCAACAAGTTCTGATTCTCAACTGGAGCAGGGGACCGCCACGACCTCGTCTTGTTCGTTTCCACTTGGTGATTATTTGTTTATGAATTCTAATTCTAATTCTAATGATGAGATAGGATCAGAAGAACAATTTTTTCCCTCAAATTTATTTGGTGATTCCGACTATTACTTAGACATGGATGTTCTTGGAAGCTATGATGCCCTGTAATTTTTTTCTTTTCTTTTTTCTTTTTTCTTTTTTGGTCTAGCTTTGAAAATTTTGATTTCGATTTCATATATATATATATATATATATATATTATATATTCATAGCTTAGCTTAATTAGCTATGTATATATGTATCTGTACAGTTGTCTTCAATCTGCCATCTTATTATTTGAATTTACAATTGAAAATCAATTGGTTACTAGAAAGAAATTAGGCAATGAAAAAGTATGCTTATGTTTTTGTAATTATTTTAATTATAATTTAATAAATTATAAGATCGACTCATATTATATAAAAAAAAAGTTTGATTCGAATTCTAAGTAAATAAGTTGAGTTGTAATTTATTTTCATTTTTTGTGAGCCGTCTAAATGGACTTTTCACGTACTTGTTTTGTTTATATGGGTCATTTCTCCCTCCTTTATTATCCATAATACTAATTAATTAGTGAAAATTTAGAACCAAAAGAAATAGTAAATTGGTAAAATGATTAAGGATGAAATTGTTGATAATAATAATAAGAAGATTAATTTAAATATAAATGAAAACATGGAAACTTAAAATGGATAATTATATATATATATATATATATAAAGTTAAACTCTAACTTAATAATTATTCAAAAATTTATAATTGTGATCGATATAATAACAATATAATAAATTGTCTTAATAAAATAATAATTGTTATGGTCTTTTATTTTTTAAAATTATATGAAGATAATTATTAATTATTTAAATACTGATAACTAAAAATAAAATAAAACAGAGGACCAATACAATTAAAATATGTGTATATAGAGGACCAATTATAAAAATAAGTTATAGATAAAGGACTAAGAAAAATTATATTTATATATAATAGTTAAATAATTGGTGGGAAAGACCACAGAATTTTTAATTGCATTATTAAAAAGTTTGCTGATATTATCTAATATTTTTGTTTTGACTAAACTTCACAAATTGATTCCTCTTCATTTTTACCCCAAAAAAAGGAAAAAAAAATCCTTAAAAAGAATATTTGCAGTTTGCTAATATTTTAGTATATATATATATATAATATTAAAAAAAAAGAAGAAAAGTAGGCTCAAGTAATTAAGGTTGTGGTTAACAAACATTCTCTTCTAGAAAATTGCTTTCTTTTCAAGGCTGTTAATGTTATTATTAGACACTAATATATATATATATATATATATTATACGTCTTCTTTTGTTTTTTTTTTAAAGGAAAAATATTTTTATTTTACCCTAACTTAGAATCATCAAAATGATTCCACTACCACATGTATAGGATATTGTGATGTGGAAGATGATAAGTTGGATAACTCAATTTTAGTCCATCTCGATTTAGATATTAGAGAAATAATGCAAGTGGCATATGTATTGTACTTCTAAATGTAATAGTATTAAATTGATTATTACACGTGTATAAGATAGTCCGATATAAAAGATGACATGTTAAATATATAAGTCAAGTCAACCTTGATCTAATGAACCTCAATTAGAGATTTGAAAAATCATGCAAGTAGCATAGGTCGTAATACCAATACCAAGTATCGTAGTATTAAAGTGGCTTTGATGGATGATTGAAAAAGGCATTATACACTTACATAATAAACTCATAAACAATGAAAACATATGTAGTATATTTTACGGTTTGATCATTAATGATACATTTATTATATGAAGTCTGGTTTTTTTTCTCTCTAGTTTGAACCTACCGTTTGTATTCCCGTCCTATGGCTGGTCCCCCCCTCCAGGGGGACCAGAAACACCATTCGATGCAGTAGGATGTAATATTAAGCAACGAAAAAACTCGTTTATGGAAGATGAAGATAGTGCAGCAAATGCTATTGATATGGAAACCTCTACGGAGCCTGATTTGGGGCAGTGTTCAACCCAGACAACGAATGCATGGAAGGGTCAAAATCTTGCAGCTAAACTGAAACAACCACCCGTTCGCCCCCCAATCTATATAGGGGAAGATGGTATGGAAGACGAAGAAGAGTTGGATCTCTCAAATTTGGTACACCCTCTAAAAGTTCCCGAGAGCGAACTTAACTTACCAATGATTGACTTCACCAATGAGGAATGTCAGGAGCTTTGGAAGCCTTGAAAAAAAGCCATGATTCTAACACTACTAGGCAAAACAGTTTCATATAGAGTTCTTGAACAAAGGATGAAGGACTTATGAAAATTTCAATGGGGCTGTGAGCTCATAGATCTTGAAAAGGGTTTTTTTGTTGCTCGGTTCTACTCAACTGAAAATTATAACCGTGTGCTTGAAGGGGAGCCCTGGATCATACTTGGCCACTACTTGACAGTGACCAAATGGAAACCAAACTTTAGACCTTCATTAGCCAAAATTACCTCTACGCTAGTATGGCTCCGACTACCTGAAGTGCCTTTAGAATATTTTACAGAGAAAACTTTGAACATAATTGGAAATGCGTTTGGAAGATTAGTGAAAGTCGACAATACAACCACAGCTGCAACCAGAGGTAAGTATGCCCGAATTTGTGTTGAGTTAGACCTCTCGAAGCTGCTGCTCCCCTCCGCACATATTGCAGGGGTTCAAACGGCGGCTGGGTATGAAGGTCTTCATCAGATCTGCTTTGAGTGCGAACAATATGGGCACATTGCAGAAGATTGTAGCCAGCACAGTACGAAGAGTTCGGGGTCAGTGGATAACTCTCCGGTGGAACCGGTACCTGCAGAAGCTGAGTCAAAAGGTCTATACGGTCCTTGGATAATGCCAGTGTACGGAGGGAGAAAAAAGTAGGACAACTACCATGTACGACAGCAGAATGGGGATCGACAAGCTAGGACACCGCCCCCTACACCAGAGGTACGTGTCTTGAGGGCAGAGATGAGTGAGTCTGGCATGGCTGAGACTATAACGGTAACCGAGAAACGGCTAGATAGAGACAAGTCCAGACAGCATGTACGACATCAGACAAGAGGTACGAATGCTAGGCAATAGGAGTCAACTTCCCACTTTGCTATTCTGCAAGACTTGCAGGAAAATTTTGCTGATGTGGCTGATGAAATTCAGATCCTAAAAGAGAAAATTTGGTCTGTAGAAGGCCCAAGCTCGGTGGCTAGAAAAGTTAAAGGTGTGCCAAAGTCACAGCAAGGAGTTAGTAAGGTGGGATCAGCAGCCCACAAAGCTTCAGATAACTTGAATTCCTCGGCCCAAAAAGAGATTTTGAAGGGAAAGAAGGCTGGTAGGCCAGGCCCATTGGGGGAATTGCATTCAAACATTATTGGGGCCCAGAGACGTAAAACTCTGGACCTTGTGGTTAAGGATAAGGAGAAAGGATCAGCCCAAGAAGTTTGGGCCTATGCAGACCAAGCCAACATATTGAGTATTGCAACTAGCTCAACTGATATAGAATTGGAAAAACCTCCAAACTGCCATGCTCACAATACAAACCAAATTTCTACAGGTACGCAAGGTCATCTTGCCATGAATACATCGGCAGCTACTGCCTCCGAGGAGGGTGTGCCAAACCATCTATCTTAATTTGCTTTATGGGGACCACTGTTCTTACATGGAATTGTAGAGGGGCTCGTTCAGCCCTTTTTCATAAGCATTTAAAGGATTTATTGTCAAGCTATAAACCCTCTATGTTGGCTTTGTTTGAAACAAAAGTACATAGCAGTGTGTCTATACCTCATATCTATAAATAGTCCTGTCTAACCAAATTCATATGTACCAAGGCCCAAGGATTTGTAGGTGGCATTTGGGTGTTATGGGATGAGATTATGATTGACCTTGAAGTGGCAGCGGTTGATGACCAAGTGATTACACTAATCTTCCGAAACCAACAACAAATTGAATGGGTGCTCTCAGTGGTTTATGCGTCCCCTAGTTTTAATATCCGGACATGCCTATGGGACTACCTGTTGCGCATGGGGAGTGTTATTACTGCACCTTGGGTGTTAATGGGTGATTGGAACCAAGTTCTAAATACAGAGGACAAGCAAGGTGGAAGGCCAGTAACAATCACACAATCCCAACAACTTTGGCAAATGATTTCAGCTAATAGTCTCATTGACCTTGGTTTCTCGGGTGGCCATTTTACATGGACGAACATGAGGTCGGAACTTGCATGTATCAAGGAACGGCTAGATCATGCATGGTGTACGGGAGACTGGCATAAGAAATATCCACATGCGAATGTGAAGCACCTTCTTAGAAGCCATTCGGACCATCACCCGATTCTCTTGACGATCAATGCAACCCTCCCACAAAAGAAGCAGTACCGAGATTTCTTCATGTTGACGGCTTGGTTTCAGAACCCTGGGTTCAGAAAGGTTGTTAGCCAAGCATGGTCTGATCCTGAAGCTCCGCTCCTCCAGTCTTTGCAGAAGTTTAGACAGCTGGCCATTCATTGGAACCATGCATGCTTTGGAAACATTTTTTACAGGAAAAGACGGTGTAAAGCAAGATTAGAAGATATTCAACGTAAGCTCGAAGACCAACCTTCTCGTTATCTAGAACATCTAGAGGTGGAAGTGTTGATAGAACTGAATGAGGTGTTGGGTTTGGAAGAGGAGTTCTGGAGACATAAGGCAAAGGTAGCATGGATCAAAGTAGGGGATCGTAACACTAAATTTTTCACACTACAGCGGTAATTTGACAAAGGCGGAGGAAAATTGTGCAGCTCAAAGATCTGAGTGATCGTTGGTGTGATGAGGCAACTAAACTTGAAGAATGGGCAATTGAGTTTTATAGGAAGCTGTATGAAGCCGAGCTGAGCTAGCCGTGCAGTCGCTCAAACTAGGGTTTCCCGAAACTGAACCATGCTGATCGTAGATAGTTAAATAGAGGAATCATCAATGAAGAAGTCCGAATGGCTCTCTTTCAAATGGGTCCTGATAAGGCAGCTGGGCTAGATGGGTTTATTCCTCGCTTTTCCAACAATTTTGGAGTGTGGTAGGCACGTCGGTGTGTAAGTATGTTCAGGATATTTTCCAACGGGGCGTAATCAATCTGGAGGAAAATCAGACACTAATATGTTTGATCCCTAAGGTCAAACAGCCTGAGTTCTTGTCACAATTTCATCCGACTGCACTTTGTAAAGTGCTTATTAAAGTGGTAATGAAGATCCTTGCGAATCGTTTGAAAGTTCTTATGCCTAAACTAACGGGAGAGCACCGGACTAGCTTCGTCTCTAGTTGACAAGCAGTGGATAATATCATTTTGGCACAGAAAATGATACATTCTTTGACCAAAAAAGCTGGTAAGAAGGGAGGTATGATCCTCAAGGTGGACCTTGAGAAAGCTTATGATCGTGTGGTCTGGCC
This sequence comes from Asclepias syriaca, assembly GCA_027405835.1. Taxonomy (NCBI): domain Eukaryota; kingdom Viridiplantae; phylum Streptophyta; class Magnoliopsida; order Gentianales; family Apocynaceae; genus Asclepias; species Asclepias syriaca. The sequence goes on along the minus strand of CM049928.1, from coordinate 9,611,911 downwards.
TTTTTTGCATGAAGTTATTATGGCAGCGGGGTTTAGTTCGCATTTGACTGGTTTAATTATGTCATGTATATCTTCAACATCCTTGATGGTTTTGTAGAATGGTAAACGAATAGAGAGCATTCAACCACAACGAGGACTAAGGTAAGGAGATCCTTTATCCTCATACCTATTTGTTCTATGTATTGAGGTACTGGGATAACGGATCTCCTCTACGGTAATGGGAAGGCGGTAGAAACCGCTCAAAGCTTTGCAAAATGGGCCTCTAATATCTCACCTGTTCTTTGTCGATGACCCCCTGTTGTTCAGGGAGGCCTCAGTACATCAGGCTAAATGCATGGAGGGAGTGTTATCCAGCTTCTGTAACATCTCGGGACAGAGGGTAAATTTAGCTAAATCGGTTATATGGTATTCTCCTAACACGGCAAGGGAGGTGAAGTCAGCCATCAGTAGTGCAGTGAACGTGCTAATTTCAGAAACTCTAGGGGTGTGTACTTAGGAGTTTCATGCCTTCATGGTTGTGTGACCCGCAACACTTTTGACAAGTTGGTGTTAAGGGTTAGAACGCGGTTGGCGGGGTGGCAGATGAAAACATTGTCGCGATCATCCCGGGCTCTACTTATGCAGACGGCGAAACTTTCTTGCAGTACCATTGCAACTTTGAAATGTCTTTGTCGAGGGTTCCTATGGGGGGATAGTGAGGAGAAGAGAGCTTTGCACTTGGTGTCGTGGGAAGGTGTTTGTAGGCCGTAGAAAAGCGGAGGACTAGGTATCCGTAGGCTGGGGAACATGAATATGGTAGCTCTGGCCAGATTGTGCTGGCGACTTATCTCAAACCTTGAATTACTTTGGTGTCTAGTGCTCACGGCGAAATATGGTGGTCTGAAGGCCCTCCAAAGGCTGAAAGAGAGAGGAGTAACCTCACACACCTGGCGGAGTATAAAGAAAGGGTGTGAACTATTGAGAACAGGACTAACATGGCAAGTAGGAACTAGGGATGTCAATTTATTTTGGAAGGACCATTGGGTAGGTGAAGCCCCCTTGAAGGATATATGTAACTTTTCGCTGCCGGAAGAATGTCTGAGCAAACCAGTAGAGACATATGTTGATTATGATGGAGAGTAGAAAGTTGATGAATTGATCCAGTTCTTAATTCTGATACTATTAATATGATCAAAGCCTCGCCGAGGGAGTGTGCTGCTACAGACAGGTGGATGTGGGTTGCGTCTTTTTCAAGCCGTTTTACCTTGGCGTCTGCCTATAACTTGTTGATGGATGCCGTCGAGGGAGCCATGAATGCAGGGTGGGGAAAGGTCTGGTCGTTTAAGGGTCCCTCCAGGGCATCTATGGTCCTCTGGCAACTTAAGCACAAACGTCTCCCGGTTGCTGAATCGTTATGGCGAAAGACCATCATTACGAACCATGTATGCCAGCATTGCATGCGGAGCTGTGAGAGTCTGCTTCATGTGATGCGGGACTGCCTTAAAGCTAAAGGAGTGTGGGACTTACTGCTGAGTGGTAGAGAGCCCCCTGCCTTCTGGATCACTAACATGGATGAGTGAGTCAAACTCAACCTTTCAAGGGAACTGAAGAGATGTACTGACCAGTTGCATTGGCGATATGTGTTTTGGCAATGTCTTCATGACTTATGGTGGAGCAAAAATGCCGAAGTACACCACTCGGCGGTGTGGCCTAGACGTTTTGTTTTTGTAAAGCACTCCCTTACTAGAGTTTGGGAGGTGCTATCGTTTTGGATCACAAAGGATAGGTGTAGCTTGTAGCTACCTGTATAGTTTTTATACGTACTCTTTTGAATGTAGGATATCTTTCTTCATTAATATATATATTTTATCCATTTCTTTGGAAAAATATGTAGTATATTTTACTATTAACCAAACTTCACGTATAAATTCAATAACACACACTAAGGAGTTAATATTTCATTCTTGTATAATATTTCCTTTTTATATAAAGACTTTTTAATGGTCTAATTTTTAAATTTATTTGTAATTGGATCGTGATTGTAGGTAACAAATACATTAGAAATATAACATATTTGAATATAATATTTATTGTGTATAAATAAAAGAAAGAAGAAGAAAAAAACTTGTCATAAAATTTCAGGATAAATATATAATTTTAAATAAATTTATATTGAAAGACATTTGAACAACAAACAGGAAAAACATAGCTAACTACTTTTAGCTAAGGAAAATAAAAGAATTAGTATTAAAAAGAAGAAAGAAAAATTTAAGTAGAAAAAGATAAAGTCGCATAAAGTTTGGTGCTGACCATTCACAAATTTTGATTTTTGAGGTCGGAGAAAAGGGGCTTTTTTTTCTTTTTTCTTTTTTTTCTTTGTGGAAAAAGAAAGGGTTTGAAAGAAAAGGTCTTTTGAGCATGCAATTTGTTGAGAGATTTTAATTAAAATTGTCGTATATATTATTTTATAAATTGATCTAAAAGACCAAATTAGGTGATAATAAATAGTTGTATAATTTAATTCTATAAAACTATAAATTTAGAAATGTATAATAGGTATATAAGAATTTCCTTTAAAATTAGTTTTCAAGGTAACATTTAGAAAGCCTGAAACGTGATGATTATCACAACTAGGAAGGTTCATCCTAAAGTACTTAAAACATAGAAAGAAAAAGTTACAAATTTGTTATAAAATTACTTCAATAAAATTAGAATTAGAAAATAAAACAGATTCTCCTTCATTTGTATATATATAATATATTATATATATATATATATATTATATATAATATTATAGTACCAAATATGTACTTGATGAAAATCTTGAAGCTAAATTTGAATTTTGCGTCATTAATACTCATTCGTCTGACAATATCAAACTGCAAAGTTATACATGTTCGTTCCACAAGGAAACTAACATCTGATGCTACTCCAACATTCAACAGGCTCAAGGAAACAAGTAAAAATATTAGTGTTCAATTCTCCAGAAACACCATATTGTAACATATGAAGAAGAAAACGACTAACTTCAATGTAGATCTACTATTTAATCTTCCCCGTTTTCGCCTTCTTCCAACAGTCTCTTCTTTTCTTCTTCCACTGCAAGAAAAATTCAAGATCCATCGAGTCCAGAAGCTCAGTTATGGAATTTTAAAACATAAAGAGGCTTCTGAGTAAGAGCCAGCATGTAAAATGAAAGGCTTCTCCAGAGTGGTACAATAAGCACTAGTTGAATAATCATACATCAAGATCATTTTTCTCTTCAAAACACCAGAATAATCATACATGTCCAATTGGAAAAGAAAAGAAAAAAAATTTAAGAATTTATCAATGTCAGGAAGATAACCATCAAAAGAAACTTGAAATGATCAAGGTTGAAATTCTTGCACCGAGGGAAAGAGAACTTTTACGATCTCCACTCCCAATTTTCTCACACAGACATAAATAGGCTCTTCCTTTTATTCTTCTTCTTCTAAACCAGAAATGTCATTATTGCCACCAACCATATATAGTGATATCTTTTAGCAATTCCAGATTATCACCACATGATAATATAGATAAGGTAGAACAGTGAAACTCAAATTTCACAAGACTCGTTTAGAACTTGTTCCAAGATATAACATGTACACTCCACTTGCATGCCTATAATGGAAATAAATTATACACAAGCAAGAAGCTCTTTGAACTACATATATTTTGGACTAGAGAAAGTTAACCTGAACCTTTCTTTAATAATTAAATATCAACTAACCTTCTCAGAAAGCTTAAATATGTTTTTGAAACATCAAATGCTCTTGCTACTATGTATATCATAAACAAATAAAGAATAAAAAAATTTAGCACTTTCAACCTATTGGGCCAATTGTCAGTAACTATCTAAGTTAATATTGCGGTTTCAGACACTTGTTGAGGCCTATATCAGCATCTTCCAGAGTAAGAAGAAAGCTTTCTGGTGAAAACCAGTCACTCAATGAGGAAATGTACTACTTAAGTAATATAAGCAGAATTTAAGCAAATAACCAGGCAAAAGATTGAAGATGTCTAGGTCTTCTTCCACTTCAATTTTCAGAATTATAAAACAAAATAAAGTCGTATTCAAAGAAGCAGTGAGACAAATCATGTCCAATGAGACTTAAAAATAAAGAAGCCATAAAGATATTAGCCAAATTGATTAGTATATGAAATTTCGCTAAACACCAACATAATCAAGATCTGAATTTACAAAGGTTTCAAGAAGTGGCATTCTAAGAACTTCGTTTCATGCACTTTGTGGTCAAGGAATTAAATTAAATAACAATACATCAATAGGAAAGAGACAAAAAAAATGGTTCAGCATCATTATAAGTCAGATATAAAATTAAACTCTGCAAGCTACTCAATCAAAACAAAGGACAAACAAAATCTTACCCATTAGCTTAAACATAGCATTTTGTGTCCGCTTTTCAAGCTTGTCAAGCTTTTTCTGCACATCCCTCCGCAGGTCCCAATTTGGCTTCTTTGGGGCAATGTTTAGAAATGGGTCCTAGAGATCCACAGATGATAATCAGTAAATTCACAAAAAATAGACATACAAAAATGCACAAATATTGAAAAAGAAGATCAAAATGAAGTAACACAGCACCTCTTTCTTCTCCTCTAGAGCAGGATTATTTTCTATGGGATCTTCAAATTTTGGAAGTACAGGTGGAGCAAGTTTTCCCTCCTGAAGCTGTTTATCATGAGGGAGGTAATTCCGGAATTTCATGTTGACATTACTGAGACAATAAGAATGTGTATATTAAAAAATTTCAGCTCAACCATCCCAGAAGGTAAGATATGCTTAACACAAAGGATGCACAGAGAGAACAGCTGGCATATGATATTAAATAAAATTTTGTTACCATTCCCTTTACTAGAAGATACTATTATCAAATTCTAAATATGAAAAATGCCCCATCTAATATCTAATTCAGCAAATTTAAAAAGATTCTTGAGTGTTTTAGTTTTTCTCTTCCTATAACATACCTAAGAATTTTTAAACTACCACTTACATACCTAAAGAATCTACAACCTATCAGATATATTTTTTCTGGTACAAGGTTAACTAAAGAATTTAAGCCACTTCTTTACAGCCATCATCCACAGAAAATCTAAGTTACCTATTGTGGCTCACAATTTGGTGCATTCTTATTTTATTATTTTAGGAAAAAAAAAAAAAAAAGCTAATGGGAATGGTCTTCTTTCAGAAGTAAACCAAAAGAAAGTTTTAATCTGAAAAATTAAAATTGCAAGCATTCAATAATATAGGTGCAGAAATAGTTCAATTTTTCTTTTTTTCTGGAAAAAGAATAAATCAAAGTCTGGCATATAGTGCTCAGGCATAAATTCAGATATCCCATAAGCCAAATTCTCTTCTATATATATACAGTCTAAAGCAGGGGTATATGATATGCTAAAAATCAAAAGGACCAGCAATCAGACTACAAACTTTTGCATCCAACTAAATCTGAATGCCTTATTGGACACCATTCCTAAAGGATGAATAAGAAAGTTTGAATCCAAATCCTTAGACCTAATAAGCTAGCTTTAAATCAATTCATCAGAAAGCAAAGTGTGAAGAAAGTGATTTTGAGTTATTTTATACACAAATACTAAAACTTCCTATAGCGCGAGCGATGTAAAATCTGTAGAACAAGAACTTTAAAAGACGAGGGAATCATAATTTATTAAGTTTGAACACTAACTGATGAAAAATATACATACATATACAGCTTCAGGAATCAATTCAATCACTGAAATGAAATTGAGATGAAAATATAATTTTATCACATTAGGTGATTTTTACTCTCCTATACTCCCAAAAGAAACATTTTGTCTAGAAAAAAAATATATTAAAGAGTTTCTAAACTATCTTAAATTTTCAAGAACTCGTAATAGTGTTACATAGACACAGATACAAGAGGAGAAGGATTTCAACAGCCAAATAAACCCCCTTTCATACAACTTCTCAATAAAATAAAGAATTTGATCAATCAAGTTACTAGTACCCAATAGAAATGCAATAAGATAAAGGAAAAGTAAACAAAAAAAAACCTAAATCTTTCATTAATGGAAGAATCAGAAAGAAAAAGCGGAAAGAGCAAGCAGAACTAACTTACTTTTCTTCATCTTCTTCCTCCTCTTGAGCTTCTTCTACTTCATTATTGGAACGACGCGCAGCAGAAGCAGTGTCTTGACCGTCTTGGTCCGGAGTGTTGAGAAGCTCTTGAGCAGCTCTGAGAGCTCTCAGCCTCTCCCGACGTTCCGCCGCTGCCGCCTCTACAGATTCCACCTCTTCCATTGCCATTAACCAGTAATTCTCAAAGACTCCCTCTTTTAGTATCAATTTTAATTTTACAATTCCTTTTTAGTCCTATTTAATTATTTATTTTATCTTTGATTTTCAAAATATATATATTTAATTTTTTAAAATTTAAATTATAAAGATTTTTTTTAATGAATTCATAAAAAATCTAAAAATTTAACACTTTTTATATTTAATTATAAATTTATAATTAATGAAAGAAAAGAGTACAAATGTTAGTAATCAGGGGTATGTTGCAATGAGATGAAAGTGAATTAAATGACACCGTTTAATCATCATAATGTTGTACTCCAGACTCCAGTCCAGTCTAATTAGATCATTTAATACATTAGTTCCCTATCTCTACTAAAGTATGATACTATAATCAAAAACCTAATCAACCACTCCTAACAATTAATAAGGTGCACCTACTATTCTTTCTTCAATTCTAGATCTTTCCTGTCCCTTGCTTTGTCTGTTGAAGCTTCGACTGGTCAAGTAAAAATCTGTTTTACTCTTCCCGGCTGGCTATATCTTTGCCACCCCTTAAAGAAATAAATACTCCATGGGCAATAATATCAAGTAATGAGTTCTCCCTTTGGTCTAAATGAAAATTTTGAAACTCCTCTTTTAGGCTCTTGGGAGCAAAATAAAAAATAAAAAAATACACCACTGCAAGAGCCACTTCATACTTAGATCTTGATCAATCTCAAAGAATCTACAGCGAATGTTCTGAGTCCAACAGGAAATCTGGCATAGTTGCAAGATAAGTTAACTGCTGACCAAGAGAAGCAATTGTTTTTTGGCATTCTGCAAATTTGCTAGCAGCCACTGCCAACTCCTTATCCTGTAAAAACACAGAAACCACAACTTTAGCAAATAATTAGCATCAGTCAAATCTCATTTTCTTCTTTCACTATAGTTCTTATCAAATAGACATTAGCACAGAAAACTAGGACCATAACCCATGTAAGAAAACTTAGTCCTGTCCATTTTTGCTAAAGTTGAAACCAACTAATTTAATCTTCAAGAAAAATCAGAAGCAAGCCAGAGGGAAATGATACTGTAGTCATGCAAGCAGGTATGATACTGTAATCATGCAAGCAGGTAAAATCTAGGAACTGAATTCAACAAAATAAATGTTGCGTTCTGAACAATGACTATGGAACAAGAACACTGGCAATATTTGACTGACAGGGCCCAAAAGAATTTAAATCTTTTAAACACAAGACAATAAAGAATGCATCTGTTTTGATTTGCTTGAAATATTAGCACCTCAATGAAGTGAAATATATCTACTAAATAAAGTATCTGCACTACACAGATTAACATGATATTTGTGAATTTTCATCCTTAAAAGGATGTAAATTTGTCATTTCAATCAAAATTTACAGCAGTAGTTTCCAGGACTTGTTCCCAATTGTTCTTCATGACCATGATAATTAAGTTACCTTCAAAGTCTATATGCTAACTAAATCACCTAGATCACGTAACACAAACAGGTTCTTTTGCAGTCTAGAATAATATGCAGCAAGGTGCTAAAAAGATCAACAAATAACAGACCAAACAAAAGTCTTTATCTTCACTCTCCTCCAAAGGTCATAAACCACAAATTGTTTCTCGTTTTTCTATCCTATGTTTGCATAATTTTTATCATATCATGTAATATGAAAAACACAAATCTGTTGAACAACATATTTGACATAATTTAAGGTCTTGAAATGACAATCAGGGGAGTTCCGAACCACCTAAGAAGTATAACCACTGGTATGATTTTATGTTCAGATTTTATTACAAATGCATCAGTTTTGATTGAAAACAGATTTAGTAACTGACCTGATTGAACTTAAAATTTCCAACCATTGCTGATTTCTGAAGTTGAGACTCCAATTTCATTCTCAGGATCTCATTTTCAAGATTCTCACGGCAAGAAACAGCTTCAGCAGAGAAAGCCCGTTCTTTAAGAAGCTCGTCTTCTAAGTTACAGACTTTCATATGCAAGCTTTTAAGCTCAAGTTCTAGATCTTTGACCATTGATTCTGCTGCTTCTTTCATTGCAGTTATGGCCTGCAGTTCTGACTCACTTTCACATTTTTCTTTATTTGCAATAGCTAGTTGATCACAAAGATCAACTATTTTAACCTCCAGTTCATCTGCATGGGCCACTGATCTCACTAACTTTTCATTGGTAGCCTGGACCTCACTCTCAGCCATGGTTTTTGCATCATTTGTTATTGCTAACTGAGTCTGGAGCTGCACTATACAAACTTCTGCTTTCTCTAGATCCTCTGTTGAATTCTTAAGAACTATTTTAGAAGCATCACGCTCTGTCTCAGCTGCTCTTCTTGCTTGATTTGCTATAGCTAATTGACTTTTCAACTCTATCAATTTAACTTGTGTCTCCTCTAATTTGCCTGTTGAAACCTTTAGTTGATCTTGGCACTCAGTTAGAATCATCTTCAGTTTCACTTTCTCTTCTTCTATCTTCTCCAACTTTGCTTCCAGTTCAGCAGTTCGATTTGTCATGGTGTCTAGTTCTGCTTTTAGCAACTGTCCCTGAACATGGCCTCCTGGTTCCCTGGTTCTAGCCTTTTCTGATTCAGAAAGAGCAGCAAGTCTCTCCATCTCAAGAAAATCATCCATGAGATCAATCTCATCTGAAGGACCCATGAAATTTCTTCCAAGAGCTTTCCCACTCTTAAATTGATCAAGTTCGGCTATTAAAGCTGAAGCCCATTGATTAGAGTGACCAGGCTCACAATCATTTGTCTCCACACCAATCAATTTGCAGGTATCTGTATCTGTTAATGATAGTCGCTCCCCACTATCAGATTGACTATCTGTGAAGGATTCAACATAAACAGATGATGCAGTAACAGATCTGTGGTCATTAACTTGAGCAGCTTTCCGTGTCAACATCTTTAGCTTGCGACACTCTGCCTCAAGCTTGGTCACCTTCTTGATGCTCTCAAGGTTTTGCTTGCTAGCTGTTTCAGCAGCATGATTACTCAGATCTCTCTCAGTAGTCCTAATTTTCAGCTCCTCATCTCTAGAGAGGAGCTCATTCTTGAGAATAGAGTTCTCTTTTTCAACAGCTTCAAGCTTCATGCAAAGATCAGGAAAGGTTGAGGTAAAAGCCTCTGTTTTAGCTGTTTGAAGCTGAGACTGGAGATCATTCAGCTGATTCTCAAGTTCAGATTTTGTAGACTCCCACTCACTGCTTCTCTTGGCAACAGCTTCAAGAATTTTCTGTTCTTGTTCTTCTCTTGCTTGTCGAAGCTGTCTCAAACACTCCTTAAGTGCCCCATCAAGATGGCCGACACGCTCATCAAGCGCTGAATTCTTTTGTGTTATGACCTCTACTTGTCTCTTTAGTGTAAGGACTTCATTTTCGGCTTTCTCCCACCCTAAAACATTGCGGAATACTTGTCAGTTAGCGAGGAAATTATAGTCTCCTTTATCATCTAAAATGTTTCAAAGTTAATGGTGGTATATCCATATATAATTGAATGTCTATATTCCATACCCAAATTGAATGCTTACTTTCTTAAATATTTTTCTGGAGTTCTACAATGAACCTACTTAATTTAAGAGCCCATAAAACATAGGATCCTTCTACCTTCCACATCATAACAAGTATAATGTTATAAACTTACTAGGAATCTCCTTAATCCATATATACAAGTCAGATGAGGAAATTATTAGGCTGTATTAGACTAATGAGTAATTCAGCCTTTTTTTTTTTTTTTGGGGGGGGGGGGGGGGGGGGGGGGGGGGGGTAATTGACAAAACTCCATTATTTGTTATCAATAAAACACATGTCGAAACTGCTTATAATTATTTCATACATACATCTGCAGCTATCAGAAAATATATTGGAGAAAAATTATTACTGAATGAATGTTTTGTAGGTTAGATCATCCAACTAAAAAATAGAATACTAAGGTGATGCAGGTTATGATTTTAACTTATTAACTCTAAATAAATAAATAAATAGTTTATCAAATTGCTGATTAAGTGAGCATTTCTTCCCTCAATTTTGCAGCAAAAGAACAAGAAATAAACATTTAGAACAAGTAATACTTGAGATATAATGAGCTTACAGATAACAGGAAGGTCTACTAAACGCCCAACGACAGCACTTAGAAAAAGATGACTTATGACATCTTAGACTTTTATAGTATCATTAAGAATGACATTCACCCCTCAAAGAAGATGATGAAACAATTTTAAAGCTGGTAAAATACCGTGAGAGGAATAAAGATTTCATCAGAATCAAATTTAGATAAATTTTTTTTTGGCTCAATTGACGTACTTGAATTAAAATAAAATGTACTAGAATGCATAAAAAAATAACTCACGAATTTTATGAACTAGAATGAGAAAATAATTCCATAAATTTCCGTCTATACTTTTCTTGAATTTTAGTATCCATAGCATTATTAATACTTGCAATGAAAGCCATGACCAATTGTTCAGACAAAGCTGTGACCTTGTTCTCAGGTTTATGTAAATGATCCATACCTGAAACAGCTTCTTCAGCAACTTTGGCATGCTGCTTGACCAGGTCTTCCTTAGCACGGATGTTAAGAAGAGCTTGTGACAGTTTATCAGACAATGTTTTCACAGTGTCACTAAATTCTTCATTGCCAGGAACAGCTTTCGATGTAACTTCAGGTGATTGAACATTTGGATTTGAGAGCGCCTTTGAAAATAAAGAAATATCTATGAGAAATTATGAACCCAAAATTTCTTCCTTTTTTTAATTTTCACGTAGTTTGCTGCTTCTATCTAGCAGGTGAACAATTCATCAAACAGGAAAAATACTTATAAAACATGTAAATCAGAACTTTAGAGAATATACAACAAGAACTATGAAGAAAGATCATAGCTTCAAATAACATGTAGCATTCAAATGAAAACCCAGACATACTTGGTTTCACCTGTTGCAATCTCTTCTTACCAAGAGAACTGTATACCAATTCTATACTGACTCCACTTCATAAGTTTTTATTCCATAAATTTTTTGGCATCTGTGTTGCAATCTCTTCTTACCAAGAGCACTGTATACCAATTCTATACTGACTCTACTTCATAAGTTTTCTATTCCATAAGTTTTTTGGCATCTGTGATCGACAGGAAATACATGACTTGCTCTTTATACGAAGAGGAATAACTGTATTTTGGAATTACCAAGAGCAGGACCAACGTCATAGCTGAACAAAGATAAATTAGACCAACTTATGCAACATACTGAAAGCAGAAATGGAGAAAAGAGAGCACAAATACTAATTATGCCAGCATTAAAGAAAATGGCATTTACCTGAAATGTATGACAAAATATTCTATGAAATGAACCTACAGATTCATGTATAGGACCCAAAAAAAAAAAAGGGAAAGGTGATCTAAAGGATAGCTTGACGAACTAAATTATCAGGATTAATAATAAGCCATCTTAAAGACGAAATACACTCCTCTTTTCAAGTTCAAGACAAATAAGGAAAATAACAATAAGAAGAAGAATAAGGTATTTGGATCAGGGGAAATGACAGGAGAGAAAGACAAAACAGGGGAGGAAGGAGAAGATTAGATATTTATTCTGTTTGGATAATAAGTAGGTATAAAATAATAATTTATACTTCCATCCACATTATTTCATTATCAAAATTATTTTGAAATAAGGGCTTTCTTGCAAACAATTTTTTTTTATTAATGTTGATTTCCTTCATCAGTTTTACCCAACTTTTGGACAAAGAAAAACCAATTACTCCATTTTGGTCCCCTTTCCTTTGCTTTCTTTTGTTTTACTGTCTTAGAAAATCAATCCCAAATCCTTTTCTTTCTCCTCTCCTTTCCTATCTTCCAATTCCTTGCCTCAATCCTTTATTTCCTTTCCCAACCTTTCTTTTCCATCTTACGAAATCAATCCAAACACCCATACATTCTCTTTTACTTTACTTCCAAAATCCTTCCTCCAATCCAAACATGTGCACAAAGAGGTCATTCTAAATACTAATAGATTATCTCATTTATTTGAGCTTATAGCATTAGTTAAAATTTTGGGCAGAAAGTCAACAAAAAAGAGACAAAAATGTGTTTTTCAACAGCATCACAATAAAAAGAAAAGAGAAAAAAATAAAATAAAAGAAGTCAACAACTTAAACTACATGAGCTTTCTTCAACTCCAGGACCAAATAAAAAACAGCTAAACCACTAGGAAATGACAAGTTATCCTATGGAATAAACGAAAGACCAAAACTTTTTCATACGTTACTAAAGAAAAAATATTTTATTTAACATATCTTTTTATTCTTTCACGTCCCAATTCAGTTAACTTCTCTGGGTTCTGCTAACAGATAAGATAATTAAGCAAACTAGCATCAAAGACAAAACCCTACAAAACATACTTTCAACTGAAAAGAATCTAAGACTGTGGTAATCAACTTAAAATGTTTCAAGTCCTCAAAGGACATGTACCTCCGGCTCTCCAGAATTGCCAAGGTCTGGCGCTTCTGAGCTTAACTCGCTTAAAATTTGCCCAAGCTCTCTAGCTCGGTCCAGCTTGCTTTCTGTTAAAATCATGGATCTAGATACGGAGCCCGTTTACAGGTTAAGTTTATTCAAGATGAACGCGTAGAAAGCTACCCAATTGACCAACATTTCTCAGCCCAGAATCAACAAACTAATGACCATCATCAGACAGAGCAAACGTGCAAGATGTAGTTTTTCGGTGGAAATGACTCTGAAGTAGGGCAGATGAGGCAGGTGGCTGAGGAGATGAGGGGAGAAAAGTAACGAGAAATTGAGACGGCGATAAAGAATTAGGGTTTCTGAGATCAGGTGGCGATGGTGGCGCTAAGGCGGAATGCGACATCGGAGTAAAAAAATTATCTTTACCCACTACAAAAGCAGTGCAATTTGTGTTGAAGTTCGCGCCAAGATTTCTCTTTAAACTACTTTTTCTTTTTTAATGTTTTGAATTTTGAATTTTGAATTTTAAGCTTTTCAGACGTTACTAATATATCTTTAAGTATTTTCATAATTAAAATATCAATAAAAATATAAAAATATGTATTAATTTAATTAATTCTAAAATTTAATAATATTATTTTAATCAATATTTTAAAAAAAATTAAATACAAAATTATTAAAAAATTTATTAAATTTATATATTGACTTAACTAACTGTATTAAAACAGCATATGAGTATTTAAATTAATATGTTTTTCCTCTATAATTGCATACCTAATTCCTTAAATAAGTAATATCCACTCATACCACTTAACAATTATTTATCTACCAATTAAATACAAATATTTATGGTCAAAAATACTTTTTATCAAAAAAAAATTATATCTATATATTCCATCCAGTTGATAGAAACCTACACAGAAATTAATGAATAATTAAAATTTATTAAAATGTTTTTAAAAATATATTTAAAATGTGAGAGAGTATGACAATCTTAAAACCAAAGAAAAACTAATTTCAAAGTTTTCAAGACAATAAAAAATGAAAAGTATAAAGTCGTCATCATTTCAATGTAAACCATATGAAAAATGCGCAATTTTTCTTTAAACTAATAATTCTTATACCACTTATTTCTTCTAATCATAAGGAATAATTTATCTTTAATTTTTAATTTTTTAAACGTAATATACATTAAAAAATTAATTATTTTATTTTTAATATGTCTCAAAACTTATAAAATTTTTATTTTTTTTAAGAATTATATTAAAATTGTTATCTAATAAACCCTTTAAAATGATATTTTAGAATTGACATAATTTATTTATATAAAAAAGCAGCATATTTCTAATAATAATATAAAATTAAGAAGAAAATAATAAGTAGAGTGTAATCGAAGATGCAATTAATTTGAAAACTTCAACCCTACTAGTTAGCATAACTATAACTATCTCATGGACTAACATTTGCCCAAATAAAAAAAAATTTGATTTTTATTCATCTTAAGTTTGAATCTTATTTATAAAAAAAATAAAATTTTCAAATATAAATAAATTATTAAAAAAAACTATCTCATGAATGTTTTCTTAGCTGAGGGAAAAAGGAATTCTAAATACTGTGTTATATTATTACTCACTTCGTTTTTTATTATTTTTACAGGAGCTCAAGTTAGTATTTCTAAATGAAATTTTATTATTTCTCCAATATAGACATAGTAATTTGCAAAGAAGAGATTTAAGAACCAGGTCATCAGGGGAAAAAAAAGAAAAGAAAAACTAAAAAGGTAGGTTGGATTAAATATGGTGTTAATTTGGTCATTTGCAACCCAACAGAACAGTACAACAACAAGCAATGAAAGAATATAAATAGAAAACAAAAAAGGTTGCTAACAATCACATGACAAGAAATTATGGCCGCCCACTGCCAACCCACATCCCATTGGTGATTGTGTTTGCTATTACTGTTAGTCCACCATAACAACAAAGCTCATAATTATCTACCCTTTTCTATTTTTTTCTCCCAATTATGCTTTTTATAGGCTAAAACATGTTTTTAAGTAAAACATAACCTTACTTATTGAACCTAACACCAGCTAATTTAAGTGAAAGAAGTTTGATTTCTAAAGAAGTTTGATTTCTCATACAAAAATAGATACACGTAAAGAGAACTTGTCACAATAAAAATTCAATTCTGATTTAATTGCAAACATAGCACAAAAAAGTTTACCAACACTCTGTCTACATACAATTATACTAACTCTATTTAACTTTCAATACATTCAACCACACCAACTCTATCTTATTATCTTTCTATTTTTCTTTTCTATTGTGTGTTGATACATACAATCATACTAACTTCACATCTTATTGACTTTCAATATATTTTACATTGTCTCAATCTAGTCTGACTTTAACACATAACAAAGATTTTCTATTAATTATTATCTAATCAAACACACAAATTTCTTATATAACCTAAATTTATTCAGAGGACAATTAGGGAACCATGTAAAACAGTGCACCTACACTTGAACAGAAGGCTAGCCAGAAAGAGACAAACAAAAGAGAATCCCAGCAAGAAATGGTTATAAATTTAAGATGTACTATACACACACATGTGTGTGTATGCATTTAGCTAAAACCTAAAGAAAAAAACCAAAGCAATATTCCCACTGTTGATCACAGAATCTTTATCTGATTGTGATTGGAGCTATTTAGAAAGGCACAAGTTTTCCAAAAATAAAACATACCAAGAACAGCAACAACAACAAAATTGGCAGTAATTGGAAGAATCAATTTCAGAGGGCAAAGATGAAGATTAATGATTTTTTTTAAAATAAAAAAAATAAAAATGCCAACCTGATCATCAGAACATCTCTCTGAATGTGAAGATACTGATCCTGCAGAACTGTCCGTTTCTCCACTCGGACTCTTCTCCGATGATTTCCTCCGCCATAGCCAACTCCTTTTGTCCATCTCAGGACAATCATAAATTTTGTTTCCTTAATTCATTCTCGATACCTGGACCTCAAATTTTCACCCAGAAAATTCATACCCAAGAAAAAATATATATAAAATAAAAGAGACCTGCAATAAGATTGATGAACAATTGTATGAATTCTCCTTTCTTAGACATTCAAAATGACGAACAAATTCAATCACAAACAAGAGAGTGATCATGAGTCACACACATGATCATCACAAATTGCGCAAAACAAATCCCAAATATCCTTTAAGATTGATTTTCTCGAAGGAGGAGAATAGTACCGAAATTGATGATATCCTCTTTATCCAACAGAGACTAAACGAGAGAAACGTGAAGGCGGGGAATCAGTAATTTTAGTAATACTTGTCAGAAACTTGGCTTAGAATTCACTTTCCCCCAACTAACTTCGTTGGGAAAGCCCTAAAAAAGAAGCAAACAGTTAAAAAAAAAAATGGCGTAAGATTAGTTCCATACTGAAAACCAAAATTTCAAATTGCAGAAAGAAAAAAAGAGAAAAAAAAAACCCAACTAATTTGACAACTACCTTTCACTAACTATTATCAAGCTCTGGGGATAGAGATACCAAAAGAAAACAAGGAAAGGTAAGGAATTGAATTGGGAATTACATAAAAGGGAAAAGATTTATACATCAAATGATGAAAAATTGGAAAAGAAGAAAAAAAAAAAAAAAAAGGAAATTAAAATGACCCACTTCAAAGATATATCTACATAAACAGAAGAAGACCCACCAAAAAGAACTCTGCAAAAAGCCTGCCAATCCAAAACCCCTTTTTGTATCCCCACACAAACACACTCTTCATTTCATGCACACTCCTCTGTAAATAATATTATATATATATATATATAATATATATAATCACCAAAATCCCCAAAAAAAAAAAAATCAGAAAATTCACAAATGCAAATATGAATTGATTATGGGTTTTAAGGAAAAAAGAGGAAAATTTAAAGATTCTTTATTGTGATTAAATTGGTTAATTTTTTCTTCTACATTTTATTAAAAATATTTTTAAAATTTTTACACTTTAATTATATAAATTTATAATTTTAAAATATTATAAATTTAATGAAAGATGAGAAGAGAGAGAAAGTAAGGAGGAGCGTATTTTTGGAAAGAAGAGTAGACAAAAGACTCGTTGTTTTGGAGTATTGTTTTTTTTTTTTTTTTTTTTTGTGTGTGGGAAAGTTGGCGGTGTT
Organism: Asclepias syriaca; assembly: GCA_027405835.1. NCBI lineage: Eukaryota > Viridiplantae > Streptophyta > Magnoliopsida > Gentianales > Apocynaceae > Asclepias > Asclepias syriaca. The sequence goes on along the minus strand of CM049928.1, from coordinate 9,594,939 downwards.
GGCAGTGGGGGGAGAGGGAGAGATGAATATGAAACGACGTGCAAAAATTTTGAAAAGAAAAGGAAGAAAGAATGAATTAATGGAGAGATTTTTTTGAAGGTCCAAAAGTCAGCAATGATTTGTAAGTATTATAAGAAATTTGAACAAGGGCATATCAATCAATCAATCAATCAATTTTTTTATTATATAATTTATATAAGTTTGATTGGATATTTGGGGACACATACAAAAGTTATTGTCTGGTTTACAACTTTGAAAAATATGACTACAAAATTCTTTTCCCCACATGCTAGGCGCAATTCAATGGAACATTTACCAAACATATCTTTCTATATATTTCTTGGGACCAAATATATATATATACATTTATCGAATGATTACTAAAACAGTTTATTTAAAATGGATCAAAATGACTAAATTGCTAATTATTCTCATATATATATATATTTTAAGTATGGAAATTAAGTGACTAAATTGCTCAATTATTTTAATAATAATGGAAACATTTTTAGAAATTTTAGGGCAAATAATTTGAAGATTCAAGATTGATAAATATATGGATGAAAATGACTACTTATGTGAATTGTGAATTTAAATTTGTACTCCCTCCTTCCATGTCTAACCAATTATATCAATTAAGATCCAAACCTATTATTTTCTAAACAATTATTATAATATTATATATATATTTTAAAGTATAATTTACTCTACCCAAAAAATCATTCTATATTTCCAATTTAAATATATCTCAATCTTATATTTTTTTTAAATTTTTTTTTGTTAATAATAATTTTATAATACATTATCGACATATTCTAATAATATTGAACTCAAAACTAAATATGTGTATTATTTTTTATAATGTCAATTCTTATTAAAATTAAATTTGTGATTCTTGAAGTTTATTGAGATGAAATCATTTCATAAAAAAATTAGATCTCAAGATTTATCTAGTAAGAATATACCATCAATGTGACATATTTAATCACCAAAACAATTTAAGCTATAATCTTTCTTTGTATTCATCTGTGTATATTCATGAAATAAAGATGAAATACCTTATTGTGAAAAAAAAAGTTCCATTAATTTTGATAAAAATTTAAAAGAAAAATTTGATATCCTTTTTCTAAAAAAGACTAGAATTTGATTGAATACACAAAAGATTACAAAATTTTAATATGTGAATAAATAAATTATATCATAAAAAAAAAAGGATTAGGAACAAAAAATACCAACAAAAATGATTAAGATTGAGAAATACAGAGAAGATAAAAAGACATATGAAATCATGGATTGAGGAGAATTGAGTGGAAGGACCAAAAGAACATCTTTAAAAGGGTTTTGGAATCTAATAAGTAAATATAATTATATATATATATATATATATATATATATATATATATATATATATATATATATATATTGAAATTGAGGACATTACATATAACATAATATATTGACAAGTTTTATATTACCATTTTAGATATTGACCTAAAGAATAAATTAAAAAAGATCATAGTTTAAAATAGCCAATGTTCCCAAAGAGACCAAATTTCCAGTATTATTAAAAAGGGAAGATGCAGAAATGTTAAAAAAGAATAATAATAATAATAATAATAAAACAGAGCGAAGATAAAAGTTGGGGTCGCAAAACCTGATCATTGCTATATCCATCCGCACCACCATGACGTCACTCTAATCAGAAAGAAAAAGGCTCCATTTCCCTTGAAGCATCCAACAATTTTCAACCATGTATAATACTTTTTAACCCAAATCATTTTGAAGAAAATAATCTCGTACAAAAGAAACAGGAAAATGCGAACCAGTCATGAATTCCCTGGCTCACTTTTATAGAGTTTCTTTTTACCCTTTCTTTTTTGACTAATCACTACTATATAATGTGTATATATATATATATATATATATATATATACTGAAATGATTCAACTGTCCACTAGTTTGCAGTTGGCTAGTATAGTAGGATAATTAAATTCACCTACTCCAATGCAAAAAGAAATTTTAAAATTTACAGGAGTTGATGGAGAAGGTTTCGTGTAGCAAAATGGGGATTACTTGGGAGTTCTCCTATGCAATGCAATGGAATGATGATCATGTGTTGTTGGAGCGCTTTAAATAGAACATTACACCTATTCCTGTCAAGAGAACTGCACTCGCAAAAATTCCTGTGTGGATGGGGACGACTCCAGATTTCTCAGGAGTCACTAGGACCTCCTGCGGTTCTGATTTCTCTTCAACAACAGATTCAGAGAAATCTACATGCAATCTCAATACCTGAAAATTTAATAAATAATTTAAGTACCATAACATGTTCCATATTTGACACAAATATTGACATATTCTCATCACCAAATTAACATGGCACTAAAATACACCTCTCTCTATCTCATGTTGCACATTCTACCAATTGTCATTTATATTAATATAGATATAGAAGCACAAAAATAGGCATTCTTGTGATATGTTTTCAATCAAATAGCGTACATTCTATGTGCATTTTAGAATCAGAAACAAACATTAGGCCTAACACAGTGTGGTTATTGAATGAAGGCCAAACAAGTAAAAGGCCTCAAATTAAGAATTAAGAAAAAAACACATTTCAAAGTCAAATACCAAGGAAATAAAAGGAAAGACAGAAATAATCAATAAATTCTTATTAAATTCTGTAAGCAATGAACATTTTCAGAAGAATTTTTGCTGCAAAATGACTTGCACATATTATAACATGTCAACTAAGTTTTATGCACCAAGTTATAAGTTTATAAACCTATGAAAAATTTTATGTGCCAAGTAATATTTAAATGGAACAAAGACCGTGTCTAGTTGAGGTATTATTGTAATAAGGGAAGTAAATCGGGAAAAAGCAACTTGCTTTCATTTGGCTTAGATAAAAAGGAAAACCAGTGAAAGGTAAAAAGAAAAGAGGCAAGGGAATGTCACCAACCTTCAGACCCAGTGCTCTAGCGTGGCTAACAGCACTAGCAAGATCACTGTCAGCTGTGAGCAGAACTTTATCACCCTCATCGTCTTCATACTACACAATAGGGGCATTAAGTTACAAATAGAATAAGAAACTTCCTCATTTAAAAAAAAATCTCATTAACTTAATGCTCTTTCATACTCACCAAGAGTTGTGGATGGTTTTGCTTATCAGATGTGCCAATCCTCTGCATAACAGCTTCAACAAGCTCAGCCAAATTGTCAGAGCCTACAAGGGGAAAAAAAAAAAAAGAGTAAAGACAAAGTTAAGTCCCACAGTTTTCATTTCACAAAGAGAAAGAAACTATAATGTATAGAATGCAAGTTTCATATTAAACTACCTTAAGATACAGAAAACAATAGACAAGGCATCACTATAGAAGCATATTACTACAGATTAAGAAAAATAACAAACAAAAACCCACCGCCCATAAAGTGATTTAGCACTTCAATTGTTTAGGTTTGTCTTGCAATCTTTTGAATTTTGTACAAGCAATTTGGAAGATAAAACATGATGCAGAGTCTCATCACATAGCCTTTTTTGCCAAAAGAGCAAAAAGTTTTCTATGTCTTAATAGCAATTTCTGATGTGAAATCATGGTATAAGACCTTAAACTTTTAAGGAGAAAATATCTAAAGAATCCACAAAAAGATCTAGCAGTTGGCACGAATTAGTACTTAATTCTAACTGGCATCACCTAAAGAAGAACTGTAGTTCATACCAAAGAGGACAGAAAAAGAATAAATAATCAATTCTTAAAAAAATATGCAAGTGGAAACAAAATTGAGTTCAGACAACATAAAATATTATGGGATCCACATGTCCCAGAATCTGCAGATACTAACCAAAATTGATTCTATGTACACGTCCCTTTAAGTCCTCAAATTTGAAGGCCAATGAATTCCCAAGACCAAGAGATGGATATGCAGATTTCCCTTGTTCTGTCCCCTCTGACATATTCACTACAGACATAGACCTCTCACTGCATTCAATCACGCAAAAATTAGCCCATATCCATTCCAATTATTAAGAAAACAAACTTTAGGAAACGAAAGAATACCTCTGTGTGTCATAATCATCCAGAGGCTCCAGATTAAGTGCAGAATCCCAGAACTTCTGCATTACTGTATTTGCCACATCATTAGCCGAACCAGATCCATTGTCAGCCTAAAGAAGGAAAAAAACGTGAAATTAGAGAGCAGGATTTACTACCAGAATCAAGAAAGTTTCTCTTTGTTCTGGTAAGCAGTTAAATCATCAAGGACAAAATTAAAAATCAATGAGCAAAATCCTTAACATGGGACAGTTTCCCAGTTTGCACATACAAGCCCCTGCTATCCCATCTTAGCTTTTCTAACTATTTGAATAAACGTGTTAGAAATGTGTTTCACCCTGAAATGGTAATAAAAATGCATATCTGCAGATGCTAAAATATTTTGTATTAACAGGAGCTAGATATCATAACATTGAACTGCTGTAGGTGTAGACACATGTTAGATGAAGAGAAGAGGACTTCAAAGATTTCACTGTAACAACTGATCAAGTAAAGGTAATTTAACTAGTAAAAAGTTGTTATGAACCCCAACCTTCCTCTCAACTAGTGGAAAGTTTGTAATATCTGTCTTGAGAACAAATCTTACCATAGAAATAGCTGCATGAGTTATCTGCAAAACATCGACGCAGGCAACAGCATATCCATCTGACAAAAGATTTAGATATTATTATTAAGTAAAGACATAGGTCCATCTGGACAATAATTTTTATTTTATTTTAATTTTTTTATACTTTGACCAACTTCTTTACTATTATTATGTAAAATTTAAAAAAAAAAAAATTAAAAGTTATTTATTATTTTTAAAAAAAAAATTTGCCAAAAATTTAATACACATTTTTATGTTAAAAAAATGACCGTCTAACTACACATTTCCTATTTAAAAAATCAAACTCACCTCTATCTACAATAGGAAGATGCAAAAACTTCCCATCATGCATTATATGTAATGCCTCGAGAATTGTTGTGTCTAATGTTGCACATTCAGGATTTGGTGTCATCACCTTGAGAGGAAAGTTCATTTAGTTAATATCATGCAATAAGAAACACAAAGAATCCGAGAAAAGTAAACTTATATAAAGTCCCAAGCAACATTGACAGGGCCACTATGAAGCTTAGAATGCATTGTATAATAGACTCTTATTCAAAGAACCAAAAGAACTAGAGGACACCTTAAAATGCAAGATGGAAAATAGAATTTATGGCAGATATGGTTCATTCTATTAACAGTCTTACAGAAACATGTTTCTGTAAAGTGGTACATACCCAATTAATTACTATTTTGTGAAAATGAAGCCCAAATTGAATTACCACAAACATCAGAACATATTACTATTCAAAGTTTTCAAATCTTTTCACTAATTGGTTTTGGCCTCCAAAGGTCATAAGGATCCCAGATTTGTGTTTCCTAGTGTGTGAAATGGTGAAAATGTACACAGGACAAGTATATTCATTATCAAAAAAGGGACATCAGTTTGGAATTGCCAGGAAGGGAGCTCTGCAAATATTACTCTGAATTCAGTTCAATTGTGTTTAATATTCAGTTTGGCGGAGGAATATTGTGTAACTGCAATATGAAATGATGAGAAATATTCGAAAGTAGGTTCTAAACTTGAATTATCAAAAGAAAAAAAAATGATCTCAAGTATGAGATAAAGACAAGAAAAAAACCTTTTCCACCAAAGTCAACTCAGGAGACAGATTTTGTGCTACAACCCGCATAAGGATATCTTTTGATCTGTGCATGGAAGTCAAAAGAACAAATAGAAAAGTAAACAGAAAAGTGTAATGACAAAATAAAGGAAAAAAAAAAAAAACAAAGTTGTAGATGAGCAAGCAATATGTATAATATTTCTAGATAGAACATTATAGAGAGAAAAAGTGAGATTTGGTTTTTAGGTGTTTGGGAAGGGTGGTGGTAAAGAGGTCTTGATGAAGAGAAAGCAGTACGTTAATATTCCCTGAATCTTGTTTCCTGTCATGATAATGACTGAATTAACCCGCAGCTCACGCATCTTTTTCGCAGCAACATGAATAGGATCTGATGGAGATACTATTCCAACCCTGATGTCATTTAAAAAAAAAAAAAAGATTTAGTTGCATAGAACAAGACTAACGAGAACTATGTCCCTCTAGCAACCAAAATAAACCTAACCAGCTTTTCATACTTGTTACTTTCAGATATGATACTTGATAGTGATGGTTTGAACATCCGCTCCCTCAAGGTTTCTATGAAAGCAGATGGAGCTGAAACACAAGATGAAAGTAAAAGAGAAGCATGAGTTCCATCATGCAAATAAATGGGCACAAAAACTAAAAAACTGCACACACATATAATGGGCATTTGCAACAAATTTGAATACAAATATCCAAGAAAGAAGCTACCCATGCGCAAGCTGGACAGAGCAAGAGTGGGAATGTTAGATTGATTAACACATATGTTGGGGAGATTCCAGTGCCCAATAGACCAAGGAATGAGTAGTCCACAAGGTTCATCCATGGACGGTGAGTCAAGGCCTAACATCAAACTCAAAGGCTTAATCAATGGACAGTAAGTAGGTATTATGATACTACTGTTTTTTGGACATCAGGGGCAGAATAAGTTTAGCTGAAAGTTGGTTAATATTTCAAGGCATAAGGTGCCTACTTGAGTTGAATAAAAGAAAACTTTCACATCCAAATTAAAGGGGAGTGCTAATGGGTATTTTACATGATCCTATTCTTGGGTTTGAGATATTTTGAAATTGAGAAATAACTATTGGTGCAGAGAGTAGATATATATTACTTCAAAAAATGCCATGATCAGCACTGCTTATTTCTACCATCTCTTATTTCACCTTTAGACAGGTAAATGCCTGTGATAAGACACAAGCATGCCGATGTAGCACAAACCCATCAGAGAATTGGAAGGAATATAAGTGGAAGCAACAATCTTATTAAGATTTTTTTTTTATAAAAAAATTACACTGTTATTAAGATTAAGCAATAAAAATTTAAAAAAAAAATGAGAACTCTTAGTGTCTAGGAGTCACTAGGATCTGTGTGTGTTCACATTGGGTTTGATGGCATCACACAACCATTATTAAAAATAAAAACTTTCTACTTAGAAGTTATTAAAGGAAAAAAAAGGATAGATAAGTGCTCTACTTAAAAGCTCTGAAACAAAATCAGAAGTTTGCTAGGATTTCTAGACTACTAAAACTGCATTGAATTTCCAAATTTGTTTCTAAAATAGAGACCTAACTGGAAAATATTCAGGAATCTACTAAATTACTAAGATCCCTAAACTAAAATATTTCATTAATCAAATAAAAGATAATTATACTGTTGGTGGAGGAAAGAATTATAGTATTAAGTTCCAATATTAATGATAGAAGGGAGAATCTTCACTTGACAAGTCTAAGACTATGGTTTTCAAAATAAGGAGGCAGCTATTTTATTCCTAGATGAAGGCCATTTCCTTCATGTCCAAGATAGGAATATTAATGTAAATGTACCTTCTTACATATTTCATATTCGAACTAGGATAGGTATTCCAATTGATATTAATCTTTGGTTTCCTCGAATATGTTTAAATATAATATCCTTTTGACAGCATGAGTTCCAATGGAAGTAGTTATGTGGTGGTGTTCTAATCTAACAGAATCCCACATAGATATGCTTAAACTGCCCAGACATCAAACCTAGACATCCAGCTATAAGCATGGTTCAAATAAATGAACCATCTCATTGATATCTAAATTACCTACCATAACAATTGATCCAATGGAATGAATTATTTATTGACTTAAATAAAAGGTGAGATATCCTTCAAAGTATTTTTTTGCAGAAGTTTCTTTATTGCGCAAACATTAGAATACATCTAAAGGAAGGGCATGAGACATTTTTATGTTTTCTCTTGCATTACCTATGAGCCTAGCTGTAAATGCTCCAAGAAGTAGTGTGAAAATATGTTTCATATTGTATGTATCCAAATCATGTTGGTTCATTTAGAAAATGCACAAGGTAAAACATGGATACTGAATAAGAATACACGAACCATTTATTCATTTATATTTGGAATCAAAGTGTTATGTATATTTCTTCTTTAAGTTCTCACCCACTAAATGCATTGAAATTCCATTTTAAACTTGAGCATGCAAGTTGGTATGCCTTCTCACTGTTGCATTATGCTTGACTATCTCAAGGAAGAATTGGTCTAATACCACACACATTAAAATAATTTTTGAAGAAGTTTTGTTGCCAATTCATGTAATTTTTTCTATTTTCTGCCATCATGGATTAGTTAATTTTATAGTAGCTATAAAATATTATTTGAATTCTTGTGTTTGAGATATATTATAACTTAAAAGTCATTTATTTGTTATGAATTCTAGCTGGGAAAAAAAGGAGAATGGTTGATAAGCAAAGTAAATGTCCTAGTCAAGCTTGACTTGTCATAATTTTGAAGCTAAAGCATACGTATCCAATATAAATAATAACAGTAATATGAAACTAAAGCATTTCATGATGTTTCTTTCCCTATTTACTTCTTGATCAATTTATTATGTTCGCAAAGTCCAACACCACCCTTTCATTTGGGAGGCAGTTGTGATAAGTTTATACTGCATCAAGTTCTATATACAGCTTGTTTTTGCTCTTCTTGAGAATTGTTCATATCATCCCCAGTTCTCGTACTTCCCTTTTCGAAATACTCCCACTGTTGAAAGTTACTTAGGTTATTTCCTTTCTAGCTGACCTTGTATTGATTTCCTATTTCTCTATCAAGTTTTAATAATGTTTGTAACAAAATTTAACCCTAACTCCAACCTTCCCTATTAATTAGATCATTCTTCAATATCAGTTATTAACCATACCAAGCTTATTTTACCAAGATTAACTAAGAACTTCTCCTAGATTAATTTCAAAGTAACATCAATCACATGAAAGACCAGTTCATTTATTATTCCCTGCATACAATAAACAGGGGTGTAGGCTTGCTCAAATTAATAGCAGGAGAAATTTGGTAACTTTAGTTCTTTTAACTATAGAATTTTCAATTCTTCAATATGCATGGATATGAATTTCCCACGTAACTTGTTCAAACAGAAACAATATTGTGCCTTTAGCAGGAGGAAAAGAAACTGCTCCACTGAATGTGGTCAAAATAATTAATGAATCAACACTAGTTTTGTGCTTACATTTTATCATTAGCAAAGAAATTCCTGAATGTTTTTATGCAAAACAAGCACTGTCCAACTTACATATTTCTTGGAATGGTTTGTTATGTTGAGAGTGTAAGATTATTATTAGAATGATATATGCTCTTAATTTAACTTGGCACAAGTATGCAAGTTCTCTCCAGATTTCAGGGGAAACATTTCCTTAAAATGAAAAGAATCATGGGAGGCACGTGCAAAACTATGGTTCTTAGATGGAAATTAATATCATATCTGAAGGCTTATAAAGTGTCTAAAATCTAAAACTGACATAGAATAAATAAAATCCAGGATGCTGGATTTTGATATGTATGTTTCAAAGGTTATCCTAATTACTAGGAGGTATGACTAAAAACTAACCATTCAAAAAGTACATAAGCAGCTCATACAAGAATATATGAAGCAAGTATGCACACATAAGCAAAAGTTTAATCTAAATTAGTACCATTAAAATATTAAATAATAAATCTGAAGACAAAAGGTACAAGTGCATTTTTGGAAAAAGTGGTTTGATGCATAAATAACACTAGAGGAAGAAACTTCTCTAAAGCTTAAAGGTTCATTCAGACAAGCAGTTTTTAAGAGAAAAGTTACCTTTAAACTTAAGTTTAATGAACACGCTTGCAAATAATTTAAAATTATTGTTAAATAAGTAAAATTGTTAATAATAATATAATAATAATAGACCTGTAAAGAGAAAATTGTTATATGCTATAGTTTTGTTCTAGCTCATTTGGTTAATCATATGTGCTTAATTCAGAATTCTATGGTTATTTAGTTTCTATATAAGTTTAAGTTCTTGAAAAATAAAATCCTTATAAAGAGACTCCCTTCTTCCCACACTTCATAAGGTTATGTTATTGTCATAGAAGTTATATTTCTTGCTTAAGGCAAATACAACCAATCACGATTCCCAAAAGGTAGCTGAAGAAATGATAACTAAAGCCATATAAGAAGCCAAAAACGAGCTCGAGGATTTGCAAAGTTCTAGCTAAACAATGTTTGAACAATGAAATTCTAAATTTAAAGATTAGTTAATGTCAAAGTTAGGAATACCAGATTCCAAATTGAACAACCAAAGTCTAATAATCTTGAACACTAATAGTGTTCAAGTCCTCAGTTTTTTTTGGTATTCAAGATCGCATTAAGAACTTTTGTAGTCTATTGCTCATAATAGATGGGATTCCTATGGTTTTCTGGTTAGCTTATTCATAAGCGTTTTCATACAACAATCAAACTTCTTAATCCCTCATAGACTCATATTCGTCTTATGATTGAAAAGGTCCTGAAATCTGTAATTAAATTTGTTCTATTTTCCATTTGTAAAAGACAGATTCTTTTAATAATTTTTAGTAAAGAACTATGCGTTTTAACTTACACATTGGAGATTGTATATGATACAATCAAGCCTGTACTATGATCCTTAAGGTGTTAGATGTGACCGAAGAGATTCCTCTCTCTCTTGGTCTTGAATTCTCAAATCATAACAGTTCTCTACTCATCATGTGAAAGCTGGATCCTTTCAATTCAATAAAGAAAACTCAGCATGTTTTCTGAAGTCAGGAGATTGCATGATGCAGTCATATTCATAGGATTCCTTTTCCCTTGGTTCACTGCAAAGACCTTCTCTCTCACTCTCTCATCCATTTTACCTTTGTCTATGACTAGATATATTTTTATAGCCTAGCTATGCAGAATGCTATAGTTTGACTTGTATTTGCTTCCACCGGAACCTTATCCAAGAAAAACATTATACAAAATCAAACAAAAATAGAAAGTCAGGCAGCTAATATTTCTAATCCAGAATCTTCCATGCATCAGCATTTCTGCACATAAAGTTTCCTAAGTTTCATCTAACCTGAGTAAGTGCTTCCCCATTGTCGTTCAACTCCTTCAACAGCAGCGGCAATTGCACTTCCCTGCTCTGCTGCTTTCTCCATTCTGGATATAGCATCATAAAGGCATTTTGTAATGTCCAGCAAAGCTATAACTTCTCCATTTTCAACAACAGGAAGATGCCGAAATTTTCCTATCAAGGTCAAAAAAGGAACAGTAAGACCTCTGTATATCTATCAGAATGACAAGAGACATTTAATTATTAATAACATGGTAACAAATAGCAGGTCAAGGTACTGCCTTTTGGAAGATTAAAATTAAAAGGGATGAAAAGAACATTAGTGTTGCCCAAAATAAAGTCATTAGGTGCTTCAGCAAGAAAGATGCATTCCACAACTGCTAATTAGAAGAACTCATTCCTTAATACCTAAAAGGATACCAAGCACCAGAAACATGGAGGGAAGGAAATTCATGCTGAAGACAATAATATCAAAGTGAAATGAGATACCCATTGAGGAACTAAAAGCAGGCTAGTAACCAATCAACCCTTGCCTTGATACTAAATATCCTATCAAAAAACTGAAAATTTAAGAGCTCTTAAACAAACAAATCCTTTAATGGATAAACTCAAACCAATCTTAGTACAACATGTAATTCCCCAACTGCAAACCAGTTTAGATTGCTTGTAACTCCACAGATTATAGACATCTGACACTTTCCATCTAAAAATGAATAACAAGTTTCCATGACCATTGAACATTACTCTCATTGTTATAACAGTAGCATTAAAATGTTCAGAATCTAGCAGAATTTGTTAAGGTTAAATCCTGAATTCTGACGCAGAATAAACAAAATAAAAACCAAAACCATGATGTATATGAAGTAACCTTGAACCATCTTCTGAAGAGCTTCAATTGCCAGTGAATCAGATGCCACAAAGATGGGGTTCCTAGTCATGATTTTTGAAACTAGTGTCTGCTCTGGTCGCAAGTCCTCAGCTATCACTCTAGTTGCAATATCCTACGGAAAGGAAAATAATTTCAGTTACAACTGTATATATCAGAGCTGTTTGTCAATCAACGACTCCTATTACCCTATATACTATAGTAAATTTCATAAGTAAATAGGTCCAGTTGTAATACCAAAACTGCAAGTTCAACCAAGAAAAACTATTACTCTTGCTAATAGACCCTCATTTTTAAGATCATACAAAACAATTAGAAATGATACAGAAACTGGACGCTAGAAATGAAAATTTTCTCTTGAAAACCTTATCAGTAACAATGCCTGATAGCAAGGCATTGGCATCAGTCAACAAAACAGCATCAACTCGACGGGCTGCCATTCTGCGACAAGCTTCAGAAACTGTCGTCCCTTCTGGGATGGTAAGTGCTTTGGACAATCTCAGCTTCTTGACCGTCCTTTCCCCTCCCACAGACCTACAAACCCAAGTAGAAATTGCAAGTGTTAAAATAAACGAACCAGCAAGAAACCAGTTCATATAGGAAGATGATAGAACAAGTATAGCACCAAGAAGCAAAATTTAACTATTAGAAAAACTTTTGCTTCATTTCTGTTAACAATAAATTGCAAGAAGTACCATTACGTTGCCCGTAAACCGTAAAGTATTCATCAAACGTCATAAAACCTTAGAGCGCAAAAATTGCCATTTCCAGTTTGTTCAATCCCACAAATAAAGAAAAAAAAAATTCATAAACAAAAACAAGAAAAACATTAAATAAACTAAAATAAAATTTAAAAATAATAAAAACAAGAAAACAAAAATTTTGAAAATTTGAAATTTTGTAAAGTAAAATGATAACTGACTTACGAGTGGGCAGGGGAGGAAGGTTTGGCAACTGAACCACCACCGTTGACAACGGATGAACCATTTTCTGATAAACTAGGTGATTTCCTCGCAGACGAATGACTACTGCGTTTCTGACCAAAAGTGCTGCGTCGAGGTGGCGGCGGAGGGGGAGCCATTTGACCACTCATTTCCCTTGGCTCTTCCGATTATCCGAGTTCCGCTATTCTTTTGATTCTAATTCGTCAACTAACTTCCAAATATAATTGAAGACAATATATTCGTATATCAAAAACAGAACCCTAATTTGTCAGAAAAAGGGTTAGGAGCAATTGATTTGCGAGGAAATCGTATCCGTTTCCGCGCTTTTCCTCCGGGTGTGGTTGCGTCTATCTTCTGGAATGCATACAAGAAAGCTATATGTGAAGCATGCATTTTCCTTCTTTTTTTTTTTGTTTTTTATAGAAAAAGAAAAATATATTAAGATAGGAAAATCAATCGGCTTATAATTATTTATTTATTTATTTTTCAAATTTATTGGTCTTAAATTTATTATCGTCTTTCAATAACCGTATTAATTTTTGTATGTGAATCTGGACAAACTTTTTTTTTATCTCTTAATTATTTTAAAAGAAAAAAAAAAAAGAGAAAAGGAAGGCATTGTTGTGCAAGGCAACATGAATATTGGAGTAGTATGTACGCCAAATGATTTTCTTTAAAGAATCCAAGTATGGTGGCATTATCTTTAGCTACTAGCATCTCATTTATTTTCTAAATAAACATTTGAATCTAAAAAGGTTTGAAAGAGTTCGAATTTAATTGATATGGTTAATAATTTTTTATATTACTGTTGCAGATGAAATACTATAGGAAGTAAGCTTGGGTGATTCGAAGATAATATTTTGATGGTAAATTTAACATGTGATCTCTTCTCTTAAAATGATGCAACAAATCCAGCTAACTACTGAAGAAATTAATGACTTAGAGCGCAATAAGAAGAAGTTACAAGAACAGGAACCATTATAGATGCGTCTCAAACTTCAAGCCCAACATCAGGACATGGAAATGGATACCCAGGTCATAGGTAAGTACTACTACAAAGACATTCGTCGATAACACAAATACTGCTATGTCTATATCTTTCTCTCCTCAACTGGGTGACTAAAATCTTTGTCCGAAGGAAGAAAATATTTTTGAGTTTGAAGATTTTATCCCTCTTTCAAATGAAGAAAATATCAGGCTCTATACACTCTGGGAGAAAGCTATTATAGTTAAAGTCTTTGGTAGAAAAATTAGTATCAATATTTGCTTTATAAGTTGCAAACTATGTGGAAACTTACTGAAGAGCTTATCCTTATGGGTTTAAGAAACGATTTCTACCTCATTAGATTATGAGATGAGGAAAACTTTTAAAAAATACTAAATCACGATTCATTGGCCAAAATTTCCTTACTATTAGACATTAGGAACATAGATTCAATGCTGATCTAGCAACGTATGAGCCTATTGCTATCTGGACACATCTACAGGGTCTCCCAACCGAATTTTATGATTCAAAATGGATCTGTGGAATTGGAAATAGGTTGGGCACTATTCTAAAAATTGATTCTCATACAAATGATGCATGGAAAGCTTATTACAAACCCTTGGTTACTACAGACTATAATGAACCAAGCATAGGAATCTTATCAGTAGTTAGCCTCCATCCAGAATTAAAGCTGGACACCAAACAGAATCTTTCCAATGGAACGACCCCTTTTTCCTCAAACGCAATAGGCCCCTCTACTCAACCTTACTCACCAAAACCCACCATCCAGGACATGTTTATATTTCAAGCCCAACAACTTATCTCCCCTTTACAAACTCCACAGGAATTACTGAACCCCTAGATCCTCATAGTCCAAGAAGCCCCACCTTTTGTTTGTCCCCTATCGAAAATCCTACTAGACAACCCAAATCAAACCCACCATGCAGCTCAAATCCTACACACCCTATCAGACATTCCCCTCACTCAACTACAACTAGACCCACCTATGATAACCAAGATAAATATGTCCCTAGAGTCCATAGACGTAAAAATCATCATCAAAGATGCAGCTTATTTAGCGAACAAAAAGAAACAAATCATATTTACACGTCATCCGGATGTATGCAAGATATTCCTGGTCATTAGATACCTTTACCAGTAGGAAATGTCTCAAACGAAATACACAATGTTATTAATACCAACAACTCTGGATCAGTTGACAACATTCCTTCCCCCGACTCTCTTTACCTGGGAGAATTCACTTTTACTACCATCAATGATAGTATTTCTATGGAATTGTAGGGAGCTTGTGGGAAAATCTTTCTGTTATACTTCAAGGATCTCATTAATTAACATAAGCCAAATATCATTATCTTAACAGAAACAAAAATTTCTGAAGATAAAGGTCTCTGAAATACTCCCTAAGCTTGACTTTAAAAAATTATATCCTTTCTCATGTTGATGGAAACTCAGATGATATTGTTGTTCTTTGGGAGGATGATATAAATATAAAACTTGTTGGACAAACTAGGTAAGTCTACAAACACAAATCTTGAACAATCTAAGTGAAGAGTTGGTTCCACTTTTGAAACAAGATCACAGACCAATTTGTATTCCCAGATTTGTTAAGAAGAGTTTGGGTTAGACCCATTTATATGCTTTACCTTTTTTGTGTCTATTTAGTTTCTTATACTAATTAAATATATTATTAAATTCTCTTTGTTTATTCTTTATAGTCTGAAAACTATTTTTATAATTTAAAGTATTAAAAAAGAAGCTATAAAGCTATAAGTATTTTTGACTAAACAAACTCTTGGATTATATCCCAAAATTATATATTATAACTTTCAATTTATTTTCTCAACTTCATAAAATTTTAGAAACCTATATACATATAGGTCATTTCTCATTGTACATTCCTACTAATGAAATCAAATCAATTGCATTTTCTTTACCCTATATACATTTTGGATCTTTAGACAATCTATTTAAAAAAAAAAGAAGGAAAAAGAATAAAAAAAAGAAAATCTTTGTAAGTTTCGTTGTTAATTGTGACAACACAATTACAAATATTTAAAATTACAATTGATAAGAGAATAGAAGAGACAACCAGAAGATATGATTTGTATGTTTTAATTTTTTTTAACTTATGCAAAATAACAATTTTATTTATTATTATCTATAATTCTCTTTCTCTTCTTTATTGTTTTAGTATATCATAAATTAATTTGTGAAAATTTTTAATATGTAATATACATGTTTTGAATTATATTTAGAACTTAGCTGAGAGAGATTTCAATGAATTGTTTTTAGTATAACTCTTATCAAATCAAAAGGCAACCTATAACATATAAGTAAATCTACAACATTGCACACTCACAATATCCTTTAATGAGTCAAAGTATTTTACAATATTTCAGTGCGACATGAATAAGAACTAAGAATAAATATTATGTAAATATATCGATTATTATAGAGAAAAAAAATTTCCCAATTTATTTGTGTCTGATAAAACATTTTAAACTTCAAATAAATTAGATTTGAATCACGTTAAATTTTTATTAGAAAACTTTCTTTAAATCTGTCTGCAAAATTCAAACTCAATACTTTACGAATATGAAATCAAACTCCTCCACTTGGACCAAGAGGTATTGGTAAATACTTCCTCGCATTTGCCATAGCATTCCCAAAATTTAATATCTTGGCCATAATACATTGCTCCCTTTTTTTAAATTCCTCCCCATTTGAATCCTTATTTGAAACATTATCCCAAAATGGTCTCAATGCACTTGGAGATGACTTCTTTTATATATATATATATATATATATATATTCTTGAGATGACAACAACGTCGTCCTAACACTTTTCAAACAAATTGGACGAGCCAAACAATAAGCATAGCCCTATTCCATATTCCGTATTCCATATTCTCCTTTCTGCCTCAATGCATAAAGATATTTTTTAGTGCAAAAAACAGTTTTATTATCATTATTTATATTCCCACATTGATCTTTTAATAGAAAATTTATCATTTTAAATTCCCATATAAAAGTTTATTATTGTTATTATTTTTAAATTTTAAGTTTTTTAATTGAACAAAATAACTATTTTAACAAATTTTTTTAATTAAACAACTCCACTCTAGCTAGAGCTGTAAACGAGCTTTTTGATTGTTAAGATGTTGTCCATACAAGATATCTATTGACAGAATCCAGAAAGCTGGATTATTACCGAAGTACACATGGAAGAATCAATCAAGAGTTTTATATAGCACACAGAAACCAAAGAAAAAAAATCCAAAACAATGAAAATGAAGAAAAATATCAGGTTTTGCCTTTTATAATCTAGAGGAGGATTTGAAAAGCTATAATACCAGGCTGCCTTCTTTCTTCATCGCCGTCCTTTTCTTTCGCATAGTCCAAAATGCAGCATAGTATCGATTCTACAATTAAAATAAACATAAAATCAGAAGTTGAATAGAGAAACCAACACACAGATGATGGTTCGAATCCTCTTGAGTCAGGTCTTAACTCTCGAGTAAGAGTTAAACTCTGCAGGCCGAGTCCGAATTAGTCTTACCGAAAAGGTAGAGACACCGGACGCCCTAAGTGGGTACCAAAAAAGAGAAAAAAGAGGTAACTAGCAAGAATAAGATGTAAAGTGAGCTTACCTGCATCATAGATCTAGGATTGGTTGTATATGTTGTCTCAACGGTTGAGCATTTCTGTTTCAAAATTTAAGGTACTTAAACTATAACTACACTAATATATTAATTAAGATATAATATATATATATTATATATATATAAAAGTAGAAGAAAGAACATTCCTGAAAATATGAGATTACCTCCAATTCAAATCCAAAATGAAGAGCAACATTTTTCACATCTTCCAAACTGAGCTCAATTGACATCTCCTGAAAGAGTAAAACTAAAAGATTAAAATACCAGAAAGGCAAGCAAATCAACACTAGTATATTGATCTTAATAAGAGACTTACATCTTCTTGACCGTACATATCAGCAAAGTGATAGAGTAATGGTCCAAGATTTATCCATACCTGGACAACGCAATTATTACAAAACTAGTCAAAAAAACCAACAAAATATAACATAAGGATAAATCATTTGAAACAGCTTACCCCTCCATCCTTCAGAATTCTTGAAATGGTCTCAATATATTCCACTATATTATGCGCAGTATCAAGGAAGAAGCAAGTCACCACTGAGTCCCAAGCTCCTGGAAAAATATTTTCAAACTAAAACTAACACCAAGGAAGCAAAGGAAAAACGCAAAGGCTTTACGCACATTCCAAATGGATCATAAAATTGTATGCCTTATAGTTCCTTCCAGTATTATTTATTTGAAGAAAGCTATTGCTGAATACCAAGCTCCATAAAAGAGCTTCTTAAACCAAACAAATCTTCCAGAATGCAAGACAAAGATACAGCTTGTTTGCAGCATTAAGAAGAATCTTAAACTTAATAATCCTCAACCTATGCATTAGTTACTGTTTTCTATTATTTTTCCATCTTGCCAAATGGAACAGACAAAATTCCAAAATTTAAGGAGCACAGTAATCCATTATTGGAGTAGTTATAATAAAGAAACTGATCAGTAGAAAATGAATATATTAAAAGACTATTAGAAATGCTACTAAACACACCAAGAGTTGAACTTACCTACACTTACAATCTTGCTTGCATCTAAAATCTGAAGAAATAGATACGTCATACAGTCCACTATACAGTCGTAATCCAAGTGTTCAACAGATTGAGTTGCAAGGTGAATTATATTATGGCAGAGAAACTACCAAAAAGTTCTATCTTGAAGCAAAATATGCCTATCCATAGAATGCATATATTAAACCAAAGATTCTTTAGGACAATGCATTCAAAACAATAAATTGACAGAAACTATGCACTTTTCTCCTACCTTCTTGGCTAGGGTCACTGTACACTTCAACAAAATCACCACCGCACATAGAAAAGCCTTCAGTAGTCCCTGCACTGTTTTTCGGGGGCGTAAGACAAGGATTGAGGAAAATAAACTTGTCATGTTCCATATGCCAATTTGAAAACAGACAAACTAACTCAAAATGTTATTCTATTTCTCCTCTAACTAGTGTTATGTGGCAAATAGAATTTTGGAATTTAATGAATTACCAAATAAACCTTTAGAAGACAAACTGTAACCTGATATATCCAGAAATTAGATATCCGGTCCAAGGAAAATTAAGAGAACTCTAGTGTCTAGAAGTCTTCTAAGCCAAACAAATTTGGCAATCATCATTGTGGAGATAGAAGATAATGACAATTTTCAAAGCTTGCTGATGCAAGACAGTTGCCAAGCCTATATATATTGCTGAATTACAAGCCAATAAAAACAAACATGGAATTGAATAGGACATTAGACTGCAAGTGATAAAGAAAAAATTAGATAAAAAGGCAAGACCGTATATAGAACTTCAAGAAGTAGTTTCAGTTAGGTTTTGTCTTGCATTCCTAATTGAATTTGGAAAATATAGTAGATTCACACTTAAATTCCTGATTAGATTTAGAATAGAATGTTAATATTCCTATGTTATAAAAAAGGTAAACAACACTTGAGATACCGCATAGGAGACAAAAGTTCCAAAGAGTTGTTACCAATATATATATATATATATATATATATATTTATATCAGTATAAATGGAGTTAGAAGTAGTTGCAGATATCTTGTGCATTGTTCTTGTTCTTAATATTCATTTTCTGTTTTCCACAATTATCACAATTCAAATGTCCAAAAGACCAATGAGATGGTTTGCAAACAGCCTGGAATCAGTTTTTCTGGTCTCAAAACAATTCATGCTCTTGGACAGAATTGTGAACTTTGGGAAAAAACCAGTGCGTGACTTTGCAGATGTCCAGAATCCAAAAAATACAGAGTATTAACCAGGTCTTATTTTCAAGAGCCAGGCAATAAGTATAACCTTCAAAACCAGTAACCAAGTATCTTCTTCTGTCTTTTAAATCATGGATTTCTTAATCAAAGCAAAATTAGACAAGAAATTGTAGTAATGTCCAGGGGAATTTTCTACTCACTAGATATTAATTGCTCATTGCATCCTCAGTTTGCCAGAGATAGTAGTAATGAGGTTGACAGTTGGGAAAAGGATTATTATTTGATGGGAAAACAAGTACGTGATTAAATAGGCTCATTGGTTGTTGGGGATTATATTATACCATTTTAGATCCTTCATTACATCATTTATGGAACCTAGTTGGGATATGTTATAACATAACAGTAAGATATTGCATAAGTATTATTCTAAGTATTGATTATGCAATGGATCAAGTAATGCTATTCAGAGGTAAATGTGATAAGAGGTATACAATGGTAATCTATGATACATATTTATGTGTTTAAGCTTGAATTCCATGCGATATGGACAATTAGAAGATGTAGAATGTAAGCAAAAATGTACTTCTTTGCATTCTCCTAGAAGTGTGTTTGGTGTCACAACTGGGATCCAGTTATTAAAACCAAGCTAAGGAACATGATATAATCCAATTATAATCTGATGACCAAATTCTAAACTAATTAGGACTAGGCTCTTGACAGGGCATAATACCCTATATACCCTACTAGCAAGGATTATCGAGTCAACTAAACCAGCATACTTACAATACATTAATTAGATATAATAAAGAAATGCCACGAAATTAATGCTAATTAGTTTGATATCCTTAACCTCTACAACACAAACTAAATTCAAGTAGCATTTCAAGTTACTAACTCGTAAAAATTAATTTCCAAGATAAAACTTTACATCATAATCATTGCTCAAATTAGAATATTTCAATACTTTGACCCTCCTAATTCTGCATGATCTGCAAACCAAGACTAGAAATGAAATTATCCCCTACATCCACGTCAAATGGCTACTCTTCATCTTTAGTGTCATTCAATATTTTCCACTTTCAATATGCTAGAGAACTAAAGATTTCATTGTCCCCACTAAGTGTTATGTTTGGACTTCTATAAAGTAATTGCTAAACCAGATGTTTTTATATTATACTACTATATTAGCAAAAATTCATAAGTGTACCTAGTCTTGGTGGACGGAAAGCATGAATTAAATGTACCACATGTACAGCATGCACCATCAAGGAAGTACAACTTTTTAGCATAATCCACAAAGACTGCATTAACCTCTAAACAAAGACTGCAACATTTTCAATATTTTAAATTTTCACCTCATCTAAAAGCTAAAACTCATATAGAAGAATTAAATTTATACACTAAAGTTTAAACTTATAGATCAGTTAAAACACCCCCTCACATATGGGTCAATCACAAGTTCACAACAAAAGGCCCACCCATGTGAACAAAAACGGTGGAGTTAAGCTTGAACACAAAACCTCCAGCTTTGATACTATGTTAAATTATACTCTCTATAAGTTCAAGCTTTTAGAGTTTATTTAAGCCTTCATTTCACCCTATTTATTGGTACGTGAGGGATTGTGTTTCAACCCCTTTCTAAAGTTGGTTAAAATCTAACATGATACAATCTCATATGTTCAGTCAGACATTCTCATTTGAATATGCCAAAATGGAGTATTAATACAAAATGTGGTATCAGATTAATTAGTACCTAGCAGGATGAATGTCTGGAATTGAAGCAGGACGAAGCTGGTCACTATCGGAAAGCATGTTACAGTTGTTGTGTATCCAAGGATAAATTGTCCACTCATTAGCAGTCTGACAACTTCAAGAATAACAAAAGTAGCAAAATATCAGTGATAAACGCTCCACTGCCGCAAAGGATTAAAAATTTTAATGAAAGCTAGCCAGTGATTCTCTTACTGGTTAAGGATAAAATTTGAACAGATCATCATGTAGTATGAAAATTCATTTCCTTGGCATATAAATCCTGTAGATAGAAAGAGAAACATCAGCAAGTCTGTTAAGGAAAATATAACAATTCTATATGAAATTTTGGGCCCAGAAACATACCAATACATGAAATCTCTAGAGCCAGTCTCCCCAATCCAGCACCAGGAACTAAACAAGTAGGTGGACTAATTTACACATATTTGGAAAAATTTGAAAAGAAAAAAAAAAAAAATTCAGTATGCTGCACACTAAAAAAAATGAGAATTCAGTCCAGTTAAGGACAATGACACAGATATCTTATAAAGCATCAATATTTAAACAACGAGAGTCAGCATTAGATGCTAAATCCAAGAATCCAAGATCATAGGAGAATGAGGAAAACTGACCAACCTTTCGTTACTACGATCAGGAAATATACCATTAAGCTCTTCGAGAATGGGCTTATAGCACTGGTCGCGTTCACTTTGTCCCTATATAATTCAGACAGTGGAACAATATAAAGCAAACATCTTTCTTTTTCTTTTTTTTTCATTTTTCCCTTTATTTCTTACTCAAGGTTCCCCTCCCTAGTCCAACATTGAAGATAATAGTTAACACTCAATCCTGAGTTCAGATTCCCATGAATGAACAATGAAATACAAATAATTAATCAAAACCTCAGTCGCCCAATCTCGCACAATATTCCTGATGATACATCGAACCTGCCAAAAGAATTGATTGTTGAATAAAATGTACCTAAGCAGGTAAATGACAGAAGATGCAAATTAGACAAAGTAAACAAGCGCTAATAGACCCAGCAGCCAGCATAAAAAAGAGAGGGATAGAGATATAATCTGCAGAAAATCTCTATAGATCAATAAATGTGCATAAGATTGATGCTGTTTAAATAATGATTCATTTGGTAATACTGAACAGCAAAGAAGTACGAAATTGTCCTCATTGGTGAAAGAGAACTAGCGAACAAGGTAAAGTGGTGTAGAAAACCAAAATGCTTATGGAAAACTGAGTCACGAATTATATCACAGAGCCTGTAAGGAAGAAAAGGGAAGCATGTCCTCCTGATACATTCTAGAATGTCCTTAAACTGATTGCATGAGTTTCCATATATTAAATCTAGAGTTACCATCACTGAGATGTTTCTCAACAAAGCAAAATCAAGTTCAATACAGTTATACATATAATAATGTAGGATGAGTCGCAGATGAAGTTTATGCCCGGGATAGAGAAACAAAATCAGCACAACAACTACGATAAGTAATAACGTGACTTAAGGATTTCACATTTTGACTATAAATAAGGGTTTTTTTCATTATTTGGAGATTCATCAATTATATTATATTTTCAGTTAATTTTTGAGTTGAGATCTTTGAAACATTGACTACCTTTTGAAGAACAATCGCTGATCATTCTCGATTATTTTCAATGGTAACTCACTACATCAGGTGATATCAGAGCCTAGCCTACAGTTCAGACTATGATGGCCAATTGAGGAAGCGATCAGATTGAGAATATTTTTCAAGATGTGGGAGCCTAACGAACCAAGGTTGAGGCTCACGAGGTGGCATTAAAAACCTAGACCAGAACTTGATTAAAGATTTTGATGCATGGATTAGCACTTTGATGACCTGATTGACTTGGAGAATCATGCCAATAGATATGGGAACAGAGATAAATTGGAACAGAGGGAAGGGAATACTCAAGGAAACCTATTCATCAGACCTGTAGCTGCAAATAATCTTGGACAACTAAACTCCTGAAGACGAATCTGAGGAAGAAGAAAGATTGGTGTTGAATGAAGATGGAAACAGACATGTTATGCAAGAAAGAGGTGAGGGTAATGATTGGTTTCAACGTTTTGATTACGATCATGGTGAATCTGAATATTAAAGACTTCATTAAAAACTATTCCTCTAGGGATTTATCCAAAAAGCACAGCATGTTACATGCTAATGACATCGAGTTCTTATTAGAAAAAGATAGAAGTACCTTGTCTACATCAACTAATGGAACATGCAACATCAACGAAGGATTCAACCACTCTCGATTGGAAGAACTGACCTGCAACAAGTAATAAGACAAATGATAATCTATGGAGTGGCACACGTATTGAATAAGTCTTCATCTGAAACATGTATAAGCAGAAAGAGAGTCAAAAGAGTAACAGCAGTGTCAAGCATATATTAAAACAAAAAAATAATAAATATGCATGTTACTTAAGAGAGAGAAAAGGGATAAACTACTATGAGCTTAGAACAATTGAGCTCGAATCATATAACCATTGTTATTAAAGGACACAAGAATAGCGCAAAAAAAAAAAAAAAAAAAAAAAAAAAGAAGATATTTAAGAGAAGGAAGATTTGTTTCCAGGTTACAGTGAAACACAGCTTATCATAATCCTAGAAGACTTTATGGTATCTACTCAGACAAATCGAAACACAAGCCAAAATGAATTTTAGCTTTAACAATATATAGAGACTATCCTGAACAGGTGAATCTCCTCTACCTCACCCCACATCAACCCCAGAGAGTTCCTGAGGGCGTGGTGCTCCAAGAACATTTCCAGATTGACGACTTACATGACCATTGCAACTAACATCATGGCAGAAATTTTCCTGATCATTGGCACAAGAACCTTCTGCATGTGATCCTTCATCATGAGAGCAGTTCCTAGCATTGCACTCATTCAAGCCTTCAGCACTCTTCTCCTGTTGTTATCTACAGAGGTCAAACCTCATAATGAAAATGAAGAGATAATGAAAGTGAAGGTAATTGAATGAACAAAAGACTTCAAACCAATTGAAGGAGGAAAAATGTTAAGGAGATCATTTCCATTGACATTACTTTAGAAGAACCACAAACTATGCTGGAATAATTATGTCCATCTCTTTCAGCTTTAGAAACTACAGTATTTGTTGAGCCATGTTCAGAAGAGCCAGCATTTATTCCCCTAGAGCAGGGCCAATGATCTGAAATATTGCCCAGACTTTTATTTTCATCAATATCAGCATTCTGGCTCAAATCAAATGGAGGTTCAAAAGCCTACAAGATATATGAAGTATAATGTATAAGACAATCATGTAGCTTAAAACAATAGATCTCCAAATATCCTAAACCGCAACCTATAATTGGTAAGAACGTGTATAAAATAAAAAACTCAAGTAAAGACTCGAGAGCAGCAACTAATTACCTTAAGCATTTCAAAAATGAAATATGAATTTTGTGAGATACACCTGTTGAAAATCTTCAGAATCAGAAAAGAGAAACTCATCTTTTAAGCATTTCAGTGGTATGAAAATCATTTTCAGGATGAACTGCTGGTAAAAGAGAAAAATATTCAGAATCATTAAAGACAGTAGAGGTCCACCAAGAAGTTGTATTTCTTAAATGCAATCCATTTCGATGACAAGGATAAAAATAAAATAAAATACCACCATAAATATGAGGATATACATTACTAGTTGAACTAATACGTTGAGAACACCACAATATGACTAACTGATGGATCCAAAAAAATTGCATAGATAATGTTGTATGACAAAAATTTTACATAGGAAAGGGAAATGGATATTACTTCATCGCACATATAGAGAGCTAGCACTACATGTTAAAAATGTCCTTTACTTTTAAAGGGAAAAGAAAAATAGAAAACGTCCATCATAAATTGATAGTACATTAATTTTATACCAATTAATGGTTAATATAGCACCTGTCACAGTCTCCATCATTTCACAAGAAAGCAACAAGTGAAAATATTAAACAAGAAAAGCATAATTGTGAAACGAATTTTGTGGGGTAAAAGGTTCATAATATTCATCTTGTGATGGAGTGGTATAGTTTTTTAATGCCAAAAATAAGCTCTACTACACCCAACAAGTTCAAAATAAACTAAAAGAAGAGGGAAATTATGATTGACTCCATTCAAACTGAAAGTCATTATACCAAAAAGAGATCATTTGAATGAACTTTTAGGAATTGGGACTACTAAAGCCCAAACTTATATTTCATACATTAGCAGTATAAATGGTAGGTTTTCACTTTTAGAAATTCTTGCATTCTTTCAATGTTCTCAAATTTTGTTCTCTGCAAAATCTGTTAGTTTTATGGTTGAATTCTTTGAGGGATTTTGCTCTGCATCAAATTAACATAAGGTCTCTGGTTAATGGTTACCCGGTTCTTTCCTTATGCTCTATTTTTAATAGTTTCCTCGTATTAAACTTCGGATTTTCTTAGGGCCCAAAAGGAGAGGCTTCTTTATTCCATTCAATCAGTAAAGATGCAACAGCTTCTTCTGTAATCATGATTGCATGACAAAAACAAACTTGTGATGCAACACCATAAGGCCCCTACCGTGCCTATCACTTAGGTTTTATCATTCTTTTTGGCACAAATCTAAGAGTTTTTTCTCTTTTCTTTACTCACTTGTTGATAATCTCCCATACTTTATAGCCTCTTCTTTGAAATCTCCTGCAATTTACAAATTTTTATGCCTAGTATAATACCCACAATATAGCAGAACTAAAGAAGGATTTGTCAGACAGCTTTAATGGGTTTATCCAGCATTACCTTTTTCCACAAACCCTTAGTTATACCGTCCAAATGATCATAATTAGACCACTGCTTCTATAAAATCATCAACAGTACTTTCAAAATGCAAGCCAACTTTAGCAGAAATATTGTATATTTTGACAATTCAAAGTGGAGTAATTGATGATATGTAAAAAAAAGGAGCCAGTGTAATTGCAACATATATAGCATTTAGAGGGTATAAATTGAGAGTTTTGAAAAGACGGGTATGATATAGAAGTTTAAAAACAAAGCAAGAATGAGAACACCACCATCAAAATTCAAAATAAGCACAAAACAACAAAGAAAATATTACAGCTTAGCATACCATCTGAGCTTCTGGTATTTCAAAGGAAGATGGACCAGTAATGCCTGTGAAGATCAAAGGAGAAATTAAAAGAATCCAAGTATATTTTAGTCAACAAGGTCCCTTGTTTGCAATTTCAATAAGGTAACTTCAAAACTCTTACACTCTAGGAAGGATATATCTAAAATGTAAACTAATTCACCAAAGAGTGAAAAGGGGAGAGAGAAAGAAAGAAAATGCTTCAGTGTAATCTAGTCTCATAACTTCAAAAATGAAATCAATTAACACACCCACTCACGAGTAGCTCAAACATAAATTTTCTACAAATAGAAATAAATAAATAACCACCTCAATCTATTAACTTCAGAAACACATAAACTTAGAACCCAAATAACAAAATGATTCATTCAAATGGAAACTCCACAAAAGAGGCAACATTACAAACAAATTCTCATTTTTTAGTTTCAACATTTAAAAAACTCAAAATAATGAAATAGTAAAACTGAACTTGCTCTGAAGAAAATGAATCAAACCTTGTGGGATGGTGGGAGCCTTCTAAAGGAGCGCTCATATCTTTGGACATCTTGTTCAGAAGCGTCGGGATAGCTGTACAAACAAAATATAGCTCAAGATTCACAACTGAAAAACTGTGCATTAGAAGAATATAAATATATAACAGAATCAATTAGTACTTCATATAAGCGCTGATAATGCGGCGAAGAGATTTGATTTCCAGGGCCACTTCGAGTTGTATCCCACGGAATTCTTGGTCGTCTTCATTGTCCCTCGCCATCCCCTGTTCTGCTCTTCCAGTTGAACCCTACGATTTTGAATTCTTGTGTTTTTTTGCTTAATATATAACATTTCCCATGATTTTAAAACATGTAGAATATTAATATTCATTTATGATTATTCATTTTATAAAATGTCAATATTACACTTTATTTTAATTTCAATATTTTCGTTATTTAATCTTACAAAAATTAGCATAAATAGTTTCTAAACTATAGAGTTAGGTTACATTGATTTCCAAATTATTATTTTTTTGTAAAATTATGCTCTGAACTATAAAAAATTGTCACATTCGTCTTTACATTAAAAATTCTGTTAAATAAAATTTTTTAAAGATATTTATGTCACTGCATTGTTTAAATATATTTAATAATAGACAATTTTACATAAATAATCCATAAAATATAAATGTTTTGTGACATTACTATGTAAATTATTAGTTTTTTTAGTGAAATTTGTCCCAAACTATAAAACAATTGTGGTATTAATGCTTTTGTTAAAAAATGTTGATTAAGTAAAAATATTTCAAATGTATTTATGTCATTACATTAATATATATAATTTATATATATAAACCTTCAAATAATATTTCAGTATAATTTTCACACATTTTTCTTTATTTTTAATTTTTCTTCTTCTTTCTGTTATTTTTGTTTGAATTTAAAAAAACATCTAATTTTCTTATGATTTGCACCAATTAATTTTTTCCAATTTTTTTATTTGTTGAGAAATGAAATTAAAAAAAAGTAGAAGGGAAAGAGAAGAAGTAGGAGGAAGACGAAGATGAATAAAAATGAAAATAATATTATATATATATTATATATTATTAAATATATTTAATAACGTAATGATATTAATATCTTAGATTTTTTTGGGAGAACACTAATTTTACAATTTTATTATAATTTGAAACCAATAACACCAAACATCTATAGTTTGGAGACTATTTATATCAATTTACCTATTATTAAATATAATTTAAATAATATAGTGACATAAATACCTTAAAATTTTTTTTACTTAAAAATGATTTAACGGAATTTTTAACGAAACGACCAATATCATAATTTTTTTATAATTTGAATACCAATTCTAAAAAATAATAATTTAAGTCCAATGTCACAAAATCTCTATAATTTGAAAATTATTTATGCTTATAAAACTCACCGAGTTAATAAACTTAAATTTTAAAATAAAAACTTAAAGTTGCATAAATGTAATCTAATTTTTAATTTAAAAAAAAAGGAAACTCCTAGTAACTCTAGAAATCAGTGTCCCCTTCCTTTGCAACATTTACAAGGCCCTATATTAAATCCTCTTAAGCACGCATAGGTCCAAATTCATGTGATAATTGTTACTAAACCCATATCTTTCAAACCTAATACTTATCATAACTCTAAATTGATTTGATCGTCGAAAAGTTCATGGAAAAACCAAATCCTCACCGAACTTCCTCTGTTTTGTAGGTATTCCACACTTCGAGAAATTAGAAGCAGTGCATACTCAAACAGAACCTGATATCCACTTTATCTCGACTCACACTTCGATATTCCCAAATCAGTTTGATATTACTTTACCTTTTTAACCTTTAAATTATTTAGACCAATTTTTGACGAATCAGTTTGGTTCCGTTACCGGGAATGATTATTTTTTCCTCACAAATCACAATGTCTAGACGTTCAGGTGAAGATCAACACACTCTCCGACATACATCACCTCGCGAGACAGCGACAAGGATAGCCCAATCCTCAGCTCCTCCCTTTTCACATCATCGCCTAGCCATGGAGAGGTTAGGATCGCAACTAGAAATCTTGAGGCA
Source organism: Asclepias syriaca (assembly GCA_027405835.1). Taxonomy (NCBI): domain Eukaryota; kingdom Viridiplantae; phylum Streptophyta; class Magnoliopsida; order Gentianales; family Apocynaceae; genus Asclepias; species Asclepias syriaca. The sequence continues at coordinate 9,565,662 of CM049928.1, read as the reverse complement.
CTCTCAAGATTTGAGAGATCACCTCACTTCCAAAAGGATAAGCGACGAAAGAGAGCTGTTGCAAAAGTTGCAAAAAGAGAATGAGCTTCTAAGGCAAGAGCAGGAGCTCTCAAGACAATGGTTAAAGTTAAGGACTGAGTTTCGCAAAGCGGGAAAAGAATTACCGTCACCGATGTTCTTAAACGATCCTTATGAACTGCGACCGCAATGAACACCGACTTTAGCTACCAAAGCGGAGAGGCGAGGAGCGCAAACAAGTGGGAAGCAATGTCAAACCATCAGCGAAGTGGGAGAAAGTCATCACACTTTGAAACCCGCTCCAAAGCGGGGGGGGGGGGGGGGGGGGGCAAAAAGCGTTATACTAAACATAGCCCAGAAAAGGTTAAAAGTACAACAAAAATCCAGAGGACGAGATCGATTGAATTGGGCCCATTTGCTAAATGGATCCAAGGAGTCGCCCCTGATCCGTTTCTCAAAATCCCACAATTTGTTGTTTATTCTGGGCAAACATGACCTCTCGAACATGTCTGCTGTTATAAAGCGGCTATAGGCTTAGTCACAAATGATGAAGCAATATTGTGCAAAGCATTTCCGAGCACCTTGTCGGATAAAGCATTAATGTGATTTACCTCTCTTAAAGCAGGTACGATTGATTCTTGGCACACTCTAGAAAGGACATTTCTAGACAAATTCAGTATCGTAGGGACAATACCAAAGACGAGAGGAGATCTTGCAAATATCAAACAGCGAGACGATGAAACTTTACTATCTTTCTTGGAACGATTCGAGAAAAAATACGATGACATAGAAGGAATCAGTCAAAATATTGTCATCACCTGTTTTGAAGGAGGATTCAAGTCTAGAATGCTATATACAAAGCTCCAATTGAGAAAGTTGGAAACTATTGGGGAAATATTCAGTGTTGCTCGAAAAGTCGCGCTAGCCGAAAGCAGCGCACATGAATTCACCCACAAAAAGAAGGATAAGCATCACAATCCACAGAAAGATGTGTTTCCAAATTTTTTGGAAAGAAAGGATAAAAGTCGAAGTAAAAGGTCTGAGACGTTTACACCTCTAAACGTCCCAAAAGCAAGCCTGGTAGCAGTGATTAAAGAAAAATACGGAGTTAAAGACCCTATTCCGATGAGACCCCAGTCGTTCCCCACATGGGATAAAACAAAGTTCTGTGGGTTTCACCGGGATTACGGGCACACGACCGAGGATTGCATTCAATTAAAAAGGGCAATCGAGCGATTCATCCGAGAGGGATATCTAAAAGAATATGTAGCCGACATTCAATAGCAAAAAGACAAAGGCGAGAGGGTTATCAACATGATAAACCCTGAGTTAACATCTATCAAGAAAATCAAGAAGAGAATATATAATCTCACCAAGTCGTATCTCATCCCAGAGTACGGGCTCATGCAACGCGAGGTCATTTCCTTTTCAAATGAAGAATTGGAGCATAACAAGGAAGCAAAAATCACTCCTATTGTCCTCGAAGTACGAATGACGAGAGACGAGATTGACAAATGCGCGGTAAGAAGAGTTCTGGTCGATACAGGGGCCACCAAGAATATCATGTATCTCCAGTGTTTCAAGGAGATGGGTCTAAAAGATAACCACCTTAAGGCTAGTAAGATGGTCTTGGAAGGGTTTACCACTCACAAAGTCCCAGTTAAAGGAACAGTAAAAGTCCAAGTAACTCTTGGAGAGGGAGAAAAGGTACGAACAGAAGAGATTAAATTTTATGTGGTAGATCTAGATTCCCCTTACAATGCGATATTAGGAACTCCTTTTCACGCGACTTTCGATCTTGTCATATCAACATCTCATCAGCAAGTAAAATTTAACACCCAGCGAGGTGTAGGCTTCGTCAAAAGCAGTCCCCAAAGTCTTTTGAGACAAATCATGAAAATAAAGAGAAAGAGGGAAGAGCTGGTTGAAATCGGTTCTATTAATTCGGTAAGTATCAACCATGATCAAAGGATACAGAGGATACTAGAAAAACAGATTTGCGATTTAATTACCGAAGTCTCTCACGACAATAAGTTTGATGAGATAGTCATTAATCCAAAGTATCCTCAGCAACCTATAAAAATTGGTAGGGAGATGCCAAGCGCTATTCGACAGTACCTTATTGATTTTCTCAAAGCTCATCAAAGTAGCTTCGCTTGGTGTACAGAGGACATGTTGGGCATCGACACTTCGGTAGCAGAGCATGCACTTAGTATAAGTGTTGTGTACCATCCGATAAAGCAAAAGCCCAGACAGTTCGGAGAAGACAAGATGCAAGGCATGAAAGAAGAGATAGAAAAATTGCTGAAAGCGGGGTTCATTCGCGAAGTCAAATATCCCACATGGTTGGCTAATGTGGTGATGGTTAAGAAAGCTAACGGAAAATGGAGGATGTGTGTCGATTATACCGACCTCAATAAAGTCTATCCTAAGGATTGTTGCCCGCAACCTCGAATCGATGCACTCGTGGATTCCACCGTGGGTTATGAATTCCTAAGCTTCATGGATGCTTTCTCAAGATATCATCAAATCAAAATGAAGCTAAGTGATCAGGTACACACTTCATTTCGAGCTGCAGGGGCCATATACTGTTATAATGTTATGCCATTTGGCTTAAAGAATGCAGGGGCCACTTATCAACGAATGATGAACCACATCCTCCGAGATCAGATAGGAAGAAATATAGAGGCTTACGTGGATGACATGGTCATTAAGACCAAGCGCAAAGTGTTGCGCCTGGACGACCTTGAAGAGACATTCTCAAACCTGGCCAAATTTAACCTCAAGTTAAATCTCACGAAATGCACATTAGGGGTAAAATCTGGGAAATTCCTTGGTTTCATGACATCTGAGTGAGGAATTGAAGCAAACCCAAAAAAGTTGGAGGCCATAGCCCGACTAATCGAACCCCGATGCATCAAAGATGTTCAATGGTTAGGCGGATGTATTGCAGCTCTAGGATGTTGTCTCAAAATTAGCGGAAAGATGCCTACCATTCTTTAAAACCTTGAAAGATTCTAAGAATGACTTCAAATGGACTCCGGAATGCAGCAAGGCTTGGAGAAGCTTAAAGAACCACCTGTTGGAGCTTCCTTTGCTGCGATCTCCAAACATGGGGGAGACACTCTTTCTATACTTATCTTTCTCTGACTTGGTTGTAGCATCAGTTTTGATAAAGGAAGAATGGTCAAAACAATACCCCGTGTACTTCATAAGCAAGGCCTTAAATAACGATGAGTCTCGATATTCTAATATCGAAAAGCTAGCATATGCATTGGTGATTACAACACGAAAACTCAGGCCTTATTTCAAGTCTCATCCGATTATAGTCTACACTGACGCCCCCTACGACAAGTTTTCCACAAATTGGATCAATCAGGTAGAATGCTCGAATTGTGCGGGCATGAAAGCACAAACCTTAGCTGACTTCCTAGTAGAAGGATCGTTTATGGAGTTAAACCTGGACGAGGGTGATATGCATAAATCATATCACTTTTTAGCATGTTTTAGGCACAAATTAGGGCAAAATTGGAGATAAATCGTTCTTAATTGATTGATATTAATACAATTTTGTAGTTTATGTGATTTTGGAAGTTTCAGGTGAAATGTGCAAGAAAACGACAAATTTCGGGGAAAAAACGTGATTTTCGGAAGTTTGTGGATCAGGACGGGCGTTCTAGACTTGGGACGGGCGTCCCGACCTGGTCAAAGCATCGGGACATGCGTCCTAACCCGGTCAACTGATCGGGACAGGCGTCCCGAACCCTTGAACAGTATCCCACATTAATTTCTGCATAAAAAATCACTCAGCTTACCTGTTATAAATACCACATGCCTTCCTTAGTTGAAATCATCCATCTCCACTTGATTTGAATCATTCAATGACTTCAAGTATATATTTCTCTATAGTATATGAGTCATTTAGTGATCTCAGGTGTTTCTTTCAAGTAGGTTTAGTATATGAGAGTTTCTCGTGTTCTTTGCTTTCTGAGAGTTTGTCTCAAAATCTTAGAATACGACTAGATAGAGTTCATTTTTGGTATTCATAGAATACCCGGGATTTCATTAGGAGATCCTAAGAGAGCATTAGGTGAGCGAAGAGCTAGTCAACATGGCTTTGCTTAAGCCCGAGACGTAAAGTAAAGTAATAGCTGCTAGGCTAAGGAGGCGTTCTCCGAAGGTTCTATCGAGCAAAGTCGGGTCAAGCAGTCCATGATATACAAGTAGTTGCTCCATCAGTGGACCTAATAAAGGGTGAATACTTTATGGTGGTGCTCCCCTTGTCCCTCTCTTTATATTCTGTACTGTGTTTGTCCAAAAACCTATTTGAATATTAAACTATGATGTTATGAATATGTGTTTTGCATGCTGAAGCTATTTACATTTTTTTAGAAAGGTCACCAGCTTAATTATCATTATGACTGTATGTCTACTTGCTCTTTTAAATTAGATGAACGGTTATAGACAATTCCTAACCACGGTCTAATCATAACCTGTCTAGTTTAACATGCCTTAATTTAGGGCTTTGTGTGAGGACGAAAGTATTAAGGTCTGCCATATTAGATAAAATAACCTATAGATCACCATGTTTGTTAGAGTAGTCTAATGAGGCTGAGTTCGTGTGTTTATGCCGGCGTTAGGGCGAGCGGCATGATCTCCTAAGTGACACAGGACTTTCATGGATGTCTTTAGCTCGAACCGTGAGTAGAGCTGTCAATGGCGATGGAGCGGTTTATCAGATAACTCAGATGTGGTACACAAGTAGAATCAATATATAATTGCAATCTAGATCAAGATATATCTAAAATACTCGAAGATAGGTCAGTCAACATGTAGAAACAATAGGACATACATCAGAATACTTGCCTGGAAAATACTCTTGCATGCCTAATAAACTTGAATCTTGTGTAGAAAGGATTACCCTCTCATCAAAGATATTGATAAATGATTGCATAACTAGGTAATAAAATGAGAGTTAGGGTAAAAGGATAGTTGCTATTAAGCCGTTGCCACTTCCCTGAGAGTACGATAAATTCTTTAATTAAAATCGTAGATACTTTCCAACAGACTAGCTGCACGATAGGTACTCTGCCTTAGGTTCTGATTGATTAAGTGACAACATAGATGCTAAATGTGACAATTAGTAAATCTCAGTCCTTAATTATTCATAATCGATATAGGGTAAATAAAGCATATTTTTAGCATATCAATCGGAACACATCAGATATTTGGCGCCGTTGCTGGGGAAATATCATAACAAATTTAGGATTCCTGATCAAAATTCTAGAGGCTTATGATAGGTAGCGGTAGTAATCTATACCTTATACATAACACTCATATTATTCTAGTTAGACAATCAATTTCCTGAAATATAGGGTTATCATAACTAATTAATTCTAGAAATTATCTAAAATTAAGACATTTAGGATAATCAAATTTTAGAATATTATTCTAAAACCTTATTAAGGAAATTTAAATTGCTTTCGGAAAAAAAAACAAAAAAACATAAAAACTCGAAAACAATATTTTCTTGTTTTTAACTTTTCTTCGTCCTTTTATTTTTACTCTTTTGTTTATTTTATTTTGTTTTTATTATTTTTCGTTATTTGTTTTATTATTGTTTATTTTAACCAGACTCTACACTTATAGATGAAGAGAGAAAGAATGAGTAAGCCACAAACCTTCTCCCGTATAGCCAAAAGACTAAAAAGAAGCCCCAGCCTAATAGAAAGTTCTGATGAGGAAGGCGGAATAAATACACTCACATTCTTGGATACCATTAGAATAAGAGCCCAAAATATTCTGGACAAATTAGAGAACAACCTTGATCCTTTCTCAGAGATCCAAACAGCCCCTGCATCACCTGAGTACACTCCTGCATCTCCTGAGTATACTCCAAAATCACTTGAGTACACTCCTGTATCTCCTGAGTATACTCCAAAATCACCTGAGTACACCCCTGCGTCCCCAGTGCCTAACGATCAAACACCTTCATCAGGGGACAACACTAACGGTTTCCAATTAGCTTTGTCTGCCTAGGTAGATGATATGACTCACAGGATCTGCGTGATGGCTCAGACAATAGCAAGCAGATTCAGTCGCTCAGATCAGAATGTTTTAGCCGTAAGTTCTGACATGAACTAACTCAAAACCACAGTAATTCTCCAAGAGAGTCAAGGTGCAAGTATACTTCGAGAGCTAATCGAAATCCTAGAGGAGCAAATGAAGCAGCAGGAAGAGATGCGAGCTATACGAGCAGAGTTGCGAGAGATGAGAAATAAAGGCCATTAAAAAGGGAAGATTTCTTTTTACTTTAAGAAAATAAATTGTTTGAACAAAAATTTAATAACTGGCCCATTCTTTCCATTTCAAAATTTAAATGAGTCTTTTATTTTGTTCAGAAATTTTTCTTCAGACAATTTTTCAATTCTTTGCGAAAAACAAATGTGTTAAAAATACAATTTATTTTTCGTTGATTAAATTGTGTAAATTTAGTCTTTTGTTTTTCTAGGATTTTTGCTGAGTAACAAATAAAGATATGATTATGGCAAATATGATTTTTGAAAAGGGAATAGAGTGAGAATTTTGCAAAGGTTTTTAACAACTTCTGCATTACATAGGCTAACCATGATGATTTGTTGAAAACTATGACTGGATGATTGTTTTTTTTGTGTATAAAGATTTGCAGGAAATTTTGGAAATTTTTTTTGGAAGCGACACGCATCCCGAGGTAACTGGACGGGCGTCCCGAGGAGGGTCTCTTCTCTATAAAAACCTAATTTTTTTCATTTTCCTCCAAAAACCAAACATAAAAAATCCTCTCTACAAAAATTCTCTCCAAAATTCTCTTCAAAAATTTGACAAAATCTTGAAATTTCAAATTTCAACTTTTCCCTCCAAAAATTTGAACTTTTGAATTTCATTCCAAAATTCGAATTTCCCGCCAAAAACTCAAAATCCTTTCCTAAGCAAAATCCTCCCTTTGAATTCGAATTTACCTCCAGAATTCGAATTTGAATTCTCTTTCCCGCCAAATTTTCAAACTTTCTCGAATCCTTTTAGTCAAATGGCTCCGAAACGCGCACGCATCACCTCCTCCATGACTGTCACAACTGTGGCACACCCTTTCATGCTTTTCCCTTCCCTTCCAGTGTATCAGGAGAGGTACCACGGACACATTGGATGCAACATACTGGTAGGCAGAACGCTCGACTGGGCAGCAGTTCGGACACTAGGAGTTGAGCGGGAGATTCAGCGCATACTCGACGTATTACCATACAGTCGAGTTTTCACCATCACCGAGCCGACCTACCTAGAGCTGGTATGTGAGTTTTACGCTTCCTTCACATTCCAGCGAGAGCAGATCACATTCCGACTGGGTGGAATAGACCGGTCAATGAGCATGGCCGAGTTCGACATTGCTTTAGGTATCTGGCAGTGGGAGGAGCTGGACACACCCACCTACGTTATAGCCGTGCGAGACTTCACCTCTGCTGACATCTCCGCCGCTTGGGCCCAAATCTACACGACTGGCGCCCCCTACTAACATGGCCTCACAAAAGCCACAAGTATTCATCCGGCCCTTCGTTATTTGCATACTATAGTAGCTCATACTCTGGCAGGATGACGTACTGCCCTAGGGAATGTCACCCAGATGGAGACATTCCTCCTGGCCAATATGCACAGAGGCATCACTGTGGATATGGCCAGGCTCATTACCGTCATCATGCGGGGTTTTGCTACAAACACCCGGAAGCAGTGTCTGGGGCTCGGGTCGTTCATCACCCGGATAGCCCACTACCTGGAGCTGGACATCGAGGGCTTGGAGTTGATCCAGATTGCTCCGACCATCATTCTCACGGACTTGACTATTCTACGGAATATGGGAATGGTCGTACAAGATGCAGCTAAGCGATACTCCATCCATACTGAGTAGCACGGGGAGTCATCGGTACCATGATCGGCAGCAGTGCAGGCACCACCAATCCAGACGTTCGTACCACGCACCGCCTTCGAGCGACATATGTCGTAGGGTTTGGCAGAGCTCACTGCCAGACACAACCGGAATATGGAGAACATCCAGAGGTAGATGGCAATGATGGATGACAAAATCAGCAAGACCAATAGTCGGGTTGAGGAGATCTATCAGCAGACCGCCCGATTTACCGAAGACCCCGAGGTCTACTTCTGGCCACTTGATGATGATGATCCCGGTTCTTAGTTTCTCTTTCTCTTTCTCTTGTTCTTCGATTTGTTTGTGATCATGTGATAAGTTTGGGCTGTATGACATATGAATCTTTGTACGCAAAATGTTGATCTATATGACATAACAACATTGTTTTTCTTTTATTATGTTTTGTTATTTCTATTACCCTTTTTGTTTTGTTGTTTTGTTTTCTTTCTCTTCTCCTTAGTTAGTCAAATAAGTATGGGGTAAGAGTTTTATATGTTTTTCCAGCTTTTTTTTTTCAAATAAGTGTGGGGTAATAGGATATGCATGAACACTGAGGACAGTGTAAACTTTAAGGGTGGGGTAGCAGTGCACTGTGCACTGTAGTAGTAAAATTTTGCATGTTTTCCCATATTTCTCACTAAAATTGCATCCTTCCAAAAAAAAAAATTTCAAAAAATTTCACTCTTTCAAACTTCAAATTCAGTATTGATTGGTTTAAGAAATGCTTATGTCTATGATATATGTGAGTAGAGCATTATGATTAATAGGAAACAAGTTGATAACTTTACAAAACTTAATTGAGCACAACCTAGTTTGGATTAGAGACATCAACCAAATACCTTTTCAAAACTTAACTAAATAATATTAGACCAGTTGAGGATGTATTAGCGATTTGAATGACTAGATGATACTATGAGCTGGAAGTGAAAAAGTTAAATAAATAGGGTAGTTTGCAAGCATCCTTTGCTACTCGAGCATCACTCCTTAAGGGAACTTAAAGCCTGATGCCCTAAGGTCGTGTAGATCTAGAAGTCATCGAAGTGAGACTCGCTACCTGGGTAGTTAAATTTGATGTGTGAAAGCGAACGCAAAAATACCCTGAACAATCAATCTAAAAATACATTGCCCAGTGTGTTCTTTTATTGAAAATTTTAATTGAAAAGTCTTGACACCAAAGCTCAGAACTCAGAAGGTTATTTGTTGCTGTTATGTTCAGCGATTGGTCGAAGTATTATCTGGTAAGAGTTAAGAGAAGACTATATTGTGTTGACAATCTAGTCTGGACTAATACACACACTACACATCAGGAAGACCTCGTGACTAAGAGTAGAGTTCAGTCTAGTTATTGAATTGTTAAACCTGCATGACCATGATAATCTACAAAGACATTTGAGACCTTGTCATAGCAACTTAACCAGTCAGGCCTGTTTTGTGAATCATCTGACTCAGTGATTAATTTCGGCTAAAAACATTGCTAGGACTTTTGAGTGACTGCACCTATGATTTAAATTATCAATAATTTCATGTAGACTTTGCTTGAGGACAAGCAAAAAGCTAAGTGTGGGGTTATATGATATGCATAAATCATATCACTTTTTAGCATGTTTTAGGCACAAATTAGGGCAAAATTGGAGATAAATCGTTCTTAATTGATTGATATTAATACAATTTTGTAGTTTTTGTGATTTTGGAAGTTTCAGGTGAAATGTGCAAGAAAATGGCAAATTTTAGGGCAAAAATGTAATTTTCGAAAGTTTGTGGATCAGGACGGGCATCCCAGGGTCAGGATGGGAGTTCTGACCCGGTCAAAGCACCGGGACGGGCATCCTGACCCGGTCAACCGATCGGGACGGGCATCCTAAACCCCCGAACAGTATCCCACATTAATTTCGGCATAAAAAATCACTCAGCTTACCTGCTATAAATACCCCAGGTCTTCCTCAGTTGAAATTATCCCTCTCCACTTGATCTGATTCATTCAATGACTTCAAGTATACATTTCTCTATAGTATATGAGTCATTTAGTGATCTCAGGTGTTTCTTTCAAGTAGGTTTAGTATACGAGAGTTTCTTGTGTTCTTTGCTTTCTGAGAGTCTGTCTCATAATTTTAGAATACGACTAGAGATAGGGTTCATTTTTTGGTATTCATAGAATACCCGAGATTTCGTTAGGAGATCCTAAGAGAGCATTAGGTGAGCGAAGAGCTAGTCAACATGGCTTTGCTTAAGCCCGAGACGTAAGGTAAAGCAATAGCTGCTATGCTAAAGAGGCATTCTCCGAAGGTTCTGTTGATACGCTAAAATCGTATCACATTTTTAGCATGTTTTTATGTATGTTTTAATGTGAAATTGAGAGTAAATTGACATTAATTGTTTACTATTTACTTGATTTCACGGTTTTTATGATTTTGGAAGTGTCAGGTGAAAAGTAGACGAAAACAACAAATTCTGGGGCAAAAATGCAATTTTTGGAAATGTTGACCCGGTCAAAGGTCCGGGACGGGCGTCCCGCCCGGTCAAACCGCCAGGACGGGCGTCCTGAACCGGGACGGGCGTCCCGAACCTGGTCAACGAATCAGGACGGGCGTCCCGAACCGGGACGGGCGTCCCGAGCCGCCAGAAGCTGTCCCACGTCGAATTTTTCAGAATTTTTCACTCCGGGAAGCTGCTATAAATACCCCAGGCCTCCAGCAGTTGAATTCATCCCTCTCCACTCGATCTGAGTCATTAAGTGGTTTCCAGTGTACAGTTTTCCAGTACACAACTCACTCAGAGACTCGGATCTCAGTTTTCTTTCTTATTAGTGTTTTGTTTTAGTTTATGAGAAATAGTATCAGATCTTAGGTTTCTATAGATAGGTTCGTTTCCGGTATTCATAGAATACTCGGGGTTTCGTTAGGAGACCCTAAGAGAGCTCTAGGCGTTCAAAGAGTCAGTCCATAGGGCTAGGCTTAAGCCCAGGATGTAAGGTAAAGTCTAGCTACTAGGCTGAGGAAGCGTCCTCCGAAGGTTCTGGCGAGCAGAGTCAGGGCGGGCAATACGACGTATACAGCAGTACGCTCTGTAGGCGAGACTAAGTAAAGGGTGATTTCTTTATGGCATCAGTCCCCATACCCCTCTCTTATATGTTTTATTGCTTTATCCTAAACATCAATTATGAATATCAGATTATGATTTTATGAATAGTTGTTTTGTATGTTGAAGTTATTATGTTTTTCCGGAAATAGCCACCTGCTAAATATTCATTATGTCTGCATGTCTAATGTAAGTCTCTTTTAAACTAAAAACTAGGGTTATAGACAATTCCTAACCACGGTCTATTCATAACCTGTTTAGTTTAACAGGCATCAATTAGTATTGGTGTCTGCCATACTAGATAAAATAACCAACGGAACACCTTGTTTGTTAGAGTAGTCTAGGTAGGCTGAGTAGAGAGTTATGCCGGCGGTTTTGCGACGAGCAGCATGACCCCGAAGTGACATAGGGTACCGTTCATTGCTGACTTTAGTCCGGGCCGTGAGTAGGGCCGTTTACCTTAACGATGGGGCGGTAGTGTAGAGACCTCAGATGTGGTACACCTTTAGACACAGAACATAGTTGCATTCCAGGCTAAGATGCATCTAAAATACTCGAAGACAGGTCAATCAACATATAGGAACAGTATAGCATAGAATCAGAACTCATCTTTAAAACACTTTTAGGATTAATTAGACTTGAACCTAGTGGAGAATGGATCACCCTCTCATCAAAGTATTTGATGAAGATTGCATAACTGGATCATAAGATAAGAGTTAGGATAAGAGGCTAGTTACTACTACGCCGTTGCCACTTCCCTGGGAGTACGATAATTAACTTAGTAAAATCGTAGATACTTTCCAATAGACTAGCTACACGATAGGTACTCTGCCTTAGATTCTGGCTGATTAAGTGACACCATAAGACTAAACGTGACAATTAGTCAATCACAGTCCTTAATTAATCATAATCGACATAGGGTAAAATAACACCTATTTAGTACGTCAACCGGAATCGCATCATCTGTCGAGCAGAGTGGGGTCAAGCAGTCCAGGATATACAAGTAGTTGCTCCATCAGCGGACCTAATAAAGGGTGAATACTTTTTGGTGGTGCTCCCCTTGTCCCTCTCTTTATATTCTGTACTGTGTTTGTCCAAAAACCTATTTGAATATTAAACTATGATGTTATGAATATGTGTTTTGCATGCTGAAGCTTTTTACATTTTTCCGGAAAGGTCACCAACTTAATTATCATGATGACTGTATGTTTACTTGCTCTTTTAAATTAGATGAACGGTTATAGACAATTCCTAACCAAGGTCTAATAATAACCTGTCTAGTTTAACATGCCTTAATTTAGGGCTTTATGTGAGGACGGAAGCATTAAGGTCTGCCATATTAGATAAAATAACCTATAGATCACCATGTTTGTTAGAGTAGTCTAATGAGGCTGAGTTCGTGTGTTTATGCCGGCGTTAAGGCGAGCGACATGATCTCCTGAGTGAGACAGGACTTTCATGGATGCCTTTATCTCAAACCGTGAGTAAGGCCGTCAATAGCGATGTGGCAATTTATCAGATAACTCAGATGTGGTACACAAGTAGAATCAGTATATAATTGCAATCTTGATCAAGATATATCTAAAATACTCGAAGATAGGTCAGTCAACATGTAGAAACAATATGACATACATCAAAATACTATTACTCTTGCATGCCTAATAAACTTGAATCTTGTGTAGAAAGGATCACCCTCTCATCAAAGATATTGATGAATGATTGCATAACTAAGTAATAAAATGAGAGTTAATGAAAAGGATAGTTGTTACTAGGCCATTACCACTTCCCTGGGAGTACGATAAATTCTTTAATTAAAACGTAGATACTTTCCAACAGACTAGGTACACGATAGGTACTTTGCCTTAGGTTTTGATTGATTAAGTGACAACATAAATGCTAAATGTGACAATTAGTAAATATCAGTCCTTAATTATTCATAATCGATATAGGGTAAATAAAGCCTATTTTTAGCATATCAATCGGAACGTATCAGAGGACAAGTCAATGATGGATGCTTGGGAATTAAGAGTAGACGGAGTGGTGAACACCAGCGGGGTAGGCGTGGGAATAATTTTAACTTCTCCCAATAAGCAATACACCGAGATGCGAGCTATCAAATTAGAGTCCAAACTTTCAAATAATCAGACAGAGTATGAGGCATTACTCCTAGGGATGGAGTGGGCCCACGAAGCAAATATAACGGCTTTAAAGGTCTACAGTGACTCGCAATTGGTGGTGAATCAAGTCCAGGGGACTTATGCAGTACATTTAGAAAGTCTTCAACCATATGTAGACAGAGCAAGACAATGGAAAAAGAAGTTCAATCTTTTCTACTTATCACTGGTCAGCCGAAAAGATAACCAATTGGCAGACAGGCTAGCGAAGATAGCTTCTGGGGAAGCTCAAAATGAGGAGGGCATCCCGGTGGAAATAATTTTATCCTCGAAGGGAGCTTGTTTAATACAACCCTTACAACCAACATCGGCAGATTGGGTTGACGAGATGGTAAAATTCATCCAGTAAGGGATTTTGCCGAATGATCTCACACAAGCTAGACAAATACGCCGACAGTCAGCCAGGTACATGATCCATGATGACATTTTATATTGGCGTTCATTTTTCCAGGCCGCTACTTCGATGCATTCCATCGCCACAAGTAAGCGACTTACTCGCTGAGTTGCACGAGGGTGTATGCGGAGGACACCCTTGAGCTCGGACACTGGCAGAAAGGGTGATCAACTAAGGATACTACTAGCCAATGCTAAAAGAGGATGCTAGGAAATATGTCAAAAGTTGTGACACTTGCCAAATTTTTGGGTACATACCACAGTTGCCATCTATAGCAAAAACCCTAGTTGTGGTAGCTTGGTCGTTCGACATGTGGGGAATGGACTTAATGGGAAAATTCTCAAAAATACAAAATGGCTACGAGTATTTAGTTGTGGCAGTTGATTACTTTTCGAAGTGGATCGAAGCAAAAGCATTGACACATCTAACAGAGGAAAATGTTTCCAAATTCTTTCGGGAAAATATTTTGTGCCGGTTTGGCGTTCCTAGAGCAGTGATTACCGACCATGGAGTTCAATTTTCATCCAAATTCACCTCGAAATGCCAGAGGCTACATATTAAACATTAGAAATCTTCAGTTGCACATCCTCAGAGGAATGGTCAAGCAGAAGCCGCAAACAATCCGAACTTCGACTAGGGGCCCCACTGGAGAGACGGCATACGCACTTGTATACGGTTTAGAGGCAATAGCACCAGCCAAAGTCTCACTCCCGCCAGGCAAGAGTTGCGATGTACAATAAAGACATCAACGAAAGAAAAAGAAACATGGATTTAGATCTACTAGAGGAGCAGAGAATCACAAGCCGTCTAAAATCACAGGCATTCAAGGAAAGAACCAAGAAAACTACTGATAAAAAAGTGTTCAAGAGACCAATCAAGATTGGAGACTGGGTACTCCAAAAAATTGAAGGAACATCAAGGCACATAACAGCAAACAAGTTAACCCCAAATTGAGAAGGCCCGTATCTCGTCAAGGACGAAGTAAGACCTGACACATACAAACTCATGAACAAAGATGGTATCCTCCTTCTGAATCCTTGGCATGCGAATCATTTGAAAAGGTACTATGTATAGAGTAGTACCTGTGAGTCAAGTACCAAGTTAACCTTAGGAAGATTTTAAATTCAGTGGCAAGTACCGAGTTAACCTCAGGGAGTATTAGTTTATTTACATTTCGAGTTAATTTGGAAATAAGAGTACAAAGTTTGGCTTGGGAAAGTTATTAAATTACCATTGAGATAAATCTTGTGGTTTAAAGTACCCAGTTAAGCTTGGAAAATTATCTAATATTTACCATTGAGATAAATCTTGTGGTTTAAAGTACCAAGTTAAGCTTGGGAAGTTATCTAATATTTACCATTAAGTTAAATCTTGTGGTTTAAAGTACCAAGTTAAGCTTGAGAAATTATATAATATTTACCATTAAGTTAAATCTTGTGGTTTAAATTACCGAGTTAAGCTTGGGAAATTATCTAACATTTACCATTAAGTTAAATCTTGTGGTTTAAAGTACCGAGTTAAACTTGAAAAAATTATTAAATTATCATAAGTCAAATCTCGTGGCTCCGAAGTACCGAGTTAGACTTGGAAAAATTATGAAAATTACTATTGAGTTAATCTCATGGTTCTGAAATACCAAGTTAAACTTGGGAAAATTGTTACTTAATCTTGTGATTCCGAAGTACCAAGTTAAAGCTTGGGAAGTTGTAAGTTACTCGCATTCTGGTTTCGAGGTACTGCGTTTAACTTGTGAAAATTTTAAGTCATGTATTACAGGATAAGGAAACACAATGATAAATATGCAAGGAAATGGCAAAGAGAAGTTCATTGAAGTTCAAGAAAATAGACAAAGTTCATACAAAAATGTTACAAAAAAAAATATAAAGTTAAGGGGCAGAGCTCGAGCCATCGAGAATATCCCAGAAAGTCGACTTAGACAGAGTTGGAGGATTCCAAAAAGGACGACCTCTCTTCTCATCCCGCTCCCTCAATGCATCCATTTCTTCTGAAGTGAAGGGAACAAAATCAGCACCCTTTCTACATGCTTCGTTATTGAAGTTGGTAGGAAAGGCCCTCAGAAGAATAGATTTATCTTTGAAATGTGGGTGGAGTTGACGGATGATGTGGATACAACCCTTGTCCAAAAACGACCCAGCTTCACGGCTGATCTCCTCGTGATATTCGGTTGAACTCTTGAAGTCGTCGATGATATTTTTCTTGAAAGTGTCCGACCTACAAAAGTTCAACTCTTCTTGAGTGGAGATGCGACTCCCGATGGCCTCATCTTGGGCTGTATTCATTGCGGAGTTCGCAGCCTCCAACTCCGCTATCCTCTCCTCGGCCTTAAGGAGTTTCTCCCTTAGATCAGCTGTCTCACTTAGCATATGGGATTTTTCACCCGCTGCTAGCTCCAAACGAATAGTTTGATCGGTAACTGTTGCCTCCAAAGTAGAAAGGCGAGGCTCGTTTGTAGCTCGCCACTCTGCGTTGGCAGCAGCTCACTTCTCTGCCTCAGTAGATCGCGAGCTAGAGATATAAAGAACATAGGAAGAAAGTTGCCAAGAAAATATGTTAGAAAAAAAAGAAAGGGAAAGAAGAACACTTAGAAGAAAGTAAAGTTTAAAGAGGCTTACCTGAGTAAGAAGGGCTCCAACTCGGTTAGTGGCTTCATCTACCCCCATCTCCCCCATTGAAGCCAAAGATTCTACATCAGCAGCCCGGTTCAAAATTGCCCCACCAATGAAGGAAGTCGCGTACCAGTTGGTAAAACGGATATTGTTAAGAGGAGGAGTCTTGCTTGTAATCTCAGATGCTAACTCCCTTAGAGCCTCCTCCTCATGCGGCATTTCAAAACCCGGTCGTATCCACGAAGGTCCAGATCCCTCCGTGGGGGTTTCATCCCCTACTTCAGCAGCAGGATTTGGAGGGGCTTCTTCTTGAACTTCCATCAGAAGATTTTCCTCTGGAGCTTCATCAGGGTATAAGGGGGTAGAGTCAGCAACAACCACCTCAGTCGAAGTAGAAGGACGGCGAGGTGAAGTCCTTCGCCTTTGATGAGGACGAAGTTGCTCCTCTTTGTCCTCAACATTAGACTGGGTGACTTCAACAGGACCAAGAGTCACCTCCCTTCGAGGTTCAGCAAGAGCTGATTGAGGAGTTCTAACCCTTGATCCTCTATCCCGGGGACGTAGGGGGTTCCTACCCCGATGCGACGTCTGACCGGCAGAAGAAGGATATGAAAGTGGCGTGTCGCCTGATGCTCCCCGATCTACCAGCCTTAGGGGAAAACGAGGTAAGGAATCTAAATGAGATTGCATCACATTTCTGCTCTCCTCACGATTCCCCAGGCGATCTCGAACATAGTGGGTCCTGCAAAGAAAAATTTGTTAAATTTTTTTTAAAGGCAGATACCTCGGTTAAGGGTGGTTAAGGGAAGTGGAATGTTGGATTTGAGACCACTGGTAATCCTCACTAATGCACGGACGAAAAGGAAAACCTACTTTGGACTCTACCATTACCCATCTCCCTTTAAAATCTATTTTGTTGGGCGGAGAGTCAAAGAGCTAGATTTTATTCCGACACGGACGAAGTGAAAGAGTGTTGTCCGATATACGTAGTGAAGAAAAAAACATCCTAAGGATGTTCATTGAAAGTTCAAAACCTAACCTACGACAAAGGTAAATCAAATAGAAAAGAGTACGAACTACATTTGGATGAATCTGCCCAGGCTGAACCAGGGAAAAAATTAAAAAGTCTACAAAAGTAGGATCCATAGGAAGCCTAAGTCCTACCTCGAAATGGGCTAAGGGAAGAGGGATATGGTGAAGTGACATCCTACCCACCTCAGGAACTACGAAAATCCTATATGTCTGAGGATCTATGCTATAACTACGAGCAAAGGATTCAACATGTTCCCGAGTAAGCCTACTTCGCCAAAAAGAGAAGTCGGTAGCAAGGGGCTCAGGCATAGGTGGCTGGAAGGGAATACCTACAGGAGCCACAGCTCGGCCATCCCTAACTGCCACTGAAACTTCGTCCTCTGGTTGATCAGGCTGAGGATCTCCAAAACCTTTAGCCAGGAGACCCTCAACCTCCCTAACATGTTCTTCCTGGGTAGCCATTTTTACCTGCGAACAAAAGTTCAATGTTTAGAATCCCATTCAAAAATCTACCTAGAAAAGAAACCTAAACTAAAGACATAACCAGTTCTACTTTACGCTAGTTTACAAACATATACAGAAAAATATCATTCTCACGGCAATGTCCCCGAAAAAGAATAAAGCAAAGCTACATTTTCCTTACAATAGCCAAAAGGGATAAACATAAAAGTATTTAAAGCTCACATACAAGTCAACAATGGCGGAAAATGAAAATCAGTCGTCAAGAAGAAGACAAAATATACCTTTTTAGTAGTTGAGACGGAAATCTGAAAAATGTGACCGAACTTGCGACGAAATCAAGGATGAAGGAATCTTCAGAAGGATGCAGAGGTAGTAATAGCAGAAAACTATGGAAGCAGGAAAGCAAAAGATACTGAAAAATGAAGATGTATATGAGAAAGGGGTCTTAAATGGTCGTAAGAGAGGTCTTACAAACAGATATGATTGTTTGCCAGGATCAACGCGTCGGGAAAGGTGAAAAAGTTTTTATGTCGGTTGACATTCTGCCATTAATAACAGATACAGAAGGTGAAGAGACAGCAGGTCACCATAAAAAACCCTAACTTCTTTCTTATATACGAAGTCACGCACTAGACGAACTGTCAAGCTTCGACCAATCAACAAAGTCCACATACCTCGCCATGTGGTACTTCGCTGAGGGGCCACTGAATAGCCAAAAGTACACATCAAGGGCAAAAGCATCATTATTCATAAGAATAATCACCATGCACTTCAATGATCTCATAAATCCATTAGCGCCAAAAATGAGCTTTATGATCCACTACATCAATGTCGGTTTTCTCTCCCATAAACTCTAGGATCCAAATCCGTTTCCACATAACGAACAATCATGGAGGAAACTGCTGGCCATAATGAGAGAACCACGATCTCATCATGGTTCTTTCCCCAATCAAAAATATCTATAAAAAGGGAAATGAATAGAAGGTAACGAGATTCAATGCCAGATATCCAAAAATACTTATCATAACTCTAAACTGACTTGATCGTCAGAGAGTTCATGAGGAAACCAAATTCCCACCGAACTTCCTCTATTTTGCAGGTATTCCACACTTCGGGAAATTAGAAGCAGAGCATACTCAAACAGAACCTGATATCCACCTTATCTCGACTCACACTTCGATATTCCCAAAATCAGTCTGACATTACTTTACCTTTTTAACTTTTAAATTATTTAGATCAATTTTTGACGAATTAATATATATATATATATATATTAATTAGATATATTTGATTTATTTTATATTTTATTTTATTTTATTTGATTCGAGAATAGTTTAGATATACTGTTATAATCTTATTAATTTCTTTTAATGTTATTTTTAGTCTTTATTTTGATCATTTATTGACCTTTTAATTATTAGTTTGTTATATAACTGTTTATTTTTTTCACTCATTTTTTTAATCTCATTTACATTATTTTATCTTTATTATTGTATTCTATTCATTAATTTGCATAAGCATATATAATCAATATATCCGATTTTTCATCAATACTTATACTTTTTCTTTCAAGTTTTATGTAATATCATGTATTTATTTATTTGTGTGTTATTATTATTATTTTAATAATTTTGTTTTGTTTTCTACATGATTTATGGCTCTTTGAATTTTTTTTATAAAAATCATTGTATATAAAATATAAAAATTTTTCCGTAAATAATTTTAAAGAAAAGTTTTAGTATTTTTATTTTTTTTAAATTTCATATTCCTCTAATTTTTATTATTATATATTTTTCCTCTTCGTCTTTTATTTATTTTTTTTTGAAACCAAAACAGAAAATTTGCTCCACGTACATCTTTTAATCTTTAGTGTTAATTATTTGAATTATTAATATTTTATTGTAATTTTTTATAATTATATATTATGTAGTATTTTATATTTAAATTTTATCATTTTTTAAATTTTTTAGATAATTTCAACTTTTATTTTTATAATTTTTGTAATTAATTTTATTAGTCAATTTTTTTGAAATAATTTTTTTCTTTCTAAAAAATATTTTTATATTAAAATAATAAAAATATCAATATACTTAAAAAAAATCTAAAAATCAATAATTCTTTAGTCATAGTTTTAAATTTTTTATAATTAAATAAAAAACTAAAAAATTCTAATTATTCAAATAAATTTTTAGCGTATATCCATATCTAATTATTTGAATATATATATTGAGAGGTCATAAAAACCCCGCGCTGACCTGGAGCAAAGGAGCTGACGTGTCTTTACATATCTGTCCGCCAAGCATACCAGATCCCCCACTCTGCAAAATAAGGAGCCAAAGTCCGCAATATCAGGTAACTCGCCTCGTCAATATCTCGACTATCAACTAGTCGAGATCCTTCCAGAACCTTCCGCAAAAAGTATCTTGTGACCAACAGTTATTCTAAGATTATTCGGTTGAAAATATCTCACTAGTATCTCTAGTTCAAACGGGATATTTCAGAATCTGATAAATATCAGATTCTTCACCACATGCACATTTCTCAAGGTCATCATTTCCTATAAATACCTCCTTAACGAGGACAGAAGGTAAGGCCAGATAACTCAACAAATTTTCTACCAACCTCCTACACCTACAGTCAAATATTCTGAATACTGACTTAACCATCAGAGGGTTCGTCGGAGGTCCCTCACCCTCCGTTCTGGACCTATCTGTTTTGCAGATATAAGCAGGGGAAATCTTCATCAAAGCAACGATAAAACAGTGTTCCAAGCGGAAATATTTTGGTAGAGATAATCAAACGACGCCGGTTGGTTGCCACGCGTCGCCAGACCGATTTACGCCGAATCAGTTTGGTTCCATTATCGGGAACGAAGAAAACACCATTTCTTTTCGAAAACAAGAGATGTCTGGATGATCTGCGAAGCGCGGACATCAGCTTGACACCACTACTCCTACGACTCAACCAGAGGCCTATTGTACCAGGTCAGCCCTTGAAAAGCCGCGTATCCTCTCAACTGTGGAAAACCTTAAACCTTGGGATGCCTCAGGGAGCCTCAAGGGAGCAAGTAAGAGTAAAGGCGGGAACATCGGACACGCCAAAGACCTTCACGATCTCTCATGCGGACTGCCGGAAGAAGGTAAAGGAGTAAGCATGAATAAGTGCACTGACGTCGAACACGCCAAGGACCTCGACGACTTGCGCAAAGAGAACGAGCAACTTCGCAGGGAACACGATCTTTCACGATAGCTGTTGTAGTTCCAAACGGAGTTCGTCGGATACGGCTTGACACCACCATCCGCCCCTGTCGATGATGGAGAACGCTACCGACCGTTGCCATTAAAGTCACCTACCGCAATGAGCAAGCATGCTAAAGACCGAAACGCGCCATCCAAAAAGATCACGTTCTGCCTAGCCAGCGAAGTCGGTGAGAGCCAACCAACGAATAAGCAGGAAAGAGAATAGAGCCGTCGACACACACATCGTTCAAAGAGACATAGAAAGGACAATAGTCCGGATAAAACACGCAGGGAGCAGTTCAGAAAGAATACCCTAACAGAAACGGGCCTGTTCACCAAGTGGATACACTCCGCGATTTCGGATCCTTCGCTCAAAATTCCTCAGTTCGTCTTGTACTCCGGATCAAGCAGACCACAAGAACATATCTGTCATTTCAAGTATGCCATGGGGTTAGTAAGCAACGACGAAGCCGTCATCTATAAAGCTTTTCCCAGCACCTTGTCTGATAAAGCTCTAACTTGGTTCACGTCACTCAAGCCCGGGACAATAGACTCATGGAGCGACTTGGAGAAGTCCTTTCTGAACAAATTCAGCACCGCAGGGAAGATTCCAAAGACGAAAGGGGACCTCGCCAATATTAAACAGAGAGAGGACAAAACTCTTCTCGCATACTTAGAGCATTTTAAACGCACGTATGATGAGATTGAGGAAATTAGCCAAGACACGGCAATCACCTGTTTCGAGGGAGGATTCCGATCGAAGATGTTATTCACTGAACTCCAACTCCAGAAGCCCGAAACTATCGGCGAAGTATTCAAAGTGTCGAGAAAGGTCGCGCTAGCTGAAGATAGCGTGCATGGAGCAAGGAGTAAAAGAAAGGAGAAGAACCCTGAAAATTCCCCTCGAGATAGAAAAGGTAAGAATAGAACGAGGAAGACGGAGTCATTCACGTCACTGAATATCCCAAAGGAGAATCTCGTTGCCGTCATCAAGCAGAAGTACGGAGTGCATGACCCTCCGCCTATGCGAACCCAGAATGCCCCTACCAAAGATAGGACGAAGTATTGCGCATTCCACTAGGATTACGGTCATACAACCGAAAATTGCATTCAGTTGAAGCGTACTATCGAGAAGTTGATACGCGAAGGACATTTGAAGGAATATGTTGCAGAACCACCTAAGGATAAGGTCGAAAGAGTAATCGAGGTCATAATGCCCCAGTTCTCTTCCATAAAGCAGATAAAACGAAAAATCCACAATCTAAACAAACTTGTGCCTATACCTCACATCGACAGGCTATCCCACGAGCCCATAACTTTCTTCGACCAAGACCTAGAGATAAATGAGGAAGCACGAGTTACTCCCATCATTTTGGAGGTAGGCATGGTCGTAGAAGGAGCCGACAAATGCCGAGTAAGGAGGGTGCTGATCGACACCGGTGCAACCAAGAACATACTTTACTACACGTGTTTCAAGGAAATGGGTATGGATGACACACGGCTAAAACCTAGAAACATGGTCCTGGAGGGGTTCACAGCGCACAAAATCGGAGTCAAAGGAACGGTCAGAGTTAATGTAATTCTGGGATCCGATACCTGTTCACTTGAAGAGGAGATTAAGATTTACGTAGTAGACGTTGACTCCCCTTATAACGCCATCTTGGGCACACCAGTGCACTCCGCCTTCGAATTAATCATTTCGACATCGTACCAGCAAGTAAGGTTTACGACAAAGAATGGAATCAGTTGGATGAAGAGTGGCCCCAAAAGCCTCCTAGCGCACATCTTCAAATCCCAAAAACAAAAGGCCTCCCCACCATCTTCTACGATAGCTCCCATGTTGTCGGTAAAAGAAATAAGATCACATGGGACTTCGACCCAAATGAACTGTGCCGGTAATATCGAACCAGAATCGCAGGAGTATGACGAAGTCGCAGTTCATCCCAACTACCCCAATCAGAAGGTACGAATAGGAAACAGTATGTTGCCCTCCTGGAAAGAGCAAATGACACAATTCCTCTCGAATCATCTCTGCAACTTCGCTTGGCGAACCGAAGACATGCCGGGGATATCAGCAGACATCGCATAACACAGACTAAATATCGATCCTACGTTCAGAAGTCATGCAGGTCGAGGTACAGAAGCTTTTGAAGTCCAGTTTCATAAGAGAGGTCGACTACCCCTCTTGGCTCGCAAACATGGTGATGGTAAGAAAGTTTAACGGGAACTGGAGGATGTGCGTGGACTACACAGACCTAAATAAAGCCTGCCCCAAGGATTGCTATCCACTTCCCCGAATTGACGCTCTTGTGGATTCAACGTCAGGATACAAATTCCTTAGTTTTATGGATGCCTTCTCGGGGTACCACCAAATTAGTATGTGTCCACAAGATCAAATCCATACCTCTTTCCGGGCGGCTGGGGGCATTTATTGCTACAATGTAATACCTTTTGGACTTAAGAATGCTGGAGCGACCTATCAGAGGATGATGAACAAAATCCTACAGGAGCAGATTGGCAGAAATGTAGAGACATACGTGGACGACATGGCTGTCAAGACTAAGCGGGGGAGCTCTCATCTAGAAGACTTGAAGGAAACATTTACTACCTTGTCGAAGTTCAGTTTAATGCTAAATCCGTCGAAGTGCATTTTCGGGGTAAGATCCAGCAAATTTTTGGGGTTCATGCTGTCAAAACGAGGCATCGAGGCCAATCCACTCAAAGTCGAGGCTATATTAACGCTCGCAGAGCCTCGTTGTATTAAAGACATCCAGAGGTTAATGGATGCATAGCTGCGTTGGGGAGATTTATTTCCAAATCAGCCAAAGATGTATACCATTCTTCAGAACGTTGAAAGTCTCGGGAAAAGCTTTCATATGGAGTGAAGAATGTGCCAAAGCCTGGGAAGAATTGAAGAATTATTTGGCGAAGTTGCCCTTACTTAGTCCACCTATACCGGGCAAAGTACTTTACCTATACTTGTCCATTTCGTAGCAAGCGGTGGCATCGGTTCTGGTGAGGAACTCGGAAGACAAGTAGCTACCTGTTTACTTCGTTAGTCGGGTATTAAGGGATGCCGAGGTATACTATTCACAGATCAAAAAGTTAGCGTACGCTTTAGTTATCAGCACAAGGAAACTTCACGCCTACTTCGAATTTCATGCCGTAGTTGTCTACACCAATCATCCGCTAAAGCAAAATTTTCACATGTTGGACCAGTCTGGAAGGATGCTTCGGTGGTCTATCGAGTTATGCGGTTACAACCTCAAGTTCGCTCCTCGAAAGGCAATTAAGGCTCAAGCATTGTCAGATTTTCTCGCCGAACTATCCTTCACGGAAGTGTCTCCCCTCGAAGAGTCAATATCCTCTCCCATGAAGGGAAACACCTTGGCTATGATAGTTGACGGGGCGGTCAACTCTTAGGGTATCGAAGTGGGCATCACCATGAAATCCCCTTCAGGCCAATATGAAGAGAATCGAAGTATAAGACTCAATTACCCCTTGTCTAACAATCAGGCCGAGTACGAAGCTCTCATCCTCAGACTGCAGTGGGCTTTGGAGGCTGGTATAGAGGCCGTGGAGGTCTTCAGTGACTCCCAGGTCATCGTCGGGCAGGTAAACCACGAGTATTCAGTAAACTCCGACAACTTGAAGGTATACGCGAAGAAAGTTGACCGCTTGATCGCTCAGTTCCAATATTTCTCGTTAAAAAAGATAAATCAGAGTCTTAATGAGGCCACTGATAGACTGGTGAAAATATCTTCGAGAGAATCCCCCAATGACTTAGGGATATCCGTCGAACTTCTTTCCGCATCGGAGTCCGCATTACCATTATAGTAACCAGCTCTCAGCTCTTCTACGTGGATTGATGAATTGAAGGACTTTATAGCTTCCGACATCTTGCCCGAAGATAAAAGTAGAGCAAGGCAAATACGAAAGCGAGCAGCTCGGTACACAATGATCAACGACATTTTGTATCGTTGTTCTTTTACGAGACCCCTACTTTGATGCATACCACCGGAGCTCACGAAGTCAGTACTGGAGGAAATGCACGAGGGAATATGTGGCGGACATCCCGGGTTGAGGACCCTCGCGGAGAAACTCTTGAATCAAGGATTTTATTGGATGACACTACGGAGAGACGCTAAGGACTTCGTTAAACACTGCAAGGTTTGCCAAAATTTTGGCAAGATACCTCGACTGCCATCCGTTCTCCAAACTTCCATTTTAGCCGCATGACCCTTCGACATGTGGGGAATCGATTTAATGGGCAAGTTCCCCAAGTCTAGAGGAAGCGAGTACCTGATAGTAGCTGTAGATTATTTTTCCAAGTGGATAGAGGCAAAGTCGCTGGCAGCACCTACGGAGGAAAACTCTCTTAACCTTTTACACGATTTTATATTTTGCAGGTATGGAGTACGGCAGGCCATGGTAACCGACCATGGCATACAATTTTCCAATAAGTTCAAGGCGGAGTGCACCCGCCTTGGCATCAAACATTGGAAATCGTCAGTGGCCCATCCCCAAGGTAACAGACAAGCAGAGGCAGCAAACAAAATAGTTCTTACAGCATTGAAGAAGAATCTAGAAGGAAGGTCCAACAAATGTGTCGACGAGCTCCCAACAACATTATGGGCAGTCCGAACTTTGGCTAGGGGCCCCACTGGTGAAACAGCATATGCTTTGGTATTCGGGTCAAAGGCCATATCTCTAGCCGAACTTGCAGTCCCTTCATACAGAGTGTCCACCTACGATGTAGAAACCAACAAACGGCAGCGATGCCTAGATCTAGATTTACTTGAAGAAAGACGGTTTGCAGCACAACTAAGGATGGAAGATTTCAAGCAGAAAACCAAGATGACACATGACAAAGGCTTGGTAAAGAGACCGCTAGGCGTCGGAGACTGGGTGCTGAGGAAGATGGAAGGGATGACTAGACAAATCAAAGCAAACAAACTGGGAAGGTCCCTATTTGATTAAAAGGGAAGTACGCCCAAGAACCTTTTATCTCATTGATCAAGAAGGAAAGATGCTGCCCAATCCGTGGCATGCCAACCACTTAAAAAAATATTTTGTATAGCCGTTTGAACTTGCTAATAAGTCACTTCGCCGAGTTTAAAAATGATATAAATAAATGTTTCAGATTTAATCATGGAACTTAAATAGATTTCAGAGTTAATCATGGAATCCTACTTCACTTCGAGTTAATCTTGGAGTTAAATGTTTCAGAGTTAATCATGGAACTTAAATAGATTTCAGAGTTAATCATGGAATCCTACTTCACTTCGAGTTAATCTTGGAGTTAAATGTTTCAGAGTTAATCATGGAACTTAAATAGATTTCAGAGTTAATCATGGAATCCTACTTCACTTCGAGTTAATCTTGGAGTTAAATGTTTCAGAGTTAATCATGAAATCCTACTTCACTTTGAGTTAACCTTGGAGTTAAATGTTTCAGAGTTAATCATGAAACTTTAATAGATTTCAGAGTTAATCATGGAATCCTACTTCACTTCGAGTTAATCTTGGAGTTAAATGTTTCAGAATCAATCATGGAACTTTAATAGATTTCAGAGTTAATCATGGAATCCTACTTCACTTTGAGTTAATCTTGGAGTTAAATGTTTCAGAGTTAATCATGGAACTTAAATAGATTTCAGAGTTAATCATGGAATCTTACTTCACTTCGAGTCAATCTTGGAGTCAAATTAGAACTTTAAAGAATAGTCATTAGACTCAAAAAACAGAAGAGTAAAGTTTTATTCAAAAGATCATAATCTGTTACATTTATAGGGACTTTGCTCGAAGGTTGAGCAACCTCGAACGAAGTGCCCTCACCCATTTGAGCCTCTTCTACCACCAAGGCAGGACTACTATCTACTGCCGCTTCTGTCTCTAGCACAAGACCAACGGTTGTTAAGGGCTCCACTTGTATAGCCTCGGATTCTTCAAGCTGCTCGCAGTATTGATCACACAGCTCTATAAGATTCGGATGCATTGGCGCTGGCGGAGTCCATTGCCTTCCCGCTTTGCAATCTGCTTCGGCTATCTCTGCTAGTTCACTTTTGGTGAACGAGACGAAGTCACAACCGGCTCTAAAGTCGGGGTTGGCATAGGATCCTTCAAAAACCCTGCACATCAACGCCTTATCCGGAATATGGTGGTGGAATTGACGAAGTACATAAGCACATCCCGGATCATAAAATCTGCTGCATCTACGGTAGAGCTCATCTTCAAACTCTGGGGAAGTACGGAAAGTATCCACCACCTTAGCTGTGTAATCAACGGACTCATAGTACGACACCTTGGAGTCCGAAGCCCTACACCTTGACTCCGCGTCCTTCAGCCGCCGATCAAAGTCTATTAATTGAGCCTTGAGATCCTCGTTTACCTTTTGGTAAGTCATCAGGGTTGAAGACTGCTTATCCTTTTCAGCAACGACCAGTGCAATGTTCTCTTCGGCAGTCCGGAGCTTCTCCCTAGCGGAGTCAAGGGCCTTGTTCTTTTCTGATAGTTGGCCCTCCATGTCAGCAAACTTCTTCTCCAAACTCAGCTGCATAGTCCGAGAAGTATTCGCTGACACCGCCATTGAACCGAGGTGCCCAACCAAGGCACCAACCTAAAAAGAGAAAACGACAAAGTCAAAAGTGATGCTTCAAAAACAAATAATAATAAACCACCACGGAAAGTATATTCACCTGTGCCAGATGAGCTCCAATATAGCCCAACGTGTTATCCACTCCCATTGAAGCATGATCCATCAGTCTGTGCAGCACGACCTTGCCAAAAACTCTCCCCACCCAGGAATTCGTCAGCTGCAGGTTAGATAAGGGTGGGGAGGCTCGCTGCACTTCAAGGGCAAGATTTTCCAAATCCCTCATGGAAATGGGAAGTATAAACCCCTCCTTCAGCTAGGAGGGTCCTGAAGAACTTTCCCCGCGCGAGGTACGTTGAGCGACGGCACGAGCTGTAAGCGGAACCTCGTCTTGCAAGTCAGGGGAGTTGGATATCCGGACACCCTGGGAAGGTCTCTTTTTAGGCGGCTCGACCTCTCTACCGTCATGCACCCGCTTCGGCGTAGCGTCAGCAGGCCCTTTCCCTCTACCATGATCAACAGACCTCGGTGGTGGAGGGTTTCTGGATGCTTGGGGTACAGGTGAAGGAGAGGCTGTGCCCTCCGACGAAGTGCCGACCGTGGCTGAAATCGAAGAGCGGTCAACAGCCCTTGCCGGAGTAAGGCCCGCCCTGCGAAAAGTCGCACCTCGTGTGCGCCTCTCTGCTTCATTCCTTTCTGCAAAACCTTCAGGCATGTCTACAAAGTGGAAAAATGGGGTCAGCGGTAAGGTAATATCAATTCACATTTTTAAATGAAAGTTTCCCTAGTCTACCCTTTACCACAGGACATCCTGCATTTTCCAAGTTGGAGCACTCCGGGCATTCCTCACAAAACACTCTTCCCGGGTGGAGCCTCCATACGGGATACTCGTTATTATCTTCCATGACAAGCTCCCTCCGACGGGCATCTATCTCACACCCACCGATCACGCAAAGGTTGCGACTGGCATTAGCGATAAGTTCGCTAGACAAAAAGACTTTGGTTTGGGTCCTAGGGTTGTCACCTAGCTCACTCCGAGCATAGTCTAAAAATTTTATGTAGGAGTCAGAGTACCGGGTGTTTTTCTTAAGAGGCGACCATGTGCGAAGTGACTTACACTTCGGGTAAAATGGGAAACCCAATCTGGACTCCATGCAAACCCATCGCTCTCTCCACTGACTAACCTTATTAGGAGGGGGTTCAAAAATGGTAACTTTACTCGGTCGTGGTCTCAAAGATAAAGTCAAATTATTCATCCTAAGGATGGTAAAGAAGGTTCTCAAAATCAACTCCGAGATTTCTACTCCTATTCTCCTACACAGAACGGTTAAAGCTATGAAGTATCGGACTCTGTTCGGGTGTACATGCGCGGGTTGACACTTTACCAAATTCAAAAAATCACAAAAGGCGGGGTCTAAGGGTAAGGCAAGGCCCGAGATGAAATGGTGGTAAGGGACATAAATGTAGGCTTCAGCCATGAGTCCACATGACTTCACCATAAAAAGTTTGAATCTACTCCGGTCAACCTCTAGGGATAACGTAGGGCATTCAAGGTTGATAGTATTGGTTTTAAGGGTGAAGTCCCCGTCTAATTGCTTTTTGGTTGCTGGTAGGTCTTCTAAGCTGTCGGAGTCCGAACCTTCCCCTTGGAAAGTTCCGACAGTGGTTGGATAGGAGGTCCTAAGGGCTTGCGCAGGAGCGATGGGATCAGTGACAGAACCGCCAATTGGGGTCCGGACTGCTGGAATCCTAATAAATCCGTCGTTTGTCTCCAAGACAGTCTGGGAGCCTTGTTGATATGCACAAATCATATTACTTTTTTAGCATGTTTTAAGGCATAATTTAGGGTGAAGTTGATGTTAAATCGTTCTCAATTGATTGTTATTAACTTAATTTCACAGTTTTTGTGATATTAGAAGTGTCAGGTGAAAAGTGCAAGAAAATGGCAAATTTCGGGGCAAAAACGTGATTTTTAGAAGTTCAGAAGTCGGGATGGGCGTCCAGGACCCAGAACGAGCGTCCTGACCTGGTCAACAGACCAGGACGTGCGTCCAGGACTTGGGACGGACGTCCTGACCTGGTCAACAGGCCGGGACGGGCGTCCCGAACGCCTAGTCAAAGTCCCACATCGAATTTTTGAGAGAATTTCACCCAATTGCCATGCTATAAATACCCCAGGCCTTCCTCAGTTGAAATCATTCCTCTCCACTCGATCTGAGTCATTTAGTGACTTCAAGTATACAATTTTCTATAGTATACAAGTCACTTAGTGATTTCAGGTTTTAGTATATGTATATTTATAGTTTTAGAGAGTGTCTCGTGTTCTTCGTTTCTGAGAGTCTGTCTCAGATCTTAGAATACGACTAGATAGGTTTATTTTTGGTATTCATAGAATACTTGGGATTTCGTTAGGAGATCCTAAGAGGGCACTAGGAGTTCGAAGAGTTAGTCAACAGGGCTGTGCTTAAGCTGGGTATTAAGGTAAAGCATAGCTACTAGGCTAAGGAAGCGTCCTCTGAAGGTTCTATCGAGCAGAGTCGGGTTGAGCAGTCCAACATATACAAGCAATTGCTCCATCAGCGGACTACGTAAAGGGTGAATACTTTATGGCATCGGTCTCCTTGTCCCTCTCTTTATATGTCTGTACTATGTTCGTCTAAATAGTCATTTGAATATTAAATTATGATTTTATGAATATGTGTTTTGCATGTTGAAGTCATTTATATTTTTCCGAAAATGGTCACCAGCTTAACTATCATTATGACTGCATGTCTACTTTAGTTTCTTTTAAACTAGATGAATGGTTATAGACAACTCCTAACCACGGTCTAATCATAACCTGTTTAGTTTAACAGGCATTAATTTAGGACTTCCCGTCGGAAGTATTAATGTCTGCCATATTAGATGAAATAACCTATAGATCACCATGTTTGTTAAAGTAGTCTAAGTAGGCTGAGTTTATGTGTTTATGCTGGCGTTAGGGCGAGCAGCATGATCTCCTGAGTGACACAGGACTTTCATGGATGCCTTTAGCTTGAACCGTGAGTAGGGCAGTCATTAAGGTAGGGCAGTTTATTAGGTAACTCAGATGTGGTACACAGGTAGAATTAGTACATAATTGCAATCCAGACCAAGATATATCTAAAATATTCGAAGATAGGTCAATCAACATGTAGGAACAATATAACATAAGTTAGAACTCTATCTGTAAAACACTCTTTTAGGTTTAAATAGACTTGAACCTAGTGGAGAATGAATCACTCTCTCATCAAAGAATTTGATGAACGATTGCATTACTGGATCATAAGATAAGAGTTAAGGTAAGAGGATAGTTACTACTAAGCTGTTACCACTTCCATGGGAGTACGATAAATTGATTAAATTAAAATCGTAGATACTTTCCAACAGACTAGCTACACGATAGGTACTCTGCCTTAAGTTCTGATTGATTAAGTGACAACATAGATACTAAATGTGACAATTAGTGATTCTAAGTCCTTAGTTATTCATAATCGATATAGGGTAAACAACACCTATTTTTAGCATATCGATCGGAACGCATCACTTGTCTACACCCCTTTGACGGACTACCGCTACTTGATGTGCTGGGGGTTAAAATAGCCAGCTTGTCTACCCTTGAATATGGGCTACGTCCACGGGACCAACTCCGAATTAATTCTTCCACTAATAAAATATTAGTAGGCTTACAAGTGAGAGACTTCCCTAGAAACTTTCTAGAGGTAAACTCCAAAAGACTGAGATAAATCTAAAACAGTGGTACTATAGTGTTACAAACACTATCACACAAAACATCACTATTTTGTCACTCCCCAAATATTTCTCTCTCTCACAGATTTCCTTGAAGCATAAAGATGCTTTAGAAACACTTTCTCTAATCTCACCAAAAACTAATGAAGATTCAGAAGAACCTTCAAAAGAAATAAAGAAAAGAAAAGGAAGCAGAATGAAGAAAGTCTTTTTCTTCTCTCTCTATTTTTCGACGGAAAAGAAAGCCCTCTATTTATAGGCATAATTTTCATACATTTTCTCAACTGAATTTACCAAGTCAAAATAATTTAAAATAAATTATCTTTCTTATCATAAAGTGCCCACTATGAAGCAGGACCTACAACAGTTCTCCCCATCTCGGCTACATGGGGGGTTTCACGATTCCGGCTTCTTGTCAACAGTATTCGAAATTTCATTTTGGAAGAGTCTTCATTAGCATATCTGATCCATTTTCTTCCTTGTGGATCTTCTTGAGTTCTAACAGTTTCGTTTCTAATACATCCCTGATCCAGCGGTATCTCACGTCAATGTGCTTTGATCTAGAATGAGAAGAGGAATTCTTCCCAAGATGAATTGCACTTTGACTGTCACAGAACAGTTCATACTTCGTCTGGTGGAAACCAAGTTCTCTCAGGAACTTTTTCATCCATAACAACTCTTTGCATGCCTCAGTTGCTGCAATAAATTCAGCTTCAGTTGTTGATAGTGCAACATATTTTTGCAGCCTTGATTGCCATGATACAACTCCACCTGCAAAAGAAATTAGGTATCCTGATGTGGACTTTCTAGAGTTAACATCTCCAGCCATATCAGCATATGTGTATCCCACTAACACAGGTTTCTCGTCTTCAAATTTCAAACACAACTTGGAGGTTCCACAAAGATACATGAAAATCCATTTTACTGTAGCCCAATGTTCTTTCCCTGGATTTGAAAGAAATCTGCTCACAACTCCTACCGAGTGAGCAATATCTGGTCGTGTACATACCATGGCATACATCAAACTTCCAACTACTGAAGCATATGGAACTTTATCCATCTCTTCCTTCTCTCTTTCTGTAGAAGGGGATTGTTTAGAGCTTAGTCTAAAGTGATTAGGTAGAGGACAGGTAACCACTTTTGCCTTGTCCATGTTGAACCTTTGAAGTACCTTTTTAATGTACTTCTCTTGTGACAACCATAAATTCTTGGTGCTTCTGTCCCTTGTTATCCTTATACCAAGACTTTGCTTTGCTGGCCCCAAATCTTTCATGGCAAATGACTTGTTCAGTTGCTTCTTCAGGGTGTCAATCCTGGAAATGTTTTGACCAACAATCAACATGTCATCCACATAGAGCAACAAGATAATGAAATCATTATCAGCAAATTTTTGCACGAATACACAGTGGTCTAAATTGGTCTTTGAGTAGCCTTGCTCCCCCATAACAAACTCAAACTTCTTGTACCATTGTCTTGGCGCTTGTTTGAAGCCGTACAAACTCTTTTCTAGTTTGCAGACAAAGTCCTCTTTCCCTTTTTGTGCAAAACCTTCTGGTTGTTCCATGTATATCTCTTCCTCCAAATCACCATGAAGGAAGGATGTCTTCACATCCATTTGCAAAACTTCCAAGTCAAGACTTGCTGCCAACCCCATCACTGCACTAATGGATGTCATCTTCATCACCGGTGAGAAAATCTCATCAAAGTCAATCCCTTTTCTTTGATGGAAACCCTTGACAACTAGTCTGGCTTTGAATAGTGGTTGGTGACTATGTTCCTCATGCTTTATCTTGAACACCCATTTGTTCTTCAAAGCCCTCTTACCTTTTGGTAACTTCACCAGCTCAAAAGTTTGATTCTCATGCAAGGACTTCATTTCATCTTGCATGACTTCAATCCATTTTTCCTTGTGTTCATGATCCATGACTTTATCAAAACTTTCTGGTTCTCCCCCATCAGTTAGTAGCACATACTGATCTTCAAGATATCTACTAGATCGTTGTCTGACTCTAGTAGATCTTCTCAGAATTGGAGATCCGGAGCTGGTGGTTGATCATGAACATTATCTTCAGAAATTTCTGGAACATCTCCAGTTTCTGGTTGATCATCATCTTCAACTTATCTTGGCAGTGTTGTTTAAGGAATACACTGCATGCCTATTGTAACATCATCGGCCCTGGAAGCACTCTTCTGCCTTTTTTTGATATCTTCGATGGTCTCATCTTCAACAAAGACTGCATCACGACTTCTGACAAATTTCTTCTGAGTTGGATCATAGAATCTATAGCCAAGTTGGTCTTGACCATAGTCAATAAACACACACTATCGTGTCTTGACATCAAGCTTGGACCTCTCATCCCTTAGAATGTGCACAATGACTTTGCAACCAAACACCCGCAAATGATCATAGGAAACATCTTTTCCCGATTATACTCTTTCTAGAGTATCAAACTGTAGAGGGGACACATGGTGAGCGATTCAGCACATGAACAACTGTTAGAATAGCTTCACCCCAAAACGTCTTTGATAACTTTGCATGTGAGAGTAGACATCTGACTCTCTCCATCAAGGTTCTATTCATCCTCTTAGCTAAACCATTCAATAGCGGTGTCTTCGTATTAGAGACCTCAACCAAATACCTTTTCAAGACTTAGCTAAATAATATTAGACCAGTTGAGGATGTATTAGCAATCTAAATGACTAGATGATGCTCTGAGCTGAAAGTGAAAAACGTTAAATAAATAGGGTAGTTTGCAAGCAGCCTTTGCTACTCGAGCACCACTCCCTAAGGGAACTTAAAGCCTGATGCCCTAAGGTCGTGTAGGTTTGGGAATCATCGGAGTGGGACTCGCTACATGGGTAGTTAAAGTTGACGTGTGAAAGCAAACACAAAATACCCTGAAAAATCAATCTAAAAATACATAGCCCAGTGTATTCTTATATTGAAGTCCTTAATTGAAATTTTTTGTCATCAAAGCTCAGAACTCAGAAGGTTGTTTGTTGATGGTATGTCTAGTGACCTGTCGAAGTATTATCAGGTAAGAGTCAAGATAAGAGTATATTGTGTTGACAATCTAGTCTGGACTAGTACACACACTACACATCGGGAAGACCTTGTGACTGAGAGAAGAGTTCAATCTAGTTATTAAGTTGTTAACCCTGCTTGACCATGATAATCTACTAGAGACATTTGAGACCTTGTCATGGCAACTTAACCAGTCAAACCTGTGTTGTGAATTATCTGACTCAGTGATAAATTTTGGAATAAAAACATTGCTAGGAATTTTAAGTGACTGCACCTATGATTTAAAATCAAT
This sequence comes from Asclepias syriaca, assembly GCA_027405835.1. NCBI lineage: Eukaryota > Viridiplantae > Streptophyta > Magnoliopsida > Gentianales > Apocynaceae > Asclepias > Asclepias syriaca. The sequence goes on along the minus strand of CM049928.1, from coordinate 9,531,008 downwards.
AACTTCAGGTAGACTTTGCTTGAGGACAAGAAAAAAGCTAAGTGTGGGGTTATATGATATGCACAAATCATATCACTTTTTAACATGTTTTAGGTACAATTTAGGGCGAAATTGGTGATAAATCATTCTCAATTGACTGTTATTAACTCAATTTCACTGTTTTTGTGATTTTGGAAGTGTCAGGTGAAATATGCAAGAAAATGGAAAATTTCGGGGCAAAAATGTGATTTTTGAAAGTTTGGAAGTCGGGATGAGCGTCCAGAACACAGGACGGGCGTCTTGACCTGGTCAATAGACCAGGACGGACGTCCAGGACTTGGGACGACCATCCTGACCTGGTCAACAGGCTGGGACGGACGTCCCGAATGCATGGTCAAAGTTCCACATCGATTTTTGCAGAAACATTCACCCAATTCCCTTGCTATAAATACCCAAGGCCTTCCTCAGTTGAAATCATTCCTCTCCACTCGATCTGAGTCATTTAGTGACGTCAAGTATACAATTTTCTATAGTATACAAGTAACTTAGTGATTTCAGGTTTTTAGTTTAGGTATATTTATAGTTTTTGAGAGTGTCTCGTGTTCTTCGTTTTTGAGAGTCTGTCTTAGATCATAGAATACGACTAGATAGGTTCGTTTTTGGTATTCATAGAATACCAGTGATTTAGTTAGGAGATCCTAAGAGAGCACTAGGCGTTCGAAGAGTCAGTCAACAGGGCTGTGCTTAAGCTGGGTATTAAGGTAAAACATAGCTACTAGGCTGAGGAAGCGTCCTCCGAAGGTTCTCTCGAGCAGAGTCAGGTCGAGCAGTCCAGCATATATAAGCAGTTGCTTCATCAGCAGACTACGTAAAGGGTGAATACTTTATGGCGGAGGTCCCCTTGTCCCTCTCTTTATATGTCTGTATTGTGTTCGTCCCAATACTTATTATGAATATTGAACTATGATTTTATGAATATGTGTTTTGCATGTTGAAGTCATTTACATTTTTCCGGAAAGGTCACCAGCTTAACTATCATTATGACTGCATGTTTACTTGCTCTTTTAAACTAGATGAATGGTTATAGACAACTCCTAACCACGGTCTAATCATAACCTGTTTAGTTTATCAGGCCTTAATTTAGGACTTCCCGTCGGAAGCATTAAGGTCTGCCATATTAGATGAAATAACCTATAGAGCACCATGTTTGTTAAAGTAATCTAAGTAGGCTGAGTTTGCGTGTTTATGCCGGCGTTAGGGTGAGCGACATGATCTCCTGAGTGACACATGACTTTCATGGATGCCTTTAGCTCAAACCGTGAGTAGGGCCGTCAATGGCGATGGGGCGGTTTATTAGGTAACTCAAATGTGGTATACAAGTAGAATCAGTACATAATTGCAATCTAGACCAAGATATATCTAAAATACTAGAAGATAGGTCAATCAACATGTAGGAACAATATAACATAAAACCAGGACACTATCTGTAAAACACTCTTGTAGGCTTAAATAGACTTGAACCTAGTGGAGAATGAATCAACCTCTCATCAAAGAATTTGATGAACGATTACATAACTGGATCATAAGATAAGAGTTAGGGTAAAAGGATAGTTACTACTAAGCCGTTACCACTTCCCTGGGAGTACGATAATTGATTAAATTAAAATCGTAGATACTTTCCAACAGACTAGCTACACGATAGGTACTCTGCCTTAGGTTCTGATTGATTAAGTGACAACATAGAGACTAAATGTGACTATTAGTCATTCTAAGTCATTAAATTATTCATAATCAATATAGGGTAAACAACACCTAGTTTAGCATATCAGTCGGAAGCCCATCATTGTGTGAATTGAGTCTTTTTTTTCTAGAATTTTTGCTGAATAGGAAGTAAGGATATGATTATGGCAGTTATGATTTTTGAAAAGAGAATAGACTGAGAATTTTTGCTAAGGTTTTTAACAACTTCTGTATTACATAGGCTAACCATGAAAATTTGTTAAAAATTATAATTGTTTTTGGTGTATAAAGAAGATTTGCAGGGAATTTTGAAAAAAGATAAAAAATAAATTTTCGGAAGTAGCACGCGTCCCAAGGCAGCCGGGACAGGCGTCCTGCTTCTGGACGGCCGTCCAGCCAAGACGGGCATGCCGAGAGCGGCCCCTCTCTATATATATTCAAATTTTTCTCATTTCCTCCCAAATCAACCACCAAAAATCATCTCTCTACAAAATTCTCTCCAACTTCTCTCTAAAAGTTTTTTGGCAAACTCTTGCAATTTCAAATTTCAATTTTCCCTCCAAAAATTTGAACTTTTGAATTTCCTTCATAAAAATCGAATTTCCCGCCAAAAACTCAAAATCCTTCCCTAACCAAAGTCCACCCTTCTGAATTCGAATTTACCTCCAGAATTCGAATTTGAATTTTCTTTCCCGCCAAATTCTCGAACTCTCTCAAATTTCTTCAAACAGATATCTCCAAAATGCGCTCGTATTACTTCTTCCATGACTGTCACTTCTGTGGCACATCCTTTCATGCTTTTTCCTTCCATTCTGACATATCAGGAGAGGTGCCATGGACACATCGGGCGTAGCGTACTGGTTGGCACAACGTTCGACTGTGCAGCAGTCTAGACACTGGGAGTCGAGTAGGAGGTCCAGCGCATACTCGACGTACTACCCTACAGTCGAGTTTTCATCGTCACCGAGCTGACCTACCTTGAGCTGGTGTGTGAGTTCTACGCTTCCTTTACATTCCAGTAAGAGCATATCACATTCTGACTGGGCGGAATGGATCGATCGATGAGCATGACCGAGTTCGGCATCGCCTTGGGTATCTGGCAGAGGGAGGAACTGGATACGCCCGCCAAGAGATGGCCCAACTCATTATCGTCATCAAGCGGGGTTTCACCACAGATACTCAAAAGCAGTGTCTGGGGCTCGGGCCGTTCATCACTCGGATAGCCCATTACCTGGAGCTGGACATCGAGGGCTCAGAGTTGACCTAGGTTGCCCCGACCATCATTCCTACGGACCTGACCATTCTACAGAACATGGGAATGGTCGTACAGGATGCAGCTGGTCGCTACTCCATCCACATGGAGCAGCAGGGAGAGTCATCGGTACCGGGATCAGCCATAGAGTATACACCACCGACCCAGACATTCGTACCATGCACCGCTTTTGAGCGACATATATCGCAAGGATTGGCGGAACTCACCGCCCGACATAGCTGGGATTTGGCAAACATTGAGAGGCGGATGACGATGATGGAAGATAGAATCAGCATGACTAGCAGTAGGGTCGAGGAGGTTTTTCAGCAGACTTCCCGGTTGGTTGAAGACCCCAAGGTCTACTTCTAGCCACCTAATGATGATGAGCCCGGTTCTTAGTTTCTCTTTTTACTCTTTTCTCTCTTTCATTTTTTCTGCTTTATGTGTGATTATGTGATAAGTTTGGGCTGTATGAAATATGAATATTTGTATGCACAACGTTGATTTATATGACATAACAACATTGTTTCTTTTATTGTATTTTGTTATTTCTATTACCTTCATGTTTTGTTATTCTATTTTTCTTTCTCTTCCCCTTAGTTAGTCAAATAAGTGTGGGGTAAGAGTTTTATGTTCGTTTTAATTTTTGTTTTTCAAATAAGTGTGGGGTGATTAGATATGCATGAACACTGAGGACAGTGTAAACCTTAAGTGTGGGGTAGCAGTGTACTGTGCACTGTGGTAGCAGTAAAATGTTTGCATGTTTTCCCATATTTCTCACTAAAATTGCACCCTTCCAAAAAAATTTCAAAATTTTTCACTCTTTCAGACTTCAAAATGCAGTTATGATTGGTAAAGAAAATGCTTATGTCTATGATATGTGAGTAGAGCATTATGATCAGTAGGAGACGTGATAACTTTATTGAATTCCTCGATTAGAAATAGGGAATTCCTGATACTTGAGCACAACTTAGTTTGGATTAGAGACATCAACCATATACCTTTTCGAGACTTAGCTAAATAATATTAGATCGGTTGAGGATGCATTAGCAATTTAAATGACTAGATGATGCTCTGAGCTGAAAGTGAAAAAAGTTAAATAAATAGGGTAGTTTGCAAGAGTCCTTTGCTACTCGAGCACCAATCCTTAAGGGAACTTAAAGCCTGATGCCCTAAGGTCGTGGAGATCTGGGAGTCATCGGAGTGGGACTCGCTACATGGGTAGTTAAAGTTGATGTGTGAAAGCGAACATAAAAATACCCTGAACAATCAATCTAAAAATACATAGCCCAGTGTGTTCTTATATTGGAATTCTTAATTGAAAAAACCTTGACACTAGAGCTCAGAACTCAGAAGGTTGTTTGTTGCTGTTATGTCTAGCGACTGGTCAAAGTATTATCTGGTAAGAGTTAAGAGAAGACTATATTGTGTTGACAATCTAATCTAGACTAACACACACACTACACATCAGGAAGACCTCGTGACTAAGAGTGGAGTTTAGTCTAGTTATTAAATTGTTAACCCTACCTGACCATGATAATCTACTAAAGATATTTGAGACCTTGTCATGGCAACTTAACTAGTCAGGCCTGTTTTGGGAATCATCTGACTCAGTGATCAATTTTGGCATAAAAATATTGCTAGGAATTTTAAGTGACTGCACCTATGATTTAAAAATCAGTAATTTCATGTAGACATTGCTAGAGGACAAGCAAAAGCTAAGTGTGGGGTTATATGATATGCACAAATCATATCACTTTTTAGCATATTTTTAGGCACAATTTAGGGCGAAATTGGAGTTAAATCGTTCTCAATTGACTATTATTAACGCAATTTCGCAGTTTTTGTGATTTTGGAAGCTTCAGGTGAAATACGCAAGAAAATGGCAATTTTCGGGGTAAAAATGTGATTTTTGAAAGTTTAGAAGTCAGGACGGGCGTCCCGACCCGGTCAAAGACCTGGGACGGGCGTCTCAACCCGGTCAAAGCACTGGGATGGGCATCCTAGACCTAGGATGTGCGTCCTGACACGGTCAATAGGTAAAGGACGGGCGTCCCGAAACCTTGTACAAACTCCCACATCGTTTTCTACATAAAAAATCTCTCAGTTCCCCTGCTATAAATACCCAAGGTCTTCCACAGTTGAAATCATCCATCTCCACTTGATGTGAATCATTCAGTGGCTTCCAGTACACAATTTTCCACTGTTTACAAGTCATTCAGTGATTCCAGGTGTTTTCGTTCGAGTAGATTTCTAGTGTACAAGAGTATCTCGTGTTCTTTGTTGTCTGAGAGTTTGTCTCAGATCTTAGAATACTGATGCGTTCTGATTGGTATGCTAAAAGATAGTCTTTATTTACCTATGTCGATTATGAGTAATTAATGACTGAATTTTACTAACTGTCACTTAGCATTCAATTATTGTCACTTAATCAATCAGAACCTAAGGCACAGTACCTATCGTGTAGCTAGTCTGTTGGAAAGTATCTACGATTTTATTAAGTTAAATATCGTACTCCCAGAGAAGTGGTAACGACTTAGTAGTAACTAGCCTTTTATCCTAACTCCTATCTTATGATCCAGTTATGCAATCTTCATCAATAACTTTGATGAGAGGGTGATCCATTCTCCACTATGTTTAAGTCTAATTAATCCCAAAAGTGTTTTAGAGATGAGTCCTGATTCTATGTTACACTGTTCCTATATGTTGATTGACCTATATTCGAGTATTTTAGACATGTCTTGGCCTAGATTGCAACTATGTTCTATGTCTAAAGGCGTACCACATCCGAGGTCTCTAATAAACCGCCCTACCTTAATGACGGCCCTACTCACGGTTCGGGACGAAGGCATCCATGAAAGCCCTATGTCACTTCGGGGATCATACCGCTTGCCCTAGCCACCGGCATAATCGGACTCAGCTCGGCCTACCTAGACTACTCTAACAAACAGGGTGTTCAACAGGTTATTTTAGCTAGCATGGCAGACACCAATACTAATTGATGCATGTTAAAAGGATGTGCCACTGAGGTAACTCTCATGGTAGATGTGGTACGAGCACGTTTGGGAGCCATTAAGAATGTACGAGAGAGTTTAGGTGGGAAGGAATCTTTAAACTCAAATTCTGGAGGTGAATTTGAATTCAGAAGGATGAAATTAGGTTAGGGAAGGATTTTGATTTTTTTTGGCGGGAAAATCGAATTTTGGAGGGAAATTCGAATTTTTGAGTGAAGTTTAAAATTCAAATTTTGGAGGGAAACTCGAATTTTTAAACTTTGGGGAGTTTGCCAAAAATTTGTAGAGAGAAGGTAGAGAGAAATATTTTTAGAGAGATGAATTTTTGGTTGTAGATTTGAGAGAAAATGAAAAAAATGGATTATTTGTAGGTGGGGCGGCATTCGGGACGCCCATCCCGGGTGCCTTCGGGACGCGTGCCAATTCCGAAAAATAATTTTTTTTCTCGTAACTCCCTGCAAACCTCAGGGTAATTCCCTGCAAATCTCGGGATACAAAAAAAATCATAATTTTTTAACAAGTCTTCACGTTTATCCAATCAAATTCAGAATTTGTTAAAAACTCTATGCAAAAATTCCTCAGTCTTTTTCAAAAATCATGACTACCCTAATTTTATCCCAACTTAAATTCAGCAAGAATTTCAGACAAACAAAAACTGAATTTTTACAATTTAATTAGTGAAAAATAAACTGTATTTGCAAAACTTTTGTGTTTCATAGAAATTTGAAAATAAAATGTCTGAAGAAATTTGTTGAATATAAAGGACCCTTTAAAACGTTTGAAAAATAGAAAAATAGGGGTCAATTATTCAGGTTTAGTTCAAACAATTTATTTGCTGAGAATAAAAGTAAAAGAATCTTCCCTTTTTCAACGACCCTTATCTCTGATCTCCTGTAGCTCTGCCTGAATGTTTCGCATCTCTTGTAGTTCTGCTCGTATGTTTCGCATCTCCTCCTGCTGGTTCCTTTGTTCCTTTAAGATTTCCATCATCTCTCAGAGTATTTGCACATTTTCACGTTCTATTGTGGTTCTGAGTTAGGTTACTTCAGAACTTAAGGTTAGAACAGCCTGATATGTCCGTCTTAGTCTGCCCGGTATTGTCTGAGTCATAGCGCTTATCCTGTGAGATATATCATCTACCCGGGCAGCCAAGGCTGATTGAGAACTGTTAGTGCTATCCTCTGATGAAGGTGGTTGGTTGTTAGGTGCGGGGGATGCAGGAGTATACTCAGGAGATTTCGGGGTGTATTCGGGGGATTCAGGAGTATATTCGGGAGAAGCAGGAGTATATTCGGGAGAAGCAGGAGTTGTTTGGATCTCTGGGAAAGTGTTATTTTCTAATTCGTCCAGAATATCCTGGGCTCTTGTTCCCTTCATCTCTGAGTGCAAAGTCTGGTTAGAAATAACAAATAACAAAAAAATAGGAGGTAAAATAGAAAAGCAAGAAAAATTTTTTTTTTTTAGGGATTTTGAATTTTATTTAGAAAGCAGGTAAATTTCCTCAATATGGTTTTAGAATAATTTTCTAAAATTTGATTATCCTAAGTGTCTTAATTTCAAATAACATATAAAATTAATTAGTTGTGATAATCCTATATTTTGGAAAGTGATTGTCTAACTAGCATAAGATAACTGTAAATCAAAAGTCTAAGTTACTACCGCTACCTATCATAAGTCTCTAGAATTGTGGCCAATAATCCTAAATTCATTATGATATTTCCCCGGCAATGGCGCCAAAAATCTGATGCGTTCCGATTGGTATGCTAAAAGATAGGCTTTATTTACCTATGTCGATTATGAGTAATTAAGGACTGAGTTTTACTAACTGTCACTTAGCATTCAATTATTGTCACTTAATCAATCAGAACCTAAGTCAGAGTACCTATCGTGTAGCTAGTCTGTTGGAAAGTATCTACGATTTTATTAAGTTAAATATCGTACTCCCAGGGAAGTGGTAACGGCTTAGTAGTAACTAGCCTTTTATCCTAACTCCTATCTTATGATCCAGTTATTCAATCTTCATCAATAACTTTGATGAGAGGGTGATCCATTCTCCACTAGGTTTAAGTCTAATTAATCCCAAAAGTGTTTTAGAGATGAGTCATGATTCTATGTTACACTGTTCCTATATGTTGATTGACCTATATTCGAGTATTTTAGACATGTCTTGGCCTGGACTGCAACTATGTTCTGTGTCTAAAGGCGTACCACATCCGAGGTCTCTAATAAACCGCCCTACCTTAATGACGGCCCTACTCACGGTTCGGGATGAAGGCATCCATGAAAGCCCTATGTCACTTCAGGGATCATACCACTTGCCCTAGTCACCGGCATAATCGGACTCAGCTCGGCCTACCTAGACTACTCTAACAAACAGGGTGTTCAGCAGGTTATTTTATCTAGCATGGCAGACACCAATACTAATTGATGCCTGTTAAACTAAACAGGTTATGATTAGACCGTGGTTAGGAATTGTCTATAACCCTAACTTTAGTTTAAAAGAGCACATTAGACATGCAGACATAGTGAATATTAAGCAGGTGGCCATTTCCGGAAAAACATAACAACGTCAACATATAAAACAAATATTCATAAAAATCGTAATCTCGTATTCATAATCAATTTTTGGAATAACACAATAACAACATATAAGAGAGGGACATGGGGACTGATGCCATAAAGAAATCAGCCTTTACGTAGTCTCGCCGATGGAGCGTACTGCTGTATATGTCGTATTGCTCGCCCCGACTCTACTCGTCAGAACCTTCGGAGGATGCTTCCTCAGCCTAGTAACTGGGCTTTACCTTAATACCCAACTTAAGCCCAGCCCTGTGGACTGACTCTTTGAACGCCTAGAGCCCTCTTAGGATCTCCTAACGAAATCGCGGGTATTCTATGAATACCAGAAACGAACCTATCTATCGAACCCTAGGATCTGAGACTATTTCTCAGAAACTAAGAAAAACAAAAAACAAAAAAGGAAAGAAAGAAAACTTCTACTGAAATCTGAGTCTCCGAGTGAGTTGTGTACTAGAGAATTGTACACTAGAAACCACTGAATGACTCAGATCGAGTGGAGAGGAATGATTTCAACTGCTGGAGGCCTGGGGTATTTATAGTAGCTTCCCGGGGTGATTTTTCATCAAATATTCGATGTGGGACTTCATTTGGGGGTTCGGGACACCCGTCCCGGATTGGGACGCCCGTCCTGGTCTGTTGACCAAGTCGGGACGCCCGTCCCGAGTCCTGGACGCCCATCCCGGTGCTTTGACTGGGTCGGGACGCTCGTCCCGGATTCGGGATGCCCGTCCTGAGCCTTTGACCAAGTCAGCATTTCCAAAAATTGTTTTTTTGCCCCAAAATTTGCTGTTTTGTCTACTTTTCACCTGACACTTTCAAAATCATAAAAACTGTGAAATTAAGTAAATAATAAGCAATTAAGATCAATTTTCCCTCAATTTCACCCTAAATTATATATAAAAACATGCTAAAAAGGTGATACAATTTTCGCGTATCAGATAACCCCACACTTAGCTTTTTGCTTGTCCTCAAGCAAAGTCTACATGAAGTTAGTGATTCTAAACCATATGTGCATTCCTAGTCATGTTTTTATTCCAAAAATTCTTCAGACAATTCTTAACACAGGTCTGACTGGTTAGGTTGCTATGACAAGGTCTCAAATGTCTCTAGTAGTTTGTTAGGGTTGAGCAGAAAGTAACTTAACAACTAGGTTGAACTTTTCTCTTAGTCATAAGGTCTTCCTGATGTGTAGTGTATGAACTAGTCCAGACCAGATAGTTAACACAATAAACTCTTGTCTTAACTGTTACCAGATAACACTTCGACCTATTGCTAGACACACTGACAACATATAACTTTATGAGTTCTGAGCTTTGGTGATCAGATTCTATTTAGCATTTATTGATTTCTTTCGTTTATAGATTTTCTAGGGTATTTTGAGTCTGCTTAGAACACGTCAACTTCAACTACCCATGTAGCGAGTCCCACTCCGATGACTCCCAAATCTACACGACCTTAGGGCATCAGGCTTTAAGTTCCTAGAAGGAGTGGTGCTCGAGTAGCGAAGGCCGCTGGCAAACTACCCTTATTTAATTAACTTTCTTTAATTTCTTTTCACTTTTAGCTCAGAGTCTCATCTAGTCATTCTAATTGTCAAAACATCCACAACTGGTCTAATTTTATCTAGTTCAGTCTTGAAAAGGTAATTGGTTGAGGTCTCTAATCCAGACAAAGTTGTGCTCAGTTATCAGGAATTCCCTATTCCTAATCAATTAGTCCAAGATAGCTATCACATTGCCTCCTACTAACCATAACATTCTACCTACATATCATAGACATAAGCAATTGTTTAAGCAGGCATACTGCATTTAGAAGTCTGAAAGACGGAAACGTTTGAAATTTTTTGGAAGGGTGTGAAAATATGGGGGAAACAAGCAAAAGCATGCAAAAAATTTTGCAAACCGCTACAGTGCACCGTGCACTGCTACCCCACACTTAATTCTGACACTGTCCTCAGTGTTCATGCATATCTAATTACCCCACACTTATTTGAAAACAAGAAATAAAACACAAAGAAAAGATTCTTACCCACACTATGGGTAATAAAGACATAAAAAAAACAAAATAATGCAAACAATTCTGTATGTCATATAAATCAACTTTGTACATAGATTCATACGTCATACAGCCCAGACATGTTTATACACATAGAACAAAAAAAAAACAAAAGCAAAAGAAAGGAAAGGAAAGAAGGAGAGAGAGACTAAGAACCCGGCGGGTCGTCATCCAGTGGACCGAAGTCTGCTGTAAAGTCAAACTCGAAGTTTTCCGCCAGTCGGGAAGTATGCTGATGTATCTCCTCAAGCCTGCTAGTGTTCATGGCCATCCTGTCATCCATCATTGCCAGCCGTCTGTCAATCCTGTCCATGTCTCGACTGTATCGGGCCGATAGTTCTGCAAATCTGTGCGACATGTGTCGTTCGAAGGCAGTACGTGGCACGAACGTCTCAGACGGAGGGATATGCGCTGGACATGCTTCCGATGCCGATGCCTGTCCTGGCTGCTCCGTGTGGATGGTGTAGCGGCCATTCGCATCCCGGACAACCATTCCCATGTTCCGTAGAATGGTAAGATCAGTGGGCACGGTGGTCGGGGTGACCAGGGTCAGCTCCGAGCCCTCTATGTCCAACTCCAGGTAGCGGGCTAGCCTGGTGATGCACGGTCCGAGCCCCAGACACTGTTTCCTGGTGTCTGTAGCGAATCCTCGCATGACGACCGTGATGAGTCTAGCCATCTCTACCGTAGATCCCATGTGCATGTTGGCCAGAAGGAATGTCTCCATCTAGGTGACAGTTCCGGGAGCCGTCTGTTGTCCTGACAATGTATGTGCAATGATAGCTTGCAGGTAACGAAGAGTAGGATAAATACCTGTGGCTTTTGCAAAGCCATGCTGGTATGGGACACCCGTCATGCAGATATGAGCCCAAGCAGTGGAGACGTCTGCAGACGCGAAGTCTCGAACTGCTGTGGTGTATGCGGGCGTATCCAGCTCATCTCTCTGCTAGATACCTAGGGCGACGCCGAACTTGGCCATGCTCATCGACCGATCTATTCCGCCTAAGCGGAATGTGATCTGCTCCTGGTGGTATGTAAAAGACGCATAGAACTCACATACCAGCTCTAGGTATGTGGGCTCTGTGACGATGAATACTCGACTGTAAGGTGGCACGTCGAGTATGCGTCTGACTTCCGGCTCTACTCCTAGCGTCTGTACTGCTGCCCAATCCAACGTTCTGCCCGTCAGTATCGTACGCCCGATGTACCCAAGGCATCTTTCTTGGTATGCTGTGCTGGAGGGAAACAGCATAAAAGGATGTACCACTGAGGTAACTCTCATGGTAGATGTGGTACGAGCACGTTTGGGAGCCATTAAGAACGTACGAGAGAGTTTAGGTTGGAAGGAATCTTTAAACTCAAATTCTGGAGGTGAATTTGAATTCAGAAGGATGAAATTAGGTTAGGGAAGGATTTTGAATTTTTTGGCGGGAAAATCGAATTTTGGAGGGAAATTCGAATTTTTGAGTGAAGTTTAAAATTCAAATTTTGGAGGCAAACTCGAATTTTTAAACTTTGGGGAGTTTGCCAAAAATTTGTAGAGAGAAGGTAGAGAGAAATATTTTTAGAGAGATGAATTTTTGGTTGTAGATTTGAGAGAAAATGAAAAAAAATGGATTATTTGTAGGTGGGGCGGCCTTCGGGACGCGTGCCAATTCTGAAAAATAATTTTTTTTCTCATAACTCCCTGCAAACCTCAGGGTAATTCCATGCAAATCTCAGGATACAAAAAATAATCATAATTTTTTAACAAGTCTTCACGTTTATCCAATCAAATTCAGAAGCTGTTAAAAACTCTTTGCAAAAATTCCTCAGTCTTTTTCGAAAATCATGACTACCCTAATTTTATCCCAACTTAAATTCAGCAAGAATTTCAGAAAAACAAAAACTGAATTTTTACAATTTAATTAGTGAAAAATAAACTGTATTTGCAAAACTTTTGTTTTTCATAGAAATTTGAAAATAAAATGTCTGAAGAAATTTGTTGAATATAAAGGACCCTTTAAAACGTTTGAAAAATAGAAAAATAGGGGTCAATTATTCAGGTTTAGTTCAAACAATTTATTTGCTGAGAATAAAAGTAAAAGAATCTTCCCTTTTTCAACGACACTTATCTCTGATCTCCTATAGCTCTGCCTGAATGTTTCGCATCTCTTGTAGTTCTGCTTGTATGTTTCGCATCTCCTCCTACTGGTTCCTTTGTTCCTTTAAGATTTCCATCATCTCTCGGAGTATTGATACGCGAAAATCGTATCACATTTTTAGCATGTTTTTATATATGTTTTAATGTGAAATTGAGAGTAAATTGACACTAATTGTTTATTATTTACTTGATTTCACGGTTTGTATGATTTTGGAAGTGTCAGGTGAAAAGTAGACGAAAACAGCAAATTCTGGGGCAAAAACGCAATTTTTGGAAATGTTGACCCGGTCAAAGGTCCGGGACGGGCGTCCCGACCCGGTCAAACCGCCAGGACGGGCGTCCTGAACCGGGACGGGCGTCCCGAACCTGGTCAACAAATCAGGACGGGCGTCCCGAGCCGCCAGAAGCTGTCCCACATCGAATTTTTCAGAATTTTTCACTCCGGGAAGCTGCTATAAATACCCCAGGCCTCCAGCAGTTGAATTCATCCCTCTCCACTCGATCTGAGTCATTAAGTGGTTTCCAGTGTACAGTTTTCCAGTACACAACTCACTCAGAGACTCAGATCTCAGTTTTCTTTCTTATTAGTGTTTTGTTTTAGTTTCTGAGAAATAGTCTCAGATCTTAGGTTTCTATAGATAGGTTCGTTTCCGATATTCATAGAATACCCGGGGTTTCGTTAGGAGACCCTAAGAGAGCTCTAGGCATTCGAAGAGTCAGTCCACAGGGCTAGGCTTAAGCCCAGGACGTAAGGTAAAGTCTAGCTACAAGGCTGAGGAAGCGTCCTCCGAAGGTTCTGGCGAGCAGAGTCAGGGCGGGCAATACGACGTATACAACAGTACGCTCTGTAGGCGAGACTAAGTAAAGGGTGATTTCTTTATGGCATCAGTCCCCATACCCCTCTCTTATATGTTTTATTGCTTTGTCCTAAACATCAATTATGAATATCAGATTATGATTTTATGAATAGTTGTTTTGTATGTTGAAGTTATTATGTTTTTCTGGAAATAGCCACCTGCTAAATAATCATTATGTCTGCATGTCTAATGTAGTTTCTTTTAAACTAAAATAGGGTTATAGACAATTCCTAACCACGGTCTATTCATAACCTGTTTAGTTTAACATGCATCAATTAGTATTGGTGTCTGCCATACTAGATAAAATAACATGCTGAACACCTGGCTTGTTAGAGTAGTCTAGGTAGGCTGAGTAGAGCGTTATGCCAGCGATTACGAGCCTTCAGAGTAATCCCCGAAAGTGACATAGGGCTTTCATAACTGTCTTTGTTCGAACCGTGAGTAGGGCCGTTTACATTAATGATAGGGGGCGGTAGCATAGAGACTCAGATGTGGTACACCTTTAGACACAGAACATAGTTGCATTCCAGGCTAAGATATATCTAAAACACTCGAATATAGGTCAATCAACATATAGGAATAGTATAACATAGAATCAGAACTTATCTTTAAAACACTTCTAGGGTTAATTAGACTTGAACCTAGTGGAGAATGGATCACCCTCTCATCAAAGTATTTGATGAAGATTGCATAACTGGATCATAAGATAAGAGTTAGGATAAGAGGCTAGTTACTACTAAGCCGTTGCCACTTCCCTGGGAGTACGATAATTAACTTAGTAAAATCGTAGATACTTTCCAATAGACTAGCTACACGATAGGTACTCTGCCTTAGATTCTGGCTGATTAAGTGACACCATAAGACTAAATGTGACAATTAGTCAATCACAGTCCTTAATTAATCATAATCGACATAGGGTAAAATAACACCTATTTAGTACGTCAACCGGAATCGCATCAGATTTTTGGCGCCGTTGCCGGGGAAATATCATAATGAATTTAGGATTATTGGCCACAATTCTAGAGACTTATGATAGGTAACGGTAGTAACCTGGACTTTTGATTAACACTTATGTTATACCAGCTAGACAATCACTTTCCTGAATATAGGATTATCATAACTAATTAATTTTAGATAATATCTGGAATTAAGAGACTTAGGATAATCAAATTTTAGAAAATTATTCTAGAACCATATTGAGGAAATTTACCTGCTTTCTAAATAAATTTTAAAATCCATAAAAATATTTTTCTCGTTTGTCTTCACTTTCCTATGTTTGTTATTTGTTATTTTTAACCAGACTTTGCACTCAGAAATGAAGGGAACAAGAGCCCAGGATACTCTGGACGAAGTAGAACATAACACTTCCCCAGAAATCCAAACAATTCCTTCTTCTCCTGAATACACTCCTGCTTCCCCCGAATACACTCCTGCTTCTCCCGAATATACTCCTAAATCTCCCGAGTACACCCCGAAATCTCCTGAATATACTCCTAAATCTCCCGAGTACACCCCGAAATCTCCTGAATATACTCCTGCATCCCCCGCACCTAACAACCAACCACCTTCATCAGAGGATAGCACTGACAGTTCTCAATCAGCCTTGGCTGCCCGGGTAGATGCTATATCTCACAGGATAAGCGCTATGACTCAGACAATACCGGGCGGACTAAGACGATCATATCAGGCTGTTCTAACCTTAAGTTCTGAAGTAACCCAACTCAGAACCACAATAGAACGCCAAAATGTGCAATTACTCTGAGAGATGATGGGAATCTTGAAGGAACAAAGGAACCAGCAGGAGGAAATGCGCAACATACAAGCAGAACTGCAAGAGATGCGAAGCATTCGAACAGAACTACAGGAGATCAGAGATAGGAGTCGTTAAAAAGGGAAGATTCTTTTACTTTTATTTTCAGCAATAAATTCGTTTGAACTGAAACTTGAATAATTGACCCATATTTTTCTATTTTTCAAACATTTTTAAAGGGTCCTTTATTTTCAACAATTTTCTTCAGACATTTTATTTCTATGAAAAACGAAAATTTTGCAATTACAGTTTATTTTTCATTAACTAAATTGTATAAATTCAAATTTTTGTTTTTCTTGCTGAATTTAAATAAGAATAAAATTAGGGTAGTATGATTTTCGAAAAGTGAGACTGAGGAATTTTTGCATAGAGTTTTTTTTACAAACTTCTGAATTTCAATGGATAAACAGGAAGCCTTGTTAAAAAATTATGATTATTTTTGGTATACTGAGATTTGCAGGAATTAGAAAAAAAAAATTTCGGAATTGGCACGCGTCCCGAGGCAACCCGGGACGGGCGTCCTGGTTCTGGACGGGCGTCTAGCGGGACGGGAGTCCTGCCTCCGGGACGGGCGTCCCGAAGGCCTCCCCTTCTATAAAATCTCAATTTTTTCATTTTTCCCTCAAAATTCACTTCCAAAAATCCACCTCTCTCAAATAACTCTCTCTCTTCACCTTTGGCAAACTTTTCAAATTTAAAATTTCAAGTTTCCCTCCAAAATTTAAATTTTAAATTTCCTTCCAAATTCGAATTTCCCTCCAAAATTCGAATTTCCCGCCAAAAATTTCAAAATCTTTCCCTAGCCTAATTTCACCCTTTTGAATTCAAATTCACCTCCAGAATTCGAATTCGAACCTTCCTTCCTACCTAAAATCCCCAAAAGTCTCTCAAACACTTTCAAACCAAATGGCTGCCAAACGTGCTCGTACCACATCTACCATGACAGTTACCTCAGTGACACATCCTTTTATGCTATTTCCCTCCAGCACAGCATATCAGGAGAGATGCACTGGGTACATCGGACGCACGATTCTGACGGGCAGAACGCTGGATTGGGCAGCAGTACAGACACTGGGAGTAGAGGCTGAGGTCAGACGCATACTCGATGTACTACCCTACAGTCGAGTCGAGTATTCATCGTCACAGAGCCCACGTACCTGGAGCTGGTATGTGAGTTCTATGCATCCTTTGCATGCCACCAGGAGCAGATCACATTCCGCTTAGGCGGAATAGATCGGTCGATGAGCATGGCCGAGTTCGGCATCGCTTTGGGTATCTGGCAGAGAGAGGAGCTGGATACGCCCGCCTACACCACAGCAGTTCGGGACTTCACTTCTGCAGAGGTCTCCACTGCTTGGGCTCAGATCTGTATGACGGGTGTTCCCTACCAGCATGGCTTTGCGAAAGCCACAGGTATCTATCCTGCTCTTCGCTACTTACATGCCATTATTGCACACACTTTGTCAGGACGACGGACGGCCCCCGGGAATGTCACCCAGATGGAGACATTCCTCTTGGCCAACATGCATATGGGATCCACCGTAGAGATGGCTCGACTTATCACAGTCATCATGCGGGGTTTTGCTATGGACACTCGGAAACAGTGTCTGGGGCTCGGGCCATTCATCACCAGGATAGCCCGCTACCTGGAGTTAGACATAGAGGGCTCGGAGCTTACTCTGGTCGCCCCAACCACTATTCCCACAGACGTTACCATCCTACGGAACATGGGAATGGTTGTCCGGGATGCGAGCGGCCGCTACACCATCCACACAGAGCAGCCAGGACAGGCTTCGGCATCAGAAGCAGCTCCACCGCATATCCATCCATCCGAGACGTTCGTGCCACGTACTGCCTTCGAACGACACATGTCGCACGGATTGGCAGAACTATCGGCACGATACAGTCGAGACATGGACCGGATCGACAGACGGCTGGCCATGATGGATGACCGGATTGACAGACGACTGGCGGTGATGGATGACAGGATCGCCATGATCACCAGTAGGATTGAGGAGATACATCAGCAGACTGCCCGAGTAGCGGAGAACTTCGAGTTTGACCTAACAGACCTCGGTCCACTGGATGGCGACCCGCCGGGTTCTTAGTCTCTCTCTCCCCTTCTCTTCTTTCTTTTTCTTTTATCTTTTGTTTATCTTGTTCTTTGTGTATGTCTGGGCTGTATGACTATGAATCTTTGTACAAAATTGATTTATATGACATACAGAATTGTTGCATTATTTTTTTTTCTTGTTTTATTATGTTTTATTTCTTGTTTTCAAATAAGTGTGGGGTAATTAGCTATGCATGAACACTGAGGACAGTGCCAAACTTAAGTGTGGGGTAGCAGTGCACAGTGCACTGTAGCACTGTAGCAGTTTGAAAAAAATTTTCGCATGCTTTTGCTTGTTTTCCCTGTATTTTCACACCCTTCCAAAAACAATTTTCAAAATTTTTCCGTCTTTCAAACTTCTAAATGCAGTATGCTTGGTTAAACAAATTGCTTATGTCTATGATATGTAGGTAGTATGTTATGGTTAGTAGGAGATAATTGATAGCTATCTTGGACTAATTGATTAGGAATAGGGAATTCCTGATAACTGAGCACAACCTTGTCTGGATTAGAGACCTCAACCAATTGCCTATTCGAGACTTAACTAGATAAAATTAGACCAGTTGTGGATATATTGGCAGTTAGAATGACTAGATGAGACTCTGAGCTAAAAGTGAAAGGAACATTAAGGAAGTTAATTACAATAGGGTAGTTTGCCAGCGGCCTTCGCTACTCGAGCACCACTCCTTCGGGGAACTTAAAGCCTGATGCCCTAAGGTCGTGTAGATCTGGGAGTCATCGGAGTGGGACTCGCTACATGGGTAGTTGAAGTTGACGTGTTCTAAGCAAACTCGAAATACCCTGAATCTATAAAGAAAATAACTAAGTGCTAAAACATTAAAAATCTGATCACCAAAGCTCAGAACTCAGAAAGTTATCTGTTGTCAGTATGTCTAGCGATAGGTCGAAGTATTATCTGGTAGCAGTTAAGATAAGAGTTCATTGTGTTGACTATCTGGTCTAGACTAGTACACACACTACACATCAGGAAGACCCTGTGACTAAGAAAAAAGTCCAACCTAGTTGTTGATTTATTTTCTGCCTGATCATAACAAACTACTAGAGACATGTGAGACCTTGTCATAGCAACCTAACCAATCAGACCTGTGTTAAGAATTGTCTGAAGAATTTTTGGAATAAAAACATGATTAGGAATTTAAGTGACGGCACTACGGTTTAAAATCACTAACTCCATGTAGACTTTGCTTGAGGACAAGCAAAAAGCTAAGTGTGGGGTTATCTGATACGCGAAAATCGTATCACATTTTTAGCATGTTTTTATATGTTTTAATGTGAAATTGAGAGTAAATTGACTAATTGTTTATTATTTACTTGATTTCACGGTTTTTATGATTTTGGAAGTGTCAGGTGAAAAGTAGACGAAAACAGCAAATTCTGGGGCAAAAACGCAATTTTTGGAAATGTTGACCCGGTCAAAGGTCCGGGACGGGCGTCCCGACCCGGTCAAACCGCCAGGACGGGCGTCCTGAACCGGGACGGGCGTCCCGAACCTGGTCAACAAATCAGGACGGGCGTCCCGAGCCGCCAGAAGCTGTCCCACATCGAATTTTTCAGAATTTTTCACTCCGGGAAGCTGCTATAAATACCCCAGGCCTCCAGCAGTTAAATTCATCCCTCTCCACTCGATCTGAGTCATTAAGTGGTTTCCAGTGTACAGTTTTCCAGTACACAACTCACTCAGAGACTCAGATCTCAGTTTTCTTTCTTATTAGTGTTTTGTTTTAGTTTCTGAGAAATAGTCTCAGATCTTAGGTTTCTATAGATAGGTTCGTTTCCGATATTCATAGAATACCCGGGGTTTCGTTAGGAGACCCTAAGAGAGCTCTAGGCGTTCGAAGAGTCAGTCCACAGGGCTAGGCTTAAGCCCAGGACGTAAGGTAAAGTCTAGCTACTAGGCTGAGGAAGCGTCCTCCGAAGGTTCTGGCGAGCAGAGTCAGGGCGGGCAATACGACGTATACAGCAGTACGCTCTGTAGGCGAGACTAAGTAAAGGGTGATTTCTTTATGGCATCAGTCCCCATACCCCTCTCTTATATGTTTTATTGCTTTGTCCTAAACATCAATTATGAATATCAGATTATGATTTTATGAATAGTTGTTTTGTATGTTGAAGTTATTATGTTTTTCCGGAAATAGCCACCTGCTAAATAATCATTATGTCTGCATGTCTAATGTAGTTTCTTTTAAACTAAAATAGGGTTATAGACAATTCCTAACCACGGTCTATTCATAACCTGTTTAGTTTAACAGGCATCAATTAGTATTGGTGTCTGCCATACTAGAAAATAACATGCTGAACCTGGCTTGTTAGAGTAGTCTAGGTAGGCTGAGTAGAGCGTTATGCCAGCGATTACGAGCCTTTAGAGTGATCCCCGAAAGTGACATAGGGCTTTCATAACTGTCTTTGTTCGAACCGTGAGTAGGGCCATTTACCTTAATGATAGGGGGCGGTAGCATAGAGACTCAGATGTGGTACACCTTTAGACACAGAACATAGTTGCATTCCAGGCTAAGATATATCTAAAACACTCGAATATAGGTCAATCAACATATAGGAACAGTATAACATAGAATCAGAACTTATCTTTAAAACACTTCTAGGGTTAATTAGACTTGAACCTAGTGGAGAATGGATCACCCTCTCATCAAAGTATTTGATGAAGATTGCATAACTGGATCATAAGATAAGAGTTAGGATAAGAGGCTAGTTACTACTAAGCCGTTGCCACTTCCCTGGGAGTACGATAATTAACTTAGTAAAATCGTAGATACTTTCCAATAGACTAGCTACACGATAGGTACTCTGCCTTAGATTCTGGCTGATTAAGTGACACCATAAGACTAAACGTGACAATTAGTCAATCACAGTCCTTAATTAATCATAATCGACATAGGGTAAAATAACACCTATTTAGTACGTCAACCGGAATCGCATCAAGTATTTGCACATTTTGGCGTTCTATTGTGGTTTTGAGTTGGGTTACTTCAGACCTTAAGGTTAGAACAGCCTGATATGACCGTCTTAGTCCGCCCGGTATTGTCTGAGTCATAGCGCTTGTCCTGTGAGATATATCATCTACCCGGGCAGCCAAGGCTGATTGAGAACTGTTAGTGCTATCCTTTGATTAAGGTGGTTGGTTGTTAGGTGCGGGGGATGCAGGAGTATACTCAGGAGATTTCGGGGTGTATTCGGGGGATTCAGGAGTATATTCGGGAGAAGCAGGAGTATATTCGGGAGAAGCAGGAGTTGTTTGGATCTCTGGGAAAATGTTATTTTCTAATTCGTCCAGAATATCCTGGGCTCTTGTTCCCTTCATCTCTGAGTGCAAAGTCTGGTTAGAAATAACAAATAACAAAAAATAGGAGGTAAAATAGAAAAGCAAGAAAAAAAATTTTTTTTTAGGGATTTTGAATTTTATTTAGAAAGCAGGTAAATTTCCTCAATATGGTTTTAGAATAATTTTCTAAAATTTGATTATCCTAAGTGTCTTAATTTCAAATAACATATAAAATTAATTAGTTGTGATAATCCTATATTTTGGAAAGTGATTGTCTAACTAGCATAAGATAAGTGTAAATCAAAAGTCTAGGTTACTACCGCTACCTATCATAAGTCTCTAGAATTGTGGCCAATAATCCTAAATTCATTATGATATTTTCCCGGTAACGGCGCTAAAAATCTGATGCGTTCCGATTGGTATGCTAAAAGATAGGCTTTATTTACCTATGTCGATTATGAGTAATTAAGGACTGAGTTTTACTAACTGTCACTTAGCATTCAATTATTGTCACTTAATCAATCAGAACCTAAGTCAGAGTACCTATCGTGTAGCTAGTCTGTTGGAAAGTATCTACGATTTTATTAAGTTAAATATCGTACTCCCAGGGAAGTGGTAACGGCTTAGTAGTAACTAGCCTTTTATCCTAACTCCTATCTTATGATCCATTTATTCAATCTTCATCAATAACTTTGATGAGAGGGTGATCCATTCTCCACTAGGTTTAAGTCTAATTAATCCCAAAAGTGTTTTAGAGATGAGTCATGATTCTATGTTACACTGTTCCTATATGTTGATTGACCTATATTCGAGTATTTTAGACATGTCTTGGCCTGGACTGCAACTGTTCTGTGTCTAAAGGCGTACCACATCCGAGGTCTCTAATAAACCGCCCTACCTTAATGACGGCCCTACTCATGGTTCGGGACGAAGGCATCCATGAAAGCCCTATGTCACTTCGGGGATCATACCACTTGCCCTAGCCGCCGGCATAATCGGACTCAGCTCGGCCTACCTAGACTACTCTAACAAACAGGGTGTTCAGCTGGTTATTTTATCTAGAATGGCAGACACCAATACTAATTGATGCCTGTTAAACTAAACAGGTTATGATTAGACCGTGGTTAGGAATTGTCTATAACCCTAACTTTAGTTTAAAAGAGCACATTAGACATGTAGACATAGTGAATATTAACCAGGTGGCCATTTCTGGAAAAACATAACAACGTCAACATATAAAACAAATATTCATAAAATCGTAATCTCGTATTCATAATCAATTTTTTGAATAACACAATAACAACATATAAGAGAGGGGACATGGGGACTGATGCCATAAAGAAATCACCCTTTACGTAGTCTCGCCGATGGAGCGTACTGCTGTATATGTCGTATTGCTCACCCCGACTCTGCTCGTCAGAACCTTCGGAGGACGCTTCCTCAGCCTAGTAATTGGGCTTTACCTTAATACCCAGCTTAAGCCCAGCCCTGTGGACTGACTCTTCGAACGCCTAGAGCCCTCTTAGGATCTCCTAACGAAATCCTGGGTATTCTATGAATACCATAAACGAACCTATCTATTGAACCCTAGGATCTGAGACTATTTCTCAGAAACTAAGAAAAACGAAAAACAAAAAAGGAAAGAAAGAAAACTTCTACTGAAATTCGAGTCTCCGAGTGAGTTATGTACTAGAGAATTGTACACTAGAAACTACTGAATGACCCGGATTGGGACGCCCGTCCTGGTCTGTTGACCAAGTCGGGACGCCCGTCCCAAGTCCTGGATGCTCATCCCGGTGCTTTGACTGGGTCGGGACGCCCGTCCCCGATTCGGGATGCCCGTCCTGAGCCTTTGACCAAGTCAGCATTTCCAAAAATTGTTTTTTTGCCCCAAAATTTGCTGTTTTCGTCTACTTTTCACCTGACACTTCCAAAATCATAAAAACTGTGAAATTAAGTAAATAATAAGCAATTAAGATCAATTTACCCTCAATTTCACCCTAAATCATATATAAAAACATGCTAAAAAGGTGATACGATTTTCGCGTATGAAATACGACTAGATAGGGTTTGTTTTTAATATTCATAGAATACCCGAGATTTCGTTAGGAGATCCTAAGAGAGCACTAGGCGTTCGAAGAGTTAGTCAACAGAGCTTTGCTTAAGCCCGGGACGTAAGGTAAAGCAATAGCTACTAGGCTGAGGAAGCGTCCTCCGAAGGTTCTGTCGAGTAGAGTCGGGTCAAGCAGTCCATGATATACAAGCAGTTGCTCCATCAGCGGACCTAATAAAGGGTGAATACTTTATGGTGGTGGTCCCCTTGTCCCTCTCTTTATATGTTTGTACTGTGTTTTGCATTTTGAATGTATTTACATTGTTCCGGAAAGGTCACCAGCTTAATTATCATTATGACTGTATATCTACTTGCTCTTTTAAATTAGATGAACGGTTATAGACAACTCCTAACCACGGTCTAATCATAACCTGTCTAGTTTATCAGACCTTAATTTAGGGCTTTGTGTGAGGACGGAAGCATTAAGGTCTGCCATGTTAGATGAAATAACCTATAGATCACCATGTTTGTTAAAGTAGTCTAAGTAGGCTGAGTTCGTGTGTTTATGCCGGCGTTAGGGCGATCGGCATGATCTCCTGAGTGACACAGGACTTTCATGGATGCCTTTAGCTCGAACCATGAGAAGGGCCGTCAATGGCGATGGGGCAGTTTATTAGATAACTCAGATGTGGTACACAAGTCGAATTAGTATATAATTGCAATCTAGACCAAGATATATCTAAAATACTCGAAGATAGGTCAATCAACATGTAGGAACAATATAACATATATCAGAACACTGTTTGTAAAACACTCTTGCATGCTTAAGTAAACTTGAACCTAGTGTAGAATGGATCAACCTCTCATAAAAGATATTGATGAATGATTGCATAACTGGATAATAAAATGAGAGTTAGGGTAAAAGGATAGTTACTACTAAGCCGTTACCACTTCCCTGGGAGTACGATAAATTCCTAAATTAAAATCGTAGGTACTTTCCAACAGACTAGCTACACGATAGGTACTCTGCCTTAGGTTCTGATTGATTAGGTGACAACATAGATGCTAAATGTGACAATTAGTAATTATTAGTCCTTAATTATTCATAATCAACATAGGGTAAATAAAACCTATTTTTAGCATATCAGTCGGAATGCATCAAGAGCATACTCATAAATCCCAATTAGGCTATGATACCAGTTGTTGGGTATAAAACCCTCTGTTGCAGCGGAAACTTAAACAGTATCTGAGACTAGTAAACAAAATTTAAGTAATACGAGCAGAATAATAAAATAGTGACACCAGAATTTAACGTGGTTCACCCTTGAATATGAGCTACGTCCACATGACCAACTCCGAATTAATTCTTCCACTAATAAAATATTAGTAGGCTTACAAGTGAGAGACTTCCCTAGAAATATTCTAGAGGAAAACTCTGAACGACTGAGATAAATCCAAAACAGTAGTACTATAGTGTTACAAACACTATCACACAAAACATCACTATTTTGTCACTCCCCAAATATTTCTCTCTCACAAATTTCCTTGAAGCGTAAAGATGCTTCAGAAACACATTCCCTAATTTCACCAAAAACTAATGAAGATTCAGAAGAACCTTCAAAAGAAATAAAGAAATGAAAAGGAAGCAGAATGAAGAAAGTCTTTTTCTTCTCTCTCTATTTTTCGACGGGAAAGAAAGCCCTCTATTTATAGGCATAATTTTCCTACATTTTCTCAACTGAATTTACCAAGTCAAAATAATTTAAAATAAATTATCTTTCTTATCATAAAGTTCCCACTATGAGGCGGGACCCACAACAATTACGGTTTTGTTCTTGGGCAACTTCCCAAAAGGCCTCTTACTAATGGAGTTAGGTGGTGGAAGCCCAATCTTATGGGATTATTCGGGCCCAACATTTAATTGTGTTAGATGGGAATGGTATGTATCTGATTTGAAAAGAGGGGAAAAAACTTAATCTGGTGAGGTTTTTAACTGGATGGTGTTTTCTGGGGAAAAATGAACTTTTGAAGGCGAAGTAACCATCTTGAAGGCTAAGTAGTTTAGGTTGAAGGCGATGTATGAGACCTTTAGGAAAGAACCTTAACTGATAGATCCTTTGTTCTCAGGTTGTCATGTCGAATTTTGCTAACTCTGGAGTCCAAGTAGTTGAGGTCGGGTCTAATACTTCTGCTACTGCCTTGATGGAGCAGAGGTGGGCCAGTAGTTCAAACTCCTCCAGTTTGAGTGAGGAGAGCGTAGGGGCTAGTGCTAGACCCCACCGGATGACCCAAGACCTCTTTGTGGTGATGCCAAGGCCCCAGACTTCGATTACAACATCTGTTGATAGCCCCTTGGTACCTTTAGGAGAACCCTTAGAGCCTCTTGAACAGTCCGGCGAGTCTAACGACTCTGATTCCAAGGAGGAATTATCGAATACCAAGAAAAGACTACCTGGTGACTTTGTCCTGAAGTGCAACACTGTAGGGGCGGAGTTAGAGGACATATCCTTAGAAGTAGATCCTTTTAGATTTAGGCTTTTTATTCTGCCAACATGCAGTTTGGAATTTTTGAACACCATTAGGTCTCAGCCCGCCCATGTACACCCAAACGGAGTTAGATATTTTATTTCTTCAACTGTCTTGTGTAGAAGGATAGGAGTAGAAATTTTAGACCGTATACTTCGAACCTTTTTTACTATGCTTGGCATGAATAACCTAACCTTCTTTCTCCACTATAGGTGATGCGTTCCGATTGGTATGCTAAAAGATAGGCTTTATTTACCTATGTCGATTATGAGTAATTAAGGATTGAGTCTTACTAACTGTCACTTAGCATTCAATTATTGTCACTTAATCAACCAGAACCTAAGGCAGAGTACCTATCGTGTAGCTAGTCTGTTGGAAAGTATCTACGATTTTATTAAGTTAATTATCGTACTCCCAGGGAAGTGGCAACGGCTTAGTAGTAACTAGCCCTTTTATCCTAACTCCTATCTTATGATCCAGTTATGCAATCTTCATCAAATACTTTGATGAGAGGGTGATTCATTCTCCACTAGGTTTAAGTCTAATTAATCCTAGAAGTGTTTTATAGATGAGTCCTGATTCTATGTTATATTGTTCCTATATGTTGATTGACCTATATTCGAGTATTTTAGACATGTCTTGGCCTGGATTGCAACTATGTTCTATGTCTAAAGGCTACCACATCTGAGTTTCTACGCTACCGCCCCATCGTTAAGGGTAACGGCCCTACTCACGGCTCGGACTAAAGTCAGCAATGAATGGTACCCTATGTCACTTCGGTATCATGCTGCTCGTCTCATAACCGCCGTCATAACACTCTACTCAGCCTACCTAGACTACTTTCAACCAACAGGGTGTTCCGCAGATTATTTTATCTAGTATGGCAGACACCAATACTAATTGGTCGTTAAACTAAACAGGTTATGAATAGACCGTGGTTAGGAATTATCTATAACCCTAATTTCAGTTTAAAAGAACGGCATTAGACATGCAGACATAATGAATATTTAAGCAGGTGGCCATTTCTGGAAAATCATAACAACTTCAACATATAAAATAGATATTCATAAGAATCGTAATCTGATATTCAAATTAATATTTAGATAAAACAATTCGTAAACATACAGAACCTCGTCTAGGGGACCCACTATCATAAAGTAATCACCACTCTATGCAGGTCCAGCCGGCGCTGCAGCTCCTGTATGCTCCTGACTGCTCGATCCTACTCTGCTCGGCAGAGCCTTCGGAGAACGCTCCTCAAACCTAGTAGCAATTGCTTTACCTTACATCCCGGGCTTAAGCAAATTGCCCTAATCTGACTAAGAACACGCACCCTATCTCTCTCTTAGGATCTCCTAACGAAATCCCGGTATTCTATGAATACCAAAAATGAACCTATCTATCGAAGCCTAAGCTCTGAGACTATTTCTCAGAAACTAAGAAAACGAAACACTAAAGAAAGAAGGAAAACTGAAACTGAAACCCGAGTCTCTCAGTGACTTGTGTACTCAAGAACTGTACACTGGAAGTCTCCGAATGACTCAGATCGAGTGGAGAGGAATGATTTCAACTCCTGGAGGCCTGGGGTATTTATAGTAGCTTTCTGGAGTGAAAAATTCCAAAAAATTCGATGTGGGACAAATTCTGGTGCTTCGGGACGCCCGTCCTGGATTGGGACGCCCGTCCTGGTGGCTTGACTGGGTTGGGACGCCCGTCCCGAATTCGGGACGCCCGTCCCGGACCGTTGACCAAGTCAGCATTTCCAAAAATTGCATTTTTGCCCCAAAATTTGCTGTTTTCGTCCAATTTGCTCCTGAAACTTCCAAAATCGAAATTTAAGCAATTTTATGTCAATTTGATTCAATTAAGATCAAATACATTCAAATGTTGCCCTAATTTATGTCTAAAAACATGCTAAAAAGGGTATATGATTTGTGCACATCAAATAACCCCACACTTAGCTTTTTGCTTGTCCTCAAGCAAAGTCTACCTGAAGTTAGTGATCATATGTGCAGTCACTTATGTTTCTAGTCATGTTTTTATTCCAAAAATTCTTCAGACAATTCTTAACACAGGTCTGACTGGTTTGGTTGCTATGACAAGGTCTCAAATGTCTCTAGTAGATTATTATGATCAAGTAGGTTTAAAACTTAACAACTAGATTGAACTCTTCTCTAGTCACAAGGTCTTCCTGATGTGTAGTGTGTGTACTAGTCTAGACCAGATAGTCAACACAATACACTCTCATCTTAACTACTACCAGATAACACTTCGATCCGTCGCTAGACACACTGACAACAGATAACTTTCTGAGTTCTGAGCTTTGGTGATCAGATTTTAATTATTTCGCTCTTAGTGATTTCTTTCGTTTATAGATTAAGGGTATTTTGAGTTTGCTTAGAACACGTCAACTTCAACTACCCATGTAGCGAGTCCCACTCCGATGACTCCCAGATCTACACGACCTTAGGGCATCAGGCTTTAAGTTCCCCGAAGGAGTGGTGCTCGAGTAGCGAAGGCCGCTGGCAAACTACCCTATTTAATTACTCTCTTTTTGTTTCTTTTCACTTTTAGCTCAGAGTCTCATCTAGTCATTCTAATTGTCAATACATCCTCAACTGGTCTAATCTTATCTAGTTAAGTTTTGAAAAGGTAATTGGCTGAGGTCTCTAATCCAGACTAAGTTGTGCTCATTTATCAGGAATTCCCTATTCCTAATCAATAAGTTCAAAATAGTCATCATATTGTCTCCTACTAACCATAACATTCTACCTACATATCATGGACATAAGCAACGTTTAACCAATCATACTGCATTTTGAAGTCTAAAAGAATGAAAAATTTTGAAAAGTTTTTGGAAGGGTGTGAAAATAAGGGGAAAACAAGCAAAATCATGCAAACATTTTGCCAACTGCTACAGTGCACCGTGCACTGCTACCCCACACTTAAGTCTGACACTGTCCTCAGAGTTCATGCATAGCTAAACTACCCCACACATATTTGCAAACAAGAAGAAATGAAAACAAAACATAAAAACTCTTACCCCACACTTATTCGACTAACTAAGGGTAAGAAGGGAAATAAAGCAATGAAAAAAAATTAAAAAAAACAAAACACGAAATAAAATGAAAGAGGCACTCCCTTTACTAGTTGAGCAGAAGGACTTGCTCAGATCTGTCCATTGGCTCTCGGTATGGTTTTAAACGTTGCCCGTTTACTTTTTGAGAGATGTTATCTTGATCCACGATGATGACTGCTCCAAATGGCGACACCTCTGTAATGGTAAACGGACCTGACCAATAACTGTTTAGTTTTCCTGGAAACAATTTCAAACGTGAGTTGTATAATAACACTTTATCACCTGGTTCAAAATTTTTCTGGGATCTAAGTATGTTATCATGTCGAATTTTACTCCTCATTTTAAATTGGAGAGAATTCTCATATGCATTAAACCTCCACTCATCCAATTCATTGAGTTGTAACATCCTATTTTCCTTAGACAAATTATCATCTAGATTGCATTTCTGCAAAGCCCAAAATGCTTTATGCTCTAGTTCGACAGGCAAATGGCATGCTTTTCCGTAAACCAATTTGTAAGGTGAAAATCCTGTAGAGGTTCTATATGCCGTACGAAAGGCCCATAAGGCATCATCTAATTTTATGGCCCAATCTTTACGGTTAACTCCTACAGTTTTTTCTAAAATTCTTTTGATACCTCTATTGGTTACCTCAACCTGCCCATTGTGGGTGATAGGCCGTGGAAAAGTGATGATGAACTCCATATTGCTTGAGTGCTTTCTGCAATTGTGAGTTGCAGAAGTGCGCACCTCTGTCGCTTATGAGGGCTTTGGGACATCCAAATCTGGAAAACAATTTCTTAAGGAATCTACACACAGCTATAGCATCATTAGTAGGCAATGCCTGTGCTTCAGGCCATTTTGAAAAATAATCTACAGCTATACTATGATGTAATTATTTCCAAAGGAAGAAGGAAAAGGACCCATGAAGTCAATACCCCAGATATCAAATATTTCGACACTTTGTATCACCTGCTGGGGTAGACCGTCTCTAGAAGAAATATTACCTGTTCTCTGGCAAGCATCACAGGACTGAATGTATGCTGCTGCATCCTTGAAAATAGTAGGCCAATAGAATCCTGCTTCCAACACTTTCCTGGTAGTGTTGGTGGCAGCCAGATGGCCTCCAGTAGGTCCACAATGACAATGCTCCAGGATCTTATATCCTTCTTCTTCTGAAACGCACCTTCTGATCATCTGATCTTTACAAATTCGAAATAGAAAAGGATCTTCCCAATAGTAATTTTTCAATTCAGCAAAGAATTTCTTTCTTTGCTGCTTATCCATATTACTTGGGAGGGAGTGAGCAACTAAGTAATTGGCAATGTCAGCAAACCACGGAGGAGAAAGGATAGTAGATAATGCAAATAAGTTCTCATCCGGAAATTTATCTGATATTACTGTTTCATCTATTGCTCCTAATCCAGGGTTTTCTAATCTAGACAGATGATCTGCAGCTAAATTTTCAGCCCCTTTCTTATCTCTTATTTCTATATCAAATTCCTGTAGCAATAAAACCCATCTAATCAATCTTGGTTTTGCATCAGTTTTATTGAACAGGTATTTCAAAGCAGAATGATCAGTGTAAACTATTGTTTTAGACAAGATTAGATAAGATCTAAATTTATCAAAAGCATATACTACAGCTAGTAATTCCTTTTCGGTAGTTGTGTAATTCTCCTGAGCATCAGTTAAGGTTTTACTAGCATAGTAAATTACATGAAATTTCTTATCACGTCTTTGTCCTAAAACAACTCCTATTGCATAATCACTAGCATCACACATCAATTCGAAGGGCAAACTCCAATCAGGTGATGTCATAATAGGTGCAGTAGTTAATAGTTCCTTAAGTTTATTAAATGATTTCATGCATTTCTCATCAAAAACGAAAGGAACATCTTTACCCAATAAGTTTGTCAAAGGTCTGGCTATTACTGAAAAATCTTTTATGAAACGCCTATAAAAGCCAGCATGACCTAAGAAACTTCTCACAGATCTTACAGATTTAGGCGGAGGTAGTTTTGAGATCACTTCAATTTTAGCTTTATCTACCTCCATACCTCTCTGCGAAATCTTATGTCCTAAAACAATTCCTTCTTTAACCATGAAATGACATTTCTCCCAGTTTAGAACCAAATTAGATTTTATACAACGTTTAAGCATAGATTCCAGGTTATTCAAACAGATAACAAATGAGTCACCGAACACTGAGAAATCATCCATAAATACTTCCATAGACTCTCCTAACATGTCATCAAAAATAGAGGTCATGCAACGCTGAAATGTAGCAGGGGCATTACATAATCCAAAAGGCATCCTTCTATATGCAAATGTTCCAAAAGGGCAAGTAAACGTAGTTTTATGCTGATCTTCAGGAAAGATAGGAATTTGAAAATAACCAGAAAATCCATCAAGAAAGCAATAAAACATGTGTCCCGATAACCTTTCTAACATTTGGTCAATAAAAGGAAGGGGGAAGTGATCTTTTCGTGTGGCAGTATTTAGTTTCCTATAATCAATGCATACACGATGACCAGTGACAGTTCTAGTAGGAATTAGTTCATCATTTTCATTCCTAATAACTGTTATTCCTCCCTTTTTGGGTACTACTTGCACTGGGCTAACCCATTCACTATCAGAAATAGGATAGATTAGTCCGGCATCTAGTAATTTAATTACCTCTTTCTTCACCACATCACACACATTAGGATTCAACCTCCTTTGAGGTTGCACACAAGGCTTATACTCATTTTCTAAAAGGATCTTATGCGAACAAAAACTAGGATTTATACCTGGTATATCCGCAATTTTGTATGCAAAGGCTCTTTTATTCCTTCTGAGTATGTCCAGTGTTGACTTCTTTTGTTCTGCAGTCAGGTCTGCTGCAAGAATAATGGGAAGCTTTTGTTCAGCGTCTAGGAAGTCGTAACACAGATGGCTTGGTAATTCCTTCAATTCCACTTCTGGGGGCTCTTCTAAAGAGATCTTTTCTAATCCCAACTCATGAGCACCTATCTCAACGAAATCGTTAGTACTGGTTTCATAATCAGAAGTGTCAAAGTCAGGTTTTTCCAGGGCCAAAGAGTCTATATTTAAGACTGGATAATCGGAGATTAAGTCCAACAGGTTAGTTCCAATCAAATGGTCAAATGCATCCACAGAATAACAATCATCATCTAAATGCATAGGATACTTAAGGGTTTCATTCAAGTTGAAAGTCATATCTTCATTTTCTACCCTTAGTTTTATTTGACCATTGTTGACGTCAATCAATGCCTTAGAGGTAGCTAGAAAAGGTCGACCTAGAATCAAGGGTACATCACTTTCACCATTCATATCCATGACAACAAAATCCACAGGAAAGACAAATTTTCCAACCTTTACTAAGAGATCTTCAATTATCCCCCTAGGAATTTTTACTGTCCTATCAGCAAGTTGTATGCACATTCTAGTCGTTTTCAAATCATGCAGACCTAATTTATCAAATAAACTAGATGGCATTACATTTATGCTAGCTCCTAAGTCTGCTAACGCATGCATATTAGTAATATTACCTATTGTACATGGCAAAGTGAAACAACCTGGATCTTTCTTTTTGGAAGGCAATTTGTTCAAGAGAACTGCCGAACATCCTTCATTAAGAATTACTTTGTCCATGTCAATCTTTTTTGTTACTAATAATATCCTTCAGAAATTTAGCATATTTAGGCATTTCAGAAATAACATCAAGAAAAGGTAAATTAACTGAATTTTACCAAAAGTTTTGAAAAACCTCTCGAGTTGCTCCTTATCTTTATTCTGCATTAGTCTTGTAGGGTAAGGTACTCTTGGCCGGTACTCAAGGATGGACTCTTTCTTCTCTTTCTCTGCTACTTTGTTTTCAACTACTGACGGTGTTAATTCCTCAGAGCTATCTTCTTTTTCCTGCACAAAAGTAGAAGTGTGAGAAGATTTTGGGAAAGAAGGATTTAGAGTTTTACCAGATCTCAGAGTTAAGGTCTTGCAATCATTTAATGGGCTGGTCCCAGTGTTGCTAGGTAGCTTTCCTTGTGATCGATGAGGAAGGTGGGTCGATAACTGTCTCATTTGTTTTTCTAATATCTGCAAGGAGGCTTGTGTGTCCTTGACTATCTGCTCAATCTGTGTCTGCCTATTCTCATTTTGTTGAATTCTTTCTGCATGAGCTTCCTGGACCTTCCTGTTTGACTCTATCATCTCCTTGTTAGAGTCGGCAATGCCTTTCAGTATGTCCCTGAATTCTTGCATGGGGTCGATTGGAACGATGTAATTCCTTGGTGCGGGCAGAGCGACTTGATATACTGGCTGAACGCTTTTCCCTTGTTGGGAAGCATTCAATTGATTAGTAATGCTGGCCTTTAGTGCCTCAAATTGATCATCAGTGGAGGTGATGGCCGCATTTACTAGTTGCTTCTTAGCTCGATCACTTGTCCGCCAGTTCTTGCTATTCCTATAGAGCCTCTCCAGAGCATTTCTAGCATCTACATCACTCATTCCATTGAACCCGCTCTGGGGATTGAGTCCATCAAGAACTTGCTTGCCCATGTCCGTCATACCCCCGTAAAATTGCTGGATCAGCAATGCTTCGGTTAGTCCATGTTGGGGGCAGAGCCTGAGTAGCTCCTTAAATCTGTCCCAAGCTTCGATCACTGTCTCATCAGCAGCTTGAGTAAAACTGGACAGAGCCCTTCGATATTCCAGGACCCTTGCTGCAGAGTAGTACTCTTCTAGGAAGGCTTTGCTTAACTCGTCCCAAGAGGTGATGGAGTTAGTAGGTAGCTGGGCCAACCATCTCTTAGCTCTGTCCCTCAGTGAGTAGGGAAAGAGGTTTAGCTTGGTAACTTCTGCAGTATGATCTCCCTTGAGGCCTTCGCAGAGAGAGGAGAAATCGGATAAATGTTCCAGCGGGTGCTCGGTTGCAGTTCCTCCAAACTGAACCCGATTTATTATTAGCTGGATCACATTCGGTTTAAGATCATAGCGAGGGTTTCCAGGGATTTGAATGGCGGATGATACTGGAACAGTCTGTGGATGGATGTAGGATTCAAGGGGAGGTCTTTCAGCAGCCATCTCTGTTATTCGCCTATTAGCTGTACGAATGAGACGTTCAGGATTCTCAACTGGTGTTTCAAGGTTAGCTACTGAAGTTCGAGTCATGCAACTACAGAGAAGAATGCGTTTAAGCCTGAGCAAACTGGTTAGTGGAGTTACACGGGGAGTGAAAAATAAAAAATTCGGAAGAAAAACAACTAATTAACTATGAAAGGGAAAAAAGAAAAATAATACAAAAGATAGGAAACTTACCATTGAACAAGAAAAATACAATTTTTTTTCGAGTTTTGAATTTTCCATTTTTTTTTTGTTTTTTCGAAAGCAGTTAAATTTCCTCAATATGGTTTTAGAATAATTTTCTAAAATTTGATTATCTTAAGTGTCTTAATTCCAGATAACATCTAGAATTAATCAGTTATGATAACCCTATATTTCGGAAATTGATTGTCTAACTGGTATAAGACAAGTGTTGGGTCTAAAGTCTAGGTTACTACCGTTACCTATCATAAGCCTCTAGAATTTTGATCAGGAATCCTAAATTCATTATGATATTTCCCCGGCAACGGCGCCAAAAATCTGATGCGTTCCGATTGGTATGCTAAAAGATAGGCTTTATTTACCTATGTCGATTATGAGTAATTAAGGACTGAGTCTTACTAACTGTCACTTAGCATTCAATTATTGTCACTTAATCAACCAGAACCTAAGGCAGAGTACCTATCGTGTAGCTAGTCTGTTGGAAAGTATCTACGATTTTATTAAGTTAATTATCGTACTCCCAGGGAAGTGGCAACGACTTAGTAGTAACTAGCCCTTTTATCCTAACTCCTATCTTATGATCCAGTTATGCAATCTTCATTAAATACTTTGATGAGAGGGTGATTCATTCTCCACTAGGTTTAAGTCTAATTAATCCTAGAAGTGTTTTATAGATGAGTCCTGATTCTATGTTATATTGTTCCTATATGTTGATTGACCTATATTCGAGTATTTTAGACATGTCTTGGCCTGGATTGCAACTATGTTCTATGTCTAAAGGCTACCACATCTGAGTTTCTACGCTACCGCCCCATCGTTAAGGGTAACGGCCCTACTCACGGCTCGGACTAAATTCGGCAATGAATGGTACCCTATGTCACTTCGGTATCATGCTGCTCGTCTCATAACCGTCGGCATAACACTCTACTCAGCCTACCTAGACTACTTTCAACCAACAGGGTTGTTTCGCAGATTATTTTATCTAGTATGGCAGATACCAATACTAATTGATGTCTGTTAAACTAAACAGGTTATGAATAGACCGTGGTTAGGAATTATCTATAACCCTAATTTCAGTTTAAAAGAACGGCATTAGACATGCAGACATAATGAATATTTAAGCAGGTGGCCATTTCTGGAAAATCATAACAACTTCAACATATAAAATAGATATTCATAAGAATCGTAATCTGATATTCAAATTAATATTTAGATAAAACAATTCGTAAACATACAGAACCTCGTCTAGGGGACCCACTGTCATAAAGTAATCACCACTCTATGTAGGTCCAGCCGGCGCTGCAGCTCCTGTATGCTCCTGACTGCTCGATCCTACTCTGCTCGGCAGAGCCTTCGGAGAACGCTCCTCAGACCTAGTAGCAATTGCTTTACCTTACATCCCGGGCTTAAGCAAATTACCCTAATCTGACTAAGAACACGCACCCTATCTCTCTCTTAGGATCTCCTAACAAAATCCCGGTATTCTATGAATACCCAAAACGAACCTATCTATCGAAGCCTAAGCTCTGAGACTATTTCTCAGAAACTAAGAAAACGAAACACTAAAGAAAGAAGGAAAACTGAAACTGAAACCCGAGTCTCTCAGTGACTTGTGTACTCAAGAACTGTACACTGGAAGTCTCCGAATGACTCAGATCGAGTGGAGAGGAATGATTTCAACTCCTGGAGGCCTGGGGTATTTATAGTAGCTTTCTGGAGTGAAAAATTCCAAAAAATTCGATGTGGGACAAATTCTGGTGCTTTGGGACACCCGTCCTGGATTGGGGCGCCCGTCCTGGTGGCTTGACTGGGTCGGGACGCCCGTCCCGAATTCGGGACGCCCGTCCCGGACCGTTGACCAAGTCAGCATTTCCAAAAATTGCATTTTTGCCCCAAACTTTGCTGTTTTCGTCCAATTTGCTCCTGAAACTTCCAAAATCGAAATTTAAGCAATTTTATGTCAATTTGATTCAATTAAGATCAAATACATTCAAATATTGCCCTAATTTATGTCTAAAAACATGCTAAAAAGGGTATATGATTTGTGCACATCAATAGGCCTAGCATGGTAACCCTTTTTGAGCCAGCTTCCAATAAGTTAGGGTCATGGAGGGAGAAATGGGTGTGTGGAGTCCAAATCGGGCTTCCCCTTCCTACCGAAGTGTAAGGCACTCAGAGCTTGGCACCCAATAAAAATGAATGTCAAGTACTCGGACTCCGATAGGAAATTTATAGACTACATCCAGAGCGAGCTCGAAGGCGACCCAAAAACCCAAACCAAAATTTTTCTAACAAGCGAACTTATCGCTGATGAGAGTAGGCACCCTTGTGGGATAGGGGGGCTATCAGTGGATGACCGCCGAAGAGAGTTGGGCTTGGATGATATTGAGGAGTACCAGGTGTGGAGGTTGCACCCGAAGAGGGTGTTTTTCGATGAATGCCCGAAGTGCTCCGATCCCAATAGGCCTAACTGCAGAGTGGCCAAGGCTAGCAATTTACTTGTAGTATTTTTTTGAGATTTTTTTTTTTCACTTCGCTATTGACACTGTTCTCTTTGATGTAGCAATGGTGGCCAACTTCACAGAGAAGAGGGAAGGTGAGAGACGAGCACTTGATGCAGCACTTTGTGCCTCTTCAGTGAACCCCGCTTGTGTTGTGGAGCAGAATTCGGTGGCGGCAGCTGCTACTTCTGGTGAGGCCATCAAGCATTCTACTGGTCAACAGACTTCAGCGAGGAAGTCTCCCTAGGCGCCAAGGGCCCCATCAACGAATAAGGGGAAGGACCCCGTCTCCCCCCAGCAAAAGAGAGGCCGTGAGGGGGCTGATGTGGAGCAATCCAGGAAGAGAGTTCCAAAGGGTCCCCGCCTAAAGGACTCGGCGGGGTGATATGCATAAATCATATCACTTTTTAGCATGTTTTAGGCACAATTTAGGGCAAAATTGGAGTTAAATCATTCTCAATTAACTGTTATTAACATAATTTCGCAGTTTTTGTGATTTTGGAAGTTTCATGTGAAATATGCAAGAAAATGGCAAATTTCGAGGCAAAAACATGATTTTCGGAAGTTCAGAAGTCAGGACGGGCGTCCCGACCTGGTCAAAGACTCGGGACAGGCGTCTCGACCCGGTCAAAGACCCGGGACAGGCGTCTCGACCCGGTCAAAGACCCGGGACAGGCGTCTCGACCCGGTCAAAGACCCAGGACGAGCGTCTCGACCCGGTCAACGCGTCGGGACGGGCATCCAGGACCTGGGACGGGTGTCCTGACCCGGTCAACAGATCGGGACAGGCGTCCTGACCCGGTCAACAGATCGGGACAGGCGTCCTGACCCGGTCAACAGATCGGGACAGGTGTCCTGACCCGGTCAACAGATCGGGACAGGCGTCCTGACCCGGTCAACAGATCGGGACAGGCGTCCCGAACCCCTGTACAGACTCCCACATCATTTTCTGCATAAAAAATCACTCAGCTCCCCTACTATAAATACCCCAGGACTTCCACAGTTGAAACCATCCCTCTCCACTTGATCTGAATCATTCAGTGGCTTCTAGTACACAGTTTTCTACTGTTTACGAGTCATTCAGTGATCTCAGGTATTTTTGTTCAAGTAGATTTCAGTATACGAGAGTGTCTCGTGTTCTTTGTTTTTTGAGAGTCTGTCTCAGGATCTTAGAATACGACTAGATAGGGTTTATTTTTAGTATTCGTAGAATACCCGGGATTTCGTTAGGAGATCCTAAGAGAGCACTAGGCGTTCGAAGAATTATTCAACATGGCTTTGCTTAAGTCGAGGAGGGAAGGAAAGGAAGGCAAAGCAATAGCTACTAGGGTAAGGAGGCGTTCTCTGAAGGTTTTG
Organism: Asclepias syriaca; assembly: GCA_027405835.1. Lineage (NCBI taxonomy): Eukaryota > Viridiplantae > Streptophyta > Magnoliopsida > Gentianales > Apocynaceae > Asclepias > Asclepias syriaca. The sequence goes on along the minus strand of CM049928.1, from coordinate 9,493,326 downwards.
TCGAGCAGAGTCGGGTCAAGTAGTCCAGGATATACAAGCAATTGTTCTATCAGCGGACCTAATAAAGGGTGAATACTTTATGGTGGTGGTCCCCTTGTTCCTCTCTTTATATCTTTGTACTGTGTTTGTCCAAATACCCATTTGAATACTAAATTATGATATTATGAATATGTGTTTTGCATTTTGAAGATATTTACATTTTTCCAGAAAGGTCACTAGCTTAATTATCATTATGACTGTATATCTATTTGCTCTTTTAAATCAGATGAACGGTTATAGAAAATTCCTAACCACGGTCTAATCATAACCTGTCTAGTTTAACAGGCCTTAATTTAGGGCTTTGTGTGAGGACGGAAGCATTAAGGTGTGCCATATTAGATGAAATAACCTATAGATCACCATGTTTGTTAAAGTAGTCTAAGTAGGCTGAGTTCGTGTGTTTATGCCGGCGTTAGGGCGAGCGGCATGATCTCCTGAGTGACACAGGACTTTCATGGATGCCTTTAGCTCAAACCGTGAGTAGGGCCGTCAATGGCGATGGGGCGGTTCATCAGATAACTCGGATGTGGTACACAAGTAGAATCAGTATATAATTTCAATCTAGACCAAGATATATCTAAAATACTCGAAGATAGGTCAATCAACATGTAGAAACAATATAACATATATCAGAACACTGTCTGTAAAATACACTTGCATGCTTAATGAACTTGAACCTAGTGTAGAATGGATCAACCTCTCATCAAAGATATTGACGAATGATTGCATAACTGGATAATAAAATGAGAGTTAGGGTAAAAGGATAGTTACTACTAAGCCGTTACCACTTCCCTGGGAGTACGATAAATTCTTAAATTAAAATCGTAGGTACTTTCCAATAAACTAGCTACATGATAGGTACTATGTCTTAGGTTCTAATTGATTAAGTGATAACATAGATGCTAAATGTGACAATTAGTAATTCTAAGTCCTTAATTATTCATTATCGATATAGGGTAAATAAAAACCTATTTTTAGCATATCAGTCGGAATCACACCAGATTTTTGGCACCGTTGCCGGGGAAATATCATAACAAATTTAGGAATCCTGATCAAAATTCTAGAGCCTTACGATAGGTAACGGTAGTAATCTATACCTTAGACATAACACTCACTTTAATCTAGTTAGACAATGAGTTTCCTGAAAAATAGGGTTATCATAACTAATTAATTTTAGAAATTATCTGAAATTAAGAAATTTAGGATAATCAAATTTTAGAAAATTATTCTAAAACCTTATTAAGGAAATTGCTTTCGGAAAAAAAATCCTGAAAAATATTTTCTTGTTCTAAATTTTTCTTTCCTCTTTGTTTTACTCTTTTGTTTGTTTTGTTATTCGTTTTTTCTAACCAGACTCTATACTCATAGATGAAGAGAACAAGAGCAGCTACAAACCAAGCAAAGAAATTAGAAAATCCAGACGCTCTAGTTCGAAAGAAGAAGAAACCAGAAGGACCATCTAGGCCTTGAACCAGAAGTACCACGGGAGAACAATCCCCCATAACCTATAAACATAGACTCAAGCCTAGATACCAGTGATTTAGTGAGAAGATTCTTAAACACCCGTGAACCCAGTCCCACAAAAGAGGAGGACCCTTCTGAAGAGACCTTTCCTCCAAGTGAAGAACCTCAGAAATCTCCAATTCACACTCCTGCCCAAAGAGCTCCTAAAAATCTACAACCCCTTGACCAAACCCAAAACTCACCAACATCTCCTGAGTACACCCCAACACCTAACGAGCACACACTTTCATCCGGAGGAAGTACTAATAGTTTTCAGTCAGTTTTGTCTGTGCAGATAGATACTTTGACTCACAGGATCTACCAGATGGATCAAACAACCGCGAGCAGATTCTGTCACTTAGAACAAAGCATTCTGAATATCACAGCCAACATGGACCAACTCAGGGCCACAGTAAGCCTCCAAGAAAGCCAAGGTGCACAGATACTACGGGAGTTAGCTGAAATACGAGATGAGCAAGGAAGGCAAAGGGATGAGATGAGAGCTATGCGAGTAGAGATGTGAGAGATAAGGAACAAAGACCGATAGAAAAAGGGAAGATTCTTTTTATTTTCAGTAAATAAATTGTTTGAACTAAAGTCTAATAACTGACCCCTACTTTTTATTTTCAAAATTTAAATGGGTCTTTTATTTTATTCGGGAATTTTTCTTCAGACATTTTTTCAATTCTTTGAGAAAAATGAATGTGTTAAAAACACAATTTATTTTTTATTAATTAAATTGTGTGAATTTAGTCTTTTGTTTTTCTAAAAATGTTTGCTAAATAGGAAGTAAGGATATGATTAGGGCAGTTATGATTTTTGAAAAGAGAATAAGACTGAGAATTTTTGTAAAGGCTTTTAACAACTTATGTATTACATAGGCTAACCATGAAGATCTGTTAAAAATTATAATTGTTTTTGGTGTATAAAGATTTGCAGGGAATTTCGAAAAAAAAGAAGAAATTTTTTTTCCCAGAAGCGGCATGCATCCTGACTTCGGGACGAGCGTCCCGAGGGCGGCTCCTCTCTCTAAATATTCAAATTTTCCCATTTCCTCCCAAATCAACCACAAAAAATCATCTCTCTACAAAATTCTCTCCAAAAAATTATCTCCAAAATTTGGCAAACTCTTGAAATTTTAAATCTCAATTTTCCCTCCAAAAATTTGAACTTTTGAATTTCCTTCCAAAAATTCAAATTTCCCTCCAAAATTCGAATTTCCCGCCAAAAACTCAAAATCCTTCCCTAAACAAAATCCACCATTCGGAATTCGAATTTGAATTTTCTTTCCCACCAAATTCTCGAACTTTCTCGAACTCCTTCAAACAAATGGCTCCCAAATGCGCACGTATTACTTCTTCCATGATTGTCACATATGTGGCACACCCTTTCATGCTTTTTCCCTCCATACCAGCATATCAGGAGAGGTGCCATGGACACATCGGGCGCAGCGTACTGGTTGGTAGAATGCTCGACTGGGCAGCAGTTTGGACACTGGGAGTCGAGCAGGAGGTCCAATGCATACTCGACGTACTACCATACAGTTGAGTTTTCATCGTCACCGAGCTGACCTACCTCGAGCTGGTATGTGAGTTCTACGCTTCCTTTACATTCCAGCAAGAGCATATCACATTCCAATTGGGCGGAATGGACCGATCGATGAGCATGGCCGAGTGTGGCATCTCCTTGGGAATTTGGCGGAGGGAGGAGCTGGATACGCCCCCCTACACTACAGCAGTACGAGACTTCACCTCTGCGGACGTCTCCACCGCCTGGGCCTAGATCTGTACGACTGGCATCCCCTACCAGCATGGCTTCGCGAAAGCCACAGGTATTCATCCTGCCCTTCGCTATTTACATGCTATCATAGCGCATACTCTGGCAGGGCATCGTACTGCCCCAGGGAATGTCACCCAGATGGAGACATTCCTCCTAGCCAACATGCACAGGGGTACTACTGTGGAGATGGCCCGACTCATTACCGTCATCATGCGAGGTTTTGCCACAGACACTCGGAAGCATTATCTAGGGCTCGGGCCGTTCATCACTCGGATAGCCCATTACCTAGAGCTAGACATCGAGGGCTCAGAGTTGACCCAGATTGCCCCGACCATCATTCCTATGGACTTCACTATTCTACGGAACATGGGAATGGTCGTACGGGATACAACTAGGCGCTACTCCATCCATACAAAGCAGCATGGAGAGTCATCAGTACCGGGACCGGCCACATAACATACACCACTGACCCATACATTCGTACCACGCACCCTTTAGAGCGACATGTGTCGCAATGATTGGCGGAACTCACTGCCCGACATAGCCGGGATATGGCAAACATTGAGAGACGGATGACGATGATGGAAGACAGAATCAGCATGGCCAGTAGTAGGGTCGAGGAGGTTTTTCAACAGACTTCCCGATTGGTTGAAGGCCCCGAGGTCTACTTCTGGTCACTCGATGATGATGAGTTCGGTTCTTAGTTTCTCTTTTTCCTTTTTCTTTCTTTCATTTTTCCTGCTTTATGTGTGATTATGTGATAAGTCTGGGTTGTATGAAATATGAATCTTTGTATGAAAAACGTTGATTTATATGACATACCAACATTGTTTCTTTTATTATATTTTGTTATTTCTATTACCTTCCTGTTTTGTTGCTTTATTTTCTTTCTCTTCCCCTTAATTAGTCAAATAAGTGTGGGGTAAGAGTTTTATATGTTATGTTTTAAACTTTTATTTTTCAAATAAGTGTGGGGTGATTAGATATGCATGAACACTGAGGACAATGTAAACCTTAAGTGTGGGGTAGCAATGTACACTGTGCACTGTAGTAGCAGTAAAATTATTTTGCATGTTTTCTCCATATTTCTGACTAAAATTGCACCCTTCCAAAAAAAATTCATATTTTTCACTCTTTCAGACTTCAAAATGCAGTTGTGAATGGTAAAGAAATGCTTATGTCTATGATATGTGGGTAGAGCATTATGATCAGTAGGAAACAATGTGATAACTTTATTGAATTCCTCGATTAGAAATAGGGAATTCCTGATAATTGAGCACAACCTAGTTTGGATTAGAGACATCAACCAATTACCTTTTCAAGACTTAACTAAATAATATTAGACCGGTTGAGGATGTATTAGCAATTTGAATGACTAGATGATGCTCTGAGCTGGAAGTGAAAAAAGTTAAATAAATAGGGTAGTTTGCAAGCGTCCTTTGCTACTCGAGCATCACTCCTTAAGGGGACTTAAAGCCTGATGCCCTTAGGTCGTGTAGATTTGGGAGTCATCGGAGTGGGACTCGCTACATGGGTAGTTAAAGTTGATGTGTGAAAGAGAACACAAAAATACCCTGAACAATCAATCTAAAAATACATACCCCAGTGTGTTCTTATATTGAAATTCTTAATTGAAAAACCTTGACACCAAAGCTCAGAACTCAGAAGGTTGTTTGTTGTTGTTATGTCTAGCGACTGGTCGAAGTATTATCTGGTAAGAGTTAAGAGAAGACTATATTGTGTTGACAATCTAGTCTGGACTAATACACACACTACACATCAAGAAGACCTCGTGACTAAGAGTCGAGTTCAGTCTAGTTATTAAATTGTTAATCCTGCCTGACCATGATAATCTACTAAGACATTTGAGACCTTGTCATAGCAACTTAACCAGTCAGGCCTGTTTTATTAATCATCTGACTTCGTGATCAATTTTGGCATAAAAACATTGCTAGCAATTTTAAGTGACTGCACCTATGATGTAAAATTCAATAATTTCATGTAGACTTTGCTTGAGGACAAGCAAAAAGCTAAGTGTAGGGTTTATGATATGCATAAATCATATCACTTTTTAGCATGTTTTTAGGCACAATTTAGGGTGAAATTGGAGTTAAATCATTCTCAATTGACTGTTATTAACACAATTTCGCAGTTTTTGTGATTTTGGAAGTTTCAAGTGAAATATGCAAGACAATGGCAAATTTTGGGGCAAAAATGTGATTTTCGGAAGTTCAGAAGTCAGGATAGGCGTCCCAAGACTAGGACGGGCGTCCCGACCCGGTCAAAGACCCGGGACGGGCATCCCGACCCAGTCAAAGCACCGGGATGGGCGTCCTAACCTGGTCAATAGATTGGGACAGGAGTCCCAGATTCGGGATAGGCGTCCCAAACCCTTGTACAGACTCCCACATCGTTTTCTGCATCAAAAATCACTCAGCTCCCTTGCTATAAATACCCCAGGACTTCCACAATTGAAATCATTCCTCTCCACTTGATCTGAATTATTCAATGGCTTCCAGTACACAGTTTTCTACTATTTACGAGTCATTCAGTGATCTCATGTATTTTTGTTCAAGTAGATTTCAGTATACGAGAGTTTCTCGTGTTCTTTGTTTTTTGAGAGTCTATTTCAGGATCTTAGAATACGACTAGATAGGGTTTATTTTTAGTATTCATAGAATACCCAGGATTTCGTTAGGAGATCCTAAGAGAGCACTAGGTGTTCGAAGAATTATTCAACAAGGCTTTGCTTAAGCCGAGGAGGGAAGGGAAGGAAAGAAAAGCAATAGCTACTAGGGTAAGGAGGCGTTCTCTAAAGGTTCTGTCGAGCAGAGTCGGGTCAAGCAGTCCAGGATATACAAGCAGTTGCTCCATCAGTGGACCTAATAAAGGGTGAATACTTTATGGTGGTGGTCCCCTTGTCCCTCTCTTTATATCTTTGTACTGTATTTGTCCAAAGACCCATTTGAATACTAAATTATGATATTATGAATATATGTTTTGCATGTTGAAGATATTTACATTTTTCCAGAAAGGTCACCAGCTTAATTATCATTATGACTGTATATCTATTTGCTCTTTTAAATTAGATGAACGGTTATAGATAATTCCTAACCGCGGTCTAATCATAACCTGTCTAGTTTAACAGGCCTTAATTTAGGGCTTTGTGTGAGGATGAAAGCATTAAGGTCTACCATATTAGATGAAATAAACTATAGATCACAATGTTTGTTAAAGTAGTCTAAGTAGGCTGAGTTCGTGTGTTTATGCCGGCATTAGGGCGAGCGGCATGATCTCCTGATTGACACGGGACTTTCACGGATGCCTTTAGCTCGAACCGTGAGTAGGGCCGTCAATGGCGATGGGGCTGTTTATCAGATAACTCATATGTGGTACACAAGTAGAATCAGTATATAATTGCAATCTAGACCAAGATATATCTAAAATACTCGAAGATAGGTCAATCAACATGTAGAAACAATATAACATATATCAGAACACTATTTGTAAAATACTCTTGCATGCTTAATGAACTTGAACCTAGTGTAAAATGGATCAACCTCTCATCAAAGATATTGATGAATGATTGCATAACTGGATAATAAAATGAGAGTTAGGATAAAAGGATAGTTACTACTAAGCCGTTACCACTTCCTTGGGAGTACGATAAATTCTTAAATTAAAATCGTAGGTACTTTCCAATAGACTAGCTACACTATAGGTACTCTGCCTTAGGTTCTGATTTATTAAGTGACAACATAGATGCTAAATGTGACAATTAGTAATTCTAAGTCCTTAATTATTCATAATCGATATATGGTAAATAAAAACCTACTTTTAGCATATCAGTCGGAATCACACCACGGGGCTAAGAGAATTGGCCCCTGTCACCGCGCAGACCCTGGCGCTGCGTTCCGTCGAAGGGGAAAGCTCCCAAGGTGTCTAATTCCCTTAGACCCGTGACGGGTTCATGGTTTCGGAGTCCAAGCGTGATCGAGAGAGGCTCGTCTAGAAAATTCAATGGGCGACTCCGCCCCTGGTTAACTTGCATATTTCTAACCCCAAGGTTTGTAGGATTTTTGGCAGAGTTGCCATTAACTGGCCCATGGACTCCGACACCTTCAACAACATCCGGCACGCTTGTAATACCCTAATTTTATTTTTGGGACTTTATATATAATTTAAATAGTGTGAGGACTAAATAGTAAATAGTTATAAGTGGAACATAAGAGTAATTATAAATAGAGGCATAAACATGATTATTAGGTATTTACTAGGGTTTTCTTTTATCCCTTTCAGAACGGGATAGTCATCAGAGACCGGGGTTTTTTTTAAATACCGAGAAGTTGATGAAAGAGGTAAGTAGTTTTTAGTGTTTTTTATTATTAGGATCGTAAGATTAAGATATCGGTTATGAATTTAGTTTTAACATTCTTATTATATGGATCTTTGATAGAGTCCGAAGGGGATTTAGGAGCAGAATATTTAAGTTAATCGAAAAGTACGTCAAGCGCTCAACCGAGGTAGGTGGACTATCCCTCTCCGTTGTTTTTATCTATAGTATGGACATTTTTTTAAGTATTGAATTTGTAGGTTATGATATGTGAAAAGACTTGTTTGATTAATTGTTATCTGCCTAGTAGAATTAAGTAGACATTTTTTTTGGACTATAGAATTTTATCTATAGTCCAAAACTTGACGTGGACTTTCCACAAACTGTCCAGGATATTTTATATACTTGTGTTATTTGTTTTTATTCATCAAAAAAAAAAATATATATATATATATATTTCAAACCGCCGAATTCAATAATTGTTGTGATTATATTTCCAGAAATTTTCGTGATTATAATTCCAGAAATTTTCGTGATTATATTTCTAGAAATTGTCGTGATTATATTTCCAGAAATTTCCATGATTATATTTCCTTATTATTTTTAATATATATATATATATATAGTCTAAAACCCGCCGAATTCAGAAATTGACGTGGTTATATTTTCGGAGATTGCCGTGATTATATTTCCTTACTCTTTTTATTATATAAAAATATTGATTAAATATTATATATGTATACATGTATGTAAATATATATATATTGAATAATATAAATTGCCCCTATGTTGACAAGGAATAAACGCTGACGTGGCCTTTTGCCACCTGGCACAGTGGGACCCATCATTTCGATTGAATCTTATTCATCGAACCCGATGGAACCACAAGACAGCGAAGTCTTCGGATTTGATACCACCCACTTCGTGTGTCCTTTTGTTTGCCAGTTTCTTCTAGAAGATTCCTCAAAGGATATTTTTGACCAAACATTTCATATTAAAGATATTCATGAAAAGTATCTCATATAATATTCCTACAACAGTGGGATATTTCAGAATATGGTAACCGTCAGATTCTTCATAATTCACCACCTACCTATTTCTTAGGGTGATTTGCATCTATAAATACCACCCTCGTAGAGGTAAAAGGTAAGACCAGATAACTCAACAATTTCTTTGCTAAATCATATAATTCCTAGTCAGATTCAGAATTCTGACTTTATCATCGGAGGGTTCGTCAGAGGTCCTCCACCCTCTGTCTCGAACTTCTCTTTTTTGCAGATATTCACGGACCAAAATTTTCATCAAATCATAAACGCTGCATCCACCGTGGCAACGACATTTGGCAGAGATCATCAGGCGACGACTGTTCATCAACACGTGGCGTCGAACCAATTTTTGACTAATCAGTTTGGTTCTGTTACCAGGAAATGAACTCGGGTCTCTTGAGTGAAAGCCAGATATCATAACCGCTGGATGATAATAGAACTAAATTGATTAGTCAAAAATCAGTTCGACGCCACGTGTTGATGAAGCGGCGTCGTCTGATAATCTCTGCCAAATGTCACTGCCAAGGTGGATGCATCGTTTGTGATTTGATGAAGATTTCAGTTCGTGAATATCTGCAAAACAGAGAAGCTCGAGATCGAGGGTGGAAGACCTCTGACGAACACTTCGATGATAAATTCAGAATTCTGAATCTGACTAGGGATTATATGATTTAGCAGAGAAATTGTTGAGTTATTTGGCCTAACCTTTTACCTTTATGAGGGTGATATTTATAGATGTAAATCACCTTGAGAAATAGGTAGGTGGTGAATTATGAAGAATCTGACGGTTACCAGATTCTGAAATATCACACTGTTGTAGGGATATTCAATGAGATACTTTTCATGAATATTTTTATGATGAAATGTTTGGTCAAAAATACGTTTTGAGGAATCTTCTAGAAGAAACTGTGATATGCATAAATCATATCACTTTTTAGCATGTTTTAGGCATAATTTAGGGTGAAATTGGTGTTAAATCGTTCTTAATTGATTGTTATTAACTCAATTTTATAGTTTTTGTGATTTTGGAAGTGTCAGGTGAAAAGTACAAGAAAATGGCAAATTTCGGGGCAAAAACGTGATTTTCAGAAGTCGGGATGGGCGTCAAGAACCCAGGACGGGCGTCCAGGACTTGGGACGGCCGTCCTTACCTGGTCAACAAGCCGGGACGGGCGTCCCAGATCCAGGACGGGCGTCTCGAGTGCCTGGTCAAAGTCCCACATTGAATTTTTGAGAGAAATTCACCCAGTTCCCCTACTATAAATACCTCAGGCCTTCCTCAGTTGAAATCATTCCTCTCCACTCGATCTGAGTCATTTAGTGACTTCAAGTATATAATTTTCCATAGTATACAAGTCACTTAGTGTTCTCAGGTTTTTAGTGTAGGTTTATTTATATTTTTAGAGAGTGTCTCGTGTTCTTCGTTTCTGAGAGTTTGTCTCAGATCTTAGAATACGACTAGATAGGTTCATTTTCGGTATTCATAGAATACCCGAGATTTCGTTAAGAGATCCTAAGAGGGCACTAGGCGTTCGAAGAGTCAGTCAACATGGTTGTGCTTAAGCTGGGTATTAAGGTAAAGCACAGCTACTAAGCTGAGGAAGCGTCCTCCGAATGTTCTGTCGAGTAGTCCAACATATACAAGCAGTTGCTCCATTAGCGGATTACGTAAAGGGTGAATACTTTATGGCATCGATCCCCTTGTCCCTCTCTTTATATGTCTATACTGTGTTCGTCCAAATATGTATTATGAATATTGAACTATGATTATATGAATATGTGTTATGCATGTTGAAGTACTTTATATTTTTCGGAAATGGTCACCATCTTAACTATCATTATGATTGCATGTCTACTGTAGTTTCTTTTAAACTAGATGAATGGTTATAGACAACTCCTAACCACGGTCTAATCATAACCTGTTTAGTTTAACAGGCATTAATTTAGGACTTCCCCGTCGGGAAGCATTAATGGCTGTCATATTAGATGAAATAACCTATAGATCACCATGTTTGTTAAAGTAGTCTAAGTAGGCTGAGTTTGTACGTTTATGCCAGCGTTAGGGCAAGCGGCATGATCTCCTAAGTGACATAGGACTTTCATGGATGCCTTTAGCTCAAACCGTGAGTGGGGCCGTCATTAAGGTAGTGCGGTTTATCAGGTAACTCAGATGTGGTACACCTTTAGACTCAGTACATAATTGCAATCTAGACAAAGATATATCTAAAATACTCGAAGATAGGTCAATCAACATGTAGGAATAGTATAACATAAAATCAGAACATTATCTGTAAAACACTCTTTAGGCTTAAATAGACTTAAACCTAGTGGAGAATGAATCACCCTCTCATAAAAGATTTTGATGAATGATTGCATAGCTAGATCATAAGATAAGAGTTAGGGTAAGAGGATAGTTACTACTAAGCCGTTACCACTTCCCTGGGAGTACGATAATTGATTTAATTAAAATCGTAGATACTTTCCAACAAACTAGCTACACGATAGGTACTCTGCCTTAGGTTCTGATTGATTAAGTGACAGTATAGAGACTAAATGTGACAATTAGTCAGTCTAAGTCCTTAATTACTCATAATCAACATAGGGTAAAATAACACCTATTTTAGCATATCAGTCGGAAACCCATCAGATTTTGGCGCCGTTGCCGGGGACATATCATAATGAATTTAGGATTATTGGCCACAATTCTAGAGACTTATGATAGGTAACGGTAGTAATCTATACCTTAGACCTAACACTTATTTCATGCTAGTTAGACAATCAGTTTCCGAAATATAGGGATCATAACTAATTAATTTTAGACATTATCTGAAATTAAGACATTTAGGATAATCAAATTTTAGAAAATTATTCTAAAACCATTTTGAGGGAATTTAACTGCTTTCGAAATACAATATAAAATGAAAAAAATGTTAAAAATTTAAAACCAGAAAAAAATGTATTTTTCTTGCTCATCAGTAAGTTGTTCTTCTTCCCTATCTCTTGTATTATTTGTTCTTTCATAGTTGAACATTTGTTTTCTTTCAATTTTTCTAATCTTTCACTTCCTGTGTTACTCCACTAACCAGTTTGCTCAGGCTTAAACGTATTCTTCTCTATAGTTGCATGACTCGAACTTCAGAAACTAACCTTGAACCCCCAGTTGAAAATCCCGAACGTCTCATCCGTACAGCTAATATGCGAAGAACAGAGATGGCTACTGAAAGACCTCCCCTCGAATCCTACATCCAGCTACAGACTGTTCCAGTATCATCCGCCATTCAAATCCCTGGAAACCCTCGCTATGATCTTAAACCAAATGTGATCCAGCTGATTATAAATCGGGTCAAGTTTGGAGGAACTGCACCGAGAATCCGCTAGAACACTTATCCGACTTCTCCTCTCCGTGCGAAGGCCTCAAGGGAGATCATACTGCAGAAGTAACCAAACTAAACCTCTTTCCCTACTCACTCAGGGACAAAGCTAAGAGATGGTTGGCCCAGCTACCTACTAACTCCATCACCTCGTGGGATGAGTTAAGCAAAGCCTTCCTGGAAGAATACTACTCTGCAGCAAGAGTCCTAGAATATCGAAGGGCTCTATCTAGTTTTACTCAAGCTGCTGATGAGACATTGATCGAAGCTTGGGACAGATTCAAGGAGCTACTCAGGCTCTGCCCCCAACATGGACTTACCGAATCACTGCTGATCCAGCAATTCTACGGGGGTATGATGGACATGGGAAAGCAAGTTCTTGATGGACTCAATCCCCAGAGCGATTTCAATGGAATGAGTGATGTAGATGCTAGAAACGCTCTGGAGAGGCTATATAGGAATAGCAAGAACTGGCGCACGAGTGACCGAGCTAAGAAACAACCAGTAAATGCGGCCCTCGCCTCCACAGATGATCAGGAGATGTGTCTGATACGCGAAAATCGTATCACCTTTTTAGCATGTTTTTATATATAATTTAGGGTGAAATTGAGAGTAAATTGATCTTAAATGTTTATTATTTACTTAATTTCACAGTTTTTATGATTTTGGAAGTGCCAGGTGAAAAGTAGACGAAAACAGCAAATTTTGGGGCAAAAACACATTTTTTTGGAAATGTTGACTTGGTCAAAGGGTCAGGACGGACGTCCCGAACCCGGGACGGGCGTCCAGGACTCGGGACGGGCGTCCAAGATTCGGGACGGGCGTCCAAGATTCGGGACGGGCGTCCCGACTTGGTCAACAGATCAGGACGGGCTTCCCGAACCCCAAGAACCAGTCCCACATCGAATTTTTGATGAAAAATCACCCCGGGAAGCTGCTATAAATACCTCAGGCCTCCAGCAGTTGAAATCATTCCTCTCCACTCGATCTGAGTCATTTAGTGGTTTCCAGTGTACACTTCTCTAGTACACAACTCACTCATAGACTCGGATCTCAGTTTTCTTTCTTATTAGTGTTTTGTTTTAGTTTCTGAGAAATAGTCTCAGATCTTAGGCTTCTATAGGTACTTTCCAACAGACTAGCTACACGATAGGTACTCTGCCTTAGGTTCTGATTGATTAAGTGACAGTAATTGAATGCTAAGTGACAGTTAGTAAGACTCAGTCCTTAATTACTCATAATCGACATAGGTAAATAAAGCCTATCTTTTAGCATACCAATCGGAGCTGCATCAGATTTTTGGCACCGTTGCCGGGGAAATATCATAATGAATTTAGGATTCCTGATCAAAATTCTAGAGGCTTATGATAGGTAACGGTAGTAACTTAGACTTTAGACCCAACACTTATGTTATACCAGTTAGACAATCAGTTTCCGAAATATAGGGTTATCATAACTAATTAATTTTAGATAATATCTGGAATTAAGACACTTAGGATAATCAAATTTTAGAAAATTATTCTAAAACCATATTGAGGAAATTTACCTGCTTTCTAAATAAAATTCAAAATCCATAAAAATATTTTTCTTGCTTTCTTATTTTACTTTCCTATTTTTTTATTTGTTATTTCTAACTAGACTTTGCACTCAGAGATTTAGAGAACAAGAGCAGCTACTAACCAGGCAAAGAAAACAGAAAACCCTGACACTCCAGGACCAAAGAAGACAAAGCCAGAAGGCCCATCTAGGCCTACACCAGAAATACCACGAAGGACTCTTCCTTCACAACCAGTGGAAGTAAACTAAAGCCCAGATGCCAGTGACCTAGTGAGACGATTCCTGAACGCCCGTGAGCCTAGTCCCACGGAAGAAGATCCTTCTGAGGATACCTTCCCTCCTAGAGAAGAACCCCAGAGATCTCCAGTTCACCCTCCTGCCCAGAGAGTTCCTATAAATCCATCACCTACTGACCAAACCCAAAATTCACCAACATCTCCTGCATACACCCCAACACCTAATGAGCGCACCCCTTCGTCTGGGGGGAGTACTAACGGTTATCATTCAATGTTGTCCGTGCAGATAGATACGTTGGCTCAAAGGGTCTATGAGATGGACCAAGGAATTGCCAGTAGATTGTGTCATTTAGACCAACTCAGTCTGAATATCACAACTAACGTGGACCGACTCAGAGCCACGGTCAGTCTTCAGGAGAACCAAGGTGCACAACTACTCCGGGAGATGGCTGACTTACGCAGTGAGCAGAACAGGCAGAGGGATGAGATGAGAGCCATACGCATAGAAATGCGAAGCATTAGAACGGAGCTACAGGAGATCAGAGATAAGGGTCGTTGAAAAAAGGGAAGATTCTTTTATTTTTATTCTCAGCAAATAATTCGTTTGAACTAAACCTGAATAATTGACCCATATTTTTCTATTTTTCAAACATTTTAAAGGGTCCTTTATATTCAACAATTTTCTCTAGACATTTTATTTTCAAATTTCTATGAAAAACAAAAGTTTTGCAAATACAGTTTATTTTTCACTAATTAAATTGTACAAACTCAGTTTTTGTTTTTCTGAAGTTCTTGATGAATTTAAGTTGGGATAAAATTAGGGTAGTCATGATTTTCGAAAAAAGATTGAGGAATTTTTTCATAGAGTTTTAAACAGCTTCTGAATTTGATTGGATAAACATGAAGACTTGTTAAAAATTATGATTATTTTTGGTATCTTGAGATTTGCAGGGGATTACCTTGAGGTTTGCAGGGAATTACGAAAAAAAAATTTTTTTTTCGGAATTGACACGCTTCCCGAAGCAACCCGGGACTGGCGTCCAGCGGGACGGGAGTCGTGCCTCCGGGACAGGCGTCCCGAAGGCCGCCCCTTCTATAAAAATTCAATTTCTTTCATTTTCTCTCAAATCTACAACAAAAAATTCATCTCTCTAAAAATATTTCTCTCTACTTTCTCTCTACAAATTTTTGGCAAACCCTCCAAAGTTTAAAAATTCGAGTTTCCCTCCAAAATTTGAATTTTGAACTTCACTCAAAAATTTGAATTTCCCTCCAAAATTCGATTTTCCCGCCAAAAATTTCAAAATCCTTCCCTAACCTAATTTCATCCTTCTGAATTCAAATTCATCTCCAGAATTTGAGTTTAAAGATTCCTTCCCACCTAAACTCTCTCGTAAGTTCTTGATGGCTCCCAAACGTGCTTGTACCACATCTACCATGACAGTTACCTCAGTGGCACATCCTTTTATGTTGTTTCCCTCCAGCACAACATAACAAGAAAGATGCCTCGGGTACATCGGGCGTACGATACTGACGGGCAGAACGTTGGATTGGGCAGCAGTACAGACGCTAGGAGTAGAGCCGGAAGTCAGACGCATACTCGACGTACCACCTTACAGTCGAGTATTCATCGTCACAGAGCCCACATACTTGGAGCTGGTATGTGAGTTCTATGCATCTTTTACATGCCACCAGGAGCAGATCACATTCCGCTTGGGCGGAATAGATCGGTCAATGAGCATGGCCGAGTTTGGCGTCGCCCTAGGTATCTGGCAGAGAGATGAACTGGATACGCCCGCATACACCACAACAGTTCGAGACTTCACGTCTGCAGACATCTCCACTGCTTGGGCTCAGATCTGCATGATGGGTGTCCCATACCAACATGACTTTGCAAAAGCCACAGGTATTTATCCTACTCTTCGTTACATGCACGCTATCATTGCACATACATTATCAGGACGACGGACGACTCTCGAAACTGTCACCCAGATGGAGACATTCCTTCTGGCCAACATGCACATGGGATCTACGGTAGAGATGGCTAGACTCATCACGGTCGTCATGAGAGGATTCGCTACAGACACCAGGAAACAGTGTCTGGGGCTCGGACCGTACATCACCAGGCTAGCCCACTACCTGGAATTGGACATAGAGGGCTCGGAACTGACCCTGGTCGCCCCGACCACCGTTCCCACTGATCTTACCATTCTACGGAACATGGGAATGGTTGTCCGGGATGCGAATGGCCGCGACACCATCCACACGGAGCAGACATGACAAGCATCGGCATCAGAAGCATATCCAGCACATATCCCTCCGTCCGAGACGTTCGTGCCACGTACTGCCTTCGAACAACACATGTCGCACAGATTGGCAGAACTATCGGCCCGATACAGTTGAGACATGGACATGATTGACAGACGGCTGGCGATGATGGATGACAGGATCGCCATGAACACCAGCAGGATTGAGGAGATACATCAGCAGACTTCCCGACTGGCGGAAAACTTCGAGTTTGACTTTACAGCAGACTTAGGTCCACTAGACGATGACCCGTCGGGTTCTTAGTCTCTCTCTCCCTCTTTCCTTTCCTTTCTTTTGCTTTTGTTTTTCTTGTTCTATGTGTATAAACATGTCTGGGCTGTATGACGTATGAATCTATGTACAAAGTTGATTTATATGACATACATAATTGTTTGCATTATTTTGTTTTTTATTTTTTTTATGTCTTTCTTACCCATAGTATGGGTAAGCATCTTTTCTTTGTGTTTTATTTCTTGTTTTCAAATAAGTATGGGGTAATTAGATATGCATGAACACTGAGGACAGTGCCAGAATTAAGTATGGGGTAGCAGTGCACGGTGCACTGTAGCAGTTTGCAAATATTTTTGCATGCTTTTGCTTGTTTTCACCATATTTTCACACCCTTCCAAAAATTTTCAAAATTTTCCGTCTTTCAGACTTCTAAATGTAGTATGCTTGGTTAAACAATTGCTTATGTCTATGATATGTAGGTAGTATGTTATGGTTAGTAGGAGATAATTGATGACTAGTGCTGAACTAATTGATTAGGAATAGGGAATTCCTGATAACTGAGCACAACTTTGTCTAGATTAGAGACCTCAGCCAATTGCCTGTTCGAGACTTAACTAGATATAATTAGACCAGTTGTGGATATATTGGCAGTTAGAATGACTAGATGAGACTCTGAGCTAAAAGTGAAAAGAAACAAAAGGAAGTTAATCAAATAAGGGTAGTTTGTCAGCGGCCTTCGCTACTCGAGCACCACTCCTTCGGGAATTTAAAGCCTGATGCCCTAAGGTCGTGTAGATCTGGGAATCATCGGAGTGGGACTCGCTACATGGGTAGTTGAAGTTGACGTGTTCTAAGCAGACTCAAAATACCCTTAATCTATAAAGAAAATAACTAAATGCTAAAACATTAAAAATCTGATCACCAAAGCTCAGAACTCAAAAAGTTGTCTGTTATTAATATGTCTAGCGATGGGTCGAAGTGTTATCTGGTAGTAGTTAAGACAAGAGTACATTGTGTTGACTATCTGGTCTAGACTAGTACACACACTACACATCAGGAAGACCCTGTGACTAAGAAAAAAGTCCAACCTAGTTGTTGATTTGTTTTCTGCCTGATCATAACAAGCTACTAAAAACATCTGAGACCTTGTCATAGAAACCTAACAAATCAGACCTGTGTTAAGACTTGTCTGAAGAATTTTTGGAATAAAAACGTGACTAGGAATTTAAGTGACTGCACTACGGTTTAGAATCACTAACTTCAGGTAGACTTTGCTTGAGGACAAGCAAAAAGCTATGTGTGGGTTATGTGATACGCGAAAATCGTATCACCTTTTTAGCATGTTTTTATATATGATTTATGATGAAATTGAGAGTAAATTGATCTTAAATGTTTATTATTTACTTAATTTCACAGTTTTTATAATTTTTAAAGTGTCATGTGAAAAGTAGATGAAAACAGCAAATTTTGGGGTAAAAACACAATTTTTGGAAATATTGACTTGGTCAAAGGGTCAGGACGGGCGCCCCAAACCCGGGATGGGCGTCCCGACCCAGTCAAAGCACCGGGACGGGCGTCCAGGACTCGGGACGGGCGTCTCGACCTAGTCAATAGATCAGGACGGGCGTCCCAATCCGGGGCGGGCGTCCTGAACCCCCAGAACTAGTCCCACATCGAATTTTTGATGAAAAATAACCCCGGGAAGCTGCTATAAATAACTCAGGCCTCCAGCAGTTGAAATCATTCCTCTCCACTCGATCTGAGTCATTTAGTGGTTTCCAGTGTACACTTCTCTAGTACACAACTCACTCAGAGACTCGGATCTCAGTTTTCTTTCTTATTAGTGTTTTGTTTTAGTTTCTGAGAAATAGTCTCAGATCTTAGGCTTCTATAGATAGGTTTGTTTTGGGTATTCATAGAATACCCAGGATTTCGTTAGGAGATCCTAAGAGGGCTCTAGGCGTTCGAAGAGTCAGTCCATAGGGCTGGGCTTAACCTGGGTATTAAGGTAAAGCCCAGTTACTAGGCTGAGGAAGCATCCTCCGAAGGTTCTGGCGAGCAGAGTCAGGGCGAGCAATACAACATATACAGCAGTACGCTCCGTCGGCAAGACTACGTAAAGGGTGATTTCTTAATGGCATCAGTCCCCATGTCCCTCTCTTATATGTTGTTAGTGTGTTGTTCTAAATATTTATTATGAATACGAGATTACGATTTTTATGAATAGTTGTTTTATATGTTGACGTTATTATGTTTTTCCAGAAATAGCCACCTGCTTAACATTCACTATGTCTGCATGTCTAATGTGCTCTTTTAAACTAAAGTTAGGGTTATAGACAATTCCTAACCACAGTCTAATCATAACCTGTTTAGTTTAACAGGCATCAATTTGGTGTCCGCCATGCTAGATAAAATAACCTGCTGAACACCATGTTTGTTAGAGTAGTCTAGGGTAAGCCGGGCCGAGTCCGATTATGCCAGCGGCTAGGGTAAGCGGTATGATCCCCGAAGTGACATAGGCCTTTCATGGATGCCTTCGTCCCGAACCGTGAGTAGGGCCATCATTAAGGTAGGGCGGTTTATTAGAAACCTCGGATGTGGTACGCCTTTAGACACAGAACATAGTTGTAATCCAGGCTAAGACATGTCTAAAATACTCGAATATAGGTCAATCAATATATATGAACAGTATAACATATAATCAGGACTCATCTATAAAACACTTCTAGGATTAATTAGACTTAAACCTAGTGGAGAATGAATCACCCTCTCATCAAAGTATTTGATGAAGATTGCATAACTGAATCATAAGATAGGAGTTAGGATAAAAGGCTAGTTACTACTAAGTTGTTGCCACTTCCCTGGGAGTACGATATTTAACTTAATAAAATCGTAGATACTTTCCAACAAACTAGCTACACGATAGGTACTCTGCCTTAGGTTCTGATTGATTAAGTGACAGTAATTGAATGCTAAGTGACAGTTAGTAAGAATCGGTCCTTAATTACTCATAATCGACATAGGTAAATAAAGCCTATCTTTTAGCATACCAATCGGAACTGCATCAGATTTTTGGCGCCGTTGCCGGGGAAATATCATAATGAATTTAGGATTCCTGATCAAAATTCTAGAGGCTTATGATAGGTAACAGTAGTAACTTAGACTTTAGACCCAACACTTATGTTATACCAGTTAGACAATCAGTTTTCGAAATATATGGTTATCATAACTAATTAATTTTAGATAATATCTGGAATTAAGACACTTAGGATAATCAAAATTTAGAAAATTATTCTAAAACCATATTGAGGAAATTTACCTGCTTTCTAAATAAAATTCAAAATCCATAAAAATATTTTTCTTGCTTTCTTATTTTACTTTCCTATTTTTTTATTTGTTATTTCTAACCAGACTTTGCACTCAGATGAAGAGAACAAGAGCAGCTACTAACTAGGCAAAGAAAACAGAAAACCCTATTCAAAGACACCGCAGCGTTCTACTGGCCTACCATATTCAAAGACACCGCAGCGTTCACAGGATCGTGCGATGCCTGTCAGACAGCTGGAAACATATCTTCTCGAGACAGTCTACCCCAATAGATTCCTTAAACATCTATTCGCTAGATTTGGATGCCCGAAAGCCCTAATTAGTGACTGAGGTACGCACTTCTGCAACTCTCAATTGCAGAAGGTACTTCAGCAATATGGAGTTCAACATCGCTTCTCCACAGCATACCATCCTCAAACCAATGGGCAGGCTAAGGTAACCAGCAGAGGAATCCTAGAAAAGACTGTGGGTGTTAACCGTAAGGATTGGGCCATGAAGCTGGATGATGCATTATGGGCCTTCCGTACAGCATACAGAACCACTACGGGATTTTCACCTTATAGACTAGTCTATGGAAAAGCATGTCACCTTCATGTTGAACTTGAACATAGAGCTTACTGGGTAGTGCGAAAATGCAATCTAGACGATAACTTAACTAAGGAACACCGGATTTTACAACTCAATGAATTGGATGAGTGGAGGCTCAAAGCCTATGAAAACTCACATCAATTCAAGATGACAAGTAAACTCCGGCATGACAGGCGACTCAGAGCCTAGAAGAATTTTGAACCAAGGGATAAGGTATTACTATACAACTCACGTTTCAAACTTTTCCAAGAAAGTTGCGTAGCTATTGGTCAGGCTCGTTCACTATCACAGAAGTATCACCCTTTGGAGCATGTGTCATCATGGATTCTGACGACACTACTCAAAAAGTGAACGGGCAACGCTTAAAGATCTACAAAGAACCTTTCGACTTGTCCGAGCAGACTGTTGACTTCGCAGAATAAGGGAGTATTTCTTTCATTTTATTTGTGTTTTGTTATTTTGTTATTTTGTTATTTCGTTTATTGTTTTATTTTCTCTCTTACCCTTAGTTAGTCAAATAAGTGTGGGGTAAGAAGTTTATGTTTGGTTTTTATTTCTTCTTGTTTTCAAATAAGTGTGGGGTAATTTAGATATGCATGAACACTGAGGACAGTGTCAGTCTTAAGTGTGGGGTAGTAGTGCACAGTGCACTGTAGTAGAAATTTTTGCATATTTTTGCATGTTTTTCCCGTATTTTCACACCCTTCCAAAAATTTTCAAATTTTTTCACTCTTTCATACTTCAAAATGCAGTTATGATTGGTAAAGAATTGCTGATGTCTATGATATGTGTGTAGAATGTTATGATCAGTAGGAGACAACGTGATGACTTTCTTGAATTTATCGATTAGAAATAGGGAATTCCTGATACTTATAGCACAACTTAGTTTGGATTAGAGACCTCAACCAAATACCTTTTCAAAACTTAACTAGATATGATTAGACCAGTTGAGGATGTATTGGCAATCAAAATGACTAGATGATGCTCTGAGCTGAAAGTGAAAAGAAAAAAAAAGAGTTAACTAAATAGAGTAGTTTGCAAGCGGCATTTGCTACTCGAGCACCACTCCTTAGGGGAACTTAAAGCCTGATGCCCTAAGGTCATGTAGGTCTGGGAGTCATCAGAGTGGGACTCGCTACATGGGTAGTTAAAGTTGACGTGTGAAAGCAGACACAAAATACCTTGAAAAATCAATATAAGAAAAATCAATAAATTCCTAATTGAAAATCTTGTCACTAGAGCTCAGAACTCAGAAGGTTGTTTGTTGCTGGTATGTCCAGCGACGGGTCGAAGTATTATCTGGTGAGAGTCGAGATGAGAGTATATTGTGTTGACAATCTAGTCTGGACTAGTACACGCACTACACATCAGGAAGACCTTGTGACTGAGAGAAGAGTTCAATCTAGCTATTAAGTTGTTAACCTTGCTTGATCATGATAATCTACTAGAGACATTTGAGACCTTGTCATGGCAACTGAACCAATCAGACCTGTGTTGTGAACTATCTGATTCAGTGATGAATTTTAGAGTAAAAACATGACTAGAAATTTTAAGTGACTGCACCTATGATTTAAAATCACTAACTTTAGGTAGACTTTGCTTGAGGACAAGCAAAAAGCTAAGTGTGGGGTTATATGATATGCATAAATCATATCATATTTTAGCATGTTTTTAGTAGAACCTTACCACCACTGAAAAGGGATTACTAGTTATTGCATATGCCTATGATACATTCATGTCATGCCTAGTCTAAACAATAGTATACACTAATTACTTTACTCTGAGATATCTATTCAATAAAACTAATGATGAACCAAGATTGATTAGTTAAGTTCTATTGAATTTGATATAGAACGACGGGATAAGAAAAAGGGCTAAAATCTAGAAAGCAAACCTTTTGTCTAGATTAGAAAACCCCGAGTTAGAGGCTATTGACGAGAGAGTAGTGTCTGATAAATTTCTGAATGAGAATTTATTTTCATTGTTTGCTATGAATAATGATTCTCCTCCGTGGTTTACTGATATTACTAATTATCTAGTTGCTAATTATTCCCAAGTGATATGACTTATCAGCAAAAGAAGAAATTCTTTGTTGATTTGGAATGTTGCTACTAGGGAGATCCGTTTTTCTATTTTGAATCATTGCAGAGTAAGTGATCAAAAGATGTATCTCAGAAGACGAAGGCCACAAGATTTTGGAGCATTGCCCTAAAGAATCTACGGGAGACCAATTGACTGCTATCAATACTGTCAGGAAAGTGTTGAAAGCAGGATCTTGTTAACCCACCATATTCAAGGATTTTGTATCTCTGATACAGTCCTGCGATGCTTGCCAAATAACAAGTAACACATCTTCCAGAGATCGTCTACCCCAGCAAGGTACACAAAGTGTTGCAATATTTCGATATCTAGGGTATTCATTGAATCCTTTTCTCTTTCTTCCTTTGAAAACAATTACATCATAGTAGTCGTAGAACACTTTCAAAATGGTCTGAACCACAGGCATTACCTACTAATGATGTTAAAGCCATGTGCAGATTCTGTGAGAAACTGTTTTCCAGATTCAGAGTGCCAATGTCTTAGGAAGAAACGTTCAGTCTGTGTATCAAATCTGTGAAGTCTGCCAAGTACTTCACTTTAGCGGGAATTGCTATGTGAATAGAATACTGACCATTCCAACAGAAGTTGGAGCAGGTTGCTGCAGTCAATGCTGCTCCAATGAGAGACGCATACAATCCCAGCTGGAGAAATCATACGGGATTTAGCTGAGGAATAATTTGGAAGCTGGAAACATTCAGAAGATACCACCACAGCAGAACCCCTACCCGTAGAATTAACAGATGAGATACTGGCAACAATTAAAGACAGACCAGTGCAAGCAAGTGATCTACCAAGTGGTATCGAAGGGTTGAGAGATATGGAGAAATTTGGCATTGTATCAGGAGCATAGCAATGCAGGAGCTTGCATCCCTTGCATACCAATCAGCTGTGAGAAACTTCCCCGAGGAAGTCTCAAATACTTGGGCCCAGATCTACACCACTGGAGCCTCCTACCACCACGGCTTCGCCAAAGCTTCATGTATCTTTTCTGCCATTCGAAACTTGCATGCAATACCTTCACTGACATTGGCAGGTAGGCACACCAATCCAAAGAAGTCTCATTCCTAGACACGTTCCTTCTGGACACGTTGCTACGGTTACGAGAAACTTTGCAAATGATTTGAGGAAATAGTCAGTGGGGCTCGAGTCATTCATCAAATAGATAGGCCACTACCTGTAGCTCGACATTGAAGGATCGGAGCTGACGTCATCCTTTCTAATATCTAGATGTTACAGAGTCAAGAACACTTCAGCGGTAGCACATGACTAATGTGAAGAGCCAATTAACAGCTCAGAGAAAACCCTTCTGCTCGAGATAAGAAGGGAGTTTTTCTAACCATTATCTTCCTTTACTTTTATTTTGTGTTCTTTTAATTTTTATCTTCATCTTTGTGTTCTGTTTTGTTATTTCTATTACCTTCCTGTTTTGTTATTTCGTTTATTGTTTTATTTTCTTTCTTACCCTTAGTTAGTCAAATAAGTGTGGGGTAAGAGTTTTCTGTTTTGTTTTTGTTTCTTCTTGTTTTGAAATAAGTGTGTGGTAATTTAGATATGCATGAACACTGAGGACAGTGTCAGACTTAAGTGTGGGGTAGCAGTGCACGGTGCACTGTAGTAGTAAAAAATGTTTTGCATGATTTTGCATGTTTTTCCCGTATTTTCACACCCTTCCAAAAAAAATTCAAAATTTTTCATTCTTTCATACTTCAAAATGCAATATGATTGGTAAAACATTCCTAATGTCTATGATAAGTGTGTAGAATGTTATGATTAGTAGGAGACAATGTGATGACTATTTTGAACTTATTGATTAGGAATATGGAATTCCTGATAATTGAGCACAACTTAGTCTGGATTAGAGATCTCAGCCAATTACCTTTTCAAAACTTAACTAGATAAGATTATACCAGTTAAGAATGTATTGGAAATTAAAATGACTAGATGAAACTATGAGCTGAAAGTGAAGAAAAAAAAGAGAGTTAGTTAAATAGGGTAGTTTGCTAGCGGCCTTTGCTACTCGAGCACCACTCCTTAGGGGAACTTAAAGCCTGATGCCCTAAGGTCGTGTAGGTCTGGGAGTCATCGGAGTGGGACTCGCTACATGGGTAGTTAAAGTTGACGTGTTAAAGCAGACTCAAAATACCTTGAAAAATCTATAAAAGGAAAAAAAATCAATAAATGCTAAATAATTAAAAATCTGATCACCAAGGCTCAGAACTCAGAAAGTTATATGTTGTTAGTATGTCTAGCGATGGGTCGAAGTGCTATTTGGTAGTAATTAAGACGAGAGTATATTGTGTTGACTATCTGGTCTAGACTAATACACACACTGCACATCAGGAAGACCTTGTGACTGAGAGAAGAGTTCAATCTAGTTGTTAAGTTGTTAAACCTGCTTGATTATAATAATCTACTAGAGACATTTGAGATCTTGTCATAGCAGCCTAACCAGTTAGACCTGTGTTGTGAATTGTCTGAATAATTTTTAGAATAAAAACATGACTAGAAAATTTAAGTGACTGCACATATGATTTAAAATCACTAACTTCAGGTAGACTTTGCTTGAGGACAAGCAAAAAGCTAAGTGTGGGGTTATATGATATGCATAAATCATATCACATTTTTAGCATGTTTTTATGCATAATTCAGGGTGAAATTGATGGTAAATCGGTCTTAATTGATTGTTATTAACTCAATTTCACAGTTTTTGTGATGTTGGAAGTGTTAGGTGAAAAGTATAAGAAAATGGCAAATTTCGGGGCAAAAACGTGATTTTCAGAAGTTTGGAAGTCGGGGTGGGCGTCCCGAAGTCAGGATGGGCATCCTGACCTAATCAACAGGCTAGGACGGGCGTCCAGGACTCGGGACAGCCGTCCTGACCTGGTCAACAGGCCGGGACGAGCGTCCCGAGTTGCAGTTCAGAATCCCACATCGAATTTTTGAGAGAAAATCACTCCAAAAAGCTGCTATAAATACCTCAGGCCTTCCTCAGTTGAAATCATCCCTCTCCACTCGATCTGAGTCATTTAGTGACTTCAAGTGTACATTTTTCTCAAAGTACACAAGTCACTTAGAGACTCGGGTTCAGTATAAGTTTATTTGTATTCCTAGATAGTGTCTCGTTTTCTTTATTTCTGAGAGTTAGTCTCAGATCTTAGATTACGACTAGATAGGGTTCGTTTTTGGTATCATAGAATACCGAGATTTTGTTAGGAGATCCTAAGAGAGAGATAGGGTGCGTGTTCTTAGTCAAATTAGGGAAATTTGCTTAAGCCCGGGATGTAAGGTAAAGCAATTGCTACTAGGTCTGAGAAGCATTCTCCGAAGGCTCTGCCGAGCAGAGTAGGATCGAGCAGTCAGAAGCATACAGGAGCTGCAGCGCCGGCTGGACCTGCATAAAGCGGTGACTACTTTATGATAGTGGGTCCCCTAGACGAGGTTCTGTATGTTTATGAATTGTTTTATCTGAATATTAATTTGATACTGAATTTTATATATCATACATGTTTTACAATTTGAGATACTGTTCATTTTCCTGGGAAGATCAAAGAGCTAGAATTATCATTATGAATGTTGAACTGTCGTGTCCTTTTAAATTAAACTAGGGTTATAGACAACTCCTAACCAAGGTTTGAATCATAACCAGTTTAGTTTAACAGACTGTAAAAGGTCTGCCAGATTAGGAAGAAATAACAAAACAGATCACCATGTTTGTTAGAGTACCCTAATAAAGCTGAGTTTGTATGCTAGGCCAATCCTAGGGTTAAGTGACATGATACCGAAGTGACATAGGGTACCGTTCATGGATACTTTAATCCGACATATGAGAAGGATCATCCCAAGGTAAGGGTGAATACACCAGGTAACTCGGATATGGTAAACAGATGGTTGCATTTCATAATTGTCTTAGAGACCAAGATATATCTAAAATGTTCGAAAATAAGGTCAAACAAATTGTAATAACTAAGCTTAAATTGATGAATGTCTATCTACTCTTGAATGCTATTTGCTTGTTATGGGTGAGTGGGATCACCAATCAATCTCAAAGTATTGATTATCGATTGACTAATTAGATAAATAAGATGAATGTTAGGATTAAGGGATAGTTGCTACTAAGTCGTTACCAGTTCCCTAGGAGTACGATATTAATAAATTAAAATCGTAGATACTTTCCAAGAACTAGCTACACGATAGGTACTCTGCCTTATGTTCTGATTGATTAAGTGACAACAATTGAATGCTAAAGTGAGAGTTAGTAAGACTCAGTCCTTAATTACTCATATCGACATAGGTAAATAAAAGTCTATCTTTTAGCATACCAATCGGAACGCATCAGTGTCTCGTGTTCTTCGTTTCTGAGAGTCTGTCTCAGATCTTAGAATACGACTAGATAGGTTCGTTTTCGGTATTCATAGAATACTTGGGATTTCGTTAGGAGATCCTAAGAGGGCACTAGGCGTTCGAAGAGTCAGTCAACAGTGTTGTGCTTAAGCTGGATATTAAGGTAAAGCATAGCTACTAGGCTGAGGAAGCATCCTTCGAAGATTCTGTCGAGCAGAGTTGGGTCGAGCAGTCTAACATATACAAGCAGTTGCTCCATCGGCGGACTACGTAAAGGTTGAATACTTTATGGCATCGGTCCCCTTGTCCCTCTCTTTATATGTTTGTACTGTGTTCGTCCAAATATGTATTATGAATATTAAACTATGATTATATGAATATGTGTTATGCATATTGAAGTACTTTATATTTTTCCGGAAATTGTAACCAGCTTAACTATCAGTATGACTGCATGTCTACTGTAGTTTCTTTTAAACTAGATGAATGGTTATAGACAACTCCTAACCACGGTCTAATCATAACCTGTTTAGTTTAACAAGCATTAATTTAAGACTTCCCCGTCGGGAAGCATTAATGTCTGCCATATTAGATGAAATAACCTATAGATCACCATGTTTGTTAAAGTAGTCTAAGTAGGCTGAGTTTGTACGTTTATGCCGGCGTTAGGGCGAGTGGCATGATCTCCTAAGTGACATAGGACTTTCATAGATGCCTTTAGCTCGAACCGTGATTAGGGTCGTCATTAAGGTATGGCGATTTATCAGGTAACTCAGATGTGGTACACCTTTAGACTCAGTACATAATTGCATTCTAGACCAAGATATATCTAAAATACTCGAAGATAGGTTAATCAACATGTAGGAACAGTATAACATAAAATCAGAACATTATCTGTAAAACACTCTTTAGGCTTAAATAGACTTAAACCTAGTGGAGAATGAATCACCCTCTCATAAAAGATTTTGATGAATGATTGCATAACTTGATCATAAGATAAGAGTTAAGGTAAGAGGATAGTTACTACTAAGCCGCTACCACTTCCCTGGGAGTACGATAATTGATTTAATTAAAATCGTAGATACTTTCCAACAGACTAGCTACACGATAGGTACTCTGTCTTAGGTTCTGATTGATTAAGCAACAACATATAGACTAAATGTGACAATTAGTCAGTCTAAGTCCTTAATTACTCATAATCAACATAAGGTAAAATAACATCTATTTTAGCATATCAGTCGGAACGCATCAAACTGGCAAACAAAAGGACACACGAAGTAGGTGGTATCAAATTTGAAGATTTCGCTGTCATGTGGTCCCATCGGGTTTGATGAATAAGATTCAATCAAAGTGATGGGTCCCACTATGCCAGGTAGCAAAAGGTCACGTCAGTGTTTATTCCTTATCACAATAGGGGCAATTTATATTATTCAGTGACCCCTCGTCGAATTGGAAGAAGAGCCCATCTTACACTTAGACATAAAAATTTGATGTCACTGGTCTTCTGTGAACTTCGAAGGATAATGTTAGATTGAGGTCCTTGGATGTGGCGAGGGTCGGAGTGTGAAGAGGCAGGCTGGTTATTGATCCAGTCATCTCGATGCCAACTGGGCTCCCTAAGTGAAAGTTAATGATGTCGTTCGCACTTTCTGAGATCTAGGCAATGATGGCTACTGTACCTAGAAGTACAGAAGCAACGTTTGGTGTGACTGGACCTGACTGGGAATGGGTCTGAGAAAAGTGTACCCGAGAAGCTTCTTTATTATTTTTAATTGTCCTTTCGCATTCCTCTCTTCTATAAATAGGGAGCTTCATTTCTTCAAACACTTTTTACCCTCTTTCGAATTTCCTTCTGCAAACAAACTCTCTCTTCATCTTCTTGCCCTACTTTAACTTGCCTTTCTATTCTGGTGCTTTTCCAAAGTTGTTCTTCATCCTTACGATCATCACAACAGGTAATGGCGGGTCATGACCACTAGTCTTTGTTTCTTTTACTATTTTCCATATTTACTCTGGCTCTGGGCGATGAACGAGATGATGTTCATTGTTTTTTCGGGTTTTCATTGGGGTTTTGTTGGTATTTTTAGAAATATGGGGGGCTTTTTGTGTGTTTTTCTGGATTTGGTATCAAGAATGCAGCATCTTTTTATGAAAACTGTAGTTGTGCTAGGTAAAAAGGCGGAGTGAAGAATCTTTTTTGGGGTGAAGAATTTGTTGAAGGCGGAGTGAAGAGTCTTAGAACAACTTAGGACTGATAGGATTTTTGCTCTCAGGTTAATATGTCGAATTCAGAAAACCCCGAAGTCCCTGTCCCTATAGTCGAGGTTATGTCTAGTTCCTCGGCGTCCACTTCGGTGGATAGGCTAGCTAATGTGTGTCCAAGCACTTCGAGCGATGAGAGTAGTAGTTCGAGTGATGAGAGCACAAATACCGAACTTGGACAAGACCTACCAACCGGTCTGGAGATGAATGACGTGATTATCTAAGTGCCAAATGCTCAAGCATCTACCAACCCTCTTTCGAGGGCTCCACCATTCTTATAGTTGTACCCCTAGACCTGAGAGCCCCTAGGATCAATTATGGCAGAGTGACAACCACTGGTCTGTCGTCTAGAGATCTTCATGATCCTAGCATCCTCCATGGGGAGGGTACTGACTCCAATTCCCTCGAAGAAATCCCAACTACCAAAAAATAGTTGCCCGGGGACTTCGCTTTGAAAACCAACACAATCAGCCTTGAACTTCCTGTATTATCATTAGAGGCTGACCGAGACATGTTTAGAATTTTTTCAGTGCAGTTATGTGGGGCCATGGCTGACTCTTACATTCATATTCCTTTTGACCACTTTCTTTATGGACTTAGCATACCTTTAGATCCCACGTTCTGTGATTTTTTGAATTTAGTAAAATGCCAACCTGCTCATGTACATCCCGACGGAGTTCGGTACTTCGTTGCATTAATTATTCTATGTAGGAGAATAGGGGTCGAAATTTCTGACTTGATTCTGAGGACATTTTTTACCGTTCTTCGGATGAACAACCTCACCCTGTCACTTAGACCTCGCCCTAGCATGGTTACCCTTTTTGAACCCCCTCCTAATAAAGTAAGTCAGTGGAGAGAGCGTTGTGTTTACGTGGAGTCCAGGTTGGGCTTCCTGTTTTGCCCGAAGTGTCGGCCACTTCGCTCTTGGCCACCCGTGAGGAAAAATACCAAGTATTCTAACTCTGATAGGAAGTTCCTAGACTATGTCCGGAGTGAATTAGGTGACAACCCCCAAACCTAGACCAAAGTGTTCCTTACTAGCGAACTTATCGCTAATGAGAGTCGGTATCCTTGCAGGATTGGTGGAAAATCGATAGACGTCTACCGGAGAGAGCTAGGTGTGGAGGATAATAGTGAGTACCTAGTGTGGCGATTGCACCCTGGTATGGTGTTTTTTAATGATTTCTCGGAGTGCACCAATCTACAGAGCGTGGGCTGTTTTGTAGCAAAGGGTAGATTAGGTTATTTAGAGTTTTCTGCCAAGTTTTTGTACTTTGATTTTCTTTCTTGTAGTCGATGCTTCAGCAAATGGAGCATTGTTGGCAAAAACCTATAATGAAGCCTATGAACTAATTGAAAGAATTGCCAATAACAACTATCAGTGGCCTACAACCAGACTACCTAGTGGAAGAAAAGTGGCTGGAGTATTGGAGTTAGACTCACTAACTTCACTCTCAGCCCAAGTGTCATCAATGTCTAACATGCTAAAAGACACTAAGTATGCAGCAACATGGTGGGCAGGTGGCCGAACCATCAAACCAGTCTAATGTAAGCCAAGTACAGGATGTGTGCTGTGTTTACTGTGGAGAGGGGCACCTATTTGAGGATTGTGTTCACAATCCAGCATCAGTTTGCTACATGGGGAACCAAAACAGAGGCAACAGTCTACAATTAAATTCATACAACCCTACTTGGAGGCAGTATCCAAATGTTTCTTGGAGAGACCAGGGGATGCACCACAGCTAAGGTATGAACCCGATACCAATGCTCCAGCAATAGCAACAGTACCCCCAGCAGCAACAATAACTCCAACAACAACAAAGACCTCAACAACAACCACCACCTTCAAATGCTTTAGAAAATATGATGAGAGACTTCATGGCAAGAATAGAAACAACTATACAAGGATTATCATCTATTGTGCGGAACTTGGAAAGTCAAATGGGACAGTTAGCCCAAAAGATGAGAAACATACCACGAGGATCACTTCCGAGTGATACAGAGAATCCAAGGAGAGAAGAAAAGGAACATTGCAAAGCGGTA
Source organism: Asclepias syriaca (assembly GCA_027405835.1). Lineage (NCBI taxonomy): Eukaryota > Viridiplantae > Streptophyta > Magnoliopsida > Gentianales > Apocynaceae > Asclepias > Asclepias syriaca. Next base: position 9,462,266 of record CM049928.1, on the reverse strand, counting down.
ACACTACGGAGTGGCAAAACACTGAAAAAACCAAAGATAAAGTCTGGAGCAGCGGAGAAGTCCAGTGAGCCCAGCAAGGAGGTAGAAATTCCAGTAGTTGAACCAGAACTAGTGGAGCCCGATGCTGCAACAAAGCACCACTCCCGAAAAGCTCGATGATGCAGCATCGTCGATGCCGCAGCAAAGCAATATTCCAGAAAGCAAACCAGTACAGCAACGAATGCCCTTTCCACAAAGATTTGCTAAAAATAAACAAGATGAGTAGTTCAAGAAGTTCTTGGACATTTTGAAACAACTGCACATCAACATTCCATTGGTGGAAGCAATCGAACAAATGGCCAACTACGCCAAATTCATGAAGGATATCCTTACAAAGAAGAGAAAGTTGGGAGAATATGAAATTGTTTCACTAACCAAAGAATGCAGTTTCTTTTTGCAGGACAAGATGCCCCCTAAAATGAAAGATTCAGTGAGCTTTAACATTCCTTGTTCTATTGGAGACTCGTATTCTAGGATGGCCTTATGTGATCTTGGTGCTAGCATCAACCTTATGCCTATGTCAGTCTTTAAACAGTTGTGCATAGGTAAGGTAAGACCTACAACGGTAACGCTACAACTAGCAGATAGGTCTATAGCCCACCCAGATGGAAAAATCGAGGATGTCCTAGTAAGAGTTGACAAATTTATTTTTCCAACTGACTTTATTGTTTTCGACTATGAAGCAGACAGGAATGTTCCCATTATTTTAGGGAGACCTTTCCTTGCTACGGGAAGGACTCTCATTAATGTCCAAAAAGGGGAACTCACCATGAGATTTCAAGACGATAAAGTCACATTCAACGTGTTCAAAGCCATGAAATTTCATGACGAATGTGAGGAATGTTTTCAAATCACCACTAGTGATTCTTGGGCAGAAAAAGATGAAAAGCAAGAGGAGTATGCAGAGGATGCATTGACAAGAATACTAACGGAGGAAATTCTACATGATGATGGCAATATGGAGGCAGAAGAACATTCATCTTGGTTAGAAGCAAACCCTCAAGGTTTCAGATTTAGAGCTCAATATGAATCCTTGGATTTGTCTTCTCGAGAATTCAAGATAACAAAACCTTCAGTGGAAGAACCACCACAACTGGAACTAAAGTCATTGCCACAACATTTAAAGTCTGGATTTTTTGGAGCAGACTCAACGCTGCCAGTAATCATTTCAGCATTATTGGATGCTGAACATGAGGAAAAATTGCTTGGATTTCTACGACAGCATAAAAGAGCTATGGGTTGGACCATAGTTGACATCAAATGTATAAGTCCAACCTTATGCATGCACAAAATCATTTTGGAAGAATATTCCAAAAATTCAATAGAAGGGCAAAGACGATTAAATCTAATTATTAAGGAAGTGGTAAAGGAACATATCATCAAGTGGTTAGATTTTGGCATAATCTACCCTATCTCTGACAGTTCTTAGGTAAATCATGTACAGTGTGTGCCCAAGAAATGAGGAATTACAATGGTAAAGAAGGAAGACAACTAGCTAATTCCTACCAGAACCGTCACGGGATGGCGAATATGCATTAATTATAGAAAACTTAACAAAGCCACGAGGAAAGACCACTTCCCACTGCCTTTCATTGACCAAATGTTGGACAAGTTGGCTGAACATGAGTATTACTATTTTCTGGATTGTTATTCTGGTTACAACGAGATTGCTGTGTCACCACGGGACGAGGACAAAAAGACTTTCACATGTCCCTATGGTACTTTTGCATTCAGAAGGATGTCATTCCAACGTTGTATGATGGCCATTTTCACAGATATGGTGGAGCAGTACTTAGAAGTTTTCATGGATGACTTCTCCATATTCGGGGATTCTTTTGATGATTGTTTAGAAAATTTGGCCAATGTGCTTAAACGTTGTGAGGACACCAATTTAGTCCTCAACTGGGAAAAGTGTCACTTTATAGTTCGAGAAAGAATTGTGTTGGGTCACCGGATCTCGAAAAAAAGTCTTGAAGTAGACCGAGCAAAGATAGAGGTAATCGAAAAACTACCAACCCCAACAACTGTAAAACACATTTGAAGCTTTTTGGGACATGCGGGCTTCTACCGGAGATTCATCAAAAACTTTTCAAAGGTATCTAAGCCCTTATGTAAGTTATTAGAAAAAGATAATGTATTTTCTTTTGATACAGCCTGTGCTGCAGCTTTTGAGGATCTTAAGCAAAAACTAATTTCAGTCCCAATTATCATAGCACCAGACTGGAGTCTACCATTTGAACTGATGTGTGATGCTAGTAACTATGCAGTATGTACAATTTTGGGGCAGCGGCGTAACAAAATTTTTCATTCCATCTATTATGCCAGCAAGACACTCACTGAGGCACAAATCAACTATACTGTTACTGAAAATGAGTTGTTTGCTGTTGTGTTTGCCTTTGATAAGTTCAAGTCCTACTTGGTGGGGACGAAAGTGATAGTCTACACTGATCATTCCGCCATCAAGTACATAATCTCAAAGAAGGACTCAAAACCACGGCTTATTAGATGGATTCTACTCATATAGGAATTTGATGTGGAAATCAAGGACAAGAAAGGAGTAGAAAATCAAGTAGCCGACCATTTATCCCGGCTAGAGCAGCAAGAGGAATTTCAAATTCCCATAAATGAGCATTTTTCAAATGAACAGCTGCTAAAAATTCAAGATGAAAAAGTGTCATGGTATGCTGATTTTGCAAACTATTTGGCCAGTGGTGTATTACCACTGGACTTCTCATACCAAGCAAGGAAGAAGTTCCTCCATGATGTAAAAAGTTATTTTTGGGAGGAACCCTTCTTGTTCAAACAATGTGCAGATCAAATGATTCGAAGGTGTGTAAATGATGACGAAATTGAGGATATTATTTTTCACTGTCACAATTCACCTTGTGTAAGACATTTTGGAGGGTCTCGAACCATATCAAAGGTATTACAATCTGGTTTCTTTTGGTCCTCATTATTTAAAGACTGTTATAAATTTGTGACAAAATGTGACCGTTGCCAAAGGGTCGAAAACCTCTCCCGTAGGAAGGAAATGCCACTTACTAATATACTAGAAGTTGAACTTTTTGATGTATAGGGCATTGATTTCATGGGACCTTCCCCCCCCCCCCCCTTCTTTCGGAAATTCTTACATTCTAATGGCAATGGATTATGTGTCTAAGTGGGTGGAAGCTGCAGCATTCCCCACTAATGACTCCAAAGTTGTGATAAATTTTCTTAGAAAAAATATTTTTTCACGTTTTGGAACACCAAGATCAATTATCAGTGAAGACAGTTCTCATTTTATCAACAAATGGCTAGGAGCTATGCTAGCCAAATATAATGTTCATCACCGAGTTGCATTGCCATACCATCCCCAGGGATTCGATTGGACAGTTCAACTTGCCCATTTGTTTGAGGATGGTATGGCAAGGCAACTCGGTGATGAACATTGTATTTGGCTATCATAGCTCCTAGCCATTTGTTGATAAAATGAGAACCTTCATCACTGATAATTGCTCTTGGTGTTCCAAAACGTGAAAAAATATTTTTTCTAAGGAAATTTATCACAACTTTGGAGTCATTAGTGGGGAATGTTGCAGCTTCCACCCAATTAGACACATAATCCACTGCCATTAGAATGTAAGAATTCCCGAAAGAATGGGGGAAAGTCCCATGAAATCAATGCTCCATACATAAAAAAGTTCAACTTCTAGTATATTAGTAAGTGGCATTTCCTTCCTGCGGGAGAGGTTTCCGACCCTTTGGCAACGGCCACATTTTGTCACAAATTTATAACAGTCTTTAAATAATGATGGCCAAAAGAAATCAAATTGTAATACCTTTGCTGCGGTTCGAGACCCTCCGAAATGTCCTCCACAAGGTGAATTGTGACAGTGAAAAATAATATCCTCAATTCCGTCATCATTTACACACCTTCGAATCATTTGATCTGCACATTGTTTGAACAAGAAGGGTTCCTCCCAAAAATAACGTTTTACATCATGGAGGAACTTCTTCCTTGCTTGATATGAGAAGTCCGGTGGTAATACACCACTGGCCAAATAGTTTGCAAAATCAGCATACCATGGCACTTTTGCATCTTGAATTTTCAGCAACTGTTCATCTGAAAAATGCTCATTTATGGGAATTTGAAATTCCTCTTGCTGCTCTAGCCGGGAGAAATGGTCGGCTACTTAATTTTCTACTCCTTTCATGTCCTTGATTTCCACATCAAATTCATGTAGGAGTAGAATTCATTTAATAAGTTGTGGTTTTGAGTCCTTCTTTGAGATTAGGTACTTGATGGCGGAATGATCGGTGTAGACTATCACTTTCATCCCCACCAAGTAGGACCTGAACTTATCAAAGGCAAACACAACATCAAGCAACTCCTTTTCAGTAACAATATAGTTGATTTGTGCCTCAGTGAGTGTCTTGCTAGCATAATAGATGGAATGAAAAATTTTGTTACGCCGCTGCCCCAAAACTGCACCTACTGCATAGTCACTAGCATCACGCATCAGTTCAAATGGTAGACTCTAGTCTGGTGCTATGATAGTTGGGACTAAAATCAATTTCTGCTTAAGATCCTCAAAAGCTAAGGCACAGGCTGCATTAAAAGAAAACACATTATCTTTTTCTAATAACTTGCATAAGGGCTTAGATACCTTTAAAAAATCTTTGATGAATCTCCGGTATTAGCCCGCATGTCCCAAAAAGCTTCGAATGTGTTTTACATTTGTTGGGTTTGGTAGTTTTTCGATTACCTCTATCTTTGCTCGGTCTACTTCAAGACCTTTTTTGAAATCCGGTAACCCAACACAATTCCTTCTCGAACCATAAAGTGACATTTTTTCCAGTTGAGGACTAAATTGGTGTCCTCACAACGTTTAAGCACATTGGCCAAATTTTCTAAACAATCATCAAAAGAATCCCCGAATGTGTTTTACATTTGTTGGGTTTGGTAGTTTTTCGATTACCTCTATCTTTGCTCGGTCTACTTCAAGACCTTTTTTGAAATCCGGTAACCCAACACAATTCCTTCTCGAACCATAAAGTGACATTTTTTCCAGTTGAGGACTAAATTGGTGTCCTCACAACGTTTAAGCACATTGGCCAAATTTTCTAAACAATCATCAAAAGAATCCCCGAATATGGAGAAGTCGTCTATGAAAACTTCTAAGTACTGCTTCACCATATCTGTGAAAATGGCCATCGTACAACGTTGGAACGTTGTTGGAGCATTGCAGAGTCCGAATGGCATCCTTCTAAATACAAAAGTACCATAGGGACATGTGAAAGTTGTTTTATCCTGGTCCCCTGGTGACACAACAATCTGGTTGTAACCAGAATAACCATCCAGAAAACAGTAATACTCATGTTCAGCCAACATGTCCAACATTTGGTCAATGAAAGGCAGTGGGAAGTGGTCTTAACTCGTGACTTTGTTAAGTTTCCTATAATCAATGCATATTCGCCATCCCGTGACGGTTCTGGTAGGAATTAGCTCATTGTCTTCGTTCTTTACCACTGCAATTCCTCCTTTCTTGGGCACACACTATACAGGACTTACCCAAGAACTATCAGAGATATGGTAGATTATGTTAAAATCTAACCATTTGATGATTTGTTCCTTTACCACTTCCTTCATAATTGGAGTTAATCGTCTCTGCCCTTCTATTGAATTTTTGGAATCTTCTTCCAAAATGATTTTGTGCATGCATAAGGTTGGACTTATACCTTTGATGTCAGCTATGGTCCAGCCCATAACTCTCTTATGCTGTCGTAGAACTCCAAGCAATTTTTCCTCCTATTCAGCATCCAGTAATGCTGAAATGATTACTGGCAGCGTTGAGTCTGCTCCCAGAAATCCATACTTCAAATGTTGCGGCAATGACTTCAATTCCAACTGTTGTGGTTCTTCCACTGAAGGTTTTGTTATCTTGAATTCTCGAGAAGACAAATCCAAGGATTCATATTGAGCTCTAAATCTGAAACCTTGGGGGTTTGCTTCTAACAAAGCTGAATGTTCTTCTGCCTCCATATTGCCATCATCATGTAGAATTTCCTCTGTTAGTATTCTTGTCAATGCATCATCTGCATACTCCTCTTGCTTTTCATCTTTTTCTACCCAAGAATCACTAGTGGTGATTTGAAAACACTACTCACCTTCGTCATGAAATTTCATGGCTTTGAACACATTGAATGTGACTTTATCGTCTTGAAATCTCATGGTGAGTTCCCCTTTCTGGACATCAATGAGAGTCCTTCCCGTAGCAAGGGAAGATCTCCCTAAAATAATGGGAACATCCTTGTCTGCTTCATAGTCGTGAACAATAAAGTCAGCTGAAAAAATAAATTTGTCAACTCTTACCAGAACATCCTCGATTTTTCCATCTGGGTGAGCTATATACCTATCTACTAGTTGTAGCGTTACCGTTGTAGGTCTTACCTTACCTATGCCCAACTGTTTAAAGACTGACATAGGCATAAGGTTGATGCTAGCACCAAGATCACATAAGGTCATCCCACAATATGAGTCTCCAATAGAACAAAGAATGTTAAAGCTCCATGGATCTTTCATTTTAGGGGGCAACTTGTCCTGCAAAAAGAAACTGCATTCTTTGGTTAGTGAAACAATTTCATATTCTCCCAACTTTCTCTTTTTTGAAAGGATATCTTTCATGAATTTGGCGTAGTTGGGCATTTGTTCTATTACTTCCACCAATTGAATGTTGATGTGCAGTTGTTTCAAAATGTCCAAAAACTTCTTGAACTGCTCATCTTGTTTCTTTTTAGCAAATATTTGTGGAAAGAGCATTCGTTGTTGTACTGGTTTGCTTTATGGAATATTGCTTTGCTGCGGCATCGTCGATGCTACAGCATCTAGCTTTTCTAGAATGGTGCGATGCTACAGCATCGACTAACGAAATCAGCTCATTTTCTTCCAATGAAGGTCACTATGATCATGGAAGAATTGGTACGCTTATATGATAGTGGATACCCAGTTCTTTCCTTATGCTCTATTTTTAATAGTTTCCTCGTATTAAACTTGGGATTTTCTTAGGGCCCAAAAGGAGAGGCTTCTTTATTCCATTCAATCAGTAAAGACGCAACAGCTTCTTCTGTAATCATGATTGCATGACAAAAACAAACTTGTGATGCAACACCATAAGGCCCCTACCGTGCCTATCACTTAGGTTTTATCATTCTTTTTGGCACAAATCTAAGAGTTTTTTCTCTTTTCTTTACTCACTTGTTGATAATATCCCATACTTTATAGCCTCTGCTTTGAAATCTCCTGCAATTTACAAATTTTTATGCCTAGTATAATACCCACAATCTAGCAGAACTAAAGAAGGATTTGTCAGACAGCTTTAATGGGTTTATCCAGCATTACCTTTTTCCACAAACCCTTAGTTATACCGTCCAAATGATCATAATTATACCACTGCTTCTATAAAATCATCAACAGTACTTTCAAAATGCCAAGCCAACTTTAGCAGAAATATTGTATATTTTGACAATTCAAAGTGGAGAAATTGATGATATATATAAAAAAAGGAGCGGGTGTAATTGCAACATATATATATATATATATATATATATATATCCCAAAAAGGTCCCTTGTTTGCAATTTCAATAAGGTAACTTCAATACTCTTACACTCTAGGAAGGATATATCTAAAATGTAAACTAATTCACCAAAGAGTGAAAAGGGGAGAGAGAAAGAAAGAAAATGCTTGAGGAATGATAAATTACCACTTGCGCTTATATTGCGAAAAATGAAATCAATTAACACACCCACTCACGAGTAGCTCAAACATAAATTTTCTACAAATAGAAATAAATAAATAACCACCTCAATCCAATAACTTCAAAAACACATAAACTTAGAACCCAAATAACAAAATGATTCATTCAAATGGAAACTCCACAAAAGAGGCAACTTTACAAACAAAATCTCATTCTTTAGTTTCAACATTTAAAAAACTCAAAATAATAAAATAGTAAAACTGAACTTGCTCGAAGAAAATGAATCAAACCTTGTGGGATGGTGGGAGCCTTCTAAAGGAGCGCTCATATCTTTGGACATCTTGTTCAGAAGCGTCGGGATAGCTGTACAAACAAAATATAGTTCAAGATTCACAACTGAAAAACTGTGCATTAGAAGAATTAAATATAAAACAGAATCAATTAGTACTTCATATAAGCGCGGATAATGCTGCGAAGAGATTTGATTTCGAGGGCCACTTCGAGTTGTATCCGACGGAATTCTTGGTCGTCTTCATTGTCCCTCGCCATCCCCTCTTCTGCTCTTTCAGTTGAACCCTACGATTTTCAATTCTTGTGTTTTTTTGCTTAATTTTAATTTTACTACTCTTGACGACAATAATATATAACATTTCCCATTATTTTAAAACATTTAGAATATTCATATTCATCTATGAATATGATTTTATAAAATGTCAATATTACACTACATTTTAATTTCAATATTTTCGTTATTTAACTTTATACAAATTAATATAAATAGTCTCCGAATATAGAGTTTGGTGATATTGCTTTCTAAATTATTATTTTTTGTGTAATTATTTTTTAAATTATAAAAAAATTGTGATATTTTGTATTTCTATTAAAAATTTTATTAAATAAAAAAATTATAAATATTTATGTCATTATATTATTTAAATATATTTAATAATATGTGATCAAATTTTTTTTCGACACATGTTTAGAAAAGAAATATTAAAAAAATTAATGGTTTAATTTTCAATCTCCATGATTCTCACTTAAACGCGCATATATATTAATTAGATATATTTGATTTATTTTATATTTTATTTGATTTGATGAAAGAATATTTTAAATATATTGTTATAATCTTATTAATTTCTTTTAATGTTATTTTTAGTCTTTATTTTGATTATTGACCTTTTAATTATTAGTTTGTTATGTAACTGTTTTTTTTTTTTTAATCTCATTTACATTATTTTATAATTATTTTATCTTTATTATTGTATTCTATTCATTAATTTGCATACGCATATATAATCAATATATCCGATTTTTCATCAATACTTATACTTTTTCTTTCAAGCTTTATGTAATATCATGTATTTATTTATTTGTGTGTTATTATTATTATTTTAATAAATTTTTTTTCTACATGATTTATTGCTCTTTGAAATTTTAAAAAAAAAAATCATTGTATATAAAATATAAAAAAATTTCCGTAAATATTATTATTTTTAATTTTTTTTAAATTTCATACTCCTCTAATTTTTATTATTATATTTTTTTCCTCTTCGTCTTTTATTTATTTTTTTTTTAAACCAAAAGCAGAAAACTTGTTCCATGTACATCTTTTAATCTTTAGTGTTAATTATTTGAATTATTAATATTTTATTGTAATTTTTTTATAATTATATATTATGTAGTATTTTATATTTAAATTTTATCAATTTTTAAAATTATTTTAGATAATTTCAACTTTTATTTTTATAATTTTTGTAATTAATTTTATTGGCCAATTTTTTTAAAATAATTTTTTTTTCTAAAAAATATTTTTATATTAAAATAATAAAAATACCAATATACTTCAAAAAAAATCTAAATATCAATAATTCTTTATTCATTGTTTTAAATTTTTTATAATTAAATAAAAAACTAAAATATTCTAATTATTTGAATAAATTTTTAGCATATCCATATCTAATTATTTGAAGATTTTAATGCATGGATTAGCACTTTGATGACCTGATTGATCCATTTAATGCCTTGGAGAATCATGCCAATAGATATGGGAACAGAGATAAATTGGAATAGAGGGAAGGGAATACTCAAGGAAAACTATTCATCAGACCTGTAGCTGCAAATAATCTTGGACAACTAAACTCCTGAAGACGAATCTGAGGAAGAAGAAATATTGGTGTTGAATGAAGATGGAAACAGACATGTTATGCAAGAAAGAGGTGGGGGTAATGATAGGTTTCAACGTTTTGATTACGATCATGGTGAATCTGAATATTAAAGACTTCATTAAAAACTATTCCTCTAGGGATTTATCCAAAAAACACAGCATGTTACATGCTAATGACATCAAGTTCTTATTAGAAAAAGATAGAAGTACCTTGTCTACATCAACTAATGGAACATGCAACATCAACGAAGGATTCAACCACTCTGGATTGGAAGAACTGACCTGCAACAAATAATAAGACAACTGATAATCTATGGAGTGGCACACGTATTGAATAAGTCTTCATCTGAAACATGTATAAGCAGAAAGAGAGTCAAAAGAGTAACAGCAGTGTCAAGCATATATTAAAACAAAAAAAATAATACACATGCATGTTACTTAAGAGAGAGAAAAGGGATAAATTGTTGGGGGTGTCAACCCATGTCCTACATCTGAAGATAATGTTAAAGGTGACTAGCATATAAGAGTTCCATTAACTCCATTAGTATGAGGCCTTTTGGGATGTTGCCCAATAACAAAACCGTGAGGGCTTAGGCCCAGAGCGGACAATATCATACTAATGTGGAGTTAAAGTGGTGGAAGCCCAACCTTGTGGGTATATGTGGGCCCAATAAGTGGTATCAGAGCTTAAAGTTAATGGGCTCTCTTGTAAGAGATGTGTGGGGAAAAAAACCCTCATTCTTGAAGACCTAGCGATTATGGGTGCCCTTGTGTCGAAGGAGCGGCAGTGGTACAAGATGATTTCGTTTAGGGAAGGCCCACGAGTATGTGGTCCTTGATTTGAGGGGAGGATTGTTGGGGTTCTCATTCTTGAAGACCTAGCGATTAGAGGTGCCTTGTGCCGCCTTGTGTCTAAGGAGCGGCAGTGGTATGATTTCGTCTAGGTGCCCTCATTCTTGAAGACCTAGCGATTATGGGTGTCTTGTGCCGCCTTGTGTCGAAGGAGCGGCAGTGGTACAAGATGATTTCGTCTAGGGGAGGCCCACGAGTATGTGGTCCTTGGTTTGAGGGGAGGATTGTTGGGGTGTCAACCCATGTCCTACATCTGAAGATAATGCTAGAGGTGACTAGCTTATAAGAGTACCACTAACTCCATTAGTATGAGGCCTTTTGAGAAGTTGCCCAAGAATAAAACCGTGAGGGCTTAGGCCCAAAGCGGACAATATCATGCTAATATGGAGTTAAGTGGTGAAAGCCCAACCTTGTGGGTATATGTGGGCCCAATATAAACTACTATGAGCTTAGAACAATTGAGCTCAAATCATATAACCATTGTTATTAAAGGACACAAGAATAGCGCAAAACAAAAGGAAGATATTTAAGAGAAGGAAGATTTGTTTCCAGGTTACGGTGAATCATAATCCTAGAAGACTTTATGGTATCTACTTAGACAAATCGAAACACAAGCCAAAATGAATTTTAGCTTTAGCAATATATAGAGACTATCCTGAACAGGTGAATCTCCTCTACCTCACCCCACATCAACCCCAGAGGGTTCCTGAGGGCGTGGTGCTCCAAGAACATTTCCAGATTGATGACTTACATGACCATTGCAACCAACATCATGGCAGGATAGTTGTACAAACAAAATATAGTTCAAGATTCACAAGTGAAAAAATGTGCATTAGAAGAATATAAATATAAAACAGAATCAATTAGTACTTCATATAAGCGCTGATAATCCGACGAAGAGATTTGATTTCCAGGCCACTTCGAGTTGTATCCGACGGAATTCTTGGTCGTCTTCATTGTGCTTCGCCATCCCCTCTGTTCTGCTCTTCCAGTTGAACCCTACGATTTTCAATTCTTGTGTTTTTTTGCTTAATTTTAATTTTACTACAACGATAATATATAACATTTCCCATTATTTTAAAACATTTAGAATATTTATATTCATTTTATAAAATGTCAATATTACACTTCATTTTAATTTCAATATTTTCGTTATTTTATCTTAGGCAAATTGACATAAATAATTTCTAAATATAGAGTTTGGTGACATTGATTCCCAAATTATTATTTTTTGTGACATTCAGCTTTTCATTAAAAATTCTGTTAAACAAAAATATTTATGGATATTTATGTTAGTGCATTGTTTAATATATTTAATAATAAGTAGTTTTACATAAATAATCTATAAACTATATAAATGTTGGGTGACATTAGTCTCTAAATTATAAATTTCTTTAGTGAAATTTGTCCCAAACTATAAAAAAATTGTGGCATTAGTGCTTTTGTTAAAAATTGTTGATTAAGTAAAAAAATTTCAAATGTATTTACGTCATTACACTAGTTAGATATATTTAATATATATAATTTATATATTGATTCTGCACGAATCTGTCAAAGGGTAAAAAAGTAAATTAAAGTGTCGGGAACTCGAAGAGCTTTGTGGTTGACTTGTTAAGAAGGCTTTATGGAATGGTTAAAGCAGTTGTTTTCTGAGGGTGCGAAGTATGACTCTCACGAGGCGGTACTTCGCTGGGCGTACTTGGAACTTCGGGGTAGCACACTTAGCGTCTGAGAAGCCTGCAAAACAAGTAGGTTCAATGGGGAGTTTGTACCCCGTGAACTCTCCGATGCTTAAGTCAGTAGAGTGTTTATGGATATCTGGAAAATAGGCAAAAATTCCTTACCTCATCTTCAGATCTCTCATTTATAGGAGTCTGACAATGAATGTACCGTTATGGATTTGGGCAGTTATACCCGTTATGACCGTTATGAGTAACGGGTCATAAATGAGGGAGTAAAGACGTAACGTCTTCCCTTTTATGAGGCCAATAAATGGGTATTTATGTCACCATGGGGGTTTTCTTGACCCGCGGATCAGTTAAATTCCTTGGGAGAATTTATGTCGGCTCAGTGGCCCCTCGTCGAAGTATCGTGAAGCGGAGTGGAAGATGCTTCGGCGTAATGTCGACACTTAGCATTTTTTTTGTGTTGGAATGGCTAGGGTTTCTGACGGGGACTAGCTATCTTTTCAACTAGTTGTCTTTTCATCTTTCTTCTGCCATAAATGGCAGAATGTCAGCTGGCATAAAACTTTTTATCTTCCCGATGTCTTGATTCTGGTAATTAATCATTTCAAAGACTTTTCTTCTGGGTATTTAATTTCTTCCTTCTTCTATACTTTTTCTTTTACGCTCATTTGCATAATTCTTCTGCCATTAACGCTCTGAAGATCTTCTGTTTTCTTTTCCTTCGGTAGTTTAATCACTTTCCCTCGGTCTTTCTTCTCAGATTCAGACATTTAAAAAGGTATGTTCTGTATTTTGGCTGTTATGGGTTTATTACTGTATTCGTTTTGTTTTTGGGGATGGATTGGTTCTGCATTTTCGTAGGATTTGAGGGTTTTAGGATGTTAGTTTCGGGTAGCTTTATACTTGCGTGGGGTTCTAAATATTGGGCTTCCATTCGTAGGTAGGATATGGCTGCTCGAAGAGAGAATGATAGGCAAGTTGAGGATTTAATGGATGAGGGTTTTGGGAATCCTTGGACTGTTCAACCGAAGGTTACAGTAGCAAGGAAGGCGGCCTGAGGTGAAGTTCCCGTAGGAGTCCCCTTTCAACCACCCATGCCTGGTCCCCCTCCATCCGACTTTCCCTTAGGTAGAAATAGGATTACTAGGGAACAAGCAGTTTCTTTTGCCCGTAAATATAGCCTTGACCCTAGAATTTATAGAGTTTTTGTTGATCCTTTAGCTGGGAAGATGTCTCTTCGTCATATCCCTGTTCCCCTGGCCCATTTTGAAGTGGGGTTCCATCTTCCTATGGACCTTGCTTTTGTAGATTTCTTGATTTTTGCTCGAGTCCAACCTAGGCAGGTTCATCCGAACACTGTCCGTACTGTGTTTTACCTTATTTGTCTTTGCCATCGGTTGGGCTTTGAATTAACTGATAACATCCTTAGTATGTTTTTCTCTTCACTTCGGATGTCTGATAACACCCTTTCTATTCGTCCCCGTAGGAATAAAGTCTTTCCCTTCGATTCTCCTCCCAATAAAGTAGATTTTAAGGAGAGATGTCTACTGGTAGAGTCTCGTATTGGTTTTCCTTTCCGCCCCTCTGTTAATGAAAACTTCCAATGGCCTCAAATTCAATATCCTTCTTCCCTTAGCCACTCTGAGAAGTCTTTTTTGGAAATTATTACTCGAGACTTAGGGGATAACCGTCAGAACCAGACCCGAGTGTATTCCTCTACGAATTTACTTAGTGAGTCAAGCCTGAAATGGTGTGGAATAGGGGTTGGTCTGTCGGAGAGGAAAAAAGAGTTAAGCTTTGCGGAGGAGGAGCCGAATGAGGACTGGACCATACACCCTGGGGGTGTTTTTTCTTTTCAGTGTGATGCATGTTCCCTTACTACTCGAGGTTGTCGGACTGGCAAGGGTATAGTTTGTTTACTTCTCTTTTGATTTCATCTTACTTCGGTATTGACTCGTTGTTGTGTTTGCAGGTCCAACTATGTTTAAAACATTGTGGGGAGATCGGGAGGAGGAAAGAGACGTTCGCCAGTCTCACCTGAATTCATTACCCCGGTTTCCTCCACGTCTCATAGACCGAGATACCGTTGGTGACACTCCCCTCACCTATCCTTCTTCAGCGGAACCTTCAAAGCGAGGTAGGGGAGTGCGTAGACCCCGGGAAGAGGTAAGGGATGAAACTCCGCGTTCGGCCCCTGAACCTTGTTGGGATGCTACCCCGGAGGTGGGAGAGGATGAAGAACAACTTCGTCCTCGCCAAAGACAAAGGGTTTCACCTCGGCGGCCTACTGAAGACTTGGCTACCTCACCCCCAGTTTCGCCTGCTTCCGAAGATGTTCTGGATGCAGTCCCATTGTCAGCTCACCGGGCTTCGGGGTCTACTCCAACTGAGCCATCTCCTGCTGACGATGTAGGGGCTGCTCCAGCCACTGAGCCCGAGGTAAGTTCAAGAACCCCCGGTCCTTCTTGGCTTCAACCGGGGTTCAAGTTGCCTACCGAGGAAGAGGGGTTCAAGTCTTTGGCCTTGGAGATTACTAAAAAGACTCCGCCTCTTAACAATCTTCGGTTCAACAATCCCTATGTCGCGACTTTGCTTGGCGAAGCTATTTTGGAGCGGGCTCATGATGCGGAAAGCCTGGCGGGCATGAGCGAGATGGGGGTTGAAGAAGCTACCAATCGAATTGGGGTTTTACTGGCTGGGGTAAGTTTCTTTGTTTCTTTTGCTTCTCCTTGGAATATTTTTTGACTTTGTTTTTCTTTCTGTAGGTTTCTTCCTTAGTCCTTCATGTGTCTAAGTCCCGAACAACGAAGCAGACAGAGCAAGCGGCAGCTAATGCAGAATGGCGAAGTGTCAATGAGCCTCGACTGCTTTCGTTGGAGCAAGAAGTGAATAAGCAAGCTGCCCTTATAGAATCACTCAACTTTGAGAAGCAGCATATGTCCAACGAAGTAGAGGAGGTGAGGAGGTTGTTAGCTGGTATGAAGCAGCGGACTGCCGAGTTGAAAGTTGCCAATGACAAGCTGCAAGTTGCAAACACTGAACTGAACTCGGCTAGAGATGAAGCTGTTGCTAGCCAACTTTCCCTGCAGGAGGAGCTTGAACATTGTCGTTCAGAGGAATTTAAAAGAGAGATCATTGATGATTTTAAAAGCTCTCCTGAGTATCAAGCAGAGATTAGTCGTGAAGCCAGTTCTTTTCTGGACAAGGGATGTGTTCACATCATTAGGCAACTGCATCTGTTTTTTGAAGACAAGTCCGTTCTCCTTCAAGCCTTCAAGTCCAATTTTGACAATGACTTTTGCCGCCAAGGAGCTGACTTCGTCCCATTCACTTTTGAGGAGTTGGAAGCGCTTCGGGAAAGGGATGAAAAGAAGGGAAAACCTTTTTGGACACCGCCCTAGCCTTCTTCTCATACTTTCTGGGATATGTTGGGCGAAGGACCAAGCTCTGCTGCCCCGGGCTCCAGCTCTGCTGCCCCCTATATTGTAGATTTGGCACTTATACAAATTCTTTTAGGAGATTCATACATAATTCCTTTTCAAGTGGTTTGCATGCCACAGATTTGGTAATAGAACTCCGTCTTTATTCATAAGTTTATAAGTACCAGGCCTTATCTCTTGTTCTACGAGGTATGGTCCTTCCCAGTTTGGGGTGGGTTTGTTTGCCGTTATATGTCTGGCAGTACCCTCAATTTTCCGAAGCACCCAATCTCCAATTTTTATTGGTCACTTGAATACTTTTTTGTCGTGAGCTCTTTTGGTTTTTTGCTTGAATGACTCTGATCTCAGGCGACTTGCAATTCTTCTCTCTTCTAGGAGGTCCAATTCTGTACTTCTCCTTTCTTTGTTGGTTTCTTCATTGTACATCGTCACCCTTGTTGTAGGTAATGCGACTTCGGCTGGTGCTACCGCTTCAGAACCATATACCAATGCGTATGTTGTTTCACCGGTGGGGCCCCTAGTCGAAGTACGGATTGCCCATAGTGTCGGGTTCAGCTCGTCAGCCCACTTGTTTGATTTTCCTTCCAAGTTTTTTCTAAGGGCCGTCAGTACCATCTTGTTAGCAGCTTCTGCTTGGCCATTACCCTGCGGATGTGCTACCGACGACTTCCAATGTTTGATATGTAGTCGATGGCACTCGGCGGAAAATTTTGCTGAAAATTGTACCCCGTGATCTATAATCACTGCTCTGGGTATACCGAAGCGACATATGACATTTTCTCTGAAACATTTTGAGACATTTTCTTCTGTGGGATGTGTAAGCGCCTTTGCCTCTATCCATTTTGAGAAATAGTCAACTACTACCACCAAGTATTCTTATCCATTTCTTGTTTTTGGGAATTTTCCCATCAAGTCCATGCCCCACATATCGAAAGGCCACGCTGCAACAACCGGAGTTTGTTCGACGGTGGGTAGCTGGGGTATCGTTCCAAAAATTTGACAAGTCTCGCATTTTTTGACATACTCAGCAGCATCCTTTATGAGAGTTGGCTAATAGTACCCTTGGTTGATTACCCTTTTGGCTAAAGCTCGGACCTCGGGGTGTCCCTCGCATACTCCCTCGTGTATTTCCGCAAGGAGGTCATTGATTTGGGTAGGCGGGATACATCGAAGTAAGGGCCTTGTGAAAGATCGTCGGTATAGTACATCATTATGCACGGTATACCTAGCTGACTGTTGCCTGACTTGCCTTGCTCGAACTTCATCGTTTGGAAGATCGCCTTTCTGAATGAAATCTTTTATTTCTTTATCCCAGGACTCCGAGGTGGGATGAAGGCAATTGATGAACTCCTTTTCTGTGAATTCCTCTATGTGAATGCCTTCATCATTTGGGGTTTCTCCAGAAGCGATCTTTGCTAGCCTATCTGCTTGCTGGTTTTCATTTCGGCTAAGCAACGGTAAAGTGAAGGGATGGAATTTCTCTCTCCATACTTGAGCCTTTTCAACGTATGACAGTAAACCCTCTGATAGAACCGCATAAGTTCCTTGTGTTTGGTTCACCACCAGCTGAGAGTAGGTGTAAACTTGTAGTGCTCCGATGTTGGCTCCGTGGGCCCATTCTAGCCCTCTTATCAGTGCTTCGTACTCCGCTTGATTGTTTGAGAGATGAGATTTTAGCCTGATTGCTCTCATCTCCACGTATTTCTTGTTGGGAGAAGTTAATGCAAGGCCTACTCCGACTCCTTTAGAATTGGCTGCACCATCCACCTTTAGTTCCCATGGCTCTTTGGCAGGCTCTGTTGTCAAACTAGGGTCTGTATAGGACCCTTCTGCTAGGAAATCTACTAGAGCTTGGGCTTTGATCGCGGTTCGCGGCTTCAAAGATATTTCTTGTCCACATAGTTCGATGGACCACCTTAGCATCCTCCCTGATTGATCTAGCTTATGGAAGATTTGCTTGAGAGGGGCATTAGTATAAACCACAATAGGATGGGACTCAAAATAGGGCTTGAGTTTTCGAGTGGATATTACCAATACGTATGCTAACTTTTCAATACTTGAGTACCTGGACTCTGCGTCGTTCAAAACTTTGCTGATGAAGTACACCGGGTGCTGCTTTGTTCCCTCCTCTTTCACCAATGCTGACGTCACGATTGCGTCAGAAAAGGATAAGTAGAGGAAAAGCGTTTCTCCTGCAGTGGGGGGCCGCAACAATGGTAGGCTCTGCAGGTGATTCTTCAAGTCGTTCCAGGAACGGCTGCACTCTGGTGTCCAAGCAAAGTCATTCTTCGAATTTTTTAATGCCTTAAAGAATGGCAGACACCTTTCCGCTAACTTCGAGACAAATTGCCCCAGAGCTGCAATGCACCCGTTTAATCTCTGGATATCTTTAACACATCGGGGTTCGGTCAGTCGAGCTATGGCCTCCAACTTCTCTGGGTTAGCTTCGATACCTCGTTCTGATGTCATAAAGCCTAGAAATTTTCCCGATTTCACTCCAAATGTGCATTTTGTTGGATTAAGCTTGAGTTGGTACTTCGTCAGGTTGTCAAATGTTTCCTTCAGATCGTCCAGGTGGGACGTACCCCGCTTGGTCTTGACAACCATGTCATCCACATATGCTTCGATGTTTCTCCCAATTTGCTCTCGGAGGACATAGTTCATCATACGTTGGTATGTCGCGCCCGCATTCTTAAGTCCGAATGGCATGACGTTGTAGCAGTATATAGCCCCAGCTGCTAGGAAAGAAGTGTGTACCTGGTCGCTTGGTTTCATCTTTATTTGATGATACCCCGAGAAAGCATCCATGAAACTCAGGAATTCAAATCATGCGGTGGAATCGACCAAAGCATCTATCCGAGGTAGCGGATAACAATCCTTTGGGCATGCTTTGTTGAGGTCGGTGTAATCCACGCACATTCTCCATTTCCTTGTGGAGTTTTTGACCATCACCACATTTGTGAGCCAGGTGGGGTATCGTACTTCGCGTATGAACCCAGCTTTCAGAAGCTTGCTTACTTCTTCCTTCATTCCTCGCATTTTGTCCTCCCTGAATTGTTGGGACTTTTGCTTGATTGGTTTGCACATCGAGCTTATATTCAGGGCATGCACATCAACCAAAGTGTTGATTCCTGGCATATCCTCTGTGCGCCAGGCGAAGCAATCCTGGTGTTCCTTCAAGAACTGGATGATTCCCTGTCAAAGATGAGTTGGCAGCTCCTTACCAATCTTGACGAGTTGTTGGGGATACATTGGGTTTATCAACACTTCCTCGAACTCTTCCCCTTTTGATACTTCGACAACCAGGTCGCAGATCTGCTTTTCCAATATTCGTTGTATTCGGAGGTCGGGATCCTCTGTTAGCGTTCTGACATATCCTACTTCGGAAGAAGAATCCCTCTTCCTCTTGATTTTCATGATCTGGCCTAGCAGACTGCGAGGATTTCTTCTCACGAACCCCACACCTTGCGGGGTGTGAAACTTCACTTGCTGGTGAGACATTGAGATGACAAGGTCAAATGCCGCGTGGAACCGGGTTCCGACGATGACGTTGTATGGAGACTCCAGGTCCACGACATAGAATTTTACTTCTTCAGTTCGCTTCTTGTCTCCTCCAAGTGTAACTTGCATTCTCACGGTCCCCATGACCGGGACTTTATGGGGTGTAAATCCCTCCAGCACCATCCTGCTGGTTTTGAGATGTTCATTTTTCAGCCCCATTTCTTCGAAGCATCGCCGGTACATGATGTTCTTTGTTGCTCCCGTGTCCACCAGCACTCTTTTCACGGTGCATTTGTCGATCCCATCCTGCGTCATCTACATCTCCATCACAATAGGCATTATCTTCGCCTCTTCATTGCTCTCTAACTCCTCATTAGAGAAGGTGATGACTTCAGTCTGCTCAAATTCGTACTTCGGAATGAGGTACGACTTGGTAAGATTATATATCCGTTTTTTGAGTTTTTTAACGGATGTGGAATCTGGGTTAATCATGTTGATTACCCTTTCACCATTTTCTTTCTGTTGTTGCACCCCTGCGACATATTCTTTCAGGCACCCCTCCTGGATTAGCTTTTCAATTGCTCTCTTGAGTTGAAAGCATTCTTCGGTGGTATGTCCATAGTCGCGATGGAATCCACAGAATTTAGATTTGTCTCTGGTGGAGTAGGACTTCATCGGGGCAGGATCTTTGACCCCATACTTGTCCTTGATCACAGTAATCAAGCTTTCCTTAGCAACATTTAGAGGGGTAAATGTTTCAGATTTCTTACCTCGCTTTTTGTCTTTTCGATCTGAGAAATTCGAAGTAACGTCTTTGGGGTGCTCGGGCTGCTTATCTTTTCTTCTCCAGGTCGGTTCAGTCGCGCTGCCTTCAGCCATGGCTACTTTCCTGGCTACGTTGAACATTTCCCCGATTGTCTCCGGTTTGCGGAGTTGGAGTTCGGTGTTCAGCATCCGCGACCTGAACCCTCCTTCAAAACACGTGATCACTGTGTCTTGACTGATCCCTTCAATCTCCTCATAGGTTTTCTTGAACCTTTCCAAGAATGAAAGCAACGTTTCGCCTTCCCATTGCTTGATGTTGGCAAGATCTCCCCTGGTTTTTGGGATGGTTCCTGCAGTGCTGAACTTGTCCAGGAACATTTTTCCCAAGGTATACCATGAGTCAATGGTATCCTTTTTAAGAGATGTAAACCATGTTACCGCTTTGTCGAATAAAGTAGTCGGGAAAGCTCTGCATAGGATAGCCTCGTCGTTTGTGACTAACCCCATGGCCGACTTGTACCGACATATGTGCTCGATGGGCTTTGACGAGCCCGAGTATAGAACGCACTGTGGAAGTTTTAGATTTGGATCCGGGGAGACGTTTTGGATCCATTTGACAAAAGGTCCCAATTCAATTGATCTCGATTGACGGGACTTGGAGGTATGTTTTCCATCCTCCGGGCTTCGTTCTGGAGAGCGTTTCCAGGCTCTTTCTTTATGAGCGGGTCTCGAAGAGTGATGGCTCTCTCCAACCTCGCTAGTCGCTTGCTTCTTGCTGGTCTGGGCGAATCTTTCATTCCTTTTAGATGTGGTCCGAGTTCGTTGTGAATTTTCTGAGGGATTTGCCAAGACCCTCGGGGGTGGCAACTCAGCTCCAACCTTTCGGAATTTGTTCCTTAGTTTCAGCCATTGCTGGGAGAGCTCTTGATCTCTCTTCGCCTCTTGATCTTGCCTGAGTTGCTCATTCTCTCTTTGTAACCTTCTCAATTCCCTTTCTGTGTCCTCTATTCGTTTATAATTGAGCTGTTCTCGCAAGTCTGGGGAGCACCCAGAGGTTCCGGGCTGTGGCCCCAACCTTTTCGATATCGGACGGCGACCGGAACTTGGAGAGCCAGAGGAGGCGGACAACCTCGTCCTCTCCCCACGGAGAGAAGATTGGCGAACGGTGTGTCCTTCGGATCGAGACATGCTGATTGATGATTGATTGTATGGGTAAGATAATTCGAACGTTCCCGGTAATGGAACCAAACTGATTCTGCACGAATCTGTCAAAGGGTAAAAAAGTAAATTAAAGTGCCGGGTACTCGAAGAGCTTTGTGGTTGACTTGTTAAGAAGACTTTATGGAATGGTTAAAGTAGTTGTTTTCTGAGGGTGCGAAGTATGACTCTCAGGAGGCGGTACTTCGCTGGGCGTACTTGGTACTTCGGGGTAGCACATTTAGCGTTTGGGAAGCCTGCAAAACAAGTAGGTTCAATGGGGAGTTTGTACCCCGTGAACTCTCCGATGCTTAAGTCAGTAGAGTGTTTATGGATATCTGAAAAATAGGCAAAAAGTCCTTACCTCATCTTCAGATCTCTCATTTATAGGAGTCTGACAATGAATTTACCGTTATGGATTTGGGCAGTTATACCCGTTATGACCGTTATGAGTAACGGGTCATAAATGAGGGAGTAAAGACGTAACGTCTTCCCTTTTATGAGGCTCATAAATGGGTATTTATGTTACCATGGGGGTTTTCTTGACCCATGGATCAGTTAAATTCCTTGGGAGAATTTATGTCGGCTTAATATATAAGCCTTCAAATAATATTTCAGTATCATTTTCACACATTTTTCTTTATTTTTATTTTATCTTGTTCTTCATGTTATTTTTGTTTGAATTAAAAAAAAATCATTTAATTTTCTTATTGTTTGCACCAATTAATTTTTCCTGGATTTTTTATTTTTTTAGAAATGAAAATTAAAAAAAAGTGGAAGGGAAAGAGAAGAAGTAGGAGGAAGACGAAGATGAATAAAAATGAAAATAATATATATATATTATTAAATATATTTAATAATATAATGACATTAATATTTTAGATTTTTTAAAAGAACACCAATTTTACAATTTATTTTTTTATAATTTGATAACCAATAACACGAAACATCTATAGTTTATAGACTATTTATGTCAATTTACTTATTATTAAATATAATTTAAATAATATAGTCACATAAATACCTTAAAATGTTTTTTTACTTAAAATGATTTAACCAAATTTTTAATTTTAACGAAATGATCTCTATCATAATTTTTTTATAATTCGAAGACCAATTCTAAAAATAAATAATAATAATAATTTATGATCAATGTAACCAAATTTTTATAATTTAAAAATTATTTATACATATAAAACTCATCGAGTTAATAAACTTAAATTTTAAAATAAAAACTTAAAGTTGCATAAAAGTAATCTAACTTTTAATTTTAAAAAAAACTCCTAATAATATAGGTTTAGAATTATTACTAAACCTATATTATGTTCGCGATTTGGCTCAAAAGTCAAATCGCAAACATAATAAGCGGAGCGCACGACTCCAATCATTCTAATCGTGAATTCTCACTCTCCCACTACTAAAGACCTTTTCCCACAACGACACTCTTCTAACGACACGACAATAACAGAAAATCCCACGAGCGGGGATGAACACGATCCCATCATCTCCTCCAGTTTCTTTCCCTAAGAAGAAAGACTATAAAAGAAAGGAAATGGACGAAAGGTAGGACATTCAATCCCAGATATCCTAATCAGTTACTAATTCAATACCAAACTGACTTGATCGTCGGAGAGTTCACGGGGATCCACGTCCCCACAGAACTTTCTCTGTTTTGCAGATTACCTATACTTCGGGATTCTCAGAAATTTTTGGAGTCACATTTACTTTTTCACCTTCAAAATACTCTAACCAATTTTTGACGAATTAATATATATATTAATTAGATATATTTAAATTATTTTATATTTGATTTGATTTGAAAATATTTAGATATACTGTTATAATCTTATTAATTTCATTTAATGTTATTTTTAGTCTTTATTTTGATCATTTATTGACCTTTTAATTATTCGTTTCTTATGTAACTATTCATTTTTTTAAAATCTCATTTACATTATTTTATCTTTATTATTGTATTCTATTCATTAATATGAATACGCATATATAATCAATATATCCGATTTTTCATCAATACTTATACTTTTTCTTTATTTGTGTGTTATTATTATTATTTTAATAATTTTTTTTTGTTTTCTACGTGATTTATGGCTCTTTGAATTTTTTTTTTAAAAATCATTGTATATAAAATATAAAAACTTTTCCGTAAATAATTTTTTAGAAAAGTTTTAGTATTTTAATTTTTTTTTAAATTTCATATTCCTCTAATTTTTATTATTATATTTTTTTCCTCTTCGTCTTTTATTTAACTTTTTTTAAAACCAAAAGCAGAAAACTTGCTCCACGTACATCTTTTAATCTTTAGTGTTAATTATTTGAATTATTAATATTTTATTGTAATTTTTTTATAATTATATATTATGTAGTATTTTATATTTAAATTTTATCATTTTTTAAATTTTTTTAGATAATTTCAATCTTTATTTTTATAATTTTTGTAATTAATTTTATTAACGGTTAGTTAGTCAATTTTTTATTTCTAAAACATATTTTATATTAAAATAATAAAAATATCAAGATACTTCAAAACAAATATTTTCTAAATATCAATAATTCTTTATTCATAGTTTAAAATTTTTTATAATTAAATAAAAAACTAAAAAATTCTAATAATTGTTTGAATCTAGTATATATATTTGATATTATATATTAAATATATTATAAATACAAAATAAAAAAATTGTAATTATTTAAATAAATTTTTAGCGTATATCCATATCTAATTATTTAAATATGTATATATATAATTGAGGTGTCAGAAATTGGGGATATGTGTGGAATCCTGTTGGTAATTTCATCTGATAATGTCCGCAAGAGGTTTAAAATAGAGGGTGAAAGGACTCTGATCAACCTTCCAACCCTCCAATGATTAAGCCAGTGGTCTGGTATTGACTTGAGAGTATTCAATTTATAGAGTTTTTGTATAAAAAAACAGATGCAAGTCACACTGAATGGTAGGGGTTGATGTGATCCGGGGAATATGGTAACTTACCAGATTTCGTATCTAATTTTGACTTCCTCAATTTAGGGGATTTTGGAGATTCTCTTCGAACCTTTTAAAGCTTTATTTTAGTCAACGGTGTTTTTGGGAAGTTTCTAGAATTAAGTCCCCAAGCTCGAAGTCGTGGCGAAGTACTTCACCAGAGTGATGTCGACTGGTGTTTCACCGTATCGTCTGGATGAGCTATGGGTCCTGCCCTTCACGTCGGCCTAATACGTCAGCCTACTTGTCATGTCAGCTTGCCACATCAGCTTTCTTACCATGTCAGCTTAAGAGTATTTTTTACTATTCAATATATATATATATATATATATATATTTATTTATTTATTTATTTATTTTTAATTTTTTTAGGAGTCTCCGTGGTCTGCTTTTAGCCCTTTTTAGCCGAAGGTGAATGACGATTTAGGTGTTTTTGCATGACAGGAGTAGTCTATATGCATACTAGACGGAGGTGTTTAGTGTAAAACTTCCCTCACTGTCTATGTATTATTTTGTATTTCAGGCTTTTACTCTATATGTGTGTTCTGAAAGTTTATTGTTTAGATAGAAGTTTATTGTTTAGATAGATCCTAGGTAGTATGGTATCAGAGACATGGTTTTGGAGTTATGATAGTATATCACAATTCTTTTAATGAATTTAATTAAAAGAAAGGATAAGGATACCGTTAAAAACAGTATCTGTGAGGAACAAGAGATCCCTAGAAATCTAGAGGATTTGAATAGGTGGACTATCCCTAGGATAGATCCAAAAATAATATATAAGTTTGGTATGTTTGATAAACTAAGTTTCAAACAAGTAGTTAAAACTACAGAAGAAACAATACCTCTGCATAGTGATAATATGACACTACAGCTTCTAAATACACATGATTTGTATAAATATAAATCAACTCATAAATTTATTCATATTGGATTAGTTCAGGTAGCATTAAAACCTTTAACATTAGAAGGTTTACCTGAGAGTTTTCTATTGACCCTAAGGGACGGTAGAAATTTAAACTGGAAACAATCCCTAATAGGAATTATGCAATCCAGTCTTGCTCACAGAGCAGTTTATTTTAATGTATATCCTAATTTATCACTATCTTTAACAGACATAAATATATTAGATGCCTTGACTTTAAATATCCAGGCATATGGATATAATTATATCCGAGGTAGTGAAATAATAGCTATCTGCTATAGGGTTTACTATAAACCTTTATATACTCTTAATCCTCAATGTAAAATGGTAGATAAACCTAAAAATGAAACTATTCTTATAGAATCAAATTTCAATAGGTCTAATATAACGACAAGAAGAACCATTAAATGGGAAGAACTTGAATTCCCTGAATCTTGGACTATTGAGCATGCTTTACCAGCTCAAACAGTCAACAATAGAGCTCCAACTAATATTTCACAAACTCCAAATGGGAGAGTCCAAATACATTTTGAAAATGATAGAAACCCTCTGTCATCAAGATCTTATAGATCTTACTCGTCACACTCACATATATCTCCATTAGATTATCAAGTTAGATCACCCTCTAGAAAATCCACTTCTAGTGTTCGTCCTAGTAATCCTGAAAGCTCTTCAAAGGTTGAAGAGTTACACATATCTTCGGATAGTATAGTCAGAGGATTATATTCAACCCCAGTAGATCCAGATATATCTGTGTCTGAAATGAATTTTTCTGTTTAATGGATTACAAGCCCAAAATAGACTTTAGAATAGGCTCTAAGGCTAGAGCCATAATTCAACCAGAATTTAACTCACCCAAATGGGAACTTCTTAAAAAATAGTTTTTAGAAAAATTTAATCCTGAAGATAGAAAATATTTTGCAGGTCAGTTTTATAAACATTTATCAGAAAAAAATCAAATGATTTCGTTTGTACCTTGTTTTTTAACCACCCATTTTAATAATTACCTTTCCGTATTAGAAAGAACATTTCAACTACATAATGGTTCTGTAGTCAAATCTATTTTTCCTCCTTTACATCCTTATCATATGGAATACAATAATGAAGCTAGGCATTATAATGCTTTTCAAAAATTACTTAGCAATGATTTATTACCAATTACTACTAATTATTTAAACAATATAATAAAACAGCAGAATCATATGAATTTATATGTTCATGTTCTCGGTGAACAGATTCTGACTCTACATGATAGGGTAGAAAAAATTTTATCAGAATTAAAAAAATATATCCACCAGGGAATCCAGGACCAGTCAGTTGCTGTAGCTTCTCCTAGCATACAGCCTCCACCGGATATATCAGATTTTAAATTAAGATCAACATCAGACTTAGAAAGACTTTTAGAAGATAAATTTAAAAATCTAAGTCTACATACTTTAGGAGAAGAATTTGAAAATCTCATTATTAATTCTTCTGATTACAAACAAACAATAAAGGACGAGATAAATAAAATCTCGAAATACCAGGACATACCTACTACTAGAATGTACTATTATCCTAGGCCTACTCCACAGGATGTCCTATTAGAAGAACAAGATTGGATTAATACCAATTCCTATAGTGGAAAACAGATATATGAATGGAACATAGACGGTTATACTGAAAAACAAGTTTATAATATTGTTCACAGAATGCTAATGTATAGCACGATCTGTAAACAAAATGGAAACAATAACAAAGCAATAGCAAACATGATTACAGCTGGTTTTACTGGCCAATTAAAAGGTTGGTGGGATAATTACCTTACCAAAGAAAATCAACAACAAATACTTACTTCTGTTAAAACAGAAGGTGATAATAGAACAATAGACCATGCAGTTTATACACTGATAGTCAATATTGTAGAACATTTTACAGGAAGATGGTCTGAGAACAGTGAAACCATTAGGACCCTATTACAAAACCTTAGGTGTCCAACTCTGACCTCCTTTAGGTGGTACAAAGATACCTTCCTAAGTCGGGTTATGGAACTTCCAGAAGCAAATAGTGCACACTGGAAATCTAAGTTTATAGACGGCCTACCCTCCTTATTTGCTGAAAGGGTAAGAAAAGCATTAAGAAAAGACAAAATTGCTATAGAATATAGTAATTATACCTACGGAAAATTAATAGGAACTTGTGTTCAGGAAGGACTATCCTTGTGTAATGAAATTAAGTTGAATCAGCAACTTAAAAAACATAAATTAACAGAGAAAAATCAATTAGGAGAATTCTGTGGTCAATTTGGTATGGAACAAATTTCGTCCAGTAAAAGAAAACATCCTAAAAACACAGAGAAAAGGATAAGAAAAGCCCTCCTTATAGAAAAAACCGTAAGAAATCCAAAGAAAAAAAGATAGAAAAGAAAAACTATAGAAAAAAGCTAGAGAATCATCATCTAGTAAACCTATTACTTGCGATTATTGTGGAAAGAAAGGACACTATACTAATAAATGTTGGTCCAAAAAGAAAAAGAAGATTAATAATCTAAATATTTCAGAGGAATTAAAAGAAAATTTATGTCAAATATTAATGACATCTGATGATTCTGATAGTGAATCCACTTCTTCAAATGATCATATTAGAAATATTAATAATGAATCAACATCATCAGACTCTTTTTCAGAATCTGAATGTAGCCCCTGTAGACAGGGATTAAGTTGTATTAAAGACTTAGAAGATTCAGAATCTGAATCAGAAAACATA
This sequence comes from Asclepias syriaca, assembly GCA_027405835.1. Classification (NCBI taxonomy): domain Eukaryota; kingdom Viridiplantae; phylum Streptophyta; class Magnoliopsida; order Gentianales; family Apocynaceae; genus Asclepias; species Asclepias syriaca. Next base: position 9,434,210 of record CM049928.1, on the reverse strand, counting down.
TATAAATTACAAGCACAATTTCAAGAAATAAATATGTTAACTCAAGATAATATCCTAGAAATATTAAGAATGGTTAAAGATCCGGTACTCCGATAAAAAATTGTAGATCAGGTAAATATACCTTCAACTTCAATTCAACCCACAATAATAGAACCACTTCAGAATTCTGAACCATATACACTGATATGCATAAATCATATCACATTTTTAGCATGTTTTTAGGCATAATTTAGGGTGAAATTGATGGTAAATTAGTCTTAATTGATTGTTATTAACTCAATTTCACAGTTTGTGTAATTTTGGAAATGTTAGGTGAAAAGTAGAAGAAAATGGCAAATTTCGGGGCAAAAACATAATTTTCAGAAGTTCAGAAGTCGGGGTGGGCATCCCGAAGTCAGGATGGGCGTCCTGACCTAGTCAACAGGCTAGGACGGGCGTCCAGGACTCGGGACGGCCATCCTGACCTGGTCAACAGGCCAGGACGGGCGTCCTAGATCCAGGACGGGCGTCCCGAGCCGCAGTTCAGAATCCCACATCAAAATTCTGAGAGAAATTCACTCCAGAAAGCTGCTATAAATACCCCAGGCCTTCCTCAGTTGAAATCATCCCTCTCCACTCGATCTGAGTCATTTAGTGACTTCAAGTATATAGTTTTCCATAGTATACAAGTCACTTAGCAACTCAGGTTTCAGTATAAGTTTATTTATATTCTTAGAGAGTTTCTCGTTTTCTTTGCTTTCTGTGAGTCTGTCTCAAAATCTTAGATTACGACTAGATAGGGTTCGTTTTTGGTATCATAGAATATCAGGATTTCGTTAGGAGATCCTAAGAGAGAGATAGTGTGCGTGTTCTTAGTCAGATTAGGGTAATTTGCTTAAGTACGAGATGTAAGGTAAAACAATTGCTACTAGGTCTGAGGAGCGTTCTCCGAAGGCTCTGCCGAGCAGAGTAGGATCGAGCAGTCAGAAGCATATAGGAGTGATATGCATAAATCATATCACATTTTTAGCATGTTTTTAGGCATGATTTAGGGTGAAATTGAGGGCAAATCAGTCTTAATTGTTTATTATTAACTCAATTTCACAGTTTTTATGATTTTGGAAGTGTCACGTGAAAAGTAGAAGAAAATGGCAAATTTCGGGGCAAAAACGCAATTTTTCAAAAGTTCGGAAGTCGGGGAGGGCGTCCCGAATCAGGACTGGCGTCCCGAATCAGGACTGGCGTCCCGAATCAGGACTGGCGTCCCAATCCAGGACGGGCGTCCCGAACCAGAATTCAGAGTCCCACATCGAATTTTTGAAGAAACATCACTCTAGGAAGCTGCTATAAATACCCCAGGCCTTCCTCAGTTGAATTCATCCCTCTCCACTCGATCTGAGTCATTCAGTGACTTCCAGTGTACAATTCTCGAGTACACAAGTCGCTCAGAGACTCAGATTTCAGTATAAGTTTCTTTCTTTCTAGTTAGAGTTTCATTTTCTTAGTTTCTGAGAAATAGTCTCAGATCTTAGGCTTCGATAGATAGGTTCATTTCTGGTATTCATAGAATACCCGGGATTTCGTTAGGAGATCCTAAGAGGGCTCGAGCCGTTCGAAGAGTCAGTCCACAGGGCTGGGCTTAAGCTGGGTATTAAGGTAAAGTCCAGCTACTAGGCTGAGGAAGCGTCCTCCGAAGGTTCTGTCGAGCAGAGTCGGGTCGAGCAGTACGACATATACAAGCAGTTGCTCCATCGGCGAGACTAAGTAAAGGGTGATTTCTTTATGGCATCAGTCCCCCTATCCCTCTCTTTATATGTTTGTATTGTGATCGTCCAAATAACAATTATGTTTATCAGATTATGATTTTTTATGAATATTTGTTATACATGTTGAAGTTCTTATGATTTTCCGAAAATAGCCACCTGCTTAATATTCATTATGTCTGCATGTCTAATGTAGTTTCTTTTAAACTAAATGTAGGGTTATAGACAATTCCTAACCATGGTCTATTCATAACCTGTTTAGTTTAACAGGCATCAATTAGTATTGGTGTCTGCCATATTAGATAAAATAACCTACAGAACACCCTATTTGTTAGAGTAGTCTAAGTAGGCCGAGTTGAGCGTTTATGCTGGCGGTTATGGGCGAGCGGCATGATCCCCGAAGTGACATAGGGCTTTCATAGCTGTCTTTAGTTCGAATCGTGAGTAGGGTCGTTTACCTTGGCGATAGGGCAGTTTATTAGAGACTCAGATGTGGTACACCTTTAGACTCAGAACATAGTTGCAATCCAGGCTAATATATATCTAAAATACTTGAAGATAGGTCAATCAACATGTAGGAACAATATAACATAGAGTCAGGACATTATCTATAAAACACTTTCAGGCTTAATTAGACTTAAACTTAGTGGAGAATGGATCACCCTCTCATCAAAGTTATTGATGAAGATTGCATAACTGGATCATAAGATAAGAGTTAGGATAAAAGGCTAGTTACTACTAAGCCGTTACCACTTCCCTAGGAGTACGATATTTAATTTAATAAAATCGTAGATACTTTCCAACAGACTAGCTACACGATAGGTACTCTGCCTTAGGTTCTGGCTGATTAAGTGACGCCATAGAGACTAAATGTGACAATTAGTCAATCTCAGTCCTTAATTACTCATAATCAACATAGGGTAAAATAACACCTATTTAGCATATCAGTCAGAGCAGCATCAGATTTTTGGCGCCGTTGCCGGGGAAATATCATAATGAATTTAGGATTATTGGCCACAATTCTAGAAACTTATGATAGGTAGCGGTAGTAACCTAGACTTTAGACCTACACTTATCTTATGCTAGTTAGACAATCACTTTCCGAAAATAGGGTTATCATAACTAACTAATTTTAGATATTATCTAAAATTAAGACATTTAGGATAATCAAATTTTAGAAAATTATTCTAAAACCATATTGAGGGAATTTATGTGCTTTCTAAATAAAGTATAAAAAATGTGTTAAAAATTTAAAATCCCAAAAAAAATCTTTCTTGCTTTTCTATTTTGCTTTTCTTTCTATTTTTGTTATTTGTTATTCCTAACCAGACTTTGCACTCATAGATGAAGAGAACAAGAGCAGCTACTAATCAAGCAAAGAGAACAGGAAACCCTGACACTCCAGGACCAAAGAAGACCAAGCCAGAAGGACCATCTAAGCCTGAACCAGAAATACCACAGGGGAACCTTCCTTCCCAACCTGTAGAAATAAACTCAAGCCTAGATACCAGTGACTTAGTGAGAAGATTATTGAACGCCCGTGAGCCTAGTCCTACGGAAGAAGATCCTTCTGAAGATACCTTTCCTCCTAGAAAAGAACCTCAAAAATCTCCAGTTCACACTCTTGCCCAGAGAGTTCCTATAAATCCACCACCCCTTGACCAAACCCAAAACTCACCAACATCTCATGCCTACACTCCAACACCTAATGAGCACACCCTTTCATCTGGGGGAAGTACTAACGGTTCTCATTCAGTGTTGTCTGTGCAGATAGATACTTTGGCTCGACAGATCTATGAGATGGATCAAGGAATTGCAAGCAGATTGTGTCATTTAGACCAAGTTAATCTAAATATCACAACCAACATGGACTGACTTAGAGCCACGGTCAGTCTCCAGGAGAACCAAGGTGCACAACTACTCCGGGAGATGGCTAACTTACGAAGTGAGAAGGGCAGGCAAAGGGATGAGATGAGATCCATGTGCATAGCGATGCGAAACATACAAGTAGAGATACGAGAGATCAGATATAAGGGCCGTTGAAAAAAAAAGGGGAAGATTCTTTTTACTCTTACTTTCAGCAAATAAATGGTTTGAACTAAAATTAAATAATTGACCCCTACTTTTTGTTTTCAAACTTTTTAAAAGGGTCTTTTATTTTATTCAACAATTTTTCTTCATACATTTTATTTCTCAAATTTCTATGAAAACAAAAGTTTTGCAAATGCAGTTTATTTTTCACTAATTAAATTGTATAAACTCAGTTTTTGTTTTTCTGAAATTCTTGCTGAATATAATTTAGGATAAGATTAGGGTAGTCATGATTTTCGAAAAAAGAGATTGAGGAATTTTTGCACAGAGTTTTTAACAGCTTCTGAATTTGATTGGATAAACAAGAAGACTTGTTATATATTGTTATTTTTGGTGTACTGAGATTTGCAGGGAATTACGAAAAAAAAATTTTGGCA